>CM070646.1:5362281-6723556 GCA_036346575.1 Dendrocalamus sinicus | reverse complement strand
CTTGTGACCACATGGATGAATTGCAGCTTGTTGTTTTGAACAACAACTTTTGTATGCTCAATCTTGTTCATTATGAAAGAAAATAAAATTTAGTGATCATTCAATGCCTATGTGTTCTTCTCTTATTGAACCATCTAACATTGGCAATCTGAATAATGAAATTGATGTATGGAAGAACTTGCAAATATTTTCACCCTTACTAGATGAATTTGCTATTGCTCAATTGAAATCTGATTATATGGATAAACTTTGTTTGATTCCAAAAGTTGTAGCTTTGCCTATATGTGCCACCACAACAAGTTTACAACTTCAAAGATTTGAATTGCATAAATGCTTCACTTACATTTGCAAAACAAGTTGCGATAATTACTGTGTGAGAAATTTTGATTTGTTCATTAACATATATCATTACTGTTAATAATACAATGAGATTTTATGATTGCTGCTGTGTTATAACATTAATTGTGCAACAACGAAGAACTGTTAAACGGATGATATATACATATACCATGCATACACCTTGGCTTCTTTGTTACCATACTTTCAGTTTATCAAAAGCCGAGGACGGCTTTGTTTTCAAGAAGGGGAGGATGATGAGGACACGACCCTATGGATACAACCATATTTGCTCGCTTGTTGTTCCAATTACAAGAGCTCCTACGTATCACTTAAATTATAAGGTGAGCTCGTTTCAAACATATTTTACTTTGTGTGATAAAGAACGTATGATATTACATAATGAGAGTTTGTTGCGTTTGTTATTATGTACCGAGATTTATGATGAAGATCATGCAATACGCGAGGCTACACATATGTTAAAACCGAGGACGGTTTTCTATCAAGAAGGGGAGGATGATGTGACCACGCCACAAACACATACGACAATCGCGCCCAATATTAAGATTGAACTAAAGGTGAATTCGTTTCTTCAGCCTTCATATGTTACTGAGAATAGACCGCTACCTAATGCAAGTGATTTAATTATGCTTAGGAATTTGGGAAAGGATGAAGGAAAGGGACATGGAGTCCTGGACATGCATGGAAGGAATAATGGAGGTCACCACGTCACTTGGGACCAAGTCAAGCACGAATTCGAGTTGGACACGTTTTGGAATCAGACTCGGACTGCTGCAATGGTGCAAGTTTAAACGGACGTAACTTTCTCATACGGACTCCGTTTGGGACGTTCTTGGACTTGATGGAAAGCTTATCAAGTATACTTTCTAAAGGATTCAACCCCATCTTCAAATTCTATCCGAGACAGCCGCAATCATCAAAAGAGTCCGTGTTGGTCACGTACTGGAATCAGATTCGGACTGCTGCAATGGTGCAAGTTGAAACGAACATAACTTTCTCATACGGACTCCGTTTGGGATGTTCTTGTACTTCATGGAAAGCTTATGAAGTCTACTTTCCAATGGATCCAACCTCATCTTCAAATTCCATACGAGCCGGTTGCAATCATCAAAACAATCCACATTGGTTTTTGAGTCCGAGTCAAAAGGGTGCTGCGCCACCACCAATTGGGCCCATGGGCCTTGTAACCCTAGAGCATGCACTTTGGACGCCCCTCCTGGTTGTTCTCCCTATAAAGGAGCCGCCGCCTCCTCGTTAGGACTTGGATTTCGTTGAGTTTAGGTTTAGCTATTATGCAAACTTCTTTCTTCAGCTTGTGTCGGATGACCACCGTCAAGACTACCTTTGGAATCCCACCTTTGATCTCAATATATATATTTGCAATTTCAGATTGCTTGTTATCTTGTTCTTGCGTGTTCTTCGATTGCATGCAGGAATAGACCTTCGTGGTCGTCAACCGCGTTCTGGCACGGTTGATAACATCTCGGGTTGGTTCAGCGATTGCTAAGGCGCAAGCGACGCCGCTCGGTTGTAGTCGGATCGCAAGGGTCACCTCCACCAAAATCGATAGTTATCATCCTATCGGAAGATCGGGACTCCATCGCCTCATCAGTGTCTCCCCATCTCTTTCTCTCTTAGGTTGTGTTTGGTTTAGGGACAAGGTGGGATGGGATGGTCCTGCCCCTGATTTTGGGATGGAATGATCCCATTTGTTGTTTGGTTGGGGGGATAGAGTCATCTCTATTTTTTGTTTGGTTGGAAGGATAAAGTGGGATGGAATGATCTCATCCTTTGTTTGGATGGAAGGATGAAGGTGGGACATGTGTGGCATTTGAATTTTTTTAAAACAAAATTGAAGGCTATTGTTGATATGTTTCTACACATAAGCCTTTGAGTTTTTTCTAAAAAAATTAAACAAAACAGTACTTAAAAAAACAAAGAGGTGGGATGACTCTATCCTATGTGGGATGACTCCGTCCCATGAAAAAAAGAGAATTGCCTGGTCCCGGATCTACAAGGAATATTCTTAGTGGGATGTCCTTGACTCTGCTTGTTTCCCATCCAAACACCTACAAAAACGGGTCCATCCCATCCCGTCCCATCTAGTCCTTGCAACCAAACACATGGTTAAATATCCTTATATCCAGCCGCACCCTCTTTTTCTAGTTAGGTTTTGATTAGATTTGTTTTGTCTCCTGCGTGAGAAACACTCGTCATTGTTTTTATGTCAGCTAGACCAACAAATGTGATTTCAGAACCTCATCAATTTAAGCATTCATCTATTACCTACAATTTCAAATTGCTCGCAGGAATTAAATCTTGTGTTCATGTCAACCGCGTTCTTGACACAGTTGATAACAATTTCGGGTGTGGTTTAGTGATTGTCTGGCGTGCTGATCGTGTTCGATTGGTAGCCTGCGTAGTTAAATTCACCTCCACAAAAATCGAAGTTATCATTTCACCGAAAGATCCACCAAAGCCCCCCATCACAAACCACATATGTCAATGAGGGAGCTAGTCACAAAAACAATATTTTCCTAGCGCACATTTTCCTAAATTGCCATTGCCACAACTTGGAGAACCCATATCAGATATGATCCTTAAGACAACCACATGTTATGTGGGCATATCATCTCGGGTGTTAGTTGGGGCGGAAGCACCGGCAACGAGCTGCTGGCAACATAACAAACGCATGTTTAGTTCGCTCATGTTATACTTCTCTTGGGTTTGTCTACTCGTCAATCAACTGTTTGTTTCTAAAAAGGTTTTATTGATCATATACTCTCCCCTTAGATGGAAATTCAGGATTTACCCTCCTGGCCCACACGTAAGTGACTTATGATGACTCCACATGTCATTGAGGTGGGAGGGTAAATCCTGAATTCCCCAACTAAAAGGAGGGTATATGATCCAATCTCCCTTCTAAAAATCAGTCGTTTTTTTGACCATTGGATCTAGATCCAATAGTCTATATTCCCCTCCCATGGCTACTTACTACTTCCATTCCCCGATCCCATCACTCTGCCTCCCCGATTGATCCCATGTCTTAGCATCGCCCACCTCTTGCCTCCTGAGCCCCCACCCAGCCGCCTCGCCGGTGTTGGAGATGACGCCGACGAACCCCTCTACCATCGCCTACCACCTCCTATTACCATTGTCTGCTTCCTTTCTCCCTCATTGATGCTGCTGCCAGCCTCCACCTCCCTTGTCCCCGCCTTCTTGTCCCTGGCTATTACTACTGCCAAATCTACCATCGTCTCCTAATATTCTTTTAGTCTTCTCTTCCCTGCCGACCTAAACTGCCCACCGCCCTCTTCCAATCCCACGGCAGTGGCAACGTCACCGCCGCCTCGATGCACTGTAGCTACTGCTCTAGCATCCCTCAAAGCCCGGTAGTTACTGATAAACCCTAACCCTAACTCGACATCTCTGTTTAAGATGCTGGCAGTGGTGACAGTCGGAGAAGAAGATGATGGGGAGCCTCACCAGATCTTCACCGCAAATGGAGATGGAGGTAGGTAGGAGCATGAATCTTGACATAAATCGAATGGTATAAAATTTGACTAATTTTCTAAAAAAAAAACAGTCAACGTTGTATAGTACTTACGATTTATATATCTTCGTCCCACTAGGCCCGGCTACATTTTGGTCCTGCGTTTCAGTACCAAATGGATGCACTACGGCGAAGGGTTGGGACTTTTTGTCTCTCTCGCTGATACCTTGATTTGAGCCGTCGACTTTACATCCCCTGAATGTGGGGACGCAGCAAGCGCAGCTCGGAGCGCCGCACGCAAACCCTGAAATCGCATGCACATTTCGCCTACTTTCGCGCCATTACACACATTTTCTTAAAGAACTACTAGCACTTGAATCTTGAGCAAATATGTGTACAACTCTTTCTACAAACCAAAGACTGCACAGTGTACTTACTATCACGAATTATGTCCGTCTAAAAGTCATACGGGAGATGAAACCTTCCGGCCGGAGAGGCTCGAGGAACGACAGGACCGGCGCCTGGGCATCGGCCTCCGGCCGGCCGACGTCGGCGCAGCCGGACGCTTTCTGCGGCGCGCCAAACAGCGGCTGCCGGCACGTCGGGCACGTGGACCGCGCCAGGAGCCAGCGGTCGACGCAGCGGACGTGGAAGCCGTGGTTGCACTTGGGCAGCACCCGGATGCGCTCCCCGGGCTCCAGGTCGTCCAGGCAGATGGCGCACGCAGGGGCACGGCTCGGGCTGGCCAGCTGCAGCTCCGCCGAGTACACCAGCGTCGGCATGGCCCGCAGCGCCTTCCGCCGTACCCCGGCCTGCGCGAGCCGCACCACCGACCCCAGCTCCGGCCTCTCCCGCCGCCGCCCGCCGCCGGCGACATCTGGCTCGAGCACCGGAGCGCGCACCGCACGATCGAGTTGAGCCCCAGCGCGCATATCAGCGCGCACAGGAGCACGGCCAGGATCATGACCACGTTCGCATCGAAGCTGCTCCCGGTGGGAACCCAGCCGCCGACGTCGGCGGCCGGAGCCTCCTGTCCCTGTCTGGCCACCACCTGACTCGCACCGGAACTCTCCCTATGACCGTACAGCGGCGCGAGCATCAGCGCCCTTCTTGAGTACACGTACCCTTGTTGCATTCTCTGAATGAAGCTCTCACCAGGAGCCTGCATGTTTCTTTCTTCACTTGTGAATTGTGATCCTCTCTTGCCTATCACAGCCTTGAATTGTTTGTTCTCTTGTGCTGAAGCATACACACATACACACAGGCTGTAAGTTCACTCTGCAACTGCAAGTCTGTAGTAAGTTTCTGCTGTTTGAACCTGAACTAGTATATCAGGCTGTAGTTAACTCTACAACTGCAAGTTGCTGTGCTTAACCTGAACCAGTATATATAGACTGCAACAATGCAGGTAACAGTCTAACAGATGAGTGTGACAGCAGGCAGGGAGCCAATGGGAGGAGTTTTTGCGCATGCAAAGGTCATAAGGTTAGGACCTGTTCACTTTGCTTCTAAAAATTACTTTTTTACGGTACCTAACTTTCAAATAAAGTATCTTTATGGTGGGATCAACTAGTCGATTATAGTAGACACTGTAGTAATTTCATTTATATCGGTCAAAATCGCACGCGAATGTCTCTCTATAAACTATTACTATTCATCAACCAAAACCAAAAAACCATCAAAAACTAACATAAACGCCCCCTTAATCAAACACTAGCTAGCATATAGTACGAGGGTGTTGAGAGACTTGTTTGATTAACAGTAGTGGCTTTCTGGGGATCGGAGGGGCACTAGCTAGTAGCACCAGATCCTGTCTGCAACAAAGAAGCGAGCGCACATGCAGCAAGGGAGGATTAGAAAAGGAGAAAGGGAGGATTAGAAAAGGAGAAGAGACTGAATTATTTGCGTAGTTGCATCCTTTTGCAAAAGCCCTGCATGTGGGGGGAGGCTGCGTCTTTGACCTTTTCTGGCTGCCTTAGTGCTGGTTTCATGACATAGTGGACTTGGGTCAAACAAAGTCAGGTCCAGCTCCAACCAACAGAACAGACAGACATGTTCAGTCCATAAGATGGCATGTTGGCATAGGCATAGCACTGTGGTGAAGTTGATCTAATTGCCAATGCTCTTTTGTTTGCGCAGGATCTGAATTCTTATTTCTGGAGGCCATATTGCATCAATGCATCTAGCTCTCTTAAACAGGTTGATGGGGTTAATTTTTTGGGTTTTGTTAAACATCATCCGGTTATTTTCTTTCTAACTATCATCCAAATTTAGGACTGTCGGATTAGAGATCTAATGGTCATGAATTCTCTCCCCTCCTCCTTGAATTCTACCCCCTCCCCCTTGAAAAAAATCTCCCTCCAAAAACAAGGGCCTCTTGATCTCTAATCTAAGGGTCACAAATTTGGATGATAATTAGAAAGAAAATATCTGGGTGATGCCTAGGCACTTTCTAATTTTTTTAAAAATAAAACAGGTTGAAGGGTGATAGCTGTTAGGTTTTCCCATCATTTCTTGCATCTTCCTGCCTAAAGATGGCAATGGGTACCCGTAACCCGAAACCCGATGGGTAATTACCCCATTAGGGTACATATATGGGTTAAAATGTCTACCCATGGGTTTACTAATGGAGAAAAATAGGACCCAATGGGTACGCAGGTGTGGGTATGGTTTGATACTACCCATACCCATTACCCAATGGATACCCGAGTATTTATGGGCCATCTATTTGTAGCCCAGCCCACACAACAAATAATTATATTTGGCCCAGCCAATAGATGTAAACTAAAATCCTAACCCTATTCCCCAGACGGCCGCTAGACCCCAATTCCCATTTCACGCCTCCAGCGGTTCGGGCTTGGCGCCTCCAGCCGCCGCCGCCCTCCAAGCCATCCTCGCCACCCTCTGCCAAGCCGTCGCCGCACTCTGCCAAGCCGTTGCCGTCACCCATTTGCCAAGCCGCAGTCGCCCATCTGCCAAGCCGCCGACGCCCATGGCGGCACTCTCCGGCTTGACGAACGACGACATCGGTGAAGCTTCCTCGCCTCCTGTAACCCTTGTTTCCATTGCAGGAAGCTTAATACTAACCCTAGTCACCACTGCATCCAATCCACCCACCCCATCCCGAAGGGACGTTGACGTGCATGAACCTGACCGGCAGCCGCCAGATCCAATAGTTTCTTCTCCTACTGTCAAAGAACTCAACGCGGCCAGTGGTCCGAACAGCCGCCCCTGTCCAAGGCCAAATGCTGCTATTATGTTGGATTGGGTTATGCATTGGTATGCTTATGCACTCTTTAATTTAAATGGTGATCTTGTTGTTTAGGTGATTTGATCCTTAATCTTGTATATCATGTCTCGGGTATGGGTCACCCGCCGGGTTTATTTCACCCGCGCGGGTATGGGTTTGGGGGAAATATTGTACCCGCCTGTGTTATTGGGTCCTCCAGCGGGGATGTTTTTGCTTAATGGAGGTGGGTTTGGGGTGGTGAAACCCAATGGGTATAGACCCATTGCCATCTTTAATCCTGCCTGATGACTGAAAAATGAGGTACAGAAGATGGTGCCTGCAAATTGTAATGTTGTGAAACCAATGCCTTCTTGTACGAATTGCCAACTGTAGGGTAAATTTCTTCTCCCTGCAGAATTGAAGAAAGAACGGTCTGGGTCACTGGGTGAGTGAAAAATTGAGCTAATGCGGTTAAATTTCACTGGTTAATTTGACAGTAACACATACCCAACTTGTAATAATAAACTAAAATTTCTGAAACAATCGTGACGGCAGTAAAATACTGTCAAATGGACGCATTGGAGCATAATAGTGAAGCCAGCCAATTAAGCAACTGCATACAACTCATAATTCAAATTACATATGTTTATTGTCCTGTTTTGATCCTCTCCACTTTGAGCGCACCAGTGTGGCAGTATCACTTTGGCACCTCCTGTGTGTCACTTCGGCTCTGCTCAGGCCGTCAACAGCAATCCTACTTGACAAAGCACTGGTTAAATGGGTGGTTGCTCGTTAGTCAAGGATAAAATAATTTTAGACCGTAAAAGCTAGCAATTAACTAAGAGAAACAACAGAGCAATAATGGGCTGGTCCTGTACGTCCATGAAGGTGCAATCTTTCAAGTGATGATCGATGACATGCATCCACAAGCTTGTTTGCAAGAACTCAATGTACTCATCAGTGACATTGCTTATTAGTAAAAATCAAGATTCACCATTAATGCAAACATTGAGAAGATTAGGCTTTTTAAAAGAGGTAGTAAATATTGGATGTAACACAGCCAGGCGTAGATTAGATAATAATCAGAGAAGCAAAACCAGCTCTGCAATAATTATCTACTTGCCTAATGGCCTTACAGGTTAAGCTATATGCCCGAAGAATGCTTGTCACAAGCACATTGCACTAAGACCTATTCATTGATGAAGCTGTTGACGTCTACGTGTAAGTCATGATCTTTCCAAGCTGTCCCTAAACCCTGTCTCATCTCTCTACTTTATGCTGTAGTGTAGCCCATGTAAGCACTGAAAGTTACAAGGAGAGCTGAAAAGCTCAGACCTACAGGTTAGTCAGATGCACTGTCCATCCAAATAGGAGGAAACCAGACCCAGAGGTAGCCCAAGAAATAAAAAAGATGAAACTAGACATTCCAGAATCGATATGCAGATGAACAGTTCCAGATAACTGATGGCGGGAAGGCGATAGGCAAATTCACGTGCAGAATGACAACACAACATGCATGAGACACTTCCCCACTGCCTTACACCTCATCAGATTATCCTGCAGGTGATACCAACATCGTAATAGAATAGGCACATAACAAACTTGAGTAGCTTTTCCCAGAAGTTCTCTTCATATGCAGTAACGATTTCTGGAAGTGAAAGTAAGAACATAAATAATGCCTTGCATCTGAAAGGGAAAAAAGTTAGAAGGACAACTACAGAGATATTTCAATTGATGAATCATATTAAAAATGATTTTGCTATTGCACAGTCGACTGAAATTTTTTTGCACCCTAAATCAACTGAAGTTACAGCCCCCCTAAAAAAACACATGCAACTTCAGGTGATTCAGAGTGCAACTAAAGTTGCACTATCAATCAACTGAAGTTGCGGCCCCTCTCCAAAAAAATCACCTGCAACTTCAGGTGATTGAGAGTGCAACTTCAGGTGACTGAAAGATAATAAAATTTCAGTCATCTGTGCAATAGTCACTCCCTATTAAAAAACACACCTTGAAACTGATCCACCAATCAAAATTAAGACTTGGTAATTTTTATAAGCGCCTTCAAATCACATCCTACTCATATCCATTTATCACATCTTGATATCAAAGATTTTGCCTATGTCTCCTTTTCTCAGAGAATTTAAAGATAGGATATTGAGGTACGGATGGGCATGCTATACTAGCTTAACAAATATAAGATCCTCTACCATGTCTATCTAGTTCTTTAGTTTGCACAATATCTTAGATACTTTATGCATTGTTTGTGGCAAATTGAAGTTCACATGTAGGGCGGAGCCAACCCTCCGTGCAAGGTGGGAACCTGCCTAGGCTCATCGGCATGGAGCTACTGAGCTCCGGTGAAGTCCCGCCGTCACTAGGCACAATTGAAATTGCGCCTTCCTAGACAAGCCTCATTTGCTAGGCCATCACATGAGAGTTACAAGCCTAGTGGTTGGGTGCTTGGGCTAGTGGGTCGTTATATAGGCTAAAGCCCGTAACTTGGTTAGTGAACATGCCCTAACGCGCCGATCGGCTCGGTGCCTTGGTTGATCACTCAATCATTGGATGGAATCAAACGAATACGTCCCTAATTCTCCACTCCACTCCTTGTCTCCTTCGATCCCTATCTGTGAGGGTCCTACATGGTGCTACCATGCTAGGATTCTTGACGACTGGCGCAACAAAGGGCGTAAGGAAGCAAGCAGCGTGACAACGGATTACTATTCCCTAATCCTAAAAAATTAGAGAATAACAAGCCTTACTAGTGTTGCGAAGTAGAACTATAATTATATGTGCTTTAATACAACAGTTAGCCACACAGAGCTATGGCCTTAAATACAAATATTTATATACAAAAGGAGATACGGATAATTAGATACCCTATCTCTCGATGAATCGGAACTACTGGGCACCTACTCGTCCCAGCTGTCGTATAGGGCATCCACCTTGCCCTGGTCCTCAGCACGATCGCCCTCATGCCATGTGGCCTCATCGATGCCTGTATAATCCGTGTCCCACTCGAGGTACTCTCCGGATGGACTGAGATCTAACAAAGGAAAGTAATAGCAAGGGTGAGTACTAATATACTCAATAAATATTAATAGCAAGAAATCACTGTATGACTCATCTCTGTTTCATTATCACATTTTCTAATTCAACTCTTTTCTGGAAACTAACTTATCAAATTAAGTGAAGTTGTAAGTTTCAATTATTAAAAATGCTACTAGTCACTTGGTGAGAAAAAAAGACCCCCAATGGTCTCTGTAGTCTCCAATCTAGGATATAGACATGAATTCATGATTTTATTTTGCACTGCACATGTTGTGCCACTGTACCTATAGCTACTCTGAGCTCTCTTGAAACTAGGTATCCCGTATTTTCTTTGATGCGATGCCAAGTCCAGAGTACAGAATGTTTTTTGAGGTCACATTATTAAATTTCACCCAACTATTCTTAGTCAGTGACCTAGGGTGGTTTCTCACCCTCACCTAGCACCCATCGACCTCAAGTAGATGTTGGTTGGACCAGTTATCCCTCCACCTAATACTCCACCAGTGCTAATATATGTGCCTTGGATCCCCCACTTCCGGACTCTCTACCGGTCTTGAGTTCCTCCACTAATTATACTACTTACCCATTGTGGAGAGAAATAGTAACGTAACATGGTAGCATTTTCTACCTGTCAAAAAACGGGAATATGGCGGACACTTGAGTACGACCCCTTTTCTCAGTGAAAGTTTATTTGCCCTTATGTTATAACCATATGTAAAGGCCCCCCAACCTTTTCCACTCTTTCCTGACCCAAGGCACCTTTTACCCTCCTAGTATATATCTCTTACAACCCAACTGCTCCTCTCAGCTAGATCGTTCTTTTACTCTTATCTCTTTCTTTTATCTTTTCATCCGATTTGATTTTGAAATATATATTTTTGATGCACATAAATAATACATGTTACAAGAATTTAGTTTTCACCAATTAAGATAACCAGGTAGGTGATCAAAGAATAAGTTTGCCTTCATAACCGTAGAAAGCCTCGGTGTCAACCGCGGCCAGTTCACTACTTCTGTTTGTCCCGGTTCGCCTTCTACATTATAGAGCAGACTTACAGTTTAAAATAACTTAATAACCGGACGATCTTTAATTTTATACGGTCAGTCTTCCCCTTCTGGGTGGATTCTAGTAGGTTTTAATTAATTTAGTTTTATCGTTAGCAATTTATATTTAACACCGCTGATTAATTCCGCGCTTTCCCCCATTGCTATTTTCTCTCACTTGATTATTTTTTTTCTGGCGTGGTTATCAATCTTGCATTTGCATTCGCTGGCTCGCATGCACAAAATCTTACATTGACCTACACTCACACAACACAACACACCACACCACACCAAACACCACACCCACACCCACACAAAACACCACACACTACAAAACATGAAACATCAAAACCCCACACACCACACAACACCAAACACCACATCCACACCCACACAAAACACCACACACTACAAAATACCAAACATCAAAAACCCCACACACGAAACACCATCCAATTACCACACCCACACACAAACAACCACACACACACACACCACCCGATTAGTCACCACACCCACACAACACCCATCCACAACCCGATTTTCCACAGCGATGATGGCGGTGCTTCGGCATGCCAGCCACTAGCTCTTCACCGTCGTTCCTCCGTGCACAGCTCTCTCATTCCCCTCGGTCTCTTTGGCTCTACTATGGCTCGGCCGGGTCCTCAGTGGCTTTGGGCGTGCATCGCGATGGCTTCCCGCCATTCCCCCGGCTCCCCTCTTCGGTTCCCCCCTTGGTTTCCCCCTCGGCTCCTGACCTTTGGTAGTCGCTGGCTTGACTACCGTGGCTTAGCCCAGTCATGGCACCGGCCGTGGCTTCAGCATGGCTTTAGCTTCTACAGTTCTACGGCCTACTGCGGCTCCTATCGTGCCCCTTATGCCTTCCTCTGGCCGACTCCAGTGCCGACTTCGTCGAATTGACCCCTTCCCCTTCTACCCAGGAAGGTTTGCTCTGCCCATTCTTTATGCATTTTGTTATTAACTACCATTTTTAACTTATCTTTATTCATGAATACACAACGGATGGGAAGGCCGGCGGTTGTGCTGCCGTGATGGTACTTGGTGGGTTGCATGTGTCGGGGAGCATGAAATCCCCCAAGGATGCATGGTGGCTTTCCACAGGCTCACCGCCATGGCGTTACGACCTTACTAGCCGAGGTATGGGACGTTCCTTTCTCCTCAAGACATCCTACATGGCTAGTTCAGTTCACTGTGGTGGTGTGTTGTGGTGTTGTGATGTGTTGTGGATTGTGAGCAAAATGGAATGGTGAGGGGGACCTATTGCTTGTTGGGCTAGAAATGGAAAGGAATGTTGACAGTAGTCATGGTGACCGTGATGTTGTTCTCACGTGTTTGGTCGGCCTCCTCTTGTCATTGTCGAGTGTTGTCAGCTTGCTATCCCTTTTCTTGTCTTGGTCAGTTGGAGGTGGTCCCGATGGTTGTCGATGGTCCTACACCTCTATGGCCATCGTATTCACTCCTTCGTCTTCCCCTACACCTTGAGCTTCTCTCCTCTAGGCTCTTTCTTCCTCATTGTCTTTGTGTGGTGGCCATGGACTTGGGTGGGGTGGGGTTGTGTTCGGCTTGTTCTATATCTTTGGCCAAGCAATGTGATGGTAAAATGGCTCTTTTCTTTACCTTGGGTTGGCTTTCAGTTGAAGGCAAAAATGAGTTTGGGAGGAGATGGATGCTCTCTGGTTGGCTACCTTAAGAAGAGGGAGGAATGGCATGCACCTCTCTGGCCATGGCAATGGCTTGATCTTATCTCTTGGCTATGCATTGGCTGGCTGTGCATTAGTCTTATCCCATTTTCTCTCTTGGCCAGTTGTGCAATAGTTAAATCTGTAGGACCTTTGGTCCATGGGGTGGCTTTGGCATTGTTCTTCGGTTTTCTACTGCACAAGGTAAGTCAGTAAAAATTAAAGTGGGTGTTGGCTCAGTTTTTCACCAAATGATGAGATCCACTTAAGTGAGAGGTGCTAGTCGACCCCGAATGGTCTTGATATCTCAATGAGCACTAATTGATTTGGCATTCTAAAGTCGAACAGGTTCTGATGACAAACTATATTTCTTTCTTTTTATTCTCTCTTGGATTATTTTTGTTCTTCATGTTTGGACTACAAAAGAAAATGCAACGCTTTGTTTGGTCTTTGGAAGGCTATTACTCGCAGAGCATGCAAAACAAAATGTAAAGCAATGGAATGATGCAAATATAATTTTTTTATTCTCTATTCTAATGCAATGCTCGTAATTTATTTATTTATAGATGCAAAATTCATATTCTGTAATTATTTAAGTATTGTAATAATTTTATTTTGCTTGCAAGGGTTGTGTTTAATATTTTTTGCAATTCACTGCATTGTAATTAATTTAATTATTCCTTAATTGTTGTTAATTGTGTTAATTAACTGTTTAGCATTAATTAAGAGTTGAGATTATTTCACCGCGGCAACAGTAGGCCTTGGCGGCACAACCCGTGGGTGCATAGGACGCATGAGGTGACCAGTAAGTAAATCTGGTGAAATGCTTGACAAAATGTTGAGGTCATGTTCACATTGTGCAAGCTCGGCTTACACATCCATTCAACCATCGATCAATGCCATCAAATCGCACAGGTCTAGAGGAGGAGATGTGTGCAGGTAGGACAGGTGAGGCGGTGAGCCACATGTGGGAGACTGTCGACCGCCGGAAGTCAGCCACGGCGAACCTAGTTCACGACGCCCCGAAGTAAGAAGAGAATGTGATTACCGATTCCCCCCTCCCCCTCTCTCCCCCAATGCCCAAATTTCAATTTTAATTTTTGCTATTTTTGTTTAGGCATTTAGCACAGACAAATAGATTGGACTATATTGGTATTGATTTAAAAATTGAACTGGTAATTTCAGAAATAAGGAAGGTTTTGATTCCTAAGAGAAACACTAAAACTGGTGGAAGTGGAACCAATGCAAGTTTAGCACAACCTCTAATTCCTCTACAACTATCAGCTCAACCAGAAGGTCCACCACCAAATAGGGCTAATGTGATGAATGAGTTTAATCCGGATGATATCCTCTGTGATTCTGCTCTTATGAAACAAATAAATGAGTATGTTCCAGATATTCAAGACCAAGTGAGGAGAGCATCTTATCATATATTTTGATTCTTTTTCAATGTCAGTTTTTTGTACGTTATATGATTGCTACATTGATCAACATACTTTTTTAATCTTACAAAGTGTTATTTAGGTTTGGATTGTACTTTTATCATCGCAAAATGTCTGCATAAGCTTCAGTATAGAGGTACCGCCGTGGTTTTATACATTTAATTTCATCTATGCACAATTACATGTGTATTGGACTTCAAAATTGCTTTTAATTCAAAACTAGTGTGATTGTCAATTTCGTATGAACATATCGACTTGTCTATGACATATTAGCCATAGTAAGATTTGTCCAGGCTAGATTTTTTTTTTGGCTCTGCCCCCTGTTCACATGCACATTTTAAAAACATTATCCTTCCAATATTATGGCATGGCCAACTACGAGTAGCATAAGGAGAAGAAATGGAGGCGCACTGAGAATAATGGCAGCTGGTCCACACGCTTACACCTTCTGCTAAAATGAATGGATAAACCCAAATAACAGGAAACCGACAACGATTTCCATGAAAGTTAAACAAAAAAAAGGCACGAAAGCAACCGAATTATGAAAGTGATACCATTAGCCTTTCCTCAACTTTAATTCACATTTAGCATTCTATACTTTGCAACACAGTGTATGATGGTGAAGTAGATAAGGGAGTGTCTATACAACATTCGACTGTTTTTAAAGACAAAAACAGTCAGATTTTGAGCCGTTAGATGGAGATCCAACGTCCTAGATCATTTTTTTGGAGGGGGGCTTGTATGGGTGGATCCGTTGGATGGAGATCTAATGTCCCAGATCAATCTGACTGTTTTTGTCCTCAAAAACAGTCGAATGTTGTATAGCAATACTCTTTCCCTTCTTCTAATTACTCTGAAAAATCCCCACAATTTTATGCTTCAAGACTTCAATAAAAAAAGAATTCACAATTTAGATGTTAGAAGACTTAATGTCTCCAAATCGCGTGCTATTCTGTTAGAAGACTGTCTCCAAAACGTGCTAGTCTTGCTAATAAATCTCCAACTATCCCTCTGAATAAACAAAGAGCTTGCAAAGCTTATCCAGTTAGTGATGCACGTCCAGAAATCACCTGCTTTTGTTGAGCCTGCAAGATTGCGTCCAGATAATGATGAATATGATATTAGTGCATTCGAGCTTCCCGTCTTATCTGATAGAAAGATTACCTTTTTGCTACTAGTGGCAGGTGAGGATCTTAATCTGGATACATTATGTTGAGCCAACTATGAGCAAGACAATACTCACGGTTGCCAATAAGCACTTCTTTCCGCATTCAGGCCTAAAGGTTTTGTCCCATTTGACAGTTAAACTTTTCTGGAACATGAATGTAAGAGAGGTCAAAGTTACTATGAAGAGTAGTGGAAGTTCTACTTCCACAGTTCTACCCACTAACCTACCGAGTGATACAGTGAATATGAACTATGAAGTGATCGTGTCTTGCTTGCAATGTAACTCCAGTTTAAAGGAACCAATGGCGAAAGTCTCCATTCCCATGAGTGGATGACTCTGCTCCATTTGTTTTACCAGGATGCTTTGTGCATCCCAATTCTAGTATAGGATACAGGGGATAAAATCTGAACATTTCGATGTCTTTTGCCTTGTTGGGCTCAGGCGCTTGGCAACGAGTTGCTTGTGCATTGCTGAAACAAAAGCAAGATCAGCATGGCGGTGGCAGGCAGGCAGATAGAACGTCAGTTAATTTCACTTCTATCACTTTGTTGCAGCAACAGCATCTGAAGGCCTCATCAAAGTAAGTCCTTGACGAAGGCCGTCCTTCATTCTACTGACAACAGAAGCATCAAATATTACCGTACTATGAATTGCCTTGTTTAAGGGCAGGACAGAGAGGCAAAGGTGACGAAATTTTCCACCCATTAATTTAACTTCAACATCCTCACGACAACAAATACGTTACACTGCAGAACGCATTATTACATACAGAAGGCATCGATCGATCGAACAAAACAACACATTGGGAGCACTAACTCAACTGACGAACGAACCCCTTCTGATAAGCTCACTTCTTGTGAAGGCTGCAGAAACAGTTCTCCAGGCATACATCCCTGGCAATGCAGGGAGGCTGACAAGTTCCATCCTGGTACCAGGTCGCCCGCTTCTCCACCAACTAGTTCAGGAAGTAGTCCAGCTTTTCAATGGTGACATTGGGCATCACCACGACATGAGCTATGTTTCCCTCGCAGGCGAGCTGCCACCTTCGGACAAATTCCTCATCCTTTGGCCTTTCAAACACTACTGAGCTCGTTAAGCATGGCCCCGATTCCTGCTTCGTTGAGACGGTCTTTCAGATAGTGGGCGTTTCTCAAGCACTTTTGGACTTCCTTTAGAAAGCCTGTATAGCCTTTCCTGTTCAGGGTGTACCAGAGGAAGATTGGAGCATGGCCGTTCCTGCTTCCCATGATCGTCGCATCCCTTGATGCCAGATACTCAACATTGCTAGAGAGGGCGTTTATGTGCTCCAATCTTGTTATCTGGACACCACATGGCATGGGGCATCCTACAAACTTGTGTCCAGAGACACTGACACTCCCAATAGGCTTCTTAGATGTCACTTTAGGTGCCTAGTGAAGAGATATACATAAATATCATATGAGGAGAATGAACTATCAAGACAAATGTGCAACTGATACAGCATAGGGGTGAACAAGTGGGGATAAATGGAAAATTACCTTCTTAACAAACGGTATCATCAGTCCAAAAAGAGCACCATCACAATGAATATAAAACCGATCTTGGAAGCCACTTTCTTCAAGGGTTTTGATAACCAGGTCAAGATCATCAACTGCTCCCTTCACGGTTGTTCCTGCATGTCGAGTATGTTTAAAAGCAGCACATAACATAAGAAGGCATTAATCTGAAAGATAGAGGACTGAAAAAGCTCACCAATGTTGACATTGATAATGGCAGGTTTATCTCTGTTTTGCAACAGCTTTCTCTGAAAAGCAGCAGAGTCTATTTCCCCAGAAATAAGAGTGTCCACGGTCCACCTTAACACATTCCATCCTGTACATCCTTGCTGCTTTGAATACTGAATAGTGAGAGTCACGAGAGGCATACAGGATTCCATCAGGGAAAACCTCTCTCCTGTAAAACAATTTGTAAATAAGATTTAGTACAGAAATGACATTTCATAGAAAAAAGTGGTATATTGCAGATCACTAGAATGAGGCCATCTCAAGTACTAACCCGACAAGAATGCCATGCATGCAGGTTTCCTTCTGTTCCACAGTTCGTAATATATCCCCAGTACTCATCCTTCTCTAACTCCCAGAGGCGAGCAAACCAATCCAATACACCACCTCAAACTGCCTGGAATGGACGCCATAGTTGCTCTCGATGTTTGTTGATGGAAAAGTGCTGCAGCTGGGCAAGTGCACCATAGTCGAAATCCAGATTGTATGGGTAACCTTCATCAGAACAGAAAGATGATGTGAGATTTGTTTCCAAAATAAAAGACATGTGAGACTCCGTTGTTTTCCATTATTGGTTCCGGTGAGGCATGCTCAAATAACACGGTCACTGCATCCCACTAGACTCCAGATTTATGTCTATGCTACCCTTCTTTCAATAGAAGAGCTGACGACTTCACACAAGAATGCAACTGTTTTTTATGCAGTACATAGAGTTGGAAAAGATATATGCCTAGTTGGAGCAATAACTTGACCAGAAGATGCATCTTTCATATTATTGCCGGGGGGAAAAATAAAAGGAAAATAAATGATGATGCGCAAATGTATAATGTTATTTATGATGTGTATGGTCCCCAAGCTTCACGGGACCACACCAAACACAGTGACACAACTGGAGAATTTTCTGGTTCATTCATTATTGGCTATTAGCACCCGATTGAAGCATCCCTGCACTCCAAGAGGACGCATTTGCCATGACGGAATGGACAAAGGCAGCATTTTTGGCTCACAGTTTTACACACGCCAAAAAAAAAACTACACCCTTTTATTTTCGGCTTTTCAGATTGCCCGTGGTTTCGATTTTTATCAGTCGGTACTATTTATCATATCTAAGAACTATAGCTAAAGACTATCAGCTGTACAAAAAAGAACAGCCCTGTAGCGCAAGATGATTCCAATAACGTCGCAATCAGGACAGCTAAAGGCGGTAAATCCGTGCCTAAATCGCCATACACACTCACGTCACGAGATCGGGCCACCACGAACCAGATCGGAGAAGGAACATGTTAGAGTTTATAATCTTATTTTCAGTTGAAGTTGTAGTCATGTATGACTTGATAGTTGTGTGCGAGTTTGGTCGTGATCGTATAAGAGTTCGCTTCATAGTCATAGCTAAGTTGGAGTCATAGTCGTAGTCGAGTACAACTTCGAGTCCTTCTCCAAGACGTGGTCAAAGAGCAGGGTATAAAAGGATAGACCATCGTACCGAGAGAGAGGGCAGTGGAGAGCACCAAGTCGACGAGATGTAGTTGCAGAGGGGGTGCTAAGAAGAGGGCGACCGGTGTGGTCATAGGAGCACTGAGTGGAGGCAATGTAGTTGCAGAGAACGTGCAGAGCTTAGAGCGACTGGTGTAGTCGTAGGTGGTCGGCGTGATCGTAGAGCATGGAGCGACCAGCGTGGTCGGAGGAGGCGACCGGCGTGGTCATAAGCGATCGGCCTAGGCGACCAGCGTGGTCGTAGGCGATCGGTGTGGGCAGCTAGTGTGGTTGGAGATGGTCGGTGAGATCACAGGGGTTCGCAAACGTGGTCGTAAAGGAGTTAATACCACAACGAACAGAGGCTCGCAGACGTAGTCATAAAGGAGTCACGACCACGGTGAGAAGGGTGGAGGGCGTCCGCAGGAGCAGCAGACCTGGTCGTAAAGGAGTTACGACCAGGATGACTATGAAACTTCTTTCCCATGTCATGGAAAAGGAAATGGTACCGACATAGTTCAAACATATAAAGTGAAAATTTTAGCAGGCTTAGGATCATATCTAGGAAGCAACAAGCCATATTAAGACTGTTCCTTTTCCCTGGATAGCGAAGGAAAACAATCTAAATTGAGCATAGAGCCAATATTAACATGGAAAACTGAGGAAATAATTCATCAAGGTAACAATATAAATATTGTAAAAACACATCTACTTCACTGAGATAAGAACATAAATAAGAATCAGGAGTCATACCTGTTATTTTGTCCAATCGATTTTGCCAAATGGGTAGCAATACCAGGTCTTGTTAGCTGCCATCACCTGCCAACCTGATGAAGAATTTTTTGAGCAAACATGTTCCTTGGACAAAAACTTGTAAGTATAATAGAACTGCTGTAAAGGCATGGAGCCTGCAGACCAAAAAGGGATGTTTCAGTGAATGCATCCATTCAGCAAACCATACATGTGTACATATGTATCACAAACAGAATGAGATGTGTTGTAGCACTCTTAAGTAACTTGATTCTCCCCTTCCTCCGGTCCGTCAAGAACCACTCTCGGTGAGCTCTTGTCCGCGGTGCCTAAAGCTCGTAGATTGAGCCTGCTTCCGCATCAAGTTTGATGTAAGTAGCTTATGAAGTGGTGGAAATCTTCTACTCCATGTTGAGCTTGAGGAGATGTTGTTGTCTGCACTTTCACTGTCAGGATTAGTACATGAGCAGACATTCGTCAAGCAGTTCAGAAAAATGACCAAATGCTCTTACCATCAAATGACTGGGACTTAAAGAGTGCTACTTTGCGGTAGGCCTTCCCTTCCAATGGCAATCACTGAACAGTGTTTTAGGGTATGCATGAAGCAGTAGTTTGCAGCCTCAAAATTATTCCTGGTATGGTAAGATGTGTAACATTCAGTGTTCAGGCCTTCTGGGCTTCTAATTAACAGTAGCAAGAGAAATGGCATTGGCAGAGAGTAATGTATGGTCAGAATTACTCTTGAGATGCATACAAACCACATATTAAACTAACAATAATGCAAACAGAAAATTTCAGCTCCACATATGAACATTAACAGAGAAGTAGCTTATCGATATTACCTATGATATGCATTTCTTGATCTCCCAATAATAAGGAAATTTGCATCAGTCAATGCAGCTAATTCTAAAGCTTCCAAGAGCTAAGACCTATAATTAGCTAACTGCCTAATCCGAAGCCTCCCAAGATTTAAGACCTTCACTTCAATAACAGAACAACAATAGCAAAACTACAAAAGCTCAACCTTTGGACCAAAAGTTTCAGGTTACAACAAGCAAGCAAAAGCTGTAAGCTAGACACAACAGCAATGACTGTAAACCATTTCAAAAGGGCCTAGATGATCGCTGAGAGACTATTTTTTACATCGGAGTATGAAATCATACCTAATGACATGCTACTGCCTCAACTTTTGGAAATGTATGTGGTCCCATGTTATGGGCGTGGGCATTGGGCCTAGCCAGTTCATTATGAGGAAGTAGCGAGTTAGAGATTAGTTTTCTTTTGTTAGAGATATGATATTAGTTTATATATTTGTTAGAGATATGATTGAAATTAGATTCTATCTGTTAGGGGGAGTCTATCTATATAAAAGGGCTGCCACATGTTATTGTAACCAAGCAAAGAAATAACAAAGACATTCTCATCTATAGTCTTCTCTCTTCTTTTGCGCCGATGCTGTCCTATCATCCTCTTAGTGGTGTTTACTCCCTATGAACTAATGTTCATGACAATTTGGTGTTAGAGTAGTCAATCTCTTTCCACAACCTCCAAACTGCTAATGCCATGGTTCCTCTTTCCCGAGTCGTTGGCCACGATAAAGGCTAACGCCATCAAAATGGCCAACATCGACAAGAAGATAGCAGACATCTTGCTCAACATGCATACCATCTTGAAGAAGATTATGAATCAGAAGAAGGTGCAACAAGAGGTCGCAGCGACACTGTTTCCAGTAGCTGCCACAGAGATAGAGCCAGGTGCATTGTCATCCACTGCCAGATCCGGATGACCACGCCGCTAGACGAGCTCCGCATGTACCACCGCTGTTTCTACCGCGTCTTCTCCCTCCTCCACCGCCCCAGCCCCACCGCTGCCAAGGCTGGCGCCTTCTCCCATGTCCTCGCCCGCGCTGGCAAGATCTCAACCACCGCCATCCTCTTCTTTGGGCAGCGCGCGCATGGCTGGATCCCACCGGGACCGGATCTGGATCCGGCTCGTGCGCATCGTCTCTCTTGGACCCGGTCTTGCCTCGCTCAGTGCTCGTCGCCATTCATCGCTGACAGATCTAGGCTCATCGGCTCCCAATCTGGACACTACTGGCTGAATCCGACCGTCTCCTCGTTAGGCAGGTCATCGCTGCCGCTACGCCTCTTCGGGTGGCCGACCTCCGCCACGTCCTCCCCTCCATCGGCGAGAAGCTCGAGCCGCACGAGTTCAACGAGTGGATCCACGAGGTCGACGTCACCCTCGACGGCACCATCCGCTATGATGACTTAATCCGCCGCCTCAATCGCCCGCCTCCACGTCTCCTCTCTCGGCTCGAGTTGGTCTTCTCAGAGCCCCACTCCAAGCACCTATGCCTCCGCCGCGAGGTCCTCCACAAATCTAGCCAAATTTCCTTTTTTTTCTTTCTTCCTTGTCCCTATTTTTTTCTTTTCCCTCTTTCCTTTTCCTTTCTCCCCTTTTCTCTTTCCTTCGTTTTCATTTTCTTTCATCCCTTCCTTTCTTTTCACCTGCTTCTACTTCTCTTTCTATTCTTCTGCTGTCCTGCGCACCCGATGCCTCCACCTCCCTCGTTGTGCGGCGCTAGCCCCTTGCCGGCGACAAGCCCACTGCCCAACTCCACCTCCTCCTCCTCGCTTCTCTCTCCTCTCTTTCTCTTCCTTTCTTTCTCTCCCTCATGCTTTGATGTCATCGTCGCCTCCCTCTGTGCACACTACCGCTGCCCCTTGCTGGCAGTGAGCCCGGTGCCACCTCATCCTCTTTTCTCTCTCCTCTCTATCTCTTCCTTCCTCTCTCTCCTCCATGCTCTGATGGCACCACTGTCATCGTGTGCCGCTTCGGAGCTCCGATAGTTCAGGGGGTGGATCTGACAGAGGACAAATTGAAGCCTAATAAAGTTTACCTGGGGGATTCACCCCTGCTGCTATGAAGGCAGCAGCACGGCATGCCTCTAGTACGTACGCCCACGCATGAAACGGTTACTGCCTATTATTCCATTTCAGTGCAGATTTTTTTCTTGGCCTTTCTAAACCAGCGATTCTTTTCTATTTTTTTCTTGTGTTTGGACTTTGGAGAGGAGCGATTCTTTTCTTTCTTTCTTTTTTGTGAGCGAGAAAATTGATATTTTGCCATCCAATTCGGTGGGCTTCGACAAAATGCCACTCCCTAGAATGACCACTATAAAATGCCACTCTTAACATTGGCACTTTGATTATTTGCCATTTTGAGGGTTTTTTTTTAGGATTTTAATTATTTTTTAACTATTTTCAGATTATTTGCCATGGGAAAAGACACATTTGCCCTTGGGTCATTTGCGACATGGACACTTTTTCTTGTCGCCGGGGAGGACGGCGCCGTTCCGCCGCCGCCATCGCCCAGTGCGTCCAGAGCTTCATCACCGCCATGGACGCCGTCAAGCTCAACATGCTCGCCAACGACCAGGTCCGCCCCCTGCTCCACGACCTCTCGACTTCCATGGGAAGCTGGGCCCGTCCCGCCGCCGACTTTGAGGAAGGTCAAGGTGAGTGAATGGCTCGCCAAGCTAAATAAGATGGGGCCGGGGCGAGCTTACAGAGCAGCGAGTGAGGCAGCTCAACCGACTTGGATTCGCGTCTGGTAGCGTTCACGGCCTCGCCTCCACCACGGCATCCGAGCAAGCATCGGCTTGGTTCCTATTTGGTTCGTTCTTTCTATTTGTTATGCTTTTGTGTTTGGATCATTCTGTGGTTCTATATTGTGGTACTTTTCCTCTTGTAAATGGATTATGTGGCATATTGGTTACATATAGTTTATGCTCCCGCAATGGATCTCCGTTTGTGAGAATGTGTTTATATTTTTACTATCTCAACCTTCCTAGTTAATATGCCCTCAAGTATGCATCTTATATAAATTTAGTTCTTCTAGTGGCTTTTTCAGTGAAGGGGACAAATATTCTGGTAATTTGGCGATGGGAAATGCACACTGACCGTTCTGTGCGAAGGCTACAGTGGATTCTGTGGCCTATTGGTTATGTATGAGGGATGGTTTCCCTCTTGATATGCAGTCATAGTGCAATGTCCCTAGAATGGTCTCGTCTCTCTCGGTCTCGCCTCTCTCGTGTCCATGTCCAGGAGAAGGCAATAAGTAAATGGGCCAATGGCAAATGTGTCTTTTCCCATGGCAAATAATCTGAAAATAGTTAAAAAAATAATTAATAATCCTAAAAAACCCTCAAAATGGCAAATAATCAAAATGTCAATGTTAAGAGTGGCATTTTATAGTGGTCATTCTAGGGAGTGACATTTTGTCGAAACCCACCGAATAGGATGGTAAAGTATCAATTTTCTCCCAGTCAAGCATGCAGCAGCTGAAACGTTACTTGCATTGAATAGTTCGGGACCACTGCCATGAATAGCATTCAACACCCCTTTCTGCTCCGCCCCCGGTGGCCACGCCGCCGGCCGATCTGCCGTGCCTCCCGTGGCACGGTGCGCTTGCTATCGTGGAGTACGCGCACAACGAGATGGCCATGTCGCCTGAGCAGGAGGTAGAGCTGGTGAAGTATGTGTTTAGCAATGCTGCTCGGAATTGTTTGTTTTCTGAATTAATGATGGTAGTTGCGGTTTGGTTACAGGATGGGGAGATCATGGGTGGCATAGGCGGATTGGGCTCGGATGCTCTGGTTGCTGAGGGTATAATTGTTGCCATGTGTTATGTTCGGTATACATCCGTAATTTCCAGTACAGATCAAGATGTCCAGCTAGCTTGCAGAAATTGTGATATTTAACGATTTACTTGTGTTATACTGGCATGGTCTTGGTCCTTATGATATCAAGTATCAATTTTCCGCTATGTGAAGAAAATAAATAGCAGCTACGTTGGAATACACTAGGAATGACAGAAGGCATATCAGAAAACATGAAAATCTACTAGATTTATCCACAAACCCGAATGGCATACGATGTTGTTCCCTTGATACATTAATTGCATCTTGTTCTTCTTGCTTCTTGTCTGTTTTGCTGCTGGGCCTATCTTAAGAGCCATATTCCAAGCCTGTACCAAAGTAGGTAATGTTATGAATAGCGCTTGTATTCAATATGAGGCCAATGAGCCGTATATATACACAAAGTACAGTGGTAAATATGCAAAGAACCCTCATAACAATGGGGAATAACAAACTATACATATATCTCTAACACCCCCTCAAACTCATGGTGGATCAACAACACCGAGTTTGGAGAGGTAGAAGTCTGTTTTGTGCTCGAGTCCGGGCCTTCGTGAAGAAATCCGCTATTTGAAGCTCAGAAGGCACATCTCAAGAGTAATCACCGATCATGCACACAAGACCTCATGAAAGAAGCATCAACACCAATATGCTTGGTGAGCTCATGCTTCACGGATCACGAGCAATCACCGATAGCACCTGCATCGCTCGACAAGAGAGGGGTCGGTGTAGTGACGAAACACCAAAATCCTCAAGTAACCACCATAGCCAAGTAATCTCTGCTGTCAAGAGAGCCATAGCTCGCAACTCACCTCTGCACTCGAGCGGGACACCGCATCTGTTTCTTCGTCTTCCGGCAATAAGAGAACCCCAAGAAAAACACGATGCAGAGATAGACCGACGATCGGAGGATCGCCCCCAAGTAGCATCCGAATAGGCCTGAAGTCAGAACGAGCTGGAACGTGGAAAGAAGAGACGGCGAGAGATAGTCCCGCGAAGGTATCGCGAGAACTCGAAGAAGGTGGCCGTAGTGGACTGAGTGGGAGCTGAAACAAACCGACTCGAATATGAACTGGATAAGTGATATCCGCACGAGTAACAACAAGGTAGACAAGACTCCCAACAAGATGACGATAGCGAGTCGGATCGAAAGAGGCTCGCCATCGAGAGTCGGAGATGAACATTGAGCTCCATGGGAGTCTCAACGATTCACGATCGATGAGAGAGGCGCGATCAAGAAGATCCCGAATATATTTCTCTTGGGACATAAAGAAACCATCCGGAGTGGAAGTAACCTCAATCCCAAGGAAGTAACGAAGAGGACCAAGATCCGACATAAGGAATCGCTCACTAAGACGAGCCTTGACAAAGGCAATGTACTCAGAATCATCTCCGTAATGATCATATCATCAACATACGTAAGAAGAAGAGTCCGACCACGAGGCGAAGTGTGGACAAAGAGCGCAGATCATGATCACTAGCTGAAAAGCCAGCAGCGGTGACCACGAGGAGAAGCGCTCAAACCAAGCACGAGGGCTTGCTTAAGGCCATAGAGAGCGACGAAGGCGATGCACCATGCCCTCGAGAACAGAATACCGGGTGGCGGATGCATGTAGACCTCCTCACGCAACTAGCCATTAAGAAAGGCATTCTTGACATCAAGCCGAAAGCAGACCTCATGGCGAATGCACACCACCGAAAGAAGAGTGCGAACAGTGGTCATGTGGGCCACAGGAGCAAAAGTCTCGTCGTAGTCAACACCATGCTCCTGCTGGAAGCTACGAGAAACAAGACGCGCCTTATAGCGCTCAAGAGAGCCATCAGAGCGAGTCTTAATCTTATAGACCCACTTACACGTGATGGGATGAGAATGAGATGGAAAAGGAACAAGATCCCAAGTACCAGTACGCTCGAGGGCAGCAATCTCCTCGGCCATGGCAAGCTGCCACTCAGGATGAGTAACAGCATCCCGGTAGGAGACAGGCTCACGAGTAGCTGCGTCAGCAAAGGCAAAACGGGCAGGAAGCCGAATCGACTGGCGATCGCGGAGAGCGTAGCGAGGAGAAGATGACCCATCAGGGGAAGATGGAGCATCAGAAGAAGATGGAACATCAAGAGAAGATGGCTCATCTGGAAGATCCTCAACACGAGGTCGACGAGTGTAGAAGATAAGGGGAGAATGTACTGTAGTGGGAGGAGCCTGGGGAGTCGTAGGAGACGACACAAGCGGCGACAACGCGGAGAGGCCGCAGGGGAATATGTGGAGACTCGATGGGACAGTGGGCGAGGCAAAACAGATATAGGTGTATCTGGAAAGGTCAAGAAAGACAGAGACTCCACAGAGGAAGCCGAAGGAGAGACAGGACGTGGGTAGAATGGACGAGACTCGTCGAAAGTCACATCCCGAGAAACCCGCATCCGACGACCAACAGGATCCCAGCACCGATAGCCCTTGTGCTCGGCACTGTATCCCAGAAAGACACACTCAACAGACTGAGCGGTCAGTTTGGTGCGTTCTCGAGGGGCGAGGAGAACGTAGCAAATGCAGCCAAACAGATGAAGGGTAGAGTAGTCAGGAAGAAGACCACAGAGACGCTCAACAGGGATCGCGCCCTGAAGAGCAGAAGAGGGCTGGATGTTGACGAGATAGGTGGCAGTGGAAACAGCCTCAGCCCAAAAGTGAGGTGGAATAGAGGCGGCAATCATCAGAGCACGAGCTGTCTCAAGGAGGTGACGATGCTTGCGCTCAGCGACACCATTCTGAGCATGAGCACCAAGACAAGAGAACTGAGCGAGAGTGCCCTGCTCAGCAAGGAAGCTGCGCAGGTAACGAGAGAGATACTCGCCAGCAGAATCAGCACGAAAGACACGAATAGGAGTGGAGAACTGTGTGTGAATCATAGTGGCAAATTGTTTATAGATAGACAAGGCCTCACTACGAGAAGGCATGAAATATATCCAAGTGTGGCGAGAGAAATCATCTATAAATATGATATAATATCGATGACCCCCTTTCGAAACGAACGGAGCCGGACCCCAAACATCTGAATGAACAAGATCAAAAGGGCGCTGAGACACAGACTCACTATGAGGATAAGGAAGCTGAATCTGTTTACCTAACTTACAGCCCTGACAATCTAAAGACACGTCTCCTGAGACAGACCCCAGAAGACCACGACGAACTAAGGACGACAGATGAGATCCACACAGATGACCAAGACGGTGATGCCACTGCTGAAAAGAGCCGGTAGACGAAGTGGCGAAGCGGAGAAACTGGCGGCGATGGTGGCAGCGGAAGGAAGGTGAAGCCGTCAAGCTCCCGAGACGTTGTGAGTCACGCACGAGGCCGAACCAACCGAGCTCCGTGTGGCGGTCCCGAACACAACAAGAGTCGAGTCGAGAATGACCCGATAACCAAGATCGATGTCTGCCCGTGAGAAAGAAGTCGCATGGTAAGGCGAGGAACATGAGCAACGTAAGAAACATGAAAAGATGAGTTGCTAAGAGATCCTCGACTGAGACGAAAGAGATGTACCATCAGCAGTAAGAACACCGGCAGAGAATCAAGAGGTGTAATAAAGACAGAGTGGAAGGATCGGAGTCATGTGAAAAGATGCTCCAGAATCAAGAATCCACGGGAGGTACCGATCGTGTAGGGGTGGTTTCTCGGTGCAGAAGAGTCGAGAGCGTAACTCGCAGAACCCGCCGAGGAGAACCGAAGCGCAAGCAGCGTCGAAGTCTGGCTATCTCCTGCTCGGTGAGAGAAACTGCTGAAGAAGTCGATGTAGAAGCACTAGTGCCAGTAGAAGAATGGCGTGAAAGATGCCGCTTCTTCTTATAGCACTGGGACTCAATGTGGCCGACCTTGTCGCAGTAGGGACAGTGAGGACGGCCACCTCCAGATGGAGGGCGGCCACCACCACCTGTGGCAGCCTCTGGAGGAGGCAGTGTAGCAGGTAGACGAGCGGCGAGCACAGAGGGGAGTGGCATCAGACCAGCACCACTCAGACGAGTCTCCTCCGCACATATCTCGGTAAGAGCCTCCAGGAGAGTGACACGAGGGTGGCGTGCAAGTAGCTGGGCACGCCGTTGCTCGAACTCAGGACGAAGGCGAGTAAGAAACTCGTAGACCCGCTGAAACTCCAGGTCAGCACGTATATCCAGGCAGCACGGACAGGAACAACAACCAGCAGTGCGGAGAGAGTCCAACTGACGCCGCATGCAGAGCTCGGGCGTAAAGCGCCAACGTAGCATCACCCTACTGAAGAGAGTGCTCCTGGCGGACCACGGACAGGTACAGGGCATCACCAGAGGGCTCGTAGCACTGACGAAGATGAGTCCACATCTGGAAAGCCGAAGGAGTCCCACAACCTCGTAAGAGAACCGAGGCTAGACATCGGCGATGAAGACAAGCGCACCGAGCGCCGTCATCGTACTCACCGAGTGTAGGTGGTCGACAATCCTTGTAGGAATCGAGCCTCCCGGTAGGTAGAGCGGCTTCATCATCGGCAAGGCGGCGGCCTCGGCAGCAGCCTTATCGGCCGCCGGCAATGCAACAGCGTAGGCCGTCGGAGGAATAGGCGGGGCGGGCGGTGACATCGCGAGAGGACACCCGAGACGAAGACCACGCATGTGGATGCGCATGTGAGACACAAAGTCGGTGTAATTAACACCATCAAAAATCACCGGCAGCGAGGAGGGAAACAGTGCCCATTGGTAGGCGGCGCTGACGGCGCGGTGACTAAGGCAACGGTTCTAACAGCGGCGCCGGCGGCGCGCGGTTAGAACGACGTTTTTTTTTTTTCTCTTTCCGGTCGGTCTACAAGATGACCAAGCCGACCGAGCCACACTTGGGCGCAGGGGCGGCAACGGGGGAGTTGGCGGCGGTGACGGTGACGGGGGAGTCGGCGGTAGTGGCGACGGGGGAGTCGGCGGTGGGCTCGAGCGGGCGACCTCGGGCAGAGCCAACGAGGCGGCGACAGCGGCGCGAGCCGGCGACGGGAGTCGGCGGCGACGCGAGCGGCGGAGTTGGGCGGCCGACGACGGCGGGCTCGAGCGGCGGCCTCGGGTGGAGCCAACGAGGCGACGACCAGCGGGCGGAGCGGCGACGACCAGCGGGCGACGAGTCGGCGCCGACGGCAGATGGTAGCGGATGGAGCCGCTCCGGCGGCGGCGGCGACGGTAGCGTCAAAGGATGACGACGAGACGGCGACCTCCGATTGGATCTAAGAGGCGACGGCGAGGCGACAAGCGGCGACGGAAACCCTAGGTACGCTCGATACCATGTTATGAATAGCGCTTGTATTCAATATGAGGCCAATGGGCGGTATATATACACAAAGTACAGGTGGTAAATATGCAAAGAACCCTCATAACAATGGGAATAACAAACTATACATATATCTCTAACAGTAATATGGGGTGAAACAATTAAACAAGGAGTTTTAAGTAAGCTGATTGTGCTATTTATTCAGATGGTTATTGTGCAATTCTAGACCCTTGGCTTGTTACACTTTGGTCCACTTGATCTTGGTGGGGTTAATGCCATACAAATGTATTATCACAAGGCATGAAAGATCGCAATATCTTCCTTTTGTTTTGAGTCAATGGAAGAAAAAATACAGCTATATTGGATTATACTGTAGTTGAACTAATTTGGTTATACTGTAGCCCAACTATCGCCAGTACCCAACTTTTTCTTATGGCGACTCTTTCTATTTAATTTTATTAGTTACATGTATGCCACACATTGTGTTGTTGTTCAAATGAAATATGCATGTTTTGAAATTTTAAGGATTTTCTTGTTCTGCAAATTGTTTGATGAGTGAAATATTGAAATGGTTATTTTTCCCCTACAAAGCATTTGTTGACAAACCTGAAGAGGCGAAGACATTGCCCAAACACGTGAAAATGGAAAATGTAAGATATTCTTGTTTTCATGTGTTTAGGCTATGTTTTGTTGACTACTAATAACCTCAGCTACAAATATTTACGTTCTTTAATCTTGTCCACAGTGCCTTTGCTAAGTCAAACTTGGAAAGCTTGGAGACTTTGACTACATACTGTGCATCGGAGGTACCACAATGCTTTTAAATGAACTTCATATATTTTACATAGACATACCACAAACGCTCTCAAGAATTTTGCATTTGTGAATTGTGATAATCAGTTAGTATGAAAATTGGATTTATGAATTTTGCAGGAAAAGAATGCATGCATTCACTTTTGTTGATACATAGTGGGAACTAACAACTCTTGGAATTATGTTACTTGACTTCCGTTGACGCTTGATGTACATATTCCCGAGTCCTGACCTTTGTAGAAAAAGTGCATTAAGTTTAGTTACTGTTCTCTTTTTCTTTTTGGAAAAATTGAGTCATTACAACTTCTACACTTCCATCCAATATCTGATCTGATTATTTTATTATGTCTTGTAGGGAGCCTTGAAGAAATAACTCTCTCAGGTGAAATATCTCAGCATTCCGATGCACCTCAGCAGAACCAAGGGGGACAAATGTAGCAATGGATGTAGCTGGAACAGAAACTGAAGATGCTCAGGTGGACGAAGCTGCTGATGTTTCTACTAATGTTCAGAATTACGATCCATTGAGTTGTTTCCTTCCATTTCAGTACCGTGAGGTATTGCAGCGATGAATGAATAGTACCCACGTGGGATACTGTAGTAACCGTGAACAATACTCACACATGGGGTACTGTAGCGCAGATGAATTTAGATAATTGGGTAGCATATTATATATTAGGAATATAATAATTAGTTTGCTTAGTATTTGAGCTTATTCCTTTTTGGATTTATTTTATATATTAGAGATAAGTTTCATATTATTCGAGATTAGTTTTTTTTTAACATAGAGATAAATTTCTTAGGGGTCAAGTCTAGCCATCCCTATAAAAAGAATAACATTGTATATTTATTATTAAGCAAAGAAATAAACAAAATTATCTAGTCTTACTTTCTTCTTCCACAGGCCTCAGAGATTTGGCAGCGGCATGACCAGCCGATAAGGGCGAGTGCCCTACCCTTGGTCCGCGGACCCGTAACCGATCAACCCATACCTCATCATTTGGTATCAGAGCCCGGTGCAACACTATCTATCTTGGACAAATGGAAGGCTAGCAGTGAGGAGCAGAAGGCCTTACTCGACAACATGATGGTCACCTTGGAGAAAGCTATGGAGTTGATGGATAAGCTGAAGGAGTAGGAAGAAGCATCGTGTATCATTACAATGGCTGCGCTGCCACCACCATTCCCGGGGTCATCATTGGCATTGGCCACGTTGCTGTCTTCACTAGCGATGACACCTCTTTAAGGATTCACCTTTGGTGCCGTGCCATTGCTAAAGAGGAAGGTTGTCACTGTCCAGCGGCGGTCTTCTACATGCGGCTGGCCAATACCGTGCCTCCACATGTGTGGAGCACAATGGTTGCCATGTGGGGGTCAGCGACATCGTCGCATCTCTCCCACAACCGTTGCATCTCAAGGCAAGAAGGATGCCGCTGATGCCCTGCGTCAATTGCCCTTGCTACTGGCGATTCCTACGACATCAACTGATGCTGGAGGGTTGCTATCCTTATTATTGTTCACTGGGACTTCACAGATCTTCCATGCGACATGACGTCGTCATTATGTCGTCTCGTCGACATTGAGTTACGAAGAACTTCAATCATGGCCGCCACGTAACAACTTGAGGTCGAGCTATCTCACCGCAAGGGGTGTAATGTTATGTCCTAGGATCCTGGCGATGCATGCAGTAGGTTTGCGAACAATGCCGTGGGTTACTGCGGTGGTGAATGAACAGTACTCGTGGGGGGTACTGTAGCAACATGAACAGTACTCACGCACGGGGTATTGTAGCGTTGATGAATTTGGATAGCATATCGCGGATTGGGAATATAATAATTAGTTTACATAATATTTGGGCTTATGTCCTTTTGGATTTATTCCATGTATTAGAGATAAGTTTCCTATTATTTGATATTAGTTTTCTTAATATAGAGATATGTTTCTTAGGATTAAGTCTAGCTATACCTATAAAAGGGACATAATTGTATATTTATTATTAAGCAAAGAAATAAATAAAGTTCTCTAATTTTCTTCTCTTCTTCAATAGACCTTAGAGATTGGCGGCGGCATAGTTGGCCGATCAAGGGCGAGTGCTCTACCCTCGTTCCTCGAGCCCATACCCAACTACACCTTACCATATCAACTCGTGACTACAAAGTGTTCTGTGGCATTACAGGTTATCTTTTTGACCAAATAAATATTTGTACATGTTTTTTGAGCATAAAAACTCAATCACATTTCCAAACAGAATATGCAGTTCCTTTTGCACCATATTGTTATCTTTTGTGTTTGACAAACTCCATTATCTTATATAGAAATAATGAAAAATGTCCTGTTGACCAAATATCTCTACTAATATAAAGAGAGTTCATCTGTCACCCTCCTCCCTCAAACGATCCTTCACCCCACCCTAAAAAACGGCTGGTTTTGAATTCGCGTGCCGCTCGTGCGGGATGGGGAAAGAAGTAGTCCACCACATCACGCACGGTAGCTCAGTAGACGATTGAAGCTGCACTGGCCTGGTGTGTCAATTGGGCTTAAGAATAGTTGGGTTGGTCTTTGAGAGTAATGAGCCAGGTTAACTTAAACCGTCAGACTCATCATTTATCAAGTTCAACCATAACCATGATCAAATGGACTAGTTACCATTTACCAACTCAATTTTTCTCAAAAAATTTACCAGCATCATTCTTTTAATGAACCAGTCACACGTAGACAATGAAAGCTCAGAATTTATGGCATCACTTACGTAAGATCCGTTACAGAGCACATACACCTTAATGCTAAAATAAGCCACTCGTAGACCCTTCTCTTTTTATTTAAAAATGAACACTCTTTGCAACGACCTACGCCCGGCGTTGCAAGTGAATCTTGGATATGAATTGGGTCTTGGAATTCGTTTGGATATCCGTCCATTGGCTGCGAGGCACCTTCTAGCTTATGCTCATCGTTCATCCATTGCACCATAGGACACACAGGCGTCCAAGTCGTGGCATGCACGTGGTACTCGGGATGGGCTGCCCGCAACTTGAGTTCCAGGCCTTTCAAGCCGGAGCTGACGATAGATGTGGAGTGGAGCGTGTGGGCTTTGCAACGCTCAAGCTGGGTCGGCCCAAAGAATCAGCTGCATGATGGCTAGTCAGGGACGGGCCCTGCACAAACTCGGGCCCAAATGGGCCAGGTGCGGGCCGGCGGATGGATGCGCTTGCTCTTTACACAAAAGAAAATCGTGTGCTCCTTTTCTCTACAGGTAGAAAAGAATCGACCCTCTTCAAAATTGATACTTTACCATCCTATTCGGTGGGCTTCGACAAAATGCCACTCCCTAGAATGACCACTATAAAATGCCACTCTTAACATTGACATTTTGATTATTTGCCATTTTGAGGGTTTTTTAGGATTCTTAATTATTTTTTAACCATTTTCAGATTATTTGCCATGGGAAAAGACACATTTGCCCTTGGCCCATTTGCTTATTGCCTTCTCCTAGACATGGACACGAGAGAGACGAGACCGAGAGAGACAAGACCATTCTAGGGACATTGCACTATGACTTCATATCAAGAGGGAAACCATCCCTCATACATAACCAATAGGCCACAGAATCCACTGTAGCCTTCGCACAGAACGGTCAGTGTGCATTTCCCATCGCCAAATTAAAAGAATATTTGTCCCCTTCACTGAAAAAGCCACTAGAAGAACTAAATTTATATAAGATGCATACTTGAGGGGTATATTAACTAGGAAGGTTGAGATAGTAAAAAATATAAACACATTCTCACAAACGGAGATCCATTGCAGGAGCAGTAAACTATATGTAACCAATATGCCACATAATCCATTTACAAGAGGAAAAGTACCACAATATAGAACTACAGAATGATCCAAACACAAAAGCATAACAAATAGAAAGAACGAACCAAATAGGAACCAAGCCGATGCTTGCTCGGATGCCGTGGTGGGCGGCGAGGCCATGAATGCGTCAGACGCGAATCCAGTCGGTTGAGCTACCTCGCTCTTTGCTCTGTAAGCTCGTCCCGGCCCCATCTTATTTAGCTTGGCGGGCCATTCACTCACCTTGACCTTCCCCTCAAAGTCGCGCGGCGGGGCGGGGCCCAGCTTCCCCATGGAAGTCGAGAGTCGTGGAGCGGGGCGGACACAGTCGTTGGCGAGCATGTTGAGCTTGACGGCGTCCATGGCGGTGATGAAGCTCTGGACGCACTGGGCGATGGTGGAGGCGGAACGGCGCCGTCCTCCCCGGCGACAAGAAAAAGTGTCCATGTCCAGGAGGAGGCAATAAGCAAATGACCCAAGGGCAAATGTGTCTTTTCCCATGGCAAATAATCTAAAAATGGTTAAAAAATAATTAAAATCCTAAAAACCCTCAAAATGGCAAATAATCAAAGTGCCAATGTTAAGAGTGGCATTTTATAGTGGTCATTCTAGGGAGTGGTATTTTGTCGAAGCCCACCGAATAGGATGGCAAAGTATCAATTTTCTCGCTTGACTGGAGGCATTTCAGCTGCTGCATGAGCACGTTTTTCAGGAGTAACTGACCAGATGAATGGTTGGCATGTATGAATGCGTGAGTTTCTACATGAGAATGCAATAGACCTTTAAACTTCCATGCGTTCTATAAATAGCAGTAGCTAGATCAATGTATGATGGAAGTAGCAGTTTTGCTTCAAAGAAAGAACATGAAAACTTGTCCCAAGTTCTTTGTTCTTGAGTTCTCTTCGCCTGGTTTTACTCTTTCTTGCTGGTGTGCGATCCTAAGCCAATTGTCAACATTTGGTATCAGAGCAGGTTCATGCCCAAGATTCTACGATTGAATCCAATGTCGATCATTGCTATGGGAGAGACGTCGCGAGCACAGCAGGTCGATGGTACGTTCCAGTACCCACAGCTGACACACATGAATTACACCAGTTGGGTGATTCGTGTTCAGGCCATGATGGAGGATCAAGGCATTTGGGAGGCCGTCGAGCCGACGGGTGATGCAGAAGTCGACACCAGGCTTGACAAGAAGGCAAGGTCGCACCTCCTTCAAGCGCTTCCTGAAGACCTCCTCATGCAAGTGGCGAAGAAGACGACATCTAAGCAGGTGTGGGACTGCTTCAAAACGAGGTTCATCGGCGTGGATCGAGTGAAGGACGTGCGGCTGCAGACGTTGAAAAACGAGTTCGACGTCATCCACATGAACGATGGTGAGTCCCTCGACCAGTATGCTGGTCGGCTCACCACCATGTCTGTCAGGTACTCAAGTCTCGACGAGACGCTAAGCGATGCCATGCTCGTGAAGAAGTTGTTCGACACGGTGCCAGAACGGTTTATCAGTGTGATAGCCGGCATCGAGCAGTTCTTTGATCTCAACACTTTGGCATTCGAGGAGGCCGTGGGACGCCTCAAGACATTGAGGAGCGCACGCGCAAGAAGGGCACTGACTCTAGCGGGAACACCGACGGGCAAGTGCTCCTCACTCAGGGTGAGTGGGAGGCACGGTACAGAAAGGACGACGGAGACTCGTCATCAAGCAAGAAGAACAAGGCTCTTGCAGATGGTGGGAATCGCGGCCAGGCTGGTCGTGGTCGCGGCAGAGGTCGAGGCAAAGGTGGTCGGGGTGGACCACGCAAAGATGGAGCAAGTGGTTCTGGTGGCGGTGCCCGTGACAAGAGTCACATTAGTTGCTATAATTGTGACGAGATGGGGCACTACTCGACACAGTGTCAAGCTCCAAAGAAGGAGGTAGCACACCTCACGCGCACCGACGACGTTGAACCAGCGCTACTACTGGCGGTCTCAGAAGACATATCGTTGGTCGGACAAGACCAACAAAATGTCGTCATGTTGATTGAAGAGAAAGTGTGGCCAGAACTGCACACTGCCGAGTACGTTAAAGCACCAACCGATGTCTGGTTCCTTGACAATGGTGCCAGCAACCAAATGACTGGTGAAAAGGAGAAATTCGTGAGTGGATGAAGGAGTCATCGGGAGGTGAGATTCGCGACGGCTCATCGGTGCAGATCAAGGGTAAGGGCTCAATTCTCTTCGCGTGCAAAAATGGTGATCAATGGCTACTCCAGGAGGTGTACTACATCCCCAGACTTCGCAGCAACATGGTGAGTCTTGGTCACTCACTGAGACTGGTCACCGAGTTCTCATGGATGAGGACGCACTTGAGGTGTCCATCAAGGATCCTCTGCGCTTGATCATGAAGGTGAGACGAACTTCGAATCGTCTCTATCGCATCGAGCTATAGTTGGTGAGGCCGCTTGTCTGTTGACAAGCCTCAATGACCCAGCATGGTTGTGGCATGCTCGCCTCGGCCATGTCAACTTCCAAGCCTTGAAGATGCTCGCCAACAAGGGAATGGCGGATGGTGTGCCGCCAATTACACATCCCGACCACCGTGTCGGACATGTTTGGTGGTAAAGCGCACAAGGCTGCGCTCGTTCTCGGCGACCAACTACTGCGAAGGAGCTACTCGAACTCCTGCATATTGATTTGTGTGGACCGATCACACCATCAACACCAGCTGGTAATCGTTACTTTATGCTAATTGTTGATGACTACACTCGGTGGTGTGGCTGCATGTGATCGGGACTAAGGACCAAGCGTGCTCGGCTTTCATGAAGACCAAAATGCTGGCTGAGAACACGAGTGGTCACCGCGTCAAGGTTCTTCGGTCCGACCGCGATGGTGAGTTCCTATCGGCTGAGCTCGCAAAGGTGTGCGAGCAGGCAAGAATTGAACGTCACTTCATTGCACCATATTCACCACAGCAGAATGGTATGGTGGAAAGGCGCAACAGGACGGTGATGGCTATGGCGCGCTCACTTCTCAAGAGCATGAGCGTGCCCAGCAGATTTTGGGGGGAGGCGGTGCGTCATGCCGTCTATCTCCTCAACCGGCTCCCAACCAAAGTGATGGGTGATCGCACTCCTTTCGAGGCATGGTCGAGAAGGAAGCCGCACCTGGCACACGTCCGTGTGTTCAGCTGCACGGCGCACGCCAAGGTGACCACGCCACACCTCAAGAAGCTCGACGACCGTAGTCAGTCGCTCGTGTACTTGGGCGTCGAGGAAGGTTGCAAAGCTCACCGTCTGCTGGACCCACATCGTGGCAAGATCCATGTAAGTCGTGATGTTATATTTGAAGAGAATGTGGAGTGGAAGTGGTCAAAAGATGTAGGAGATGATCGGTCTCCCGACTTCATGGTCGGAGAGGAGGCCAACCCCGAACAGACAGGAGGAGTCAGCACGGCCCCGCTCGTGGGTAGCTTGGCAAGCGTGCCAGCGCCCGTGGCAGTACTCGGATCGACTACCTTAACCACTCCAGTAGTCGGTAGAATGCCGACCACAATAGCTCCAATGGATGGTTCGGCAAGCTCATCAACAGCACCCACTACTTGCCGACCACTCCGCAGGCCATGTCGACAACGGCAGGAGGTGCCAACCAAGGCAGGAATTTGCCCACACCATGGTCTGGTGGGCATGTCGGCAGCGATGATGGACCTGTTCGATACAGGCACATGCCCGACATCATGGAAAATGCACCACGTATGGAGTTGGAGTATGAAGAAGCTGATGAGGAGGCAATGCTCGCAGAGACGGAGGAACCGACTTGCTACCGCGAGGCTACTGGTCAGCCAGCATGGGAGGAAGCCATGGCCAAGGAGATTGAGGCCATCGAGAACAATGCGACGTGGAAGCTCACCACGTTGCCAGTCGGACATAAGGCGATCGGACTCAAGTGGATGTACAAACTCAAGAAGAACTCGGACGGCGAGGTCATCAAGCACAAGGCCAGGTTGGTTGCAAAAGGTTATGTGCAGTGGCAAGGCATTGATTTTGAAGAAGTTTTTGCACTAGTCACTCGCTTCGACATAGTACGTGTCATTCTTGCTATTGCAGCCAACCGCGGGTGGCAAGTACATCACCTCGACGTCAAGTCAGCGTTCTTGAATGGCGAACTCAAGGACCGGAGGGGTTCACAGTAAAAAAACAAGGAGCACTTAGTGCTCAAATTGAGCAAAGCGCTCTATGGACTTCGGCAGGCACCGCGCGCGTGGAACACGCGGCTTGATAAAAGTCTGAAGTAGCTTGGCTTCAGGAGGTGTGCACAGGAGCAAGCCGTGTACACAAGGGGCAAGGCCAACGCCGGCATCATTGTCGGTATTTATGTGGACGATCTGATCATGACTAGGGAGGATCCAAAAGCAATTGCAGACTTCAAGCAGCAGATGATGGGTGAGTTCGAGATGAGCGACCTTGGCTTACTCACATACTACCTCAGCATTAAGGTGGCACAAGGAGATGATGGCATCTCTATTAAGCAGACTGCATATGCCAAGAAGGTATTGACTCAATTTGGCATGTTTGATTGTAATTCCACCAAGATTCCTATGGAGCCGAGAACCCAACTGCACAAGGATCCAGAAGGGCACCCGGTTGATGCCATCGAGTACCGGTGCGTCATTGGATGTCTACGCTATCTTCTTCACACCAGGCCAGATCTCTTCTACGCAGTTGGCGTGGCGAGTAGATTCATGGAGAATCCCACGGTGATGCATCATAAGGCTGTGAAGCAGATCCTCTGATATCTCAAAGGTACAATTGAGTTCGGACTAGTGTATGGGAGAGGTGGCAGAGAAGAGGAGATCATTGGCTTCACAGACAGTGATCTGGCCGGTGATATTGATGACCGGAAGAGCACAGGCAGCATGGCATTCTACGTCAACGACTGCTGGTTACGTGGAACTCATAGAAGCAGAAGACAATGGCTCTTTCATCCTGCGAGGCTGAGTTCATGGCGGTGACTGCAGCAGCATGCCAGGCACTCTGGCTCAGGGCTTTGTTGGCCGAGCTAGTCAGGACAGAACCAAGGTCGGTGAAGCTGTTCGTTAACAACAAGTCCGCGATTGCCCTCGTGAACAATCTGGTCTTTCATGCCCTGAGTAAGCACATCGACACAAGGTATCATTTCATTCGTGAGTGTGTCGAAGGTGGTCAGATCTGCGTCGTATTCATCTGCACTGATGAACAGCGGGCCGATACACTGACGAAGGCGTTGCCGGCAGCAAGGCTAGCGACTATGCGGCACCTGCTTGGTGTCCGCGAACTCGGACCACGCCAAGACTATGGGGGAGAATATTGAATGCTATTCATGGCAGTGGTCCCGAACTATTAATGTTTCAGTTGCTGCATGCTTGAGTGGAGGCGTTTCAGCTGCTGCATGAGCACGTTTTCGAGTAACTGACCAGATGAATGGTTGGCATGTATGAATGTGTGAGTTTCTGCATGAGAATGCAATAGACCTTTAAACTTCCATGCGTTCTATAAATAGCAGTAGCTAGATCAATGTATGAAGGAAGTAGCATTTTTGCTTCAAAGAAAGAACCTGAAAACTTGTCCCAAGTTCTTTGTTCTTGAGCTCTCTTCGCCTGGTTTTACTCTTTCCTGTTGGTGTGCGATCCTAAGCCAATTGCCAACAAGGGGGACGCAACTGTGAAAGGCGAGGGCGAGCGGCGCGAGGACTGCGGCAGAAGCCCCATCAAGGGGCGGGGGCTCACTAGGGTTTTGTGGCTGGCTAGCTATAGGATCAAGAGTGATCGACTAGATGAGGTAAATAGGAGATTTCTAAAATTTAAACTTTAATTGACATTCTAACAAGAATAATCCAATACAAGATTCTAGCACATATCAATAGTTAAATTCTAAGTTTTCACTAAAACACCTCAAGGCTGTGTCGATACTAAAATACAATTCTAGCTAGGCAATTCTACACAAATAAATAAATAAATAGCTAGAAATGTAAATGTGGAAATAGTAAAGACAAGAAAGAAAAACCGCAATGAAAACACTTATGTTTTTTCCGTGGAATTGAAGACTTGCTGGTCTTCACTAGTCCATATTGAATTAAGCCTAAACAGATTGGACCGACTCCACGAATTGAACCCAATAAACCTCAACTTCACTAAAGTTGATCTTCCTCCACTCCAGAGATAATGAGCACCGAACCACTCACAAACGGTGTCGGGCCTCTTCACAACCTTCTTTGAAGAGATCGTCGCACAATCTTCCTCTAAACTGTTTAGGTGCAAGCAAACACCAAGAGTAGTAAATCATAACTATTACTTGAAAGAGATCAAGCACCACAAGGATCAACTAATGATGCAAATGCACTTGAATGCTCTCAACTATCTCAAAGTGTGAAATGTGAGGAAATGAGTAGTAGAGAGTGCACCATGGCTTTAATGTATTCAATGAGGTCAAGAGTTATTGGTTTGGTGCTGGTGAAGAGGCAAAATTCGACCCCAACCCCAAATTCGACTGTTTGGGCAAAATTACCAAAAAAAATTCAATAGGTGCAGTACTACCACTATGTATTGGCCGATACTACCGCATATAGGTTTAACAGATTATATGTAGTTTATTTATTGCTTCGACCTAGTCGTTACTTGCTGCTGCGGTACTCTCGCACTCACATAGGCCAAGATTATCGCACAAGCAATAGTACCGCTTGATTCGTGCGATACTACCATTTTCCGAGAAGAAGATATTTCTAAAAACATGCTCTCTGAAAAATTACTGCCATGTAAAAATCTATCCTACTGGAATGCGGTACTACTGCACCTTAATGCGGTCATACCGTAGGGTGTTAGTACCGCCGTCTAGCTTGAGGTCATATCATTTTTACTGATTTTTTCTCGGATGCAATTCCAAATGCATGCATGACACTTCAAGTTACTTGCTATGACCCCCTTTTTATAGTATGACATCTAGCCAATGAATCTGATTTTCCACTAATCCCTGAGACTGGTAAAAACTATAAAAGGGTCCTTAGGCTGCATAACACCTTTGTCTTGAGTCATATCGATCTTTTATCACCATCGCATGTTATTTCCATGTTGTCATCCATAATCTAGGACTAAATCTTCAAAACCTCTTAGCACATATGTTAGTCCTTTAACACATTATTTGACTAATTACCAAAACCATTTTCAGGGGTCTAGATGCTTTCATTGGCTCCTCGGGGAGGGGATGGGAGCACTGGGGAAGGGTTGGGGTTCGAGCTAGGGTTGGAGCCCTCGCCTCCAGTTTGAGGTGACAGTGGTAAGGAGGTTGCCGCCGTGGTGGGCAGCGCTGGGGAAGGGGGTCGGGGCTCGTCGGCGTCCTCCTCTTCCTCGTTGTCATTGTACATGGAGAAGAGGGCGGCTATGCCCTCGGTATTGGACACCATGGCGAGGGAGAGAAAGCGAGGGAATGGTTGGATTTGGAGAGGAAGTGAGGTGACGCTGCGAGGAGGAAGGAGGCAAAAGGATTTCGCAAAATAGGCAAATTGTGAGGTGAAGGGAGACGACTAACCATGGGGGTAGCCACAACGGAGTCAAGAGGGAACCCACCACCGACGTCGGCCATCAGTAGGAGAATCCCATCTCCAACCAGGATTTTTGAATCTGAGCCCTAGCGGCGGCATGAGGCATGGAGTCAACACGAGGCACCCTCGGCTGGCGGTGGGGAAGGGCGTTCACCATCAGCCTCAAGTGCAATGGTAGCAGTGGAGGCGACGTGATGCATGGCAGCGGCATGAGGCGTAGTGGCAACGTGAGGAGATGCATCGGTTTTGTGGGCTGAAGGGGCAGATTCCTTTGTTTTTCTTTTGAGGCTGTTGAACCAGCTTAACGGATTTTTAGAGTTAGTTTTTTCAAGAGATGGTTTTTTTGGGATTTTGGAATCTGCCTCCTACCTCGTGGTTGTGACATCGTTTGCTCACGTCGTGGTCGTGGCTTCATCTGACCACCTCGTGGTCATAACTTCGCCCAACCTCTTAGGGCCGTAATTTTGTGAAAATCGCACGGTGGCCTCGCACCCCGACATACTCTACGGAGTATAAAGCACCAGGAATTTAGCTGTCCCGGGCAACTCTACAGAGAAAAAAAGTTGCATGGTGGTCTCGTGCCTCGGCGTACTTTGTGGAGTATAAAGCGCTGGGAACTTAGCCGTCCCGGGCAAATTTATGGAGTATAAAAAAATCGTATAGTGGCCTCGCGCCCCGGCAAACTCTGTGGAGTATAAAACACAAGGAACTTAGCCGTCCCGGGCAACTCTATAGAGTATAAAAAAGTCACACGGTGGCCTCGCGCCTCGGTGTACTTTGCGAGTATAAAGCACTAGGAACTCAGTCACCCCGAGCAACTCTACGGAGTGTAAACGGCTGCACGGAGTCCATGGCATATACGTGAACTCTATGGAGTATAGATGGTAGCGCGGGATAGCATGCATAGCCGCGCGTGCTTTGCCCATCCACCAGGGAGTCCCTGCCATGGACTGTAACCTTGGTGAGTCACACATTTCATGCGTCTCACCAAGGAGTTCGCTGCGCTACTTTATCTGACTGTTTTGTGGTCGTGGACGCTTTGTCTAACCACCTCCAGGTCATAGACGCTTCGTCTGACCACCTCATGGTCATAGATGCCTTGTTCGACCGTCTCACAGTTGTGACTTCGTCCAATCATATCATGGTCGTAGATGCTTCGTCCGACCACCTCATGGTCAAGACTTCGTTCGACCATCTCGTGGTCGTAGACGCTTCATCTGACCACCTCACGGTTGAAACTTCGTTTGACCACCTCATGGTCATAGACGTTGTGTCCAATCATCTTGTGGTCATAGATGCTTTGTCTGACCGCATCGCAATCAAGACCTCGTTCGACCACGTTGTGGTCGTAGACACTTTGTCTGACCACCTCAAGTTCATAGACGTTTCTCATGCATGCAAGTCTTCGTCTCGCTGCTGCCTTCATTGACGCCTAGTCCGAAGGGTGGGGACGGGTTGCGCGTACCATAGATTCATCTCGCCGCTATCTTTATTGACCCCATGTCCGAAGGGTGGGGGACAAGCCGCGTGCGCCAGACATTCATCTCACTGCCGACTACGTTGATGCCAGCTTTGAAGGGTAGGGACGGACCGCACACACCATAGATTCATCTCGTCGCCGCCTTCGTCGACCCTGAGTCTAAAGGGTGGGGAATTGACCGCATGTGTCAGAGACTCATCTCACCGCCACCCTCGTCAACCCCGAGTCCAAAGGGTGGGGGACGGGCTGCACACATCAAAGATTCGTCTCGGCACCGACTTCATCGACGCTAAATCCGAAGGGTGGAGGACGGACCGCACGCGCATGGCTTCGACCCACCGCTGACTTCGTCGATGCCAAGTCCAAAGGGTAGGGACGGAGCACGTGCGTCACAGCTTCGTCTTGCCACCGAGACTTCATCCGACCACCTCGTGGTTGTAAACGCTTCGTCCAAGTCTGAAGTGTACGGGACGGACCGCATGCGTCAAGGCTTCATCGCGCCATCGACTTCGTTGATGCCTAGTCCGAAGGGTAGAGGACGAACCACGCGTGTTAGAGATTCATATTGCTATCGACTTTGTCTATGCCAGGTCCGAAGGTTGAGGACGGACCACGCACACCGTAGCTTCATCTTGCCACCACCTTCGTCTTACTGCCGACTTCGTCGATGCCAGGTTCAAAGGGTCATGACCTCGTCCAATCACATCATGGTATAGACACTTCGTCCAACCACCTCCTAGTGATAGACGCTACGTCCAACCATCTCGTGGTCGTAGACACTTCGTCCAAGTCTAAAGTGTGCAAGATGGACCGTGCATGTCAAGGCTTCATCGCACCGCCGACTTCGTCGATGCCTTGTCCAAAGGGTAGGGACAGATCGTACGCACCGCAGCTTCATCTAGCCGCCACTTTTGTCAACTTTGAGTCTGAAGGGTGGGGGATGGGCCGCACGCGTCAGAGATTTGTCTCACTGCTGACTTCATTGACGCCAAGTCTGAATGGTGGAGAACAGACTGCATGCGCAAGACTTCATCGCACCGCCAACTTTGTCAACGCCTAATCCAAAGGGTGGGGACGGGCCATGCACACCACAGTTTTGACTCGCTGCCGACTTGGTTGACTGCAAGTCCGAAGGGTGTGGGGTAGAATGCACGCATTAGAGCTTCATCTCGCCGCCGACTTTGTTGACCTCGAGTCCAAAGGGCCGGGTGGGGGATGGGCTGTGCACACTTCGCAATTTCACGTCGCCATTGCCTTCGTAGGGACATAACGCATGTCTCAGAGCTTCGTCTCGCTACCACTTTCATCGACCGTGAGTCCAAGAGTGGGCACGGCCTCGCATGTCATGAGCTCGTCCCCACGCCGCCAACTAAATCGACACCCACAACCATGTCTTCATCAACATCATCATCAAGCAATCATCCAACCACTTTAGGGTCGAGACTTCATTGACACCTTGTTGACGTACAACTACCTCATGATCGAGACTTCGTTCGACTACCTCGTGGTTGTAGACGCCTCGTCTGATCGCATCATGGTCGGGACTTCATCTAACAACCTCTTGGTCGTAGACGATTTATCTGATCATCTTGTGGTTGTGACTTCATCCGACCAGCTCACGGTCGTAGACACCTCATCCGACCGCATCACGGTCGGGACTTTATCCAACCACCTCATGGTCATAGATACTTCATTTGACTGCCTCACGGCCTCATGGTCGTAACTTCATTCAAGCTGCCTCATGGTCGTTATTTATAGCAAGTGAATAGCGGCGAGCGCTCGTCATCCTGCGGAACTTTCATCCGATCCGACCGCAGACTCGGTCGTGGTCATCCGCCGCCGTGGTCATGACTTCGTTTGACCACCTTGCGGTCGTAGATACTTCGCCCGATTGCCTTGTGGTCATGACTTCATCCGACCGCCTCATGGTCGAAAACGCTTTGTCTGACTGCCTCGCGGTCGTGACTTCGTCCAACCACCTCATGGTCATTGGTGCTTTGTCCAACTGCATCACGGTCGAGACTTCATCCAGCCACTCTGTGGTCATAAATGCTCGGTCACACCACCTCGCAGTCGAGACATCATCCGACCACCTCATGGTCGTGACTTCGTCTGACCATCTAGCGATCGTGACTTCGTCCGACCACATTGTGGTCGGGACTACGTTGAAACTATCAATGCCTGTCCGAAGGGTGGGGGACGCAGCGCATGCTTCAAGTCTTCATCCCGTCGCTAACTTCGTTGACTTCGTTCGACCACATCGTGGTCGAGACTTCGTCCGATCACCTCGTGGTCACTGACGCTTCGTCCAACTGCCTCACGATCGTAGACGCTTCATTTGACTGCCTTGAGGATGAAACTCCACTGACTTCATTGATGCTTGTCTGAAGGGTGGGAACAGAGCACACACACTTCAAGTCTTCATCCAGCCACTGACTTCATCGACTTTCCTCTAACACCTCGTCATCGTGACTTCGTTCGACCACCCGTGGTTCTAGATGCTTCTTCCGACCGTCTCATGGTCCTGACTTCGTCCGACCACTCTACGGTGCACTCCGTGGTCGAGAGTCCACTGACTTTGTTGCCGGCCGACCGACCACCTCGTCCTCGTGTCTTCGTCGATGACCGTCTTTGCCACCCTCCTCTTAGGCATATCCTCAGAGGGGCGGCCTGGTTCGTGACTCTGCCTCGAAAGCTCCACTTCTACGGGGTGCCTTCGACTACATCGTGGGACTTCAGTGCCCTACTTGTAGGCATCGCCTTGAAGGGGCGGCCCACCCCACAACTCCGCCTTCATGCCCCACCCACGTCAGAAATAGGACATATTTGCGAAAGGTTTTAGAGCTATGTACAACATTATATCACCCCTCTCCTAAAAATTTCAATCCTTGGCATGCTTCCAAAAAAAATCAAAACTACCGCTACACATTCTGTGGTATTTCCGTCTTCCGGAACTACCGATAGTGAAACTGTGGTATTTTGATTTCTCTGAAAAATGGTTGATTTCATTCAAAACCTATTGATTTCAATTCTATTAGCCATTACCTTTGCTCCTCAAAGTCAAGTTGATTTTTGTTATTATTGCTAACTACTCTCAAGTAATCTCTTGACTCCACATGCTATTTTGATCCTTTTGTGATACTCTTTTATCATAAAATGGCATTCTCTCTAAGAGTGGTAGACTTTTGATCATCTTGACGTCAGCATGAGTTTGATCCTACGCTTTACAAGCGATATCATCTTTTCCCTTTTCAAAGTGGTATCAAATCTTTCCTCTTGCCTAGCAAAATTTTTTCTTAACCAAGCTTTTCCATATAATATCTTTCAAGTGGTATCCATTCTTACGGGTGGTATATCTCTCCTAAATGATATCCTCTTAAATGGTATCATACTCTTCTCTCAAGTGGTGTTTGAAGTGATACTTCCTACAAATGGCATCCCCTCAAGTATTATCAAGTGGAATCATGGAAGATGAAGTGCCTAATTTGATCTTGTGGGATACAAGTTGATTATGTAAGTGGCATCAAGTTTACAAATAGAATCAATCACATTTGGTGTCATGTATGCTCTCAAAATGGAATCATGTCTTTACAAATGGATTTAATCATACTTGATATCATCGAAGATCATGAGTGGTATCTAGTCTCTACAATTGGAATTAATTATATTTGGTATCATTCATGATTACAAGTGGTATTTTTCAAAAATGGTATTTAATAACATCATAAATGATATAAATGTCAAAGTGGTATACGTCTTTCATGGAAAAGATAAAAGAACCACAAAATATTAAAAGGCACCTAGTATAGACAAAAGACTTACAAGTGGTACCTATTATGGATAAAAAGTTTACAATTGGTATCTTTATTTTTTTGGTGCAAGATGACATAAGGAGAAAAGTTAAACAAAAGGAAAGAGATATGAAAAGAGAAGTAAAACAAGAAAGAGAATAATTCTTTGTGTCAAATGAGATGAAAAAAAAAGCCAAGAGAAACCTTTGTGTAAGGAGAGTTTTTCTTTATGAAAAACCTAAATAGTATTTTGGGCCTACTAAAGCAAAAAGGATAAATATTAATATTGGAAAAACTATTTCACCTATTTGCCCAAAATGTTTTATGGATCTTGTGAATGAAAGTGTTTTATTATCATTTGCTTCATTTGGTATTCATAAAGTGAAAATTAGTTTTTGAGTTTTCAATGAAAATCCTTGTACCCTCATACTTTCAAAATGCATTTTAGCATAACTTTTGAATGAAAACTCCTTTTTCGAAATTTCTTGCTTGAAAAGTTTCTTAGAAGTCTAAAGTTCATTTTTGACCAATTTGAAAGCATCTCAATTATATTTGAGAAAGTTGTGTACTTTTTTCATTTTAACAAAATGTTGAAATTTCAAAACTTCACATGATTTTTAGTAGTTTTATGATTTCTGAATCTTTCAGTGTGCTCATAACCTGAGGAAGGCATAATAATGACTTTTGATCCCCTATTGTTACTAAACCATACTGATAAATTTTCTCATATTTATTGAACATCTATAGGTCAGGTTTTCAGCTATCTTTCAAGCTAAATTGAAATATCAAAATCCTAAAAATCTGAAACTTGAAATTGGAGTGTACTTCAAATGCTACAGGTGGTATCCAATGTCAAAATGGGAAAACTTCAAAAGCCTTCAATGAGCTCTCATGAGTAAAATTATTTCAATATGTTTCAAATATCTTTTCATTTAGTTACCTCAATTTCCCTCTGGGTCACATATATTTATTTCATACTCTTTATGAGTAAAATTAAATTAAATCAATTGGTATCAAGTTAAAATATCTATTTTGGCTAAATTTTCTTTTTTCCGTGCTTTTTTGATGATAAATGCCAAAAGGGGGAGAAGAGTGAATAGTAGCATTGTTATTGAAGTATATAATGCTAAAAGGGGGGAATAACATTGATGCTAAAAAGGAAAAATTCTTTATTATGCTTGTGCCTTCACCTTAGTTGAATTTTCTATCATATGTTCATTTTCATTCAAATGCTATTATTATTAATGGATTTTTCATTCATCAACAAAAAAGGGAGAGATTGTCAGTTCAAACTTCATTAAGTTGGTTTTGGTGATAATGATAAATACAATTGTGAGATTGATATGTTCATTGATTGTGATATTGCTTAGTCTCATTTGGATGAAAAGATAAAAAAACATAAGAGGTATGCATTCAATATCACATTCTTATCTTATTGCATTTCTCGGATACTAAATATAGAATAAACTTCACCCCACAAGTCAAACTTGAATATGTGCATGTGTTTTCACAATACATTCTTGTATGCATACATTTAGGGGAGTTCACTTTATGTTTTGTGATTTCATTAGTATTGATCCATGTTCTATTTTTCACATATTAAGAATCTTTACTTTGAAACATATCTCTTGAGTATATAGCTTGTGCAGTTCATATATACTCATAATTGGGTTGTCATCTAGTTCTTCCATTGTGTGTTAATGGTTGAATGATTAATGACAACTGGATAAGTAAGCTTCGCTTTAAAAGCCTATCCTAAAGTATACAAGTGTTGTGTACATCATGTATACTCACAAACGAATTTTTATCTTATTATTTATTGAGATTGTCATGAATTACCAAAAAGGAAATATTGTATAATCCAGTCTCTCCATTATGAGTTAATGTTGAAGTTTGGAAGTTAATGATAATTATTTTGTGGACTAACATTTTTCATGAGTTGGATGAATAGGTTAGGTTCTACAAATGAGGAAAACTTGGGCTGACTTTATGGGTTGAAGATTACCAAGTCAAAATAGAAGATGGCATCATGTATTGAAGCCTATCAAGAAGAAGATGCATCATGAGTTGATGCTTGTCCAAGAGGAGATGATCATGTATTGATCATCAAGTCAAGTGAAGGATGCATCATGTGTTGATGCATGTAAAGACGATGACCCAGACTTGAAGTGTAGATGTGGGTCATCAAGCTTTAAGGAGATGCGCAAGGCAAAGGTAGAAGACCTATGTGGTCGAGAACCATTGTGGTTAAAATAATGTGGTCGAAGACTTGTGTGGTCGAAGATCAATGTGGTCGGGAATCAGCATGGTCGAAGCCAACATAGTTGAACCAACGAGGTTGAAGATTGATGTAGTCAATGACCTGTGTGGTCGAAGATCGACGTGGTCGAGATCTATGTCATTGAAACCAATGTGGTCAAGTCAACATGGTTGAAACCAACGTGGTCGACACCTATGTGGTCGAGATTGACGCGGTCAAACTGATGTGATTGATACAACATGGTCGAAGATCGACATGGTGGTCAGAGATCTGTGTGATCGAAGACTGATATTGTCGACATGGTCGAGACCTGAGTGGTCGAAACCAATGTGGTCAAAGACCAGTGTAGTTGGAGACCTATATGATCTAACCGAACAACGTGGTCAAAACCCAGCGTTGTCAGAGACCAACGTAGTCAGGAGACCTGTGTGGTCAAATCGGACAACGTGGTCAGAGATCAACATGGTCGAGACTTGAGTGGTCGAACCATTTAACATGGTCAGGGACTAGTGTAGTCGATGATCGATACTTTCGACCAACTCTGTGTGAACGGTTCGATCGACTCTGTGTGAGTGGTTCGATCAGCGAGCGGTACTACCGGCTGTGTGTGAGTGGTACTTCCGAGTTTTGGAATGACCGGCTTGTGTAGTGGTACATTTTTTCTAGAGAGACACCTGGGTGGTCTTCTCGTCAATCAGTAGTTCCGCTCAGTGCTGTGGTATTTCTGATGATCGGTAGTACCGGACTTTGCACGTTGGAACTACCGGATTTGCCTGCAACGGCTAGTTTTCTGACCATTGCTGAGGGAAGTGGAAGTACTGATCGCTTACATGCGGTACTTCTAGAAAACCTGTTTTTCTGTCCCAATAGCTAGTTTCGAGGTGTGTGTGGGGGTATATATACCCCTTGTGGCTAGTTGGAGAAAGGAATACTTCACTCCATTTCACTCTCTTGAGCTAGTGTGAGGTCCTCCTCTCAATTATGCATGTGTTGCACATATGAGCAAGGAGGAAGGCTCTATACTGCATGTCTTACATCTAAAGGTGGATTGCGTATCCACTCAAGTTTGTGCATTCATTGCACATGGTGAGAGTTAAGCAAGGGGCTTGACTTATTACTCTTGGAGTTTGCTGACTCCTTGATGGCGTTGGACGCGTCGTGCGCGATGATCTTCTTAAAGAAGCTTGTGAGAAGACCTGGCAAAATTGTGAAGGTTGGAGCTCACCTACCCAGAGCGGAAAAGAGCTACCACTAGTGGATTGAGGTGTTTCTGCTTAATTCATGGAGCCGGTGTAATTCGTTTGGGCTAACCTCAACGTGGACTAGGGGAAACAGGCAAGTCTCCGATCACCACGGTAAAAAGCAACCTGTCAATTGTGATTTGTTTTCTTGTGATCAATTTACATTCATAGAATTAAATTGATTGCTTTTCATCCTAGCATTGAAAACCTTGTCATAAGCCTTAGAGTGTAGGTACACTTAGATGAACATAATTAATTTAGGCAATATCTAAACCAATTTGAGTTAAGCTTCCGCATCTTATACTTGGTTTAGCAAAATAGAAATTGATAATTAATTAGAGAAGAATTTTTTAGACCACCTATTCACCCCACTCTTGTCGGCCTCCTCGATCTAACAGCTGACACATTTACAGCATCCACACCCCCAGGGGCTGGAGGTACCAATTGGATCAGCTCGCCCATCGGGACTTTCGTGCTTGCTGGCGGGGGACAGGGGGCTCGGATAGTTGGTCATGTCAGCTCACCCATCGGGACCTCCGCGCTTGCTGTCGAGGGAGTACTGTTGTAGGGGTGGCCCAACCCTCTGTAACTAGGCCTTGCAACTGGCTAAATATGTAATAGACCCAATAATATAGAGGAATGTACCAATGTACCCTCACCTTTTGTAATTATCAAAGAAGTAGGATGAAAATTTCTCATTCTACCTCATTCATGTATATAAACCCCTAAGAGGGGTATGAGAAAGGGGGACCCACCCATTTTTACATATGAGCTCTCTCTCCTATCTCTAGCTCTACCTCCTCCCATGGAGAATGGGTACCCTATACTCCTGTTGTAGCAAGGCCACAACAGTTATACTATTTTTTTTTTGGCAATATGGTTGTTTGCTTTGGATTTATATCAAACGTTCAATGTAGACCACCAAGAGGTTTTCAAAAGGGACCTTAAAAAGGAAGAAAATTACAGAACAGTCTAGAAGAGATAATATGTCTCTGATACCTTCCACATCATCCAGAGACAATCTAGAAGACCTCTAATAAGTTGTCTCTTAACAATGGCCTATGCAATAAATAGAAACAACATTTTATATATTTTCCCCTTTGATCCACCTGTTAGATACAAAACAAAACCACCCTATCATCTTCTCTCCATCCTCCCTACTCTTCTCCAACCTAGCCAGCTGACTCGCCACCTCCCATCTTGCCAACCTCCCCTCCCACTCTCACGCAACTAGTCTTCCCTCCACTTCCTTCATCGGCCCCCACCTTCTCGCCCGCCTCTCCGCTATCGGTCTTTGCCTCCGTGCCCGCCTCTTCCCTATTGGTCTTTACCTCCCCGTCGGCCTTCCATCCCCTTGCACTGTGCATCGACATCCGCCTTCCCACGCACCTCTCCCCACCTCCCCTCACCGCTAATCAGTTGGATTCAGCCAGATTTGGTCAGCCCGCATGCAGATCGGGCTATCTCACCGGCATTCACTGCTATGGTCTCGATGGCTTGTTGTGGTTGTCTCTATTATCGTTTCGATGGCTGTGCCACCGTCACCTTTAGGGCCATGGTGGCGATCACCCCAACACTTGGGCCCACAAAACGCATGGGGCAGGAGACATGCTCACCCAATAGTGTCGAAGCCATCTCTTGGTGCCTTGGTTGGCGCATCGAAGCCGTCCATTTGTGAGACAACGAAATCTCCTCTCTCTCCTCCAAGTAAGCAGAAATCTGAGGTGGCAGTCCTTATGGCCCGGCCGGTTGACGTTGGACTATTTGGGGATGCCCTCAAGGCGCTTGCATCGATCGATCCATCGCAGGCACAGTTGTACAGAGGCACGGTCACCTCCATGTTGGAACAAGCAAACCATGAAAAGGACAACATATTGCTGGATTCATTTGACGCTACGATTTTATTTTTTTCTTCTCAACTCAGGGAGAGATAAGAGGGAGATGTAATGCAGGTCAAAGAATTGCAATTTGGCATGGAGTTACTTATCTGATCAAATGCATCCCCTGCCGTCCGTGAGAGACGGCACGCAGGTACATCGCCGCCCGTCGAATGCTGATCTTGACAGCCGAGATGCATGCATGCGCACATCTCATCTTTTCTGACCCTGTGAATCTTTTCTGAGGTCACTAGAGTTTGAGACGAATTTGGTTAACGTCTCTAATGTACATGCACTCGCCCATCTCATCTTTTTTCACGCACGGAAGAATGAAATGGGAGTCTATGAGTGACATCGCACATTGCGTCTCACCAGGGGTGAACTTAAATGGAGAAACAAGTGGACAGTAAAGTTTTCCATCGAAAAAAATCAAGTGGGAAAAAGGTAACACCTTATGCCATGCACAATAGTATGATGTTAGCTGTCTATAAACCTTACCACGTATAACACGAAATGATACAGAGGAGAGAGAACGTAGAGAATTAGGTCATCTCTCATACAGTAATCTATTGTAATACGATAAACAAAACATATTATGTCATAGAAAAGCTATTTATAGAAACATACAAAAAGACAACATATTGTATGAGTTATTTTTAGTACCGTCTATAGATAACATAGAGAATATTATAGACAGCAGTTATCTATATTATTACATATATCTTTGTACCCATCTATGAGCAGACAAAAAAAGAGAAGGGTTTTACCCTTGGAACACTCTAACCGTTTAGTTTTCACAGGAATATTGATATATTTGCTACAGAATTCCTATATAATCTTGCGTTTCAAATGTAGCCTTTCACACTCTTCACTAGGCCTGGGCGTTCGGGTTACCCGATTTTTTCGGGTCGGGTAGTTCGGGTAATGAAAACTGCTACCCGATATTAGCCCCAAAAACACTACCCGCAATTTGGTACCGATATTCGGGTTCTGGTACCCGATATACCCAATTCTGAAAACCAGCAAACCGCATGAATTTGCACATAATTTCAGCAGCAATTTGCATAGAATTTCAGCAGCAATTTGCATAGAATAATATATCACAGCAGTTGTTCAAACAGAGAATCATATACTAATAAAGTGATAAGTTCAAGTGTTCAACCGACAACACATCACAAACTCAAAGACAATTCGTAGTTCGGCATCAGATATTACCCGAACTACCCAAACTAATTTCGGTAATCGAATTGCTATCCGAATTTGGGATCGGGTACCTCGGTTCGGTATTTCGGTTCGGGTTGGGTTCGGTAATTGCACGGTAACGGTAGCGGTATTTTCCAGCCTACTCTTCACTAAACTCATGGCTTCATCTCCTTCCTTTGCCTACTTATTGAAGGAATCTTTTTTCCGGTATCCGGATGACTGAATCTAAATGTTGGATCAGGGTCTTGTTTCAAAGTACTGTTAATTTTGTTTAGTATTCAATTAAAAAAATAAAATAAAAATATTATTATATCTTTACAGATAATAAAAAAAAAAAGCCACGTCAAAAGACGTCTTATTTTTCTTTCAAAACCCAGATGGCAGAACCATCATTGTTTGGAAGGGACCCAGTGCCTCCTCTGGACTCCCTGTCAGTCCAACATGGAGTAACTTGCACACTTCCGACACATTCCTAGGAATGGGAATAAAAAGAACTCCACACATGATTTCATTTCATTTGTTGATCCGGACAAGGCAACAGTGGCCAACTTGCATAGGGATCGGCGGAGGCAGTCAAAAAGGGCATTAATGCCGGCACCTCTCCACCTATCTTCCTTCATCCTAGTAGCTTTCTTTGCGTTGTTTTTGTGCTTATTCCTTTTAGTTTTAATTCATGACTTTTAGCTGATTATATAAAATAGTATAGAGATATAAATAATTCATATATAGTTTTAATCAATATAAATGGAGTCACTTCAACATATACTATAATTAACTTATAAACTTCGTCTTAAAATGATATTTTATTTAAACTTAGTTACTATAGAAAAATTAAAAAATAATTTTTAAAACTAAAAAGAAGAAGCCGTTCCTTTCCTTCCCTTGCAACATGCATGCCACTCGTAGTAGTACTAGCATCGTCATGGTCAAAACATAACTCATGCCGTATCTGATAAAGAATTAGCCTAGGATTGGTTATTTAACCAGCTTCTTAATTGATCGCATGGCTACCGTACTTTGCCACACCTTGTGTTAAAATGTGGTAAGCCATACTGCTTGGCGACCGATTCAAGTTAGGCTGTGTTCTTTTCAGCTTCTAAAAGCTGATTTTCGGCTTTTCTACAGTAACTAGCTTTTAAACGGATTATTTTTTCAAGATAGAGTTTACTAGTTAATTGTAGTATATACTTTACTGATTTCATTTATATTAGCAAAAATTGCACGTGAGTTTCTGTTATTCTGTAATCTCTCATACAAACAGCCTAAAAGCTACAAGCCGCAGCCAAAAAGAACAAGCCCTTTAGGCGAAGCTTGGCTAACAAAATAGGGTTTATCTATATAACTTTTGACTATTTTTTCTAAAATAGTCACTTTTATAACCATCAGATTAAAAATCAAAGGTCCAGATTATCACACCTTACCATATATAAAAACCCATCCCCACCCCCGTCGATCCATTGCCGCCAGTCTTCCACCCCAAACCTAACTCCTCCCTCACCACCCCATCGATCCACCGTCGCCAGCCTCGAACACAGCCACCATCGCCCTCTCCGCATCGGTGCCGCCCCCTCCTCCACCACTCCAAAGAGGGGTGTAATACTTAATCAAGTTGAACAATGGACATATAGCTAAAATTTTAAATCAACATATTTTGCACATAAAATAACAGCATGCAATTTGATAATTTAAACGAAAGTAATTTGCATAAAATGTAGGTTCAACATGATCAAAGTATTGACTACTTTGCGCGCGTTTATCATGGTCTTGAGCTCACACAATGCTTTCTCTTAAACTTCGGGTCTTTTTCTTCTCTTCACTCTTAATCTTGCTTGATCCCTTGATGCTTCAGGACTCCAGTTTCTAACTACGCGCTAAATGACTGAATACAAGTAAAAGCAAATAACTCAAAGGATCTAAATAAATCCGAATAAACTCAATTTAGCTTTATTATAAGTTAATGGGTGATTCGGGTGATTTGAGGCAAGGTCGGCGGCAGAATACGATGACTCGATCTTTTATGTAGTAATTTCTTTTATTATTATTTTTTTATCAAGGAAGTTCCATGAGTTAGGTTAGGTCTATGACTCGGTGTACGAGTTTAACTGGGTATTTGTTGAGAATTAATATTTAGGGCATATACTATATGTATACAAATGTTAGCTTACCGAATAAATTTTAGAGTCTGGGTGTATAACATTTTATGGTGTGATATTTTCTGTGTCTTCAGTTATCACTAGGCTAAGTTTAATTTGAATTAGGATATATTTATACGGGTCCTAGCTCATTATATATACAATTATGCTCAATATTACTATGTACTAAAGCTAGTGTTAAGATTTAATGGCACATTATCATTTTGTCTAAGCTTCAGTTATTATTAAGCTTAGCTTTAGAATTTTAACTTAAATCATTTATCCGAGCAAGGCCTGCTTTGCAGGGTCACATTTCCATATTTGCTATTTAGCAAAATTTACCACTAAGGTTTATTTCATGGTGGTCTAACACATGTCAGGACACATATGTTTATATTATAAGCAAAAGTATGCTTTATTGTATGTGGATATTTAACCAAAGTCACTACATCTTTTTACTTACTATGGCCTCAATTAACTATTTAGGCTATTTCAGTTGTTAATCTAGTAAATAATCAGATATTAATTATTAAGTAACCTTATTTTACCTCCTAATTAAATTTACTACATTCCCTAGATTATTTCCAAAATTGTCCATAATTTTCACCAGAATTTCAAATGAGCTCTAAAATTTCTGGTTTTAGTTCCATTGGGTAGATCTTGAATTTAGATGGATTTAGAAATTTGTTTCAATCAATTTGGAGATAAAATGAATAGGTTATGCCCATTTAAAATTCTCATTCTGATTAAATCTAGAAAATTATTAAATTTCTGACAGATGGATCCCACTTTCCAATTTATAAATCTCTGTTTTATTTTTATTTTCATTCTCTGTGCCATTGACATGTGGGACCAGCTACTGTTCTTTAATTAAGGGTGGGGGCCCACATGTCAGTGAGGGGTTTTACATTTATTACACTAATTTCAGCACTTATGGCAATCATTAACCATTAACTAGCATTAATTAATCCTCTGTCTGAACTAATGAGCTTGTTATATACTCAAATTAATCTCTAATACTCTCATAATCCTTTTTAATGTTTTTTCCTACTCTCTTTAAACATTTCCTAATTTACTCTTAATCATTTACTAATTACTCTCTCTATTTATTGTAGCTCGGCAAAAATTTCCTAAAAACCTAATCTAAACCATGCGGCCAGAGGAATCGAACTCAGGTCGCTCGAACGAACGCAAGCGCTGCTAGCCAACTCGCTCTCGGGTGTTACCTGACGGGTGTGGTGCAGACAACCAGATGAAGGGTCGGTGCGGACGTTGGAGCAAAGGAACTCGGGGACGGGCTCGGTCGGTGGCGTCGCCGGCGATGGGTGGCCGGAGGTGGTCGGGTGATGGCGAAAATGCGTTGTACGCGCCGAGGTGAGTCCGGTGGTGGTGTTGGCGGGGACCAGGGGCCTTCGGAGCGGGCCGGCGGCGAGCGGTGGCGGTGAGCTCGGGGAAGCTCTCGGTGGCGGCGAGGTACGGGCGGCGGGAGGTTCAGGTGAGACCGGGACGACCTTGCGACACTCCGGGGATGGTTTGGGCGCGTGGAATTGAGCTCTGGTGGCGTGGAACGGCGAAGAGAGTCGGCGTCCAGAGTTGGGGACGATGGGGCTCGGGCTCGATTACTCTCTACAGTAGGTGGAGGGAGGCGTGGCGAAGCGGGTGGAGAAGTGCAGAGGCTTTATAGGTGACAGGAGAGCGCGGGAAATGGTCGGCACCGTGCGGTCTTGTTGGGCGGCCATGGCAGGCAGCGGCAGCGGGAATCCGGCTGGCACGCAACAATTGCAGCTACGGGGTGATGATGCGAATCTCTGTGCGCAATCTCCCCTTGCTTTGTAGCTTCACGCGCGCGCTGAGTAGCAGAGTGCCTGTGCCACGTGGCCGAGCAGATGCGACTGAGCGGAGGGAGGCCTGTGGGTGGTGGCGCCGGAACCCGACTAGCGAGCGACTACACGGCAGGCTTTTGCGCCGCGCACGCGAAGGGACATGTCGGCAGCAGGGCAGCAGCGGAGTCGGGCATGCGCGCCACGGGGAGAAATGGCACTGAGCGGGGGCAAAGCCGGGTGAAGGCCGGGGAAGAAGAAGGAGCCGCGCGCGGGCTGAGCGGGCGCAATGGCCAGGGAGAGAAAACGGGGAAGGAGCAGGGCCTGCGTGGCAGCGACGGAGGGCGCGCTGGGCCGGCCGAGGCGGGAAAAACAGGATCGGGCCGCTTCGGCCGAAGCGGGAGGGGCGGGAGAGGTTAGGGTTGGGCCGGTCTGGTGGTGGCCTAACCCCAGCTCTCTCTCTCTTTTTATTATTTTCTTTTTGTTTTGGCTTATGTATTTGTGTAGATGTGTATATGGTATTCATGTCTTATTCACTCCCTCTTGTTCACCTAATTTTATACTTATGTATTCTGGCCACTAAATTTTGTAGATGCAGGATTTTGGTATGTATATTTATATATATGTATATATACATATATATGTCCATATATGTTGGTATTTCATTTACTTGCTTCCATTGTTATTCATGCCATTATTTTCAGAAATGATATTTTATGTTCTAAGTCAAATTTCTTCCTTACTTTTATGGATCATCTTTTCAGATTCAAATTTTAAATTTTGATTCTCTATTGCCTAAACAGGTTTGTCTCTTTCTTGAACCCTTTTTCTTTTTGGAACCTCAACCATATTTTCAGAAGAATGCCATAAACTCCAAATTCAAATACAACATATTGCAAAAATAATTCAAAAGCCTCACACTTTTCAAATTTAAATTTTCAGGATGTTACACACGGCCCCTATGGATACAACCATATTTGCTATGCTTGTTATTCCAATTACTTTGTTTGATAAGGTGAGCTCGTTTCAAAAAGGTTTTACTTTGTTTGATAAAGAACTTATGATATTACATAATGAGAGTTTGTTACGTTTGTTATTATGTACCGAGATTTATGATGAAGATCATGCAATACGTGAGGCTACACATATGCTAAAACCGAGGACGGTTTTCTATCAAGAAGGGGAGGATGATGTGACCATGCCACCATCACATACGACCATAGCGCAATATCAAAATTGAACTAAAGGTGAATTCATTTCTTCAGTTTCAACATATTTAAAATGAGAATATGATGCTACCTAATGATGAAAAAATATATTTTTGTAGCACCACATCACTTTTGCACCAATTCAAGCAAGGGTTCAACTTGGACACGTTTTAGAATCCAATTCGGCCTCCAGATCAGTTCGGATTCAGCTTGACGTCCCAACTTCAAATATGCATAACTTTCACATACAGAGTCCGTTTGAGGTCCACGAGTACTCGATGCAAATCTTTTCTCGTTCTCTTTCCAATGGATCTGGCCTCATCTCCAAATTCGTTCTGTGCTTGCTGTAATCACTCAAAGAAGATGCTGCGTCACCTGTTTTGGTCAAATTGGGCCTTGTAATGTTTGGGCCCAAAGGGGAGGTGCCTCCCCTCCTATGCCCGTACTGTTCACGCATTACTATTTATATGAACAGTGTTGTGAATAGTACCACCCCCTTTTCCTTTGTTTTGTGTGGCTTTCCCACCCCTATTTAAGGAGGTTGCACCCTTCTAGTTTTCTTGGATTTCGTTGAGTTTAGGTTTAGCCATTATGCAAACTTCTGTTCTTCAGTTGTGTCGGACGACCACCTGTCAAGACAGACTTCGGAATCCCATCTTTTGATCTCAATTTATATATTTGCAATTTCAGATTGCTTGTTATCTTATTCTTGCGTGTTCTTCGGTTGCATGCAGGAATAGACCTTCGTGGTCATGTCAACCGCGTTTTTAGCACAGTTGATAACAACTTGGAGTGTGGTTCAGCGATTGCTAAGGTGCAAGCGATGTCATTCGGTTGTAGTCGGGTCGCAAGGGTCACCTCCAACAAAATCGATAGTTATCATCCTATCGAAGATCGAGATCCCATCGCCTCATCACTACCCCACCTGTCTCCCCCTCCGTCGCCCACCGCCGGGCCACCGCCCCCCTCCCCCGCGGTCTCCCTGGGGGAATGGTAAACACTAGATGCGGGGGCCAAGATTCCCCCCTTGGGCTTGACGGCAAGGAGAAAAAAGGGGTCATCGAAGAGAAGGAAGAAGGGTTCATCGAAGAAGAAGGTGGAGGTGGCGGCACACGAATCTTCGCGCACATCCAAAGGTGAGAAATCTGACTGATTTCCTCAAAAATCATACGAATGTCGTATAGCACTTCCGAGCAAAATATACCGCATCTTAACCATGGACATGAACAAAACTGTGGCTACAAAACTGTTAAATTTGTCTAGCTTGGGTGTGATAAAGTACTGCAAAGAAGCAAGATGGCAGTTTAGACTAAGATTTTCTTAGCTGTGTTGTAACTAAGTAAAGGGGGGAGAGGAGAGGCACGCAGCCCGCGTGATTGCATTGCATGTTGTCGGCAATAGGAATTTTCCAAATTGGCCAAATATCAATAAAAAAATCAGAAAAATCGAAAATATCGGACCTGTCATATTTTGTATCAGTCAAAAAATTTTGTTTTGCATGATTTCTATCAAATATAAAGGAAATTTGTAACCATTAAAAATCACATGTGTGTGCATAGCCTATGGTAAGGTCTCTAGCTATTGGAGTAGTAGGTCTTGGGTTCAAACCCTATAAATTGCATCTTTTTCGTTTGAACTTCAAAAAAAATTGAAATTTTGATCTGAAAATTTCGGCCGAATTTGGCCAAAAAATCCGAATATTGGAAATTTTGAACCCCTCATGCACCATGCTAGTACTTGATAAGTCAAAAGCCACTTGCAATACGTTCTTGGTAAAGTATATGCTAAGTCGGATTACATTTTCTGTCTTCTTGTTTAGGCTAGGCACGAGGATGGTGTTGTTTCTTGCTTGGGCGTTACATTACTACACTGGAAGGGTCAGATCAGACTGTTAAGTTCATATTAGCCTTTACAAACTGCTTTCCTACAGTAAATAACTCTATAGTATCTAGTTTTTAAACGGAGTGTCTTTGTAAGCTGAGATCTACTAGCCAATTGTAGTACACACTATAAAGACTTCATTTATGTCAGCTAAAATCGCACGTGAATTTCTCTCTATACAACTTTCTATAAATTGTTACTGTTAATAAACTAAAACTAAAAGCCATTAAGTAAAAACCGCCTGACTTGTTCGTGCTGCAGTACACTCCCATCTCACAGCATGTGCCATGTTGATGCGAAAGGGGACTTGCCCTTGAGGTGGATCTGTCAAACAGTGATCATTAGGAGTGAGATTCCCCCATCTCGTAGCATGTGCCATGTTGATGGATGATCTTTGTTTCTTATCCAAATGAGCATGCCCCAAGAACTATGCGGGATGTGCCTCCCTGATGCATTATTATTTTTCTTATGTTTGACCGATATGTATACATGGTTTGTTGTCTCCGAACTATGGGTATGCGACGTGATTGATGCAATATACAAGTCATGCCAACACCTGGTTGGTTCCGGGGAAATTTGATGGTATCATGGGAAAAGCAATGCCAGTATTCTGGCCAAGAAAACGAGAATTGGGTTGGACCGTCGGCTAAATTTTGTCATACATTTCTTTCTATCAAAATTCTCTAAACCTGTACAAGTTTTCCTCTCCACAAGAACCAATCCCTTTCTTCTCCACCAACTCTCGTCAAAACCACAAATGAAAGTTTTTGGAAGGTAGACGAAGTTCCCCTGCTCCATGCTCCACCCATCCACGCTTCTCCATTAGAATGGCGTGATGTGGGTGGTCTTGGAGTCGTAGCCGGCGAGGCAGCTCTTGGCGTTCACCTTGAAGATCTTGAGCAGCTCCGACGCCATCTGCCTCGCCGCCGGCGAGCACCCGCTCTGCATCAGCAGCAGCAGCTTCGTCAGCCCGCCCTTGGACGCCGCCGCCGCCTCCACGGCGCGCCTGTCCTTGTACTTGTGGCACACCGCCCACAGCACGGACACCGCCGCCTCCGCGCTGCCCATCCCGCCCTTCATCATCTTGGACAACACCGCCGGGATCGCCGCCTCCGCCTTCTCGCATATCGCGGCGCGCCCGTCGGCGCAGCCGACGGCGGCCTCAAGCACGCGGAGGGCCTGGCCGGGGGAGCCCGCGTCCGTGGCCAGCACGCGCACGGCCGCCGGGACGACGCCCAGCCGGACCATCTCGGAGCGCGTGCGCCACGTCCCCGCGATGGCCGTGAGGCAGGAGAGGCCGACCTCCACGGCCTGCTTGTCCAGGTTGCCCTTCTCGTCGACGGGACCGACGAGACGGATCAGCTCGGCGACCAATTCCTCCGCCTCGGCGATCGTCGCCTTCACGTCCGGCGTCGCATTACGGAGCAATGCCTCCACCAGCCTCGCCGCGTCGATCCGTGCCTCCAGCCCGCTCCCGCTCCGCAGCACGCGCGCCAGGGATGCGATCGAGGACGCGGCGTCGGCGGCGAGGGCCGCGGCGACCCGCTTCTTGTTGTCCTCCTCGATGCAGTCGGACGCGGCGAGCACTGCAAGCACCCGCACGGCCGCCTCGACGGCGGCATCCGCCTCCCTCCGCCGGAGCACGGACGCAACGGTCTCCGCGGCGCCGCCAGCCCTCGCCAGCGCGTTCTTGTCGAACTCGTCGACGTCATCGTCGGAGAGGAAGGCGGCGAGATTGTGGAGCGCCGGGTAGGGGTCCACGCCGGGAGCGGCGACCTGGCGGAGGAGCTCTGCGGCGGCAGCGGCCGGGGTGGGGCCGACGGCAGAGGGCGCGGGGGATGAGGAGGAAGCGGCCGTCGAGGCCCAGAGAGCGATGAGGCGGCGCAGCGTGAGGTTGGGGACGAGGTCGGTGGACGGGAGCGGGAGCATGGTGGCCGGGCAGGTGGTGTTGCCGGAGTCGAGCCAGCGCTGGATGGAGGCGCGGTCGTACGTGACGCCGGTGCAGAGGCTCACCGGCGACCGCATCACGTCCATCGAGATGGGGCACCGGAAGAGGGTGGGCACCTTCACCTCCAGGCCCTGGTACTCCGCCGCGAGCCTCCCGCTCATGTCCTTCCTTCCCATGGATGGATGGATGGATTCCTTGCTAGCTTTCTTGGTGCTACAGGTTGGTGGTGGTGTTTCGAACAAGTTAGGCTGGTTGGGGAGGCGGCCTGTATTATAAGCAGCGGTGGCCTTTTCGTTTTACACCCTGTGATATAACCCTCTTTCCGAAAACCCCCCTTGGGCAACACGCGCTATTTCGATGTTTCATGGTCACAAATCTTGCATCCAAGTACGATCAGCCAATTGACGAACCGTACGACAATGTATATCCTCGATTATAGCGCTTCTTAACCCCAATTTGTAGTGTTTCTCCTGTATATAAATTTTAATTAGTTCAATTGTGCTCCTTCACTTGGCAATATTCCACTAAACTCAACATTTTGTTTTATGGAAAATCCTATTTGATTGTGGTAAATACAAAAATTATTCGTGAACAAATGTCGTAGGGAGCTTCCAAAAGAAAACTTGTTCTTTAAAACTTTTACACTCTGAAGGCATGTCTAGCAAGTAGCAACAACGACCTAAATCTAGATGCGTGGATAAATTTGGACTAATGTGTGACTCGTTAAGCCCTTTTTTTCCTTGGAATCACATTCAACGCTTGGTTGGAACACGTTAATAGCGCTTACAACTTTTGTCTATTCTCACAAACTCTTCAGGATACACATTCATGTAGAAGCTCCCAAAAAATGAAAAAAAAAGGCATGGGTGGTGATCAGTTGGGCTTAAAAGCTCATGGGTTATGGCTGAAAACACTGTAGCTGGCTGAAAAAACACTATAGCTAACAGAGCCTTATTTAGCATAATTAAATTTTAAAAAAATTTAAAAATATAAAAAATATGTTAGCCCATTACGTATAATACAAACAAATACGGGAAAAAAAGAACCGGCAAAAAGCTCAACAAAAAGCCAAAAGTTCAGAAAAAGATGAAATTTATGAATAGTGAAAAATAAGATGGAAGCCAAAAGCTTAAACCCAACCGATCACTGCATGAGCAACGTATGACAGTCAAACATTTTCTTAAACATCTTCCGCGTTTGGCTTGAAACGTGTTGGTGACCCATTGCTTGTAGCTTTCTAGTGGTTCTACATGCATGGCTTCATTTCCACAAAACTCCAATGAGTTAGGGACTATTCTTTTTTGCTGCGGCTTGTGGTTTTTGGCTGCGGCTTGTGACTTTTGGGCTATTTATATAAGAGATTACAGAATAACAGAAACTCACGTGCGATTTTTGTCAATATAAATGAAGTCAGTAAAGTTTGTACTATAATTAACTAGTAGACCCTATCTTGAAAAAAATACTCCGTTTAAAAGTTAGTTACTATAGAAAAGCTAAAAATAGCTTTTAAAAGCTGAAAAGAACATGGCCTTAACAACCACGCTTCAAAAAAGTCGCATGTAGCATTCTTCTAGATTGAAAAACAAGGTACCAATATTACTGATTTACAGTGGCACACGCGCTCAACTTACACAAGAAACTAAACAAAATTTTCATGTACCATTGTGCATTTTTTTAGCCTTTCAGGGTGTGCGCTGCAAGAAGGGGAGAAACTATGTGTGGAACGCAGAAAGTTGGCGAAGAAAGGGGAGTCAAAGAAGGCGAAACGAGTTGACGTATGGTATGGGCAGGCGTGCGAGTCAAAGAAGACGAAATGAAATTGTTTACAGTTTTCTTCCTTGCCAGTTGTTTTTGTTGCCAATGGGCGAGGTGCTCGAACAGTGGAATTCTCGAAATCTTTTCCTTCTGACTAATTTTGGTGTCCAGTCAATAGCCAATTGTATACTTAGTGCTGTCTAAAAAAATTGTATTTTGATGCTGATCTAAAAAACAAAATGTATATTAGTGTTCTGCAATTGCGCGGTGGCCTGCATGCATTGCTATGTTTCCACTTGGAATGCCCTTACATTGTGTTCTCCGCCTATAATTTGTAGGGTCTGTTATTTTCCTCCAAAGCTAACGGTTTTGGCTTTTGCTATAGTACCTAATTTTTAAATTGAGTATTTTCTCAAGACGGAATCTACAAGTTAATTGTAGTATATGTTAAAAACCTAACATATGTATCAACAAAAATCGCAAGAGTATCTCCCTCTCCGTAATCTCTGTCATAAACAGCTAAAATTCAAAAATTTCAGCCAAAAACCATAAGCCGTAGCCGAAAAGAATAGGCCCATAGTCTAACACGCCCATGAAGATTTTTTTATGTTAGTGATTGTGCAAGTTCCCTGTGTACTTGATTGTAATTAGAAGACTTCAAAATTCAGGGACAAAGGGAGCACTAGAAGTTACAGCCTGGGGAAGAAGTCATAGCACGTCTCCTGAGCCGCTCTTAGACTAGAAGTTATAGCCCGGGGAAGAAGTCACAACACGCCTCCTGAGCCGCTCTTAGATGACTCAGTAGGCGACTCAGCCGCCCAACCAAACTATTCCTAGCCATCGTGTTTCCTCCCTCGTTGCCGCCGCCGATGAGCGGCGGTGGTAGGGGTCCTCCCGCACCCTTGCCGTCGTCGTTGGCAAGCGACAACGGCGGCAGGGCATCCCGCAGATGGTGTGGTGGAGTGAAGCTCGACGGCCGGATATGGCATGGAGGTGGTTGGATCTAAGGCAACGAGAGCCGGAGGCGGCCAAATCTGGCCATCTCTAGGACAGATCCAGGGTTGGCAGGGGCCAGGAGGACGCCTGCGGCGGCCATCACCTTCGACTTCTCCATCGCGCGCGGGCGCCCACGACACGGAGGCGCCGGCTCGGGCGGGTGCGGGTGCGCACAATGGCAGCGGCCGGTGTCGACACTGGGCTGCACGTGGTGACGCTCAGGGTTGCAGGGGCTGGCCGATGCATGGCTGGGCGAGGCTATGGCCGGTTGGCAGCGGAGGAGCACGTGGACTGGTACACGTTGCGGCTACCGAAGAGGCCGAGGTGGCGAAGCGGCACTGTAGGGTGGTGAGCGTGGTGATTTGCAGCAGCGAGTGCACCAAGCGGGTGGTGGGTGGCGTCGGCATTAAATTTTGGCTATGCGTTCAAGCCGGCAATGGTCGGCGTTGTTCTGGGGGCTGCACGGGAGCAAGCTGGTCAGGATTCGGAGGGTGGTGCTATTGCCAACCCATGCCACCAGGTGGCGTGGGTTGGCAATAGCGAAGGGGACGTGGAGGTGGTGGTTGTTCAGGAGTAGGACGATGTAGGGACACACATGGAGAAGTACTACATGCATAGCCTCACATTCGTCGGGTTCATCATTGACAGCGATGTCACGGGCGGCCTTGTGAGGCGATCACGCCTGGATCGTGGCGGGTGACGGGTTTGCTCCGTGTGGTGTGGTGTCGTGCTTTGGGTGAAAAACCTAGATCTGGCTCTCCTTAGTAGAATCCGACGATGACGATGTCCTTGGGCATTGTTTCCCTTCTTGGAGCCGTACCTCACTCACCGTAGAGCCTTGTGGCATTTGTCTGGGGTGAAAACCTCAGATTCGGTTCTTACTGAATTGGTGATGGCGATACCTTTGGTGTCGTTCCCTCTTTGGAGGCGTTAACTTTAGACCACCTAACCCTATCCTCCTCATTTTTTCGCATGTGAGTTGCTTTTCGCGTTGGCCAATGCTTGTCCATCGGCGATGGTCCTCCTGTCAACGTCATTTTCCTCCCATGGATATGGATGGGCTATCCCCGTACCTTGGCGCACGGGCTAGATTTGCCCTTTTTCTTGCTAGATCTGACTCCTCGCCCAAGTGGTAGGGTGGCCTGATGCGACTCTCGTGTCAGGGTGGTGCGGTGAGTGGCGCCTGTGTGAAGCTGGCTGCCTTGGCCGTCCGTATGGTTTTTGCTAGCAAACAAGTGTTCGTCAGCGAAGGCCTTTGCTATGAAGTTGTCGCCGTGTTGATGCGTGCTGCCATTTGGCTTGTACGGACTATGGTAACTAATTTTTAAACAGTGTATTTTTTTAAGACGAAGTCTATAGTTAGATTATAGTATAAATTGTATCGAGTTCAGTTATACCAGTTAAAATTATATATGCTATTTTCTTTTACACACTGTCTCTTATGAATAATTCAAAATTTAAAAACCACATAAAAAAAACCATGCTCGGCACGGCACCATAAGTTTCTTCAACCGTAGGCTTATTAGCTGGAGGACAGTGGCACCCAGGATTTGAATCCAGAGTATGCCTAACTAAAAAATTATTATCCAATGTTGGTATAATCTAATACAAAAATTCGGTAAACGGTTCGGTAAAAAACATAATATATCTAAAAGATCTCATAATACCTTAAATTCAACAAATAAGTTCGAAATTTGCATAACTGATACTATAAATTGTTCAAATGTAATATAAGGTCTTACATAAATAGAAGATTGCAACACTAGTCTAAGGCTTTTGCTTTCCGCTTCTTCATTGCCATGAAAGTGTGAACTATGTCATCCTCGCTGACATTGGAGAAGATATCACGCTCAATAAAAGTGACCAAACAATCATTCAATAACTGATCACCCATTCTATTTCTCATCTTATTCTTCACTAGACACACTGCAGAGAATACTCTTTCAACAGTTATTGTTGCCACCGGTAAGATCAATACCAATTTGAGGAGCAAGTACACCAAATCATAAAGATCATGCTTCTTTGTTTCAACAAGCTTAATAGAGAGCTCACCAAGATTGTTCAGGCCTTTGAATTTATCATCCTCTCTCATATCATCAATATATGTATCAAGTTGGAGTTCAAGTTTCATGAGATCAGAGCTTGCAATGTCTTTGGGATAAAAACTTGCAAGTCTAAGTATTTTCTGTGCGTCAAAAGAGACAAATGAATCGGAGGGGTTGAATGCCGACATACAAAGAAGCAACTCCATACTAACCTCATCAAACCGATTCTCAAGCTCTTGATGAACTCTATCAATGACACCAATATATACCTCTCTTTTATAGTGGTCATCAATTGTTTGTTCAAGGTAAAAATGATGGGATCTTCCATGAGGTTCATATTTAGCATCCATTGCAGGAACATCAATGGAATATTTGATGCAAAATGATGTAACCTTTCCTAAGAAACCTTCCCACCCATTAGACCTCATCTGTTGCATTCTTTTCTTTGCCAAACCCACAAGTGTCATCGCATTAACTATATCTTGGTCTCTCTTTTGCAAAGAATTAGACAACTCATTTGTCTAATCAAGAATGACAAATATCAAGTGTGCATTGAAAACAAACTCAAAAGACTCAAATGTAAGAACCATAGCATGTATATTTGGCCAATCATCCTTTTGGGTGGGATCATTTCCAAGAGTTATGAGTACTTCCCGGATTGTATCATACATGTCAATGATATGCAAAATAGTTTTGTAGTGAGAACCCCACCGAGTGTCACCGGGCCTAGCCAATCCCATCTCTTGATTTAACCCACTTCTACTTTCTATTTCATCCAAGTCAAGTGCCTTCTTCAATTTTTGAGCACTAACATCTCGAAGCATATCATGATGTTTGCAAGAAACACCAACTATATTCAGCAAGCGTGAAACTTGACCAAAAAAGGTTTGGCAACCAACATTTCTCTTGGCAACAGCAACAAGAACTAACTGAAGTTGATGTGCAAAACAATGCACATAATAAGCAGAAGGAGACTCTTTCATAATCAATGTTTTCAGCCCTTTATCCTCTCCTTTCATGTTCCTAGCCCCATCATATCCTTGCCCACGAATTTGAGTAAAAGTCAAGTGATGACTAGTAAACAAGGACTGAATTGCTATTTTAAGTTCCAAAGAAGTGGTGCCAGAGACATGAACTACTCCAAGAAACCTCTCACAAACCCTCCCAAGTTTATCAACATAACGCAAGCAAACATCAAGTTGTTCTTTATGCGATATATCACTAGATTCATCAGCTAGGATTGCATAGTGGTCATCCCCAAGTTCTTCAATTATGTATCTAGTGGTTGCAATAGAACAACATCTAATAATTTGCTTCTGTATGCGAGGGGAAGTCAAAATGCAATTACCTGGAGCATTTTTCAACGCCAACTTGTTAACCTTTTCATTATTTCCAGCAAGCCACTTCAAAAGTTCAAGAAAGTTTCCTTTATTGTTAGATTCTTCACTTTCATCATGTCCACGAGAAGCCAAACCTTGATGCAAAAGATACCTCAAACATCTAAGTGAATAAATCAATCTAGCCTTGTACTCAACTCGATCCTTTTCTGACACCTTGACAATGACCGTATCAATTTTTGTACCCTTTTTCACAAATAAATTGTATTTGTCTTGAGCAACTTGTGAATAGTTGAGCAACAATGTTTGTCAAGTGCTTTAGCTCCTATGTTCCAATTATGCCACCCATCCATTACAAACTTTCCACTCTCTTTGCCAAACAAATAGCATATGAAGCAAAATGCTGCATCCTTCTCAACACTATATTCAATCCAAGGGTACTTATGAAACCAAATAATACTAAAGCGGTGATCTTTACCATAAATTTTTCTAATGGGGTAATCATAGGCCCAAAGATGGCATGGACCTTTTAGAATGTATCCTCTTCTAGCCGCATCTTGATCATTGACATCATATCTTGAAATAGGCACCCTTAAGCCTGGATCATGTTCAAGGCAATCAACATTATAAACCAAAGGTGGTTCTTCTTCATTTTGAGTTGGCCCTTCATCCACAACTGGATCTCCAGGTGGTGTTATTCCATCTTTACCTGACCCTTCAGTCACCACTACAATTGGAGAATTATCATCTACAGATAGCCCTTTTTCAATTGGAGAATTATCATCTACAGATAGCCCTTTTTCAATTGGAGAATTATCATCTACAATAGGATTAGACGGCTGTTCATCTAAAGCTGAAATTGGTGGTGGTGGAGCACAAGATGCAATCTTTTTTGCTTCATGTTTCTGAAAAAGCAATGCAATGCTTCCGTTCTTCTTCTTCATGCCTCTCAAGTCTCAATTCAGTGCTAATGTGTGTTGTAGATCTAAAAAAACAAATGATCTTATTAACCATTTAGCATGTAAAATATTTAGTATAACAATGCAAGACTATAGCCCAAATTAATGCAGACCGCAGCTAAAATCTAAAATCTAAATTATTAGTCTAAAATCTAAAGTCTAAATTACAAATTTGATAAAAAAAAGTAGAGAAAAATTACCCTTAAGCAATGAAGCTTAGTTGTCGGCTGCCCCTTTGCTCAATTAGTCAATTACACAGTTCTCTGTTCACTTCAGCTCCTTTTCTTTTATAATCGGCAGCACTCAGCCATCTTCAAACTTCAGCTGCTGGCTCGATGACTCCTCATTTCCTCAAGTACTCATTCCTCAGACCTCAACTGCTCAACGCGCCTCAGTGCCTCAGGCCTAAGTCCGGCACTGCGGCAGTTCGGCAGTCCCTCTCTCGGTCTCGCCTCTCCCTAGTCCCTCCCTCAGTCCCTCGCCGCAGCTCCCTCAGCGCCAGGCACCAGCCGAGGCCCGAGAGCCCACCGACTCCCGCAGGCCGCAACTCCCTCAGCGCCATGCCAGCCGACTCCTCCCGCCGGGCGCCGTCTCGCTTCGCTGGCTCGCTCGGAGTGCGCCCCGCTCCGACTCCTCCCTCCCGCCACGGCTGGCGCGGTCACCCCGCCCGACTCCTCCCTCCGCCGGGCGCGGTCACCCGCTCGACTCCTCCCTCCCCGCCGCCGCGGTGCGCCGCCCGACTCCTCCCTCCCGCCGGCCGCCGCCGCCGCCAGTCGTCCGATGCCCCGATGCCGAGATCTGGTTTTTGTGTGTTTGTGATTTGTGAATGTTTGTCTCCTCTCTCCTGGCTCTGGATCTGTCGTCGAGAGTTTTTGGGTTAGGGCACCGGGTGTTTTTGGGCCAAGTTGCACTATTATAGAGTAGTCTTGAGCCTATATGGACTACCTGTTAGACCCGCCCCTGCTGAAGGAGGTTGGTATTCTCGTTGTGCAGGAAGGCAGGCAGCATCACCGCCAGTTTACTCGTACAACCACCAGCGCACTGCTCCTCGCTGGCCGGCTTACTTTGGCGATCAAATTTGACGCGCGCGCGCGTACAGGCACGTATCGGGCGGCGACGATGCGCTCGATTGGTGGACAGCTGCAACGGCGACGTGTAGGCGCGCGGAATCACGCAGCGTTAGCAACACAAAATTACAGCGACAGTGCTGTTGCGTTGCCTGATGTTGTTGCGGGGCCAGGGGTTCCTGGGAAGCAGAGTACGTACGAACCGTACTAAATAGCGTTGGTGACCTTCGTAATTGTGTCCGCATTAGTATAACAGGGAACAAACATTTTCAAATCGAAATAGTATTTGATAATAGTGGATTAAAAATTTATTGTCAGAGCGCTATTACGCCTGCTATTTGCAGCCCACTACCAACACGATGTTCCAGTGCTACTAAAATTTAAAATTTATACAAATCATTAGACCAATGTGTAAATAGTTAAGAAGCCTAAACCAAATTAATTATCCTTGCTTGTAAGATATAGTCATTTTAGGTATTGCCACCATTTCCCTCTTACTCGATAGTGGCTGTTGCTCATCCTCGACAGCTTTACCATGACTATCATGATACAGTTGTAATTTTATCGTGCTAGTAATTCATGATATATACATGACAAACTCAAAATTGTGAGTGTCTGTTATATATCGACATTGAAATATAGCGTCCATAATATCGCCCACCACATGCTATCCACCATGCCGATAATCCACTACGACCCGGCTATCCCCAATTTAGTACCTTGCGTACTAAGTAGAGATCTAGACCTATAGCAGTCTAAGATCTAGTTCAAGGTGTGAGATTTTTACCAGTATAAAGTCTATATAAGTCTAGAGTATAATCTTTTGATCTAAGTAATAGTGATCCTTAGCTCTTCATAGTTTGACATGATAAAATCCTAGATACGTCACTACGTACATGTTAGGAGGGTGGATTCGTGATTTGGAATATTCGAAGGTTCAAGACGTCCAGAAGTTGCGCACGCGTGTTCCTTCCTTTCTTCCTACAAGAACGAGGAGATGACGAACCTTTCATTTCGATCGGGACCCAGGCGTGTGCGGCTCTGTAGTGCTCTGCTCTGCTTTCCTCTGCTTTGTCCCGAGATATTTTCCTTCTATTTTCTCCGCCGTTTTCCTCCTCACATGTGTTCTTGGATTGGATAAAACAGGAAGTTTTTACTGTGCTAGCTCCTTGGTGGCGCTTTTTGCAGGTCTGGCTTTCTGCATGGTTATTTTCCATTTATGGCCCCATTCGGACTGCAGATTCTTCGACGGCCAGTGCGTGGCCATTTCAGCGACCCAAGGGCGCGGAACGCTTGCGTGGGTGCCGAGGCTACAGGAGGTCCTTACAATACTCTTATGAGTACGACTTACGACCATAACTCCTTGACCACGGTACTTCGGCCACGGCACCTCGACCACGGCGCCTCAACCACTACTTCAAGTACTCGACACATGAGTATACACTCGAACACACGAGTATTTGACACACGACTACACAGCCTCGGTGCTCCTGCACGCGTTCCACGCTCCACGGCTACTAAAATGGCCACGCATCGGCCACCGAAGAATCCGTGCTCTAGAGGGGTCCAGAAATACAAAATAATCGCACAAGAGGCCGGACCTACAAAAAAGAACCACTAGAGGCTAGAAAAGTAAAAACTTCATACAACAGACCTCCTAACTCGTTTCATCGCTTTACTACTCCAGTACACTCCAACAGCACACTATATATATATATATATATATATATATATATATATATATATATATATATATATATATATATATATATATATATATATATATATATATATATATATATATATATATATATATATATATAGAAAATTACATAAGGCAACATGGTGCCTAGGCACCAACATCCGATACACGTGTATGATTGATAATTTTTTGAGTTTGGGTATGAAAATGTTTTATACCCTTGATATATTTATGGTAAGTAAGTTTTGAACTCAGTTCAAATTAGTTTGAACTACTTTTGAGTTCAATGCAACTACAAAGTGAGTATATACCATAAAAATAGTTCAAACTAATTAAACTGAAGTTGAATTTAAATTTTTTGAGTTTGACATCTCAAATATACTTTTTATGGGTATATGAAGATACCCACATCAAACGTTATAATCTCAAAGCAAATCAACGGTATTGATATTGGTGCCTAGGCACCATGGTGCATGAAACACTGTGCATATATATATATATATATATATATATAATATATATATATATATATATATATATATATATATATATATATATATATATATATATATATATATATATATATATATATATATATATATATATATATATATATATATATATATATATATATATATATATGAAAAAGGGCATATTCTTTTTTGCTGCGGCTTGTTACTTTTGGTCTGTTCATGCAAGAGATTATAGAGTAACAGAAACTCACGTGCAGTTTTTGCCGATATAAATGAAGTCGGTACAGTATGTACTACAATTAACTAGTAAACCTATCTTAAAAAGATACTCCGTTTAAAAGCTAGTTACTATAGAAAAGCTGAAAAAACTAAAAGCTGAGAAAAACAGGGCCAAAATCTACTGTACTAAGCTTGCTTAATTAACTTCTGAGGATTAATTTAGTTAACTACACTAGCAGAAGTTAATTTAGTTAACTACATTAGCAGAAGCTCTTCCCTAGGGTTGAAAACGGTCGGAAACGATCGATAGGAGGTTAAATCACTTTCAGTTTCACATTATTTTCTCGAAAACGAAATCGATACAATATTGTCGGAAACGAGAACGACATCGATATTCCGGTAAATTCGGAAACGAAACTATTCGATCAAAAGTGCATCGATAACGATCGAAAATCATGAAAGCGATATCTAAAATACAATAAACATACCAATCTGCACAGCATGACAATAGCTGTATATATTGACCTAGGTCATATGATTTTGTGACAGAAGCTTCATGCCAAGGGATGTCCCAATTAAAGCAATATAAACAATGTGTGACATGAATAATTATTTTTCTGAGAGAGAGATACGACTAACTGATTGGTACCCACTACTTTGAACAGTTGCACACTCCAATTAATAGCTCAGAGATATACATTTCCCTCTAGCTCATGAAAGATCCTTGAAAATCACAAATTCACAATGAAACTTTGATTTGATTTAGCATCAGCCATCAAGGCATCAAATCATCAATGATCAATTCATACAACTAATACAAGATTTAAAGATTACAAGTCTCAAGTCAACCTGGCAGCACAGCATTAGCATCAGTCTATCCGTAATCTCACTCACTCTTACAAAGTCACAAGTGACAAGTCAGTGAAGTCACAACCTTTATTTCCCATGATGGCATGATTCATCATTCATTCATTTAGTTAATTGATCAAATAGCACAAAATCTTGAAATAGTCTAATGGAGCACAGGGGATTGGAGAGAATGGGGATTGTAGAACAAACCAAGCCAAGTAGGCAACTAACCGATTGGGATTACCGGATTGGGGAACGGCCGAATGGGGCTCGGCTCATTAGCGTAGGGAGGCGACATTGGCATGGGAAGAAGGCGCCGGCGTGGGACGGAGTGCGCCAGGCGCCGACCGACGGCCCTAGAGGCCAGGAGCCCTCGCTGGAGTTGGAGCCTGGAGGCGTGGCCACGTCGCGGCGTGGGCGTGGATGATTATGAACTGATGGGGCTTGGCTCACCAGCGGAGGGAGCCGACGCTGGAGGGAGGCGGTGGCGCCGGCACTGGAGCCTGGAGTGAGGCGGTGCTGGAGGAGTGGAGGGAGGTCGCTGGAGCAAGAGGTGCTGAACTGCCAAGGGAGGCTCTAGAGGGAGGCCGCCGGAGCTCGAAGGCGCTGGAGACGCCGGCTTCTGGCGGCGGAGGCGTGGATCTGGAGCCTAGAGGAGCCAGGGGCTGGAGGGAGGGGTAAAGGCATCGGGAACTCGGGCGTCGAGCGGCGTCGCGGCGAAGGAGCCGGGGTCAGAGGTGGTGGTCATGCGGCGCATGGGCCTCGAGGACTGGGCCTGGGGGTGCTCTCGGCTGGAGATCGGTAATTATCGACGGTAATTACCGGTTAAATACGGTATTTTTCGAAAATGATCGGAAGAGAGCTAAATCGTTTTCGTTTTCATTATCGGATGTTTTTACCGTTCTCGTTTCCATTTTATCGATTCTATCACCCGCTTCGTTTAGAGGAAAAAATCGGTAATTTCTCGAAAACGATTTTCGGTAACCGAGAATTACCATTTTCGTTTTCAACCCTACTCTTCCCCCAGCTTATACAAGTTAGCGGCATTTAAGGTTGTGGTTTTTTTAGTTTTTAAAAGCCACTTTTTATTTTTTTTTTCTATAGTAAATATATTTTTAAATAGATTGTTTTTTTAAAGTGGGGCCTATAATTTTATTATAGTACACACTGTAGCGACTTCATTTATATCAGCCAAAACCGTACGCGGGTTTCTATTACTTCGTATTCTATCTCACGAATAACTCAAAAGCCATAAATTGCAACCAAAAGTCATAAGCTGAAGTAAAAAAGAACAACCCCTAATTAATTTATGGTCATGTTTGTATTGAATTATATTTCTTCTATTTCTATTTTTTATTTAGAAAAGATAATACGAATATATGGCTTCTCCACTCCTCTCGCTATTGTCTCTCTGGAGATAAGGTAGGGGGTCACAGTTGCATCATGTACCCCACTTCTTTCGTTCCCGTCACATGCACGCAACTCTCCCTTACTTTTTTCACCGCTCACCCTCTCTTTGTAAAAACCACTTCTTTCAGTTATTATTATTTATTTTCAAACAAAAATTATAAATCATAAACAAAAACCATCAGCAAATCTCAATACAAACGTCTCTTATTTTATGCCAAACACGAGCTTAGCATAGCCAGGTAGGACAACTTTGGTCGCCGTTGTTAGGTAGGTAAACCCTATGCATGTGGAGGTCTTTGCGAGCAGCGTACGTACGTGGTACGTTAATACAACATAGTCAACTCGGAGAGGATCCTTGACTACGGTAATATTTTCAGTCAGGAGAAATCAAAATATGATTTTATTTAGGTCTACCTAGTCAAGATCCATACGGTACCTTAAATAGGATCCATTTAATACCTTGATCAAGTCTCCAGAAAAACGTGTTTTCTCCTTTATTTAATGTAACTGATGGACGACCAGTCATAGATAATAACTGCCAGTCCCCTATCAGTAGTTATACGTTCTCTAGAACAGAGTATGGCTCCGTTTGACACAGCTTTAACTCCGAGATCTATATTGGATCTGTAGTTTGTTGACCAAATTAAAGTGATTTAAATATTTTTATTTAATATATAATATAAATGAAATGAGTCATGTAAATACACTTAACATGCCTGCAACTCTAGATCCAGGATTTCCTAGAGCTACAGATGACCAGCTCTGCCAAACGAGGCATATAATTGGTTGGGCCTAGACAGTTTACCATGTGGATATTTAGTTTAACATGTGAGAGCGGTTATTGATGTATTCGGCAACTTACAGCGGTTCAAGACACATGCATGGAGAAGAATGACATTTATTTAAGCATTAACTGCCACCTCTTAAGTATTGAGGCCTGCGCCACAAAAAAATATAACAAAACTCAGCAAAATCATTTGCACTATTTGTAACACATTCTTGTAATTCTTATCCACAGCAATAAAGTCTTTGTGTGATTAGCATTCACTATTCCCGTAAGATCGATAGTGGGACCCTAGGTCTCATTCATCAACAGTTGGTGCTAGAAGGAGGGCACACCATTGTTTGGAGATCCTCACTGTTATGTACTCAAGCCCTCGTGTCTGGACGAGGAGAACTCCTTTGACCTTACCAACTATGTCGACCTCATGGATAAGGACTATGTCCCTTAGGAGGCGCGTAAAAGCAACTTCTTCCTCTAGTATCTTCCCAAAGAAGAACCTTCGTCATCCTCAGATAAACCCACTGGGACCGAGGTGGCAGAGATGCCATTACCATCCACAAGCAACTCCAAGGGCTAGTACACTCCCACTCTTGTCACAATTGGAGAGACAGGTATCAACGATGCCAATATTGTAGCGTTCGATGATGATCTCGCTCATGACATCCATGCTAAGGTTTTTGTAGAACCATGTATGAAACATCTTCCCTGATATCTCAATTACTACCCCTCTGACAACGAGGATGGGATGCCATCACCTTCGATCTACTCAGGGTTTCATGAATGCTTGACCCTTACTACAAATGAGACCGTAGAGCAATGTGGGAGTGTGGGCAATGCGAGGCCTAGGAACAGGTAGCATGTGTGGAGTAGGAGCAGCACAACAATGAGATGCTTGCCGCCAAGCAGAAGGCAATGGAGGAGAGCCTTCAACGGTACCACAGCAACATGATGGGGATGTCCAGGATACACAACACCAACATGAACAGTGGCCGTCAGCACCAACAATCTCCAGTTATGCCGCTGGCCATCTTGCGAGCATCGATAAAAAATAACAATATCGTACTATTTTCTTCATAGGGTGAGACTATTGTAGATCCTGTTCGTATTGTCAAACACCATTGCCAATCATCAGGCAAGAGAAAAACAACCAACAAGATCTTCATGTCATCGTTTGTTGGATGTCGATATGCAAGCCACTAATAACATGACAGAATATGAAGGTCTTCTAGCCAGGCTTCGAGCAGCTAAATCCCTTAGAGTCCATCAACTTTTAGTGAAAGGTGATTCACAATTAGTCACAACTGGGTTAGTAGGGAATATCAATATTTCAATGAGACAATGGCTCACTACCTGGAAGTAGTGAGGAAATTGGAAAAAATACTTTAGTAGTTTCAAAGTCTAGTACATCCCATGAAAAGACAATGCCTTAGTAGATTAGTTGTCTAAACTAGGATCCTCACAACCATCTGTTTCAACAAGTGTATTTCTTGAATGCTTATCTAAGCCCTCAGGAGGTACAACAACAAAGGCACAAAAGACCACATTAGAGGTTGCTATCCTTGAGCATGACATAGATTGGGTTCAAGTATTAAAGAACAATCTTGTGCATAGGACTGAGGAAACACATAAAAAAAGATAAGTTAATTTGAAAGGCACACATGTACAAACTGGTCGACAGAAACCTTCACAAAAAATAGCACATGGTGTTCTTATGCGATGCATACCCCAAAAGAGGGAGTAAAACTTTTGAAAGATATACATGGGGACTTATGTGGAGCACATGCTTCTTATATAAGATTGGTTGTTAAAGCTTTTCGACAAGGTTACTATTAGCCCGCCACACTACATGACGCAATGCATCTTGTAAAGATTTGCAAGCAGTGTCAAATTTTATGCTCGACAAGTACATCAACCAACAAATCAATTACTGAATACCATTGTCATGGCCATTTTTGACATGGGGAATTGATATTGTTGGAACTCTCCTTAGAGCAACTAATAGATACAAATTCCTATTCGTGGCTATTGAAACATTTACAAAATGGACTGAGGCTGAGCTAGTCACTACTATTATGGCATCAGCAGTAAAAACATTCTTTATGAAGAATGTAGTCACACGTTTTGGAGTACCTAGTCACCTTATTATAGTAATGGAGCATGCTAATGGTCAAATCATGGAAGGCATGAAGAAAAGGGTTTTTGACCGCCTCAAAGTACGCTTAGGGGGCTTGGGTAGATGAACTCTACTAGGTGCTTTGGGCTTTACGCATTATTGGTGAAACATCGTTTTAACTGGTCTACATAGCAGAAGTCGTATTGCCCAATGAAGTTCACTTGGGATCTACAAGAGTCGATCATTAGTATAAGGTCAATCAAGACGAGTACCAAGAAGATGATTGTTGTGGCTACAGGCCAAACAGTAAAAAAGGGGACTAGTAGAAGAGGAAGAGAAGAGCTAGATCTGAGGGAGAGTTGGTAAGAATGAGAGGATCCCCCTCCTCCTACCCCTCCTGGGGGTTTATATACATGAGTGGGGTAGAATGGGAAATCCCCATTCTACCCATTAGTACTTACAAAGGATGAGGGTACATTGGTATATTTACACTGGTATATTCCTCTACATTATTGGGCCTATTACACGTTGGACTAGTTGCACGGCCCAGTCGCGGGGGGTTGGGCCACCCCCACAACAGGGTCCGTGACCGAGGTCTTCAATGAAGCGGAGCCCGCGGTTGAAGTGATCTTTGCTTGTGCACCAAACTGAGACCAAACACAGGCCAGTGAGTGTGCTAAACGGATGCATGCATGCATGCAGCACGAAGGTCATGCATGCAGTACGGACGCATGCATGCAGAGTAACTCTCTGATCCGATGCATGCCTGTGTTGAGAAGCTCACGTAGAGTGCATGCATGTGTTGAGAATCTGCGGAGACTTCGGAGAGCTCGATGGAGACTTCGTTGCTGCCCGCGCGACGTTGGCGAAGACTCCAGGGGACTCGGCGGAGACTTCGGAGCTGCCAGCGCGACATTGGCGAAGACCCCAGGGGACTCGGCGGAGACTTCGGAAAGCTCGATGGAGACGTCGGGGCTGCCCACGCGACGTTGGCGAAGACTCCAGGGGACTCGGCGGAGACTTCGGAGCTGCCCGCGCGACGTTGGCGAAGACCCTAGGGGACTCAGCGGAGACTTCGTAGAGCTCGACGGAGTCTTCGGAGAGCTCGATGGAGACTTCGGAGGCAAGGCTTCGGAGAGATCCTGGAGCTAGCAACGTATGCATGCAGAGTTAATTGGTTGCTACTGATCCGATGCCTGCATGTGCTGAGGCGTGGTCTTGAGGCGGAGCCGAGCACGCGGAGGCGGGGTCTGGAGCAGGTCTGGAGCGGAGCCGAGGTCCCAGAGCTCTGTCATGAAGTTGGAGCCTCGGCGATTCTAACTAGGTCACGTCCTCTGATCCTCTGATCAAATTGGCTCGATACCACCTCTGCCGGGACCGGTTTCCGAACCGGACCCTCGTGTATTACTACACTAGTCCCGCATCAAAGCTAGTGCACACAGCTTAAACGAAATGAATACATAACCAACAACGCTTTATTACAATATTAAAGAGTATAGACCGAAAGGTCTCATTATTACAATAGAGGTTTCAAGACCTCGCACACACTAAACACAATGCGAAGCAAAGATAAACTTCGGTGAAGACCCATCAATACGCCACAGCAATTGATGGGGAAGCGCGACCTAGAACTCTGGAATCCTCCGTCGAATCCACTCGCGAAGAAGTCGTAGTCGCCTTCTTGAGCTTCAGTACTCTCTGGTGATTATTTTTGAGTGTAGCATGTGAGTACATAAAGTACTCCGCAAGTCTTGGGAAAAATGCATAGATGCAAGGCTTGACAAAGGAAGGCTATATGGTTCTTTTGCACAAAGCAATATTTTAAAATTTCAATTACTACTAATTATTTTCGAAGGCATCAATTTAATAAAGTAAATGTTTTAGCAGAAAATATCAACAACTTTCTAGTGAAGGTTCCATCTACCAACACTAGCTTCAACAACTTGAACAAGTTTAATATTGCGGGTTACATCCACCCTCTCTGGCTCCAACTGCCAGGATACCCTTCCAAGAGTTCCCTCCACTCTCGGAATACAAAAACTTTTGATTTTAAAACAAAACCAGAAATCTACCATGTGAATGCATTCCTTGCCCGCCCTTGACCGTGGGCACGGCTATTCGAATAGTTTTACACTCTGCAGAGGTTGTACAACTTTACCCACAAGAGATAAATTATCCTAAAGGTCAACACGCTTCCTTTGGCATGAGACCCAGATAAAATATCACAAAGCCTTTACCTTACTCTAATCTAGCTAGATACCACCCGCTGAGGTTTCACCGCAGGTAGGCTAACCGCCCAACCAAGCCCCTCTTGCGCCATATGAGTACAAGAAATCCTGTCCCTCACTTGTGAATAACCGGTCCATCCTCGGCACCCACTTTCCACTTGGTGGCACCTAAACTAGACTATCATAAGTTAGTCACTAGGTCGTACCCATATAGACTTGTGGTTGTACGGTTAATGCTCGATCGACAAACACAAGCGTCGGTCCTTAATTGACTAGGTGGAACATACACTTTACAAGATCTCGTGCTTCCTGCACCAAACCAAACCAACCATCCACCCTAATCTAAACCAACTTTCACATTTTAGTTTATTTTAAAAGAACAGCGGTAACTCCAATTACCACTAAATTTGTAAACACAAGGGTATTACAATAATTCATAATTTCCCATTTGCAAGATTTGTGAGGTATTCAATAGCATGGCTAAGCATTGTTCTACCATTCTAATACCAACAATTTAATATATTACTCTCATTAGTGAGTCAAAGGAATTTCTAGGGTTGCAAAGGTACATGGCATTCGAATTCAAATGAGGGCATAACAAGGTTGGATATAACTAATGCCTTAAGATTTGAACTAATATTTTATATAAATAGCAATGCACATAATTTAAAATAATTAAAACATTTCGAAATCATAGGTTCAAGATGATTAAAGGAGACTTGCCTTGGTCGGAGACTTGATGTTGCGAATCGTTAAAATCGAACTCTTCGGATTAGTCGTAGTCTACACGCGAAGAACCAAACAAAATAAATTCAAATAAAACCCAATTAAAATCCAAAAATTATAAAATATATATTGACGGATAGATTGTGATTTTAGATGAATTTAGGAGAAAGAATCAACAGATTCGGAGTTCGTATGAGGGAGATCCAATATCTGGAAGTTTTGGACATCACATGAAATGATAACAAAATACGAGGATTACTTTTTGAACAGTACGGTGTCGGTTGGCTACAAAATGGCTGGCGAATGGGCAAAATGGAATGCTGGCAATGAGGTGAAGGTGGTGACATAGGTATGGCGGCGAGTAACGGCGGCAATCACCGGCGGTGAGGGAAAAACGGCAGTGACGGCGTGGTAGCGACAACGGCAGGTCGGAGACCGGGTATGGAACGTGGAGATGTAAGGTGAGCGTGGGGTAGTACATGGCATGGTGAAGTTAGGAAAAATTATTGGCTAAGCTGAAAATTAATCGGAGACGATACAATTGACGTTTGAATGACGACAGTGGAGAAACAGGAAAAACTTGATATCTTAGTGCTCGGTGGAGCGAATCCAAAACCATTTGAAAGGTAGCTACCTGGGATGGTTTGGCACGATATGACGCGAACGGATTGGGGAAAACACCAACGGATAGATGGGGACACGAGATGCCATTGGCGGCCATGGCGAGGTGTCGGAGGCGAAAATTTGTGGACGCTTTTTGGGGAAAAGGAAGGGAGCATGGTGTAGAACGCAGAGAGGCAAGTCTAAGAAAAATTATGGCATGGGCTAAAGCTCAACAGAGACGAGGAATCGACGCCAGGAGTCAAAAACGGCCATTTTCGCGGAAAGCTCAATTCCTGACAATTGGCTCCACGAAAAATTAAACAAAATGGTAGAAAAATTTCTTAGAGTCTAGGACACAATATGACGCGACCAAAAATTGAAGCGCTTACCAAAAAGGGGTGTACGCGCGAAGTACAGTTTTAGTGTCTGGGCCTGACAAGGTCGACGAGGACTCGGGGGATCTTCAGGTGATGGCGATGGAAGCACGATGTAGAACGTGTCGAGGCAAACTCAACGGTACAAACGGCTCGGCCAAAGGACATCGGATGGTGGCGGAACACGGTGGAGAAGACATTTTGCGACCGTCGGGTTGACATCGGCGTTCCGGGCAAACGGAGAGGAGTTAGCATGTGGGGTTTGCGGCGAAACGAAGAGTAGAGCGTGGGGAACGTGATGCTCACCTTGGTTTTGGTCGGGCATGCACGGACGGCCGGTGGCGACGCGAGGAACGACGACGCGCTATGGCCCACTGTGGCGACGGTGCTCCGGCAAAGTTCTAGCGAAGGCGAGGTGAGCACCGCGTAGAACGCGACGAGGCGAATCCGAGGTTGTGCTCAAAAGTGGCGGGGCTCCACCGGACGAGGCGCAATAAGCTGAAGAACGCCGCTTGGAACACAAAAGAAAACTCCGATTGCGCCCAAGAGAAGAGGAGTGGGGACTTGATATTTTCGGGGTTGAGTGAGGATGAGGAGGGGCTCCTGGTGCTTCCTTTTATAGGGGTGGAGGTGGACGAGAGAGGGAGATCAAACGACGATGTCTTTTAGAGCAACGGTTTCATTTTCGTGTAAATGCACATGAAGGAGGAGAGAAACGGTTGGGAATGAAGGAGTCATGAAGAGAGCAAGTGAATGCACTTGATTGCACGAAAAACGGTGGAGAAATTCATTAGGAATGAAGAGCTCAAGGAAACGGCCATGGCGGCCACGTTCTGGGCGAAGGCTTCGTGAAGAAGATGAAAGGAGGAGAGAGAAAACGGGAATAAAAAAATAATATATTTTTCTCCCAAAAAAATAAAATAAAATAAATTCGACAAAAATTCAAGAAAATTCTACAAAAATCCTTGGAAAACGAAAAGACTAAATAAAATAATTTTGGATTTATTTGAGGTATATTTTAGCCATTTAAAATATTTTTACTTTCTAAGCTTTAATTTAATTCAAATAAATTCAAAAATTCCAAAAAATTGAAAAGAGGATAGAAATGGATAGACTGGAATTTTTGATGAGTTTAGAAATTTGAATGGGCTCAAACGGAATTAAAATGAAGAAATACGAACTTTTGGAAGTTCGAAAGGAGGGAAAAAGAATAAACCGATTTTCTGGAATTATTTTTGAACTGAAAAACCATATTATGATGTCATCAAGGGAAATGATTTTCAGAGGAATTATTTTTCTATGGTAAAGGGGATTTATATGTCAGGGTGATGTCAGCAAGGATTTCGATTTTCTGGCCGAATTATTTTTCAACAGAACAAGGGTTTATTCACTGACAGGTGGGACCGGCTTTTGTGGACTGGGTTCATGGACCAAAGAGAAAGCTGAGGTGGCACACTTGGCTGGCGTAGCGCTTGTGTGGCTCATGGTTGCTGAGGTGGCGCACTGGGGCTAAGGGCATCGGCGGATGGCGGCGCTGCTAGGGTCGGTGAGGGGTGCGTGAGAGGGAGGAAAGGCACGGGGAGTTAAGTGCACCTTGGCACGACACTCGGAAATTCTCGATGGTAGCCAGCGACGAGGATGCAGGGGTGGCGAAGTGAGGCGTTAGCGGCAGGCTCTTGGCGATGGATTCACTCGGTGGAGGCGACGAACAGTTATCGGTTACACCAAAGTTAAGGACGACGCAAAGACGAGTAAAGAGGAGATAAGCGGGTTTAAAGCGGGAAATGGTGGCGGTGGAAGGTTGAAGAAGGCAAGAAGAAAGAAGAAGCCGATCGGGGTTGGGGTGTCAAGAGAGAAGAGAGAGGAGGAAGGAGTGGACGGTCGGATGAATGCCACGAGGCGAAAGAGAAATCGGGGCCATCAGTTAAAGCGAAGGCGCGTGAAGGCAGGTGGCTGAGATTAAACCGGGCGAGGATGGATTGAATCAGGGAGCGACACGTGATGGCCGAGTAGAGAGGTTGAGGATTAAATTCGATTTAGATTTTGAAATAAAATTCAGATAAAACCAAATAAAGTTCAAATACTTTAAAATAATTATTTTGCAATTAGTTTTAAAGAAAGCAAATTTTTGGGATGTTACAAATCTACCCCCCTTAGAAAGATTCTCAACCCCGAGATTCGGACGGAGTAGGAAAAAGAAAAGAGAGGGAAACTCGGCTCTTCGGTCATCTTCACACTCCCAAGTTGCTTCTGATTCTGAAAAGATACTTCACTATACTTTGTAGAGCTCGATGTTCTTGTCTCTTGTTCAATGTTCAGCTGGCTCTTTGATTTTGACTTGTTTTATTTTTGGTACTCTGAAGCATTCCTTTAATTGAGATATATGGAAGACAACTACAAATCGGAAAATACATCTCCAGTCGCCTATAATCTCTGTGCTAACTTCATTTGCCCTTATCATATTGATTAATTCAAAATTCCATCAAAAGGGCTTAACTTCTAGTGTTCATCCGACAAAAGACATAATTATTTCATCTTTTCAAAGGTGCTTCATTGCAGAATCATATACCACCAATGCACCTCGTTGATCTCACATTGGTTTCCACAAATAATCCCATAAAATTTTATTGTCTATACTTATTCGAATTTGACGGCAAACCATAGAGTTCTTCTAATAAGAATCCAATGATGTTGTAATCTGTGATTTCCACCAATACTTTATGATCCTTGTCTAATCCAATAGATTCATAACTCCCATAATTAATTTAAATCCTCCAGCTTAACCATTTGAACATCATTAAATGATTTAGTCAATTCATAAATTAAAATCCAATTATCTAACAATGATATGATAAATCCACAAATTTCAAATCAACATATCAGAACCCACTTTTTGATGATAAGATTAATCCACCAAAATCAACTTCTCGAAAATCATCATTTTGGTTCCACCAAATTTGAGTGAATCTGAGTACCACAATTAATTCTTATCGAACAATCTATCTTCCATATTTGACTTAAATCCACCAAACTTAAGCCTTCGATCATCCTTAAATGATATATTCAATCTCATAAATTAAAATCCGGTTATCTTTCAACGATCTGATAAATCCACGAGTTTCAAATCAATATCCCCTTTGCAATGACAAGAGTAATCCACCAGATATCTAAGTGTATTATCTTCCAGAATTGCACTGGTATCCACTCATCATCAATAGGTCCACCAAACTATGATAATCAATTAATTCCACAAAATTTATCCGCTCTTCATGATTCAACCAAATCGACAAAATTGATGTCATAAATTGTTTATGATAATCCAATCTTTAATTTCCACCTTTACTATATCAAATTCTTAATATTAATTCTCCAATGATCACAAATAAATCCTTCAACTAAAATCTTGTTTTACATCCAATTACTCCTTTCAATCCAAGATAATAAATCCAAGGCACTAAGTTTGGACACTCCCCATGATCTAATTAGCTCCACCAAGTTCAATAATGTGATCATTTCTAAGATCTATTCAATCCACAAGTGTTACAACTTTCATATTTATTCATAATCCGTTGTTATCTGCAAATATACCTTTATTACTTTCGAATCACCCAAGAATTATCCAATCTTGTCAATTCTAAATCCAAATATATCACACTAGCAACAATCCTTCAAATTACCTAACTTGACATCTAAGAATTAGGATGACTTTCCTGATAAGAGTACTTTCCGTAAATTTAGTGATCTTCCATATATTCTTAGTTCTCAAATATTTTCCAAGCTTGGACTATTATAGAAGAATTTGGAACTTGCACCATCTGAAGCAGCAACGAGGATTAGCACAAGGTAAGAGGGAAGTAGCATAGGTAAGAGGTTGGGGAACAACTAAATAACATCCCAAACAAACACACAAGAGAGAAGTAAACTCCAACCAGAGAAACTTAGCTCGAAAACAAAAATAGTTTTTAAAGATGGTTTTACTACAAGTACACAAAGACTTGGTACAGTCCATCTAACACCAACAAGCAAATAATATATAAGCGTTCTAAAATCGTAAGACTTTACTTGGGTATTACAACTAAAGAGCTAGTCCTCGCTCCTTCATGATGACGTGCTTCTCCAAATGCTTCTTAGACGCGACCTTACTGAGCCGTCTATAGAAATTACAAAGGAAAGGGGTACAATTACCATTCCAAAAAGGAAATAAGCAGATAGATAAGAGAGAATGCCATGACGAAGGTAAGGATAGAAAGACAAGAAAAGACAAGGATAGCACAATATTAAAATTTTATTTTATAAAATAAATTTTGAAGTTCTTCTTTTAACGACCATTCTAACTAGGTCACGTCCTACATACCAAATTGGCTCGATACCACCTCTGCCGGGACCCGGTTTCGAACCGGACCCTCGTGTATTACTACACTAGTCCCGCATCAAAGCTAGTGCACACAGCTTAACAGAAATGAATACATAACCAACAACGCTTTATTACAATATTAAAGAGTATAGACCGAAAGGTCTCATTATTACAATAGAGGTTTCAAGACCTCGCACACACGAAACACAATGGAAGCAAAGATAAACTTCGGTGAAGACCCATCAATACGCCACGGGCAATTGATGGGAAGCGCGACCTAGAACTCTGGAATCCTCCGTCGAATCCACCCGCGAAGAAGTCGTAGTCGCCTTCTTGAGCTTCGTACTCTCGGTGATTATTTTTGAGTGTAGCATGTGAGTACATAAAGTACTCATAAGTCTTGGGAAAAATGCATAGATGCAAGGCTTGACAAAGGAAGGCTATATGGTTCTTTTGCACAAAGCAATATTTTAAAATTTCAATTACTACTAATTATTTTGAAGGCATCAATTTAATAAAGTAAATGTTTTAGCAGAAAATATCAACAACTTTCTAGTGAAGGTTCCATCTACCAACACTAGCTTCAACAACTTGAACAAGTTTAATATTGCGGGTTACATCCACCCTCTCTGCTCCAATCGCCAGATACCCTTCCAAGAGTTCCCTCCACTCTCGAATACAAAAACTTTTGATTTTAAAACAAAACCAGAAATCTACCATGTGAATGCATTCCTTGCCCGCCTTGACCGTGGGCACGGCTATTCGAATAGTTTTACACTCTGCAGAGGTTGTACAACTTTACCCACAAGAGATAAATTATCCTAAAGGTCAACACGCTTCCTTTGGCATGAGACCCGATAAAATATCACAAAGCCTTTACCTTACTCTAATCTAGCTAGATACCACCCACGAGGTTTCACCGCAGTAGGCTAACCGCCCAACCGAAGCCCCTCTTGCGCCATATGAGTACAATAAATCTCGTCCCTCACTTGTGAATAACCACCCATCCTCGGCACCCACTTTCCATCGGTGGCACCTAAACTAGACTATCATAAGTTAGTCACTAGGTCGTACCCATATAGACTTGTGGTTGTACGGTTAATGCTCAGTCTGGACAAACACAAGCGTCGGTCCTTAATTGACTAGGGTGGAACATACACTTTACAAGATCTCGTGCTTCCTGCACCAAACCAAACCAACCATCCACCCTAATCTAAACCAACTTTCACATTTTAGTTTATTTTAAAAGAACAGCGGTAACTCCAATTACCACTAAATTTGTAAACACAAGGGTATTACAATAATTCATAATTTCCCATTTGCAAGATTTGTGAGGTATTCAATAGCATGGCTAAGCATTGTTCTACCATTCTAATACCAACAATTTAATATATTACTCTCATTAGTGAGTCAAAGGAATTTCTAGGGTTGCAAAGGTACATGGCATTCGAATTCAAATGAGGGCATAACAAGGTTGGATATAACTAATGCCTTAAGATTTGAACTAATATTTTATATAAATAGCAATGCACATAATTTAAAATAATTAAAACATTTTGAAATCATAGGTTCAAGATGATTAAAGGAGACTTGCCTTGGTCGGAGACTTGATGTTGCGAATCGTTAAAATCGAACTCTTCGGATTAGTCGTAGTCTACACGCGAAGAACCAAACAAAATAAATTCAAATAAAACCCAATTAAAATCCAAAAATTATAAAATATATATTGACGGATAGATTGTGATTTTAGATGAATTTAGGAGAAAGAATCAACAGATTCGGAGTTCGTATGAGGAGATCCAATATCCGGAAGTTTTGGACATCACATGAAATGATAACAAAATACGAGGATTACTTTTTGAACGATGCGGTGTCGGTTGGCTACAAAATGGTGGCGAATGGGCAAAATGGAATGCTGGCAATGAGGTGAAGGTGGTGACATAGGTATGGCGCCGAGTAACGGCGGCAATCACCGGCGGTGAGGAAAAACGGCAGTGACGGCGTGGTAGCGACAACGGCAGGTCGGAGACCGGGTATGGAACGTGGAGATGTAAGGTGAGCGTGGGGTAGTACATGGCATGGTGAAGTTAGGAAAAATTATTGGCTAAGCTGAAAATTAATCGGAGACGATACAATTGACGTTTGAATGACGACAGTGGAGAAACAGGAAAAACTTGATATCTTAGTGCTCGGTGGAGCGAATCCAAAACCATTTGAAAGGTAGCTACCTGGGATGGTTTGGCACGATATGACGCGAACGGATTGGGGAAAACACCAACGGATAGATGGGGACACGAGATGCCATTGGCGGCCATGGCGAGGTGTCGGAGGCGAAAATTTGTGGACGCTTTTTGGGGAAAAGGAAGGGAGCATGGTGTAGAACGCAGAGAGGCAAGTCTAAGAAAAATTATGGCATGGGCTAAAGCTCAACAGAGACGAGGAATCGACGCCAGGAGTCAAAAACGGCCATTTTCGCGGAAAGCTCAATTCCTGACAATTGGCTCCACGAAAAATTAAACAAAATGGTAGAAAAATTTCTTAGAGTCTAGGACACAATATGACGCGACCAAAAATTGAAGCGCTTACCAAAAAGGGGTGTACGCGCAAGTACAGTTTTAGTGTCTGGGCCTGACAAGGTCGACGAGGACTCGGGGATCTTCGGTGATGGCGATGGAAGCACGATGTAGAACGTGTCGAGGCAAACTCAACGGTACAAACGGCTCGGCCAAAGGACATCGGATGGTGGCGGAACACGGTGGAGAAGACATTTTGCGACCGTCGGGTTGACATCGGCGTTCCGGGCAAACGGAGAGGAGTTAGCATGTGGGGTTTGCGGCGAAACGAAGAGTAGAGCGTGGGAACGTGATGCTCACCTTGGTTTTGGTCGGGCATGCACGGACGGCCGGTGGCGACGGAGGAAGAAGGAAGTGGACTACTCTGCGAACCATGCATGAAGGTAGATCGAGTGAAGAAGTTCGACTTCAAACCTTAAGTGAGTTTGAAGCCATGAAGATGGGGAAGAGTCGGGCGTGGAAGAATTCTGCAGTCGATTCAATGAAATAAATGAGATCAAATCTCTCGTGACGATCTAAAAGATGAAGTGGCGGTGAAAAGTACTTGCAGTCTTGCCGAGAGAAGTTTCTCGGTTGTGACTACACTTATGTACTCACGGGACCTCGAAGATGAAGAGAAGAGGTGGCCGGAGGCGCAAAGCACACGGCGACCGAAGAGTTATCAAGCGGACAATGAAGGACAAGGGCCTTACAACCAGCAAGCATTGTTTGTAAGGAAGACGAAGAAGCGAGGAGAATCATCATCAAGGGGCGGTGTGGGCGTGGTAAGTGGCCGGCGTCTCATGGCGAGGAACGGCGACGCTATGGCTAGTGGCGTGGAAGAGGTGGTCGAGGAGGTCGTGGTGGCGTGGAGATAGCAATCACCGCATGAGACAAGTCGATATCGATGCTACGTGCGAGAAATTCGGACATTCTGTTGCGAATGTCGGAGCCACATCGATGCCACAAGCGCAAGAAGTATGGTCACTATGCTGCAAATTGCGGAGTAAGAAGAGAGTAGAAGAAGCAAACACGGCTCAAGCGGATGAGCACAAAGAGCCGACATTCTTTGTTGTCGCTCGCTGCAGACGAACCGACAATGGTTCTATTAAGCGAGGAAAAGTGTTTCGAGTCTGTTGGAGAAAGGAGAGCGACTCAGAGCGGATGGCGGTGGTATCTCGACAACGGGCCAAGAACCACATGGCGGATGCGTACTCGATGTTTTATGAATTAAATAAGAATGTGCTTGGAAGAGTACAGTTCGAGACGGCTCGACCATTCGAGATAAAAGGGAGAGGCACGATCACGATGCGATGCAAGGATGGAAGCGGAGGAGATTGTCGAATGTATACTACATTCCAAGTCTGGCAACATTATAAGCCTTGGACAATTGGTGAAGAAGGTTGTCGGATTGAACTCAAAGACACCTACGAAGATGTACGACCACGAGCGACTACTAATGAAAGTCGAGAAGCGGTAAATCGTGCATGCAAAATTCAAATTGAAGCATGCAGGCGAAGTGTATGAAGACTACAACGACGACGCGGCACAGCTATGGCACGCAGGTCGGACATCTGAATTTCGAGTCTCAACACGATGGCGGGAAAGAGATGGTGGTCGGATTACGACAATCGACCACCGAGCGTCTGCGGCTGCTGGTGGCGAAACAAACTCGTAGCGGTTTTCCACAGGCGAGCGAGTTTGAGCCATAACCACTCGAGAGCGGTTCACGTGGATGCATGCGGACCAATCACCTCAAATGAGATGCGGAATCAATACTTCATGTTGATCGTGGATGACTATTCAAGAGCCATGTGGGTCGAGGAACGACGACGCGCTATGCCCACTGTGGCGACGGTGCTCCGGCAAAGTTCTAGCGAAGGCGAGGTGAGCACCGCGTAGAACGCGACGAGGCGAATCCGAGGTTGTGCTCAAAAGTGGCGGGGCTCCACCGGACGAGGCGCAATAAGCCGAAGAACGCCGCTTGGAACACAAAAGAAAACTCCGATTGCGCCCAAGAGAAGAGGAGTGGGGACTTGATATTTTCGGGGTTGAGTGAGGATGAGGAGGGGCTCCTGGTGCTTCCTTTTATAGGGGTGGAGGTGGACGAGAGAGGGAGATCAAACGACGATGTCTTTTAGAGCAACGGTTTCATTTTCGTGTAAATGCACATGAAAGAGGAGAGAAACGGTTGGGAATGAAGGAGTCATGAAGAGAGCAAGTGAATGCACTTGATTGCACGAAAAACGGTGGAGAAATTCATTAGGAATGAAGAGCTCAAGGAAACGGCCATGGCGGCCACGTTCTGGGCGAAGGCTTCGTGAAGAAGATGAAAGGAGGAGAGAGAAAACGGGAATAAAAAAATAATATATTTTTCTCCCAAAAAAATAAAATAAAATAAATTCGACAAAAATTCAAGAAAATTCTACAAAAATCCTTGGAAAACGAAAAGACTAAATAAAATAATTTTGGATTTATTTGAGGTATATTTTAGCCATTTAAAATATTTTTACTTTCTAAGATTTAATTTAATTCAAATAAATTCAAAAATTCCAAAAAAATTGAAAAGAGGATAGAAATGGATAGACTGGAATTTTTGATGAGTTTAGAAATTTGAATGGGCTCAAACGGAATTAAAATGAAGAAATACGAACTTTTGGAAGTTCGAAAGGAGGGAAAAAGAATGAACCGGTTTTCTGGAATTATTTTTAAACTGAAAAACCATATTATGATGTCATCAAGGGAAATGATTTTCAGAGGAATTATTTTCTATGGTAAAGGGATTTATATGTCGGGTGATGTCGGCAAGGATTTGATTTTACGTAGAATTATTTTTCAACGAACAAGGATTTATTCAGCGGCAGGTGGGACCGGCTTTGTGGACTGGGTTCATGGACCAAAGAGAAAGCTGAGGTGGCACACTTGGTGGCGTAGCGCTTGTGTGGCTCATGGTTGCTTGAGGTGGCGCCTGGGGCTAAGGGCATCGGCGGATGGCGTACCGCTAGGTCGGTGAGGGGTGCGTGAGAGGAGGAAAGGCACGGGAGTTAAGTGCACCTTGACACGACACTGGAAATTCTCGATGGTAGCCAGCGACGAGGATGCGAGGGTGGCGAAGTGAGGCGTTAGCGGCAGGGCTCTTGGCGATGGATTCACTCGGTGGAAGCGACGAGCGGTTATCGGTTACACCAAAGTTAAGGCGACGCAAAGACGAGTAAAGAGGGGATAAGCGGGGTTTAAAGCGGGAAATGGTGGTGGTGGAAGGTTGAAGAAGGCAAGAAGAAAGAAGAAGTCGATCAAGCGGGGTTGGGTGTCGGCGAGAGGAAGAGAGAGGAGGAAGGAGTGGGCGGTCGGATGAATGCCATGAGGCGAAAGAGAAATCAGGGCCATCGGATTAAAGCGAAGGGTAAGTGAAGGCGGTGGCTGAGATTAAACCGGCGAGGATGGATTGAATCGAGGAGCGACACGTGATGGCGAGTAGAGGGTTGAGGATTAAATTCGATTTAGATTTTGAAATAAAATTCAGATAAAACCAAATAAAGTTCAAATACTTTAAAATAATTATTTTGCAATTAGTTTTAAAGAAAGCAAATTTTTGGGATGTTACATTGCAGTGCAGGCATGCCTGGAACGTGGCCACGCAGAGGCAGCGTCAGTGTGAAGACGATGCGGCGCCCGACGCAGCGCATGCGAGCACACTAGCCAGCCACCGCCACTACTGCACCATGGCAGCGTGCGTGCGTAGGTGTGTATGCATGCGTGCGAGCGCCACCGCACGCGACCGCCGCCACCACCGAGCCGGCTGTCTCTGTCGCCGCCGGCCGCCACTGCCGTTGGCCGGCGTTCCTGCTAACTTGCGGGTAGATAGGAAAAGAGCGAATCTACGAATGCGTGCGTGCATATGCTATGTATGCAGGATGGATTGGCGGAGTCCCCCGTCATGCATGCGAGGTCCGGGCGAAGGAGTCGGAGTCTGCGTTGGCATACCTGCAGTCGGCCGTCGTCGTGGCGTCACGAGACGAGAGCTGCCTCAGCCATGTATACTCCGGAGACATGCATACGTGATGCTACGTGACTGGATGCCTTAAGCTAGGCATCAAGTAAGACACGCATACGTGAAGCTTAACGTTCCTTGATGTTTGCAGCGCGGAGGTCGGAGCCCCTGCTCCGTCAGCGCGAAATCCGCCGGGCGGAGGCCGGGGCGACGGACTGCTGCACGGAGGCTCGATGGAGAGCGAAGTCTCGGCGCGGAGGTTGCGACGTGGAGACCGGTACGGAGACCCGATGTTGCACTTCGCCAGGGGGACGCGCCGGGCGAACGCCGGCGAAGTCATCGCGGGGTCCGTCATGGCGAAGTTAGCGGCGAAGGCTGACACGGCCAAGTCTGACGTCGAAGTTCGAAGCGAAGACAGATGATGCGGAGGCTTGCAGGAGCATAGTGCCAATGCTGTGGCCGAGGAGTAGACGCCATGTACATGCATGCACTACATGCCCTATAGCATGAAGGTTGGTGTCCTCTCTTTGATGGACGTCCCTCTCTCTGTCGTAGTCGACGAGATGGACGTAGCTTCTCGTTGCTGCGCGGCATCACTCGATGTGGAAGTCAGGCGGCCACGCGCGGCGACGGAGGCCGGGTGGAGTCCTGTGTGGAGGCGCACGCGGCGACTAATGAGCATCGTTCCTGCATGGAGTGTATAAAGGAGCGTGCATGCATGGAGTGTATAAAGCAACGATGCATACATGGATGTATAAAGCAACGATGCATGCATGGATTATACAGAGAAGACTTCGAGTGGGAGACTTCAGGAAGCAGAGACGTGAGGACGGCACGGAGCTCTTGATCGCACGGAGACGAGCGAGGGCTCGAAACAGCGCGAAGTCCACGGTTGCGCGATGACGGCCCTACGCGGCATGACGACATGCTCGGCGAGGTGTACCTCGTGCGGAGTTCGGCGTGAGCAAGCTGAAGGCACGCAGGCTGACCACGCAAGGGCCGAAGGCCAGTAGCCACGCACGTGCAGGCCGGTGCCATGGCGAAGCGCGGTGAAATTGAGCTCGATGGCGTACCTCACTCCCTGGCCAGAAGGATCGTGCCCCCAAGTCATCCAAGGCATTATTTCCCTGCATGAACACCCCCAGCGGAGTGGAGGTAACGACTAGATCTACTCAATACACCATACAAAGATGGTGAAATATACAGGCAAAGCCCATACGACTAGATCTACTCAATACATCATACAAAACATGGCGAAGTACATAGGCGAAGCCCATACACCCCCACAGTCAAGATGGTTAAATTTTTAGCGAGCAAACTACTTATCTGTCGCTGATGACGCTCCCAAGAACAGCTCCCAGCTCCTTAAGCGACTCTTCATCTAGTCCCCACGGATGGCGCCATCTGTTGTGGCTACAGGCCAAACAGTAAAGAAGGGGACTAGTAGAAGAGGAAGAGGAAAGCTAGATCTGAGGGAGAGTTGGTAAGAATGAGAGGAACCCCCTCCTCCTACCCCTCTTGGGGTTTATATACATGAGTGGGGTAGAATGGGAAATCCCCATTCTACCCCTTAGTACTTACAAAGGATGAGGGTACATTGGTATATTTACACTGGTATATTCCTCTACACTATTGGACCTATTACACGTTGGACTAGTTGCACGGCCCAGTCGCGAGGGGTTGGGCCACCCCCACAATAATGATATCAACCTTCGTGAAGAAAAGCATGATCACACGTTGATTAGGTCTGTAGCCTATTTACAAGGGCTACGATGATATTACAATAAAAAAAAGTTCAACTACGAACACTTAATGTGGAAGATTTGGTTCTTAGAAGAATTCAAGATCAACCAAATTTGAGCAAGTTATCTCATAAATGAGAATGCCATTTTACTGTAGTATCCATCACCCGACCAGGATATGTTCGACTAGCTATGGAAGATGGGCGAATCCTTTCAAATGCTCGGTACATAGATCATCGTCGCTAATATTATGTGTAAAATGTTCCTACTTTTAATAAATTTTATGTTCTTATTGATTTTTTTGTCATTTACATAATTATCATGTAATTTATGTGATTCTATATTATCTTTTGTGATAAGATTGGTCTACATGATTTTCGACCATAGTTTCCTAACGTATGCAAAGTCATTGGTTGAGTTCTAAGATAACTTCTAGATGAGATGTCTCCTATAAGCCAATACTCACTGCTTGGAAACTCACTAGACTGACTTTATTTGAGACTTACTGCTAGTTTGTACTAAATATATTGTGAAGGATATACTAGTCATATAGCCTTAAAATATCACACATCACATTGTTTAGACCCTATGATTAGGTTACCATACTGCTGGGGCTAATATAATATTAATAAAACATATGAAGCAAAAGAATCACAAGATGTATCTACATGTTCATTACATGCTCACAAAAATACTTAAAATTAAAAGAATCATTTGTCCTTAACAGTAAACTTTTAATTCTGATCTAGAGCAGCTACAGCATAACGACTTCTGTTTTTCTCTTCCGTATCTCCCTAGCAATTCTCAAATGCAGATCACCAAGGAGTTTCTCTAAGTCAACTGTATCTTTATAGAAGTGCAAATACTTTAATGGAGCCGAGTATGGAATGTATTCTTTGCCTACGGACATGAAAATAGGGGAACTCTCTGCCCATCGAGTAAATGGGCATGGGTATGGGTGAGCTCCACTCGTACCCATCTCGCCCGTTTACCCACGACCTGACAGATGGGCCAATCCAACAATTAAAATGGTAAACCCTAGTCTTCCCACAAGTTCACGACCCTATGTACCCAACCCTAAGTCCCCAAGTCCCCAGCTTCCAAGCAACCAGCCCCAGCCACCTCCATCCTCTAGAGACTAGAATTCCAGATTAAGAATCCAGCCACCAGTCAGCCACCAAACGAAGCCTCATCCTCCAGATCCTCCTCCTCAGCACTTCACCCAGCCGCCTGCTGCCCCTCGGCCCCTACCCGGCTGCCCGCCGCCCCTCACTCCTACCTGGCCGCCTGCCGTCCCTCAGCCCCCACTCGGCCGCCTGCCACCCCTCTACCCCCACCCGACCGCCTGTCGCCCCTCACTCCCCACCAGGTCGCCTGTCGCTCCTCTGTAGGATTGAGGAGGCTGACTAAAGGGGGTAAATAGGCGGTCCAAAACTTCTTTCTAATTATTAATCACAATTCAAGATCTTTTCTATTTGTCTAAACCAAGTAAACAATGCGAAAACTTAAATCAAATTGATTTAGCACAAATAGCTCCTAAATCAAATAAGTTCACCTAAGTGCACCAACAAAACTAGACTATGCCTAGGTTTGCAATTGTAGATTGTCAAGCAATCAAATCAATCTATGTATGTAAAATGCTTGAATATATATTGAGCACAAGAAAACAAACCACAAATGACACGATATCTTTTTACCGTGGTGTTGGAGACTTGTCGGTTTCCCCTAGTTCACGTTGAGGTTAGCCCAAGCGAATTAGACCGGCTCTACAAATTAAACCTTCCACCTCAAATCCACTAGTGGTAGCTCTTTCCCGCTCTGGGTAGGTGAGCTTCAACCTTCACAACTTTGCCGGGTCTCCTTACAACCTTCTTGAGATCACCGCGCACGATGCCTTCAACGCCGTCTAGGAGTCGGCAAACTCCAAAGTAACAACTCAAGCCCCTCGCTTGACTCTCACCACATGCAACGAATGCACAAGCTCAAATAGACACAAAGTCCATCTCTAGATGTAACACATGTAATCTAGATCCTCTCTCTTTATTCACAAAGTGCAACACATATACTATTGAGTGGAGAGCCTCACACTAGCTCAAGACAACAGAAATGAGTCAAGCAACATCTTCTCCAACTGGCCACAAGGGGTTATTTATGCCCACACCAAAAAAACTAGCCGCTGGAGCCAAATCCCAGAAAAATCAGGACAGCCAATAGTTCCGATGTGCAAATACCAGAACTTCCACTCCCCTACTATAGCCACAGTAATGGCTATGTTAAAGCATCAAAAATAGCCGTTGGGAGTCGGTGCAGCATTTCCGCTGTTGTAAATGGGTACTTTTGATTTTTCGGTAGTTTCGATATTCGGCCCAGAACTTTCAATTTCCATGAGGCTAAGTTTTTCAAAAGTTGCTCTCCGGAAAAACGTACTACTCAGTTGGATCGGAGCTTCCGAAATTCGAAAGTTCCTTCCTGGAGGAAGTTCCGCCGTTGAACACGTAGTACTTCCGATTTTCCTAACAAATGCAGATATCTCAACAGATTTTGCAAAACACATTTGCAAACTATAGTATCATGCACACAAGAATCAAACATAATTTCTAACAAGTTACAAAATACATTTACACACTTTTGAAATCATGACACAAGGAATAGGTACATGGACTTCCCACATTTGCAAAACACATTCGCAAATCCAAGTCACATGCCACAAGGTTTATATATGAGCTTCAACCATTTGCAAAACATATTTGTAAATATAAGCCTCATATCACAAAGAATGAAAACATGGACTTCAAGCACATGCAAAACACATTTGCATGCATAGTCCCATGTTACTAGGATTCACCACATGTGCTTCAACTATTCGTAAAACATATTCGCAAATACAAGCCTCATGTCAAGATGAGCTATATGAGGTGAGATTGAGTTATCAACACATGATGAGACTTAAACTACTAAACATGACCCCTCTTTATAGTATAGCAACCTATACTAGCAATCCGGTCTTCCAACCAAACACCAAAATCGGTAAAAGACTAGGAACACATCCTTAGCTCTAGCTAGTCATACCTTTGCCTTGAGCATCCTCTTGAAGCTTGATGACACATATTACAACTTCAAGTCCAGGTCATTGTCTTGACATGCATCCACACAAGATGCATCCTTCACTTCAACTCTATCAACACATGATAGTCTTCACTTGACTTGATCAACATATGATCATCTCCATTTGGACATGCATCAACTTATGATGCATTTTCTTTTTGATGACCTTCAACACATAAAGCCATCTTCTTCTCACATCATGACTTGATGATCTTCAACACATGAAGTCATCCTCATTTGTGGCTTGTTGCGTCGGCACAGGAGTCGGCCGCGGCAGCTGCTGAACAAAAGTTCGCGGCGGAGCGGGACGGGCTCCTGGAGCAGGTCGCCGCGCTAGAGAAGGAAAAGGGGGAACTTGCCTTGACTCTAGCGGAGCATAGCCGGACGCTGGCGGCGCCTCGGTGATTGCTTGGGACGCCATGCAAGCGCTGGAGAGCCATCTTCAGGGTGGTGGCGGAGGTGCGGGGCGCGCGGTCGGAGGAGGCTGTCTCGGACGCTCCGCTGGATCGGGGATGCCGCCAACGTCGCGCGCGACGCGGCGACGTCCTACGGCACCCACTGCGCGTACACCTCGGCCTGCTTGGTGTGCGCGCTCCTCCAGCACCGCGGCTGTACGCATGTCACCGGGCTGAATGACCCCCAGCTGGAGATGCCTGGCGGGGCCGGAGTAATGTCCGGCGCCGTCCGCTCCGCTCGCCGTGCCCTTGGGCCCTTCTGCGACCGGATCTGGGATCCCGTCGGGGCGGAAGCTGTACGGATCGAGCTCCGGAAGTCGCTCTACGGGACGGGAGCCTCGGCCAATTCGGGCGGGGTCCTCGACGCGATGATGGCGGCGCTGGGCCCTCCGAAGGCGCCGGGAACCCGCAGGTCTGATGCCGCGGCGCCTAGGTGTAGGCGTGCGTTGTACTGTCCCTTGTTTTTGCTAATAAAGCGCACACTTTCTGCATGCATGCTGATTTTCACCTATATCGGGCGAGCTTCCTTGCGGGGCGGCCGGCGGCCAACCTTTCAACCCGACGACGCCTTCGACGCGGCGGCGGGGAAGATCGCTCAACTTTTGGCGGCGGCCTTCGTCGGCGAGGCCCGACTTTGGCGCGTGTTAAGGATGAACCAGCGGGTAGCGGCTTAGGCGGCGGGATGTTGGCGGTCCTTTGCATATGTGACTCTTCCGTGGCGATCTCCGGCATTTTAAGTTGTGTGCTGTGTGCTGATGCCGCCGTTGGCGACGTAGCTGCGCCAGGGTTCCGTAGAACGGACAGTCCGCAGACTGACGTATGCGGAGGCAGACCTCCGCGGTTTGCCTTGCTTTATAGTCCGGAGACTCGCGCGTGCGGAGGCAGGCCTCGACGCTACGTCTTATTTAGAGTCCGTAGACTCTCACGTGCGGAGCTAGGCTCGACGCTACGTTGTATTTAAAGTCCGTGGACTGGCGCGTGCGGAGCGAGGCTCAACGCTACGTCTTCTTTATAGTCCGGAGACTCGCGCGTGAGGAGCTAGGCTCGACGCTACGTCTTCTTTATAGTCCGGAGACTTGCGCGCGCGAGGGCGTCCCCCCGGTGCGGATTTTGTTTATACTCAGTCCCGTCACCTTGGCAGCGGCGAGTGCACACGCTAACGTCGTCTTTGGTTTATACTCGATCCCGCCCTCCTGGCGGCGGCGGTGCTCACGCGAACGTCGTCTTTGGTTTATACTCGATCCGCCCTCCTGGCGGCGGCGAGTGCACACGCGAACGTCGTCTTTGGTTTATACTCGATCCGCCCTCCTGGCGATCGCGAGTGCACACGCGAACGTGCGTCTTTGGTTTATGCGGCGGGAACGCGCGCGCGCGCTGGCGAAGCCTGCGCGCGTCGCCGCCCCAAATTTGCATGATGAAGAAAGATTAGCGGCAAACGGCGATCTTCATTACATCCCCATTTGCGCGGGCAAGCAATTACAAGGAGTGGGTGTACTAACCGTTTGCCCCTTGGTGAGGCCGTTGTGACTCCGGCTCTAGGAGCGCCGTTGGGCTTCGCGTCGCGGGCACCTGGTACCAGGCTCGATGCGCCGGGCCATGTCTTGGTCACCGCGGACGGTGATGATGGCCCGGGGACCTGGGATCTTCATGCATAAATAGCCGTGATGTGGTACTGCGCCGAAGGAGTTGAGGATGGGGCGCCCCAGTATGGCATTGTAAGGATACGGGAGGTCGACCACGTCGAAGGTGGCATCTTCGGTTCGCACATTGTCATCTCGGCCGAAGGAGACTTGAAGGCCGATTTGGCCCAGCGCCGCGGGCTGTCCCAAGCCTGCGGTGGGATTCCGAGGCCCCAGCGGCCGAGGATCCCCATTTGGTCGAAGCCGCCGCAAACAATACGTTCGCGGAACTACCCCGTCCACCAAGCGCGCCCCACATCGCATCCGCGATGGTGACCGAATGACCGGGGTCCCGATGAGGAAGTCCACACCTTGGGTGTCATCAGTGTGAATGTAACCTCGTGCGCGCCCATTCGGCGGTGCTTGCGCTGGGTATGCCGCCACGTGATGTAGTCTTCGTGCGTAGGCCTTCTGCTGCCGCGCCGAGGCGAATTCCAGCGCAGAGCCGCGGATATGACATTAATGACCTGCGGTAGGTTACGTCCGGGGCACGCAGCGGCGAGGCCCTCCGAGGCTGCTTGTGCGTGAGCTTGGATCCGCAAGGTGCCTTCACGGGGTTGCATCCTGCGCTTGTACTGCATCCCTGCGCTGTACCGCATGGGGGCCTCGTATGGGAACTGGACGTGGGCCACCGCAGGCGGGCGCGCCTCCGGGTTCCTGTCCCTAGCGACGCTGTCGCGGGCGCCGCGATGGAGGTGCGATTCACGGGTATCGTGGCGCGCCGCCGTGGACTAAGCACCACGATCCCGATCTTTGGTCGTCGTAGTCTCCTCGACCCTTATCGTCGCGGCCCCTGCCACGGCCGCGGCCCCGGCCACGGCGCCCCCGGCCGCCTCGGCCCGCTGGAGCACCCTCGTCGGACCCGCCTTCGATGTCGAGGACGTACCGGTTTCGCCTCGACCTTTGCTGGCCGCGCTTGGGCTGATCCGACGACTCCCTATGCGAGTTGTCCCTGCGGTCGGGCGTGTCCCTGGACGACTCCTGCTTACGCTTTCCCTTCGAAGAGCCGCCCTTCGACGGATCTTCGGTTTTTGCCGAGGTTCCGGCCTGGTTAGTGTCGGAGTCGTCACCTTGCCTTCGCCGCGCGTCTTCCTCCGCCCTGGCATATTCTTCCATCTTGTCGAAGAGCTTCGCCACCGTCTTGATCGGCTTCGCACATTGTACTCGACCATCGGGCGGACGAAGGCCTGTATGGCTGCATTGGCGATGGTGGTCTCGTTGGCGTCCTTCACTTGACGCCGAATCTTGGCGGCGTTTGAAGTAGTCCGGAGCTTCTCAGGGTTTTTGCTTCACGGCAAAGAGCTGGTCCGCATCGACCCGGTCGACGTAGTTTCCTTGGAAGTTGTTGTGGAGGCGGACGCGGAGCTGCTCCCACGCGTAGATGGAGCCCGGCTCTATGGTAAAAAACCAAGAGAGCGCCACTCCTTGTAGCGTGAGGGGTCTCTTTGCCTTCGTGGTGTCATCTCCGCCGCGGCCGATCGCGGTTTCGTATCGCGCCACGAACTCACGGGGTCCGTGTCGCCTTTAAGCGAGTCGATGGCGCTAGGGAACTTGAAGTCTTGGGCCATGCCGCTGCTGCAGCCCCAGAGAGCGGGGACTCGGATCCACGCGTCGCGCGGCGCGCGCGGCTGGGCGTGGGGGCCGCGATCGTCGCCCTTTCCGGCGCGGGCTCGGGCGCGTTCTTTGGCGCAGCCGGCCGACTCGAGCCTCTTGTATATCTCGACGGCTCGCGAGGTCCCCAGCTCCGCTTGAACGCGTTGAGAGCCGCCCGGCGGCGCTTTCCATCCCTAGTGCGGGCGGGTCGCGGTGCTTCCGGCGGGCGGGGGGGCGACCGCATCGCGGGGCGAGCAGCGATCGCTCCGTCGTGCTACCTCGTCGCCGAGCCGATGCGGCGGTCGCTCCGTCGTGGCTACCTCGGACCGCCCGGTCCGCACCGCGCCTCAACACCCTCCTCCCACCTGGGTGCCCAGCCTCCTCCTCAACATCATCCTCAAAGCCCGACCGAGAAGTGCAAGTCTGCAACTACCTCCAAGCCTCCAAGGTTTTGGTAATGCTTTGTGACTTTTTTCCCTCAATTTAAGTAGCAGAGTATTATGACATAGCTTTGGACAATGGCACTGTCAAACATCTCTCTATGATAAATATTATCCATCTCAAGTCTTTAGGTACCTAAAATATGCTGCAATCTATGTTGAAGTTGTACATATAAATTTACTTGCACCTTTCTGTACAACTTTGGTTGCATTAAAAAACCTAAAAGATGATAGAAAATATAAACTTGTAAAGAAATATAGCACAACACCATAGCCAGTTGTTTCTTCAAATTTATATAGGTTTAGACAAAATAGGTAGAACGTGGCATATCAAGACTGCATCCGTTGTTTCTTCAAGTGACAGACAAACATGATATTGATGTATATATGGCAAATGGTATTAGGATCATGTTACAAATATGAACTATGAATAATAGCCTTAGAATATTTTTTCTTCATGATAGAAAGACCCATAGAAAGATAATACCAAAACCTCTGAACAATACTTTAGGATCATGTGATAAATTTTATTTGTGTTCAATTCTCATATTTGTTACTTTGTGAACTCTCATATTTGTGCTTAACTCTCGGATGGCAACTCCAGGAAATAGTAACTGTTTTGAAAATTACTTTATTAAGGACATGTATTTGATGTGAATGTGATGCTTATATCTATTTGTTCTTCGTTTACACACCCAATTAGTAGCAACAGTTGCTGCTTATATGTATCTGTATTATTAGTTCAACTCTCATATGGTGACTCAGTTCGTGGATAAATGGGCATGCCCACAGGCGACGGGTATGGGCAAGGTTCTACGAGTGGGCCTAACTTGAGGTCATGGGTATGGATATGGGTGAGCACTACTCGTGCCCGTTGGGACTAATTGCCATCCCTAGTCTCGGCCATCTCCAGGATATGCTTCACAAGTAAGGACAATTGAGTATTAATGCAATCAACAAACTCTTCAGAAGACAAATCATCTTTCTTAAGCACGACCACAATACACATAAGCTTTTGAGCAAGATTCTTCAACTGGTCGAGAATATGAGTTAAAGTGGTCATATTTGATTCTGTACTATTCTTGATCTGTGGCATTAGTGCTTCCTTCTCTTTTGCAAGATTTTCAACATGCACTTCCAAGACTTTTGATTGTTTTCTAAAGATCTAGAAAGGATTTGGGGCTAGCTGAAGGGTATCCTTCGCTATGTCTACATTTTCAGTCAAAAGAAGTCACAATAGAGCTTCATTGATGCCCACTTGGCCAACACCCACAGAGTGCCTTAAATATGACCCATTTAATACCCTGGTTATGTCTCTAATCATGGAGAGAAAGATGCTTTATTTCTTTATTTATATATCTGGTCGATGACCAGTTATATCCAATGACGACCAGCCATAGACAATGCGTGGGTTTTTTAGGCTGATGGCTTATGATTTATGGCTTAAATATTTGAATTCTGACTGTTCGCAAAAGACGGTACATAGAAGAAAATAGTTGCATACGATTTTGGCCGGTATAGCTGAACTCGATACACTTTTTACTATAATTTTTCTATTAACCTCGTCTTACAGAGACAGATCCTCGACCAGTAGCTATGTGTTCTCTAAAACAGAGTATGGGCCTATTCTTTTTAGCTGCGGCTTATGACTTTTGGCTGAAATTTTTGAATTTTGGCTGTTTACGGTACAGATTACGGAGAGACAGATACTCACTTGCGATTTTGGCTGATACAGATGTTGAGCTTTTAATGTGTAGATCGTTTAACTTATAGACCCCGTCTTGAGAAAATACTCCGTTTGAAAGTTAAGTACTGTAGCAGAAGCCAAAAGCCGATTTCAAAAGCCCAAAAGAACAGGCCCATAACTGGTTGGTTTTATCACGTAGATATTTTAGCAGTTATTGGTATATCTAACAACTTACAATGATTAAAGTTGACCCTATTCAAGCATTAATTACCACATCTTAGGTGTTTATCATTGAACCTCGAGGTGTGCGTTCTTTATTCACTTAAATCGACAGTAGTCGTCGTGCAAGGCCTTTGGAGCAAAAATAGGCTCCATCGGTCTCCCATGAACATCGGATGGGAGTTGAAGACATTGGTGCGCTTTGCTTGAAGGAGGGAAAGAAAAGGGGAGAAGAGGAGAGGAAGGAGGGAAAGAAAAGGGGAGAAGAGGAGAGGAAGGAGGGGAAGAAAATGAGGGGCGTGGAAGGGTTTTGTGCAAGGTTGGTGCATTTTGGAGGAGACATTTTGCGCGATGTTATTTGACATGTCATAAAATGGATCATCGAGTGTGTCTAGAACTTCGTGAAGGTCATTTGCGGTTTTCCGCTCACTCTCCTACTTCGGATGGCGAGAATGCTCAAATCGCAGATGTCTTGCATTGGTTGACCCGGTGTTTTCATTGAACCTCGAGGTGTGCAGCCGGTCTCCCATGAACATCGGATGGGAGTTGAAGACATTGCTTTGCCGTGGAAGGGTTTGTGCAAGGGTGCCGCGCGAGTGGATACGAGTGTGTCCCGCGTGCAACCGTGCTCATCGCAAGCAGCTTGCTGGCTCGTCGTCCGCCCTTGCTCTGAGAGGTGTTAGCAGCTCGGGCGGGCCGCATGTTGGTGAAGATGATGAAGTTGCTCGTGATGAAGTCGACGCGGTACATGGAGGAGAGTTACAGCCGTCAAGCCGTAGAGAGGGAACTGGGCAAGCCGATGAAGGAGAGCATAATAAGTACATCGTGCAGCAGATGGACTTTGATGACCAGAGGGCATGGGATGAAGAGGCAGCTGTAGAGGATGAGAATGAGGACAGTTCTGATGAGGATGAAGTTCCTATCCCGCAGGAATGGAACCGGTTTAATGCGGAGGGTGTTTCCGCACATGATGAGCATGAATCACCATGGGAGTATCATGAGACAGAGGTTCGGTTGCATGCTATGTTTGCTGACAAGGAAGCGCTGCAGGATGCTATCAAGCTGTGGGCCCTTTTAATGCAGCAGACATTTCGCGTCATTAAATCAAGCCAGGAGCAGTACACTGTGAAGTGCAAGCAGGCTGGTTGTCCTTGGAGGGTGCACGCACGTAGACCCAAGTATGAGACTCACTGGATCGTGTCCAAGGTGGAACCGCACTCCTGCATTCTAAATACTGTATTGGCGAGGCATCGTAACCTGACGTCCGGATTTATAGCCAATTTGATGTATGGGGAGATAGTGGAGAAAACAGACATGGAGGCCACGCATATTGTGGTAGCTATCGAGAATAAATTCAAGTATAAGATTAGCTACGCGAAGGCGTGGCGTGCCAAGCAAAAGGCGTTGGAAAAACGTTTTGGCACTTTCGAGTGGCGTACGACAATCTTCCTCGTATGCTTAAGGTCTTACAGGAAAGGAACCCAGGCACGCACATCGCCCTGCATGAGAAGCCGTCCATAAGTCCACTAGGATATGCAGTGTTGCAGAGGGCATGTTTTGCATTTGGTGCTACCATTGAAGCATTCAGGCACATGCTGCCAGTGATCTCAATTGACGGGACCTCCTTGACAGGCAAATACAAGGGGCAGATCCCGATGGCCATAGGCGTTGACGGTAACAATCAAATATTGCCGCTTGCCATTGCATTTGTCGAAAGTGAGAATTATGAGAGCTGGCTGTGGTTTCTAAGACATGTCAGGGCTGGAGTTGTAGGCACTTGTCATGGTGTGTGCGTAATCCATGATCGCCATGGCGGTATTATAAAGGCTACAAGAAAACTACAAGAAGACCCCGAGGATCCCTTTTCTTGGCCGGACATGAGGAACTGGTGGTGTAGTCATCACTTAGGGGCAAACGTTTTCAAGCAATTCCCGAAACAATCTTTAATGAAACTATTCAAGAGGCTGGCTAGGCAGAACCAGCAGAGGAAATTTGATGCTTTGTGGGGGTTGTTGGATGAGCACACTAGGAAGAACGTCGAAGAGAGGAGCAAGGAGCTGATCACTCCTGGGGCGGCACAACCGCTTTGCTTGCCAGCAATCGATGAGCCTAACCCAAGTAGTCCAAGAAGGAGGAGCTCACAAAACATCAAGTGCTTCTCGCAGTGGATCGAGGGGGAACCATTAGAGAAGTGGTCACTGTTGCACGACACAGATGGCGCAAGGTACGGCATAATGACAACTAACCTTGCGGAGGTGTATAATTGGGTTCTCAAGGGCCTCCGTTCTCAGCCACTTGTCGCCATCGTGGAAGGTGTTCTTCACAGCACAATCCGCTACTTCAGGGAGAGGCACGCGAGTGCCACACTTCATGCGGCCAATCCCCAAACCCTGTATTCGTCCAAAATGACAGCGTACATAGAGGAGAAGTCACAAAAGGGTCAATTGCACACAGTGCAAGTCATGGGCAATAGGGAGCATCATTTTGAAGTCATACTCCGTGATAGAGCTGGATTTGGGACGTCTCGTTCCCTTATTACCCACGAGGTATGCCTTGGAGATCATACAAATGAACCTAGTTGTACGTGCAACAAGCTAACCCTGTTACACAAGCCATGCTCTCATGTCCTCGCTGCATGCGGGACCATGGGCATGGATCCTTTGAACTTCATGTTAGAGTACTTCTTTAAGGAGAGTGTACTGCAGGCTTGGTGTGGCGAGCTCTGGGGGTTCAGGGTGGTTGGAAACTTCGCCACCTTGGACATTACAGGTAGGACCTGGGTTCCAGATGTTAATTTGGTAAAGGGTGGGAAGGGTTGGCGATAGAGCCGGCGTATTAGAAATGACATGGATGAATCTCAGGCTGGAACATCTGGTGCACGTTGTGGGCGATGCGGTCAGGAGGGGCACACAGCTAGACAATGCAATGCATGTCCTGATCAGTAATTGTTTGAGACTACAACTAAATTTCATGTACTATTTGTAAAACTTATATGTTACATCCCTTTTCTATAATATAATTGATGTTGTGCTGGTAGCTTAGTAGTGCTTAGTATTGCGATTTTTTTGTGGCTCGTGGTAACAACAGCACGAAGATAACAACCAATCCATGACATGCTTAACAACATTGCACATTATTTCGATCAACACTCGTACATACTACGGTACAACCATACACCTCGTTGTCTATATACCAAAAGAGCCTCGTGGCACCCACATACCGGTTCTCTCCGTACACGAATTCTCAGCAACATCAAAATATCACTTACCACTGTATGTATCGATCGTTCCACAGTTAATAGTTCCAAAAAAATTTACCAAAATTTTTTATGCATCTACAACTTACAATGAACATAAACTTTTATTACAACTGCACCAAATTTTTTTTCCAGTTTACAAGTACAAAATTGACAAAACTTATAAACAACACGGGTGCGTGCGATGCCTCCTCAGGTAACGATCTTCAAAGTCGCCTCTCGATTAGCGACTACTTCCGATCGCCCGACGGTAGAACAACAAACGCTGTCGCCGACGATGAGGCGGCAATATAAATATTGTCTCGGTTAGCGAAAGGCTCAAGTCGCTCCCCATGAGGCGATCGAGCCTATTTTTGTAAAAAAATTTCTTGCAGGTATATTTCTGTAATTTTGAATAAAAAATGGATTATTCGTAAAAAAAAATTCCAACATATTGTACTAGCTAGTTCCGTTCAGTCCACACATGCTATATATATATATATATATATATATATATATATATATATATATATATATATATATATATATATATATATATATATATATATATATATATATATATATATATATATATATATATATATATATATATATATAGCATTTCTAGTCAAAGTTCCCTACCGACCAAGTTAGTATAGTACTCGATCCGTATATGATAAGTAAGATTACTTCTGAGCCTGGTGACCGAGCTGCAACTTGCGCACTTATGCCGGCCCTTGCACGTTACATGATGGATAGCCATTGCCCATACACTTCATGAGCCATACGCATCCATTTGTATTAGATTTCGTCGCTCAAATGGAGATTCTATTGGAAATACAGCATAGCTTGCATCCACTTATCAAGGCATACACATAGCTAGAGGTTTCCAGCTAGCCGTCCTTGAGGAAAAATGCTAGCACCATTGATTGCAGAAAAAGAAAGGGATCAGCATTGACTAGTCATTTTGACGACTACGAAGCCATGCATGCATATGCACCATCATTCATCAGTTGGAAAGGGAAAAGCCTGCATAATTTTAGTGGTATTGCTGCTGTCGACTGGTGCTACGATAGGACTCGTCGTGCGGCCTAACTGACAAAACAAATCATTGTATTATCGTTCAGTACTATTATGATTGTTCAACCAAAATCATTTCGATTTTGACCTGTTTGGTTTGATAAAACATTAAAAGTGATGGACAGTGGGATAATTGTGTGTGGTGTGCACTTTTGGTTGAGGAGCTCCGTCCTGCGTACGGTTCAGCCTCATGTCGCTACTGCATACATGGTGTCTGTCCACTTTGACCTAAAAGCCCAATGCAGGTAGAAACCCAATCCCAACCGCAACGAAATGATTAGTTTCTTTGGTTCGTACCCACCATTATTGTGATATATATGCCTAGCGAAGAAGAAAATGCACATTTATAAATTCCCAAAATGTAGCTTACAGGACCTGAACGTTTGCATCCAGCTAAAAAAACTCGACAGTTTGGCGCAATGTATGTTCTTTCGCATCACCACAAAGAAAAAAAGAAAAAAAAAAGAGAGGGCAAATACCACCACCACCACAACAATGGGTAGCGGGCTACCAGCACGGACCACTCAGAACCGAAGAGATTCCGAAGTGGAAGTGCCGTACTCTAGCTAGTTAATTAGTTTCTGACGTTCCGTAGCTTAGCAGCATTCAAGAAGAACCATGTATAAAGGAGAAAATGGAAATGAAGTGAATCGAAGAGCACGAAGGAAAGCGACCAGCAAGTATGTGGTGTACGAGGAAGGAACGTGACTGACCGCTCTGCTCTTGTATTCGACCGGAGGCTGCCTGGCCTGGATACCCGGTACCGCCGGCGTGTGGCCGGAGGCGGGTCACACGGTCTCCGCCTCGCCGTCCCTGCCAGCTGCGGTCCACACGCAAAACGTTAGAGCCCAACTGGGACTCTTCCAGCTGCCTCCCCTTCCTTCCACTTGGAGAGACTGAGATTCAAAAAAGAGACGGCGCGCGTGAAGAGCCCGCCTCAAAATTTGGCTATCTTCTTTGTGTTTTTTGGCTTTTGGCTTCAAACGGAGTAGTTTTTTCAAATAGTTTTTTGAAGCCATTTCTTCAACAGTTTACTACGTTCAAAATCGTGTGTATCGTTCGAGTCAATATCACTGTCATCTTAAAAAACAAATATAAACTATTGGCCGCAGAAAAAAAAAGGGCCTATATTGGCATGTTCTTTTCCTCCGAAGCTGTCGCCTTTTGGCTTGTGCTACAGTACCTAACTTTTAAACGGAGTATTTTCTCAAGACGGGGTCTACAAGTTAAACGATCTACGCGTTAAAAGCCCAACATTTGTATTAGCCAAAATCGCAAGTGAGTATATGTCTCTCCGTAATCTGTACTGTAAACAGTCAAAATTCAAAAATTTCAGTCCAAAGTCAGCGGTTGCCAAACAGGCCCATTGCTCAGGAAAGCAGGCAGCGAGTCGCTAGCTAGTACTACTAGAAGTACTAACAGTAATATGCAGTTTTTGAGCAAGGTGCTTGCTCTCTTCTTCTTATTCTCTCTCTCCTCTACTTTCTTGATCATTAAGGGCATCTGTAGTGTATATAACCCAAAGAGCCTTAAGGTGGGTCCCATCTAAACCTTAAGGCCAACTCTATAGTGTATATAACCCAAGAGGCCTTAAGGCTCCCACTTGGCCTTGTGGCTAGCTTGAGGACCACCTCTTGACCTCATGGCTTAACCTCCTCTTTTCATACACTACAGATGCCCTAACAAGAGGTTTGCCTTTGGAGAATCAATGGAGTCTTGTCACAAAAAAAGAAAAAAGAATCAATGAAGTCATCAATTAATCTCTTTGATCGATCGATCATACTCTTGGTTTGGAGAGGGTGTAACTGCGCTGTGACACTACGGATCAATGGTATAAATATTGTGTCCGCCTTCGAATTCTTGCAGTTAAATTATTATAATTTGACCAACAATATGTTTACGTGTATCTGTCTCAAAAAAATACTTCCACACCATTATAGCCTCATTAGGTTTTAGGAATATATAATCACAATATAAATTGATGGTCAAAGTTGTATTTTGGAAGTCGTTTTACTGTCCGTAAGGTTACTTTTTCAGGATGTTTTTATAGTACGTTATACTAGTAGTAGAAAGATGGTAATAGAAATAAAATCTGACTATTGATTTGTGAAGACATTATAGACTTTCAAAGTTGTATTTTGGAAGTAGTGATATTGTCCATAAGGTTACTTTTTTAGGATATTTTTATAGTACATTATACTAGTAGTAGAAATAAAATCTGGCCGTTGATTTGTGAAAACGTTATAGACTTTTTTTAACATGGTTTTTTCGGTAGTGGCTGCTAGGTTGCTAGCTCATGAAAATGGCTATCCCATGCAAATATAATACTATGCAATTGCCTACCTACGAGACTGAAAGGTTGATCAACTTTTACTCCTCCCAAAGCCAAGAAAAGGATCGGTGTTCGGAGATGCTTGGATGTTGCTAGTGATCATTACCGTAACAAATTAAGAAGCCAATCAATTCACTGAGCGACCCAATTACGTGCCCTTCGTTGACTTCTTCACCAAGTACTTCGACTGGGCCGTGCTAGAGAATGAGCTCAAGTGGTACCATATCGAGGCCGTGCAGGGTCAAGTTAGCTACACCAATGCTAACGAGCTCACCGACTTCTCACTACCAGAAACCCTGTTTTTCCCGAGTGCCTATTTTTGTACAGAGTGTTTGCTAGAAAACACTCGATAAATTCCCGAGTGTTTAATTGGACACTCGAGAAATAAATCTAGCACTTGGGACATGGAGCTTTACCGAGTGTTTTATATTACACTTGGTGCATGCAAACGGGAGCCAGCACTCATGCAGATGGAAACGAGATACCAACGGGTCTGAACAGGGTGAAATATATTCCCAAGTATCATGGTTTTCTGTACACTCGGGACAGAAATAACACCAATTTTTTCACTCCCATGCCCTTTTTTCGCTGCGCAAGTGCTAACCCTACTCTCGATCCCCAATCCTCTACCGCAGCCTCACCCTCGTCCTCGTCCTTCTCCCCGTCCTCCACAGCAGCCTCCCAATCCTCTCCTGTTGCGCGCAGATCCACCACCACTGGCGCCACCTCCTCGACCTCCCTCTACTTCTCCCTCGCGGATCCACCGCATCCGCCATCTCCCCATTCCCCTCGTCTCCCGCCGTCACACCTGACCCCGCTGCCCCCTCGTCCACTGCTGCAGATCCACTGCCACTGGCGCCACATCCCTGCCCTCCTCCTCCCTCATGGATCCACCACCTCCGCTGTCTCCCCATCCCCTCGTCTCCCGCCACCACACCCAACCCCACCGTCCCCTCCTCCATTGCTACAGATCCACCGTCACTGGCGCTACCTCCCCGCCTCCCTCTCCTTCTCCCTCGCCGATCCACTGCCTCCGCCGTCTCCCCCTTCCCCATTGCCTCTGCCATCTCCCCCTTCCCTACCGCCTCCGCAGCCATCTCATCCACTCAAGTCGGTGCCTCCTCCTGTCCCCCTTAGCCACACCTGACCCCATCGTTCCCCCTACTCCACTGCAGCAGGTCGACCACCACCAGCGCCGCTTTTGTGTCCTCCTCCTCCCTCGCTGATCCATCGCCTTTGCCGCTGCTGTCTCCCCCTCCTCTGGTCCCGAGGTTTGCTGTCATCCTTGCTATTTTGTATTGGGGTTTGTATGTGGTGGCTAATGAGAAATCCCATGTTTCTATTGACCTATGGGATGATCATAATTTCAAATGTACTCTTGGACATTGTTTGAGTGATGGATTGGTTGATTTGTGGCAAGAAGTATAGCACATAGCCAATATATTCATATGTATTCTGATGAGGATACTTTGCTTTGGAAATTTAATTATTTTGGGCTATATACTTTGCAATGTCAATATGATGTGATAGTTTTGGGGGACTTTTCCTTGTTTAGAATCTTATTATTTGGAAGTTAGCAATTGCTCCAAGAGTTCATGTCATTCTTTTGTTATCAGATGATAATAAATTCTTGCATAGAGATAATTTTAGTAAACAGTAGCATGTTGATGACAGATAATGTGTTTTCTATATTGAAAATGAAACCAATGTGTTTTTAGTGTTCTGTTGCTCAAAATGTTTGAATTGATTATCTAACTAGTCATATTAAACCTGTCAAGTTGAACTGCAATAATCTTTGTGTGCGATTTGATTATATTCTATGTATACTAGCCTTTTGTCACAAATAATATGACATTTTCTATCATGAGAAACTACTTTCAAAATTCAGTGTAAGTTTTTTTATTGTGGGTTAAATGAAACAAAATGGAAAAGGAGATATGTAATGGGGCTGGGCCAGAAACTGGCCATGCATCTGTTTTTGAACCTTGGCAGTCTCACCCCTAAACTCCATTGGATTCATTCTTGTATTAGAATGTGTATACTACTTTCTAATGTGCAGCCTCCATTATTATATTTTGAAAAAAAATCAAATTCAAAACTAGCTGGTGTCTTGTTTGATCCTAGTTCTACTTTCCAAAACCCTAATAGGAGAATGAATTAGAGAAGGTGTATACCCTAATTTTTTTGTTTTGGGTAGAGAAGGGGGACAGATTAATTTTCATGAGGGATTCTAATACAACATCTTTTTATATATGGTGGATAGTGGGATGGGAAAAATGTACAATTAATATTCTAATTAATAATATACCAAAAGGATTTGTGAATGGGGATGTAAGCTAGAGAACACCCCTGTTGATTCATTCAAAAAGATGTTGCTCAGTGCATGAGTATTTAGTTAATTTATTAATATTCCAATTAATAATAGACCAAAAGGATTGTGAATGGGTACCGCTTCCGAACATCGTCACATGAGAGGGAGCGGCCTAATGCAACAACAATTAATAGTGGATTGGTGACTACAGGGTAGGATGGGAGCAATACAACTGTTGAATACTATGGAATAATTGAAGAAATAATTAAACTATATTTCCATGGTTAGAAACCTCTCAAACTTATGTTATTCAGATGTCATTGGTTCCATCTGTTCACGGGAGTTAGACGGGACACATTACTTGGGTTGGTTGAAGTTGCACATCAATTAGTCCTACCAGGCAATGACCCATTTATTGTGGCTCAGCAAGCTATCCAAGTATACTGCATCCCATACCCATGCAAAACTATGCATAGTCTAGTGGATTGGTGGGTAATACATAAGGTGCAACCATATGGTAAACTACCTACCCCTAGTGAGCAGGACTACAACATCGAGATCAACAATGGTGTTGACCTATTCTTTCAAGAAGATGGGCCAGGGACTTTTCAAATAATAATTGGGGAAGATGACGATCACATAAATGACATTCAAATCGATGCCGAGGAGGTTGTCAACGAAGAGGACTTGGAACTACTTAATCGCTTAGACATTGATGGCACCAAAGGGGATGAGGTTGAGTCAACACCTCATGATAGTGACGAACTTTTTAGAGGGCCCTTCTGCGAAGGATCCTATTGTAAACGACTACTTCTAAGCATGATCTTCTTGTACATCTTTATTATTTTGCTGCATGTTTTTAATTATTTGTGCAAATGTGCAACTATCTATGAGTTTCTAAGCATGACTACTTCTAAGCATGATCTTCTTGTACGACTACTTCTAAACATGATCTACTTGCTGCATGTTTTTAATTATTTGTGCAAATGTGCAACTATCTATGATCTTATTTGATTATGCTATATTAATTGATTTATTTCATTTCATTTCAGGTCAGGACACCATGTCATACTCTAGTCGAGGTAGACGTCTGTCTTCCAAAGGGGCAGCACCATGTCATGAAGGCGGAGGGGCAGCCACAGCCCCTCGAGGAGGCAGAGGGGTAGCATACTCTAGTCGAGGCAGACGTCTGTCTTCCAAAGGGGTAGAACCATGTCATAAAGGTGGAGGAGCAGCCACAGTCCCTCGAGGTAGAGGGGTGGCCATAGTCCCAAGAGGAGGCAACATGGGGTTTACCTCTACTAGATCGAGCTCCTTTACCCCGTAGGCCTCACGTGTTGATCCTGTGGATGATGGGTACCATCCTAGTGAGGAAGAGGGTGAGCAGGATGAGCACCCTGAGGCGAAGGGCAGTAACGCGATACAAGATTTTTGGTTGTGAAGACCTACGAAACTGCCACCACAACCAACCCGAGAGGAGGACAAGACTGTCATCGTTCCTGTTGGCAACACGTAAGTAACTGTTACCACTTTCATTAATGTAGCCCACTTGCTTGCAGACCTCAAAAAAACTAATGTGCAGGCAATGGCGAGAAGAAGCCGGGGGTGAGAAATGTAGACTTCCAAACGGCATAATTGGCGTGTTAATTCGATGGCACTTCCTTGGCTTGGTCACTTACAGAGGAAGGTGGGAGCCTGCATGGACATGGCACCACTACAAGGCCGTTGAAGATACCGCCGCTGAAGGAGAAGTACAATTTGATAATTGTTTGCGGCAGGCGGAAGAAAGTTTTTGGGTAAGTGACTGAATATTCAAATCTCCATCTATTTATGTATTCGTCTATCAATGTGTTGTAAATGGCCTCTATTTCCAATATATGTCGGATTGTAGTGATGGTTTAGATGGGCTAAGGGATAGGAAGCTGATTCTAGGAGAGTGGTGTGTAATGCTGTTAAGAAACTGGTCCAACGGATGATCATCAAGCACGCATCCAAGCAATGATCTATTACCACACACAATTCCTTGGTTCGGGAATTTGCAGGGTTCAGGCTTGCCAAGCACACATCACTTTGGAGGAGTACATGCAGGCAACCAGTTGTACAAGTGATGTCCTAGATTACAATCAATTCTAGTTTATTCATATTTAACACTTGGTTATTTTAGGCAATACCTTGGTGGGCCCAGAAGTGTGAAGGTGCATGGCGGCAAATTGCCCAAAAGTGGTGGTGCAATGAACAATGGTTAGAGGCCTTTCATGCTGCTAGGGAGCGGAGATTGTTGATGGGCAGCCCATCGTCAAGGCAGCTCCTCCATGGCTCGTTACAAGAAGCACTTGGTAGGACAGCATGTTTGTAACAATTTTGAAACACTTTCCTCTCTTAATTCTATTCGGGGTATTACAATGTTCATATTACCCAGTGTGAAAATCAAGTTCTGTTCTTTGCTAGCTTATCTTTAGTGAAAATCTACAATGTTCCCTCGCAAACCTGGGACACCTCATTCGTTATAGTCTTCGACAAGGATGCAGCAAAGCATTTTTAAACATATATTTATGCATGCAATAAAGGAAGGTCCATTATCTTAAACCTTGATGCGATCGCAAATCTTTGGAACTTTTGGATTTCAATCTCATATCAAGAGTTGGCATTTCACTTTCCAAGCATCACTTGTTACAGAGAAAAATATGCAGGCATGCATACTCTGAAGCAATGTGTAGGACCGAAATGGCGACAGAGGGGGGTGAATGTCGCTCGCTTCAAAATCACCCCTGAGAAATCGAACACTGATTTTTCAAAAAGATGCAAAACAAAGCAACTCACAGAAAATTAAAATTAATTTTGTTGAAATCTGGAACGCATGCGATACTAAAAAATTCAGCATAAATTAGAGATTAACTAGTAAAAATTTCAGCTGAAAATAATGCCGTTTGATCTGCATGCAAAATGGTTGAAAGTTAGCAAAAGAAATAAAAGAAAAAGACACTCAACATATGGATCATACGGCAAGGCACAGGAACTAGGAGCTCTATAGCAAGAAAAAGCACTCAACAACTAAAGAGGGCAAACTTTAGTTGACTGAAGGCTTTAAGTAATGACCAGAAAACACATCTCGGCTGCTGCAAGTAAAAGATATCTGCTGCAGAAAAGAACAACAAAAGTGGAGATAACTAGCAGTATTTTGCATGAAGAAAAGAAACCGAACTGCAGCCAACCGAAAGCAATTAATATCTGTACTTCATGTACTTGGCACAAGAAAAATACTGCAGAGGAGAGATTTGCTGTCCGAAAAGGACATGCTACCATTAATGATCTGCATGTAGAAAATTTCTTGTCCGAAGCAAAGATGAAGTTCACGCTGTTGTTCTCTAGATTAAGACAGAAACTTCAAACCAAAAAAAGGGGGCAACCGAAGCCAACGAAGTCTGACTTACACCAACTAGGACTAACAAGAAATCTTAGAGAAGAACAGAGAGAACTGCTAGCACAAAAACCAAACCACGAAACAACTCAAGAGCAGAGAGCACGAACAGAAGAAGATAAACTTCAGATTTCCATTCCACAAAACAATAGATACAAAGATCTACGTCCCTATACGCATGGACATTCGAAGGAATGATTACAAGAATTCTCAATCCATCCTCTCCCTCTCAATCCTCAAGAATACCAAGAGCTACACATGCTTCTTGGGAGGAACACACACATACACACATGGAGAGACCCAAATGGAACCCTAACTTTTACACTCCTTCTCTCAAAAAATTCAGCACACCATCTCCCTCTCTATTTATACCCTCCACTAATGGGTTCACCAAGTGCTTTATCCATTTAGCTTTTGCGCTTTATCCACAATCCACTTCCTTTAGTGCAGCTTTGCGTTTTTACCGAAACGCCCCTCGCGCACCTTCCAGAAAGCTTCCTCATTCCTTGCCCTGCAAGCCACGCAGCTTCGCCGTCTTCGGCACACCTTGACCGTTCTGACCTCAGCGCCACCTGTGCCTAGTCCGGTCCACCATGCCTCGCCACGACTCCACCTCGAGTCCACGTCGTCTTCGACACATCCCGACCGTTCTGACCTCAGCGCCACCTGCGCCTAGTCCGGTCCTCCGTGTCTCGCCACGACTCCGTCTCGATGTCCTGCAGCCACACAGACAAGAAACACGTCAAATAGCACCGCTCGATATATGAAAGCGTAAATCACATCATGCTTACCATGACGAAGTCCAAACCTGTCGAATCATCAAAATATGCAACCTAATCCTATACGACCAAGTTTGACCAAAGTCCGACCGAGCCCGATTGCGCCATGCAACGTCAAGGTCCGAACCACCCAAACCAAACTTGACTGACCTAAACCCTTATCAATTACTCATTACTCTCATGGAGTCACGACCACATGGTCTCTCAATCTCCCCTTGATGAATATATTGACAAACTCAGAAAAAGCATTAAGTAGAGTTTGATTTGAAGAGTCGTTCAAAGAAAGAAAATGAAGCTAATGACCATGTCGACAGAAGGAACACTAGAGCAACAACTGAAAGAGCAAATTATTCTCCAAAGCTCTAAAGTGATCCCAAATGACTTTTTCTACTCCATTCTCCCCCTTTTGGCAATAAACACATCAAGGATGCAAAAGAGAGAATAAGATCACAAACATGGATGAAATGGCTGAAGTTTGATTATTTCTAAGCATTTTGAGCCATGAGAATTATCCACGATGACCATAATGAACTACACCAAGCCATAACTCAATAAAAGACTATCTAGATCATGACAAGATATGTATATCCTAGCTAGAGCACATAGATGACGATCTGAAATGTAATGCATTTTATGAGCATATCAAGTCATCAATAAGCAAAAGTCTAACTAGAGATATCCAAGGATGATGCAGGCCATGTCAATAAGCTAAGCGGAACAAGGAAGCTAATATTGAGTCCAAATAGAATGCTATAAGCTTAAGGTTGAAACATTGGTTAAGTACATGGTTCTTTTTGTAGCTTAAGCAAATTGAACACATAAAACATTGTCTTTTTAAAGCTCATGGTCGTTTCCAACCCAATTTTTGTTATGTGTTAGATCTCAAGCCTTATGCGACTACTCCAAGCGAGAAGCTTAAGAAGATAGTCTAGGTCATCCAAAACTCCCCCTAAGTTCATGCCAAGTGCAATAGCAAGCCGTCTCATAGGGAAGAATTGGTGAGATCAGTTTTTTCACACAAAAGAGATCTTTTTTGCTTTTTAACATGTTGTACTAACTCATGCATCATCTAGAGACTAAAATAGCTCAATCTAAGGCTCAATAGAGATTCAACGCTCAACTTAGCCTATTTGACATGGCATGAATTATAAAAGGATAGCTCAAGAAAGACTAGACTCAAACGCTAGCATCACAAGTTTTAATTCTTAACTTATCATGGCAAAAGCTAGTCTACACATATGAAGTCATGATAAATCTAGCATATGAAGCACAAGTAATGGCAAGGTGTAAAGCATTGTAAACATGTCAAAACAGGATAATAAACAGGGCTCAATGTAGTTATATTACAATGATAACTGCTGAAAATGCAAGAAAATCCAGCTCCCCCTCAACATGAGATGCAACTTTTAGTTCAAGTTGAGTTAAGTCAAGATTAAGCTCCAGAAGCTCCCAAATGCACTCCCCCTGAACCAAGGTAATAAATCGAGAAGCTGGCAAAGAAAACCAACCAGGCAGTCCTTAAAGCATAGATAAGATATAGAGACAACTATGGCTCAAACTGACTCTCATCTACCCCATATGACTCCAGAACTATCAGCTGACCGTAAATCACACACTAGAGAGCAAACACGTACCCTGTCTACCCGAGGGTGGCCCAACCCTCGCTAGAACCTACAAGAAGTGAGTGAGCTTGACCTAGTGAGATCAGAAGCAGCTAATCCTAGAAGCACAAGATAAGAGTAAGAAGTCTAAGCAACTCGGCAAGAAAAACACTCTAACCTATGCTAGGAGGACTAAACCCAAATACACCCCGAGTGCAATGCAACAGAAATGAGACAGACGCATAATCAATACAGTTAAAGCAGTAAAGCCCAAAGCTCCCCCTCACTACAGTCCATAAGGACAAACCACCCCAAGCTCTCCCCGCAGAGCTGAAAACCTCGAACTATCCAATGGCTTGGTGAAGATGTCAGCCAACTGGTGGTCACTCTCCACAAACTGGAGCACTATATCGCCCTTCTCTACATGGTCTCTAAGGAAGTGATAACGGATATCAATGTGCTTGGTCCGATAGTGCTGCACTGGGTTTTTAGCAATGTTAATCGCACAAGTGTTATCACAGAAGAGTGGAACACTATCTATGACCAACCCAAAGTCCCGCAGGGTCGAAGCCATCAAAATACTTGGCTCAGCACGGTGGCTGCAGCAACGCACTCGGCCTCTGCGGTGGGTGTGCAACTCCGGATCGCTTCCTCAAGACCAGAAACAAGAGAAGTGCCAATGAATTGGCGGTGCGAGGTGCTCTTCCTATCTATCCTACACCGCAAAGTGCGCATCCGAGAGGCTCTCAAGGAAAGACAGATGAGGAAGAGTACCGATACCATAGTCAATGGTAGCTCGAAGGTACCGAAAGATGCGCTTCACGGCTTTGGCGGTGAGATACGCGAGGAGAAGCTCAAAACGAGCACACGCACACACCGAGAAGTGTATGTCCGGTCTCGAGGCGATGAGGTAAAGAAGGAGCCGATCATACTTCGTATTCTTTACGATCAAGCGGCTCGCCATCCTCATACAGGTCAAGATAGGTCAGAGAAGCCATCGGAGTTGACACCGCTTACCATCACTCATGTCGAAGCATCTCAGGAGGTCACGAGTGTACTTGCCTTGATGCAAGAAGGTACCCTCCCGAGTCTGCTTGATTTGGAAGCCAAGGAAGAAGGTCAGCTCGCCCATCATGCTCATCTCAAACTCGGTGCTCATGACATCCGAGAACTGTGAAACCAGAGCATGGGAAGAACCGCCAAAGATGATGTCATCGACATAGATTTGGAAGAGCAGAAAGTCATTACCAAGCCTACGGATAAACAAGGTCTTATCTACTTTACCCATTTCAAACCCATGACTCAACAAGTAGGACTTAAGCCTCTCATACCAAGCTCTGGGAGCCTGCTTAAGTCCATACAGCGCTTTTGAAAGCTTGAAGACATGGTTAGGGTATTTGGGGTTCTCGAAACCTGGAGGCTGTCGGACGTAGACTTCCTCCTCAATAAGGCCATTGAGAAAGGCACTCTTCACGTCCATCTGGTAAAGCTTGAAACCCTTAGAAGCTGCAAAGGCGAGCAGGATTCTAATGGCCTCAAGTCGAGCTACAGGGGCAAAGGTCTCCTCGAAATCTAGACCCTCAACCTGGGAGAACCCCTGAGCTACCAGTTTAGCCTTGTTTCGAATAACCACACCATCCTCACTCTGCTTGTTCTTGAACATCCACTTAGTCCCAATGATATTGTGACCTCGTGGGGGCTCGACAAGCGACCAGACCTTGTTTCTCTCGAAGTTTTCTAGCTCCTCATGCATGGCATTGACCCAAGACTCGTCAGAAAGAGCATGAGAAACATCTTTGGGCTCAAAGGAGGCAATGAAAGCAGAATGGAGACAGAATTGAGATAAGCCAGATTTTGAGCGGGTCACACGCTCGAAGAGGTCTCCTATCATCCGCTCAAGGATGCCTTTTCGGATATGTCGGGAGGTTACGGATGAGGAGAAGAAGTGGCCTCTACCTCGTGTGCAGAAGAGCCAGGGACAGAGCCACTAGCTCCGGAGGAAGCAGTAGGCAAGGGCTGATCACCTTGTGGTACCGTGGAAGAAGGCATCTCAAGGGCAGGATGAGGAGCTGGATCAGGTAAACAACCATCGTCTCCATCGTCCTCATCATCCACAAAGATGGTCTCGGACTGCTCTAAAGAACCTGAGATATCTGGCCTAGTCCCCGGACTGGCCTCGTCAAAGGTCACCTCACATAGACTCGCAGTTCCAGACCCTATAAGCCCGCGAAGAAGGCGAGTAATCTAGAAAGATCCCATCACAAGAACGTAACTCGAACTTATCTAGGTTCTCGGACTTCAGAATAAAGTACTTGCAACAAAACACACAAAAATGAGAGACGCTGGGCTTTCGCCCGTATCTCAACTCATAAGAAGTGCGGTGCAAGTGTGCCCGAAGAAAAACTCGATTTGAGACATGGCACGCGGTGGCTATAGCCTCAGCCCAAAACTTCCGCGGTGTAGAGTACTCATCAAGCATCATCCTGGCCATCTCGACCAAGGTACGGTTCTTCCTCTCCACGACGCCATTCTGCTGTGGGATGTGCGGAGAAGAGAACTGGTGCTCTACACCTGTCTCATCACAGAACCTCTCGAAGTAGGAATTCTTGAACTCCGTGCCATTGTCACTGCGGATCGCTCGTAAGGCACCCGGGAGCTCAACAGAAAGCCTACCGAAAAGACCTCGAAAATGTGAAAATGTCTCATCCTTCGAGGCTAAGAAAAACACCCAAGAAAATCTCGAATAGTCATCGACCACAACAAGTACATACCACTTCCCTCCGGCTGACTGCACTCGAGCTGGTCCAACAGTATCCATATGGAGCAGCTGTCCTGGTGCATCAGTCATGGTCACAGTGACCGGAGGATGTGAAGCGGCAACCATCTTGCCATGCCGGCATGGAGCGCAAACAAGATCTTTTACCATTTTGAGCTTCGGCAGACCACGAATGAGGTCGTGGCCGCTAACTCGGGTCAAATGGTCAAATCCAATATGACCAAGTCTCCTGTGCCAGAAGGTCAAATCACGGGACTCTGAGGCAACCAAACACCGGAGAGGATCACTAGAAGAATCAGAAAAATCAGCACGAAAGATCCTCCCATAACAAGAAATCCCGCAAATCAGACTACCCGAAGAATCAAGAATTTTGCAAGCATTTTTCTTGAAGCTCACCTCGAAACCGTCATCGGTAAGCTGAGAAACAGAAAGTAAATTGTACTGCAGCTTACTAACCAAGGCAACATCCTTAAGAATAAAAGAAGCATTAACATGCACAGTACCTTTGGCGATGACGCGCCTGCACGGCGTCTCGAAGGTGATCGTCTCATCACCGGAGTGTGGGCTAGGAGGAGAACCAGCGGAGTCTCCGGTCATATGACGAGAACAACCGAGTCTACAAGCCAAACCTTCTCCTTCCGTACCCAATAACTGAGTCAAGCAGAGTAAAGTCTCGATCTTGGGATAAATCAAGAGTGATTTTGGCACCCAATCTTGAGTAACACGTGGAGCGGATGAAGTAGTCAAGCACGATCGACCTCTATCTACCCTACGCTCTCGTGACTCAAAGAAGCGAGAGGTCTATGAGCGGACTGGAAGGCATTGCGGTCCGATCGCTACGGAGAGCGGTCGAACACCGCAACACGCTGATCACGCCGTGGGTAATCGTCTCGGCGGAAACAAGATGTACCCTCGGGACGGCGGAAGTCACGACCGGAGCAGCATGAGGACGAAACCGAAGACTCGGAAAAACCAAGTCCTCGATGCTGCCCAAACTCGTCGAAGCAAACTCGGACCTCGTGCTAGTCTTAGGTGCACTCGGGATCCGGGGTGACCACGAATACGCCTAAGTGCCTCTGCGACGGTCTCTTCGCGCAATCTGGACGCGCTGAAGCATCTCTCGATCGAGTGCCCATCCTTCGGCGGAAGGTGCGGTGGTACTTCACCTTCTGAGAGGTGGAAGTAGCACGAAGAGGCTTCGCCTTCTGAGAGGCCGAAGCAACAGGTGGAATCACCTTGCTGTCAGAGATCCCTTGGACAAAGCCCGCTGATTTGAATTTAACCTCATCAGATCTAGGCTCAACCTCGATCACACCTCCTACGATGGGTCGGAGAATAGCAGGTGGATGCTTCCTCATATCCTCATAGAAATCATATCCTAGATCTTGATTGAACTTGCAAATCTTAGATTGGTCTAGAATAAGATTAAGCTTCTTTTTGCCGCCTACAAATCTCTCGAGAGTGTTCATAAGGTACTGACACTCCCGAAAGAGAGAGGTGCAAGAAGAGCAGGGGAAAGAGGAACAGCAGCGAGTAAGGGAGCGGATGAAGAACCAATAGCGAGGAACGGATGGCTTGTGCACGCACACCACTCGAATGGGACAGTCCTCTCGCTAGCAGTTGGCTCGCGTCGCTAGGCGTCTCTACCTTACCCTGGGGCTTCTCCCCCTCCACAGCAATCACATTACAACAAGATTGTGGCTTCTCTAATAAGTCCTTAGTTAGCTTCACACATTTTTCTTCCAATGCAATTAAGTCAATTTTTAGTTTATCACAATTTTTGCATGGTGAGCTAACAGGATCCTTAGAAGCATACTTAGCTAATTTCTCATTGTGGTCAATCATTTCTTGAAACTGTTTGGAAACAGATTCAAGTTCAGCAGTTAATCTCGGACAGTTTGAGCATGAAGCAGCTGGCTCAAGCAACCAAGAATACAACTCAGATATCTTATGATCTGCCCGTTTTAGGTTCATCTTTAGACTATTGCAATTTTCACAAGACTCGGGCATATCTAACAGCATGGTATAAAGACCTCTAAACGCATTGTCCTTATCCTCACATGAGGTGCATGCAATAGTCTCAACAGTAGTAGATGAATTAGGCGCTACTCTACTCATCTCAAGCTCAGCAAGAAGACTAATGTTCTCCACCTTAATAATATCAAGCTCAGAGGACAAACTATCATGCGAGGTCCTTAATTTCTCCAAATCACCCAACAAAGCACAGCATGTATCACAATCGTCATGGGAGGGAGCATATGTAAGTGAAGTAAGCTCCCATGACAGTCTATCTACTTCCTTCTCTAACTCGGTACACCTAGCCCTAGCTTAAGAAAAGCATGATTGAGCTGGTCGTAGGTGGGGCATACCTCGTCCGAGTCGGAGTACAGCTCGCTGTCGCTGAGTTCACCCTTGAGGGCCATGAAGCACATGCCGGAGAAGTCATCGCCGCTCTTGGGGTCTTGGTCACCCGTCCCATCATTGTCGCTCCATCCCTCCACCTCGCTGAGGTCGAGGTCGTCGAACGCGGTGAGGACGCGGTGGAACAGCTTCTTGGCCTTCCCGAAGTCACGGAACTTCTTCTTGCCTTGTGGATGCGCTGGGGGCTTCTTGTTGCGGTTCTTGTCGGTGTAGTCATTTTTGCTCGAACCGCCGAAGTCAGCTTTGCCCTTCTCCAGCTTGGGGCAGTTTGCCCGAATGTGGTTGGTGCCACCACACTCGAAGCAAATCACGGGACCTCCCCTCTTTCTGTCCCTCCTCCTCTTGTAAGCATGGGAAAACTTCCGAGCTAGGAGGGCCAGTTGCTCATCCTCGAGCTGCTCTAACTAATCATCAGTTACGTCACATAGAGCAGCAAGGGAGAAACCGCAAAGCGAATCAGAAGAGTGACCAGAAACCAAGGTGGGATCGGTGACTAAAGCCATCGACTGAGACTTCGACTTACGAGAGACAATGTCAATCTCGTGCGTCTTGAGGCGCGAGTACAGCGCGTCAAGCGTCAAAGTCGAGAGGTCCGTGGTATCCTTGATGGTAGTCACCTTCATCTCCCAAACGCGAAGATCAAGTGCAGTGAGCATCTGTCGAGCGTTATCCGAGTCGGAGTATGTGAGACCGACAGCCCGGAGGTTGCTCAGGATCTTGTGAAAACGCGCAAAACACTCATCTAAAGACTCACAAGCAAGCATCTCAAACTTGTTATATTCCCGCTTGAACTGGGCCTGTTGCACCGTCTTAATCTGGGTGGTGCCCTCATGGTATGCATCGAGGGTCTCCCAGATATCGAAGGCGGACGGAAGATGAGAGATGCGGTCAAACTCACTACGACTCAGGCCCTGGATAATGATGTTCCTCGCCTTAGCATTTGCCTCAACATCAGCCATGTTCCCGACATTGATGTTCTCATCGGCAGGAACTTCAAACCGGACCTTGACCTTGCGCCAGATGGCATACCCACAGGCACGGATGTATGTTTCCATTCGGCTCTTCGGAAGGGTGTCGACGCCATCGAACACGGCGGCTTGGTCGAGTACTTATCCGTCGCCATGGCTCTTGAGACCGGTTAAGATCTATGAATTAGAGCTAACCGGCTCTGATACCAATTGTAGGACCGAAATGGCGACAGAGGGGGGTGAATGTCGCTCGCTTCAAAATCGCCCCCAAGAAATCGAACACTGATTTTTCAAAAAGATGCAAAACAAAGCAACTCACAGAAAATTAAAATTAATTTTGCTGAAATCTGGAACGCATCCAATACTAAAAAATTCAGCATAAATCAGAGATTAACCAGTAAAAATTTCAGCTGACAATAATGCCGTTTGATCTGCATGCAAAATGGTTGAAAGTTAGCAAAAGAAATAAAAGAAAAAGACACTCAACATATGGATCATACGGCAAGGCACAGGAACTAGGAGCTTGCTGTCCTATAGCAAGAAAAAGCACTCAACAACTAAAGAGGGCAAACTTTAGTTGACTGAAGGCTTTAAGTAATGACCAGAAAACACATCTCGGCTGCTGCAAGTAAAAGATATCTGCTGCAGAAAAGAACAACAAAAGTGGAGATAACTAGCAGTATTTTGCATGAAGAAAAGAAACCGAACTGCAGCCAACCGAAAGCAATTAATATCTGTACTTCATGTACTTGGCACAAGAAAAATACTGCAGAGGAGAGATTTGCTGTCCGAAAAGGACATGCTACCATTAATGATCTGCATGCAGAAAATTTCTTGTCCGAAGCAAAGATGAAGTTCACGCTGTTGTTCTCTAGATTAAGACAGAAACTTCAAACCAAAAAAAGGGGGCAACCGAAGCCAACGAAGTCTGACTTACACCAACTAGGACTAACAAGAAATCTTAGAGAAGAACAGAGAGAACTGCTAGCACAAAAACCAAACCACGAAACAACTCAAGAGCAGAGAGCACGAACAGAAGAAGATAAACTTCAGATTTCCATTCCACGAAACAATAGATACAAAGATCTACGTCCCCATACGCTTGGACATTCGGAGGAATGATTACAAGAATTCTCAATCCATCCTCTCCCTCTCAATCCTCAAGAACACCAAGAGCTACACATGCTTCTTGGGAGGAACACACACATACACACATGGAGAGACCCAAATGGAACCCTAACTTTTACACTCCTTCTCTCAAAAAATTCAGCACACCATCTCCCTCTCTATTTATACCCTCCACTAATGGGTTCACCAAGTGCTTTACCCATTTAGCTTTTGCGCTTTACCCACAATCCACTTCCTTTAGTGCAGCTTTGCGTTTTTACCGAAACGCCCCTCGCGCACCTTCCAGGAAGCTTCCTCATTCCTTGCCCTGCAAGCCACGCAGCTTCGCCGTCTTTGGCACACCTTGACCGTTCTGACCTCAGCGCCACCTGCGCCTAGTCCGGTCCACCATGCCTCGCCACGACTCCACCTCGAGTCCACGTCGTCTTCGACACATCCCGACCGTTCTGACCTCAGCGCCACCTGTGCCTAGTCCGGTCCTCCGTGTCTCGCCACGACTCCGTCTCGATGTCCTGCAGCCACACAGACAAGAAACACGTCAAATAGCACCGCTCGATATATGAAAGCGTAAATCACATCATGCTTACCATGACGAAGTCCAAACCTGTCGAATCATCAAAATATGCAACCTAATCCCATACGACCAAGTTTGACCAAAGTCCGACGAGCCCGATTGCGCCATGTAACGTCAAGGTCCGAACCACCCAAACCAAACTTGACTGACCTAAACCCTTGTCAATTACTCATTACTCTCATGGAGTCACGACCACATGGTCTCTCACGATGAGATTCCTTATCTCCACAATGCATTCATATATCATCAGTTAGTAGAGTAACTCATTCCTAACAGAGAAGTTCAGAGATGTGACTAATATATGCTCAATTTAGTTATATATCCATCTATTATAACCTCCTTTCTTAATCCAATAATGATAGATTTTTGTTTTTACTGTTATGCTAAACTCCTGCATATTGATTTCTATTCACATTTTTATGTCCACTGAACTATATACTATGTGAGAAATCAAGAATGCAATTTCTTATGAAAATGTAGGCAACAACGGGGTCAATGGCAGATCCAACTACTTTCGAAGCTGATGCTGGAGATGGTACACATGTTATCTGCCCAAACCAAGATCATATGGATGAGTCCATTATCGAGAGGCCATTCGAAGATAATGCAAACGAGTGCATCCACAAGTGAGCTATTCAGTATGTTCGGTGGTTTATAGTCTTGATAATGTGAATGAGTGCAGCCACAAGTGACCTACCTGACAATATTTGCTTAAACTGCTTATGTTCTAATGATGAGTTATGGTAATGTCAATGTTGTTGAATCTATATGTCAAAGTTGTAGAATCTATATGTCAATGTAGTAGAATCTATATGTCAATGTTGTATCATGAGCTCGGGAATTTTGTCAATGTTGTCGAATCTTTATATGTAATGATTTGTGGCCAGCTGGTGTTATTTTTCTTTATTGTGATATGTATGGTCTATTTGCTTGCTGTGTTTCCTATTAGCTTAGTTCAAAATAAAATGCAAAATCGTGTGTACGAAATGGAAATCGGTGCATACGCTATTCCGTAAATCCTGAGTGCCTTTGTTTGACATACACTCAGGAAACAACAACAATTCCTGAGTGTCCTAGGTTGGAATACACTTGGGAACATTTTCGAAACCGTCGGGACAAGATCATCACGTGGCTAGATTTCTCGAGTGTTTACACTCGGAACAATAAATTTTTCTGAGTGACAATTTTCATACTTTCCCGAGTGTCAACACTTGGTACAGTATCTCGTTACGTTATTGATACCGTTCTATCAACTATTGTCCCGAGTGTTATTTGTTTCCTAAGTGTACATTTGGACACACGACAAATTTACATTCCTGAGTGTAACACTCGGGAAATCATTTTTTACCCGACCAAACGATCTGGATGTTTTTCCTGACGGAAATAGAATCCCAAGTGTTTTGTGTTTTCCCCCTAGTGTTTTGGGCACTCGGGAAATTATCTGTTTCTGGTAGTGTCTACAACCGCCATAACAAGCCCGTGCGCGGCCACGGCATCTTCTGGGCCGTTGACAACGCCGTTCACTCATGGGTTCTGCCACTCAACAATGACCAGCTCCGCACCGCCATGGAAGGCCGCCTGAGGAGCCTCATTAAGTGCTACAACGGCAGGTGATGCACGGCACCTTCCAGGAGAGGCTCGGCGACGACATTGACGCGCACATGTTCTGTGAGACAGCGTGGATCGAACCAACGCCGACGCTGTTCGTGAATGTACGCAGCTCAAGGATGTGGATATGAGATTGTTTTATTTACAATTTTACCGTTTAAAAAATTCTACTGTTACTAGTATGAGTGTTAGTTAACTAAATCCAAACTAATCTTAATCATTAGATCACAAAGATTGAATTGTTTATGTTCATTTTAAGATACCATAGAAGAACTCTTTTTTTTAAAGTCAAGTTGGCAGTAGTATCTTGTAACACCAGTAATTTTCCTTTGGTCCAAAAGCCAACTTTGGCAAGTTGAAATCTGGCGCTGCGCCAACAATATTCCAGCATGCCGGTGCACAGCTTGAGGTCCTAGCTAATTGAGGACACAGGCTTGACGCGGAGGTCAGTTTTTCACACGGCTTTCGTCCGTGTCGGCATAGGAGTATATCCTTTCTGGAAGATGACTGCGACTACAAGTCTACAAATTCGACTCTGCGGATAGAGATGCATACGGATACAGCTAGTGTTTGAGTGGCACGTTGCTTTCGCGGCGCGCAACTTTTGAAACTCCTGCAAAGATTACAGTTCAAGTTAGAGACTATGTGCTGGTGAAAATTCCTAGTCATGGTCTATGATCCGGTTCTTTTTTTCTATAGCTTATAGCTTCTCTTAAACAAACAAAACGAGACGGCTTCTTCGTCGTCGTTTCGAATCGGTTTATAAGGATGATCTTTTTAGAACGATTTGTTGATATTCAGTTGTTCACCAAAACACCCGTGTTTGAAATAAAAATCATCGCAACAGAAAAAACACACCGATAGTAGAGTCTAGCTTGTATCTAGGGAAAACAATTTTGATTTGAAAAAAAATTCAGACCCCTCCAGGAAATCCAAAATTAAGATATTTTGAAAATTTTAGAATTTTTTTGAAAAATTTCGGTCAAAATATTCAAAAATACGATTTGAATGCAACAAATACAAATAAAAATTACCAAATCCCGGCAACAGCTGCATCCACGCTATTGCTGGCGCTGCCTCTGCACCATGGCCTTCCCCTTGCTGGCGCTGCCTGCCCCTTCTTTGCCGCCGCCGCCACCCCTCCTCCCTTGCTGGAGCCACCTTTGACCTCTCCTTCTTCCCGTGCCGGCGCCGCCTCCCCCTTCTCCATGCTGGTGCCACCTCCCCCTCTTTTATTGGCACCGCCTCCCCCGGAGAAAATTGCTATAATGGGACTCCAAACAACGTGTTTCGCTATAATAGGACTTCTAACGTTGACATCGCTAAAATGACACCCGAAACATTGGCTTCTCGTAATACATGACATTTGGCTAATGTTTCGAAATACCTAAACAATACATGACATTTGGCTAATGTTTCGAAATACCTAAACATTGGAATTAAAAGAGCCAAATGTCATGTATTACGAGAAGCCAATGTTTCGGGTGTCATTTTAGCGATGTCAACGTTAGAAGTCCCATTATAGCGAAACACGTTGTTTGGAGTCCCATTATAGCAATTTTCTCCCTCCCCCGCCTACTTTGCCAATGCCGCCGCCCCTTCTCCCGTACTGCCGCCTCCCCTCTTCTCTCGTGCCGACACCACCTTCGCCTCCACTCATAGCTGACGCCGCTTTGCCGCTCGAACTCGAGTTGGAGTCTTCGCTAGGTGGGTGAAGGGCGTCACAGGCCAATGGAGTCTTCACTAGTTGGAGTCTCTGCTAGATGGACGACCATGGACAGGTGTCACGGGCCAAGGGAATGACTGAACGAGCCGGTGGGTGACTGGTTGGATGGACTGAAAATTTTCAAAATGAGCCAAATATAAATTTTAGCCGATTTGGCCTTTTTTTCGGGATGTGTCAAGAAAACCGATTTTCGTCGAAAATCGTGAATTTCGACCCAAAAAAAGTATTCCCTGCTTGTATGTACCACGGACAGTTTACCTAAGCGGCTGAACCTAATACTAACTAGGACTTCAGCTGGTCGTGTCTTGATATCAGCTTAAAAATGTTGAGAAACCGTCGCTGGCGACCAGTCCGAGCGATTCTTCTGTTTAGAACAAGAACGAATCAATCACAGAATCACAGAAGAATAGATTGAACACACAGAGAGATAGAGAGAACTCCTGATCTTTCTTTATTACTTTTATTCATGTGTACATAATGAGGAGGTATGGCTCTCTATTTATAGACTACAATGAGGTGCCCACCATGGGCCCTGGGCTGCCGGCCCAGGCCCAGGTTTCTTAATACTCCCCCTTGGGCACTCATCTGACACGTTCATGCCTCACTAAAACTCCATAAAAACCCAGTGGGAAAAATTTGGAGAAAGAGCACATGATACATGTGATGCTGCAATGCACGAATTGCCTCATTAAAAACCTTGGTCGAGAAACTTCATGGAAAACTCGTCAAGGGAAAAAGAATACAATTCACCCAATTCCATTTGGTCTTCAGGACTTTATTTCTTTGGGTACTTAATCTTCATGATCAAGATTTAATAACGGGCTTGAGAGAATTCTCCCTTTGAATTCTGCACTTATCTAAGTTTCATCATTCCAATCCCTCACACGCACCTTTCAAAGCTACATGCGGGGAGTGACTTAGTGAACAAGTCTACATGACTTAGTGTGCAGTACTTTAATCTTGTCCATCTTTGCACTTCATGAGCATAGAGCAACTTGGGGTTGATATGCTTACATAGCCCGTCTGTACTTGTGCAACGCAAGCTGCATTATCTTCATGGATAATTGTGGGGGTTTGCACAATGTTCATTCCACATGACTGCTGGATGTGGTGAATCGTTCATAGGAACCAAGCGCACATTCGTGCGGCTTCATACAGTGCTATAATTTCTGAGTGGGTTCATCGAAGTAGCTACAAGGCTTTGCTCAGACGATTTCCAGGAAATTGCAGTTCAACCACACAGAAAATACATAGCCTGTTTGTGACCTTACGATATGCGGGTTTAACAAGTACCCACCATCTGCATAGTCAATCAAGTTCAAATCTTGATTCTTTCTATAGAACAATCCGAGGTCCTTACTACCTTGGAGGTATCGGAAAATGTCCTTTATGCCCTGCCAATGTCTTTTGGTGGGCTCTGCACTGTACCTTGCTAAGAGGTTCACGACAAATGCAATGTCCGGTCTAGTGCAGTTTGCTAAGTACATGAGTGCTCCCACTGCACTCAAGTATGAGAATTCCGGTCCCAGGACTTCCTCCCCCTCTTCCCTAGGTCGGAAAAGATCTTTTTCTTGCTGTAAAGACCTACCGATCATCGGTACTTTCGAGGGAAATGCCTTCTCGAAGCCAAACCTTTCAAGCACCTTCTGGGTGTAGGTCGATTGATGTACTAAGACTCCTTCAGGGACATGCTCAAGCTGCAGGCCTACGCAAAAATTGGTCTTGCCCAAATCTTTCATTTCAAATTCTGACTCCAAGTAGGAGCTTGCTTCTTTTATGTCTTCGGCTGTCCCGATGATATTCAGATCATCTACATACACAGAGATTATACAGAATCCATTCTGAGATCGCCGTATAAATACACAAGGACAGTCTTCATTGTTCGTGTAGCCTTTCTTGCAGAGAAAGTCGCTCAAGCAATTATACCACATTCTTTCATATTGTTTCAGTCCATACAGTGACTTTCTGAGTTTCACACTGTACAGATTTCTATTTGCTCTGTCTTGGTTCGGGAGAGGAATTCCTTCAGGGACTCTCATGTAAATCTCCGAATCCAAATTACCGTAAAGGTATGCAGTCACAACATCCATCAATTTTATTTCTAAGTTCAAGTTCACTGCCATTGAGATCAAGTATCTAAATGTAATTCCACTCATGACTGGGGAGTAGATTTCTTCATAATCAACTCCAGGACGTTGAGTGAAACCTTGGGCTACCAGCCTTGCTTTGTATCTCACTACTTCATTTCTTTCATTTCTCTTTCGAACAAATACCCACTTGTGCCCAACGGGGTGTACGGCATACGGGCCCAAACACCTCTCTTTTATTCAGAGATAGCAATTCAGTTGCTATTGCCTTCTTTCAATCTTCCCAATCTGATCTTTTCTTACATTCAGCGAGCGATGCAGGCTCGGGATCAAGATCGATGATGGTAGCAATTTTCTTTGCGAAGTAGATATCGATATTAGCGGTTGTCCTATTCAGGGACTCTCCTGTGTGCACATAATTTATAGCTGTTTCTTCATGAGTTGCTTCTTCTGGAGCGATTGCTTCTGCTGGAGCTTTACCTTGCACATCGCTTCTTTCAATTGCGGTGGTAAGTCCCTTTAGTTTTTCGGCTCCGATGTGTGCGCACACATCCATGCCGATGGGGATATTCAGATCCGGTATGCCTTTTTCTGAAGGTGTCATACTTTTGCCAGGTCTCAACTGGCTCCCCTTCTCATTCTGGGGGACTTCAATGATCGGCTGTGATAAATCCCTCTTATGCTTCTTCACCAGGCGTCCCTGGTTACTAAGGATTCGAGGAACCGGAGTTCTCGTCCTCATTTTTTTCTGAGGCCTCTGGACGAGATTAGGGATACCTTCTGCTTTCTTTGGTATTTCAACTCTCTCCGGTGCAGTGCATGCAGGCACATGCGACTTAGTCACGCTCTTCAAATCACTAAAGTGATCAGGCAGCTGATTTGCTAATGCTTGCAAATCTATTTTGTCTTCTGGACTTCTATTGTCTTCTAGACTTCTCTCGTCTTCTGGACTTCTCTAGTGCGCGGGTCATCTAAATGGATTCCCCAGGCTTGCCACGTAATTTCCCGACATTCATCATCAATGGGTTGATTTTCTCCACCTAATGTTGGGAAATTTTCGGTGGTGACCCTTGCGCTAGTTACATAGGTCAATGGATGTTGTAGGCCGAAGGTCTAAGGTTGACGAGATTCGCTGCATGTAGGACTGCGGGTCCCCGACATGTAGCTGGCAAATTACAATTATGCAAGAGGTGTCATGCAATAAATTTAATTCTTTTAATTAAAGCCTCTGCCAAACCATTCTGGGTATGGACATGCGGTACCGAATGCTCAACTGCAATTCCCATTGCCATGCAATAATCATCAAATACCTTTGAAGTAAATTCTCCGGCGTTGTCTATTCTGATGGACTTGATATGATGATCTGGAAACGCATTTCTGATGCGAATGATCTGCGAGATTAATTTTGCAAAGGCATGGTTTCTTGTGGACAATAAACCCACATACGACCACTTCGATGAAGCGTCGATGAGCACCATGAAATACTTAAATGGACCTGAGACGGGCTGAATGAGACCGCAAATGTCTCCCTGGATGCGTTCCAGGAATGCAGGGACTTCATCCTTCACTTTCAGAGTGGAGGGTCTAGTAATTAGTTTCCCGGTGGCACATGCAGGGCACACAAAATCTTCATGATTCGGGAAATTCTCCACATTAATATTATACCCATGTGAGTTATTTATTATGTTTCTCATCATCCTAAGACTTGGGTGGCCTAATCTATCATGCCAGAGACAGAAGAGTTCAGAGCTTCTAAACACTGTTTTTAGAACAGTGTACGCTGCAGGCGCTTTAATTGTGGTATAATATAGCCCAGTTTCAAGTGAAGGAAGCTTTTCTAATATTCTTTTGCCATTCTCTTCGCGCTTCATAATGAGCAGGTATTCCTTACCGTACTCTTTAGTCTCAACGTGGAAACCATTTGCGCGGATATTCTTAGAACTTAGGAGAGTTCTAGTCGATTTTGGGTACAATAAGGCTTCTTCAATGACCAAAGTTGGGCCCATGTGGCTCTTCCGGAACCAATTATACATGCATCGCTTCCGGCGATTGTCGTAAGGCTGCCAGTGCTCTTACGTATCGACTGAAAATGCTTCGTCTCTCTTAAGATAGTATTTATTGTGCCACTGCTAGCTAAGTACACTTCCTCCATAGGGCGCTACACGTGTTCCAATATAGGGTATTTATTAACATGTATGAGAAGGCAATCAACACATAAATAAAATACTCCAATATCAGAACATATTATGCCATCATAAACTGAATAAATGAATGAATTCTTCAAATATCATCCAACCATCACGAGAAAATAACAATTCTTAAGTACCATCCATGCAAATTCTAACATATTCTTCCACACAAAATAAATGACAATTAAAATCTGAATGCATTCTGTACACTAGACTTCTTCTGTTATTTTTCAGGCGGTGACATCCTCTTTCAAGAGAAATCATGGCATTGGCTGCTTCTAGGTCGAAAAGGGGTGCTGCTGTCGTAATGGTCTCAAATACCATCAACGCGGGCAGCTGCTTAGAATACTCCCCCTCAACCGATGCAGAGCGGGCTTCATGTGCCCTTTGCCATCCCGTTTTGGCTTGCTAGCCTTATTCTCATGTGGAGCATCTGATTTGCCTTTCTGGGCTGCGGCCCTACCCTTCCTTCCCCTTCTCTTTATCAAGGGCTTTCGCACCTTGTAGCTCTCGGCGTTGGCTTCACGGCCAATGAGCTCCAGTGGCTAAGTGACATAGTTCTTTGCGGAGAACTTTGTCACGAGCCTCCGCAACTGCATCATATCAATCAATTCGGCATATTCCTCATAACCGTCTTGACGATAATTGCGTGCGGATTGTACTTCATTTGGGTGGAAGGATTATCTCAATTTTCTGTATTGGGGTACAAATCCTGTGCAAGGCAAAATTGTATTCCCCGACCGTCTTAAAGTCGGCAAACCTCAGTCTGATCCACTCCTCTCTGCTTGAGGAAGAATGGTGTACTTTAGCCTCTCAAATCTGCTTCTTGGGTGCGGTCCAGAGTGCTAGCGCGCTATTCTCTACCATGTACTCATTCTTGAGAGTGAGGCAGAATTGGTGCCTGAGAAAATGAAGTGCATGATCATTCTCTTTAGGCCTGGGTTGGGCGTCATTCAGTCCACCAATCCCAATAGTCGCGCGGAGCTTCCTGACTCCAAGCACAATCTCGACATCGGATGCCTACGTCAGATAGTTTTGGCCATGCTGAGCCAGCTCCTCGAACTTCTAGTTCGTGATGCTAGTCATCTAAATGTGTATAAGTCTACTGCTGGTAGACATGCACGGAATAATTCACTGTGGGCAAATAAATGGTACAAAAGGTTCTCGTAATGTTTCATCATTTGCTATGCATTTTCTATAATTTTACTGCTAATTTCAGTGATTAAAAGCAATTTAAACAATTACAATTAACCAAAACAGTAAATAAATACAGAAAATACATAAAACAGAAATGACATAAATAAATAGGCTTCAAATGCTAAAATTGATGCAAAATTCGGATTCCCGAGGCCCTTTTATGCTAAAATATGAAATTTCAGCAAATTCTGCAATTCCAGAGGGTTTATACGCAAATTATCCAGTTCAGAGAAAAATTCGCGTAATTTTATGATTTACTGAGGGGTTTTCTGAAAAATTCTGGACCCGCTCGATAAATTGAGGGCTTATACGTAATTTTTGGAACTACGAGGCCTGCTCTGCAAGAAATCAGGACTTAAATTAAGTTTTAAGGGCTTATTTGCAATATCCCGAGAAATAAGGACTTTTTCGCAAAAATCCGGAGCAGCCCACTCCCCCTTTCTTTTCCTCCCTTTTTTTTATTTACCCGCCCTTTCCGACCGGGCCGAATTTGGCCTGCTTCTTTTTTCCATTCGGGCACTCGGCCCATGTGGCCCATGCGGCGGGGTTAAGGCACAGGGGTTAGGGTTTCCCTAACCCCATACCAAACGGCGGCGGCGGCTAGTCACCGCGTTCACACGCGCAGACCGAGGGCGACGGCGCGCGCAGGAGGGCCGGTGTCGGGTGCGGCGGCGAGGAAAAGACGGCGCGGCGGGGCGGTGCGGCGTTGCGGGTGGTATGCGGCTGCGGGCGGCGGCGGGTTGGTCGGCGCTATCGCGGTCGGCAACCGTGGCGGCGGGTGGCGCGTCGCGCGCGCGAAACCGAGGTAGCCGGGCGCCAAAGCCGAGCGAGCGCGCGATCGCGGGCGGCGAGCGCAGCTGCCGAACAGCGGCGGCGGCGAACTTGGGGCGGCACGGAGCCGGCCGCGAGGCGGCGCCGTCTTGATGCGGTGGCGGCCAAGGTGGCGGCGCCATGCGGAGCGCGACGGCGAGCTGCCGACGGCGGTGGCGCTATTCGAGCGCGGCGCGGAGCCGAGGTCGGCGGCGGCGGCGACGCGTCGCGGCGCGAAGGCGAGCGCCACGACCGACGCTGTGTGGCGCGAAGCCTAGTCGGCGGCGGCATGCGTCGTGACGGGCGCGGGCGGTGGTGAAGGGGCATGGCGAGCATGGGCTGCGGGCTGGCGATGACACCGAGGCGGGCACACTTCGAGCGGCGGCCATGGGTGGTGCTCGGCCACGGCAGTGCTCACGGGGCGGCTGCGGGCCGTGCGGATGGCCGATGCCGGCGGCGGACCAGGCGGCGTGTCTACGGGGCACGCATGTACCTGTGGTCGTTCGGGACCAAGATGACCGGGCAGTGGTCCTGCGGCGACCTCGGCGGGCCGACGGCCATGATGGCTTCAGGCCAGTGGTGGCTTCGGGCCGACGTCGTGTGCACGGAAGTCGAGACAGCCGGGCTGCGTGGTGTGCTTCGGGCACCTCGGCTAGATGCCATCCGGCGGCCACGCATGCAGATGCGGTGACGGTGATGGCGGCGTCTCATGCAGGATACGGCGGCCGGCGGTCTGATCTCGCCCTTCCCCTTTTTTTTCATGCAATGGATGTGCAGATACTAGCTCGAAATCAAAACAGAGAATATAATTCCAGATTCTATTTCTCGTGTAGTGATTATTCAAAATCAAGCAAATTCATGCAAAATTTCCATTTTCAATCTACAATGCAATCAACATCTACCCCGTTTCGCAATCTACCGATCGACATTGTGCCGGCGATTTCAGATCTGCTCGCGGTAGATTTAGGGCGGATTTGCATCGTTCTACAGTGCAATCAACATCTACCCCGTTTCATAATCTACCGATCGGCATTGTGCCGGCGACTTCAAGTCTGCTCGCGGTAGATTAGGGCGGATTTGCACCGTAGAATTTCAATCTAGAACGCGAAAAGAAAATACAGATTCAAAAGCGATCTAGAGAATCAATCTGTGCTTCAATGATTACCTCGTTCACCGGAGCGAAGTCGTGCTGATAACGTGTTGAGAAACCGTCGCCGCGACCACCCGAGCGATTCTCTGTTTAGAACAAGAACGAATCAATCACAGAATCACAGAAGAATAGATTGAACACACAGAGAGATAGAGAGAACTCCTGATCTTTCTTTATTGCTTTCATTCATGTGTACATAATGAGGAGGTATGGCTCTCTATTTATAGACTACAATGAGGTGCCCACCATGGGCCCTGGGCTGCCGGCCCAGGCCCAGGTTTCTTAATAAAAAAAACATTTGGGTGCCGAAGCATCAGCCCGTGAATGACGCCCAGCCGACTAGCGGTGCCATTGACAACCCTAGATCCTGAAAGCTGGTGGGCTCATTACTGGGCCATGGAAACATGAAGGCCCAAAATTGAACTTAATAGTGGTTTAATTCTAATTTCGAAGTATTACAGCTCTCTCTCTCTTGCAATGGAAAAAAAAGAACAAACGAATTACGGCTGATATCATTATCATTACTATTATAAAAGAACGAGTTGGTGGTTACACGTCCATTCTCCACCAACCGCTCTATTCACTCAACTTCTCACCATTCTCCAATTTCTAACTGATCAGTGCAATTCTCTTCTATAGCACAATTATCTATATATTCAATGAGTTCCGTTGCAATGCACGGGTACGTAACTAGTTACTACTGATTTTTGTCTTGTATCGCTCAACATGGTCTTGCTCTTCCCTGCTAAACTGCTAGTCTGTCTGTAGCCCAAACAGGTATGGAACCCACTGTTCAGATACCACTGCAGGTTGCGTTGATGTTCATTCAAAATCATTAAAGAGTTTCTTACTGTGGTATTCCAATTTTTTCATTCAGGTTTCCAACAGACTCAGTATGACTCATCTCACCACCGTTCAGTCAGGAAAAGCGATCTTCTATCCTGATTCCTGAACATAAGTAGAGTGGACTCGCATCTCTCTGCATCAACCCATCACCTCGCTATGTAGGTTGGGCCTTGCTCATCTTTCCCCACTTGGTCGAAGCCTCTCAAAGCTATTGCATGCCTTTGCAGCCTTTCACTCAGGCACACTCCTTTTGTACCACCTCGGTCTATCAAGTATCAACGTCAGTTGCACATCCAGCTACAAACTGTTCTAATTTTTACCCCACATGCTATACATTGAGAATTTGAGATAGATCCCGATGCTAATATCGTCAGTGTTGCAGTTGCAGGGCAATGAAAAAGACTCCGAATTGATACTAGCTCCTATGTGCCTATATAATCATCTCCGAATCACGGGCCGCTACATATGACATTGCGATGGAAAGATTAGGTTAGAGAGTAACAAATTGCCATGTTGAGAAGTGTCACATCCCAACTAACCTGGGTTTATTATGGGTAGCTAGGCATACTAGAACAGGGGATGGTACGATTGAGCCCTAGCTAGTTAATCTTTTGTTTACCCATTGCTCATGCAGTGACATGCTTGCTTGATACATACTTCCTCGTGCTTGTCTCCAATGCTTCCTCCTGGATTCAAGGCCTTCTTCGCTTTTCATTTAACTTGCTCCCTTTCTTCTGCGATTTTTAATTATACCTCGAGTGTGATCGTAGCTGTCCATGGAGTATTTTTAGATGCTGCCAAGTTGGGGATCAGCCTCAATTGCAGCGCACGTTTGTGTGCTTGTCCTTTAATTTGTTCATTGTTTTTTAATGGGGGAATTGTGGTAATACCCCTGTGGAATCTGTGTATTAAAGCTTTATTTCCCCTCAAAGCACTAGAATTTGGAGGGGGTGTAAATTTCTTTCTTGTTTTGCAGGTGCAAAGCTGAATTAAACATTTCCATAGCCACAGGGATGCAAATTGCATGCTCCTTAATTAACTATCCATATGTCATATGCCTAGTACTTGGTGGGTTCCAGCTCTCTCCATGTTTCAATCCAAAAGAGCTTATCTTCACTTTGTAATTTGTACAGGCCTGCACTCTGCAGGCAGTGACAAGCCAGAGAGCCCTATCTTTGAGTATTTGCTCTCTGCTCCCTCCCCATGCAAATGTTCAGTTGCAACTCTTTGTCGGACTGGCCAGCTTGTTGTCTCCCTGACGTTTTTTAATCTGGAGAAGCTTATCACCATCCCTCCTCTCGCTCCATTATAATCCTTCAAGCCTCTCCTGTTTCCTATAAGGCTTGTCAGCTTGTGTACATTGTTGTTAGCGACTGCAGGTAAGGTAAAATATTGCGCTGTCTGAAGGCACAGACATGCTTGCTAGTTCTGGGCTTGTTTTAAGCCATCTTGCAAGGCCAGAATATCTTTTGAGACAATTGATATTTGCAAAGGCTAGATTTGGACAGGGCAAATAATTAACAAGTGAGCCCATCCTGACCCAGATCATATGTGCAGACATGTTGAGACCTCATGCATTACTGTGGACTATATTTAAGTATTTAACAATGGAGTTGACAAATTTCAATCAGGGTCATGTCAGTTTGACCTTCTACGACCACCCACCAATCATACAATGTGTTATGCGTAGGTAGAGATGGACTACATGTGAAGATGGATCTCTTCTCGGCGTCTCACCAAATCTTGGCTGATAAATTAAGAAGTACGCATATGGTGTATTGGTGATCTAACTAAGTAACATATATGCACCGTTAATTTAGTTTTTTTCTCCACCAGTAAGCTTATGTATATAAGACCGGAACTGTAGCCAGTTTCTAACATCTTGTAGGATCGTATGGCATAATCAGAGGGGGTGAATGATCACCCCTGCTTTTTTATTCCTGCAAACAAATCTCAAATTAGAAGAAAATAATCTAAATTATCAGATGTAGATTTCAAGAACAAGTTGTTTGTCTGCTCGCTTATCTCCTTTATACGCGCTCCATGAATGCTTCGATCGTTTGACTGCTTGCTTTGACTGCTCGCTATGACCACCTTTGCACGTGGTCAAAATCTCCCTCCGCTCGAAAGTTTCAGCTACTCGAACACTTCGACCGCTCAAACAAGAACACGCCAAAGACAACATCATGCTCTGCTTGATTGGATTGAGCTGACGACCAAAGACACCGAGCTCGTGACACACAAAATCGTGATGTGTCAGCATGCCTCTGAAGACACAAGAAAACGATGCTCAGAAAACATATCGCCGATGCCGACTAACTTTTTCTAGAATATATCCAGTCTATTATTTCTAGATCATGTTTTGTGGCTACAAAGCGCCATCACGGCACCCCTAAAAACCCTAACCAAGAAGCCTCCTTAGAGCCATGGCTAAAATCCTTAGCCTTTACCTGCTTTTATATGCTAAAGTCCTAAACCGTGTTCACCTTAAACACGGATATCTCAAACCGTGTCCTTAATAACCTGGACATACAATCTTATTTCTTCCTAAAATCAAGAGACCCAAAACCCTTCCAAATACTGGTTTTATTCAAACTTTCAATCTTCCTAGTTATGGATGCCCTCCTTAACTCCTAACTCTCGACGTGACGAAGCCTCCAGGACAGCACCTCTTGTATCTTCATCATACACCATCACTTCTTGTGTCAAAGCCTCTGGGACCGCACCTCTTGTATCTTCTCCACGTATCATCCTCACGTATTGAAGCCTCTGGGATAGCACCTCCTATATCTTCTCCACACATTATCCTCACATGTTGAAGCCTCCAGGACCACACCTCTTGTATCTTCTCCATGCATCATCACCTTTGATCTCCATATGCTCTAATGTGAGTCTGACCACCTCGTGTGACATCCTTGACTACCTAGACCTCATATTTCCCCCTCCTAGTTCTGGTCCTCCTTGTCATCGACCATGACCGTCTCCACGCCCAACCTGCACATGCAAAAACCAAAGAACATTTTTCACGGCATAAGTTCTTCTCAACTTGACCGATATTAGTCCACACACATATACCACACTCTTATCCATCAATCACCACAAACCACACCATCCACGACCACTAACTAGGTCGTTCATGACCATAATTTCCACGCTCTCTAGGAATCCACTTTCCGACCATTCAGTATGACCAGTCCAGCCACCGAATATAGCCAATTAGACTGCTATCCCAACGCTTACTTTAAGCCAACGAGTACCAATCACATATCATAAGTCTTCGACAAATGATCGCAACACCTATGATAATCGATCATCAACCATGATCGCGAAAACCACGACTATCGAGTACTGAGTCCTTTTGACTACTGAGTACCGAGTCCTTCCGACTATCAGGCACTGAGTCCTTCGAGTGTTGTTCCTCCGAACACTGTTCATCGATCACCGACCATCATGCACCAGCTAGTCATACCGCTGGCCTAACATGAGTACTCGAAGTACTCGAAGATAACAAGAATTGAAGCACTTGAACCACCATTAAGTCTACGAGTACCGATCGTGATACCTACGACAACCGATCGAAAAGCCTAAGACAACGACAGCAGACCGCAAAGTCTACGAGTATGAGTATTGACTAGAAAAGTCCACGACTATAGAGTATTGACCAGTAAAGCCTATGACTATCAAGTATCGACCAGGTACTATAACTACGACCATGAAAAAGTACTATAACTATGACCATCGACTGGTTACTGTAGCAGATGACCTTACGACCTTCGATCGATTCACTCTAGCTAAGATCGGTTCACTGTCGCTTATGACCGGTTAAACGTTGCTTATAACTAGTTCACTGTTTGAGGTCGAAATCTATGATTACTTGCCGTGGTGAAAATACTGTGATCGATTTGCCATAGTCAGAATACCACGGTCGATTTTCCATGGTCAAAATCGGACGTGGTCGAAGTCAGACACAGTCGAAATTTGCTGTGGTCGTGGTGCTCATACTGTCATGGTCATAGTCTGCTGATTCTAGTTCTGTAAAAGAGCACTGACCAAAACTTTTCCAAACGCAAATTTCAATGCAACCCAAAAGTCAATTATTTATCATGAATAAATCCATGACCACCACATGATCTAACAATTTTCCCCTTGATGAATACATTAACAACACCTCAAAAACTCTTGAATGAGAAATTTGCAAAAGAAAAAATTCAATGTTGTAGACCACAGCAAGAAGAGCTAGCAAACCACAGCACAACAAGAGAAAGTAGCAGACCACAACAGAAAGCTGAAAGCTCATAAAACTCCCCCTTAGACCACATAGAAAGCTAAAAACAACTTCCGAAAACTCCCCCTCAACATAAGAGAGCAATTTTAACAAATTCCTCTATTTTTTTCTAATTTCTCTCATTTTTCTCGAATTTCTCCCCCCTTTGGTAATGTAATCATCAAGAACTCCAAAGAAAAGAAAAATTATAAGGAGCAATGAGAGTACAAATCCACAAGCTTTGTAGATTATCCAAGTCTTTTTTGAGTAGAGCTCCCTAGAACATATAAAGTCATATGTCATATAGAACTGTCAAAACTAGTCTTTAGCGTAATTAAGAAAATTAGATTAATGACATGCATCTCAACTATAACCAAACCTATTAGAAAGAGTACAATAAGATATCATAACAAAAAGTTAAAGTATAAAAGTGAAGCAAACCTTAAATCTAGATAGCTAGCAGTCTCATATAGTAACCTATTGCTCCACACTCAGTTCTTAAGCATGTGGCATACTTGTAGTATACTTCTTTTCATGATAACATGTTTATAGCAAACTCCTTTCAAATGATGGCATGCTTGAAATATACTTCTTTTCATTTATGCACTTTTTGTGTCTTTTCTTTTTATTTAACCATGGCATGCTTGAAATATACTTGTTTTCATTTATGCACTTTCTATGTCTTTTCTTTTTATTTAACCATGGCATGCTTGAAGAATACATCTTTTCATTTATGAACTTGTTTTTTTATTTATTTTTTGCAATAACATGCTAATTGAGTTATCATAAAAAAATTGCAATATGAAACATACTAGCCTGATAGCCAAGATTTAAAATAAGACCTACAATCAAGCTAATCATTTTAGATGAACATCGCAAAGTACTATCTATAATTAATCTGGTCAAAGTATTCCGCCATGTCATGCTTTAATTCAAATGTAGCAAGTTTATTAAAACCAGTCATGATCAAAGCTATACGGCATATAAGTAAATATGATAAAGAGAGCTCTACTACTAATTTGATCTCAAAGGCTTTGGATTTGGTGAATTATTTGATAAGCATAATAATAAGAGCTCCTAAAATGTTTAAACAACAAGCTCCCCCTCAGAATGATCCTAAAGAACGCAACACACCCAACTCACTTCTCAACCGAGCCCAAAGAGAAGAATCAAGTAATTAAGAGTGAAAATGTGTAATCTAAGAAAGGAACTCAAGGACCACTTGTAGGAAAACATCATCTTTTCCACATGGTCTAACCAGAAGGTGACAACTCTTAGAAGTCACCAAAGGAAGTGAAGAATTATCAAATATTCCAATCAAGTAATGATGTAAAAGACTGAAACCCACTCAAGCACAGGAACCCACTCAAGCACATGTTATTCATTGATATCCCGCATTAACTGGTCTTATATCATAGAAAGCATCTGTCTTATTGTATTGGGGTTAGTGAGATAAGATTTAGGAATCCAGTACTGTGACACATGATGAACAGGAGCAATAGCAGGCAATGATAATAATTTAAGTGAAGTGTTAGCCTCTGTTAAATTTCGATCAGACTGCCACTCAAAAGCCGGTCTTACCGCTGAATAGTCTGAGCAAGTAGAAAACACTAACCGAAATCGATCTGAGCGTCTCTGTAATGCTGGTCGACATGTTGATCCGACCACAGGAGGAAGCTGGCCTGACTAGTCCTATTGCAACACTTCCAAACCTGCAGACGATTGATTAGAGGGAGCAAAGCGATAGACTGCAGATGATTGATTGAAGGAACAGAGTGACGATAAGGAGTTTGCACAGATCCCATTCAAGAATTCTTTCTTAACATATCTCTCTTTTCTTTCTTAGCTTTCCAAAAGCAAAATTGGACTAAATGATTATCTCTACCACAATGAGTGCATTGATATTTGACTTGATGAGAAGTCATATCTGATGACTTCACAATACTCACTTTGGTAGAGAGATCCTTTTCTATACCAGCAGATTTAAAGACAATTTATTTTGGTTCAAAATCTACTTCAATTTTTTTTGATTCAAGAAGCTTAACAACTTTAAGAGGATTATTTTTGGTATTCTCAACAAAGTTAAATCTTAGGCCACGATTTTTTACACCTATTTTTGAATATGATCTAGGTCAAAATCTAAGATTACTACCGTTGTCGTTCTACCGTAGTCGAAATGCTGTGGTTAGAATACCGTGATTGATTTGCTAGTCGAAGCCGGATGTGGTCAAAGTTTGCTGTGGTTATGGTGCTCATATTGTCGTGATCATTGCTAATTCTAGTTCTGTAAAAGAGCACCGATCAAAACTTTTCTAAACGTAAATTTCAATACAACCCAAAAGTCAATTATTCATTATCAATAAATCCACATCTAACACATGGTCTAACACACCTCTTGGAATGCAAATGGCAAAGTAACCTGGGAGCCAGCAACGATTGTTATCTTTATTTGCTAATGCATGAAGAAACAAGCACAAATAAGCATATGTAATAAACTTGTAAGTTGTAATACAGATGCTAATGAAGTGGTGGTATCTTTGGTCAGTGTAAGCCATGCAAATTGGTAGGGTATCTTTACAACGACCCGGTTGATCGAGCGTGGGGCTCGGGCTATCCAATGGAAAGATCAGCCTCAGCTAGCCGGGGTAAAGTAAGTGTTACGCGCAGGTTTTGCGGAGCAACACTGCTTTGCTTGAGGATTTAGTACAGAGTCAATATATTGCTTAGGTGACCACACTAATTAATCAAACCAAAGATGGAAAGAGTAAAAAAGAACAATGGACAGCAAATGTGACTTACTTTCAGCAGTTCAGATCGCTATATCAGGAGGGGAAATGGGAACAAGACGCTGAAGTTCATCGACCAACCCAAGCTAGAGCTGTAGAGCAAATTGCTGAAACTCCCGGCTGTATTAGAAGACATGTACCCGAGTTTTGGTTAGACGAACACGACGGACTCGGATACAGGGGACAGGAAGGCAGCCGTGGGGCCGTGCGCTTCATTAGCAAAGGAGCATTCGGGAGACCAGTGCCATGACTGCAGGCAGAAGCCACTCTGCTGTTTCTAACTTTAATTTAATCTCCCCCCCCCCCCCCCAAGTTAATTTTTTTTGCTTTTTAGCCCAAAATTTGAAAGTTTTTTTATATATAGACCCCTAGAGAAAAGATTTGCAAAAATGGACTCTTAGCATGGCGCCAAAGGATATGGCGCCCAGCGTACATAGCACGGCGCCATATGTTTTGACGCCGTGCGTAGACACGTAGGAGCCACGGTGGCATAGCACGCGCCAAAGGTCATGGTGCTATGCTATGTAACAACGACGCTAACGGCCGTGGTGCCGTGCTCTGGGACTTAAGCCCGAGCACGCCTCCCCCGGCCCCCACCCCTCACTCATCCCTGCGAACAGACACAAGCCCGCCGCCGCCCCTCTCTTCCCCTTCCAAATCCACTCCAATCCGTTGCTTTTTCTCGCGATTTTGCTTCCAAACCAAGCAAGCAAGGTGAACTCCCTCCCCTCCCTTGATTTTTTCCAATAGATATGGGCCTTGTTTGGATACGCTTATCTGAGAATCGATTTTAATTTGATCAGGATTTTCTGACAAGTCGCGGTCTGAAGAATCTGCAGTCTGAAGAATCATCGCGGTGGAAGAAACGGCCTTGGGCTCGCGGTACAGGATTTTGGATTCCCAGTGCAAATGCCGATCTTTCCCACCGCGGCGGTTGAAAGAATCGAAAAATAATCAAAGCGTTTGGGTGGGATTCTCGCTTAATTCTACCAGAATCGGATTTTAAGCGTATCCAAACAGGGCCATGGATTATTTGAGGTACATTTCGTGGGGTAAGATTTGAAACCCTAGATGAAATTAGTTGGATTTGGCTCGGTTTTAGGTTGGATTTGCAATAGATATGCGTAATGTAAGAGTAGTCATGGGTGTAGATTCGTTTTTAGGGTTTGATTTGAGTGAGATTGATGAATGTTTAGAAATAGGTATGTTTTTAGGGTTTGTTTGCTTGTTTAGAAATAGATATGTTTGCTTGTTTAGAAATAGGTATAGGTGTAGATTCTTTTTTAGGTTTAGATATAGGAAATATTGGTAAAAGTGATGAATGTTGGAGAGAAATTAATTAACGATTAGTGATATTAGTAATTTAGTTTATCCGATATGGTATATCGATTTTCGTTAATAGTTATAGCGTCGTTCCAGTCAGTTTAGCGGCGTTAGGTCTAGAGAGCATAATTTTTAGATATTTTGTTATTCTTATCATTAACGTATTTTGTTATTCTTATCATTAACATATTTTTGAATGCACAGGATGGCGAGGTACCGGCTGTTGGACGAGTTCTACGACAGGGAGCACCGCGGTAGGCTCACGTAGGACGGCTAGGTACGTGTGTTATCGAAATGTATTTTTCTCGTGTTACATGTGTTTTCATCACGCAGCTAACTTTTGAAGCATTTTGCAGGATATTCCCATACTTTGTCCTCGAACTCATGATGGGTTCCACTTGATGGTCTACGACAACCGCTACACCCCACTGCTTCGCCGTGCTGGCCTTCACACGGTCGCTAACCTACTGCGCCGGGGCATGCTGGTCTTCAACCCCACAGCTTTGACCGCACTTGTCGACAGGTGCATTTTCTCTATCGGGTCTGTTTGTTTTCGTTTCTATATTCTTACGTATATAACTAATTCTTTTTTCCGTGTACTATTAACGGGTGGAGGCCAGAGACTCACGCGTTCCACCTTCCCTGTGGGGAGATGACTGTCACGCTGCAGGACATGGCGATGATACTTGGACTTCCCATAAGGGGACAGCCGGTGGTCGGGCCAGTGGTGTCTGAGGGTTGGAGGGCACGTGTAGAGGCCTTCCTGGGCACGCCATTGCCTCCTGTCCCAGAGAAAGTCAGGTGAGGCCGTCTCGGGGGTCCACATTAGCTGGTTGCGGGCTACCTTTGGTACATGCCCTGAGGACACGGACGACGCCATGGTGAACTACCACTGCCGAGCTTGGGTCCTCCACATGTTGGGGGCCGTACTTTTCCTGGACGCCACAGGTTTGGATGACCTCGGCCCTACTGTGGCGTACCTGTGGGATAATGTCTTAGTCCCGTTCGCGACCACTCGGCGGGCATACGTGGATTACAGCAACGAGTTAGACACCTTGTCTCCCACGATGGTAAGAAATTGGTAATGCATTTATTTTTCCTACAGTTCTTGGTTTTTGTACATGGCTAATCGTGTGTTTGCTTACTAGGTCTCGTGGTAGCCTTACTCCGAGGCATAGGTTCTAGCTCTACCGCTAAGCACCATATGCCACAGGGACTATCATATTTGCAGGATGAGGTGTCCGTTGATTTGCTTCTACGCCGTGGAGATTCACCTCCCCCACAGAGTTGCGCGCCAGTTTGGCCTCGTGCAGTTCTACCCCTCTGAGGAGGTGTCGACTTTTGTTGATTTGCACCAGTAAGTTACAATTTTTGTTTCATTTAGAATTCTATTGGTTCTTACTCTAACACCTATTGTTGACATCTGCTATATGTACAGGTTCAACAGGGTCCGCCAACGACAGGTGACAAACTTCGCTCATCACCACTGAGACTACGTCCAGTGGTGGAGGAGGATGGAGGACAACTGCGAGCGGGACAATACCCCCCACACCAACGCCAGCTTCCGGGATTACTTGCCCTGGTACCACACTGCCACCCGCTACAGGCTGAGGCAGAAGTGGACCGATGTCGACTACGCGGACCTCGCTTCGTCCGAGGATAGGACACTGCGTACGACAGGCGTGCGAGGGAGGGCACAGTGGTCGAGGCCGCTTCGATTCTCGATCGAGTGGTACGAAAAGCATGATATTTGCAATACTTTGGTTCAATACGTTTATCTCGCATTTACTTATGTTTCCTTATTTCTTTAGGGGACTTCTCTCCGAACCTCGGTGCATGAGATCCATGACGCTCTCAGCTACCCAGTTGGCGGCCTAGACAGCGAGAGCCACCTGAGGGACTTCTTGAAGGTACGAAGATAATTCGTTAAGTTAGATCCATTCAGCATGTATACTATTATGACATATCATTACTTGCAGAGACTTAGATGTCGCATCAGTCGGGCGGAAGGTCGTTGTGGTTGCCGCGCACACTCGTCGGTGGACGTGATCACACCGGCGGCCTCCCAGTGCTTGAGGTGCCTCAGTCGCTGCAGCCTCGTCATCACACGTTGGCAGGCGCCAGTCCACGAGGAGCTCATCACGCACTCCAACTTTCAGTTAGGGCGATGACGACGACAACGATGTGGCGGAGCAGGATGACGACGAGGAGGAGCACGAGGACAAGGAGGCATCTACCCACGACGAGATTGGGATATCGCAGATGCTCGACGCACCATCTACTCAGGCTTTGCAGCGGCTTCATCGTTTGGCCCATCCCCCGAGCACGTATACTCCAGGGACTGATGCTCTGACCAAGGGCTAGGGAAGGGCCAAGAGGCAGTGAGACTGACTATTTTGTGCGTTGAGACCTGTGTGATATTTTGAGACTTATTGAGTGTTATGTGATGTTGTTATTTAGGTATTCAACTGTTTTATATGTGAGTGTATGTGTATATGTGTATGTGTGTATGTGCATGTGTTTTGTATATGCAGAAAAAACAGCAAACTTTGCTATTTTTTCTGTAGGCATAGGTAGCACGGCGCCAAAGGCCCTGGCGCCGAGATACTCAACTACGGTGCCAGGCCTTATGGCACCAAAGACCCTGGCGCCGTAGTTGAACGCCTTGGCGTCAGGCTCTTTGGCGCCGTGCTATTTACATACGGCGCCAGGGTGTTTGGCGCCGTGATAGCTGAACTTGCATTAAAACTACAAGTTCGGTCAGTTCTTTCGTTCCATTCGCGCAAACAATATTAATTGACATTCCACCAAATGAATAAGTATGACACATAGCATTACGACCCAATACAAACATACATACATAGCATTCGCGCCTGTCTGTGTTCGCTCGGGCTGAAGAGAGGAGTGAGGGGTGGGGGGCTGTGCTCGGGCTTAAGTCCCAGAGCACGACGCCACGGCCGTTAGCGCCGTTGTTACATAGCACGGCATCATGGGCTTTGGTACCGTGCTATGCCACCGTGGCTCCTACGTGTCCACTCACGGCGCCAAAGCATATGGCGTCACACTATGTACCCTGGGCGCTATATCCTTTGGCGCCTGCTAAGAGTGTATTTTTACAAATCTTTTCTCTAGAGGTTCATATATAAAAAACTTTTAAATTTTGGGCTAAAAAACAAAATTTTTACCCCTGCCTGCCTGGGATCGAGCAAGCTTCTGTTGCACGTACAGACGTACTACATCATGGCCGTATTTTGGTGGATAAATGCCCCGATGGTTTTGGCTTCGGCTTCTGGCTTATTTTTTCACTATTCCTAAATTTCGTCTTTTTCTGTTTTTTTTGGATTTTTTGAGTTTTTTTTACCGGTTCTTTTTCCCGTATTCGTTTGCATTACACGTGATGGGCTAACCCATTTTTCTATTTTTAAAATTTTTAAAATTTAATTATACCAAATAAGCCACCTTCAGGTACAGTGTAATTTCAACCAGCTACAGTGAAATAAGCCATAAGCCACAGTCCAACCGATCACCACCAAATTCTGGTGTTTATTTTCCTGTGCCATGTGTGATCATCATGCGTGGCATCTTTCTTTAATCATGAAGAGAAACGGAGCGCTGTGTGTTTTGAGCTGAGGACATTTTTATTGTACTGACTTCTTTAGGTTCCTTTGGGCTGCTTGTCTGAACTTTCTGATCCATCTGGAGCTGGGCGATCAGGCCATTGAGCTAATATAAGTAGAACCATACTTAATTGCTGTCAAAGTGTTATACTGAAGCTTACTCCATAGATCGAGATTGCTCATGTTGTTCAGTAACCAAACCTAACTAATTTGGCCAAGAAAGTTTAATTTACTAGCTTCAGGTGCATGCACACGTTGGGCTAGCTCTAAAATTGTGCCAACCTTCGTGGCCACTCAGTGCTATGGCTCTTAATTAATCTGCCGCCGCCGGGCCCAGGTCACCGCCCAGCCGCTTCCGTCCGCGGCGCGGTGTTTGCCGTCGCACGATCATTTCTTCTCCGTCACAAAAAATTGTTCGACAAGTTCTATGAAACTCTATTCACATGAACCCATCGTTACGGTCAGTTTAGTGGATATCTATCTCCCTGAATCTTGTAGGTAACAGTGACACACCATAATCTTATAGCTTTGTCTCTTATAAAATTATTGCGTTGCAAACATGCTCCAAAAGTGAAAAAGGCTTCTCTATCTGCTAAAGTGCTAATTAAGCCTCTATTTGAAACACGGAAAACTCTCTATGTTTATGTAGAAAATGAATCTTCACATGTGAAACTCCTGCATTTCAATGTACTACTAAAAGAAAGACAGACTCGTAGAACAAACACGGAGTCAATCGGGAAAGAGATAGGTAGGCAGACCACGTGGCAGTGACGTGCTTCTATTGGCGATGACTCTAGCCAAGCTAGGCTGTAGCTTCTGCCAACAACTTTTGGCCGTGTAAGGTTCAGACAGCTGCCTATATCAAGTCTTTGCCGTGCCAGTGGTTTGGCTATTTGAGTGTTGACAGCAGCCTCCCCAGATCTGCAGATCAGCTTGACTTTGGCATGAATCACCTGGTGTCATTTCGTATGTACACGTACTAAATTGCAATTACTCGTGTTTTTACATGTACACAACACTTAATTAACACGAACGTAGTAATACTTCATATGAACTGTATCGGAGCACGTACTTCATTTTTCTGCGTAGAGAGGATGTGTTAAAGACAAGTGGTGCCCCAGCCACATCTTTTAAGTTGTCTTGCCGAATTCCTGCATGAGTACTCCTCGTTGTCGGTAAACCAACAACGCTTTGGGCTTTATAATGTGTAACTTTGACCGCCCATTTCTTAAACGAGATGAATGCTTTCCAAAACGTCACTTTTGTTTAGTGACTGATGTCGGAAGAGTGTGTCTAGCTAGGTATATACATGAATTGCAAATGCATTTCAGAGATATAAGCACATTCTCTACGAATCGAAATTCAATCAAAGAGAGCTAGATGCTGGGTACTTGCGTGTACATACAGGTGTACTACACATACGTATGTACGGGGGTGTCCCATGCACATCTGGATGTGGGGCACCAAAGAGTTTAGTCAGGCCAGTAACAAAATACGCGTGGGACAATTGTATCCCCTACTCGCAAGACAAAACCCCGCTTTTCTCTTTTGCCTTCTCCTTTTGCCGCCTCCCCCGTGTTTGCGTGTGGGTTGTTCTGTTTGTGTGGTAGCATCTCTGTCTCCCTTCCTTCCAATCCCCCCCTTTTTTTTTCTCTGGTCCACATTTGCTACCTCCCAACATATTCAACATCTCGCTCCAACATGTCAACCCCACCACGCCATCACTACTCCTACACGGCTCAACCTCAAGGACGCCTATAGGCTATAGGTAGGGATAGAGATGGTGGCACTGTTTACATAAATGACACCGAAGCTATTTTTTCAGATTTAGCTTTCAAATATCTGTTTTTTTTTTGTAAATCTAGCCTTTTTGTGGATCTACCAAGCTCGGTAGACACCCGCGTACCTCCAGTGTGGCAACAACCAATGCCTCATGATTACCACTTAATTAAGCTCATGATTAGCACTATTTAATTATGATTAGTACTAATTAAATATAATTAACACTAATTAATCATACACAGTTGCCGGCCGATGACTTGTCGAGCTACTGTAGCTCGACAGGTACCTACCGAGCTCAGTAGGTCTGTGTAAGGGACTAGATTTGTAAAACACGGGTGTCCAACAGCTAAATTTGAAAACAGTGGCTGCAATGTCATTTGCGTGAATAGTTTGAGATGGAGAAATTCATTGTTTTATGTTTTACCTTTATTTGTAGGGACTTTACAAGCAACCTCTGCTATACAATCTTTGGTTTTTGTACCTAAATTGTAGTCTGTTTTCAACGTAGTATTCAAAATATTATATTGTCAAAGCGTAGCTTCATGTTTGTATGTTTACGCTCATCTCTAAAAAGAATTATGCATATCCTAAAATAAACGAAGAGTTTGTGCTATCAACTATATAAACGTTTTAGCAATTAGGGATCCTTTGGGATATATACGAACCTTCCCTCTTTGAAGATCATAGGCACACTACCTCGTAGCTTTAAGTTGTAAACTAAATAACCATGACTTATTTTTTAAAAAAATCAACAATTGCAGCCGTATAATCAAATTGATGTTTGTTGTTATTTTGTATCCTGTAAGTACATATATATTATATCTTGTTGTAGGGGTGGCCCCCACCTCAGCCCAGCAGGCCTGTTAGGAGGTTATAAGAACCAGAGTAACATGTGTAATGACATAAGTGCCCCTAATGGGGAGGTACGGATGTAAGGGCATAACTGTAAAAGCATACCCCATGTAAATATATATATCAGGATGAGGGGGAAGGTGCGCCAGAACACTCCCACCTCTCCACTACCATCTCTCTGTTTGGTCTGTAGCCACAACATATCTTTTTTCGAAGAATATCACAATATCATTGGTAAAAGATTGAAGAGATCACTCTCAGCTATATATCCGTCTAGAAGTTTATTTTTCCTCAAATAAACGAGTATACCATTGATCAAGATGAAACAATTCCAAGGTAATGATACAACGTGGCATGTTTTTCCTCAGGGTACATTTTCCTAGTACCTCGTGGCAAATGCCTAATCAGAGCTAGACATCTTCCCTTTCTTTCTTCCCTAGACTTCGAAGTTTGAACAACTTCATGCCATGATAATGCTACTATATAAAATTTGACCACCAACCCTTCCCTTTGGTAGTGTCCCATCCTTATACTCTCTCTCCCCTCCCTGACTCATATATCACCACCACTCTTCTCCCCTCTTCGTCATTTGCTTAGCTCTCCTCTCCGGCCTTCTCCCTAGTCCACAACACCAGAAGATTATTAGCTCCTGCACCTTCATTTGCCATCAACTCTTAACTCGCCTGCTGTTGTGTTCCTGTTCTCTTCTCCATGGCCGGCTGTTCCCAAACAAGAAGCAGCAGGAGGCCATTTGTGCAGCTATGGTGGTTGCTCCTACTGGTGCTTCTTGTGCTGGTGTCAAGCTGCCAGGCTTCGAGAGGCATGCAACCGTTCAAGGGGAAGCCCTTGGACAGAGGCAGCTCCAACCATTTCTTCGGGTTCTTGCCGAGGGGCCCGGTGCCGCCTTCCGGGCCGTCGCGGCAGCACAACTCCATTGGAGCCGAGGACCAAGGCAATCCATGAGCAAGAGATCACAGAGAGAGAGAGAGAGATGTAGAGTAAGAAGAGAGAGATGCATAGGTATGGATCAATGGATCAAAGCACCATGGTCAATTGTAGCTAGCATGTAGTAGTTATACTTGGAAGAAGGTACCTAGTAGCTAGGATGATGTACATGAACCTTTTTTTGGGGAGACTCGGTGGTGATGTTTCAATGCTTCTTCTTTTTGGAAATACTAGTGGTACTACAAGTTGTCTGCTCCCTCCCTTCTTCCATGCTCTTCCTTTTTCGTGCAGAGCTAGGTGTTGAAGCTTCTCCTGCCATCACTCCTTTTTTCCCTTTTGCTTTTCTAAAGCTAGAGTACTAGTGTACAGCCACTAGCACAGAGGCAGACCTAGGCCTAGGGCTCAGGGATGTAGCGCTGGTCTAGCCCATTAACTCCAAAGACTATTTATCTAGTTTTATTGATCCAACTAGGCCATACGTTGCTATTAGCTCAGGCCCAAGCTTCTAGCTCAACATTTGTTGATCCCTCATTCTGAGCTGACGTGACCCACGCAATGCAATCATGCTTGTGCGCCTCCTCCCTTCTAGCTCCTTCCTCCCAACCCTAGGCCGATTGGGCGTGCGCCGTCGCCAGCCACCTCCTCCCTCCAGGGCCTGAGCTCTGGACCAAGTTGTCGCCTCCGCCCTCTGGCTCCGCCCTTCGCCTGTCCGCCCCTGGCCCCTCCGCCCTCCTCCTCTAGCTCCGGCCTCCATCCTTTAACTCTGCCATCCGCCTCTAGCACCGGCCTCCATCCTCTAACTCCACCTTCTGCCCCTCTGAGTTCCAGTCGCTACCCTCTGGCTCTGAGAACTGCCCTCTGCCTCCTTCATCCAGTCCTAGCTTAGGCTACCCGCTCCACCTCCGGCCTCTTGCCTTCGAGATCCGATAGTCTAGCCACCGCCTTTGCCCTACGAGGTCCCAGCCGCCGCCCTTCACCCATCTGGATCTTGGCTGCAGCCCTTGCCTCTGGGAACCGCCTCCACCTCCTTCGTCCTGTCCCAGCTTGGGCTGCCGCGCTCTACCTCCGGTCTCCCGCCTCTACGATCTAGCATTTTGGCCACCGGCCTTCGCCCTCTGGGGCCCTGACCGCCACCCTCCGCCCCACTACTAGCGATCGACATCGCCCTTCGCCCCACTACTAGCGACGCACCACCCACCGCCCTACTACTAGCGACGCACAACCCTCCGCCCCACTGCCAGCAACCAACTACCACCAAGTTGCCTCCAAGAGTCTCCGCCATTTTTATAAATTTCTCTAAGAGCGTCAGCCTTTCACTACTCACTAATTAGTAGTCACTATCTAGTTCCAAAGTCCAAGTGCCAAATGAATGGTTGGGATAATCTTTTTGAAGAGGTAAAGAGCTTATGTTTCAAAAAAGAACATAATTGTGCCAAATATGGAAGAGACAATACCAGTTAGGGGCTGTTCAAGGTGTTATGTCACCAAATTAGTGAGTTACCATCATCATTTTTATCATGGAATTTTCTATGTGGTGCTTGACCAAATTCTTGCTGAGATAAACAATTGTTTTTCGGAAAAATCAACTTAGTTAGTGAGATATATTGCTTGTCTTGACTCAAAGAATTCTTTTACCAACTTTGATATAGACAAACTAATCCAACTTGCTAAGATTTATGTTGTTGACTACTCTGAATATGATTGTGTGTCCTAAGGGACCAACTTGCTATATTCATTGTTGATATGAGAGACGATGAAGATTTCTTAACTTAATGACCTTGGAGATCTTGTCATAAAGATGGTTCAAAATAATAGTCACATATATTACCCATTGGTGTATCGCCTCATTGGACTTACCTTGATTTTGTTGTGGTAACAACAACAGTTGAATGAGCCTTCTCCACTATGAATATTATTAAGACTGAGTTGAGAAATCAAATGAATGACAAATGGATGAATGATACTATGGTATGCTATATTGAGTGAGACATGCTTGCAATCATTAGAGATGATAGCATTTTGCTGTGTTTTCAAAGTATGAAGTCACGTTGGAACAAATTACCTCATGGTAGAATTTAGTGGTATGTTTTGTATTTTTGAATTTATCATTCATATCATGTTATTCCAATTTTTGATTTATATATGCTACTTTATCTACATCGGTTACTATAATGCTTGACCAAATTTTAATGTAGATGATGCCAATATAGCGTGAAGATATGTCATGATAGTTTGTTGGAAGGAACCTTCCTTAATTAGGTATTTATTCTAGCTAGAATACTTTTTCTAAAGGTCATTAGACTTAACGAGGATATACCAATCCTTAAATTATTATTTATCTATAAATAACATTATTATGTCATTACATTCCTTGAGTATATCCCTTATTTATAAGGGAGAAATTTCACAGGGTTGTCGTAAATTCTCCTGCAACCACCTCATAGTCGTAAGTTCTCCTGCGACCACCTCATAGTCGTAAGTTCTCCTACGACCACCTCATAGTCACAAGTTCTTCTACGACCATGACATGATCTAAGTTATCCTACAATCATCTTGTGGTCGTAGATCCTCTTACGACTAAGTCAAACTTCAACTAATCTATCTATGACAATCCATTGCATCGTAGGTCTGTCTGACAAGGCAGTTAGCATGTGCATTTTTTCTCTGGTGTAACTGTGCATAACTTCTCTCTGACAGTAACTGCCGCGCAATGAGTTCGATACCACGTCTCTAATAACTCCCATCGGATGGTTATCATTCGAAATATTAAAGTATCTCTTGGCATGGAAAAATGGTCACCGTCCTGCAAGCTATATAAAGGTGAACGTCAGGGAGAAAATGGGGAGGAACGGGGATAGACCCAAGGGAGAATAGAAGTAGAGCAAGGCTTTCGCATTGCTTTATGCATTGTAATTAGTTCATTGAGCAATATCCACACAAGAGTAGGGTTATTATTTTCGCAGTAGAATGCCCGAACCTGTATAAAAATCTCTGTGTCTTTTATCTATGTGATTGTAGCCAGGTCGTAGCAAGAGTTTCCCCGAACCCAAATAAATTATATGTAAGATCAATACTAAAACATCGACAAAACTGTTTCAAGGTAATATCAGTTGTTGTGTTAGTGGTTATATAATTTTGCTATGATGTTGTTTAATTGCAACCTAATAAGGTTTCTAATTTTTTACAAGTTAGCCCCACCCTTGCTTTATTTCTAGGTCCGCTACTGCACCGGTACATCATGCAACATGCTAGTACAAGTTACCACATTCCTTTTCTGATCATCCCCATGCATAGATGTTGTGATTGCTTCTACATGCAATATGCACGCCTTATTCAGAACTTTAGTTCAGATGGAGCAAAGGAGAGAAAAGAGAGCTGTAGGACCAATGCAAGCAATAAGAGGGGGTGAATGGTTGTTTCTAAATTTTTTCTCAGTATCATTAATCTTTTACTCTATGCTATGAAAGCATAGAAGATCATATTACACCAAGAATAGATCAAAGAGTTGATCTATTATAAGTAGAGTAGGTGATTCACGAGTACACATATGGTTACAAGGTGCTCCCAAAACACTAGTCTTACTCACTTAAGTATTCTCACATAGCCTTAGAGAGGGAGAGAAGAAACTACTCAAGACTTATGACAAAAATCCTTCACTCTAGGTCTCCCCTATCCTCCATCATATAACCGAACCTCTTAGAGGGTCTTGACCCACTAAACACATGGAAAAACACGTTAACCCAACTAACATGATGATGAGGATCCACCTAGCAAGCTAGCTGAACCACATTGTTTTGGCTCTGATCTTTTACGATACGCCTTGCTGGATGCCCTCCTTATTTTAAGGTTCCTGCACACCCAAGAATAGTATGCACCTCCAAGATAAATCTTCTCCCACGCACACCACAACACGTGAACAAAGGATAGAGAAACCAAAGTTTCAGTGAATAGAATCCAACACCACAATTGGATTCAACACACCAAGAGCATTTTCTCGATGGAAATCTCAAGAACACACCAACAATGGCCACCAAACCATGGTGATTTTCTGGTTTCTATTTCTCAATTCATATCATATCATAGCCTAAGTTACAATGGGGCTACGCCTTAGCCTTATATGGGTGCACAATGAACGGCCTTAACTAAAAGTCACGTACAACCTGGCCTAAGGCCGAAACAAACTCCAATACAAACTAAAAAGTAAATATCTAAACTACCGCCTTAGCCTTATATATTTTTTGTGCATTAGAGACCTCATAATTGGTGTTCAAAGCTTTTTGAAAATTGTGCACAGAACTACAAGCACTAAAACTTGATCGATGTTGTGTTTTCCTCTTGAGCTAAACAAACTGTCTCTTTCTCTCTTCACCATGATTAGGCCCACACAATATATGCATAACTCCATCCAACCCAAGGTTCCAAACTAGGGTTTTCTCCCCGTGGCCGGCATGGTTCTTCTCCTTGTCTTCTTCATGCACCATAGTGATTGCATTCTTTCTGTTTTCACCATCCTCACTTCCCTCCCCCTTGGCTTTATCTTGTCAGATCAAAATAGCACTAACCAAAGTAGTAGTGCTACTTAGTGCCACATTACATGAGTTTTACGCATTCATGCAAGCTTCTCAAAGTGTTTACAAGACTCAACCTGCTAAACCATTAGTGATTGATCCACTTATACATCCCAACTCACCTTGACCTATCCGCCCCGTGGTTTTATTGAAGGCTCAACCTGATATTTTGGTAAACTCCCAAAATATCCCTGATGAAGCTTTTGGACATCTTCCCTTGATTTTGTTTTCATTTTCATATTAAAGCATCTCCACATACCTGTGGCGCCCAATGTTTTTATTGTCAAGTCTTCACGCATCCAGTCTCAATCGGATCGTCTCTACTTGCACCGGTCCAAGTCACTTGGCACACCACATGTACCAACTCGGCTCTTCACAATCCTTTTCATGTGCTTCCCGCTTGAGCCACATAGTATCACCCGGATTTATCCGACCTCAGGGACCTCAGTTCTCCCACCTAGTCCAGGTCACTTGCTGTCGACCGCTAATGTTATCCAAGCAACCTACACATCCAAAGACTAAGCAACCATCTCAAACATAAGTTCCATACACTTGACTCACGTCAGTCAAAATAATGCATCACGCAATACAACACAATCAACCAATAACTCCCATACCATGCACACACTCAAAAAGCTCAAGAGCACCTCTCACTATTCTCTGGCCATAGCCACCGATCTGATCACTCTCCCTACGGTGGTCAGATTGCCAACTAACAGCTGGTTTGATATGCCCAAACCGACTTAAATCATCCCTAGTAATAGGACACTGGTGTGATTGACCAACTCAACTCTAGTCAGATCACCAACTAATGGCCGGTTTGACTGCATACGCCCGACGGTTTGATTGGTCCCACATACTAGTCAGACCGATTATACTGATAGCATCACCGAATTTTGCCAAATTTTATAAAATCAAAATTCAACTTCACAAATATACTAATTATTTATCACTAGTTATCCATATGCGTCCTCCGAGAGAGAGATAACTGAAGGAAGCCGCTGCTGCTAGCGACTTCGCAGCAGGTAAACTGATCATGGGCTTGGTTGGTGCAGAGATGAGAGGGGGAAGTTTGGAAGGGGTGGCCAACCATTAATGTACTTTTTGACCATCCCTCTCTTTCCTTTTCCATTCTGCACTTATCTTTTTATTGTCATTTACTCCTAGTACTCCTATAGGCAGAGAAAAAAGAATATTAGGATGTAGAAGTATATGATTTATTGACTTTGCATAGAAATTGTGATGAAGTCATTGATTATAAATGCTGTGTTCGACCGATGATCCGAGTAGCTGCCTCCGTGGGTTTTTATGTTGTCTTTAGGCTCCTTTTTCTTTCTTCGTTGTCAGCATGTTTTCTTTTTTTCTTTTTTTAGTGAGTAGCTTTTTGCAACTGAAGAGCCTATCAGATTTATATTAGTTCGATTTCTTATTGTCTATTTAGTTCGATCACTCAGGTTAGTGTTTTGTCTTTTTTTTATCGGTGTGCTACCAATGCAAAACGATTGTTGGTTACATAATGTAAGTAGCTGTCTTAATGTGTTTGTTCTCTATAGTTTATGTGTATCCAGTTTGTGTCATCTACGCAGTTGTCTCTTTTTATTTTTACATTTGTTGATATTCGTGTTACATATAGCATACACTGTTGATATGAGATATCCATTTATGTTGATTGCTATGTGATAGTTATATTATATGAAATAATAGCATTCTGTTTTTATACGCTGTACTGTATACCATTATATTCTTCTGCTTATCTGAATGTATTTCGTATTATGCTACCTTTATTCAATCATTTTATGCTCTTATTGTTTTTGCTTCTTTTTTATTGTCACTGTTTCATCGTTGCAGGATTGTTTACAGTTGGTTCGTTGCTTTTTCCGGTTGAAGGATCAATTGGTTTATTCTGCTGAGTTTCAGCGTTGTGCTACTTCGGTTTTCTGTTCGGCGCGCCCATAGTTAAGTTCTCTCCATCGTTTTGTGGTCTTAATCTTTTGTGCTTTTGTAAATTTATACTTTGCTTGGTGGAATCATCTTAGTATCATATACATAGACTATTATATAGTTCTTATATTATATTAACCGCTAGGTATTTTATTACGTACCTATTGTAGAGTATTAAATTGTAATTTATTACTCTACTTTCTTCCTTTCCTAATTATTTATTATGGCTCTCAGTTTCTGTTGCCTTTCTCCTTTCATTGTTTCGTTCATAGGATGGTTTTACTGTTATGTAACTATAATCCTTACCCTTGTGCTTTTATTTAGGAATCTCTCTTCTTTCCTGACTATGTATTCAGTTATTGTGAATCTTACCCTTTTGTATTTTTGTAATATCATTATTTCATCGTGAAATCATCTCAGATTATCTAAACTTTAGTTTCCAGCCCTCTCTTATCTTTTATAAACTTTCCTTCTTTTCTCAGATCATTGTCAGTATGAAACAAATTGTTTATATAAATAATTATGTGATAGTTATACTACATTATGTTATAGTTATTTCATTAACTACCTGTTATATTCTATAAGATTATAGTTTATTGCTCTTCTTGCTTCATTTTGTATTTACTTATTACAAGTTCAAATCTCTATCTGGACTTTTCTATTTGCTTATTATAGGTCTTGATTTCTCTGCGTTTCCCATTTCATTGTCTCATTCATAAAAGTGTGTTACTTGTTATGTGGCTATAATCCTTACCTTTGTGCTTTTATTTAGAAATTCCTCTATTTTCCTCGCTATGTATTTAGTTATTATACATCTTAGTGTTTTTATCTTTCTAACCGTTATTTCATTATCGAAATCATCTCACTATTATCTAGGCTTTGTTTTTAGCCGCTTCTATGCTTTATGCACTTTCCTTCTTTCCTTGGATTTCTGTTGTCTTTCCCATTTCATTCTCTCATTCATAAAACCATGTTACTGCTACGTGACTATAATCCTTACCTTTGTGCTTTTATTTAGAAATTCCTCTACTTTCCTCGCTATGTATTCAGTTATTATACATCTTAATCTTTTGTATCTTTCTGGCTTCGTTATTTCATTAATGAAATCATCTCGCTATTACCTACCCTTTATTTTTTAGCCCCTTCCTATCCTTTATGAACTTTGCTTCTTTCCTCACCCAAGATAATTGTTTGTATGAGACAACTGTTTATATAAATAGTCATCTAATACTTGCATTCTATTTGGTTATAGCTATTTTATTAGTTACCTATTATATTGTATAGAAGTATGGTTTATTCCTCCTCTTTCCTCATTTCATATTTACTTATTACAGTTTTGAATATCTATCTACACTGTAATGTTTACTTCTTCACATTTATTTAGAAATTCCTCTACTTTCCTTGCTGTCTATGTTATGTAACTATAGTTCTTACCTTTGTGCTTTTATTTAGAAATTCCTCTACTTTCCTCCCTATGTAATTAGTTATTATATATCTTAGCCTTTTCTATCTTTCTAACTTCATTATTTCATTAGTGAAGTCATTTTGCTATTATTTAACCTTTATATTTTAGCCTGCACCTATCCTTTATGGACTTTCCTTTCTTCCCCCAATATCATTGTTTGTATGAGACAATTGTTTATATAAATAATCATGTGATACCTATATTCTATTTGACTATAGCTATTTTATTAGGTAGATATTATAGTCTATAGGATTATGGTTTATTCCTCTTTTTTTATTTGATATTTACTTATTACAGCTCTGAATTTCTATCTAAACTGTAATCCTTACCCCCTCTGCGTTTATTTACAAATTTCTTAGCTATCCTCGCTGTGTGTATTATCTAACTACTATCCTTACCCTTGTGGTTTCATTTAGATATTCCTCTACTTTCCTCACTATGTACTTAGTTATTATAAATCTTAATCTTCCCTATCTTTCTAACTTCATTATTTCATTAGCAAAATCATTTCAGTATTATCTAGCCTTTATTTTTTAGTCCACTCCTATCCTTTATGAAGTCTCCTTCTTTCTTCACTCAGTATTGTTGTTTGTGTAACAAAACTCTTTAGTAATCGATGATACTTATATTCTATTTGATTATAGCTACTTTGTTAGTTAGATATTATATTTTATAGGGTTATAGTTTATTTCTCTTCTTTATTCATTTCATATTTAGTTGTTAAAGCTTTAAATCTCTGTCTAGACTGTAATCCTTACCCCCCCATACTTTTATTTATAAATTTTTCTGCTTTCCTCACTATATATTCAACTGTTATAAATCTTAGTCTTTTCTAGATTTCTAACCTCATTATTTCATTACTCAAATCGTCTCAGTGTTATCTAAACTATATTTTTTAGTACTCTCCTGTCCTTTATCAACTTTCCTTCTTTCCTCACTCAAGAAGTATCATTGTTTCTATAAGACACTGTTTACATAAATAATCATATCATACTGTGTTACATCCCATTATAGCTATTTTGTTAACTAGCTATTATATTATATAGGATTATAGCTTACTATTCTTCTTTCTTCATGTACCTATTGGTAAAGGATTTATATCGATATAATCTTGCTATCGTTTTTGTCATGTTTTATCTTGTTTTATTTCGCAATTGTCTTTTCCTCTTAGTCATTATTCTCATTTGTTGGTATTTAGTTTCATGGATCCATTGCGCTCTACTAGAGCTCGCCATCAGAGATCCTTTACATCAACAATGTCTTCACCGTTGTCTCCACTGCTTTACCTAATGCTTTCACGCCATTGCTTTCACAACCACCATCACACCATGTATGATTGTTTTTAATATTCGTGTTTTATACACAACATACTTTCATGAGTTTCGATGATCAGATGACGGTAATGTTAGGCTGCCATGGAAGTAGTAATGTACACACTGTGCTTCGTCAGCCTTTTGACTACTGCCCTCATGTTTACCTGAAAAAACTCCAGGATGATGGTAATGTTAGGCTGCCATGGAAGCAGTAATTTGCAGGAAGCTTTTTCTTTCTTGGACAGTTAATAAAGGTCCCCTTCTTCTTTAGACTTAACTAGATAAATCATGGTGCTGTGTGTAGTGTGGTAGATGAGATGGACGACTTGGGAGGTTTTGCTTGTGATGTTGAATAAAAAGGACGAGTAGGCAAGAGAAGTGACAACAGGGAAAGTTGTTCTCAAATAGGCCGGCCTTTTTTTCTTCAAAGACGACTTGCCAACTGCAAAAATCTCTTGGCGGGTTTGGCCGTAAGGAAAAGCTAGGAACGGTGGGCCAGGAGCAATCCAAGCCGACACGCCCGGTTGGCTTCATGACATGTACTGTACTGCTCAAATATCAAACGCATGCGAAGAATTTTGTGGTCTTCGAGAGTATGTTATTATTCTTCCCCTGTACAATTTAAACGCAGGCTTCAATCTTTGCACCAAGCAAAAGTCTTGCAATAAACAGCCTAGCTTGGAGTATTTACTTTGCAAAGAAGGTGATGGATGGGGGGTGTGTGTGTAACTCTGTATCCAAGTTTCTTCTCCTAAGAAGCAACATTAGTGTTATTGTTGACCGGCAGCACCAATTGGTTAGGAATATCGAGGCATGGTCATTGTCAGACCACATGTGTGTTTGACCGTAGGGAAGTATTTACCATATGCTTTAGCTTGCAATTGTAAGTAACCACTGACCACCGCGGCATTGCCGGCGGAAATCTCATACATACGCACATGTATTTGTCTTTTCTATACTCTTGGGAGTATGTACTCCCACCTTTCAATATACCATTTAAACGAACAAGCATATATTTATATAGGATGCTGAAATACGGCACCATGGTGCCTAGGCACTATGATTTCAAATGCGTAAATTCAACCCAAATTCGGGTGTAGTTTTCGAAAATATCAGTTTTATAGTATATTATAGCAATTTAAATGAAACGTATACCTTTAAAAAAATACATATACATATACATGTGTATATATATATGTGTGTGTATATGTATATATGTGTATATATATTTATATGTATATATGTATATAGGAAGCTGAAATGGGGCACCATGATTACAAATACCAAATACGTGAGTTCAACCCACATTCGGATGTTTTTTTTGAAAACATCGGTTTAAGGTATGTACCCATCTGTAACATTCAAATGAAGCGTATACTTTTAAAAAAAATATACTCCATTTCAAAGTTTCGAACAAATTTAGTTCACATGCTTTGCTGATATGTATATATATGTGTATGTATATATATAATTAGCAAATACATACAATCAAACTATCATAAAAAAGGCAACTACCACTACTACAGAAAAGGTTATCAAACATGGTTCAAAAATATCATTATAGACGGTTTCATGAGCCGTCTAAGTTTATGGGTCAGTAATAACATCAGGTCATCACCAATAGTTTTCGAACCGTCCGTAATACAGACTATCACATATGGTTCTAAACTCATAACTAACTATCTGAGATGATTTTTTTAGTAGAAACCATCTATGATAGCTGATGTATCATAGACAGTTTTAACTACAAATCGTCTAATAGTAGAAACCATCTGTGATATCTGATGTATCGCAGATGGTTTAATTTTTAGGTGAAACCGTCTGTGATATATGTGTATTACAGATGATTTGTAGATAAAATTGTCTGTAATATTCCTTTTTATTGATAAATTTATTTTTGTTTGTTAGCTAGTCTTAGGAAATGCTAACCATGCCCTCTGATACAAACATAAACATAAGTACATGTATATATCTAATTCACATTAATTTTAGAAAGAAGACCATCTATTTCACAGATCAATTAAATCAAATGAAATAAATTAACCATACATGAACAAATACACACATGTACCATTAAGTTCAATATATCTTATTCCAAACAAGTTCAACCTACATTGTGAAACTCCCCATCTTCTCTTATAACCTGTGATATTAAGAAATATGTATACCGTCCTCTAATTTTTTGGAGCTCGGCCTGTTCCAACGCAGTTGTAGCGATGGTCACAACCTGTCGGTAGGAAGATCAAAGTCGTGCATACATATAAATTGATAAGTATGAAATAATTATTACAAGATTGACAAACTTGAGGATGATTGGTCTTCGCAGAACCGAGGAGTAGTTCCATATTGTGACAAATGTAGTATCCACATGTGTTGCCCAGTAGCTGCTGGTGGCACTTTAAAAATAGAATTGGTTAGTTTGAGAGACATTACTATGAAGTGTTATATAGGATTAATGTGTACTAGCAAATACAGAAAAATCTAGATCGTGTCGCAGGGTGCTGATCCCTCCCTTGGATCTCCATACAATAGCAATGTACTCGGCGAACGACCTACATGATTCCAAAAAGTTAGCCTTAACCATTGTGAAGAAAGAAAAGAGTACAATAGAGTTATATATGGAGAAAATATGTTTATCTATCGATTAATTGTTGGATAACTGTGAAGTTGATGTTAGACCTCTTTATGGAACCAAGGTATATTACCTTGTTCTATTTTAGTATAATTAAAATTAGAATTCAGTGGAATCTATACACTGGTATGTCGTCATGGTCATTAAACTTAAGTTCATGTTGCTTATAAAGTATAAATCAACAAGTATAGATACTAGTATAGCACTTACTCCTAGTTGTAGTGCAAAAGTACGAATTCCTTATCATGGTGAGCCACCAATGCTGTCGTTATGTAATTCTTGATGAAGAATGCATCCTCCTTGATGGTTTGCATGGAGACCAAATGTGGGTCAAGAAAACCTATTAGTGATTCCGTTAATCTGGCTTCACTCATCATGTGTGTGTGTATAGACTACTACAGAAATGGTTATCATAGACATTCAAAACCGTCATCACAGATGATTTCTGAACCGTCTGAATTTATATGTCTGTGATAACAGGTGATTATCACAGATGGTTTTCAAATCGTCTTTGATAAGTTATAACACAGGTGGTTTTTCAATAAAACCGTCTGTGATATATCAGATTTCAGAGATGGTTCTTAAACATAGTCATCAGTGATATGTCAAATATTACAGATAGCTAATACTAAAAACCATATGCGATGTTATAGATATCATAGATGATTCTTAAACATAGCTGTCTGTGATATCTGACATGTCACAGACGACTAATACTAAGAACCGTCTGTGATATAATAGATATCACAGATGGTTCTTAAACATAGCCATCTATGATATCTAAAATATCACAGACGGCTATTATCAAAAACCGTCTGTGATATATGATATATCACAAAAGATTTGTTATTACAAACCGTCTGTGATAACTATTTTAATAGCTAAATTATTTCTTGTTTTTTGGCTAGCCTCAAGAAATGTTAGCCATGCCCTCTGAAAACAAGTAAACATATCACATATATAGCACACGACAATCATTATAAAGATCTCACAAATAAATTAAACAACTAAAGGAAGTATAACCAAATGAATTATTTGATTAAGCACAATCAAGTGATTACAATTGTATCAAATGTTTGAATATCTACTCATCATCGCTAGCGTGGAACTCTCCATTCCTGTGTATGACCTCCCCCATCAAGAATTCAGAGAGCTGTTCTTGGACTTCTGCGAGTTTGTTAAGATCGAATGTACTTTCATCGAATTCCACGTGTTGTCGGTAGCAGTGTTAAAGTAATTAGCATATATATATATTGATAATCACGAAATATTTATTGGCAAGTTGATAAACCTCTGAATCATTCATCTTAGCGTTCATGATTTCCTGCATATGGCGGTAAATATAAAATTCACATTATTGCCCTATAGCTGCTGGTAGCACTGCAAAAATAGAATTACATACATAGGTATTGTCGGTTCTAGAGACATTATTACGAAGTGTTATATAGCAGGATTGTTTTGTATAGCGGGTACTGGAAATTGTGTACTGTGTCATATTGTAGCGCTGGATTCCTCGTGTCTCCCTCCCCGAGCAACGTAAGTGATGAACAAACTACATGATTTCAAAAAGTTAGCCTCGGCCATTGCAAACAAAGGAAAGACTACAATAGAGTTATGTATGGAGAAAATGAGTTTACTTGTCAATTGTTTGTTGCACACAGGTGAAGTCGTGGTTGCTCCTAAGTAGGGAATCAAGGTATATTACCTTGTTCCACTTTGATACAATCACAATCAGAATCTAGTGGGACTTAATCATGTGTGTCGTCATAGTGATTAATCCTAATTTCATGTTGCATATAAAGTACAAATGAAACTTGTATGGCAACTAGTGAAGCACTTACCCTGGTTGAAGGGTACCAGGATGTACTCATTGTCAGTGTGAGCAAGCAATCCCGTCGTTATGTATTCTTCGATGAATGATGCGTTTGTGTTGATGGATTGCTCAGAGACCAAGTGTGGATCGAGAAAACCCACTGGTTGTCGCCGTTGCCGGACTCATTTCATCATGGATCTATACATAAGCAATGAGTTATGACGTTTATTGGTATTACATGAATGTAGATCTTTATTGTACAATACTGAGAGTCCATGTGGAGGTGATCATATATTTGTGATGAGTAATTGACACTTGTTTTGGAAAGATTGAGTTTGTTTTGGGTGTTTTCTGCGAAGTCGTAGCCCTGTTTGAGCGATCGGAAGACCTTACGATCACTTTGGGCGTGGTTGTAGGTCATTGGGGTGGTTTACGATCACTTAGACCGTGGTCGAAAGGAAACAGTGAAGCTTACGACCACATTTGGCCGTGATCACAAGTCTCCGAGAGGTTTACGACCATATAGGGCGTGGTCGAAGTCCAGCCGGGCGGTTCACGACCACGTTGTCGAGTGTCGAAACCCAGCCGGGTCATTTACGACCATGTTGGTTGTGGTCGAAAGGGTTTACGACCATTTCTGCCGGGGTCAGACGCCGCTCCGACCACGTTATCACGAGCTACGATCGAAGTCGGCGCTCAGACTTAAGACCACGTTAGGGAGTCAGAAGAGCACGACCACGTTATTGAGAGCTGTGGTCGGAAGTCGAAGCTTCGACTGTTGCGGTCGATAGTCGGCAGGCTTCGACTACGACCACGTTGAGAAGTCAGAGTCTTTCGACCACGTTGTGTGACGGTCGTACATGGTTGGGTCGCACTTGGACTTGGTCTGACGCAGGTGGAAGTGATCGGAGAGCGGTCTCTCTCGGTCGGCCGTAGTCGACACTGGTCGAAAGTGGTCGTATCACTCTCGAATGCAGTCGGATGCGCTTGGATGCGGTCGTTTGCGGTCGGACTTGGCCAGTTTGCGGTCGGATGTACTCGGGAGCGGTCGGAAGTCTTCCGAAGCGATCGTAATGCATGGAAACTGGTCGTATGGCTTCTTAGAGCGGTCATTTCATCTGGAAATCGGTCGTAAGTTGTGTGCATCTCTTGTTCTATCTTTTTGTCTGGTCGTAATGGGTATACGACTTTGTGGAGTGTGGGTTGAGTTCTCTTTTCCGATGCAAATGGATGTTATCCTTGTCTAGTGCGATGCTATGTGATGTTTTGTTGTCTATGATGGTTGCAGGATCTTGAGGCTAGTCGTAGCGAGGCATGGATGACCGGACTAAGCACAGGCAGTGCTGAGGTCGGTGAGCGGTCGGGAGATGCCAAAGACGGTGAGGCCAGCGAGGTAGCTGCAAGCCGTGGACAGCAAGCTACGGAGGAAGCTTCCGGGAAGGCAGCAGAGTGGCATTTTGGAGAAATGGCCAAAGTCTGCAAAAGAGAAGCGGTTCTCTGCAAAGCACAGGAGTTGTTGGCGCTAACGGGCAAAGCAGTGGAGCCGTTGGGTTTAACGGGTAAAGCACTGGAAGCTCATTCACACTAGTGGGTAAAGTGACTGGGAGAACCCGGTGTTTGGTGGGGTTTACGGGTTCCCCCCGGTAGAAGAAGGCTATAAATAGAGAGGGTAGAGCTCGGGTGCTTGTGAGATTCTGATTTTCGAGTTGCTCTGTTCTTCCTTGTTTATTTGTGTGTGCGTGGGTTCTCGGGATGGAGCAAGTGTGCTCATGTATCTCCCAGTTGGAGTGGCTGTAGAAACCTTCATTATCAATCATTCATCTCTCTTCCTCCATGTTGAGTTTTTGTTCTGTGAGTTGTTTGATTGCTTTATTTGTGCTTTCTCTGCTTCATCCTTTCTCATGTATGTCCGAGAAGCTGGTTCTCATTTGTGCTCGCCTTCTTGATGTGAGAAGAGTTTTAGTGCCTTGATTCCTCTTGCTCTGGCGAAATCTTACTCAAGACCATTTGGTCGATTATTCCGAGAGCAACTAGTGGTCGGAGGAATCTCTCTGCGCTGATCGTGTACTTTTCGTGTTCTCCGTTCGACCACATTTCTCGCTTTCGATTGTGCGGTATTTTTGTTCACCGTTTTTGTCGGACTACTCTTGCTGCTGGATCTCGATTGCTCTGGGCTGGTTTGGTCATTCCGACCACGCAGAGAATCGATCAATCACGATGAAGATATCGGCAGCAGAAACTGGGTTTGATCATCTGCTCTCGTCCAAGAGGATTCCGTCCTGATCTCTACTCTGATTTCGTTCTGTTAGTCAGTCAAGTTTTCGACTACGTCGGTTGTTCGATCACGTGTTGACCTACGACCATGTATATTCGACCAAAGAATTAACTGTAAGGTCGATTGATCACTTGTTGGTTTTCGACCGCTTTGGACTTCTCTCGGCAGCAGTTGTTCTCTTTCATTTGTTGTCTGAGTTCCTTTTCTCCAGTGAGTTTTCGATCTCCTTCTTCATAGCTCTCTATCTATCGGAGAAGAAGATCTTGTGAGAGTACTTGTGGCGATTTTGAAGGCACCATTCACCCCCCCTCTGTTGCCACTTCGGTCCAACAAATACACTTACAGTGTCCAGCATTATAGAAGTGAGACATCGAGTTTGTTGAGGTTGAATAGTAAAAATAAGTCTTCAAAGGTCACGACGATATAACTCGAGTCGTGGAGGAAATGCACCTCTGTGTATCTCATGGTGAATTCACTTTACCGGTTTGGCTTCCTGTTGGACATATGCATGTACCAGGTATGCAATGACCTACAAGCCAGTCTAAGGCTGGGTAATTGTGACTTGGCGACCAACGACAGTCCGAGTTGGTACTTCCAGGATTCGAGAGGTGGCGTAGTCTTCTTTCTTTGGGTCTTAGCGATACATCTTCGACGCCGTCTCTACGGGAGCTGATGCAATAGACTTGTGAAGTGGTGCTTGAGGTGGAGTCATAGAGGGTTCTGTTTGATAGGCATGGTCATATGGAGATCACAGCACGGAAGGGTCCAGGGTGATGTCCCTCTTGGGCCATTGGACAAATGTATAGACGACAACCCATAGTGTCATGATTTCTCTATTTGGGAGTCTCTCCAATGGGACAGCTCTGAAAACATCATTAATCTTGTCCACGTAGACCTTCATGAAATCGATCACTAGCTAGGCACCGTGCACCAACGTCCCTGACAGGCTTGGATACGCCAAGCCCCGCCCAGTGTTAACAAGAATGGAGCCAACAACCCTAATTCTAAGGATGCACGGAGTGGCCTCCTACATAACGATACACGATGAAAGGCGTCCACCAGGTCTATATATGTAGCATTCTAGAGATGTACATTATCTGGATGTCATCTATAGGTAAGTGGGCGTCGCTATGTTTAGAAAATGGTGCAGATGCGTAGCTACTCCTACGTTGAGGGGGACTGGGTACCGCAATAACGAAGGTGGCTTGTGACTAGTTAAAGACTTTTCTTAGTTCTTCCCTCAATGCATCTCCTCGTAGTGAGGCAGCTATGTTCTCAAGTTTGCATCAAAGTCTTGTTTCATAAATTCCTCGCGCTCGGCCTTGGATCTCTTCCTGCTCCTATACACATCGGAGTTATTGGGAATCTGTGGGCTTGTTCTTTTTGGCTGCGGCTTATGGCTTTTGGCTGAAATTTTTGAATTTTGGCTGTTTACAGTACAGATTACGAAGAGATCGATACTCACTTGCGATTTTGGCTGATACAGATATTGGGCTTTTAACGTGTACTACGTTTAACTTGTAGACCCCGTCTTGAGAAAATACTCCGTTTAAAAGTTAGGTACTGTAGCGGCTGCGAAAAGCCGGCCGGCTTGTTGCCTGCCGAACAGGCCCTGTGCCTCCAAGATACGTAAACCCCTAGGCCTCGCGTAAGACCTGGGTCCTCCTTGTTTCGTAGGGTTGTGGATAGTATATCCCTCTCCCTGACTGTTTGGAAGGAGCTTTCGGAAGATTTGGTAATCAATGTTTGCTGCAAGAGGCACTCATGTTATTTTAGACACTATAAAGTTATGGACCTATTAAAAATTAGGTAGTTTAACATATCTTACTAGATATTGGGACTCTTTCTCGTCTGTGGGGTTTTTGAAGGAGGCGACGCCTGACCTCGCTCTTAACTAGTTTCAGGCGCGCTCGTTTGTAATCCTAGCAAATGGTGGGGAGGCCTCTGATCGGATTGTGACCTTGTCCTCCATTCTCCATTGCGGGATATCACTCACGTACCCAGCGCTGCCGAGTCTATGGGGTGAGTGTTTTGTCCCTGGAGAGCTTTGTGCACCACACTTTCTTGTTAAAATTTGGTCGTCGTCTTCATCCGCACAAAGGCCTCCCATATTTTCAGTGACACAAATAGATATCTCATGACAAGCGTGCTCTTGAAGGTCTTACATGCTTTTTCCTATCGTGAGGAGCGTCTACCATCGCACGAGTCCCTAGACTTTCTGCTGGGATCTTGAACTGTTTGAAAATTTTGTCCACAACACACTTTTCTCATCTTTTGTCAAACCTTTCTAGTTTTGCTTTGGTGATGAGGACCTATTGCCTTCTAATTATTCCATAGTTAGTCTGAAATACTGTCGCTGCTTTCTTCGGTTGCAAAGGGACCCCATCTGGAGAGACTACCATGATGGCCATTTGGCCCTCTAGCCTTTTCGATACTCCTCTGCCATGCCTAGTTACCCTGGTCTTTGGAGTGTCAGTTCCATTCAGCGACACTACAAGAAAAAACTAATTATAGTGAGTTGTGAGCATAAACATGGCACATGGTTGATCTTACAAGAAATTAGAACATTCGGTAATGTATATTATTACTACAAGATCTCGTTGTAATACTAACATCCCAAATCACACATCGTAGTGTCTCAGTTGTGAGGGGACATGCATTTCTCAACAACTACAAGACAAACATTAAAGCACCGTACATTAAAGCACAGGTGTATAGTGTTGTAAAGTTCCTTTTGTACAACCACTACTCCAACTCCTAGTGTTTCATACCCCTTTTTTTACTTGAGCTAGCAGCCCACCCATAGAAGTAAGGAGAGGAGAGTCAGAGGAGGGGACATGTATTTCTCAATAACTAAAAGATGAATAATAAAGCACCATACACATGGGCTTGAAAGGGCTGAAGCAAATTAATTTGCTTCAACCCCTTCGAAGCTCACGTGTATAGTGGTGCAATGTTCCTCTTGTACAACTACTACTCTGATTCCTAGTGTTTCATGCCCTTTTTTTTACTTGAACCAGCAGCTTACCCATAGAAGTAAGGAGAGGAGAGACAAATGTGGGGATATGTATTTCTCAAAAACTACAAGATGAATATTAAATCATTGTACACTTGTGCTTGAAAAGGTATAAAGCAAATTCATGCCCCTTGAAACCCAAGTGTATAGTGCTGTAATGTTCCTCTTATACAACTACTACTATGACTTAAAGTGTTTTATGCCCTTTTTTTTTACTTGAACTAGCAGCCCACCCATGAAGTAAAAAAAAGTCAGAGGATAGGAGACAAGAATGTAGTGGAGGCCAAAGGAGAGCGTGGACCACTAGACACCTAGAAGGCCGACTGTGAGGACGACATGAAGGCGACATTTTCAGCAATGACAAAGGACACCATCCATGTCTTCATCCACATGAGGACCACACCGAGATTACCACCAACAACCTTACCACTTCTAGCTCGACACAAGTAGGTCCACCTTCCCTCCTACATCCATTTCCCCCATTCCTTTTTTGATTCCACATAAACAAGACACTAACAGATATGCACGGATGCAACACACAAGAAGTAAAAAGTGGGATTTAGGATCTATACCTTCGGTAGGAGAGGCGACGGGGGAGGAGAGAACTCATGAACACACGTTAATAGATATGGATGGATCTATAACATATACCTTTGGGAGGAGAGGTGATAGCTAGGGAGGAGAGGTGGCGTCAGGAGGAGGGGCGACGGGGCCACCATGCCATGTGTGGATGGAGAGGACAAAGATGTTGGGTTATCCGGTGACAGCAGCGGCTATGGGGGGACGAGGAGACAGAGGGGTGCGTGCGTGAGTGGGGAGTAATAGCGCAAAACCTAGCAATGGCTATATTTATAGAAAAACTATCACAGACGGTTATATTGAATAACTTTCTGTGGTATTAATATCACAGACAGTTCCATTATCTAACTGTTTGTGATGTGTAGAACGTCTGTGATGTTTATATTATCACAAATGGTTCTATAATTAAACCATCTGTGATGTTGATCCTTATCAAAGACGGTTATATAATGGAACTGTCTGTGATGTTAACATTATCACGAACGATTATATTATAGAATCATCTGTGATACATATAACATAGATGGTTTATGCTATCAAACCACCTATGATAGTTCCTTCTGTACATAACATATCAAGTTTTTCGACTAGTCTCAGGAAATGCTAGCCATGCCTTATGAAAACAAGCAAGCAGATACAATCGTAGATGTAACTATTTCTAAATCACAAAATCAATTACAATAGAATAATTCCTTAATTACATACTGAGTTTATTAATTACATTAGAATAATTTCCAAATAGGTATTCATCGTGTGGGATCATTCTACTTGGCTATTTTCCTTTTAAATAAACTCTTCATAATGATCGACATGCATATAGCTTGCTTCATCCCTTTATTCTTCCTCAAGTCTGATGTCGTCTTCAAATGGAGGTAACACTCAAATTAATTGTATTTTTCCTCATCCACGACATTCTCATATCCGACAATCCTTCTTTTTCTATGAAGAACTATGTGGAGCTTCTTATTTGCTGGGTTTGTTACATAAAAACTTGAACAACTTGCCTCACAAGTACTAATGATTCATCTTTGTAGGAGCTCTCAAATCTCTTCTACAAGCCCATAGTAGGAGCTTGGGGCAGCGGTACTAAACTTCTCATGAAATGCATCTATACGGACACCTGAGTTCTACACTATACTCTATCCTGATCTGTTGTATGAAATGTGTACCCATTAATGTCATATCTTTGCCATGTTACAATTGTAAATTTTGGCCTTCTTGCCAACCATTGCAGTGTTTTACTTGATGAACTCCTAGTGAATCGCACCATTATAACCATCTGTTGAACCGATGGTTATGTTGTCTCGTGGTCCAATCCTCCGATCGGCTTGGATTCTCTTGGCATAGTATACCATTGTGCTCTTCAATATACGGGAACACTTCAGTCATGTGTTGTATGACCATAAAATGGGCTTGATTGTACGCGTCTAGATCAGGAGTTGTTACTTTCCTTCTGATGGTCCCAATACCCTCTAGCCTCCTCTCGTAATGAGATGGAGGTACACCTATTGGTTTGACCTGAGCCATTTAATCTATGCAGAACTCAATGACCTGTTCGGTTGCATAACCTTCGATGATGTTACCCTCCGACCGAGATCGATTGCGTACATAGGACTTGAGAAACACGGGGCCGCATATCTTTGTCTCTTTCACAAGGTGGACAATGAGATGGACCATGATATTAAAAAATGATGGAGGAAAAAACATCTCAAGATGACATAGAGTCGTCACCACCTCGGCCTGCAGAGCATCTAGTCCATCGGGATCTATGACCTTCTGAGCAATTGCGTTAATGAAATAACACAACCTCATGATTGACACTCGAACTTTGTTCGACAAAATAAATCTAATTGTAACAGGAAGCAATCGTATCATTAGCACATGACAGTTATGAGACTTTATACCAATTAATTTCAAATCTTCTATGAAAACAAGTTTTTTTAGGCTAGCGGAGTGACCGGACGGAACTTTTACACCATGCAAGCACTGACATAGTTCAATTCTTTTGAACTTAGACAAATGTAGCATGATGGGGGAAGGTACGTGCGGCCTTTATCGGTGCTAACTCGATCTTGATATTCATAGTGACCAAGTCACTCCGTGCGTTGACACTATTATTTGTTTTGTCACAAATATTCAGTAAAAGACCAATCAATCTATCACATATATTCTTCTCTATATGCATGATATTGATTCACAGAAGGTTCTTATTAATAACCATATGTGATAATTCACAGATGGTTCTTAACAAGAACCGCTTGTGATAATGGGATATTTCACAAATGGTTATTATTATAAACCATCTGTGATAATTATTTATCACAGATGGTTATTATTACAAATATGCAAATAAATATTATAGACGGTTCTAAAGTAGAATCGTCCGTGACAAATACGGTTCTAAAATCTAAATTCATTCTCATATATATATAATGCAAATTCAGTAATAACTCAAGAGTAAATATGTATTACTTAGTTGATTTTTACTAGGCATTAATGTCGTCATTTCGTTATACTGAGAACGTTTACATATGTCAAAGAGAGCAAATACAAATTTAACTACTTCATTTTACATATATACAGTGCCCAATTAGTGTGGCCAATCGCTTCTTACAAAAGATAACAAAAAATTAAAAACCTAACTGCTTCGATGTTTTTTCTAGTGTTGGAGGTAGCATGCAATCTCCGTCTTCAAAACTTTGTAGGCGACATGGTCAGCATCGGATGGTTTGAAATCATTAGCGAACGAAACCCGAAATGCATCCACCCACTGATGTACTCATTCAAGTGTCTCTCAAACACCCTCTAACTAAACAATCAAGTCGAAATGAGTCCATAGGTGCTCTTCCTTTTCTTAAGGGGACTTGACAAGGTTGGCTCGGTCTCCTGCCATCTCGATTAAGCACTCCAAGCGACATCAAACCTCTTGGAGACATGTAACATCATTGTGGAGGACCATGTCGATGGCGAGGTTAGCTTGCTGAAAGCGCGACACCAACTGAAAGACACAGCGGAGGAGGATGTCAAGACGGTGGAAGGTGGCTTTCAACTACTTTGGCAAATCCTTGGGCATAGGAGGGAGGACACTGTTGGCATAGTGTCCTTCCGTAGCCTCTGCCAATGTGCGGCCGACAATGTGCCCGTCCAGGATAGCTAGGTTGACCATCAATGTCGGCAATTAGGGAGAATTGGGAGCCATTTATTTGTGCTTGAGAAACAAGGAAGACAAGGAAGATAGCCGATGAGGTGCTCATACAAGATTAATCTCTGGTGGCGGACGATCATTTTTATACAACAAGGAATACATCCGGCTTGTGAGACAAAAAGATGCATCTGGGAGCCAAAACAATCGAAGGCACGCATAAGGGAGAGGAAGCATATCATAGACGGTTCCAACCACAAGTCATCGGTGATACACAACTACCACAGACAGTTTATATTAATGACTGTTTGTGAACTATTACATATGGTTCTAATTAAAACCGTCTATGATATATGCAATTATCACATATGGTTTATATTTATAACCGTTTGTGAAATATCACAGACGGTTATTGAAGTATCACATATAGTTTTAAAGAAAAAACCGTTTGTGATATTTAGTAATATCACAGAAGTTCTTTTTAATAATCATCTGTGATACTTCAACAGACGGTATTCAACATGAATTGTCTTTAATATTACCTCTTCATAGAAGGTTTTTAGCGCTGATAGCAACACAGATGGTCTCTAAACCAAAATCGTCTGTGATAGTTTTGGTCAACCGTTTGTGATGAGGTGTACAGTATTAGCCTTTTTTTGGTAGTATACAATTCAAATTTTAGTTCAAACTTGTTTGAACTAGTTAAACTTGATATTAAAAGAATTCTAAAATTTTTTACACACAATACATAGGAGAAACACCTATTTTAGATCATGATGCTTAGGTGCAAATGGCATCATACCGTGTGCGCCAGTTTACGTGCCGAGAAGTTACCACCATTGGCGAGTGAAGTTACTATTAAATACATGTAGAGTTACTATCCAGTTGTGTACTAACAGTGACTCTATATGTGTTTGGCAGTAACTTCACTCACAAACGGTAGTAACTTCTTAGCTCGTATTTTACACATGCGCGTAGAATATATGTATATATATAGGACGCTGAAATGAAGCACCTTGGTGTCTGGGCACCAAGTCTCCCTGCCTTTGGATTGCTTTTAGATGTGTGCAAGTGTAACGATATATAATATAACAGGTAAACCCGTTGACATTCATTAATTCAAAAGGCAACAATTTGGAAAGGAAGCTATTGATTTAGTATGTTGAATCAATCATGGATGGAAAGTCTTGATCATGGATGGAAAGTCTCAATCATGGAGTTTGGGCACTATGGTTCCCCTGTTATTTATACTATATATATCGTAGTCTTTTTCATGCTCTCAAGAGTACATGCTCCCCTTCGTAGAGTTATTGGTAGAAATGACCGTTTCTCGCACGGCATTATCAAAAACAACACCCTCAAATGGTATTTGCAAAAATGGCAACTCTGCCGCACGGTCACCGCACGGCACTCCACTTGGGATCAACACGTTGCGGAGTGCCGCACGGTCACCGTGCGGTATTAGCTGCCACGTGTCAGGCTATGGCTAATACCACATGGTGATCGTGTCTGGTACTTGTCGACCTAAGGCGGAGTGCTACACAGTGATCGTGCAGCATTCGCCATGTGTCGGCCCATGACAGAGTGCCGCATGATCAGATATGCTATTTTTGTAAATATCACTTTAAAGATACTATTTTTACTAATATTGTATGAAAAACGGTTATTTGTGCCAAAAACTCACCCTTCACATATGTACACTTGTAAAGCTGGCGCAGCATCTATGATCGACGAGCTAGAGGCCGCGACAACATGCAAGCGAAAAGGCGGACAAGATGTCATTGTATCCGACAAAGTTCACGTACATCGTACCCTGCAAAATAAATCTAGCTAGGACTGTTTTTCTCATCAATTCCGGGCTTGCTGCCAACAAAAGGATCATTATATTGCTATGCATGACCAGTCGATCACGGCACGAGACAAGTGAGACAAACTGTCTGCAAGAACAGTGGCACGTACAGTGTTTCGATCTCTCAAGCATATGTGAACAGTGACACGTACACTTATTATATTTTATTGAGATAATTAATGACACCTTATTTTGATAGACCTATTAGTTAATGTCAAAATCTTTAAATTTGCAACTATTGAAAGTGTATCAGATTTTACTTAATTTTTCTAAAAAGATACTATTCTATCAATATTAAAAACACACAAGATAATAATAACATGAATAATAGTATAATATGAATATAAAAACATTCACAGTTAAATCATATTAAGTTGTGTGATAGTATGACCCTTAACATGTCAATATCTATCATCATGCTTCCTGTTCACCGAGCCATCATGCTTGAAGTCACTATATGTATCCACTAAGCTATTATTTCTAACAGCTAATAATGAATTACATATGAGAATATTAAGCACCACAATCAATACGCATGCTGTTATACAATAATATATAGCTCATAGCTATAATTCAACATGAGATGCAGGCCATGAAAAACTCATATATGTATCACATACATAATGGGCCATACTATTTACATCAATCCTTGCAAAAGCAAGTTATTCTATCACCTAAACGAATTTAAAATACTCTTTAATCACTTTGGATACACTCATATACCCAAAGGAAGTTATAATTCAATATGACACGCAGACAGTCAAAAACTTATATATGCATCATATACACAATAAGCCATGCTATTTACATCAATTCCTGCAAAAGTAAGTTATTATATCACCTAAACGAATTTGAAATACTTTTTTTATCACTTTAGGTACACGCATTTATTAATTATGAGATACTCCAATGTGGTACACACAAAAAAATTGTAAGAGAGTCTATGGTTTTTAGTATATTTTATATATACCTTTATATTTGCACATAAAAAGAAGTACGTCTAAAAAATATATATACCACCTCTAAAAAAGTATGTATCCCATGTAGATGTTTTATATATTTATATACTATACATACATACCTTATTACATAAGATACTCCATATATTATAAGATATGGTATAGGAAGTAATTCTAAAAGTAGAAAAGAGGTTATATGTATCTAATACTTTTTTTTTACTCTCCACATGATAGTATATACTCACACTTTCACACATGTACACTTGTAAAGTTGGCGCGGCAAGCGAAAAGGCAGACAGGATGTCAATCGTATCCGACAAACCTTACGTACACCGTACCCTGCAAAATAAATCTAGCTAGGCCCGTTTTTCTCATCAATTCCGGGCTTGCTGCCAACAAAAGGATCATTATATAACAATGCACGGCCAGTCGATCACGGAATGAGACAGTGTGTGCCTGCAAGAACAGTGAGCACGTACAGTGTTTGGATCTCTCGTGCATATGTGAAGAGGATATATATCGATCGAGTTACGTTGCACCGTCACATCCATCGATCGATGGATCGGTGGGTGCGGTAACAAAGGCCGCGGGCATTTACAGCAGTGAATAAAGACGGCGCCGTGCATGTATGGCGAGTTTTCGTTATATATAAGGTCTTTTTAATGCGTATTTATAGAAATAGTCATATGTCAATAATATTGATAAAAATAGTGTTTCTGCTATCTGATCATCGAACAACAGCGCCCAACAGTCGACACGTAGCGTCTGCCAAAACGGCAGGTAATTAAGCTGGCTAATTAGCTGACTTAATTACCTACCTAAATTTGTAATTTTACTTTATAATTTTTTTAATTTGTAAATATAGAAAATGAGCCCTTGGTGCCGCACAATAGCCAGACGACAGGCCATTAGCCCCTAGTCATTAGTGCTTAATCACCTATTTAAATACGCGTCGCTCAAATAAATTTTAGAGGTAGCAAGTGGTGCAAAAATTTTGTAAAAATTACACAACATAGCACACTACGTCAGGAAGATCCATAAAAAATTTTGTAATCTTTCACAACTATTTGCTACCTCTAAAAATTCTTGGAGCGGCGCATAACTGTTTAATTACCTCGTTAATTATGTGTCATTCCAATAATTTTTAGACATAGCAAATGGTCTCAAAAAATTGCAAACAAATTACACAATGTGCCACGATGCCTTGAGAAGCTCCACAAAAATTTCGTAATTTTTTGAGCTCATTTGCTATATTTACAAATTCAAAAAAACTATAACATAAAATTATGAATTTAGACAGATAATTAAGCTGGCTAATTAACCAACTTAATCACCTGCCGTTTTGTGGGTAGACGGTAAGCCACCTGTCATCTGCTGGCCGGACGGCAGGCACTTGAACGTTGCCGTCTAGTGACTGAATGATAGAAACGCTATTTTTATTAATACCTATTTCTATAAATACATATTGGAAAGGTGCTATATAAGACAAATATTCCATGTGTGGCTGCCAATGCCTTTCAGTAGTGAGTCGTAGTATAGTAGTAGACGGCGACGTACGATGGAGAGGCCCCATCCCAATATCGCATGCATGGCTGGCTGCGTCGATCGATTTTCCATTCCCAGCTTCGGCGCTCGCGTACGGTAAAACTCGCGCCACAAGCTTCAGATTCTTAAAAACCAGCTATTACTTTTAGTTTTTAAAATCTGATTTCTAAACAAAAACTAGTAGGGTATTTGGATCTCCTAATTTTTAAAAACTAGTTTCATTTATAATTGGTGCTAATAGACTATTATACCCTTACATTTATTGCTCTTGAATAGCACATTAAACAGCCATGCGTGGTCTTTAATGAGGGTAAATGGGTATTTGTGCAAAAAAACTGGTAAAAGCTAGATATCAACAGCTTCTTGGTTTTTAAGAATCTGGGTAGGTAGATTTTAAAAACTGCCTCAAAAACTGGTCTGTTTGGATTCCACCTATTTTTCAAAAACCAGATTCTTAAAATCTGGTGGATCCAAACAGGACCTTAGCTGCGCCGCCGCACGCAACGCAACGATCGATCGATGCATCTTCTCCTTTCTGAGCCGTCCAAACCTGTCTCCGCATCTCCGCCACGTACTGCTGTCGATCCCATGTCATGCAAGTTCGCGGCAACGTGCACGGAGGAATCTCAAGATCCGATCCGATGCGGCTGCTGCCGTGGCTGCGACGCACGTGTTTGTCTGTGAAGCGTGAACCACACAGATCGATCAAAAGCACTTATATTTTGAGCATTTTTTTTACTGTGAGGGGTACCTTCTACTACGAATTTTGGCCCTATTCTTTTCAGCTTCTAAAAACTGCTTTTCGATTTTTCTACAGTAACTAGCTTTTAAATAAAATATTTTTTCAAGATAGGATCTACTAGTTAATTGTAGTACATACTTTACTGACTTTATTTATATTGGTAAAAACCGCATGTGAGTTTTTATTACTATGTAATTTCTTGTACAAACAGCCTAAAAGCTATAAGCCACAGCCAAAAGCAGTTTGGCATTCTAATTGGCAACGACGCCCTGGTTGGGTGCTCCAGACACGTGTTTTAAGGGTTGCCTTTTTTTTCTCCCAATGCATTATAAGTATTGTTATGGATTATTTTCCCAGATTTTTACTTATTTTTGAAATTTGATACTCCCTCCCATCACAAAAGAATATATTGACCTGGTCCTCAAAACACATCTTTAATCCCTATTTTTTATTGTAATATATTTATAAAATCTAATAAAATTATACTTTTATGAAAGTTCATTATGAGACAAATCTATACCTCCCGTTACAAAAGAATATATTTGCATGGTCCTCAAAACACATCTTTAGTCACTATTTTCTATTGTAATCTATTTATAAAATATAATGAAATTATACTTTTATGAAAGTTCTATTCGAGACAAATCTATAACTACTATTTTCATGTGTTCAATCTAAATATTGAAAAAGATACTGATAGCTAGAATTTAGAAAGTTTGACTGCATGTACCCTAAAATAATGTTCAATTGTGACTGAAGGAGCAGGAATATAACCAGGCCTTGTTTGTATTGGTTTTAAAAGATATTTTTTTATAGTAAATGGCTTTTTTTTACAGTAACTAGTTTTCAAACGGAGTGCTTTTTCAAAGTGGGGCCTACTAGTCGATTGTAGTACACATTGTATTGACTTCATTTATATCAACTAAAATCGTATGCGAGTGTCTCTCTCTACAAGCTATTACTATTTATAAGTTAAAGCCAAAATCCAAAACTAAAAGCTAATATGAACGACCCTAAGTATCACTTTGAGTAAGTGATCCGACTAGCTTTGCTCGTATACTCAAAAATTTTCGAGGACACGCACCACTCCATTATGCAGAAAGAATCCTACACTCAAAAATAATATTGCAATGACCAGGACTGTCCTTCCTATATATTTTCTATGATTTTTTTATTAATAATCTATTTTTTTATTCGAAATAATAGAAATATACCCACGCAAATTTTTTTTTTACAAAAATAGGCTCTAGGGGCGATTGGAGCCTATCGCCCAACGATCGCATGACAAGCATGCAATCCACTGGTCGTTGGGTAAATTATTGCAGTTACCGAGCGGTTGGGCGATTGGTTGAAGTTGCCCATCGGTTAGGCGACTGCGCTTCCAGTCGCCAAAGGGTTTGGCAACTGGAAGCGAAGATAAAAGGACCGCGCGGTGAATAGAAGCGACAGAAGGAGAAGAAGGGAGAAAAGGAGATGGAGGAGGAGAGGAAAAAGGAGAGGAGAGAAGAGGAGAGGGAGAGAAGAGGTGAGGAAAAAGGAGAGGAGAGAAGAGGAGAGGGAGAGAAGAGGAGAGGAGAGGAAGAAGCGACTCTTGTGAGGTAATTTTTTGTTGTATTTAAAATTTTGTATATGAAGTAGATAGTTTATTTAGTGTTACTATAAGTAGAAAATTGTAGATGTAGACAAAAATAGTCCAACTTTAGTATAAAAAATTTAGTCAATGCAGTTTTAAAAATTTTGTAGCCGTAGTAGCCTATAGTTGTGTAAAATTTAGTGAACATAGTTGTAGAAAATTAACATTGTTAGCAAATTGGCATGCATATAAAATTATAGTTATAGAAAATTCTGTCAACATTACATAGAAATTAATCATTCATAGAAATTTGTAGTTATTAAAAATTCAGTTAATATTTTTGTAAGAATTTCATAATTTTTTTGTACAAAATAATAATACGTAATATTTATGATTAATTACGAATTAATGTAATATCATTAGTACATTGGAAAAATACATGTACCATTGTAACTGGTATATAGACATTTAAATTGATATGCCATGTAAATAGTCGAAACTATTAGGAATTTTTTTGTAGTAGGGGACAACAAGAGTAGCGAGAAAAGAGTGGTGTCGATGTGTGGTCTGCTGATAGGAAGTTAATGCTACGAGGTTCGTGTAGTTGGTTACGACAAGCGAACGATCGGTGAAATGTGAATCACAGTACATCAATACTTTCTTAGTGTGCGATGCAATTTGACTAGTTGCAAAATTAAAAATATATGAAGGCAGACATCAGTAATGCCGATACCCACTACATTTAGAGTGCATTACGGTGTTGGAATCATTCGTGAAGGTCCAAATGGTGTGGATTTGAGCGGTTTTGTGCAAGCCTCTCTGGTACACCTGGCACGGCGAGAATGCTTGAATTGCAGATGTTATGTATTGGCTTACCTGTAGTTTTTTGTTGGACCCTGACGTGTATAGCATCGTTATACAAGGGCTTTGGAACCGGTCTTCCACGGATATTAGATGGGAGTTGAGAATATTGATGTGCACTGTTGCGTGGAAGGGGTTTGTGTAAGAGTGCTGACGCCGTGGATATGAGTGCGTGATGCTTGTGCAACCATGCCTAGTACAAGCTGTGCAAGGTCGTGCAGACGGCCATCATCTAGGAGGTGCGACCAGCTCGAGTGGCCCGCATATTGGTGAAGAGAAGGAAGATGCTTGTGACGAGGCTGATGTGGTATATGGATGAGAGAGAGAATGGTCACGCCATGGTGAGAGTACAGGACAAGCCGATGAAGGGGAGTATGTGGAGTACATAGTACGCCAGTGGAGTATGATGACCAGACAGCTTGGGCTGAAAAGAAGCTATACAGGAGGACGACGATGACAGTTTGGATGAGGACAAAGCTCCCATCTCACAGGAATGGAACCGGTTTGATGCTGAGAGTGTTGCTGCACACGATGAGCACGAATCACCATGGGAGTATCATGGGACAGAGGTTTGGCTGCATTTAATGTTTGCTGACAAGGCATCGCTGCAGGATGATATCAAGCTATATGCCCTGTCTATGCAGTGGACTTTTTGTGTCGTGAAATTTAGCCAAGAGCAGTATAACATGAAGTGCTAGCAGGTCGGTTGTCCTTAGAGGGTGCTGTTGGATCGAGATCGGCAACAGAGGGGGGGGGGTGAATGGTCCCAAAAAATCGCCCCCAAAAAGGTATCCACTAAAAAACTATTCTCTCCAATAGCTATGAGAAGCTTAAGAAGATAAATAGTTCATATGCTCCTTGGAACTAAAATAGTTCATATGCTCCTTGGAACTAAAACCAACCAGAAAAGAAAGCGAAACCCCAGTCAACAGGGAAGAAACAAACCACATCTGAAAATAACAGAAACCAGCACCTAGTGCAGCCGGCCGGTCTGATCGCACCTTATACACCGGTCAGACCGCCAGGTCATCACCGGTCTGACCGCCCATGGGCCGGTCTGACCGCAGTTGGCCGGCCGGTCAGACCGGTCCTATAGGACCGGTCAAACCGCAATTATCAGCCCGGTTAGACCGCCAAAAGAAAACCAATCAGACCGTCCCTCGAAATTCAGAGCAGGCTGCAGACTGAAAAATGCAGGGACTTGACCAATTCAGTGAAATCTATGGTTTTTCTCTGTTCTCTTCAATCCAGAAGTGCAAGAATATGTTCTAAATAGCATCAAGCTCTTTTGGAACATAGGAATTCATCAACTGAGCAAGAATTTGAGATTTTAGCCAAAACCTGAATAGTTACAGAAAGTAACACTGATTTCTAAATTGCTAGCCAATCTTTGATCTTTTGATCATGATCTTTTGCAAAAAGATTAGCAATGATCTCAGGACTAGCAAACAGGAAACTCAAGCAATCTCATGAAGGGGAATCAAGAGAATCAAACACCCCTGACATAAAACCCTAGCTATAGTGTTTAACAAAGGAAATCTGACAAAGGATTCAAAATTAATAGGAGACATTGAATCTACCTCATGCTCTGGAAAATGGAAAGATCATATAGCCATGAATATTTTCCTATCACAGAGCTATCAAGGATCATTCACACAAACTACCAAAACACAACAAAATCAGTTCAGGCAGTGAAGAACAGAGAGGGAGACCAAAAGATGAAAACCATCACAGATGCAGCAGGAGATGAAAATAGCCAATAAAATCATTCTTATATTGATAGAGAGGAAGAACGATGAATGATTACACAGGGATTACAACCATCTCCTCTTAAAGACTCAAGAACTCATCTCTCTGTTCACACAGAGAAGAAGAGACAGAGCACGTACTCTTCTGTTCTCTTCAACAACTCCCCAACAGAAAGCAAAAGAGAGACACAAAAGAAAACCCTAACAACCTCTCTCAAAAGCCATCAACTCCTCTCTCAATTAATACATGCACCAGGAGACACCCCTCCTTATATAGGCTTTAGTTACTGGGTTTCCAACCCATTTTGCCAGCTAATTCCAAACCGAAACCGCTCCCACTTGTGCAGCCTTGCGAATTTACCAAATCACCCCTCCTGCACCTTCCAGAAAGTTTCCTCATTTCTTGCCGTCCAAGCCTCGCAACCACCTTGAGTCCTCATCATCTTGGCACATCTCGACCGGTTTGACCTCGGCACCACCTGCGCCTAGTCCGGTCATCCCGTGCCTCGCCACGACTTCGCCTCGACGTCCAGCATCCATCACAGATAAGAAACACATCACATAGCACCGCTCGACATAGTGTAATCAACAATAGCATTAAGAGAAATCTTAAGCATGAAAGAGCCCAAACCTGTCAAATTAAAAGAATAAGCATCCTAAGCACTTCGACCAAGTTTGACAAAGTCTGACCGAAGCCGATTGCACCGAGCAATGACATGGCACGAACCACACAAACCAAACTCGACTTTCCTAAAACAGATGTCAATTACTCATCACACACATGGGGTCACCTCCACATGGTCTATCAGGTGCAAACACGTAGACCCAAGTATGAGACTCACTAGATTGTGTCAAAGGTGGAGTCTTACTCTTGCATTCTAAGTAGTATTTTGGCGAGGCATCGTAACCTAACGCCTACCTTTATAGCCAATCTAATTTATGGAGAGATAGTGGAGAAGAAAGACATGGAGGCTACACACACGTTGTAGCTATTGAGAAGAAATTCAAGTACAAGGTTAGCTATGTGAAGGCGTAGCGTGTGAAGTAGAAGGCATTGGAAAAACAGTTCAAATCTTTCAAGGCGGTCTACGACAATTTTCCTCGTATGCTTCAGGTGTTGCAGGATAAGCCTTCTACAAGCCCGCTAGGTTATGCGGTGTTGCAGAGGGCCTTCTTAGCATTTGATGTATGCATTGAGGCATACAGGCGTATGCTGCCCGTGATCTCAGTTGATAGGACCTTTTTGACCAGCAAATACAAGGTCTGGATCCTAATGGCCGTTGGCATTGATGGCAATAATCAAATATTATCGTTGGCCATCGCATTCGTGGAAAGTGAGAATTACGAAAGCTGGTTGTGGTTTCTTAGACATGTGAGGGTTGGAGTTATTAGCGCTCGTACTGGTGTGTGCATAATCTATGATCACCACGCCGGGATTGTGAAGGCCATAAGAAAACTTTAAGAAGACCCCGAGGAGCCCTTCCCTTTGCTGGATATGAGGAACAAATAGTGCATTCATCACCTAGGGGCGAACTTCTTCAAGCAGTTCCCGAAACAAACCATTGATGAAGCTATTCAAAAGGCTGGCTGTGCAGAACTAGCAGAGAAAATTTGATGCTTTGTGGGCATTGTTGGACGAGCATAGCAGGAAGAACGTCAACGACAGGAACAAGGGGCTGGTTATGCCTGGGGCGACACAACTGGAATGCCTGACAGCACTCGATGAGCCTAACGCAACTGGTCCGAGGAGGAGGAGCTCACAGAACATCAAGTGTTTCTTGTAGTGGATCAAGGAAGAACCATTGGAGAAGTGGTCACTGCTGCACGACACTGACGGCGCTAGGTATTGCATAATGATGACTAACCTTGCGGAGGTGTACATTTGGGTTCTCAGGGGCCTTCATTCTCAGCCCCTCATTGCCATCGTGGTAGGTGTTCTGCACAGCACAATCGGTTATTTCAGGAAGAGCCATGTGAATGCCGCACTTCATGCGGCCAATCCACAAATATTGTACTCATAAAAAATTATGGTATACATGGAGGCAAAGGCACAGAAGGGCCAGTTGCACACAGTGCACATCATGGGCAACAGGGAGCATCGTTTCAACATAGTACTCGGGATAGAGCCGGATTTGGGATGGCTCATGCCCTTGTTACCCACGAGGTATGCCTCGAGATCATGTAAATGAACCTAGTTGCCCGTGCAACAAGCCGAAGCTGTTACACAAGCCATACTTTCATGTCCTTGCTGCATGTGGGACCGTGGGCATAGATCCTTGAACTTAATGTTGGAGTACTTCTTTAAGAAGAGGGTGATGCATGCGTGGTGTGCTGAGCTCAGGAGGTTTAGGGTTGTAGAAAATTTAGGCACCTTGGATATTGCAGGGAGGACCTGGATTCTTGATATTGACATGCTAAAGGGTGGGAAGGGTCGGTGATAGAGCCGGCGTGTTAGAAATGATATGGATGAAGCGCAAATCGGAGCACCTGATGCACACTGCGGGTGATGCGGTCAAGAGGGGCACATAGCTAGATGATGCAAAGCATGTGCTGATCAGTCGGAAAGTGGCATGGTTTCTACAACTAGTTATGATAAACTATAAATAAATGTTCACTATAAACTATACATTGTTAGTTGGCACTTTTGACGTGCGTACTGTCGTACTAAATGTATCGTACATGTATGTACCTGTTGTAGGGGTGGCCCCCACCTAAGCCCAGCAGGCCTGTCAGAGGAATGTATGGCCCAAAATGGGACATGTATAATGACATGAGTACCCCTGAGGGGAGCACTCATATGTAAGGGTATAATTGTAAAAGCACTCCCCATGTAGATGTATATATACAACACAGGCCATGGGGAGAAACCCTAAGCCATTCACTCACCTAACTCTCCACTACCATACTCTCTCTCTCTGTTTGATCTGTAACCACAACAGTTGGCGTCGTCTGTGGGGAGGACAAGAGCAAGCCTCCAGATCCGAAGGAGGATGGCACCAAAGAAAGCTTCACCATCGGCGGCGAAGAAGAAGAAGGCAGAAGCAGCGAAATCTCGTGTCAATACCAGGGCTTCGGTTTTAGCAGCTGCGAGTACGGGTGGCGGTGTAGGTGTGACGACTGTGAACACCGACGTTCACGACGCGACGCCTAACCCCGCCACCGACGCGACACCCAACCCCGCCACCGCCGCGACAAACAACCCCGCCACCAACGACACAACGCCCGACCGCCGCGCGCGCGCCACGGACCCGCCAAAGACCGCCCCAACGACCAACCCCAGCGGTGGCAACGCAGGCGCGTCCACTTTCCCACCCGGCGTAGAAGCGGTGAATTGTCCCGGCGACGACGCGGACCTCGTCATCGGCTCCAGGGTCCTCCAGGACAACGCGATGGGCAGCCTGGGCGCGCAGGCCATGGTCACCGCTATGCCGATCGTGCCGGCGCACGCGGTGGAGCCACGCCGCGGTGGAGCGCCTCGGCCGCATTTCAGCGGGAGCTGACAGACCTCTGCGGAGCTGTGCGAGACATGCAAGAGGCCCAGAGCCAACACGCCCCCCCGACGGTGGCATCGGAACCCGCTCCGGAGAGGGCGGATAGCCGCGACACCTCTACGTCTAGTCGCGTCCCATTACGGCGCGTAGACCCAGAGTCCCCGCTCTCCGCGGGCCTGCAGCAGGCGGCATGGCCTGAGGACTTCAAGTTCCCGAGCGTCATCGAGGCGTACAAGGGCGACTCCGACCCGCGAGAATTTGTGCGCGCGTATGAGACCGCTATCGAAGCCGCTGGCGGAGACGACACCACGAAGGCAAAAGGACTCCCTCTCACGTTACAAGGGGTGGCGCTGTCCTGGTTCTTCACCATCGAACCATAGTCCATCTACGCGTGGGAACAGATTTGCGATCAACTCTACAACACTTCTAGGGAACTACGTCGAGCGTGTCGATGCGGACCAGCTCTTCGCAGTCAAGCAAAAACCTGAGGAGAGGCTCCGGGATTACTTCAAACGCTTCGCGAAAGTACGTTGCCAGGTCAAGGACGTCAACGAAACAACCGTCATCAATGCAACGATACAAGGCCTCCGCCCGGGACCGATGGCCAAGTACAACGCGCGCAAGCCCATTAAGACGGTCGCGAAGCTCTTCGACAAGATGGAAGAGTACGCCAGAGCGGAAGAGGATGCGTGGCGGCGACACGACGATGACTCTGACACCAACAAGGCGGAAGGCTCGCCGAAGCAGGGCTCCTCGAAAGGCAAATGCAAGCAGGAGCAGTTGAAGGGCGCCTCTGAACGCAAAGATTCCCAACACAATGACTCGTCAGGCGATAGGCCCAAGCGCGACCAACGCAAGTCCAGGTTACCTTGTTACATCTTTGACATCGAGGGCGGCTCGGAAGATAACGCCTCCGTAGGTCGCGCAGGCAGAGGGCGCCGGGGCGGGGGACGGGGGCGTGGGTGGGGTCGGGACGACAGAACCCGCGAAGAGTACAATGACCAGCACCACGGGCAGTGGTGCGAAGTCCACGGCCAAGGCAACCATGACACGCGCGCTTGCTCCACTATCGTAGCGCCCAACCAGAGCGCCGCCGAGGACAAAACCCGAGGCACGCGCGCCGCCGTGGCCCACGCCCAACACCCCAAGACCAAGGAATGCAGCCCCGTGAAGGCCTCCCGTGAGTTCGTGCCCATGTGCAGCAACCTCGGGAGGGCCTCCTGCAGCTACAAGCCCCGGAAGGAGCCCAACAGACGGTCATAAACGCCATTTCCGGAGGCTCCTCGTTGAGTTTGCCTCGGCGCGACAAACGGAAGGCCTACGCAGGAGGTCGCACCACGTCGCGCATACCGTTGGACCGAAATGGCGACAGAGGGGGTGAATGGCGCCTCAAAATTAAATTCGCCTCAAGTACCCACACTTATACTTCTTCTCCTATAGCTATGAAAGCTATGAAGATAGAAGATATGCACTACTGGAAGTCAAGGCAACAAGGAAAAACCAGATCCAAACGTAAGTCAAGAAAAATAAAATCGAGAAAGTCCGATCGCAAGCGGTAGTATCACGAGACGAGCGGTAGTACCTCCGAGCGTAGTACCTCTTCAGAGCGGTAGTACCTCCGAGCGGTAGTACCTCTCGAGGCGGTAGTACCGCCGACGATCGGACTTGTCCGAACGCTTCTTCGCTGCCGATCGATCGTCCGAACATAACCGTAGTACCGCTTAGGACGAGCGGTAGTACCTCTGAGCGTAGTACCTCTCGAGGAGCGGTAGTACCTCTCGAGAAAATCAGCAAACAAGATTTTCAGGCTGGAACTTTGAGACATCGGATTTTTGGCTAAAAAGAAGGTTTGCTCTCAATCTTTTTGATCCAAGGCCTTACTACAACAAACTAAATAGTAAGGGGACCTTGGGAAACAAGGGAGTCAAACCAAGAAGCAAGAATTTCAGATTATGGGTAAAAATCTGAATTTTTGCACAACCCGAGCCAAAAATCAAACTACTCCCCAACCGTTGATCCTTTGGCTATGAAATTTTGAGGGTAGCTAAATAATAGCATCTGGACTCTCCATACCAAATTTCAAGCCATCTCAACAAGGGAATCAAGAGCAGCTCCAAACCCTAGAAACTGAGTTCATGAACAGAGGAAGGCCAAAACTGAAATCTGAGAATTAAACCAAGTTTGCTCTTCGGGAAATCGATCAAATGATCTTGTGGCACTAACCCATCATAGAGCAACCCATTTTGGGCCTTCCCAACAAGCAAGAACTCAAAAAAAAAAACAAAAAGCTCAGAAATCAACCAAATGGAGCAACGAAGAACAGAGAGAGCACGAACAGAAGAAAACTTCAGATTCTCATTCCAAAACAAAAGAAATACAGAGGAGTCCCGATACGCATGTACATTAGAACAAGATGAAGGATTACATGACTCTCAAACCCTCTCCAATCTCTCAATCCTCAACCATGAATGCTTGGATGGGATGAACACTCAGACTCTCCACCTAGAAGACATCGAAGGGGGCACAGAGGGAACACAACTCTGCCTCCACCAACCACTAAAGCCTAAAGCCAAAACAAACTCTAAAGCCTCTTTTGACTCTAGCAAACCCTAATTCTCCTCAAGTGTTCAAGTGGGCATGCAGCCCTCCACTCCTTTATAGCCCATGGCTAACGGGTCTCCGCCTGCTACGCCCGCTATATCCAACGAGCCGCTCCGCTTGTGCAGCCTTGCGATTTCCCGATTCGCCTCCCGCACCTTCCGGAAGCTTCCGCTCCTTGCCTCGCACGCCTCGCAACCACCTCGAGTCCACGCTGCCTTCGACACCTCCCGACTGTTTCGACCTCGCCACCTGTGCCTAGTCCAGTCCTCCGTGTCTCACCACGACTCCACTCGACATCCCGCGATCACACGCACAAGAAAACACGCCAAATAGCACCGCTCGATACATGAAAGCACAAATACCATTACTTACCACAGATGAAGTCCAAACTGTCGAAACATTAGAATATGCATCCTAAGCTCATACGACCAAGTTTGACCAAGTCCGACCGAGCCCGTTGCACCACGCAACGACTGACTCTAACCACTCAAACCAAACTCGACTAGCATAACCAAGGTCAAATACTCATCATACACATGTGGTCACCTCCACATGGTTCATCAATCTCCCCCTTGATGAGTATATTGAGAAACCCCGAAAAAGCACAAAGAAGAGTTTGAGTTTGAAGAATCCAACATGGTCCAAAGAATGAAATGAAGCTAATGACCATGTCGACAGAAGGAACACTAGAGCAACAACTGAAAGAGCAAATTGATCTTCAAAGCTCTAAAATGTTCCCAAATGACTTTTTCCTACTCTATTCTCCCCCTTTTGGCAATAAACACATCAAGATGCAATAAAGAGAGAATGATATGCCAATGGATGAAATGGCTGAAGTTTGATTATTCTAAGCAGTTAGAGCCATGAGAATTATCCATAATGACCAACAAGTACTACACCAAGCCATAACTCAATAAAACGCTATCTAGATCATGACAACATATATATAAGCCAGCTAGAACACATGGATGACAATCTGAAATATAGTGCTGTTTGTGATCAAGTCAAGTCATCAATGAGCAAAGTCCAGCTAGAGATATCCAAGGATGATGCCGGTCATGTCAATAAGCTAAGCGTAACTAAGAAGCTCAAATTGAGGCCAAAAAGAGTGCTACAAGTCCGAGAATGAAACATTTGTTGAAGTACTTCATTCTTGTTGTGGCTTAAGCAAATTGAGCACAAATGACATATTTTCTTTTAAAATCAAGGTTGTTGACAACCAGATTTTTGTTTTGTCATGTGCTAGACTCAAGCCTTATGCGACTACTCAAGCGATAAGCTTAAGAAGATAGTCTAGGTCATCCAAAACTCCCTAAGTTCATGCCAAGTGCCATGGCAAGCCGTCTCATAGGAGAGAATTGGTGAGATCAGTTTTTCGCACAAAGAGATCTTTTGCATTTTAACATGTAGTACTAACTTATGCATCATCAAGTGACTACAATAGCTCAATCTAAGGCTCAATAGAGATTCAACGCGCGCGCCGTCGAGTGGGCAGCATCTGGACTCTCCATACCAAATTTCAAGCCATCTCAACAAGGGAATCAAGAGCAGCTCCAAACCCTAGAAACTGAGTTCATGAACAGAGGAAGGCCAAAATTGAAATCTGAGAATTAAACCAAGTTTGCTCTTCGGGAAATCGATCAAATGATCTTGTGGCACTAACCCATCATAGAGCAACCCATTTTGGGCCTTCCCAACAAGCAAGAACTCAAAAAAACAAAAAGCTCAGAAATCAACCAAATGGAGCAACGAAGAACAGAGAGCACGAACAAGAAAACTTCAGATTCTCATTCCAAAACAAAAGAAATACAGAGGAGTCCCGATACGCATGTACATTAGAACAAGATGAAGGATTACATGACTCTCAAACCCTCTCCAATCTCTCAATCCTCAACCATGAATGCTTGGATGGGATGAACACTGCATCTCCACCTAGAAGACATCGAAGGCACGAGGGAACACAACTCGCTCTCCACCAACCACTAAAGCCTAAAGCCAAAACAAACTCTAAAGCCTCTTTTGACTCTAGCAAACCCTAATTCTCCTCAAGTGTTCAAGTGGGCATGCAGCCCTCCACTCCTTTATAGCCCATGGCTAACGGGTCTCCGCCTGCTACGCCCGCTATATCCAACGGAGCCCGCTCCCGCTTGTGCAGCCTTGCGAATTTCCCGATTCGCCTCCTCGCACCTTCCGGAAGCTTCGCGCTCCTTGCCTCGCACGCCCGCAACCACCTCGAGTCCACGCTGCCTTCGACACCTCTCCCGATCTGTTCGACCTCACGCCACCTGCGCCTAGTCCAGTCCTCCGTGTCTCACCACGACTCCACTCGACGCCCCGCAACACACGTACAAGAAAACACGCCAAAATAGCACCGCCGATACATGAAAGCACAAATACCATTACTTACCACAGATGAAATCCAAACTGTCAAACATTAGAATATGCATCCTAAGCTCATACGACCAAGTTTGACCAAGTCCGACCGAGCCCGTTGCACCACGCAATGACTCGACTCCTAACCACTCAAACCAAACTCGACTAGCATAACCAAGGTCAAATACTCATCATACACATGTGGTCACCTCCACATGGTTCATCACATACCCGATGGATGACAATCTGAAATATAGTGTTGTTTGTGATCAAGTCAAGTCATCAATGAGCAAAGTCCAGCTAGAGATATCCAAGGATGATGCCGGTCATGTCAATAAGCTAAGCGTAACTAAGAAGCTCAAATTGCTGAAAATGCAAGAAAGTCCAGCTCCCCTCAACATTAGATGCAACTTTTAGTTCAAGTTGAGTTATGTCAAAATTAAGCTTCGTAAGCTCCCAAATGAACTCCCCAGAACCAAAGCAATAAAATCGAGAAGTGCAAAGAAAACCAAACAGCAATCCTTAAAGCATAGAAAAGATATAGAAGCAACTATGGCTTAAACCGACTCTCATCTACCCCAAATGACTCCGGACTAACAAATGATCGTCGAACACACACTAGAGAGCAAACACGCATCTCTGCCTACCCGAGGGTGGCCCAACCTCGCTAGAACCTACAAGAAGTGAGTGAGCTCAACCTAGTGAGATAAGAAATAGCTAATCCTCGAAGCACAAGATAAGAGTAAGAAGTCTAAGCAACTCAGAAGAATAGCACTCGAACCTATGCCGAAGGACTAAACCCAAATGCACCCCGAATGTAATGCAACAGAATGAGACAGAAGCATAATCAATATAGTAAAGCAATAAAGCCCAAAGCTCCCCTCTACTGATCCGTAAGGACACACCACCCCAAGCTCTCCCAGAAGTGAAAACCTCGAACTATCCAAAGGCTTGGTGAAGATGTCACCAACCGGTGGTCACTTCCACAAACCGAGCACTATATCACCCTTCTCTACATGGTCTCTAAGGAAGTGGTATCGGATATCAATGTGCTTGGTCCGAGAGTGTTGCACCGGGTTTTAGCAATGTTAATCGCAGAAGTGTTATCACGTAAAAGTGGAACACTATCTATGACCAACCCAAAGTCCCGCAGGTCGGCCATCCAAAGTACTTGGCTACAGAACGGCCGCAGCAACGCACTCGCCTCTGCGATGGATCAGGTAACTCGGATCGCTTCTCGAAGACCAAGAAACAAGAGAAGTGCCAATGAATTGGCAGTGCGAGGTGCTCTTCCTATCTATCCTACACCGCAAAGTCTCGCATCCGAGAAGGCTCTCAAGGAAAGATAGGATGAGGAAGAGTACCGATACCATAGTCAATGGTAGCTCAAGGTACCGAAGATGCGCTTCACCGCCCGACGGTGAGATACGCGAGAGAAGCTCGAACGAGCACACGCACACACCGGAAGTGTACGCCTGGTCTCGAGGCGATGAGGTAAAGAAGGGAGCCGATCATACTTGAACTCTTTCGATCAACCGCTCACCGTTCTCATCCAGGTCAAGATAGGCAGTAGAAGCCATGGGAGTCGACACAGCTTACCATCACTCATGTCGGTTGCTCAGAGGTCACGAGTGTACTTTCCTCGATGAAGAAATGTACCCTCCGAGTCCGCTTGATTTGGAAGCCAAGGAAGAAGGTCAACTCGCCCATCATACTCATCTCAAACTCGTGCTCATGACATCCGAGAACTGTGAAACCGAGTATGGGAAGAGCTGCCAAAGATGATGTCATCGACATAGATCTGGACAAGTAGAAGGTCAGTGCCATGCCAAGGATGAACAAGGTTTTGTCAACTTTACCCATCTCAAAACCATGACTTAACAAGTAGGACTTAAACCTCTCATACCAAGCTCTAGGGGCTTGCTTAAGTCCATACAAAGCTTTGGAAAGCTTGAAGACATGGTTTGGGTATTGGGGTTTTCGAAACCAGGAGGTCGCGGACGAGACCTCTTCTTCAATAAAGCCATTGAGAAAGGTACTCTTGACATCCATCAGCAAAGCTTGAAACCCTTAGAAGCTGCAAAGGCAAGTGATTCTCATGGCTTCAAGTCTAGCTACAGGCAAAGGTCTCCTCAAATCTAGACCTCAACTTGGGAGAACGCTCTCGAAATTTTCTAATACCTCATGTATGGCATTGACCCAAGACTCATCGGAAAGAGCATGAGAAACATCTTTGAGTGGGCACAACACGAAGTTACATTCACGCCCGTTGACGCGGAAGGCGTGGAGTTCCCCCACCAAGACCCCCTGGTGGTCCGGGTCCTCGTAGCAGGATGCGAAGTCGCGCGTTACGTCGATGGAGGAGCTCGCGAACATCCTGCTCGCCGTGGCCTTCACGCATGGGGATCCTCGAGTCGGTTGGGCCCTTCAAGCATCCCATTGCAAGGCTTTGGAGGGCAACCTTTGCGCGCTTTGGGCCAGATATGCCTCCAAGTCTCCTTCGGCCAAAATAACAACGTGAGGAGTGAAGACGCCATCTTCGACGTGGTCGACATTGCATACCCCTACAACGCCATATTGGGGGCGGCCGCTCCTAAACACACTCGGGCCAGTTCCGCACCACGGCATCCTGTGCATGAAGCTTCCCGGACCGCAGGACATCATCATCGTCCATGGCGACCAGGACATGGCTCGGCGCATAGAGCTTGGAGCCAGGGGTCCATGCCATGCGGCTCGCCAAGGCACCTAGGCGGGGTGTGCACATGCGGAGCCCCCGGGCGCCCCCGGAGAGCGTCTCGCACTCCCCATGCACGAGTTATCCCAGCAGCAGCGGCTCGTCAGCGGTCGCCCCCGTCCTAAAAGCGGTTAGTGGTCGATATCTCCCCCTTTTTTGTAACCGCTCACCCGCGCAAACGGGAATTTAATAAAGTTCACCGTTTGCACAAATTTTTCTTGTTTCCCGCAACAAAGACATGCGTCCGCGCGCGCACTCTCCGTCAAAGGCACGGGTATGAGTATAAACAAAGACACGCGTCCGCACGCGCACTCTTTGTCAAAGGCACGGGTATGAGTAAAAACAAAGACACGTGTCCGCGCGCACACTCTCCGTCAAAGGCACGGGTATGAGTATAAATAAAGACATGCGTTTGCGCGCGCACTCTCCGTCAAAGACACGGGTATGAGTATAAACAAAGATGAGCGGGGGGACACCTCCGCACGCACTCTACGGAGTATAAATAAGATGTAGCGTTGAGGTCCGCCTCCGCACGCACCTCACCGCTCGCAACGCGCAGAGGCTTGCCTCCGCGCGCAGTCCACGGACTCTAAATAAGACGTAGCGTTGAGGTTTGCCTCCGCACGCACTCCACGGAGTATAAAAAAGACGCGGATGCTATCCCTGCGCACTCTACAAAGTATAAACAAGACGCGAACCCCACGCACGCATGGGCGTTGCTCCTATGCGTACTCTTCAGAGTATAAATAAGACGTGGATGTCAATCCTACGCACTCTCTGGAGTATAAAAAAGACACGGATGCTATTCCTGCGTACTCTACGGAGTATAAACAAGACGCGAACCCCGCGCACGCATGGGCGTTGCTCCTATGCGTACTCTTCAGAGTATAAATAAGACGTGGATGTCGATCCTGCGCACTCTTCGGAGTATAAAAAAGACGCGGATGCTATCCCTGTGCACTCTACGGAGTATAAACAAGACGCGAACCCCGCGCACGCATGGGCGTCGCTCCTATGCGTACTCTTCAGAGTATAAATAAGACGTGGATGTCGATCCTGCGCACTCTCCGGAGTATAAAAAAGACGCGGATGCTATCCCTGCGCACTCTACGGAGTATAAACAAGACGCGAACCCCGCGCACGCATGGGTGTTGCTCCTATGCGTACTCTTCAGAGTATAAATAAGACGTGGATGTCGATCCCGCGCACTCTCCGGAGTATAAAAAAGGACACGGAGGCTATCCCAGGCGTACTCTACGGAGTGCAAAGCGCACCACAGGGGCCCACTCCTATGCGCATCCCGCAAAGTACCAAGGTGACGCACCAGAGGCTAGCTCCCGCACGAGCGCACCCGCGGGCGAAAGGCACCAGAGGCTGTCCTTGCACAATCCCAAGGGACGGAGCGCTCGCGCGTCTACTTCGAACTAAGGCGCCAGCTCCGCTGCCACCACTTCGAAGAGTAGGGGACGGAGCGCTCGCATGTCTACTTCGACTAAGGCGCCAGCTCCACTGCCACCACTTCGAAAGGTAGGGGACGGAGCGCTCGCGCGTCTACTTCAAACTAAGGCGCCAGCTCCGCTGCCACCACTTCAAAGGTAGGGGCGGGTGCTCGCGCGTCATCCGACTAAGGCGCCAGCTCGCTGCCACCACTTCAAAGGGTAGGGACGGAGTGCTCGCTCGCTCTATTTCGACTAAGGCGCCAGCCGCTGCCACCACTTCAAAGGTAGGGGATGGGCGCTCGGCGTCTACCGAACTAAGGTGCCAGCTCGCTGCCACCACCGAAGGTAGGCACGCGAGCGCTCGCGTGTCTGCCGACTAAGGCGCCACTCCACGCCACCACTTGAAGGTAGGGGACGGGCGCTCGGCGTCTGCCGAACTAAGGCACCAGCTCCGCTGTCTCCACTTCGAAGGGTAGGGGACGGAGTGCTCGTGCGTCTACTTCGACTAAGGCGCTAGCTCCGCTGCCACCACTTCGAAAGGTAGGGGACGAGCGCTCGCGCGTCTACTTCGAACTAAGGCACCAGCTCCTCTGATCCCACTTCGAAGGGGTAAGGGACGGAGCGCTTGTGCGGTTACTTCAACTACGCATCTGTCTCGACCACCCTACCCTCCCGAGGTGCAAATCGTAGGGTATGGGCGAATGTAGTAACCCTTCAAGTTCACCATGGGACAGCGTAGCCAGAGGGGCGAAGATGCACTTCCCAAGTTACAACCAAGATTATTCTTTGCATTCGTTAATGACGCTTGCAAAGGCGAATTACAAAGGCGTACAAACACCTCCGACGCACGGGGCCGCTACTCGACAGACTCATCCTTAATACGCGTCCGTGTTGGGCTCCGCTCGAAGACGCTCGACCCGCCCACAAATCCAGCGCTTCCTCGGCCCTTCGCCAGGGCCGAAGACGCCGTCGGGTCGCAAGGTCGGAAATTAGCAGCCGGCCCCGTGTAACTGCTTGCAACAAGGGGGCAAAGATCAACACAGCGGCGAAGCAACTTCGTACTTTGTTTAAAAAAAGAAACAACATTGGTTACAACGCATGCCAACACGCGACAACCTGCTGTCACACCTATGGGTTCGCGGCGTCGTCCGGGCCATAGCGCCATCCTCGTCGCGCCGCGGGACCTCGTCCAGAAACTGGCCAAGGTTTCCCTCGCCATGTAGGTTATTCCGTAGCTCGACCATGGCTGCGGCCTCCCCGCAGCACTCCCATATCCGCTCATGGAAGAACTTCACGGCGCGCACGGCACCGGACATTACCCCACCTCTGGCGGGCATCTCCAGTCGAGGATCGGCTAGCTCGGCAACATGTTCACAGCCGCGGAGTCGCAGGAGCGCGCATAGTTGGCACAATGCCACGTAGGCGCAGTGGTTGCCAAAGGTCATCGCGGCACCGCGTGCAATGTCGGCCGCGTCTCCGATCCACCGAAGCAATCGCGGCAGGTCCTCGGGCCCGAAGGAGCGTGCGGCACTTCGGCGATAAGCCCCTTGAGGGTGTCTTCCAGGGCCAACATAGCATCCCAAGAAGCTACCGAAGCATCGCCCAAAGCTCGATCCCGCTCCGCTAGAGAGGCGGCAAGCTCGCTGTTCTCCCTCTCCAACGCAGCAACTTGTTGCAGCAAGTCGTCCCGCTCCGCAGCAGCTTCTTGCCACACCGCTTCGGCGGCTGATGCTCGTGCTACGGTGACGCGCTCCTCGGTGCGCGTCTTCATCTCATCTCCGCTTCCTGTGCAGCGATACGGCGTCACGGGAAGAGCGCGCCAGTAGCTCCTCGCAGCTCCCGCGGCGGCTGCGGCCTACTCGTAGCGCTCCTTACTCGCGAGCGTGAGCAGCTTGCAGGGCCTGGGCCAACACGAGTGTCTGCACGGCGGAGGGGTTAGCAAGCGCTAAACGGCCGCAAGTGGTCCAAAGGACAGACGCTTACCCTCACTCTCGACACTTCCAATGCGTCCTCAAGGCGCCCTGACCCATAGGTCTGCAATGCCTGCTGGCCGATGCTGGCGGCCGCGTCATCCGCAATCCCGCGCCATGCCCTCAGCGCATCTGACGGAGGGACGAAGTCTGCCGGGCTCGGGCGCGCGACATCTGTGCCGCCAGCGCCAGGACCCTCACGATCATGGGATGGCTCCTCCTCCGAGATAAGTGCCGCTGCAAGAGGAAGTATACGTTTGTCACGAGACGCGGAAAAATTGTGCCAAAGGGATGCCGTCCTAGCCTACCCTCGGTGGCAGATGGGGGACTTCGCGGGGACGCCTCCCTAGCCTTGGGCGGGGCCGCAACGACTTCGGCCCCAACGGACAGCGTTGACTCGCGGGGCTGGGGGACCTCTAAGTTGGGGCCTAGCGCCAACCGATCCTGCGCCACGGTCATTGCGGCCCGAGGGGCTGGGAGGGCGCGGGTAGAGGAACTTCGGTGCTTGACGCGGAGTCCCACAAGCTCCCAACACCGGTCGCCATGGCGAACCCTCGCGAAGTCCGCTGAAGGGGGGACCGCAGGCGTGGCCGCTTCACCTGAGGGGAAGGCCCCACTTCGGTAACCGCTACAAATGGAGCCTTTGCGGCAACAATATTCGTCGAAGCGGTCTCCACAGCTACAACGACGGCGGGGGCTTCGTCCTCATGACCTCCCCGGGGGTACCTCTGCCTCGGCCGCCGCTGTTGGCGAAGACTGCGCTCCACGTACTCCCGCGGAGGGCAACCCGCCACGACCGTGGCCGCATACGAGGACTTCACACCGGTGCCGCCAGCCAGCACCACCTCCGCCTCGGCGACTGTCGCGGGCGACGAGACCTCCCTCTCCCGGTAACCCGCGGCGCGCCCTCCGCCCCTGGCGCCTTCGCCCTCAGTGCCCGCGCCCTCCAGGTCTGAGTCGGCGTACTTCACTGAATCCGACTCCGGGCTCGCCGCGCCGGCAAGAGCAGCGGCAATCGCCGTACAGGGCATGGTCGCAGTGGTCCGGGTCCTCTTGCGGGATGGCGCTTTCATCCTCGCGGCACCGTCGTCCTGATGTTGCGGGTCCGGAGGGGTGCGATCCGGCACGGGAAGCCCTAAGGCCTCGCACACGCGGTTTATCCGCCCAATCCCGCCTCCGCAGTCGCAGCTGTGCATTGCCCGTGCTCTCTAGCAGTGTATGGCCCAAGGAACACGCGCACTGTGCGCTCCGCGTCCTCCAGGCGAGTTCCTGCGCAAGGCAGAAAGCACAGTTACACACGATGCAATACGTACGCACGGAGGGGAGGGCACGGTCAAGGCTTACGAAGACCAGTCGGCACGGGCAGCGAGCAAACGGATGGTTGAACGTTGTCGCCTCGACATTCCCCGGCCGTGAAGCGCCAATCGCGGGCAAGCGGGGTCGCATCGTACATTATGTACTCCTCGGCGAGGTCGCACATATCGAAGCGGGCAGTGACCCCCACAAGTCTTCGCGCCCTTCACCTATCTTCCTGGTCAAGGGTTAGGCCGGGTGTGGTCTTGAATGCAATCAGCCCGCCTGTGCACTCAAGGTCGCTACCACTCGCCACACGGTGATAGAACCACCGCCTCGTCCAGTTGGACTCCCATTCCCTCGTATCGAGTTCGCGGGGAAGAGCCTTCTACACGATGCCCATAGAACAAAGTTGACGCTGCCAAACTTCGACAGCGTCCCGTCCTTTCGCTCCTTCGATTGGCACCGGGCTTCGTGCAAGTATGCGAACAATGAGGTGCTGGGCCAACATGCTTCCGAGCGAAGGGCCCAGCTGTACATGGCAGGGTGAGCCACCGCGTTCGGAGTCAGTTGCGACAACTCCAGCTTGAAGGTCCGCAGCACGTCCCCAACAATCGCTGCAGATGGTATGCGAAGTCCGGCTTCGAAGTAGGCGACGAAGATGATCGCCTCCGACTTCTCAGGGCGCGGCTCCGTCTCATCATCGGCGGGCAGCCGCACCGCTTGGCGGTCCGATAGCCTCCCCTTGCGTAACAGTGACCGGATCGTGTCCCCCGTCACGAGCGTGCGGCCCAAGTCGCCGGAGTACGGACCTTCCCTCTTCTTCGCTGCCCACCACTTGTTTGCCGCTGCCGGATCGTACTCCTCGAGCGTGTACTTCACCTCAAGCGGCGAGGACCGCCGGTGGATGGCATAGCCGCCCACCTGAGCACGCTCGTCGCAAGTCGCCATCGGCGTCCACGGGGTACTCGACGGCAAAAAGGAGCGCAGGAACAAGACGAGCAAATATAGGAGGCGGCGTGAACAACCAGAAAGCGTATGGAGGAGGCGCAGGCACAGCACCACGGGGTACTTAAAGACCCCTCGCCTCCCACCATCGGTAAGCGCAAACGGCGAACGACAACCGCTCACCTCCCCACGTGCGAAGCCGAAGCGTCGCATGAGCACATGTAGCCCACATATGACCGTGGTCGTACAGAGTCCTGTCACCGCACGACGCGCCACTAGCGTCCCACCGCGTGTCGGTCAGCGCAGGGAATAAATGCAGGTTGCATGACCCGACATAGCTTTCGGCGCGCGTCGGCGTGGTTCTTCGGACCCTTCAACCGCAATAGTCCAAACGGGGTCTTCGTCCCCCGACTTTGGCCGCACCTGTCCGAAGGGACACCGCTGCGAAGGTGCCGGACTGGACCATCTGGGGTGGAGTTTGGGGTGCGAGGTATCCCCCACTCGGCTGCGCCTCCAGCTCCGCCTCAGCCCCCCACACCAATTTGGGCTCCGGCCTTGGCTCCGGTTTTGGCGTCGACCTCGGCTCCGACCTTATGCCCGGGAGGCAACCTCGCCCCTGATACCGTAGGGCAAGGAGGACTTCACCATTCTGCACGGGGGACAACCGCAAATCTGCGTGACAAAGGCAACCGAAGGTCGGCAAAAAGCACAGCCGCTAGCAGCCGGGGACGCGCATTGGAAGGTGGGCAGCTAGCGCGCGCTGCGCCTACAGCGCTGCGCCGCGTACCCCGCCCCTCTAGGGAAGGGGCAAACGGCCGCGGTCGTGTGACCGCTGATAGCCCGTGACGCGCCAATCATGGCCCGCCGCGTGTGCATCCCGAGTGGACAAGCACGTATGACTACAGACAGCCCTGCCGCGTGCGGCCCCGTCGGCCACGATTCCCGGAGCCATTAAGGCGCACTACCGCGGGGTCGCATTCACCTCACGCTCGGGGAACATCGTTGGCGTCTGCGAACTCACGGCGAGCATACCCCTCGGCCAGGAGCGGACTCGCAGCGCTTGTCCGCTGGCACGGTTTCGACACACCAAGTTTTGGCTTGTTCTCATAAACAGGCGCTGCATCAACATTCTTTCAAAGTAATGCGGATGGACTCGTCGTCGGCATTCCCACATATGGTATATGCGAGGGGTCACGTCACACCAAGTTTTGGCTTGTTCTCATAAACATGCACCAAGAGGCCCATTTTAGGGAGAAGCACCTTATATACCCCATCGTGGGAGCCAACCGGCGAAGTCCAACATCAACCAACCGCGGGAGCGTCGCGGCATTCTTTCAAAGTAATGCGGATGGGCTCGATCCACGAAAGTCTCCGACTAAAGGTGGGCACTTATCGTCTCGGAGCTAGAGTCAGGCAAACCTTGCCGCCTATATGGCGACGCATCGACTTCGCCAACGCCTCCAAACCATCGACCCGCCAAATTGGAGGCGACTTCACCTCCAATCCGCCCCTACGAGGTATGGCGCGGGTGGCTTGGCGAAGTCTTCGTCATCCATAGAAGTGCGCCGTTGGGCGAAGGTCGAAGTCGAGGTTGGCATCGCGACGGGCAAACACTACACTCGACGACTCTAACCAAGCTCCCAAGAAAAACAAGCTCCTCCATCCCAGTGCCCATCAACATCCCCACTCATATGTAAGGGTATAATTGTAAAAGCACTCCCATGTGGATGTATGCCTTGGGGAGAAACCCTAAGCCATTCACTCACGTAACTCTCCACTACCATACTCTCTCTCTGTTTGGTCTGTAACCACAACAGTACCGTTTGTACAATTGCTATGTTACTTCCCCTTTTTTAGTAATGTAGTTGGTATTGTGCTGGTAGCATAGTATTGTTTCCTTTGTTTACTTACAAATTCTATTTACTGCTGCTTTACATGCGATGTTTTTTGTTTCGTATAAATGCTAACTTGAATTCATTTTGTAGGTATGGCTTATGATTTTCGCAGATTGGACTGGCCTTACGGCCTGTTGGATGAGCACGTTGACTGGCTACATCGCGCTTCCCATCGTGTCCCGCCTCTAGGGAGCGCAGTGGAGCCAGCTAACTTGGGAGTGGTCCGGATATGCACACCTTGAGTCGCCTAGAGACTAGACCCCCGCTGGACAGCCAAGTGTGCACTTCGCTAGCATTGTACTTTTGCCATAAGTAGGTTGCGTGCTGACCTTTACTTGCTTCGTAGGCTGTGGGACGCCGGGCTACCCCCTCTCGTCGGATGGTGCAGGCCACTGATGAGGACAGACCGACCTTGCCTGCGGTGGGGACGATGACACGGAGCAATTGTGATGCTTCCCGTTCGACAGCTCTCTGCTGACAGCTTTGGTGGACCACTGCCGATCAGAGATGCACACTTTCCACCTCCCATTCGGGGAGATGGCACCTACACTACAGGACGTGTCCCTGGTACTCAGCCTTCCCATCGCGAGAGCTGCTACCTTCCTACTGGAGGCCCTAGCCGGTGGTGCGCAGACCTTCTCGCTAGATTCGAGGGGGTACTTCCGCCTGATGCCGCGGAGGAGTACTACGTCTTCCTGTCAGCTTAGACACACGAGCCGTCGTTGAGGTGGCTCTCACAGTTCCGGGTACGTGCCTAGCGCCCTTTCTGTTAGATCCTATATGCTCTCATTTCCGCTATTCTTGAGAGACCATGTGGAGGTCATCCCATGTGTGTGATGAGTAATTGACATCGGTTTAGGGAAGTCGAGTTTGTTTTGGTTGGTTCGGTCCTTGACGTTGCATGGCGCAACGGGCTCGGTTGGACTTGGTCAAACTTGGTCGTATGGGATTAGGATGCATATTCCGATGATTCAACAAGTTTGGACTTCATCATGGGTAAACATGATGTGGTTATGCTATTTACGCTTTTATGTATCGAGCGGTGCTATTTGAAGTGTTTCTTGTCTGTGTGGCTGCAGGATGTCGAAGCGGAGTCGTGGCGAGACACGAGGTGACCGGACTAGACACAGGCAGTGTCGAGGTCAGAACGGTCGGATGTGTCGAAGACGGCGGAGATTCGATGTGGTTGCGAGTCGTGGACGACAAGGAGCGCGGAAGCTTCCCGGAAGGTGCAGGAGGGGCGAATTGGGAATTTTGCGAGGCTGCACAGGCGGGAGACGGCTCCGTTCGGGTTTAGCCGGCATAACGGGTTGGAGACCCGTTAGCAAAGGGCTATAAATAGGATTGGAGGGGCTGCATGCCTCCTCATGGCTTTAGGAGAGAGTTAGGGTTTTAGTGGGTCAAAAGAGGCTTTGAGAGGTGGTTTTGCTTTACTCTTTAGTGGTTGAGGGCAGCAGCACCTTGTCTCCCACGATCATCTCCCTTCCCTGTGTTGTTCCCCCTAGCAAGCATGTAGAGAGGTGTGTTCTTGAGATGGGGAGAGGAGAGGATTGAGTGGTGAATCCATGTAATCATCCATGGTTCTAATGTCCATGCGTATCGGGACTCCTCTGTATTCTTTTTGTTCAATGAATGAAAATTTGAAGTTTCATTTCTTCTGTTCGTGCTCTGTGCTCTCTGTTCTTCCTTCGTTCTTCTTTTTAGGTGATTTTTGATCTTTTGCGTTTCTTGTTGGTTGTTGCTTGGGAGTGCCAAAATGGGTTGCTCTATGTTGGGATAGTGCCTCACGATCATTTGATCAGTTAAAATCCCAAAAACCCATCTCTAATTCCAGATTTTGTTTTTGAGCCTCCCTGTTCTTTATTTCCTCCTTCTAGGGTTTAATACAAATCTTGATTCCCTTCGCGAGATGGCTTGAAATTTGGCATGGAGAGTCCAGAGGCTATTGAGTAGCTATCCTCAAGTTTCATAGCCAAAGGATCAAAGGTTGATGTGTAATTTGATTTTTGGCTTGGTTCTTGCAAGATTTTAGATTTTTACCCAAATCTGAAATTCTTGTTTCTTGGTGTGGTTTCTTTGTTTCCCAAAGCCCCCTTACTATTTGATATGTTGTAGTAATGCTTTGGGCCAAAAAGAATGAAAGAAAACCACCATTTGCCTTGATTTTCGAAGAGCTGCAGTCCTACCCGAAGTTCAGTTTTTCAGGTTTCAGTTTGCTGTCGCCTGATTTATTCGTGCGGTACTACCGCTCCTCGAGAGGTACTACCGCTCAGAGGTACTACTGCTCGGCTCAGCGGTACTACCGCCAGCGGTGCTACCGCTCGTCTCAGCGGTACTACCGCTTGCAATCTGACCTGCTCTGAAATTATTTTTCTTGACTACTTCTTTCTGGATCTGTTTTATCCTTATTGCTATGACTTCCGGTAAGTGCATATCTTCTATCTTCATAGCTTCCATAGCTATTGGAGAAGAAGCATAAGTATGGATACTTGAGGGGCGAATTTAATTTTAGAAAGCGACATTCACCCCCCTTCTGTCGCCATTTTGGTCCAACAATTCTATACTAATAACTTCTTGGGTTGCATTCAAGTGGAGCGGATGGATCCGGAGGCAAACGAGAAGCACGTCTCGCGACACTTGGAGGCGTACTTGTTATAGCTATTTGGTTGGGTGCTCTTCACTACCAACCACGGCAATATCGTTGACACGCACCTCATCGCTCATGCTAGGGCCATCGCTGACGGTAAGGCCCCCCAGATCAGTTGGGGTTCGCCGCACTTGCCGCGACCTATCATGGCATGTGTGATGCGTGCGCCAGGACAAAGGCGAACTCCATCCTCACGGGGTGTCCGCTGCTACTGCAGCTGTGGTCCACGCAGTAGGTTGGTTAGTCACACATAATGCTCTATGTTATGCATGTAATCAAACCTTACACGACATGTTACTCCCAACTGTATTATGAAGTCTATTTTAATTCAGATAAGCTTATTTCCTCGTCCTTTTGCATTCAATTATTCCCATAGCAAGTTATCCAATAATATTAACAGACTAGTTTTCCTCTGTGTACGAATTCCTAGTAACATCACAATATCACTTGCCCTCATACTTACCGATCATTCTTTGTTCAATAGTTCTTAAAAAAGTTTCACAAATATTTTTACACTACAACAACATACAACGATCATAAACTCTTATTACGAATCCAATAGATTATCTCCCAGTCATACTCTACAAAAATCACAAAATGGATTAACCCACACTTCATCTTATTTGCAGTCGCTGCACAACCGAGCGACTGCAATTGCCGTCGCCCAGCCACAGGGCGACAGGCTCTAGTCGCTCAACCGTCGGGCAACTGGAGCCTGTCACCCAACGGCTTACAGACAGCTTTATTGTCGCGCAACCGTTAGGCGATAGCCTCCAGTCACCCAATGGTTAGACGAGTGGAGCCTATTTCTGTAAAAAATGTTCGTGCGGGTATATTTCTATTATTTCAAATAAAGAATAGAATATTCATAAAAGAATTCTATTTTCCGCAGGGATCAATTTACAGCGTTCATTTCACCGTCCAACAAATTAAACGGCGTGCTATGGTTACATACTAGCTTACACTGGATGGCATGGCCTTCAGAGAAGAGGTGGCCGGCTTGCCGGGTTCAGATGAGGTCGTGCCGACTGCCGACATCTGCAGTGCTCTGTTAGATATGGTTCCATCCACGCGTCTCGTCACCTTAAAGGTCAATTCTATAGGTTGCTCGAAATGGCCTTCTCTCAGCGTTAAACCATAGCGCTTGAGTTTTACGCGCACGCACACGCACGCATGCATGTGCCGCGCGAGGAGACAAGTGTATCGCTAACCACCACAACTCTTGACTCTCTTTTCCTGCCTTGTTAGGTTTCTCCAACCAGAGTCCAACACTGATACTATAAATTAAGCATCATTCACATCTGCTTTTCCCCTTTCTTGTTCAAGTAACCCCATGTAGATCAACGTGGAGAGCATTAGATTAACGAATAGTCACCTACTCATTAGCCTGCCCAACAACCTGTTCCACGTTGGTCTCAGAAGTCAGAACACTTCTACCACCAGGACGACTTTCTGTTGCCTCTCACCTCACCAGTAGCAGCTCGTTTCACGGCCTGATTGCTTGCTTCAACTAGCAGTCATTGGGCCTGTTCTTTTTAACTAAAAACTTATGGCTTTTAGTTGTTACTTGTGATTTTTGGACTGTTCATGCGAGAGATTACAGAGTAATAGGAGCTCATGTGCGATTTTTGCCGATATAAATGAAGTCGGTACAGTATATACTACAATTAACTAGTAGATCCTATCTTGAAAAGATATTTCGTTTAAAAACTAGTTACTGTAGAAAAGCCGAAAATAGTTTTTAGAAGTTGAAAAGAACAGGCCCATTAATTTCTATGATTGCTAGCTGCACCGCCCTCCTCTACCGAAAACTGAGCACAAAATCAGCAATTCAGCATGGCAAAAAAGAAGAGGTAGCTATTGGGAAACAAGGCATGCAATTTCTATTACGTAAATCAGAAAGTCATATGAGTAAGAGATCATAGATCATTACCACTAGACACATAGTATAGTGGAAGAAGAGTTTAACCAGCTCAGTTCAATGTAGCGTGTGTTGATGTAGTGAAAGTAGTCGATCGTTCAACAACCCGATTAGCGTCCTCGGAAGGCGATCATCCTCGAGCGGTGGTTCATCTCCACAAGCCGATTGTGTTTTCTTCTCTTATTGTCCCGATTGGTGCTATAATTGTAGCAACGTTTCTACCGAAGTCTACACGATCAGAGATGAAACATTGTGCACCGGTGTGCTAGAACCAACGTGCACAGCAGGCCTGTAAGAGGTGGCAGCTAGAGTTTCAGTGAGTGTGTATTTCTCAAGATACCCCCTTCGCCCCACACCTCTCTTAATATATAGTTTTCAATTGAATCCTTATCCGATACGATTAGAGATCGTATCTAACTTGAGGAGTCTTTGATTGAATCTTTATCCAATATGAGTAGAGATCGTATCCAACTTGGGGAGTCCATTATCCGGACTCTTACTATTTCAACTTGTTATATGTATGACTCTATAGGTTCATGCATATCTGGTTGTAATCCGGAAACACATTTTCGATCATTAGTCGATAGCGGTTCTTAGCAGAATATATCGATCTCCAAATATACACAAAGATCAATATGAACGAACCTTACACAATATGATTTGAAACCAAGTCCTATTCGCTCATGATTAGATCATAACTCTTTATGACTAGATCATATATGGTTACGACTAGTTCATAGACTAGTTTTGATATGTTCGACTAACTCATGACCAGTCAGTATACCTATAGTACTAGCTCGCATCTAGTCAGACTAAATGACATGTTTGTGTATTCTCATTTTTTTCTCACGATATCTGATCGAACTTCAGGTGAGAAATATGTCATCCATAGACTATTCAATCCTTTTCCGATTTAGTGATGTATAAACTTCATATGGTCGAATCTTTGACCACTTTGTGGCATAGTCATGCATTTTCTTTATCTGACTACATTGAGGGGCCCGGAGATATATCTTTTGTTATATTGGAGGGGCAAATCCCATATCCAACCAGACACATTCCTCAACATGTTTTATAGCATATCCGAAAGCTACCATTATAACAACTTAGTTACGGAGTAGCGTTTGGTAATCCCTAAATGCATCATTACTCATGTAAAAATCTAAACTGATATCAGATATAAGGATTATGCATTATCATTGCTTGAGACCAACTGATGACACATAAAAACATAGTAATCTCAACAGTATCTCAAGGTGGGTCAATCGAATGTTATGTTTTCTAACACGCATCTATATTATTGATTTGATATCCCTATATTTATGACTGGTGAAATGTGGTTATCAATCAATACATATGCTACTTTATAAGTCTGTTTCGACCAGTGACATCCGACTAGAGATATTTAAGAATGATTTTAGTTAACAAATAAAGGGCTTCATCAACAAGTTATATACTTGCCAACTTTTATAAATGATGATTCAATCAAAGAATATAACAACATTTATTTAAAAAATTATAAATATTGAAGCGTTACGATGTCTCTGTGATTACCTCTAGGCATGTTGAGTAGCAGCAGAGGGAGGGGATTGCCATCATCTTTGCTTAAAGCAAAAGCTCCGTAGCGGCGGACAGCATGATTCTCGTGCTACAAATCATATGCAGCCATGCCCGCTCGTGCCCTCTTGCCGCATTTTCCTTCTGAGATTGCGTTGCAGCAGTATCAGTTAGGAGAACTAGCCAGCTCCTTTTCCTTCCCAGCCTACAGCATCATGAAACCGCCTTCAGGCTGCAGCCTATGGATCAACAAGATATGCGTGTGCAGTGATTCCATCGACGTAGTAAACATCGGACCGGCATTCAGCAAGAACCTGTGCGTGTGGTTGGAAGGGAAAGAAAATTTGTTCTGAATCTAGTGAGACTGCAGCGACATCTCAGCTGATCTGCCAGTTTATCCTCATACCCTCAGCTCAACGTAGGAAGGAACCTCATAGCCCTGAGGTGCCAATGAGAGTGATCTGCAACCGGAGCAAAAAATAATCGTCTTAGCATGCTAAGGAAATAGCATCCTGTATATATAGCTAATCTAGTAGTAATATACATTGCAAGATTGCATCTAGCTATAAGACGTGAGCTTGTAAGAACCATAAAACAAGAAAAAAAAAGAATTGTAATTTGTCAATATAGAGCTTATGGCATTATTACAGAGAAAACCATACTGGACGCCTCATCACAGATGATTGCCCGAATCCGTTAGTATTACAATTATCATAGATGACTTTACATGTGTGACTGTGTACGTTAGTAACAATGGATAGAACCACTTGTAATACATAATTATCACAGACATTTCTTATTAAGAACCGTTTGTGAATTAACAGATGGTTCTAATAAAGAACCGCCTGTGAAGTTTCCTATTATCATAGACGATTCTTGTTAAGAACTATTTGTGATAATTCATAGATAGTTCTTAATACGAATCATCTATGATAAATAATTATCATAGACGATTTGTGGTTGAAATTCTCTGTGATACATTGCGCTGAGTGAAACCTTGGGCTACTAGCCTTGCTTTGTATCTTACTAGTTCATTTCTTTCATTTCTCTTTCGAACAAATACCCACGTGTGCCCAACGGGATGTATGTGGGGAGGCGTGCGGCATACGGGCTCAAATACCTCTCTTTTGTTCAGAGATAGCAATTCAGTTGCTATTGCCTTCTTTCAATCTTCCCAATCTGATCTTTTCTTACATTCAGCGAGCGATGTAGGCTCGGGATCAAGATCGATGATGGTGGCAATTTTTTTGCGAAGTAAATATCGATATTAGCTGTTGTCCTATTCAGGGACTCTCCCGTGTGCACATAATTTATAGCTATTTCTTCATGAGTCGCTTCTTCTGGAGCGATTGCTTCTGCTGGAGCTTTACCTTGCACATCACTTCTTTCAATTGTGGTGGCAAGTCCCTTTAGTTTTTCGGCTCCAATGTGTGCGCACACATCCATGCCGATGGGGATATTCAGATCCGGTATGCCCTTTTCTGAAGGTGTCATACTTGTGCCAGGTCTCAACTGGCTCCCCTTCTCATTCTGGGGGACTTCAATGATCGGCTGTGATAAGTCCTTCTTATCCTTCTTCACCAGGCGTCCCCAATTACTAAGGATTTGAGGAACCGGAGTTCTCGTCCTCTTTTTTTATTTTTCTGAGGCCTCTGGACGAGATTAGGGATACCTTCTGCTTTCTTTGGTATTTCAACCCTCTTTGGTGCAGTGCGTGCAAGCACATGCGACTTAGTCATGCTCTTCAAATCACTAAAGTGATCAGGCAGTTGATTTGCTAGTTCTTGCAAATCGATTGTCTTTTGGATTTCTCTATTTGCTTCACTAATGCGCAGGTCATCTGCATGGATTCCCGTGGCTTGCCATTTAATTTCCCGATATTCTTCATCAAGGGGTTGATTTCCTCCCCTAATGTTGGGAAATTTTCGGTGGTGACTCTTGCGCTAGTTGCATAGGTGAATGGATGTTGTAGGCCAAAGGTCTAAAGTTGATGAGATTTGCTGCATGAAGGACTGCGTGTCCCCATCATATAGCTGGCAAATTACTTTTATGTAAGAGGGGTCGGGCAATAAATTTAATTCTTTTAATTAAAGCCTCTGCCAAACCATTTTGGGTATGGACATGCGGTACCGAATGCTCAACTGCAACTCCCATCGCCATGCAATAATCATCAAATGCCTTCAAAGTAAATTCTCCGGCATTGTCCATTCTGATGGACTTGATATGATGATCTGGAAATACATTTCTGATGCGAATGATCTGCGAGATCAATTTTGCAAAGGCGTGGTTTCTTGTGGACAATAAATCCATATACGACCACTTCGATGAAGCGTCAATGAGCACCATGAAATACTTAAATGGCCTTGAGACGGGCTGAATGGGATCGCAAATGTCTCCCTGGATGCGTTCCAGGAATGCAGGGACTTCATCCTTCACTTTCAGAGTAGAGGGTCTAGTTATTAGTTTCCTGGTGGCACATGCAGGGCACACAAAATCTTCATGATTCGGAAAATTCTTCACATTAATATTATGCCCTTAGGAGTTATTGCTTATGTTTCTCATCACCATAAGACCTGGGTGGCCTAATCTGTCATGCCAGAGACAGAATATTTCAGAGCTTCTAAATACTGTTTTCAAAACAGTGTACGCTGCAGGCGCCTTAATGTTGGTATAATATAGCCTAGTTTCTACTAAAGGAAGTTTTTCTAATACCCTTTTGCCATTCTCTTCGCGCTTCGTGATGAGCAGGTATTCCTTACCGTACTCTTCGTCAGTCTCAACGTGGAAACCATTGGCGCGAATATCCTTAAAACTTAGGAGAGTTCTAGTCAATTCTAGGTAAATAAGGCTTCTTCAATGACCAAAGTTGTGCCCATTGGAAGTATAATTGTGGCTCTTCCGGAACCGATTATACATGCATCGCTTCCGGCGATTGTTGTAAGGCTGCCAGTGCTCTTACGGATCGACTGAAAATACTTAGTCTCTCTTAAGATGGTATTCGTTATGCCGCTGTCGGCAAGGCATACTTCCTCCACAGGGCGCCACACGTGTTCTAATATAACGTATTTAATTAACATGTATTAGAAGACATTCAACACATAAATAAAATACGCCAATATCAGAACATATAATGCCAATATAAACTGAATAAATGAATGTTTTATTCCAAAATCATCCAACCATTATGAGAAAGCAAAATCCTAAAGCACCAACCATGCAAGTTCTAAACTTGTCCATTTAACTTGAATATATATATTGCTTCATGAATAGTACGTAACTACTTTAGATGAACAATTTATTAAGGTGAATGATAATTATGTGTAAATATTAGGCTAGCTAGCTATAGAAACATTAATGTAATTTAACACTGATTTGTTACATGTGTAGAATAGATGCACCGAAGCTGAATGTACGTTGAGAACCATGTGAGTGAAGAATACATTCATGGTGTGTCTGGCCGAGTAGGATATATTGAAAAAGGTGATGGAATATGTTTCATACATGGATTGCGATAATCTGAAGATGTTTATCAACTTAGCGCAGATCGAAGTTCACTTAATTCGAAGGGGTTTCAAAAAGGGTATATATGTTGGACTAGTCACAGTGAAGAGAAGATTATACAGGAAGATTGTTATAATATCGTCAAGGGAGACAACGATATGCCCGATGTGGACTGTGCTTTTGATGAAGATAGGTCGCATGATGACAATCTGGATCAGATGCTACGCGATGCAGAAGAGAACTATAGTCAGAGAGAGTTTGGTAAATTTGAGGGATTGATGGACTCAGAAACCTTTGTTCCTGGGTTACAAGCCGCAATACACAAGGTTATTATCTGTTTTTGAATTGCTAAAATTGAAGGCATGTAGTGGTTGGCCTGACAAGAGTTTCACAGCGTTGTTAAGTCTCATAGCGAACATCCTTCTAGAGGGTAACGTGTTGCCGAGAACCACCTACCAAGCCAAAAAGGTTCTCTGTCCAGTAGGAATGAAAGTAGAAAGAATATATGCATGTCTGAATAATTATATCCTCTACTGTAAAGAGTATGTAAACTTACATGTTCGTTCGGTGTGCAAAGTATTCGGATACAAGCGTAAGAATGACTCTGATAGTGGTGTGGGCATCAAGGTGAAGTAAAGACCTCCTGCTTAGGTGTTGTGGTATCTGTCTATAATTCTCCGTTTGAAACTTTTATTTGCGAACTATAACATCCCAAAAAGGGAACTAGTGTAATTGCAAAAATGATAAAATCTTTTCATCACTTTTTCAATGTATTTCAAAATTTTGGCATTTATTCGTATTTTGGTTTGGATCTTCACTAATTAATTTAAATAAGAAAAATCAAAATCTTGAATTAGGAACCGAGACTGTGAAAATAAAATTAGAAAGAAATTTCAAATCTCTTTTGCTAAGCTCAAAATTTAAAATTTTAAAGCTAGAAGTTGGAGTCCCAAAACTGATAATATAATTTGAATCAAAAGCTAATATTAAATCTTTCACCCAATTGTTATAACCACAAAGAAAAATTCAAAACTTAAGCTTATCTCCAATTGGCTTTTCAAATTTCATTTGAATTCTCAAAATCTTCAAAATTTTGTTTGGGCCTTGATCCATTTTTCTTCCTGATTCTCTTTTTCCCAGCCTTTTCTCTCTTGCCCGGTCGGCCTCTTTCCTCCTGGCCTTTGGCCCACCCGGCACCTTTCCTCTCTCTTTCTCCCTCTCCCCTGTTTCCCTCACGTGTGCACTGTGCCACATCGAGCCAAGTCTGCCCCCAGTTTCCCCCGTTGCATCTAAGCCAGCATGCATTGATGCCGCATTAACCCCTCACCGCATTGACATCACCTATGCCCCTGCACCCCCGCCTGCTAGCCCATGCGTGTGCGCTACCCCGCCTTCCGGCATTACTCCATACTACCTGCCGTGCGCGTTTTAATCCCCCAGTGGCCAACCACCTCTCTCACCTTTAAATGGGGGCACTTAAGCCTCTCTTGTTGGCCCATTGCCTCCTCCCCACACTTGGGCGGGCCACCCTATGCCCTTGCCACTGCCGCCACCTCTCCTCATGTTTTCACCACTTCGGCAACCCTCCCCAAGGAGTAATCGTGTCATGGTGTGTCCTCAGGCATCTTCTACCTTCCCCCTCGCTTAATCGAAGTTTCGCACACTAGGCTCACCGCACTGCCACTTCCTCCCCACCACTGGCTGGAACCACCTCCCTCACCGTCGTCTCTCCCTTTAAGCACCGTGGCTCAATTCCACACTCCAGGAGCTTCCTCACAATGCCTTGGAGCAGCCCCCACCATCGGCTGAGCCTCCCATTCACCTTAGCTTGCCACCCATGGCAGCCACCCACCGCCACCCCTGGTCCCCGTTGGCCCGCCTCAGTTTCCCTTTGGCTCCGTTGACCACACCGGTGAGTCCCTCTTGCCTTCCTCTTGCTCATGCTATTCCTATTTTGTTTATGTTACATCATGTCAGATTGACATATGAAATTATCACATGCCATGGAGAAAGTTTTTGAACACGCATGTTCTTTCTTGTTTAGTGCTTGCACCTTGGGTATAAGTTTAATTTGATAGGAGATTATGGTGTAGAAAATCAATTTCTTGTATATTGAATATGCATAACTTGCGATCACATGGATGAATTGAAGTTTGCTATTTTGGACAACAATTCTTGTGTGCTGAATTTCATTCAATATGAGAGGAAAGTAGAATTTAGTACTCATCCAATGCCTATGTGTTCATCTTTTTTTTTGCACCATCTAGTATGAACAATTTAAACAAAGATGATGAATTATGGAAAACTTACAAATCTCTTCACCCTTGCTAAATTAATTTGCCATTGCTCAGTTGAAATATGATTATATGGATGAACTTTATTTGATTCCAAAAGTTGTAGCTTTGCCCATATGTGCTAGCACTGCAAGTTTACAACTTCAGATATTTGAATTGCATAAATACTTCACTTACATTTACAAAACTAGTTGCAATAATTGCTGTGTGAGAAAATTTGATTTTCTCATTAACATATATGATTACTCTTGGGTTAATAATACAATGAGATTTTATGATCGCTGCTATCTTATACCATTAATTGTGCAATAATGAAGAACCGTTAAAACAGATGACATATACATATACCATGCATGCACCTTGGCTTCTTTGTCACCCTATTTTCAGCTTATCACAAGCCGAGGTTGGCATTGTTTTCAAGAAGGGGAGGTTCATGAGGACATGATCCTTATGGATACAACCATATTTGCTATGTTTATTGTTCCAATTACAAGAGCTCCTACATATCACATAAATTGTTAGGTAGCTCATTTTTAGGAGTACCTTTATATTATATGAACTATAATGCTACCTAATGATGAAAATATATATTTGTGTAGCACCACGTCACTTTTGGTTTAAGACGAGCAAGAGTTTGAGATGGATCCGTTTTGAAATGCAATTCAGCCTCCGGAGATAGCTCTGACTTCAAACGTGCATACCTTTTACATACGGAATCCATTTGAGATTCATGAGTACTTGATGGAAAGCTTATCTTGTCCTCTTTCCAATGGATCTAGCCTGACCTCTAAATTCCATCTGAGCACAACACAATCTGTAAAATAGTCTTCTGTTATCTCTGATTCCGAACGGGGCTGGTGTTGTTCCACCTCCACTTGGGCCCATGGGCCTTGTAACCCTAGGGGTGTGCGCCCACCCCCTGGCCATTACCCTCTGGCTATTATTCTCATATTTTCTCATGTGTGCTACACTTTAGGTTTTGGATTTTGTGTACTTAGTTTCTCCATTGTGAAAAATCTTGTTTTTCGCTCGTATCGACAAGACCAACCATGAAGAACCTCTATGGAATCCCACATTTTGAACTCAATCCTATAGTTGCAATTCATATTTCTTGTTACTTTGTTTTTGCTTGTTCTTTGATTGCTTGTACGAATTGATCCTTGCGATCAGGTGAATCGGGTCTTTAACATAGTTGATAACGACTTTTTGATTATCAAATTCCATGCTTAGTTTATTATGCAAAATGTATATCAAATCTTAAGGTAGCAACATGCCTACTTGATATTATAATAATATTAATATACCATCCTTGACACTGGAATCACCTGACCCTTGTCATCTTAGATAATTAGTGGTAACTTTACTAGCTATAAGTCATACTTACATGCAATGCTAGTCTTATACAAGACCAGGGTAGTAAATTGTCCTAATCATTATGCTTCAAATATGCAAACTTATTTTGGGACAGTTACGGGATGTAGGTGGCTGATAATTGGTGACAACTCATTTTGTGCTTCTCAAAACCTTATAAACTTACTATATCTATCTGGGTGGATGGTAAGAGTGGTTGATGTAGAGGTAACATGAGAATATGTGGTTGTGGTTTGTACCGCCCTGACAAAATAAAGACTTATCTTGTGATGACCTCCCAGTGTCAAATAAGTACAACCACAAGCTGGCAAACTGTAGGATTGGTTGGATAATTTACTAGACCATCCAAGTTATCTCATAGGTAGAGGAAAGGAGGGAGCGTGCAGGAGGATAATGAAGATCTGGCCTGAATAGGACACCTAGTGGAGGGTGATGTTTGCCAACTGGGCTAGTGTTGTAGAGAGCGGAGTCCGACTACGCTAGTCATTATGGTGGAACATCCTACATAACTTATGGGACCCACAACGTGTGGGAGCAGCCCATAGGGGTGAGATGCTAGGGGGTGAGGTATTGTAAAGACCTCGTGACAATCTCTCAATCTGCGTGACCAAGGAATCGCGTAAGCCCATCGGGTTGATATTCTCTTGTGGGTAAAGATTATAGTCTCTACAGAGTATAAACTATTTGAACAGCCGTATCCACGATCAAAGGCGGACATGGAAACTTCCTTGAGTTAGTTCCATTTTCAAAATCCTTTGAGGATGGGACGAAAACATGTCAGGCGGCGGTGCACCTGACTTTGATTTTTTTCGTGGAGGGAACTGTACTGCAGTGGTAAAAATTAGCATTTGGTGAAAGTAACCATGCGCTGTAAAAGGTGGATGTAACCTGTGCTACAATTAATATTGCATTCTCATATCAACTTTAGAAAATCTGTTTCAGTTAAAACTACTAAGTCTCTGGAGCTTTTCTATTTATTATACTTCCAAAATAATGATTTAAGCAACTAAAAGAACCTTAAGCTTCACTTGACAGCTTTTCATCTATTGTTATTACACTCTGTGTGGTGGCTTGCTAAGTATTGTTGTGCTCACTCTTGCTTACTTACCATTACTCAATCAATAAGAAAAAGAAGGTCAAGCCCTGCGATGCTCCGAAGGGGTTGATAGAACTGGAAGTCAACAAGGCTAAGAACTAGGTCGTGAACTCCAGTTGGCTGCTTGTGGTGTGTCCTGAGGGTCCCACCTGTGTGAAGTTTCTGCTGCTACATTTTGTTGTTTTCAGCCTAACTGGCATATGTGTAACTTATTATTATATTATCTACACTTTCACATAATATGTTTTGATATACAGTAGCATATATATGAGCACTATCTATTGATTCAGAGAATAGTGCTGTGGAATCACAAAGGATCTAGGTTTGCTAAACCCAGGGTCTGACACGAACCGAAAGGATACAAGATTGCTACATTAGCACTCAGAGGAGCGTAAGAAAGATAAGACAGCGTACTAATTCTACCCAGTGGAGGGACATCCATAGGATGTTTATAGACTTTGGTGCAGAATTGAGCAATATATGGTTTGGGCTAAGTACAAATGGAATGTCATCCTTTTGGTAACATGAGCAGCCGACATAGCACCTGGCTCGTGAATGTATGCATGTACAACCTTTCTCTTCGGCTGTGTGTGAAGAGGAAGTGTTGATATCACTGCTTATCCAAGAGCCGAAATAACCTGGGAATGATATTGTTGTGTACCACTATTATTGGAAGATCTTATGACACTTTGGAACGAAGGTGTATAGCTATGGGATGTGGACAAATGGAAGAACTTCACTTTGTGCACTGTGTTATCTGCACCATCAATGATTTTTCTACCCTTGGTAACCTATCAGAGTTGAGTAAAAAAATAGCCAAAGCCTGTCCACAGTACTTAGATTGTACCGAGAGTATGTGATTGAACAACTCGTGTAAAACTATGTACATGTGTCACCGTATATTTCTTCTAAGGTATCACCCATACCGCAAGATAAAGAAATAATTTGACAAAAAAAAGAGGATGACTCAGCTCCAAGGTCTTTCAGTGGGAAAAAGGTTTACGATATGGTTAATAATATCGATGTTGTGTTTCGAAAGGGACGTAAGTTGAGGACCTATTAGAAAAATATGTGGCAGAAGAGATCAATATTTTAGGACTTGCCTTATTAGGAGCACTTTGCAATTGCATCGACGTCATGCACATAGAGAAGAATGTATATGATAACTTGATTGATCTCTTATTGAACATTCATGATAAAATAAAGGATGGTGGCAACGTATGGTGTGAATTCTATAAGTAGGGCCCGTTAGGGTTTGTGCCCTTACTCCTCACTCGCGTGCCTTTGTCACCTATCCATTGCCTCCTCAACTGCTACCTCTTCCCCAACACCTCCTCCCGCATAGATCTAGCACTACTTCCTGTCCAGCCGCCTCTTCATGCAAATTCGCCGCAGCCACGTCTCCCTGTGTCTCTGTCTTCTCAAACATCGGTGCCTCAGCCTCTTGTTCCCCCAACCACAATGACGTCTTCACCATTGGCGTCCTCGGCCTCTTTTTCCTCAACCACAACGACATCTTCACCGACTTCCTCTACTGGTATTACTCCCCATTGGTATTGAGTTAGCAGTTTGTCTATGTGCTTGTGAGTTAGCCATGAGTAGTTTGTCTATCCTAGGATTTCAATCTAGCGTTTGGACCATTGAAGGAACCTTGAAAATTATCTCGTTAGTTAAGTAAAAAAGGTTTGCACTGTTCAATTTGTGGAGCTTAATTTTAACTGTGCAAATTATTCACGTATCTACTAGACCAGTTACAATTGGCGCCGTCGCTGCCTCGGCTCTTCACTTCCACGTGAGTCAATATCTTTCTGCAGGACAGGTCAACATAATTGCACCCTTTAGGGTCTTCTCCAACACCATTGATGTTATCCATGTTATAACTTTTAATTTTGTTCAAAATGTTAGTTTTTTTGGAGTTCGTATATAATCAAATTGCTAATTTTATTTAATTTATTGTGAATTTTAGTTATTTAGGGATTTTACTTTAGAATTCATATGGAAATCAAATTGAAATTTTCTTTCATTTTTATTCAAAATTTCAATTATTTTTTGTTGGAATTCTATGCCAATCCAATTGTTATTGTTTCTTTAATTTTTATTACAAATTAGAGTTATTTAGGCATTTTACTTTTGAACTCATATCAAAATCAAATTACTAATTTTATTTTATTTTTATTCTAAATTTGAGTTATTTATTGTTGGAATTTGTATGCAAATCCAATTGCTAGCTTTTATTTAATTTCTCTTCCAAATTATTTTTAAGGATTTTACTTATGAATTCATATGGAAATCAAATTGCCATATCTATTTTTGTTTTTACTCCAAATTTTAGTTATTGTTTGTTGGAATTTGTATTTAAATTCAATTGCTAATTTTGTTTAATTTTTATTCTGAATTATCTTTCTTTTGGGATTTTTAGTTAGAAAATTGTATGTGGATCAAAGTAATAATTTTATTTTATTTTTATTTCAAATTTTCATTATTTTTGGTGCTTGACATGGGCTCTCTTTGTTTAACATGAACCCACCATGGCCAATGGTATAGATTTTTGTCTTTCTCCTCCCATTAATGTGGGATTATCTAATTCTTAAGAGCAAACGTGTTGGCTTCTTTTGGGTTTGCTTTAATAAGATAGATAGATAGATAGATTTGCACATTTATCTAAAATAAGCTAATATAGACAACATAATGCCCACAGATCAAAATGTTGTTATCAAAACCATTCAGACTACTTGGGAATATTGACATTTAACATATCGACTTAATCATTCAGTTACCGAATTCATAGAAAAAAATATGTTCTTAATGGATGAGGCTCTGTAATATGTAGAGTTTGATACCTTTTTTGACAGAAAAACAGCAGGAGAGGCTCCTATTACACTATATTAAATAAATAATAACGTACAAAAAGGAAGAGAGCGAGAGAAATAGAGGAGAAAAAACATAAAATAGAAAGCAAAGAACAGGAGAATCAGAGAGAGCCAATCCAAGCGGAAAGGATAGGTCTAAAGGCCGGCTTGACTCTAATATGCAGCAAAGAAGCCTCCAATCTGAGACGAGTAAGCCAATCCATGAGATTGCAACGCTGTTGCTGGAAGATAAGCTCATTTCTTATTTTCCAAATAATCCAAGCTGCCAGGATTAACTTCTCCATGAAGAGCTACCTTATGAAAGTTGATTTTGTATTTAGAACTCTTGTTGGGGTATCCAGATCGGAGTCCCATAGAAACCAAATCGCGGTCAAACATTCCAAGGAGAAGGAGCACTCAAAGAAAAGATGGTTGATGATCTTGACAATTTGTGCATCGCAAAGAACACAATGTATGTTGCCATCAGTGTTGAAGTTCTTCTGTCTTAGCATATCCTTGGTGTTGAGTATTTCTTTTAGAAGGAGCCATGCGAAAACCTTGTTCTTAATAAGGCATCTATTCTTCCAGATGAGCGGGAAGATTGGTGAGGTGGTTAGTTGTTTGAACTGGTAAGTATACATTTTTGTGAATAGCAGTAGGAGTTCCCCCAAATATAAGTCCAGTGATCAAGGGTGTCTTGGTTGATCACCACTTCCTTCGTAAGATGTAAAAGCTAGAGATATTCTTGATAGGCTTGCTCTGAAAGGGGTAAATGGTATATACTGTGGGGCTCGTCCAGTTGCATGTAATCTTTAATGGAAATATCTTGATCTGAAGTAAAAGAGTACAAATTTGGGAATTTGAAGCAAAAGAGATTTCCATTCTAGCAATCTTTCTAGAACAAAATGTCATGACCATTTCCCAACTGCCCCTTGCTATTCCAGTTGCATGTAATCTTTAATGGAAATATCTTGATCTAAAGTAAGAGAGTACAGATTTGGGAATTTGAAGCAAAAGAGATTTCCATTCTAGCAATCTTTCTAGAACAAAATGTCATGACCATTTCCCAACTGCCCCTTGCTATTCCTCTTAACTGATTGATGCCTTTCATAATGTCTTTCCACCAAAAGGAACCGCAAGAGGTAGCTGCATGAGGAACCTAATTTGAATAGTATTTGCACCAGATCATCTTGACCCAGGGAAACTCCATTTTTCTGTAGAATTTATGTAAGTGCTTCAAGAGCAGTCCTTTATAAAGAACTTGGAGGTAGAGGTTGATACCTTCCATGCATGTGTTCAGCTATAATTAAGTGTTATAAACTTATAGGTAGGGGTGCAATCGGATCGGATATGGATGGATATTGCTTATCTTGTATCCTATTTTATATTTTTTTTTCTTGAAGTCAGAGTTAGACAGGACAGTGTCGGATATGATTTTGAATGTGGATATTCTCAGCCATGAATACAGAGTGAATACAAGTCACATCGAATACAAGTTCAATAAGTAAATTTAACCCATAGACCACACATGTAAAGATCAATCAACCATAGATGATGTAAAAATGTAACCACCGTACAGATTCAATAAGCAAATTTAAAAATTTAACCACCGTACAGATTCGAAAGACATCACAATACAAAGGATGTTCAAAATGCAACTACATTATCAGTTCAATAAGCATTTATGGGCTAGTACAGTTTGGCTACAAAAGAGCTATTGAAAGAATATTGTAACATCCGATTTTTTTGGGGTTTTCAAAACATTATTTTCTTAATAGCTTTATAGAATTTTTCTGGATTTTTTTGTATTAAATTAAAGCTTAATTAGAATTTTCCTAAATCAAAATGATTTGATCTAATTAATTTAAACTTCAATATCAAGTTGAAAGTACTTTATTTGGGTTTCAAATATTCAAATATATTTTTATGAATTTTATTTGTTTGGTTTTTTTAGAGCTTATTTGAATTCTTAATATTTTCTTTAATTCAAAAATTCTTTCTTTTCTCTTTTCCCGTGAGCTGAATTTTTCTCAACCCATTTCCATCCCTCCTGTCCCACCTGGGCAGCAACCCATCTTCCTCTTCCTTGCCCCCTCCCCCCTAGCCGACCTCTCTTCCCCTCTCACCATTTCTCTTGGGCCGGCTCAAATGTCTAGATATTAGATGTGAATTTATCTGAATGGCTCCAACAAAATTCCTGGATAGCTCTAAATTCAGATGATATCTCTATATTAAATCTATATTCATATCTGAAAAAACTATCCAGATCCGACACCAACAAGAATCTCTAATATCTGGTTTTACACTCCGAATTCGTTCCGAACTTATTCGGTTTATCTGTCGATCAGGAAGTTTCCAATTTGAACTATATAAGCAACATCGTGTGCATAACCACGCAAGCACCCCGCATTCGGCAGTAATCAAGCTAAGCTCAAGTAGACACAAAGATAAATGATGAGCTCACTGACAAACATCGTTACATGCTGGAAGGGAATGGGCTCAGGTGCAGGGCGCCCTGCACATAGCGCGTGCAGGGCCATCTCTCGTCGCGACATGTGCCCCGCAAAACTTAAAAAATTGTCAGTATTTTTTTTAATTGATGTATGTAGGAATTTGCATACTTTTATTTTCAGACATGATAACAAATGGTTACAATTTTTAAGTAAAAAAATACTTTTATTAAAAAGTATTTTTTAGTATTTTTTAAGTACTTAAAAAATACTTCTTAATAAAAGTATTTTTTAAGTACTTAAAAAATACTTTTAAAATATTTTTAAAAAATACTTACAATTTTTTAAGTTTTTGGGACACGTGTCGTGATAAGAGACGGCCTGCACGCGCTATGTGCAGGGCGCCCTGAGCCCATTCCTGCTGGAAGCAGGAGCCATTCTTCACAGGCTTCAGCGTCACTAAATGCATTTTGCGGAGCCTGTTAAGGGGTTGTAGCGTTTTATCAAAACTAGCCTCCATAAAACTAGCTTTACCGTAACTACCTCTAAAATTGTGTTTGGATCTCCCAACAAACTCCCGTACAAGGTAAACTCAATTTCCACAAAACGAGAAAACTGCGTATTAGTAAAAACGGGTCCACATCGTTTTTAGTAGAACTGGTTTTCAATAACCACGATCTGGTTGAGCCACCATAACGCGTGAAATTTTGTTCACGATCCCGCTTTCGCGCCTAAGCAAGTTTTGCCGCCTAAGCACGATATAAGGATTGCGTGATTAATAAATCAGATTGGAGAAGGTTGTGTGCCGCCGCTTCCTGGTTAGCGAGTCTCCATCCGTTGTCCCGAGCCCGTCTCCTGCCGGCTGGCCGTCGAGTCTCCTGCTGACAGGCCGTCGAGTCTTCGTCGCATGCCCTGTGCCCCTTCATCAATCGGTCTTCACTCCAGTTCTTCGCCCAGGAGCTCCATTGATTTGAGGTAAAATTCTCTTCTTACAACCTCAATTCAATAATTCAAAGCCATCGAATAGGACCATCTTTGATAGAAAAGCACATCGTACATGTGTAATGCACAAAGATCAAACAAGCATTTACTTGTTAGGCCATGTACTAGGTGCAGGCGACCAAATATTGCATTACTTAACTTGGTTGATGCTATATACAGAACGCCATTTTCAGCATATTAACCTAGATGTGCCTATGAACTAGCAATGACTTGTTGTATCTGTACATGTGTGGTGGTTAATAACATGTCAGTGATATTTATTTGTGATTCCTAGATTGCATTGTCCTCATACAGATATTAGTGTATATGATTAATAGGATATGCACAATTGATCACCATGGTCTAACGGTTCCTTTTAGAAAAATATGGAAGGATATGTGGACAAAAAAATTAAGCAATAAAACACGGATAAAACTTGCATAAAGAGGCACACATGGAAATCCAGCGAAGACAAATCCCTGCTCAACATCTTGAAGGATCAAGCCCTCAATGGTGGAAAAGAAGGAACCACCTACACAAAGGCAGCATGGCGTGAAATCTTAGCTTCCTTCAATGCTGAAAGAATTGAGAAACTTGAACTGTAGCAGCTGAAAAATAGGCACAAGTACTTCAAGACCTGCTATGCTACCATGAATAAACTTCTTAAGCACACTGGATTTGGTTGGGATGACGATGACAAAATGATAAAAGCTTCCAATGAAAAATGGGAGGAGCTTATTTTGGTATGTTATAATATAAGATTTTCTATTCTGGTGTTTTATTAGATTCCAAAGTTTAGCACTAATTTAATAAAAACACTAACACATTGCAGAAAGACAATACAGTTCAAGAATATCGTGATAAAGTGTGGCCTAGCTGGACAGATCTTCAAGAGATATGTGCGACTTCAACTGCACAAGGGTTTTGTGCTACATCAAGCAAAGGGAAAGGTGCAATGCTATCTGGCAAGGCTACAATTATTGATCTGAATGAGGAGGCTGAAGTGCAGGAAAATGAATCCATTGAGAAACATGTTAGTCAAGTGGTTTGTCCAAGCAATTGCACTCAAAATCCAAAAGTGGCAGAGAAAAAGATGAAGTCTAATGTAAATGGAAGTAAACCACAAGATAATCCCAGAGGACAAAAGCACACAGCTGATGATGCTGTAAATGCAATAGATAGCCTTGCAAATGCAACTTCCAAAATAGCCGAAATGAAGAAAAGAGCAGCCCTACAGGAGGAAGCATACTCAGTGAAAGCGTGCATGGAAATACTGAAGAATATGAGTGATGTTGATCCAAGACAAAAAGTAAAGGCTGCATCCACATTTACAAATGCTGAACAAAGGGGAGTCTTTGTTGAGATGGATGACGAGATGCGCACTTTATGGATACATGGACTTTAGATTTATCAATTAGAAGCTTATTTTAAGATAGTTTATCAACGTAGACTCTATGCATTTTAGTTTCGTTTGATGTTGGAACAATATGTATTAAATTTGGTTTCCGAGTTATTGAGATTTGCTGGAGTTTCTTAATCAATTCACTATGTACATTTGTTTTGTTTCAACCCACTAATTGTTATACATTATGCAGGGTACCATGAGCTCATCACGAGTCAATGATGATAATTCTGATTCAGAGCAGTTGATTATTAATAATATAGCAGCTGTGTCATTATTTCGTGATGTGTTCTTCACTAGACTTTTCAAAAGTAGCCGTAACACTTCCGAATTAAGTGGTGTTGAACGAACATGACAACTACTTGAAGGGCATCCTATAAGATTTTTTGATCAACTACGTGTTGATAAGCACACTTTCAACTTGCTAAGGGACGAACTGTGTGAGAGAAATTTGCTTCGTGATACACTAAGAATGACGGTGGATGAACAACTAGTGATGTTCTTACATACTATCGGTCACAGTGTTAGGAATCGTGTCATCCAGGATAGATTTCAGCATTCAGGAGAAACAATTAGCCGGCACTTCAACAATGTTTTAGATGCAATAAATGGTTTGCGTGATATTTACATAAAAGACCCACCCAACGAAGTGCCCCAGCGAATTCGAGCCAATCCAAAGTATTACCCATATTTTAAGGTAAAATTTCTCTCTCGTTTACAACAGTTCCTATCTATTTTACTTTTTTTATTAATGAACCATATCTTTGAAGAACTGCCTTGGAGCAATCGACAGCACACACATTGAGGCAAAAATCAATTTTGAAGAGCAAACTCCATATAGAAATAGACATGGTTTTCCATCTCAAAATGTTGTGGTAGTAGTGTCATTTGACATGACATTTACATATGTGGTTGTTGGATGGGAAGGTTCAGCATCAGATCAAGCTGTGCTTAGATGGGCTGTTACTAGCGGAGGTTTTATTGTTCCAGAAGGTAAATGGAAAATTTTGTGAACTGCCAAGAGCTTCCATCTTTTTCATGTAGTAGTGGTTGAATGACAAATGACCTTGCAGGTAAATATTATCTAGTCGACTCGGGATATGCAAATACACCAAAATTCGTGCACCCTATCGGGGGGATCGGTATCATATTGATACTTTCCGTGGAAGTAACCGGCGCTACAAAGATGAAAAATATTTATTCAACCGTCGACATGCACAGTTACGTAATGTGGTAGAACGCACTTTTGGTGTTTTGAAAGCCCGTTTTCCAATTTTGAAAGTTAAAGGAGGAATGCCTTATCCGTATGAGACTCAAGTAAAAATTGTAATGGCTAGCTGCATAATCCATAACTTCATAAGGAAGGCTGCACAGGATGATGAGTTGTTTGGGGTTTATGAGAATTTGGGCATGCAAGAGAATGATGACCATGGTCATCAACAAGTAAGAAGTCAATCAAATATGAGAGAAGATGAATGGGCTGCTGGTGAGCGTGTTCGTGGAAACATTGCTCGGCAGCTGTGGAGTAATCATCAACAGCGTACTGCACATCCGTGTCAGGATTAGTAGTCACTCTTTCATCATCTTAAACTTTTGTTATCAGCAAAAATGGATTATTTCTTTATGACGTTTTCAAATAGATTATTATTTGTACTGTTATTCTGTAATTTTCAAGTTTGCTAGGGCTCTGCAGTTTCACGGAATGTGGTCAATACAATGGCAGTCATCTTGTTCAAGTTATTTTATTTGGACTCTCTCTTTATTTTTGCAAAGGTATTGTGTAGTTTGTAGTAGCAACACAATCTGAAGTCTGAAATATATATTCACGCCTTGACAAAGAACGACATGTGCTCTAAAATAAATCTGAAGGCTGAATATTTATCAGCTGTAATCCATTATATTAAGAGAAATTATTAAGACATTTGAAAAGGAAACCAAATCAGTGAACACATCATAGTTCTGCTAGTAACTAGCTAATGCATTCTTACCAGGATATGCATTCTGTGATTCCAGAACAGCAGCAGTCTTGCAAGATTTGAGGGAGGCATGTCGACAATCAATCAGGCATCCAGATCCATCGAAGTAGACTATGTTCACACCTGATCCACATCCTCCCTTACTGAATTGAGCAGTCCCTTCAACTCGTCAGCCTTCATCAAAGGATTGCAAACTAATCAATTAGGTTCACTTACTCAGTTGAATGTTCCGCACACACAAAACCAAGAAAAGAAGCGGACCTGTGCCCAGAAATAGGAAGCAGCAACGCGCAAGCGTGAGTTTGCATGCGTGCCCGCGCCCCACGCACCCACTCCTCGCCGGCACGGTGGTCGATGTGAGCAGGAGATGGTGGCAGCACCCATACGCCGAGGCGGTCGCCTGCGACGGCAGCAAGGAACTCATGGCGGGCAGGCGGTGGTGAGAATGACGGAGAAGAGAGCGCGCGGCGCAGCCTTATCCCAATCTCGGCCTCGATGGCCGCGGAGGCTAGGTGGGGCACGGTACTCTATTTTTGGTCGCCGGTGATAGCCGGAAAGTGAGAGGGAGTATGAAACGGGGAAAGTGAAGACTGAGGAGGGACCAAGGGAACATACTGAGAAATAAAAATATGTTTTAACCAAACATGGTTTTACTCTAGCTCATTTCCAGCCCGAAGTCATCCAAACAAATTTTTAATAAAACTCGCGCTAACGGACTAACTAACTCAAAACTAGTTTTCCTAATAACCTATTTAAAACTCGTTTAGCTAAAACGTATTTATATTTTAGAGATCCAAACAACCACTAAGAGTCTTGACCAGCGCTATCATCAGTTAGGCCTAGAGAACAGATTGCCTAGTTTGATTCTTCCACTAGAGCCAATCCGGAACGACAACTTGCAGCCATCAAGCCCTTGGATGCAGACACGATGCCTGCATCAGATATTTCAGGCAAGCGCTTTGCGGTTGAACTGAGCAACAGCCTGAAGTTCCATAAGATGGGAAGGTTTTCACCTGGGTTTGATCAAGAGCCTGCTCTTTTAGACTAAAGAAATATGGATTATGGCTAAATTTTTATTGTACCTAGTTGAAATTACACTATAACTAACGGTGGCTTATTTGGCGTAATTAAATTTAAAAAAATTAAAAAAACATATTAGCTCATCATAGACGATGCAAACGAATACGAAAAAAAGAATTGGCACAAAAACTAAAAAAAGACCCAAAAAAATAGAAAAAGATCAAATTTATGAATAATAAAAAAATAAGTCAGAAGTCAGAAACTGAAGCTGAGATCAGCGGGCCCAAGAACCACGCAGAAAGGGTGCTGTTTTTTTTGAGAGAAGAAAGAATGCTGCTATGGCGGCGGTCGGGGCGCGTGATGCTTGGGGAGGCGGCGGCGGAGATGGCAGCAGTCGTTTTGTGGTGTTGCCTTAGAGAGCCCATGGACAATGATTATGTCGGCCCTGAGGCTATGGTTACTATATTGGGCTTTATTTAGTCGGGCCAACATTGGGAAGGAAACTTCGACTTCTGTTCCAGTTTATCAGCCCATGCAGCACGCATTTGATCCATAATTAATACGCGTGAACATTGTACAGGGTGCAATCCGATCTGATTCGGTTGGAGCCATTTGATCCATTTTTTTTTGAAATGTAGTCGGATGTGGACAGTACTAGATATAAATACAAACATAGATAGCGTTGGACATGAATAAAAATTAAATTTGGTGTGGTAGTGAATATTTAGTCAACTATTGTGCAAAAACAAATATCATATTGTAACACCCTGACCCTTAGTCTCAAATTGCGATATAAAGATTTTAGTTCCATCGACATATAATACATGTTGCTCTAAACCATAGCGCACATATAATATATTTTTTGAGGGGTGCATATATTATTAGAGAAAAACTAACCAACGGTATATTGTGCGTAGCCAAAACGATGATATAATTTCGTGCCATCCAATCCTTCCATAGAATCCCCACTCTTATCCAAATCAAACCGTTCCCATCCACTTATGCATCTATCTTATCCTTATACGACAACATCTCATCTCCTCTATCTCTCTCACACACAGCCATGAGTAGTTGGTTTCATCCCCTCACTACTACAGAAAGGCTAATAGTAGACGCCAAATCACAGACGGTTTTGTGAAACCGTCTGTAATGTACACTATTACAGACGGTTTTAATTTGAAGGCCGTCTGTGGTATTTGTGGCGGGAAAAAGGAGTATCACGAGCGGTTCTTCTGCTGAACCGTGCGTGATCTGAATATCACTGACGGTTTTTATTAAAACCGTGCGTGATATCTGAGATTATCACATACGGTTTTTATTAAAAACCGTGCGTGTTGTGTCGACTATCACAACCGGTTGTTGTTAAGAACCGTGCAGGAATGTTCACGACGGTTTTTCACAAGAACCGCCGTGATGTCCCTTTGTCTGTCATAATCTAGATCGAGGTTAATATATAAGTACACATTGCTTCTAATAACTTAACTACGAACTCTTGAGAGAAGAGGTCACAAATTAAAGGCAAATTTATTAATTTCAATTAGAGGCAAATTTATTACAAAAGTCGCACAGGTAAAGAGTTTCCCAGTTGTATTCTTTTGGGCTTCGTAGCTTCTTCTTCAACTTGGGGACTTGGAGGATCAACCGCTAAATTCTCGAACGCCGTTAAGATTGCCCTTGTCCTCGGCACTTCCTCGTGCACTGGGCAAATGATCGCGACATCCATAATGTCGTGCAGGATAGCATGAAAAGATTCCTCGAGAATCTGCCGTTTACGCTTGATTGGCAAGGCTATCCATCGGTCTCGCAATGCGTGTAGAGCTTCTTCCGCATTGCGCACATTGTGGAGAAGAACCGGGGTGAGGGCTGTTTCCCTTTCTTGGCGGCGGCGAGACGCCTCCGTCGGCGGCGGAGGATCGAGTCAAGCGACGGATGCAAGAAAGTCGGGAAGGAGAGCGGCGCGCGCGCGCGGAGAAGCTGCTCGGATGCAAATTGCTGGCGCTGTGTAAGGTTCGGCGAACAATTCGTGATGAGCAGATGAGAGGAAGGAGATGATCACAAGAACGATAGTAGAAGTCATGTTGTATTGTATATTGTATTGTACGTGCGTAGAAGAGACACGGATTAGGAGCGCATATTTAACCTTTAGCACAAGCGGTTCGTATACCCAAACATTAATGATATAGGCGCCGTATATAATGATCGAGAGGCGTTAATTAGACGATCGAAACACGAAGCGTTCTGGCATCGAACACGCGCGAAGCGTTCTGGTATGAAGCTTATCACAGACGGTTTTTTATAAAAAAAACCGTCTGTGATAATTTATTATCACAGACGGTTTTTAGTTAAAAATCGTCTGTGATAATGACTACGGCATTTATTGCGCTGCTCAGACCGCATCGTCTTCATTTCGATCCAGATCTAGCCACTGCTGCGCACTTTTTCACTCGGGAGGAAGCTAGAGCGATTTCAGGCCAGTTAATTTGGTGGGAAGAGGCAGAGATTGAGCTTTGAATTAAGATTCAGACTTTCTGGTTCTTTGTAGATATGGTTAGTAATGAAATTTATTTATTTTTAATTGCATTACAATTTAGGTGTAAGTAATCCATGAGTGGTTATTGAAGATGGTTAATTAATTTGCAAAATTGTTGGTTATATAATAGCTATTGTGTTTGTAATATGAATTGAGCTAGGAAATTAAGTCTCAATATAATAAATGTGGCCGGTATATATGTAGTTATAATTAGTTATTCTAGATTTTAATACTAAGTTGTTATATATGTACATAACGTAGGACCGAAGTTGGATGTATGCATGAGCCGTGTGAGTGAAGAGTACATTAATGGTGTTTCGCTTTTATAAGAGCCGCGAGGAGGATATGTTGAATAAGGGGTGGAATATATGTGCTTTGTCCATGCACCGATCATGCGAGAATTTGAAGATGTTTAAGAATCGAGGCAAATTGAAGCGCACTTGATTCGGAGGGTTTCAAAAAGGATTATACGTGTTGGACCAGTCATGGCGAAGTGAATGATCATATGCGCGGATGACATCGCGGTGAAGTGAATGATATGCCCCGGATGACATCGCGGTGAAGTGAATGACATGCCGCGGTGATGTCGATTGTGGCTCGGATTCGGATAGGTTGCGATGATAATCTGGATCGGATGCTTCGTGATGTAGAAGAGAACTATGATGAGAGAGTATGTTAAATTCCGTGGCTTGATGGAGGACTCGAGAAACCTTTGTACACGGGCTGCAAGTACACGAGGTTGTCGGGCGTGCTTGAACTGTTGAAATTGAAGGCAAGCAACGGTTGGTCCGACAAGAGTTTCACGGCGCTGCTAGGTCTTTTAGCGGACATGCTTCGGAGAAATGAGTTGCCTAAAACCACGTATAAAGCCAAGAAGGTTCTTTGTCCGTTGGGAATGGAAGTAGAAAGAATACATGCATGCCCGAACATTGTATCCTCTACCGTAAAGAGTATGCAAACATGCATGTATGTCCGGTGTGCAACACATCCCGATACAAACGTAACAATCAATCGGATGATGGCGAGGAACAGAGGCGAAGAAAGGACCTCTGCTAAGGTGGCATGGTATTTTCCTATAATTCCCGTTTGAAAAGGTTTTATGCAAATCCAAAGGAGGCAAAATCTGCTGCGTTGGCACTCGGAGGAGCGCAAGAAGGATGGAATGCTAAGACACCTTGCTGATTCCGCGCGATGGAGAAACATCGATAGGAGTTTTGCGAGTTCGGTGCAGAACCAAGGAATATAAGGTTTGGGTGAGTGCGGATGGAATGAATCCATTCAGATAGCATGAGCGTGACATAGCACATGGCCCGTGACTCTCTACATCTATAACCTTCCTCTTTGGTTGTGTATGAAGCGAAAGTACATTTTGTTTGTCGATACTTATCCAAGGGCCAAAACAACACAGGAATGATATCGATGTGTTCCTAGCACCGTTGGTGGAAGATCTAAAAATCTTGTGGAGCGAAGGGTACAGGTATGGGATGCATACAAGCGAGAGAACTTCACTCTGCGCTCCTTATTGTTCTGCACCATAAATGATTATCCTGCCCTTGGTAACCTATCGGGCCATAGTATAAAAGGTGCCAAAGCTTGTACTCACTTGTTTAGATGGTACCGAGAGTGTGTGGTGAGACACTCACGCAAAACCGTTTACATGCGTCACCGCGGTTCCTTGGAGGGCTCACCCATACCGCAAGATGAAGAAACAATTTGTGGAGAGAAGGAAGGCGGTTCAACTCCAAAGCATTTAAGGGGCGCGAGGTTTATGATATGGTTAAGGATTTAGATGTTGTCCTCGGAAAGGGCGTAAATTGAGGGCTCATGAGAAGAACACACGGAAGAAGAGATCAATATTTTGGGACTTACCTTATTGGGAGTACCTAGATGTGCGGCATTTGCATCGGCGTCATGCGTGAAAAGAATGTGTGCGGCAACGATTGGTCTCTTCTGAACATCCGTGATAAAACAAAGGGCGGCGTCAATGCGGCTTGACTTGGCTGATATGCACATCGGGCTGAGTTAGCACCGACATGCGCGATAATGCACGAACGTACCTTCCCCTGCGTGTTACACTCTGTCCAAGGCTGAAAACAGAAGCGTGCGATGCTTGCATGGTGTCAAAGTTCCGTCTGGTTACTCGACAACGTGAAGAAACTTGTTTCGATGCAAGATTTGAAGTTAAATGGCATGAAGTCTCATGATTGTCATGTCTTGATGACACGATGCTCCCTATTGCAATTAGAAATATTTTGCCGATCAAAGTCCGAGAGACAATCATGAGGCTATGTTATTTCTTTAACACAATTGCTCAGAAGGTCATCGATCCCGAAGGACTAGATGCTCTGCAGGACGAGGTGGTGATGACTCTATATCACCTTGAAATGTATTTCCCTCCTTCGTTTTTCGATATCATGGTCCATCTCATTGTTCACGTTGTGTGGGAGATAAAAATGTGCGGGCCCGTATTCCTGCGTAGCATGTACCCATTTGAGAGGTTCATGGGAATTCTCAAGTCCTACGTACGGAATCGTTCTCAGCCAGAGGGCAGCATCGTCGAAGGTTATGCAAGCGAAGAGGTCCTTGAGTTTTGTGTCGATTATATGACTCAGATTCAGCCGATAGGTGTCCTCAATCTCGTCATGAGGGGAGGTGAAGGGTCTCGGAACTATCGGAAGGAAAGCAATCACTCCGGATATGGACATGTATACTCAAGCCCATTTCACGGTGTTGCAACACATGGTGAAGTGGCGCCTTATGTGGACCAGCACAAGGGTGTGCTTGGCAACATAATCCGGGCGGCGGATGTTTGGATCATGAGGCAACACAACCCTCGGTTCAACCAATGGTTGAAGGAGCAAATCGCTAGGAGCTCGCCGAGTGAGGCGCTGACATGGTTGGCAAAAGGGCCGACATTTACAGTTGTGACATGGCAAGGATATGACATAAATGGGTACACATTCTATCGCAGATCTCGGGATGTCAAGAGCACTAACGAACAGCGGTGTCCGCATAGATGCATTCAGATACCGATGGGTCGAGAAACTCGTACTATGGCTTCATAGAAGAGATTTGGGAGCTCGACTATGTGGTTTTCAAGATCCCCTTATTTCGCTGCCGTTGGGTGCATCTCCCACAGGTGAAGGTTGACAAGTACGGTGTCACGACCGTGGACCTCCAACGTGTCGGGTACAAAGATGAACCATTCGTACTCGTCAATCAAGTTGTTCAAGTTTTCTATGTAACCGACCCGGCAAATAAGAAACGCCATGTAGTTCTTCATGGAAAAAGGAGAATTATCGAAGTGGAGAATGTAGTGGACGAGGAGGAATACAATCAATTTGAAGAGTTACCTCCTTTTGGAAATGGCATAAGGGTCGACGATGAACAACGTGACGAAACTAGTTACGTACGCATTGATCATGATGAAGGGCTAATTTTTAAAGGAAATAAGCAAGTACAATAAGAATGTATATGTGAAAATGTGTGACAATTTTGAGATGTATATGTGAAAATGTGTGATGTAGTCAATTTTGAGATGTATATGTGGAAATGTGTGATGTAGTCAATTTTGAGATGTATATGTGAAAATGTGTGATGTAGTCAATTTTGAGATGTATATGTGAAAATGTGTGATGTATCAAGAAATACACTGTGTGAATGCAGCTGGTTGGTGTTGTATATGAATGCAGCTATTTGGTAGTTGATATGAATGCAGCTGTGTAGTTATTGGTGGTCTTAATTGCAACAGCCGGCAAAGGCTTATCACAGACGGTTCTAAATTTAGAACCATCTGTGATAACATATCACAGACGGTTCTAAGTTTAGAACCGTCTGTGATAGTAAACTATCACGACGGTTTTAACTCAAAAGCGTCGCGTGATATATTATCCTGACGGTTCTAAGTTTAGAACCGCTGCGTGATAATCGTCCTACATATACCCTCTCGCTAGGGTTTTCCGTGTGCGCTGCAGTTATTCGATTAATTCTAAATCCCGAGCCCGTCGTCGCCGCCGCCTCCCCGAGCCCTCGCCGGCTGCCTCCCCCAGCCCTCGCCGGCCGCCTCCTGGACGAAGACGTCGCCGCAGCCTCCTCCTCCTCCGTCGCCGCCTCCCCGAGCCCGTCGCCTCCTCCTCCGTCGCCGCCTCCCCGAGCCCGTCGCCTCCTCCCCCTCCGTCGCCGCCGCCTCCTCCTGCGTCGCCGCCTCCTCCTCCTCCGTCGCCTCCCCGAGCCCGTCGCCTCCTCCTCCTCCTCCTCCTCCTCCGTCGCCGCCGCCTCCTCCTCCAGCGTCCCTAAGGTCACCAAAACCGTAAGGTCATCAAATCCCTCCCCGAGCTTCATGCTTCTTTGTTAGTGTTTAGGGTTGATGCTTGATGCTTCATACTGTTATGGTTAGTTGCTTAGTACATATTTAGGGTTGATTCTTCATGCTTACTGTTAGTGTTTAGGGTTGATGCTTGATGCTTCATACTATTATGGTTAGTTGCTTAGTACATATTTAGGGTTGATGCTTCATGCTTACTGTTAGTGTTTAGGGTTGATGCTTGGTACATATTACATTGGTACATTGTTTACTGCAGTAGCTTAATTAGTTTGCTATTTGGTACATACTACATTGGTACATATTCAGTTAGATGAATCATCGCTATTGGCGTACGTGATCCGGAGACCAGAGATGAAGAGAAGGAGTGGGAAGAAGCAGATGCATAGTCGCTCACCGAAGAAGTCGGCTATGTCGGCTGCTCACCGAAGAATCTGGAATGTCTTTTTTTTGCACTTTTGTAATAAAATTGACTTGAATTTTGCGGGAAAAAGAAGGACTTGATACATTGGTACATTGGTAAGATAGGCACATCACCCCCTCTCTATGTCCATATCACCCCCTCCCCTCTACTCCTCTCTTGTCTTGCAATTCAATATGATTACTTTCTCATCTTATCTTAATAGACCCACAAAATGAGCAACATGTCACCTGCGCATTCTTCAACATCATCGCGGGCGTCCGCTCCAACATCAAGACGCCAAGGAAGAGGGCTATCAAAGAAGCTCGAGGGCCGGCAGATCATCACGGCGGTGAATGCATCGGGGTCCCTATCCTTCCTCAAAAGCGATGCGCATTCGAACCATGGTCGGAGTAGTTGCGAAGCAATTGAGATCACATACAATTCGTGGAAGAACGTGCGACACTCGGAAACGTGAGTGTGGGACGAAATTTTGGCATCGTTCGAGTTCCCAGAAGAACACCTGGACGCTGTGCAACAACAAACCTACAAAGCGGCGTGCAAAGCATGGAAGAACTTCAAGAGCACGCTTGTCAAGAAATACGTGGAGACGGACGAAACGCCTGTTCATAAATACCCATTCCTGGAACCACAATGGGAAGAGTTCAAGGCGATGAAAACGACCGAAGATTTCAAAAGTACAAGTGTGGCGCACAAGGCCCTCCAGGCAAAAAATACACACCCTCACAGACTTGGCACAGCTGGGTATGTGGGTAAAATCACGCAGATGGATGAAGGAGGATGAGTGGCAGTGCACAGGACATCGCCCGCCATTTTCAATATCCCGACGACCGCGCTCGAAATTGGATTAGAGCAAGGTCATCTACAACGACATCGGGGACATCACCTTTGAAACCCTTGGACCAGCAAGTGACCGAGCACTGGTAAGATATCGATCGAACTACGTAGCTTGTAATTACTCCACAACTTCATACAATTGAAATGACATGTCGTCTTTGCTGCGGGAAGAGCTGAGTTTTCAATCTACCAGGATCATTCCAGGAACAAGGGAGAATGATATGCTCTCCGTGGCCCCGGGAAACAAGGAGCACTGGGCTGCACGAGAGGCCTTGGGCTTTACGTTCCTTGGAAACATGGTTTCCAAGATGACTCCGACATGTATCGGCGCAGAAGAAAAACAAAGCCGGCGTGGCGCACAGCTACGAGAAGAGCTCAAGGCATCTCTTAAAGAGGAGATCTGGGTTCGATGGCTGATATAATCAGAGATGAGGTGCGGAAGCAGACGAGAAAGTCGCGAGCCGCCACCGCGCTCCTGTGCTAGCTAGCCCGCAAAACCATCCGAGTAGCTGCGCGTCAATCCGACGCAAACCAGTCCAAATTTCCGTGGGCGACATCACGGTAATAATTATTACCTCTCGAATGCTTGCTCCATTGGTAGGCCTATTCGAGTAGCTAATTTTGTATCGTTATGTAGGAGCCTCGACATGCGGGCTCCAAGTGAGATATGGATCCATTCCCTTGTACACTTGCTTGGGGCGAGCATATTAAATGCAGTATCGGGGCCATGGTGCACGGTCAAGCTTTAGCGCCGAGCTTCGCAAAGTTAATGTGGATGGTGTGTATGCCAATTTTGAGGTGGTCCCGCTAAAGCCCCCAACGACGAGATCGTGAATCTAGGACAGGCCATTAGAACATTCATCCGGTGGCCCAAAACCGACATCTCCTCGAGGCTTCTTCACCGGTGGCGGGACCGAAGTGCGATGCGAACCACAAGAACTTACACTGGTGCATCTCCACACGGGCGGTGCGAACCACGACTACCGCACGGTGCTATCTCCACGGGTGCTATTCTCGCGAGCAACTTGCACCGTCTATACCATTACGATCGACTAGCATAAAGTCGACCCACAATCGAGCGATGGCGGGGCAAATCAAAGACGAAGGATGATGGCGAATTCCGTCCATGCCATTGGCCCGCAAATTCGTGCTAGCTCAACCGATGGTAGTCCAGAAGAGCTCCAAAACTAGGACTTGGTTGCCAAAGATTCCACCTTTGGTATATGGAAGTGTCCAATAAGCCGAGGCGAACGGCGCTCGGTATAGTGTCAAATTCAAGCGGAACATTTCTTGCACGGCTCGGGATGTGTCTTCACGGTGACCTTTGACGATATATTTGATCTTTTCATGCTCAACGCTCTCGACGCCTCACTCGTTCGATGCTGGACGCTGTAAGTCTGTACAATCAAAGTCTCTGTTCACGTAATGCCGATATATGTCACAATTTGTTGCTTTCCTATGTTATATATAGATTCATGCTGATCGAAGCTAGATCATCAAAATCACAAATTGGTTTCCTGGACCCACGCTTGGTCGCCATTGATACCATCATCGAGAATGCATCCTTAAATCGAGGACTATATTACAAAAGCAACTGCTGCTCACCAAGATAAGGAATTTGTTCTTATGCCATACAATGAGAATTTCCATTGGATTTTAATTGTAATTATACCAAAATGGAACAAGGCTATATACCTTGATTCTCTAAGTAAGAACAAATTCAAGTACACAGCTATCGCCCGAATACTCGATAGGTAATGCGTACATTGTACATTGTACTCTTTCTTTCCTTCCGAATAACTAATCTAACTTTTTCGAATAACGAAGGTCGTTCGCCACATACGTTCAACAAACACGTGACTCGACGACAGGGGCCAAGGCCTTGAAACATGATCGCAAGTTTCGGGTATTCGCTAGCTACACATTAATTAATCATATACAACACATAGTAGTAATGCCACTTGATTTAACACATTATATTTTTGCGGTGCCACCAGCAGGAGCGGGCAACACATGTGGATACTACATGTGCCACCATATGAGACTACTCCTCGATTCCACCAAGATCACTAATTCTAAGGTTTGTCAATCTTCCCACATTTATTTCATACATGTCAGTTTTATATATGCGCGTTGATATTCCTATCGACAGGCTGCGTCCATCTCTACATCTGCATTGACACGGTAGGATTTTGCAAAAATTCGAGGAGAGCTCATTTGGTTTTTGTGGTCAAAAGTCGTAAGATCAGATGGAGAGTTCCACTGCCCAGAATGATTTTTTATTGTAATTCTAAGTGCAAATACAGTGTAGATCTTTTACAATTGTGTATTTGTTAATGGATATTTTATTTCAACTCAATGAATTGATTTGCGAAATGGATACTTTATGTTTGTGAAATGAAGTGCGTTGTCAATTGGATGTTTTATGTCTGTGAAATGAATTGAGATGTGAAATGTATCCGAAATGAAATGAGATGTGTGAGTTGTATATGTTTATGTCTGTGATTATCGCTTGTTTGAGAGGCATGGCTAGCATTTCTGAGGCTAGCTATAAGCGAAATAGATTCTGCTGGGGAGGAGTATCACGAGCGGTTTTCATTAAAAGCTCGTGATTATGCGATATCACGACGGTTTGTCATTAAAACCGTCAGATTATCGATATCACGACGGTTTTGTACTAAAAATGCTGCGCGATTATCGATACCACGAGCGGTTTTTTAAAACCGTCGTGATATCGGATAATCGCGACGGTTTTAATGACAAACCGTCTGTGATATCGCATAATCACAGACGGTTCAAAAACCGTCTGTGATAACTTGGATTATCACTGACCCATAATTTCAGACGGTTTAGAAAACCGTCTGTGATGACGTTTCTGAACCGTCTGTAATGTGGATTTCTGTAGTAGTGCCTCCATCTCCCTCTCTCTCTCTCATCAGTGAATAGCTGGTTGGGCAGTGGCCACCATGTTGCGCGGCAAGTGGCCGCAGATGGGTGTGTAGCTATGGCGTCTCGTGAGCAACGGCTGTTAGGCACAATGATGAGTGGTGCTAGCAGGCGCACGTGGGGCAGCCACGGGTCCGCACGAGCATGAGGGGCCTCTCTACCTCCTTATTCGACTCCGACGTTGCCCTCCCCCTTCACCTCTGACTCCAGATTAGGTGCAGGCGGTAACACAATGCTTCACCTTCGACTCTAGATCTAGCGATGGGAGATGACAACGCAGATCAGGACACACAGATCTAGTAGTGGCTTGGCACTGAGCTTAGGCTTGAGCTAGGGAAGAGAGAGAGAGAGAGAGATGTGGAGGCTCGATATGGAGCTCGAGCATGGATTCAACGGCGGGCGACATCGATCAGCTCCATGGAAGCTACCATGTCGAAGGTCTTGTTGAGCTAATCAATAGCATGTATAATAACACTCACATATTTGAGGTGAGTTTTTTTAGATTGTGGCTTATAACTTTTGTCTTTAAGTTTTGAATTCTGGCTGTCTGCAAGAGAGAATACGGAGAGAGATACTCATGTATAATTTTGGCCGATAATAATGAATTTGATACAGTATCTACTACAATCGACTTATAGATCCCATTTTAAAAAGACACACCATTTAAAAGTTAGGTACTGTAACATAAGCTAAAAACTATAGGCTCAAAAGAACCTAACCTTAATATATAGTGTTATATTCTCTCAAGTTGGATACTAATACAAAATTCCCTCTCAAGTTGAAATGATCTTTTGGGGGGGGGGGTTTCCATACAACGGGTATTTACTCAATGAAAAACATAAGTACATAAGACACTTCTATGGCGGCTTGTCTTTCATCATCTCGACGATTTTGGCGGACGTCTTCAGCATATTGGTTGCTAGAACGCTTGGTCTCGTTAAGCGCAAGATGCAGCAGCAGCTTCTTGCGCTGGTCCATATCACAGCGAGTGTGCACGTCTGCACGCCAGATTATTTTGACTAGTTGGCAAACCGTGCGGGCTCGTTTTTTAGATAAAGTATTTAGTCTTCATCTCAAAATATAAAATAACTAAATAAAAAATTTAGATTATGAAAGTATTACTTAATATAAAATTTATTTAGTCTTAATCTCAAAATATAAAATAACTAAATAAAAAATTTAGATTGTGAAAATATTACTTAATATAAAATTTATTGAGAGTAGATTAATTTACAATCTATTTTCAATTTAAATTTAATCACTAATGGTTGTAACATGTTTACGTTATATAAAGTACGGAAAAGTGATCTCTAATTGACGAATTGATATGCACCAAGTCAATAACATTTGTGTTGATGCCACAGGAAAGGAACACGAGCATCATTGAGAGAAATGGGACAAAAGCTAGCTAGTTTCCTTGGAAGACTAATTAAGAAAGAAAAGTTGGTGACTTACTGTGACATACAAATAATTGATACATTCATTTTCTAAACCTATGTGTGTACTTAATGTGACATGCACCAAGTCAATAACATTTGTGTTGATGCCACAGGAAAGGAACACAAGCATCATTGAGAGAAATGGGACAAAAGCTAGCTAGTTTCCTTGCAAGACTAATTAAGAAAGAAAAGTTGGTGACTTAATGTGACATACAAATAATTGATACATTCATTTCTAAACCTATGTGTGTACTTAATGTGACATGCACCAAGTCAATAACATTTGTGTTGATGCCACAGGAAAGGAACACGAGCATCATTGAGAGAAATGAGACAAAAGCTAGCTAGTTTCCTTGCAAGACTAATTAAGAAAGAAAAGTTGGTGACTTAATGTGTTGGATCGGAAACGGCTATAGAAGGGGGTGAATGGAGCTCTTAAAAACTACCCCGAGTATCCACACGATTTCTCATCTCTCCGATAGCTATAGAAAGTTATGAAGAGGATGATTTAAGTTCTCGGAACACCAAGTATAATTTTGCCGAGAAAAATGACTTGGTGCCACGAGAACTAACTTGTCCAAAGAGTATAATAATTTTATGCTTGACAGAGACCTCTCTGGAGAGCAACTAAACACACAACAAAATTCTATGACTGAGAACTAAAAACTTGCAACATGGGGCTGCTACCTAACTAAAATACTGCAGAGGACATAAGGCTAAAATATGCTCTACACAACTAAAAGAACTTAAAGGCTAAAGAGAGCAGAATGGCAGCAGTAAAAGAAGTCTTCATGCTGTAAATAGCAGCAGTTCGGCCAACCCAAGAAATTGCAAGCAACAGGTTACATGCAGTCGAACAACATTGCAGTCTGTACCCCAAAAGAAAAAGTAAAACCGTGGTAAAAGGCATGCAAGCAACTAGCTGATTTAAGGACAGCAGCCTGCAGCAGACCAAAAGTAGTAGACTGCAAGTGCTCGTCCAAAAATAGCAGCCCCTAAATTATCTCTTGAGACAACCCAAAAAGGAAGTGAAAGAAATTAATTGCTGCTAGCCAAAAGCAGAAATAGAATGGCCGAACAGCAGTAGTACTTAGTTGGCAAGAGGTGTTCTCCAAGAACTTAAACTACCGAATTTATGGACAGCTTGCTATCCAAGAATTGCTCAACAGAAATCAAAAACTGCACCTAGCTGAAATCAAGTGTATACTAGTAAACACTCAAAGTCCATCCAGCCTAGAACAAGAAAAGAAGGACTAAAAACATGAATTGAGAAGAAATAGGACTGCAAGAAACGGAGAGCACAACAATATCAAAGCATACAAGAGAACATCTCATAGCTAGATGAAGATTCATGGACAAAAACAATCTCAGTTCATATCTCTCAATCTCACATAAAACGAGTCCCCATACGCCCGGAGAGCATAGAGAGAACCTCTCACCTTCTCTCTTTCTCTCTTTCTCAATAAGCAAAGACTAGAAGTAAACCCTAATTCATCTCTCTAAAATCATACTCTCATTTCATACAAGGAGAGAGCCAAATAAAACCCTAACTCTTACACACACTCTCACAATTTCAGCACAACCTCTCCCTCTCCTTTTATAGCCTCCTACTAATGGGTTTGCACATGCTTTACCCATTAGGTCACCACCTACTCGATGCTTTATCCAAACCCGCTTCTTTTAGTGCAGCTTTGCGTTTTTACCGAAACGCCCTCGCACACCTTCCAGGAAGTTTCCTCCTTTCTTGCCTTAAAGCCTCGCAGCCACCTCAAGCCCTCGCCGTCTTCGACACCTCCCGACCGTTCTGACCTTAGCGCCACCTGCGCCTAGTCCGGTCCACCGTGTCTCGCCACGACTCCGCCTTGATGTCCTGCAGCCAACACAAACAAGAAACACATCAAATAGCACCGCTCGATACATGTAATCAAAATTAGCATGATAAAGCCCAAACCTGTCGAATCAAAGGAATACCCATCCTAAACACGATTGACTAGGTTTGACCAGGTCCGACCGAAACCAAACCGCATCACGCGACAACTCGGCTCGAACCACTCACATCAAACTCAAGCTATCCAAACCACTTGTCAATTACTTATCACAAACATGGGATCACGACCACATGGTCTCTCATAATGTGACATGCACCAAGTCAATAACATTTGTGTTGATGCCACAGGAAAGGAACACGAGCATCATTGAGAGAAATGGGACAAAAGCTAGCTAGTTTCCTTGCAAGACTAATTAAGAAAGAAAAGTTGGTGACTTAATGTGACATATATGTACACACATTGGTGGGCCTTGCATCGCTGCCTCTGTCATATTAATGTGACATACAAAAGGTAGGCTTGAGGTCCCCACATGAAAAAGAGTGGGCTTGAGTAGACACCGATGGGTGTAACACTTCACTATACCTGTATAAACAAGAGAAGTTGAGACATGTGCATTGCATTCATGAAAAGAGAATTGAGATAATGAGACATATGTATGGAACTTGACGAGAATGGACATGTGAAATTGATATAATGGTCAATGGATATGAATTGTTAATATGATGTTGCCTTGTTTATTAACATTGATTCTCCTAATGATATCTTGGTAATGAATTACTACAATAGCTTTGTTTGTTGTTCTAGTATCTTGACTTGTCTTTGTTCACCTTCAACCTGATTTTTCTTGATGATGGCTAGGGCTTCCATCACACTGGGCTGCTTTCAAGATTCCTTTTCTCCATCCGTTGTGCTGCTAGATCTTCAATTTGTTCAGTGATATCCTGTTAACGGTATCAATATTTAGGAATTAGCTCTGTAATATTTTTGGAATTAGCAAGGAGAGTGAGACTAAAATAAACATAAGAGCAAGAAGGAGTAGGAGAGGAATAAACTATGGCAAAATTAAATGATTCTCTTGTTTGCTTTCCTGGAGAGGAATAAACTATGAAAAAATTAAATGATTCTCTTGTTTGCTTTCCTGGAGCACTTATTTCCAAAACTTCCTATATACTTGCAAGGATAATCCGACATTCTTCAACATTCAAATATCATTCAATGCACTAGTTCACTCCCATTTTACTTCTATACTAGTAAGGTGCCCATGCGTTGCAATGGAGTACAAAAAGAGGGTGAGGCATATCATCGAATGTGATCTAAAAATCGGACAACGATTTTAAACTGGACAACCTTCTACTGTCCTGCATACTGGCCAAACCAAGAGTGGTCGTCATCTTCTAGCTTTCATCGGCCATGTCAACAGCTTGCTGCATGATATGCTAGCATTGATGTTAAATCAGATAATTAAAATGTGCAGCCATGAAGATTGTTTTAAGAGAGCACTATATCTTACATAAGTTATATCATAAATAAAATTTGTACTAATATAGTGCCATATCAAAGTACAATACATGAAGTATTTACAATTTCAAGCAAACACAGTAGTAGAGCATTCTATGCAAGCACTGAATACACCAACGCAATGACCACCATATCATCATAGATCTTAAAACCAAATAAGGAAAAAAGAAAATATGAAAGGAGAGGGTGATTCATAAGGCATAACTACATACTGACTTAGGCAGTAGTCTGTGGCGACCACATGCGCATATATTCAGCCAATATATATTTATCCAAATTAGTTATGCGTAGGATCCCCTAGGCATTTCATTGAGCATTTAGTGTACATCAGCAAGGACAGTGCAAATAGACTCTTTTAGACATTCTTTCAAACATGGCATGGGCAAAAATTGCATGATTCATTAACAGAACAAAAAAAAGGAAACTGGCCGGTTCAATCGATGCATATACAAATTAAAACCTTGCCTTATTCAATCTCTAGCATTACTATTAGCAGATGGGACCTGAAAGCCCAACCTTAGAGGGTTAAGCTTTGAACTACACTGCATAGGGTCCTCGCATTCGCAAGCTAGCCTCGCTATTCGATGAGTTCATGATACTGTTCTATTTGAGGCCACCATGCCTCTTTGTCGCTCTGAAGCACCCGTAGTGACTTTGCTTTTATAAAGTAGTTAATAAGCATAAGGATACCATCCTTTCTTGTTGCAAGGCCTCCCCAAGGATGAACTAATGGATCCTAAGCCTCGTCTTTTTCATGTTGATAAATCCTTGATTCACTAGTTGTGCTCAGACAACCAATATATGAAACTTATTGCTGCAGTGACTTCCCATACATGACTATTTGTGCGAAACTTTCTAGAAGCAATCCATTGCACCTTGAATAGTATAAATTCTTGCATGTTTGCTCAATGAGGGTTTGCTTATCCAATTTGAGGAGCTCCTGCCATGCTTGAGGAGGCAAGTCATTCCAAAACTGGAACAAGTTCAATCCACAGCCATAAAATGATCAGCTCTCTTTGCAATAAGCATTTTGGTTTTCTTCCCAGTACAGAGGAAAGTAGCTATTTTAAGTATGAGAAGAATAACATCCAGTAGAATCTATTCAATGACAGAAAGAAATAGCTCAACAAGTAGCTTAGTTACAGAACAACAATCAATCACAATATCAATCAATATTACTGCTACATCACATGTACAGCCTCAAACCAAGCTGGTGGTATAGCGAGTTTTAGGTGCTTCAGGAGAGTTGTAAGGAAAATGCAAGGTCATTGTAGACAACATAGCACAAACTAACAATATCAGATGACATGACATACCACTTTACCAAAATGGGAACAAAACAAAGCAAGCTTATTTATTCTAGTCTTATCACCAATTTCTATCCAATCAAATTCTATTTGCATCTATGCTAGCTTATGAGCTTGCTACAATTGAAGAAAATAGATAGCAGCAAGTGCAAATATGTAAAACATGAAGGCTTAGGATTGTAGAGTTCAATACATCATTTTTTAATATGCCCTGAGAGTCTGAGATTCATCACTACTTGACAAAAGTTCCATTATAGATTCTTCTGCGTAAGCCAATTGTTTGAGGCATTAGTTTGCTTTGTAACTTGTTTTGATAGAATTTTGTTTTCCTAACTCGAAGTAGCATTTTACATATCAGATATCATCCACATAGCAACACTTTATAGGTCACTCAAATTAAACATCATGACAGACTTGAAACTAGTCCTAAGTTTCTCATTGCATCTCAAATCAAATGCCTAAATCTATTGTGAACCATTCCATCATTGACCACTCCAATTCAAGCAATACAAAATTCATATAAAAACGAATCAATAACTCCATCTCTGTTTTTCTTGGTCTATATACCAAACCAAATGTGCAACTCTAGTGGTTACCATCTCTTAAGAGTAATGCTCCACCAATATCAACTCAAAGTCAATACAATCAAGCTTATGAAAAAGTCAATATTAGCATATATGCTCATCAGGGGCACTGAGAGTAATCCAATTAAATCCAACCACCAGAATTCTCCGCACAAATGAATCCTCAAGCTTAGGAGAAAAATCCTCAAACCAACCAAACACCTCACTTTCCCCGATGCCATCTCCACATAGCTTTTATGCAAATCACACATCGAAACCAAGCCAATCCAAGGCAGATGTAGGCAACCCTCTCAGTCTCATATCCACGCAAACACCACCACTGATCCACCCCAATTACCACCATTCACATAGATATTTCCTTAGTGAGAAGTACCTGTACGTACCATGACAGGATGCCCATCCGGGGATGTGGTGGCGTCGCCATAGTGAGAAGGTGGGGGCAGTGTGTGAAGGGGGTAGAAGTAAGAGGACATGATGGCAGAGCGGGAAGGCTGCAGCGGCTGTAGTAGTGCGATGACAGGCGGAGGAGGTGGTGGATTCATGGGTGGCTGTTGCGGCGCGAGCACAGTGGTGTCCTCTCCTGACCATGTTACCATCTCGCCGCATGGCTAATTCCCCTTCCCCGCACCGCATCCCTGCCCTACACCCCCATGACGTGGAGGAGAGGGGAGGAGAAGTAGGGCGCAGTAGTGGAGGCGGCTCGAAGTTGGGAGGGGCGGCAGTGATGGCGAGGCGCATGATGCGGAGGCGAGGGGATGGGAGGGACGATTGGATGAGGAAGAAGTAGGTGTGCCATAGTTTGTGCAAGGAGGGAGGGCGTGTGCAGGTGCGCTGTGCAAATAGGAGGGAGGACGTGGTGTCCATGGAGGTGGGACCATGCCATGGGAGACGAGGGTTGCGCACGTGAGAGCAGGTGAACAAACAAACTCCCATATTATATCAGTAGAGATATTGGGTTAGAATCCTATGGCTTTATTGATTTTAACCTCTACTTATTATTTATATATGTGCTATCTTCCTTTATCACTTAGCCATGGCATCACTGCTACCTAAAACTCTGAATAGCAGATATTTTTCTTTTATCCAATCTACCGAACATATACTTTCTATTGCATCATCCGAAACTTCATTAATCGAATCATGGTTATTTAAATCTCCTCCTAAATCTCAACTTCCATCATGAATTTATGAGTCCAATCTCAGATCTGCTATCTGGCAACCACCCAACTCTACATTCTAGTGATAATCCAGTATTCTCTTTTTTAATCTACCGATATCATTTGTATCACAATTCTTTGTTAATCATATCATTTCCACCATTGATTCATAATCACGATCTGCTTATCTAGTAGTCAATTATACTTCCCACTATTTACTTCTAAATCAATTAACTATTATAAACATCGACCAAGAAGATTTAGAATCACTATTATTGGATTTAAAAACAAGGAAATAATAGTGATTATTGGATTACAACCCTGATTAATTGACTTCTTGTTTTCTCCAAAATTTAATCAATCAATCTATTTATCTACTCAATCTAATCCAACAATTCAACAAATTTATCTATCCAAACCTAACACCATAAATTTCTAACGATCAACATAAATCGACTAATATCTTTATTCATCGTTTCTTATGTAAATCCCTTATGGGTCTATCTACTTTCTTCACTTATGATTCCTAGGGGATATAATTCAACATGCTTATTGTAATTAGAAATTTGCATTTAATTTCCTTTGTGATTTAGAGTCTGACAGGTAAGGGGAGAACAAGAATAGAAGAACATAGGTAAGAATTGAGACGAATTGGGCTGGAAGTAGAAAGCTTTCAACAGTCTTTATTTAAAACCAAAAATTAGTTTTACACAAATTACTTATATAACAACCTAACAGGTTGATAGTACAATTTGGCTATTAATGTAACCAGAAAAATTTCATCTACTCAAATCATTTTACCTATAGCATCCATAAAATCAAATAGGTACTATTATCTAACTACTTGAGCGGTGACCTTACAACTTTTCAAAAGGAAAAGCTTTGGTCTAGGTATTTGCAGTATTCTCCTTGACATCATCCTTAGTGCTACTGAAGTTAGTTTTTGTTCCATTTGGTCAATATCTACAACAAGAAATTAGTCTAAATGAAGCCACACCTTTCCCTTCCCTGCCCGGCGAACCTCGTCGGAGTCGGAGTACAGCTCGCTGTCGCTCAGTTCGCCCTCAAGGGCCATGAAGCACATGCCAGAGAATTCGTCGCTGCCCTTGGGGTCTTGGTCACCCGTCCCGTCGTCGTCACTCCATCCCTCCACCTCGCTGAGGTCGAGGTCGTCGAAGGCGGTGAGGACGTGGTGAAAGAGCTTCTTGGCCTTCCCAAAGTCGCGGAACTTCTTCTTGCCTTGAGGGTTCGCTGGAGGCTTCTTGTTGCGGTTCTTGTCGGTGTAGTCATTCTTGCCCGAACCGTCGTAGTCGTTCTTGCCCTTCTCCAGCTTGGGGCAGTTTGCCCGAATGTGGTTGGGGCCACCACACTCGAAGCAAATCACATGTCCTCCTCTTTTCTGTCCCTCCTCCTCTTGTACGCATGGGAAAACTTCCGAGCTAGGAGGGCCAGCTGCTCATCCTCAAGCTGCTCTAACTGATCATCAGTTACGTCACAGAGAGCAGCGAGAGAGAAACCATAAAGAGAATCGGAAGAAGAAAGACCAGAGACCGAACTGGGATCGGTGACTAGGGCCATCGACTGTGACTTTGACTTGCGAGAGACAATGTCAATCTCGTGAGTCTTGAGGCGCGAGTACAGCGCATCAAGAGTCAAAGTCGAGAGGTTCGTGGTGTCCTTGATGGTAGTCACCTTCATCTCCCAAACACGAAGATCGAGTGCAGCGAGCATCTGACGAGCGTTGTCCGAGTCGGGGTATGTGAGACCGACCGCTCGGAGGTTGCTCAAGATCTTGTGGAAACGCGCAAAACACTTATCGAGGGACTCGCCAGCGAGCATTTCAAACTTGTTGTAATCTCGCTTGAACTGGTCCTGTCGGACTGTCTTGATCTGGGTGGCCTCATGGTATGCATCGAGGGTCACCCAGATGTCGAAAGCCGACGTGAGATGAGAGATGCGATCGAACTCGCTTCGGCTCAACCCCTGGATTATGATGTTCCTTGCCTTTGCATTCGCCTCAACATCAAGCATGTTTCCAGCGTTGATGTTCTCATCGGCAGGAACAACATAGCGTACTTTGACCTTACGCTAGATGGCGTAGCCCTGAGCCTGGATGTAGGTCTCCATCCGACTCTTCCAGAAGGGATAGTCGATCTCATCGAAGATCGGGGGATTGGTCGAGTACTTGTCTGTCGCCATGACTCACAGACCGGTTAAGATCTATAGATTAGAGCTAACCTGTTTTGATACCAATTGTTGGATCTAAATCGGTGACAGAGGGGGGTGAATGTCGTCTTTAAAAAATTCGCCCCCAAAGTATTCACAGAAATCTCAACTCTCCGATAGCTATAAAAAAGCTATGAAGAATTAGATACATAGCTAACAGGAAATCAACAGAGAACAAAGAACTTGAGCGGAAGACCTAACACAGTCACGGCAAAGGATCAGCAAGAAATGCTACCACAGCAAAGAAATGAACAGGAAACGCTGTCACGGCAAAGAAGACTAGTAAAATGCTGTAAGGAACTGAAGATTGAGCTATCTTGCTGCTGCAATAAAACAGATTAAAACTGCCCAAAAGAGCTACCAACCGAGAAGCACAAAGCCAAAGAGAAGCTGCACTCAAAAGCTGAATTGGAGACTAAAAGCAGCTACAAAATAGTACTCAAAAGAAGGCTCTCTAATGTTGTTTTAGCAAGTTCTTTGCATGCAGTTTTTGCAGTCAAAAACCTGCTGCAATTGCTGCCCAAAAGGAAGAAATAAGCCCAAAAAGAAAGCTGTCAAATGCTGTTTTTGTGCTGAAATCCCTGCAGCCAAAAACTGATTTAAAGAAGAGACTGTGTGCATGAATCTTGTTGGCCGAACACAAAAGAAAAGCTGGCCAAAAAGCAGTCTTTACTGCAGCAAACTGGAAGCACAAATGAGAGATAATTGGCTGCACCTTTTGGCAGTAAATGAGAGGGTCTAGCTGCCGGACTGGAGACACAAGAAAACACGCCGAAACAACACAAACAAGTTGGATTTATACTGCAGGGCACAAGCAGATTGGCAGCACTAAAAAACCCTTTGAATCACCATTTTGCTCATGGGAAGAAATGATCAAAATACCATAAGACTATCGATTCATAGCAAAAGAAAGTAGCTACTTGAACACAAAAATCATCTCAACTCAAAAGAGAGGATGGGAACAAAGAAGAGCATGAACTCAAGCCATCTCAACACAGCACTTCTTGAACAACAAGACGGAGACATACATGATTAAAATAGAGGAATGATTACATAGTTGTTCAGCTCATCTCTCTCAATCTCCCCTTAACAAGTCCCCATACATGCTTGAGAATCAAGAACTCATAGCACACATGCATAGGAGACACCCACTCTCTCAACTACTAAAGCACAAAGCAAAAAAAAAAGCCCTAAAACCCCTCCCCAAGTCATAGCTACAACCAGGAAACACACTCCTATCTATAGCATTCCTTGATGGGTTTACATTTTGCTTTGCCCGTTTTACCCTCCATGCTTTGCCCGCTAACCCGCTTCCTTTTGCAGTCTTGCGCTTTCACCGAAACGCCCCTGCTGCAACTTCCGGGAAGCTTCCGCGTTCCTTGCCTCGCACGCCTCACAACCATCTCGAGTCCACGTCATCTTCGATACATCCCGACTGTTCTGACCTCAGCGCCACCTGCGCCTGGTCCAGTCCTCCGTGTCTCGCCACGACTCCACTCGACGTCTTGCAGCCATCACAAACAAGAAACACATCAAATAGCACCGCTGACACATGAAAGCATAAATGCATTAATGAAATGGCCCAAACCTGACAAGTCGACATAATATGCAATCTAAACCCTTCGACCAGGTTTGACCGAGTCCGACCGAGTCCATTGCACCACGCAGCGACATGGTCCGAACCAACCAAATCAAACTCGACTTCCATACCCGATGTCAATTACTCATCACACACACGGGATGACCTCCACATGGTCTCTCACTTACTCATGAACATATAAAAGGGGTTAACTTGATTAAAATAAGACCTAATAGTCAACTTTAGCAACTTTACGGGCATCCAAGCCTTAACCCTAACACATAATCTTGAGGCATTCTTTGTTCTTCTGACATTTGTTCTAATGAAAATAAACAAGTTCTAGTACACTAGGTACTTAGCAAGTCCCTATAACAAAATGCATTTATAGGGCTATTATTTATATGTAAGGTTAAATCAAATGATGGCATTACGTTTCTTTTGTGTGAAGCCAATATCATATCATTGTTTCCAAACTAAAATCAAATATGTCCAAAACCAATTGACTTTCTAGGGGTAACTCAACTCACAATTGCTTATCATGTCCAGACCTTGGACCTCAATCCATATCCTTTACCATACCACCATGTCAGGTCCATATCCTCATAAAATAGAACCATTTTTTGAAAACTACATACTGTGGTATTTTCACACATTACCCATGGCCGGGAGTACAACTATTCGAATAGATTATAACACTCTGCAGAGGTGTACAACTTCATCTACAAGATATGATTATCTCATAATATCAGCTATTACACACTTCCATAGGTGTATGACTGAGTAATCATGACAAGACCTTTATAATGCTTAGCTCTGATGCTTTCCCACACTTCAGAGGTATGACTTTTAGTGCTAAGATACCCCCGTTGTTAGGGAGTCTCTCCCTCATTAGTAAAGTGTGCACCCCATGTAAGGGTAGGAACCTTTGTATGTTCACTCCCATCACTTTTAACCAGGCAATGACCATGCAAGCCATCCCCAACCTGTTATACTAGGGAAAATAATAGGTGTCATTGTACTAGTGTAGCTAGTAGCATGCATTTGTATTTGAAAGCAAAATATCACATTTAAAAACTAGGTTCAACATGATCAAGATAAGGACTTGCCTCCTTTTCCGATGTCTTCAATCTTTTCTCTATAGGCTTCATGCTTGTTCTTGATTACTTCAATTGCTCCTGTAGTTCTTCTGTTGACCTATTTGCTAGGTCTGAATACTAGCACAAAAAAGAGGGCAAATAAGTTGATGCTTGGTAGAATATGAGCTGGGAATAAAATAACCAAAAAGGATATAAAGAAAATGGGTTTGGATGGATAGGGTTCAAGTGGTGCTTGGTTTAGTTGAACAGAGTTAGAAATGGGCTAGGTGGGCTCAAGATGGTAACAAGCTTGAAAAATATTGGATTTGGATTCGAAATAGAGTTTGAGTTGGTTAGGGTTTTATTGAAGTCTAATATGGAGAAATGAAGTTGAAATAGCTTAAACGAGCTTGAAACAGTCAAAATGGATATAATATGTTTCTCGGATTTTTGGTGAACAATAAAGGATTAACACTAATTCTCGTGGACCTGCGAGGACAACAATGGGTTTTGGTTGCATAGTATCGGGTTGGTTTACTATTCATTAGTGGATCAGTTTCTACAGTATCGGGTCCTAGTGAACGGTAGCTATAGTGATGGGTCGAATTTGAACAGGAACGAGGTTGGGTGGTGAGCAGTGTTTGGGAATAGTGTTGGGTCGGCCCGTGGCTTGGCCCGACTATTTTTGGCTTCATGGTCGGCCATCTCGGCCTATTATGCATGTAACCGCCCCGGCCCAAGTGCATGCGGCCGCACTGGCCCAAGCACACATGCACATGTGCACAGCCCAATCGACGACTCGGTCTACATGATCATCTTCTTCCTCTCATCGGAGCTATAGTTGCTCAAATAGAGATGCCATCGATGACAAATTCCAACACCGGTGGTGGTCTTTGATGGAAATTGAGCGTATGGCTAGATTCCTAAACAGAAGGGGGGTTCCTTTTCAAGGCATGGTGACAATCGGGGAGCACTGAAGAGGACTGATGGTGAGAGGAGTTCCATGACACATTTTGATGGTATGACGGTGGTGTAGTTGGGTTTCGATGAAGAGGGTGAGTTTTTAAGCTTCTACGAGGGTTGAAAAAGTTGGTTGGGGTGTTGGTTTCAGCTAAAAAGTTTATGGCTACTTGTCCACTGTGAGGTAATTTAGTCCGGTGTTGCTCATCGTTGGAGCTCTAGAGGCTCGGGATTTCTAAGGCAAGCTCAGGATCATGTTCATGATGTGCCAGTGGTGCTACGGACGAAAACAATTGGGTTTTAATCAAAGCATGAAGTGAATTGGTATTTGGGGCTCACCTCTGTTCTCAGCAGGAAAACAACGCGCACTAGCCGGAGATGAAGGAGAGGTGGGTGTGGCATTTAGTGCTACAGAGAAGCTAGTCAGGCTTCATAGGACAGAGAAGGCGGTGGGATCAGTAGCGGCTCAATTCGGGGAATGGCGCGTGGCTGGCGAGGTGACGGATGAGAAGGTTTAGCGGTCATGTTAGCAGGGTTGGCAAGCATGGTGGAACCTTGGTCTTGGTGTTGTCATGGGGCTAGTGAAGTTGCAATAGCACTGGTCAAGGTAGGTGCGTGCACATCGGCTTGTACATGCTCCGATTGGCAGTGGCATGAGATTAGCTCGAGTGGCTGGGCATGTAGCTAGGTGAGTCGGGGGCAGCTCGCAATGAGGTTTTTTGGGGTTTGGCTGCGTGTGGTATGGCGGCTTGACGTGCTTGGCTAGCAGTGTGAATGGCAGCTGTGCGATGGCAGTGGCAAAATGGCTTCGGCTATGTGGAGGGGAGGGACAGGGGAGGAGGCGAAGAGTGGAAAGGCGCCGAAGTCTGGAGAAAACAGAAGGGCTAAGATGGGAAAGTGGTAATTGGCTAGGAATTGCTGAATTTGGAAAGATTTCAAGCTTTGGCCAAATTTCATGAAAGTTCAAAAATTTTACAAAATCTCAGTTTGTTTCATGCTTGGTAACACTTCATGCTCCACTACTATTGTTTTGATATCAAACAATGCTTCTTGTATTGGCAACATCATATGTAGATCGGTGGAATTGTTTGCATTTTAACTATTTTTTGGTAGTTTGGCACCAAGTTGATGATGTTTCTGCATATTGGTTTGGTTTAATGTCAGCATTATTCAGAGATAGCTCTACATTCATTGCTATTGTTAAAGCACAATCTGAATTTGTCATCATGTCTGTGCTGGATACTGTGACAGATGTGGCATAGAGCGGTGCATACATCAAGTCGTGTCAGATGTGGCAATGACTAGCGCATCTGACTCTTATTAGGTTTCCTTCTCTGTTTAGGAGTTTAATCCATAGCCTATATATGTACCCTATAGACCATAGGGAAGACAAGATGCTTAATATAAACATATCCTCATATAGTGAATTTTGCATTTGTGTGTCCGTGGTTCTCCTAAAAGAGTTTTCAACGTTAAATCTGTATCTCTTGTTCTTTTGATCGTCTACTTTTTCTGTGCATTTTATAACAAGTGATATCAGAGCTCCGGATTCAAAAGTCTACTTGCTGCCTTGAGAGGAGGCGACTCCTAGGACGGCCATAGTGCAACATCAAGGGAGGCCATCAACCGTGACACCTACGTGCATCAAGCAGAGCACAAGAGATTTTGGAAAAAAAATCATTATTGGATTCATCGCGTCTTGTGTTGCGATCCATCAAGTCAGCTTCTTTGGCGAGTTTCTCACAAACCTAGTTCGAAAAGGAGATGAAACTAAAGCAAAGGCAAAGATTTAAGGTAGTCACTACGTCAATTTTGATGGAAAGAAATACAAAACCTTGTTCCGTTAAGAAGTAGTAGTTGTCAACCATATTCACTTTTCTAACTGAAACCAAGAAGCAGTAGCCAAGCGTACAGCAAGTCGCATCGTGAGGATTGTGTGATTTTTGGCAATATTTGTTTGATGCACCCAGGGAAGGCTACCGAGAAGCTTCTAAAGTTTTTCTGCTTTGTGTACCCATAAGTGTACCAAACATTCCATAAGTCCTTTCTATGTACATAAGGAATCATACCAGGAGATTTTCAGCAGGCTCAACTCAGCGATGTTAACTCGCCTAGAGTGCGTTGAATGATTTGACTCCATGTTGAGTGTTGGCTCATGCTCTAATTCGGTGACTGTTCTAGCGCTAGGTTCACCATCACCATTGTTCGCACCACTCGACACCATACCCTGACGTTGTATTGCGCCATCTCCATTGATGATTTTCTGGCTCGTTCGATCATCATCTTCCATCAAGAAGTTGTGTCATTAGCTCTATATGTTTTAATTGGAGGTGAAGTTCATTTCAATTCAGGCCGTTTGTGCCTATTATTAGCAACATTCATGTAGGATTAATTATTGGTGATTTCTTCAACAGTCCGTCATCTACTATAGATTTCTGTGGCAAGATCCATATGTATAGAGTCTAAGGTGGAGTTATAGGCTTTCAATACAATGAGTTAGTTTGAGCTACATTTGATCGGAGAGACTTCAAAAAAAATCAATGTTAGTTGTGGAGCCAACTAAATTTGGTGTTTTGCTCACTGTTTGGATATGTTGCAATTTATCACCGTTTCGATATGTTGCAATTTAAATTGCTCACGCGATCATTATAAATGCTTTAGCAACATTAATTGTCAAAAATTTGATGACACCCTGATAGCAGCTAGCATGATGCTCTCTGGAGTTTTTGCTATTTGAAAGTAAAGGTTTTGCTCCAATTTTAGTTTGAGATGAAGGATTCAAGTGCAAGGAGTTTGTTTTTTTGCGTGGATATCACAATGTTTGTTCAGTTGGCGTAGCTCGATACAAGAGGTCTATTGTAGTTTATACTCCATTGATAGCGCAAGAGTTCCTTTCATCCGGATAATTTTACAGGAGCAGTTTCAACCATGTCATGGAATTTAGTTACCTTTGAAGCAGGTAGTTTGATGTACACGATGGCCACACACGTGCAAGTTGTTCTTTTAATGAGTATTATTTGCCAAGTTTTGTGTTCCAAGTGGAGCATGCCAGATTCCATTAGTTGAGTTATTTGCAATCTATCTAGCGCCATAAGTGATGTTTTAGTTTATATCATTTGATGATTGAGTATTTGTTTTAGGAGATCATTTGCATGGACTCAGACTTTACTGTTGTTATGAACTACTAAAGACTCAGATTTGCTCATTTGCTTTTTTGTTGGCCATATGTTTGAACTTGCTGGTGATTTGCTTAATTTTGGTTGGTGGGATGTGTTTGGATAGATTGTTTCACTCTTTCTTGCTTAGATTAGTCCGATGGACTTTCAAGACACAAGGTCTGGTAACGAAGACTTACTTTGAGAAAATATGATATTTTGTTATAGGAGCGAATTTATCTCAAAATAAAGATTGTTAAAGTGTGATCCAAATTCATCATCCTGTCCATACCAAACACTGCGGTAGATGTGACGCAGAGCGGTGCATGTGCCATGCTATGTCAGATATGGCAATGGCTAGCACATCCGACTTTAATTCGGTTTTCTTCTCCATTCGAGAGTCTAATCTATAATCTATATATGTACACCTATAGACTATAGGAAAGGCAAGAGCCCATTATAAACATCTCCTCGTATAGTGAATTCTGCCTTTGTATGTTCATGGTTATTTCAAAAGGGTTTTTAAAGTTAAATCCGTGTCTCCCGTTCTTTTGATCTTCTATCTTTTGCCGTGCATTTTATAATAGCCATCGTATATGCACTTCTATTTTAGCTGTTTGTAATCTAGAGTTTACGATACATAGTAGCTATTTAGTTCTTGCAAAAGTATGGTTGACATTTGCCATAGGATGCGCTACTATCCTAAGGGGATTTTTTGTAGAACGCTCTTATCATGTTTCTTTCAAGGAGGGGGTGGGAGAGTGAAAAGCATTGAGAGGGAGAGGGGAATGATAAGTGTAGGATTGTATACCGCAATCAGAGGGGGGTTAATGATTACCTCTACTTCTTGGTACCTAAAAACAAAGCTGAAACCAAAATAAAAAATCTAACTTACCAAATATGGATTTCGACCACAAGACGCTGGACTGCTCACTCGACCTCTCGCTTGACCCCTTTGCACGTGCTTAGTGAAGGTTTTGATGGCTTGGTGTTTGACCGCTCACTCAACTGCTCGCTCTGCACGTACTTGAAATCTTCGACACTGGAAGTAGAACCTCTCGATCACCTGTGGCTTCGAGAAAACAATGCCTTCGAGTAGACATGCTCTGGTCTTCTCTCCCTGGTGATACTATTGGTGATGAACGAGTAGATGACTCGATGGTCGATCAAGTCGACGGAGGGACACTGTCTCACCACACGCAACTCTGCTTGGAATAAGAACAAGTCAAAGATAACGCCCAGAAAACATGCCACCGATGAAGACTAACTTTTCTAGAATAGATCTAATCTTTATTTCTGAATCATGATTGGTGGCTACAAAGTGCCTTCACAGCACCCCTCAAATCTTAGCACAAAAGTTTTCTCTCTAAGGCCATCTCAAATCCACACCTAAACACTTAGCCTCTCCCCCCTTTTATATGCTAGAGTCTCAAACCTTGTCCTCATCAAACACGGACATGAAATCCCATCTCTTCTAAAAATCAAGGGTCCCGAAACCCTTCTAAACATAGGTTTTCTATTATCTCTAAACCTTCCTAGTTATGTACTCCTTCCATAACTCTTTTAACTTAGCACATGTCGAAGCTTTGTAGGACTGCACCTCCGTAGCTTCTCCACACATCAACCACTTTTGATCTTCACATGCTCTAGCATGAGCCTGACCACCTCGCGTGACCTCGACCACCTGGACATCAGGTTTTCCCCTTCTAGTCCCGGTCCTCCTCGTCACCGATCATGATCATCTCCACACCCACCTGCATATGTAATGACCAATGGCCACATAGCTTCTTTACGCATTATCCACCTTTAACCCTATGTGCTCTAGCGTGAGCCCGATCACCTTGTGACATCATTAATCACTTGGACCTTAGATTTCCCCTCCTAGTCTCGGTTATCCTTGTCACCGACCATAACCATCTCCACGCCAGCCTACACATGCAAAGACCAAAGAACTTTCTCCTGGCACATGTTCTCCCCAACTTGTCCGATATCAATCTACACACATAAACCATACTCTTAAGCATCAGTAACTACAAACCAGATCATCTATGACACCAATTCCATGCTCTGCAAAAATTAACTTCAGACCACCCAGTAAGACCAGGCTGACCGCCATGCACAGGCCAATCAGACCGCTAGTCCAACAGACACAAGTACTTGAGGTACTCAAAGATCACAACTATTAAAACACTCGAAACCTACGAGTACCGACCGTGAAGCATACAACAACCAATCAAAAAGCCTACAGCTACCTATCGTGAGGTCTACAACAATAGGTCACGAAGCCTACGACTATGACAACAGTCCGCGAAGTCTACAACTATGACAACAGTCCACGAAGTCTACTACTATAAGAACAAACTATAAAGTCTATGACTACGACAAAAGACTACGAAGTCTACAACTACCGATCACAAAGTTTTCAACTACCGACCGCAAAGTCTTCGACTACCAACCGCAAAGTCTACGACTACCGATCACAACGTCTTCGACTACCGACCAGCAAAATTTACAACTACCGATCACAAAATCTTCGACTACCGACCAGCAAAGTCTACGACTACAAATCGCAAATTCTATGACTACCGACCAGCAAAGTCTATGATTACCGACCACAAAGTCTACAACTACCGACTAGCAAAGTCTACGACTACCAAGTACCGACTAGGTACTGTAGTTACGACCATAGACTAGTTCACTGTTGCTCATGACTGGTTCACTGTTGGAGGTCGAAGCCTACCGACTACCGACCATTGTCATTCTGCCATAGTTGAAATTGCGTGGTCATTCTGCCGTGGTCGAAATGACGTGGTCATTCTGGCGTAGTTGATATGCTGTGGTCGATCCGTTGTGGTCGATTTGCCATGGTCAAAATACCGTGATCGTAAACTCTCAATACAAGGTCATTTGGACCATCGACTACTGATCATGGTCGAAGCCAGCCAGCCAGACCACCCAATACAAGGCGGTCAGACCGCTTAATCTGAGTATTCCAGCAAATCCAGATGTCCAAAAGAGCATCGTCTGAATCTTTCGGACACGCAAATTTCAGTTCAACCCAAATGTTAATTATTCATCATCACTAAATTCACAACTTACCCATATGGTCTAACAATAAGATTCACTAGAGGAATAATCTGGGGACTGAAAATTCAAGTACTCTTAGTTAAACAAGAAACATTCAGAAGTTCTCTAGACGTCTTTGGTACCCTAATTAATTAAAGACAGTAGTACAAGTGTACAACAAAAAAATGGCTTGACGGTCTAGAGAGTCAAGAAAACTGGTGATTGAGGTAATACGTTCAAGCCCTTGTTCTCGTAGGTAGACAGTTTCTCTTGCCTGTTCTCTTTTTTTAAAAAAAAAAGTCAAGAAAACCAATACTACTCAGTACTACTGATAGTGGAATTGCTCTGATCATGACAGTGTTAAAGACAACTAACCATAGCGGATTAGCTTAATCAGCACGTGCTCTGCTTTCTTCGCTGCATCATCTCACAGCGACATGCTTAAGCAGGAAACTGACCATTAACCTTACGCCTTCGTCCTCACATCACAGCACCGAAAATATTTTATCCCTTCCCTGGCAAAGCATGTCCGCAAAATCTCAACACCACTAGTAAGAAGGAATAATCTAGCTAGGAGCTGCAACAAATTCTTCTCCCCTATCCTACCAGACTTCCAAAAGGCCAATTCGGCCTTCTGTTTTATTAAAAGTGACATCTATCTCTGTTCAAAAGCGCCATCTATCTAGGGCTTCTTTTTAGGTATAGAAAGAAAAGCAGAGCATGGAACGACAGACAAACCAGACAGATGCTGTGTTTATTTCAACTAATGCTACTTCCCTGTGTAGCTTCGTCTCCCGACCTAGGATTTAGGTGTGTCCCCTCAAGTCACAAACATCGTTCTCTAACGCTTTTGATCACTTGGACTTGGGGAAACAAATTAATGGACAAGTTTGTCGGGATGTTTGTAAGAAAAATCAGATAGAAGAATGCGGCCAGTTTGGAAAACGGTAATTTTACAACAATTTTATATGAATTTCATACCAAACAATTTAATTTCCACGGCAGTCCAGAGAAGCTCCCACATTCCAAGCGGAGCCTGAAACTTTGTCTAGTGAGCGTTTGTATAAAGCAAATTTAATTGTAACAATTGGTGGTCTAGAGAGGCCTATCTGGAATACAACAATTTGATGGGCATTTTGGGAATTTTCCCCAAATTTTCGATTAAAGAAAATAAATAATGGAAACCTAGAGACCGCGTGCGGAACAGGAAATCCTGGACTACGGCAGATGGTGCGAGGTGCATGGCTACGGTGACCATTTCACGCGGGCATGCACCGAACTCGTGGCGTTGCGGCAAGCGACTGCCCGAGTTTGGGCCTTGGAAGCGCCGACCCCAGCAGTAGCCCACGTGCAGCAGCCACAAGGAAGTCCCCCGTGCGCTAGGGCCCCGGGAGGGACCCAGCACCGCATCGTTAGCGTCATCTCTGGAGGCTCCTCGTCGAGAACCCCCTCGGCGCAACCACCCCCGAGGATGCCGCACTGCAATATCACCTTCACACCAGCCCATCGCCCAGGGCGTGGAGTTCCCCCATCAAGATCCCTTGGTCATCCAGGCCGACATCGTAGGCCGCAATGTCAGGCGCACCCTCATCGATGGAGGAAGCTCCGCAAGCATCTTGTTCGCGGAGGCCCTCAACTACATGGGAATACCTCAGAGTTGCTTGAGAGCATCGGAGACCCCTCTTCAAGGTTTCGGAGGCCAACCACTGAAGGCCTTGGGTTTGGTACATCTCTGAGTCTCCTTGTGCCAGGCCGACAACGTCAGAAGCGAGGATATCGTCTTTGATGTCGTGGACATCCCGCACTCATACAACGCCATACTGGGCTGGCCCGCCTTTAACTCCTTCGAGGCGGTCCCGCACCACGTTTTTCTATGTATGAAGCTCCCAGGCCCGCGGAGTGTCATCATCATCTTCGGCGACCAGGACCTCGCTAGGCGTGTCGAAGCTGGCCCTAGGAGTCCGCACCACAAGGTGCACGTCCTTGCCGATAAATTCAAGGCGGACACGCCATCCGCTCCAGGATGGACACCTAAGCCTCACCCGGAGAGCGGGGTCAAAAGGGTGCCTCTCCAAGCAGAAGGGCGGTTCGTGTCCATCGGCGAAGGCCTCCCTCCGGAGGTGGAGCAAGACTTACTCCAGGTTCTCCGGAGTAACGCAAATGTCTTCGCGTGGTCTCCGGAAGATATCAAGGGTGTGGACCGTGCCCTCATCGAACACAACTTGGCGGTCCGCCCCGACGCCAAGCCGGTCAGCGAAGCCGCCAGATGTCCATGGACCGCAGAAGCGGCCAAGGTGGAGGTAGCGAAGCTTCTCGTGCTAGAGTTATTCGCGAAGTCCAAAGATCCGGACCGCTCGCCAATCGGTCTGGTCAAGAAAGCCAGCGGCGCCTGGCGTATGTGTATCGACTTCAACGCCCTCAACAAGGCATGCCCGAAGGACGACTACCCTTTGCCGCACATAGATCAACTGGTCGACGCCACCGCGGGGTGTGAGCTCATGAGCTTCCTGGACGCCTACTCCGGCTACCACCAGATCTACATGGCCAAGGACGACGAGAACAAAACTAGCTTCATTACGCCAGTCGGGACCTTTTGCTTCGTCAGGATGCCCTTCAGTTTGAAGAACGCGGGTGCAACCTTCACCCGCTTCATCGCGCTCGCATTAGCTGCTCAGCTTGGGAGAAACGTGGAGGCCTACGTCGATGACGTAGTAGTAAAAACCAAGCGGCTCGCCTCCCATGGTCGGGATCTCCAGGAGACCTTCGACAACCTCAGGAAGGCGGGCATCAAGCTCAACCCGGACAAGTGTGTTTTCGGCGTACAAGCGGGCAAGCTCTTGGGCTTCCTCGTGTCTGGACGAGGCATCCAGGCGAACCCCGACAAGGTCGACGCTATCCTTGGCATGGAGCCGCCCAAGACGACGAGGGAGGTCCAGAGGCTGGCCGGCCGCACGGCGGCTCTGAGTCGCTTCCTATCTAGGGTAGCGGAGCGGGGCTTGCCATTTTTCAAGACTCTCCGTGGTTTCAATGGGTTTCATTGGGATGAAGATTGCGCAAGGGCCTTCGACGACCTCAAGAAACATCTCACAAGCTTTCCCACTCTAGTTGCCCTAGCACCAGAGGCTCCCCTGCTGCTCTACCTCGCCGCCTCAGCGACGGCGGTCAGCGCTGTCCTTGTCCTCGAAGAGGGCGCTCTCCAACGACCCCTGTACTTTGTCTCCGAAGCCCTTCAGGGCGCCAAGACGCGGTATACGGAGCTCGAGAAGCTCACCTACGCGCTGGTCATGGCCTCAAGAAAGCTCCGACACTACTTCCTGGCCCATCCGATAATAGTGCCATCTTCATTCCCCTTGGCGGAGATGCTGCACAATAAGGAGTCCACAGGGCGAATCGGCAAATGGGTAGCCGAGCTTGCCCCATTCTCCTTAACGTATGCCTCCCGAACGGCGATCAAGTCCCAAGTTTTGGCAGACTTCCTCGCGGAGTGGACCCCTCCAGCTCAGTCTGTCAACCAGCCAGAAGACTCGGTGTGGATGCTCAACACTGACGGGCCTATGGCATTGTGGGCACGGGCATCGACGCAGTCGTTACTACACCTGAGGGGCACCGCCTGCTGTACTCGACGTGCCTCGCATTTCCCACTACCAACAACACGGCTGAGTACGAGACATTACTCTTTGGCCTCGGGAAGCTCAAAGCGCTGGGGGCGAGGCGGGTCCTCGTCCGCACCGACTCACGACTGGTGGCGGGCCATGTGGACAAATCATACCAAGCCAAGGACCTGGAGCTAGCCAAGTACCTGGCAGCCGTAAGAGCGAAGGAGTGACATTTTTTGGGTGTCACGGTGAAAGCTATCCCTCGGGCGGATAACGAGCAAGCCGATGTCCTTGCAAAGGCCGCCAGCCAGCAGCTCCCAACTCCCGGGGGGGCATTTTATGAAGTCTTGCCAACGGCAGCCATCGCGCAGGACAACCGCGATTCTGCCCTCGTCCACCAGATCACACAGCAGAGCGACTGGCGAGAACCCATTTTCGGTTTTTTATAGGGCATCGCGGAGCCGGACGACCCCGTCGAGCTCTGGCGTTTACAGCACCGCGCTAGGTCCTTCCAGGTGCTTGACGGGGTGCTTTACAAAAAAGGGATCTGCGCACCGCTTCTGCAGTGCCTTTCACGCGAAGAAGGAAAGCGGCTCCTTGCAGAAATTCATGCGGGGCTCTGTGGGTCGCACCTTGCACCGAGATCGCTAATCGGCAAGGCATTTAGGCAAGGTTTTTACTGGCCAACAGCCATTGCCGATGCCCAAGATCTCGTGCGTCGATGTCAAGGCTGCCAATGGATGGGGCGGGCCATCCACAGGCCCCCGACGAGCCTCAACCCCATACCTCCGGTATGGCCGCTGGAACGATGGGGCATCGACGTCGTGGGACTGCTTCCCAGGGCTCCAGGCGACCTCCAGTTCGTAGCGGTCGCTTTGGAATACTTCTCCAGGTGGCCGGAGGCGGTAGCTTTGGCAAAAATTACCTCGGCAGCCATGCAGCGCTTCCTCCAGTAGAACATCATATGCCGCTTCGGCGTGCCCAGGGAGTCACCGTCAACAATGGCCTGCAGTTCGACGCAGCCCCATTCAAAGAATTCTGCGACAGCATGGGCATCACGCTTTGGTTCGCCTCGGTTGGACACCCGTAGTCCAACGGCGTGGTAGAGCGGGCGAACGGCACCATCTTCGCCGCAGTCAAGAAGCGCCTCGTTGGGCTGCCAAAGGGCAAGTGGCCGGGCGAACTCCACAGCGTCCTTTGGTCCCTCTGCACAACGGTGACACGCCCGACGGGGTTCATGCCATTCAGGCTCCTCTTCGACGACGAAGCAGTAACACCCGAGGAGATAAAGGCCGGCTCGAGAAGGGTCCTCGTCCAGGCACCGGAAGAGGAGCACCAATTGTTCCTGGACCTCCTTGACGGAGACCGAGCAAGCGCAACCCAGCACGTCATAAAGTATGTGCGGCAGATGGGGCGCGCTCGGGGTCATTCCATATGCCCGCGAGAATTTCAGCCGGGGGACCTCGTCCTCAAGATGGCACTTCAGGCGGAGACGGTAGGCAAGCTGGAATCCAGATGGGAAGGCCCGTACATTGTCGCGGAGGCCCTTCAGAAAGGAGCATACCACTTCACCACATTGGAAGGGCAGACGTTTCGCTATACATGGAACGTAGACAGGCTGCGGCGGTACTACACCTAAGCCGAGTGTGCAAGCGCGAGGTTCCTTGGCGGCTTCGGGAAGCACCTTGCTAGGTTCCTGGGCAGATCGCTCCAACACTAGAGGCTCACACCGTGTCCTACCTCATCACGGGGCAACGACAGCTGTGGCCATTTCGTCTTTAAGCGGTCAGTGGTCAGTACCCCCTCTTTTGTAATCGCTCACCCGTGCAAACGGAAATTTAATAAAGTTCACCGTTTGCAAAAAAATATTTCCCGCAAAAGCGCGCGAGGGATTACCTCCGCACGCACTCCTCCGGAGTATAAACAAAGACGCGTTCACGCGCGCACTCTCCGTGAAAAACACGGGCATGAGTATAAACAAAGACACGCGTTCGCGCACACACTCTCCGTGAAAAACACGGGCATGAGTATAAACAAAGACATGCATTCACGCGCACACTCTCCGTGAAAAACACGGGCATGAGTATAAACAAAGACGCGTGGGGGGACACCTCTGCGCGCATACTACGGAGTATAAATAAGACGTAGCGTTGAGGTCTGCCTCCGCACGCACCTTCACCGCATGCAACGCGCGGAGGCTCGCCTACGCGCGCAGTCTATGGACTCTAAATAAGATGTAGCGCCGAGGTCCGCCTCCGCACGCACTCTACGGAGTATAAATAAGACGTAGCGTTGAGGTCCGCCTCCGCACGCACATTCACCGCCCGCAACGCGCGGAGGCTCGCCTCCGCGCGTAGTTTACGGACTCTAAATAAGACGTAGCGCCGAGGTCCGCCTCCGCACACACTCCACGGAGTATAAATAAGACGTAGCGTTGAGGTCCGCCTCCGCACACACCTTCACCGCCCGCAACGCGCGGAGGCCTGCCTCCGTGCGTAGTCTACGGACTCTAAATAAGACGTAGCGCCGAGGTCCGCCTCCACACGCACCTTCACCGCCCGCAACACACGGAGGCCCACCTCCGTGCGCAGTCTACGGACTCTAAATAAGACGTAGCGTTGAGGTCCGCCTCCGCACGCACCTTCACCGCCCGCAATGCGCGGAGGCTCGCCTCCGCGTAGTCTACGGACTCTAAATAAGACGCAGCGGGGGAAGCCCCCGCGCGCACTCTACAGAGTATCAAAAAGACGCAATGTGAGGCCTACCTCCGTGCGCACTCTACGGAGCATAAATAAGATGCGGATGTTGTTCCTACGTACTTTAGTGAGTATAAACAAGACGCTGATATCCCCGCGCATGCGCAGGCACTGTCCTTGCGCGTACCCCCCGGAGTATAAATAAGACGTGGTCGAAGTTCTCACGCGCCCAAGCTCTAATAAGCGTCTACTTCGACTAGGCGCCAGCTCCGCTGCCACCCCTCCAATAGGTAGGGGACGGAGCGCTCGCGCGTCTACTTTGAATAGGTGCCAGCTCCGCTGCCACCCCTCCGATAGGTAGGGGACGGAGCGCTCGCGTGTGTACTTCGACTAGGCGCCAGTTCCCCTGCTACCCCTCCGATAGGTAGGGGACGGAGCGCTCGTGCGTATACTTCGACTAGGCGCCAGCTCCGCTGCCACCCCTTCGAAAGGTAGGGGCGGAGCGCCGCGCGTCTACTGACTAGGTGCCGCTCGCTGCCACCTCCGGCGTAGGGGCGAGCGCTCGCGCCTTTACTTCGACTAGGCGCCAGCTTCGCTGCTATCCTTTCGATAGGTAGGGGACGGAGCGCTCGCGCGTCTACTTCGACTAGGTGCCAGCTCCACTGCCACCCCTTCGAAAGGTAGGGGACGGAGCGTTCACGCGTCTACTTCGACTAGGCGCCAGCTCCGCTGCCACCCCTTCGAAAGGTAGGGGACGGAGCGCTCGCACGTCTACTTCGACTAGGCGCCAGCGGACGGAGCGCTCACACGTCTACTTCGACTAGGCGCCAACTCCGCTACCACCCCTCCGACAGGTAGGGGGCGGATCATCAATCAATACATATGCTGATCTTTGAATCATATTTGTTCCTTATATGATATATGATCAGGGATCATTTAGAAATAGTAACATTTTAGCATTAAGAGTCTCATGAATAAGTCACATACTCATTGATCAATAATGATAATGTCTATTTCAAGGAATAAAGTAATGTATCATAAACATAGTATGTGATATATATAACATCTCCATGTTGCCTCTAGGGCATATCACTAACACGGTGGTCGTCGCCGGCGGTGCCACCTCATCTCCAGGGTCAACGGCATCGAGGCCCGTCGCCTCGCCGCCATCAAAACCCTCGTTAGGGACGACGTCCCCTCCCGAATCGACGGGTTCAAACCCGGCACCGGCCACGCCCCCCGTTTCAGTGATGCCCCCCAGTGGTGCGACCGGTGGGCCGGGTGTGGTGGCCTCAGATCGGGCCTTGCGCTGAGCCTCCACCGGTACCGTGCGCTCGGGCACATTAATCCCCAGGACCTCGCACACCCGATTCATCCGCCCATTTCTCGCCGAGGCGGTCGCGGCCTCATGCAGCCTGTGCTCCTTTGCCGTGTATGGCCCGAGGAGCACAACGACTGCACACTCTGCGTCTTCTAGCCAGGGCACTACGCACAAAAATAGAGCATCATCTATAAGAAATCATGTGACCTTGCAAATGCGCACGCATCCAACGGTCGAAGGACTTACAAGGAGCGGAGGGTCTTAGAAGGCAGGACACTGTCGGGTGGATGCCATCCTGCCGGATACCGCCCTGTACCTCGTACTGCCACCGACCGGAGAGTGGCGCCGCCTCATACATGGTAAACTCTTTGACAAGGTCCCGCATATTGAACCGGCGGGCGATACCGGCAAGCCTCCGCGCCTTCTGCGCGTCGTCGGCCATCGGCTCCACATCTGGCGAGCTGTTGAACGATATCAGCTGTCCCCAACATGACAAACTGCTCTTGCCCATCACGAGGAGTAAAACCACCGGCGCGTCCAGCCGGACTCCCACTTCCCTCGCGCGGCCCAGCAGGGAAGAGCCCCGCACACTGCTTCCTCAGCGTGAAGTTGACGCTGCCGAAGTTCGACTCCGCTCCCCCTTCGAGCTTCTTCGGCTGACAACGCGCATCATGCAAAATGGTGAACAGACTTGCACTGGGACGACGACCCTCTGTTCGCAGCGCCCAAGCGAACACAGCCAGGCGGACTATCGCACTGGGTGTCAGCTGTGCCAGCTCCAGCTCATAAGCCCGCAGGACCTCGCCGACGAAGAGTGTCGAGGGCATCTGCAGCCCGGCATCAAAGAATGCGACAAAGACAATAGCCTCTGTCTCTGCTGGCTGCGGTTTCATCTCGGTGGGGCTGGGTAGGCGAGCCCTGTCATGTTCCGTGATCTTCCCCTCTCGGACGAGTCTCCGGAGCATCTCTTCAGTAACGCGGCTTCGCCCCAACACACGGGAGCAGCGGCCTCCCGAGTGCTCCATGGCATCCCACCGCTTGTTGACGTGCGCTCTTCCTCGCACCACCAGCGAATACTCCCCAGGGGGAGGCGACAAGTCGTACCGATCAGACGAGGCGCTACCACTGAGCCGGCGATAGTCCCTCATCTGACGTCGGCCTTCGACATCTGGGTGACCCTCGATGCATACCATGAGGGCACCAGCCAGATCAAGACGGTTCGATAGGACCAGTTCAAGCGAGATTACAACAAGTTTGAAATACTCACTGGTGAGTCCCTCGATGAGTGCTTTGTGCATTTCTACAAGATTTTGAGCAACCTCCGAGCGGTCGGTCTCATATACCCCGACTCGGACAAGCTCGACAAATGCTCGCAACTCTGGATTTGCGTGTTTGGGATATGAAAGTGACTACCATCAAGGACACCACTGATCTTTCAACCTTGACTCTTGACACGTTGTACTCATGCCTCAAGACTCACGAGATTGACATAGTCTCTCGTAGGTCGAAGTCGCAGTCGATGGCCTTAGTCACCGATCCCAGTCTGGTTTCTGGACCTTCTTCCGAGTCGATTTGTGGATTCTCTCTAGCTGCTCTCTGTGACGTAACTGATGATCAGTTAGAGCAGCTACTAGAGGATCAGTTAGCCCTTCTAGCTAGAAAATTTTCCCACGCATACAAGAGGGTGAGGGATCGGAAAAGGAGTGGTCTGATAATTTGCTTCGAGTGTGGTGGCCCCAACCACATTCGGGCGAATTGCCCCAAGCTGGGGAAAGGAAAGAGTGACTATGGCAGTGTGAGCAAGAACGACTACATCGACAAGAACCGCAACAAGAAGCCCCCGGCTCATGCTCAAGGCAAGAAGAAGTTCTGTGACCTTGGCAAAGCCAAGAAGCCCTTCCACTGCGTCCTCAACGCTTTCGACAACCTCGACCTCAGCGAGGTGGAGGGATGGAGTGACGACGATGGGACGGGTGATCAAGAACCCAAGGATGGCAATGACTTCTCCGGCATGTGCTTCATGGCCCTTGAGGGCGAAGTGAGCGACAGCGAGCTCTATTCCGACTCCGATGAGATATACCCCTCCTATGACCAGTTTAATGATGCTTTTCTTAAGTTAGGGAAATTCCATGCTAGGTCTAGGGCTAAGTGTAGCGAGTTGGAGAAGAACGTAGATAGATTGTCACGGGAGCTTACTTCACTTATATTTGCTTCCTCCCGTGACGAATGTGATACATGCTCTGTCTTGCTTGATGACATGGAGAAATTAAGGACCTCTCATGATAGTCTGTCTTCTAAGCTTGACACGCTTAAGGTGGAGAATGTTAGTCTTTTGGCTGAATTAGAAATGAGTAGGATTGTTACTCCTTCATCTACTGTTGTTAGACTACATCTTGCACCTCATGTGAGGATAAAGACAATGTGTTTAGAGGTCTTTATACCATGCTCCTTGATCTACCAGAATCATGTGAAAATTGCAATTCTTGAAATTGAACCTAAAAAGGGCATATCATAAGATTGCTGAATTGCATGCTTCCCTGTTAGAGCCTATTGTCTCTTGCACCAACTGTCCCAAATTAACTGCTGAACTTGAATCTGTCTCAAAACAGTTTCAAGACATGGTTGATCATAACAAGAAAATGGCTCAATATGCTTCTAAGGACCCTGTTTGCTCACCGTGTAACAATTGTGAAAAACTAAAATCTGAGTTGATTACTTTGGATGAAAAATATGTGAAACTAACTAAGGATCTTCTAGTGAAGCCACCAACTGATTGTGATGTGATTGCAGGTGTGGGGGAGGAGCCCAAAGGAGTAGAGACGCTTAGGCATGATGACCAAACAGCTAGAGGTAGGATTGTCCCTCCTAGTCCTTGCGAAGACCTCAATGTTGAGGCGGCTGTGCGTGCACATGCCATTCCTTCTTTTGCTGTTGGTTCTTCCTCTTCTCCTGCTGCTGTCTCCTCTTCCCCCTGCTCTTCTTGCACCTCTCTCTTTTGGGAGTGTCAGTACCTTATGAACACTCTCGAGAGGTTTGTAGGAGGCAAGAAGAAGCTAAATCTTATTCTAGACCAGTTCAAGATTTGCAAATTCAATCAAGGTCTAGGATATGATTTTCTTGACGATGTTAGGAAGCATCCACCTGTCGTGCTCAAACCCATAGCCGCAAGTGTGATCAAGGTTAAGCCCAGAACTGAGAAAGTTCAATTCAAGTCAGCGGGCTTTGTCCAAGGGATTTCTGACAACAAGGTGATTCCACCTGTTGCTTCGGCGTCTCAGAAGGCGAAGCCTCATCGTGCTGCTTCTACCTCCAGAAGGTGAAGTATCATTGTACCTTTTGTCAGAAGGATGGACACTTGGTCGAGCGATGCTTCAGGCGCGCCAAGATTGCGTGGAGAGATCGTGTTCACGATCTTAGGAGTATTCAGGGTCAGCCGTAGACCTTGAGTGCACCTAAGACCAACACGAGGTCTAGGGTGATCACTCTGAGGGGTTTTAGGCAGTATCGTGGACTTGGCTTTTCTGGTGTTTCTGATTTTCGTCCTCGGTTTGCCTCTGCTCGTGATATCTGCTGTCCTGAGAGTAGATTTCGTTTCTCCCGTCGAGATAGCTACCCGCGGCGTGATCAGCATGTTGCTGGTGTCTTGACTCGCTCCTCCATAGCAGTCAAGCCCAACAACAGCTTTAGGTCTGCACACAGACCTTCTGGCCTGTTGAGCGACAGAGAGCGTAGGGTAGTTAGAGGTCAGTCGTGTATGGCTACTTCTTTTACTCGACGTGTTACTCAATATTGGGTGCCAAAATCACTCTTGATTTACCCCAGTACTGAGACTTTACTCTCTTGTTGACTCAGGTTCGCCGGGCAGGGAAGAGAGAGGTTTGGCTCGTTGACTCCAGGTGTTCTCGAGACATGACTGGAGACTCTCGTTAGTTCTCTTCCCTAGCTCGTGCTCTAGGTGATGAGACGATCACCTTCGGAGACGCTTCGTCTGGGCGCGTCATCGCCAAAGGTACAGTGCGCGTTAATGAGTCTTTTATTTTGAAAGATGTTTCTTTGGTTAGTAAGCTGTAGTATAATTTGCTTTCTATTTCTCAGCTTACCGATGACGGCTTTGAGGTGAGCTTTAAGAAAAACGCTTGCAAAATCCTTGATTCTTCGGGTAGTCTGGTTTGCGGGATTTCTCGTTATGGGAGGATCTTTCGTGCTGATTTTTCTGAGTCTTCTGGTAATCCTCTCTGGTGTTTAGTTGCGTCTGAGTCCCGTGACCTTACCTTCTAGCATAGGAGACTTGGTCATATTGGATTTGACCATTTGACCCGAGTTAGCGGCCACGATCTCATTCGTGGTCTGCCAAAACTCAAGATGGTCAAAGATATTGTTTGCGCTCCTTGCCGGCATGGCAAGATGGTTGCCGCTTCTCACCCTCGGTCCACGGTGACTATGACCGATGCACCGTGATAGCCGCTCCACATGGACACAGCTTGGACCACTCGAGTGCGATCGATGAGGGAAGTGGTATGTTCTTGTCGTGGTCAATGACTTCTCGAGATTCTCTTGGGTGTTTTTCTTAGCCTCGAAGGATGAGACGTTTACACATTTTTGAGGTCTTTTCAGTAGGCTTTCTGTTGAGCTCCCGGGTGCCTTACGAGCGATCCGTAGTGACAATGGCACGGAGTTTAAGAATTCCTACTTTGAGAGGTTTTGCGATGAGACAGGTGTAGAGCACCAGTTCTCTTCTCCGCACGTTCCACAGCAAAATGCTGTCGTGGAGAGGAAGAACCGTACCTTGGTCGAGATGGCCAGGACGGTGCTTGATGAGTATTCTACACCTAGGAAGTTTTGGGCTGAGGCTATAGCGACTGCGTGCCATGTTTTGAACAGAGTTTTTCTTCGGGCACACTTGCATCGCACTTCCTATGAGCTGAGATATGGGCGAAAGCCCAGTGTTTCTCACTTTTGTGTGTTTGGCTGCAAGTGTTTCATTTTGAATTCTAGGAATCTAGATAAGTTCGAGTCACGCTCTTGTGATGGTATCTTTCTAGGCTACTCGACTTCTTCGCGGGCGTATAGGGTTTGGAACTGCGAGTCTAGTAAGTTGGTAGAGACCTGTGAGGTGACCTTTGACGAGGCCAGTCCGGGGACTAGGCATGATATCTTAGGTTCTTTAGAGCAGTCCGAGCCCATCTTTATGGACGATGAGGAGGATGGAGATGAGGCTTGTTTACCCGATCTAGTTCCTCATCCTCCACTTGAGGTGCCTTCGTCCACGGCACCTCCAGGTGATCAGCCCATGCCTTCTGCTTCTTCTGGAGCTAATGGCTCTGTTCCTATCTCATCAACTCATAAGGTAGAGGCCACTTCTTCATCTCTTCCAGGATCTCCCTGTCATATCCAGAAAGATCATCCTTCTGAGCAGATGATTGGAGACCTCTTTGAGCGAGTCACACGCTCAAAATCTGGCATGTCACATTTCTGTCTCCATTCTGCCTTTGTTGCCTCATTCAAGCCCAAGGACGTTTGTCATGCTCTTTCTGATGAGTCTTGGGTCAATGCCATTCTTGAGGAGTTAGAAAATTTCGAGAGAAACAAGGTCTGGTCGCTTGTTAAGCTCCCTCGAGGTCACAATATCATTGGGACTAAGTGAGTGTTCAAGAACAAGTAGAGTGAGGATGGAGTTGTCATTCGGAACAAGGCTAGACTAGTAGCTCAGGGCTTCTCCCAGGTTGAGGGTCTAGATTTTGAGGAGACCTTTGCCTCTGTAGCTAGACTTGAGGCCATTAGAATCCTGCTTGCTTTCGCAGCTTCTAAGAGTTTCAAGCTTTCCCAGATGGATGTCAAAAGTGTCTTCCTCAACGGGTTTATTGAGGAAGAAGTCTATGTGAGACAGCCTCCAGGTTTCAAGAACCCCAAATACCCAAATCATGTCTACAAGCTTTCCAAAGCCTTGTATGGACTTAAGTAGGCCCCTAGAGCTTGGTATGAGAGGCTTAAGTCCTATCTGTTGAGTCATGGTTTTGAGATGGGTAAGGTGATAAGACCTTGTTCATCCATAGGCATGGCACTGACCTACTGCTCATCCAGATTTATGTGGACGACATCATCTTTGGCGGCTCTTCTCATACTCTTGTTTCACAGTTCTCGGATATCATGAGCACCGAGTTTGAGATGAGTATAATGATGGGTGAGTTGACCTTCTTCCTTGGCTTCCAGATCAAGCAGACTCGGGAGGGTACTTTCTTGCATCAGGGCAAGTACACTCGTGACCTCCTGAGACGTTTTGACATGAGTGATGGTAAGCCCGTGTCAACTCCCATGGCGTCCACAGCTTCTCTTGACCCAGATGAGGACGGCGAGCCAGTTGATCAGAAGGAGTATCGCAGCATGATTGGCTCCCTCTTGTACCTCACTGCCTCGAGGCTGGACATACATTTCTCTGTGTGTCTGTGTGCTCGCTTTTAGGCTTCTCCTCGCGTATCTCACCGCCAGGCGGTGAAACGCATCCTTCGGTACCTTCGAGCTACCATTGACTATGGTATCTGGTACTCTTCCTCGTCCTGTATTTCTTTGAGAGCCTACTCGGATGCAGACTTTGTTGGTTGTAGGATAGATAGGAAGAGCACTTCTGGCACCTGCCAATTCATTGGCACTTCTCTTGTTTCCTGGTCTTCGAGGAAGCAGTCCGGAGTTGCATAGTCCACCGCAGAGGCCGAGTACGTTGCTGCTGCCAGTTGCTGCAGCCAGGTGCTTTGGATGGTCTCGACCCTGCGGGACTTTGGGTTAGTTATAGACAGTGTTCCACTCTTTTGTGATAACACTTCTGCCATTAACATTGCCAAGAACCCAGTGCAGCATTCTCGGACTAAGCACATTGATATTAGATATCACTTCCTTCGAGACCATGTGGAGAAGGGTGACATAGTGCTCCAATTTGTGGAGAGTGACCACCAGTTGGCTGATATCTTTACCAAGCCTTTGGATAGCTCTAGGTTTTTAGCTCTGCGGGGAGAGCTTGGGGTGGTCTGTCCTTATGGACCGTTGTGAGGGGGAGTTTTGCGCTTCATGCTTTATCATGTCTTTTATGCTCTTATTCCTTTCTGTTGCATTGCATATGGATGCATTGGGGTTAATCCTTCTAGCATAGGTTAGAGTGGTTCTCTTGTCGAGTTGTTTAGACTTCTTCCTCTCATCTTGTGTCCTAGGATGCTGCTTATTAGCTGTTTTTATTAGTTGTTTCTCTTCTCACTAGGTTGAGCTCACTCACTTATTATAGGTTCTAGCGAGGGTTGGGCCACCCTCGGGTAGACGGGGTACGTGTTTGCTCCTTAGTGTGTTAGATGATTAGCTGATAGTCCTAGAGTCATATGGGGTAGATGAGAGTCAGTCTGAGCCATAGTATCCTCTATATCTTGTCTATGCTTTAAGGACTGCCTTTTCTATTTTATTGCCAGCTTCTCATATTTATTGCTTTGGTTCAGGGGGAGTTCATTTGGGAACTTCTGGATCTTAATATTGTCATAACTCAACTTGAACTAAAAGCTGCATCACATGTTGAGGGGGAGCTGGATTTTCTTGCATTTTGCATTGTAATATAACTACATAGAGCCTTGATTATTATCCTGTTATGACATGTTTACAATGAATTACATCTTGCCATGATCTGAGCTTACTTGCTAGATATATCAAGACTTTATATGTGTAGTCTAGTCTTTGTCATGTTAGGTTGATTAAAATGCTCAACTTGAACTAAATCATGTCATGATAGCTCTTGAGACTAGTCTGCCTTTAGTTATCCTTTTATGATTCATACCATGTCAAATAGGCTGAGGTGAGTCTTGAATCTATATTGAGCTTTAGATTGAGCTATGTTAGTTCCTTGATAAAGCATGAGTTAGTACAACCTTTTAAGAAAGCAAAAAGATCTCCTTTGTGCGAAAGAACTGATCTCACCATTTCTTTCTCATGAGACGGCTTGCCATGCACTAGGCATGAACTCAGGGGGAGTTTTGGTTGACCAAGATCATTTCCTTAAGCGTCTCGCTTGGAGTGGTCACATAAGGCTTGAGATCTAGCACATAACTAAATTTTTTGTTGGAACCGACCATGAGCTTTAAAAGGAAAACACGTCAAATATGCTCAATTTGCTTAATTACCAAAAGATCAAAGTACTTGAACAAATGATTCATTCTTGAATGGGTAGCACTCTAAATTGACTCAATACTAGCTTCTTGGTTCCACTTAGGTTATTGACATGGCCTGCATCATCCTTGGATTCCTTTACCTAGACTACAATCATGGTTGACTTGACATGTTAAAAAATTCGACTAATTTTCAGATTGTGACTTATTTGGCTTAGCTTGATTATACATGTCTTGTCATGATCTTGATTTCTTGATTCGACAGGTTTTGGCTTTTTCATGCTTAAGATTTCTCGTAATACTATTGATGATTACATTATGTCGAGCGGTGCTATGTGATGTGTTTCTTGTCTGTGATGAGTGTAGGACGTCGAGGTGAAGTCGTGGTGAGGCACGGGATGACCGGACTAGGCGCAGGCGGTGCCGAGGTCAGAACGGTCGAGGTGTGCCGAAGACGGTGAGGACTCGGAGTGGTTGCGAGGCTTGGAAGGCAAGGGATGAGGAAGCTTCCAGGATGGTGCACGAGGGGCGTTTTGGTGAATACACAAAGCTGCACTAAAGGAAGTGGGTTATGGGTAAAGCATTGGAGTTGTTGGAGGCTTAATGGGCAAAGCATGTTGCAAACCCATTAGTGGGAGGCTATAAAAGGAGGAGTGTCTCCTGCATATTTCAAGACTTGTGAGAGGGGCTTGAGAGTAGTTAGGGCTTTTGCTTTGTGTCTCCTTCTTTATGCTTTAGTGGTTGAGAAGTTGGTGTGAGTAGGAGTACGTTGTTCTTCATCTCCCTGTGTGTGTGTTGGAGAGATGTAAGGAGTTCTTGAGTTTGGGAGAGATGGAATGAGTTGATACTCTATGTAATCATTCATCTCTTTTCCTCAATATCAATCTGAGATGATTTTGTTTGGTTGATTTCACTTCTTGCTCAGTTTGTGTTAAATTTCAGTTTCTGCAGTTTCTCTGTTGTTCCTTTGTTTTCCTGTGTTCTTGAGTAGAATCCCTGATTTGAGGGCTGGTTCTTGATTGCTTTGAGAAGGGAAAATGCTCAAGGCCCCTTGATCATCACATTTTCAAGAACAAATTGAGGATTCAATGTCCTTTGTGATTTCTAGATTCTTCGTCATGTGCTCCTCTGCTCTTTGATTTCTAGGGTTTTCATGCAGGGGTTGATGGAATCTTTTAATTTCCTTTGGAAGATGGCTTGAGAATTTTGCTTGTGAGTCCTGAGTTCATTGCTAATCTGTTTGCAAAAGATCTTGAGCATTGGATGGATGCATCATGAGCAATCTGGATTTTTCCTCTCTCACCATCCTATTTTCATATTTTACGGAAATTCCTTAATTCTTGGCTTTGAGATGGATTCTCTTGGTTCCCTAGGCTCCTTTGGTTATTTAGGATGTTATCTCTCTGTTCTGGGCTAAGAAATCCAGAGAGAAACCTCTAATTTTCTTGCTGTGTGGAGTCTTGATCTTGCTATCTGAAAATTTCAGTGTTACTGCGCTCTGAAATCGACAGGCGGTCAGACCGGCTATTAGAGGGCGGTCAGACTGGTTAAAGGCTGGCGGTCAGACCGCCCCCGAGTGGTCAAACTGGCTCAGGCCAGGCGGTCAGACCGGCCAGAGATTTTTAGATGCTGAATTTTTTTGGTTTTTGGGTTTATGTTTCATGCCTTGATTTAGCTTTTTCTCTCTGTTAGCTTAAGGTTCCAGTGAGCGTTTGAGCTTCGTTTCATAGCTTTCATAGCTATTGGAGTGGAGATTCATTCAGGGATACTTTTGAGGGGTCGGTTTTAAAAAAGAGGCACCATTCCCCCCTCCCTCTGTTGCCGATTTCGATCCAACAGTTTTGTCTGAATAAGGTCAAAACATAAGGCCACAGCAAACTCACTATATCCTTTGTTTTATGTCCATCCCCTCTCCAAAATCGCAAACAAACAAACTTCTTCCTCCCTCAGCCATCTTAAAAAGACCATGTCACAACATCGTCCTTCATCACTAGAGCTAGTTAACAATATGTCATTCTCCCAAACTGAAAGACACCTTTCAACATCTCCCTACCTTGCTACCATAAATTCACCCCATGACCAAATTAGCACATGCATGTACCATAAAAGAAACTATGTTTTTTTTTGCAAACACCTTAAAAGAAAGTGTGACAATAAATAAAATCAAAACCAATGTGCATATTCGCATGAAAATTGTTGAAACACAATAGAGAACTTGTACGCAATTGATCAGTGCACCACAAAACAAGTGATGTGTAGTTTCAATTAGTAGAGGCAGAAGATATTCAGGTCATCTTTAGAGCAAAGGATTTTTGTACAAGTTGTAAAGGAATACATTTCCAGCTAAATTCGTATGAGATAATACCGTACATGCATCACGTGTGATCCTGGATTTATTGTCTGGAACCCTCTGTGATTCCAAGACACTATTCCCTAGATTAGTAGATAGTGCTCATAAATGCATTGCTGCACATCAAATACATATCTTGCGGAAGCATAATTAATACAATAGTAGATTTACCCATAGGTCGATCAGGCCGAAACCTTTAAAGAGTAGCAGTAGAAATGGAAATATCACATAGGTGTAACTCTCGCGATATGCTCAAAGGCAATCAACTAGAGCTCGTGATCTAGTTCTTAGTCTCTTTATCTTCCAATCTTGTCAATGCTTTTAGATGACCACAAGGCTTTTGATATGGACCAACTAGTAAACTAGCTAATGCGTATGGGTGGTCCGATTTTCATGGTACGAACAACAACAATTCTATGGCTTCTTGCTGTGGCCAAGTAGGAATTAGGGTTTTGGCCACCCTTGCTTTCCTTCTTGCGGGTAGGTTTTCAAATTCCTTGCGGCTAGGGCATCTGGTTGCTCCCTTCCTTCTGGTGGCCAACAAATAGAATTAGGGTTTTGTACCCCCTTCACTCCTTGTGCAATTTCTAGGGTTTAGAAGTTTGGCCAAGGAATAGCAGCCAAACATAACTTCTCTTCTCCTCCTTGTGCCTAGCAATAGATGGGTAATATGGTTAAAATCACTAATCAGCTATGGGGCTAATTAGAAGTAATCAAACTAGGAACTCTCCAAACCATGAGTACTATTCATGAATTGAGGAGGGGAGTCGTAAAGATTCAATCGGTGATATGAGATCAGCAATGAAGCTCTCAATCTATGGGATCGCAGCAAACCCTAATCGAGAAACTCTCATGCAATCACAAGCACACAAGTTGTGCCACAAACATTGTAAGTTTTCTATATTTTCTCTCAAAGAAAATTGATCTAAGGTACAATGGGGTATGCCCTTGGCCTTATATTGGTGCCTAATGGCATGGCCATACACACACAATCTGGCTGAAGCCAACTCAAACTCACGCACACAACAGAAATCATGCACCAGATTGGTTTGGATTCTAATACGATCCCTTCTTCTCCTAAAAACCATACTCCCTAATTAAATCGATCTAGTTTTAGAAGGGAACTCCCAAAAAACAATTACAAACCATTCGGCCAATGCACGACCAAAACAACTTGGATGCACAAAATTAGGAAATAATGCAACAAGATGGAAACCGAATCAAAATTCACAATTCGGATTGGATTCCATTTTGAAGACCGATCCCTATCTGAATTGAGCCAACATAGATCCCTAGCTCCTCCCCTTACGCATGACTTGGCATGATATTGTTTGATGGCTCCTTCTCTTTGGATCGTCTCCTGGTTCCATGCGGCAAAGCACTCAACCTCCTAATTGCGCACGGCAAGGAACCTCACTCAGATTGGCCCTCTTTCTTCACACACAAGAAATAATTCCATTGGCTTGGCTTGTTTTCCTGGCTTATCACCTCGCTCGACCCTTCTTTCTTCCTCCCCAAGCCAGCGCACCATTTCCTCATCTCCACTCACTCACATGACAACCGCACGCCCATGTGCTCTACCCTTCTCCATGCGGCTACCTAGGATCATGTGCAAACTCATGCGGACTAGCCCTCATGCACCCTCTTGGATCACGTGCCTTATTCTAGCAGCAAGGCCTTCTCCCTTGGCCGGTCTCTCCTCCCTTCCTCCTAGCCATACTTGACATCGTCCATTCTTCTCTCAAATCAGCATCAACTTGTGAAACATTTTTAGATTGCAATAGTGAAGCACAAATCAAGGTAACAATGGTAGCTGCATCTTCCCCTCCCTCTTCAAGTGAAACTATCCTCGGTTTTGAAGTATTCTTCACAAGCTCCTTCCTCTTCACCATAATTTCAGAATTGATCTTCTCATCTTATTTTGGCAGCAATGAATGGAACACACCTTTATGCATAAATGTTAATTGGTTAGCTCTTCCTTGATGTGTTACATCGCGGTCAAACTACCCTGGACATCCCAACAGTAGGTGACATATGTGCATGATCACGATGTCACATTTCACCTTGTCTTCATAGCCATCAATGGAAAATGTCACAAATGGTGCATATAGTATGCTTAGGATGATGCCATGTGGTCAATGAGAATACATCAACCACATCCTTGCTGATCAGATTATTGTAGTTTCCTCCATCGATCACCAACTTGCACCGTTTGCCCTTGATCATGCATTCAGTTTGGAATACTCCATGTCATTTCCCTTTTTTCACAATTAGCATATTGTCACAATTCACCTTTTGAGGCACCATACTTGAATCGTCTAATTCAGCATCACAATACATAACTCCTCACTGGGAATCATCATATTGTTCTTCTTCATGTTCAGCGTCATCGTTATTACTTTCTTATGCATATCCTTCTTGTGTGAGTAGCACATTCCTCAAATTTGGGCAATCCTTCATCATGTGCCCCCTACCCTTGCACTTGAAGCACTTAATATCTTGAGTTCTAGCAGTAGAGAAGGCACTAAAATCAGCTTTGGATGCCTCCTTGCTTGTTGTACTCACTATCTTTGATGCTTCTTTAAATGGTGTTCTAACTGGTTTAGAACTTGAGCCACCTTCACCTTCTTGCTGATTTGGATGCCTCCAGCTTGTCATATTGGTGCGGCTAGCCTTGGAGTGTGTCTTTCACCCATTGTTTAGCATGTTTCACTTGATGAAGTAGCTCTTGTACGGTGTTTTATTTCATTAAAGCAATATGATTCCGATAACATTATTTAGCCCTTCAAAGAAATGTGTCATGGTAGCTTTAGCAGACTCACGAACACCAGTATATATCATGAGCACTTGCATCTCTCGATAGTATTTATCCATGGACTTGGAGCCTTGATACAACCGTTGTAGCTTTGTATGCAGCTTCCTAGAATAGTACGCTGGTATTTGAGTGGGTGGTTCTACCCACAAACCACACTCGTGCTCCCATCGCACTAGCCCTTCTTACCATCCTTCCAGATATTTGAGGAAGTTTAGAGTTTTGGATTCTAAAATATATTTTCTATTTCAAATATGAGCCACATCCCTCCAGTGACTGCACAAAATATATTTTATATTTTCGAAATGATGCCAAGGAAAATTAGTGCTCTCATGTATCTAAGCAAGGCTAAGCATGACACTTAGATATGGACTTATCATCTAGTATGTATACAATTATTTCTATGGTGACAAGGAATTATATCCAAAGCCAATGAGTGGGGTGTAATAAGCGATTAATAACACGGCATTAACTAAGAGTTGGTGGCAATATAATTTTAAAGTAAGGTATGCAATTTGATAATTTGAATTAAAATATTTCGCGTTAAAAAAGATAGGTGCAATATGATCAAAATGATGATTTGGCTCACTCAATTTACTATAGTCTTGATCTTGCTCAAAACCTTCTCAGTCAATGGTCTTGAAACTCTTAGTCTTTATCTTGATCTTGATTTCACTCAAAATGTTGCTTCTTTGAGACTCTAAATTCTAATTATGAGATAAACAATCAAAATTCAAATAAATCCAAAGGTAGCTAAATAAATTTAGAAGAATTCAAATAAACGTCAAAACCCAAACAAGTTTGAATAAACTTAGTTAATTTCTTTCACGATAAATTTGGTGACATGAGATAGGGTTTTAAAGAGTGTGGAATATAGGCGAGATCAGATGAAATTTGAGTGAAGGGGAATGGCTAGGGGAAACTTGCTGGGAAGAATATCAAGGGGGATGAAGAAGGATGAATGAATATTTACAGGAATATTCCACTCTGGATTCAAAGGTGGTTAGACATAGCTGATCGAAGGATACTATTGCTAGAACATAACTTAATGGTTTCTTTTATTATTATTTTTATATTTATTAAGCAAGTTCCATGAGTTAGGTGAGACCTAGAGACAGATATGAGGGCTACCCAATGTATTGGGCATTATTTACCATATATTATTATTTGAGGGTTACAGTGTAGGTTCTACACGCTACATGCATAATTTTAATTAACCATATTAATCTTAGATTTCACATTTATGAGAAGTTCATGGCATATTATTATTTAAGGTTTAATTGCCAATTAATCAAATGATTGATTAAATAATTAATTAATTATGGGATTTGTTATTTAACCAATTGCTGCTATGCATATAATTTATCAAACTGCCACTTAGCAAAATTGTTACTTATGACCAATGGTCCATGTATTATTGGGACAATGAGTTATATTTTAACATGGTTCTCTAGTAAAGTTGTGCTTTGAATTAAATACTATTGGTATACTAATTATCTTTAATTATCATTTAACGCTAATTGACTTTGATTTACACTATAATTATGTGGACTAGCTATGATCAAGGTTATCAGGATTGCGATCCAAGGTAGGATTATTGTCTTGCGAGCAGGATTGGATTGTAGGATCATGATTTTATTAATTTTTTATTTTAAATATAATAAATTTATCAATTATACAAAATATCACAATCTTGTAGGTCCAAAGTTCATACTAGGTTCAGAGTTCATACTTCATAGTTCATATTCCATACTTCCAATGTACTGGCAGTGGGTACAAATACAATGGTTCCATGCTTCCATAGTTCATAGTCCATACTTCATTGCAGCAAAACACAATGCAACATGTTCACACTTCACAGCAGTACAGGCAGCAAAACAAAATGCAACAAGTTCACACTTCGCGGTAATACAGGCATAAGGTACAGCCAGCAGAACACAATGCAATAAAAAGCAACCAACCACATCACTAGAGATGATCTAAGTTGTCACCTACACCAGGAATTAATGGCCTAGATGAACTACCAACACATGAACAGATGGGTTTTCACTACCTCTGTCATGTTGACCTGGAGCAGTCATAGCATTGTCATCCTCTTCATCTATAGCTTGATCATTGTCATCATAATTTGGTGCAGGTTGATCATGATCATTCCAATCAGGTTCATAATGCTCCTCACTACCACTATCTAATAAAGCCATGTAGAAGTTAGTGCATATGAAAATTTGTAAAAGTATTGAAGTACTAAATAGTTCACAAATGGAAATAAGAATTGTACATGCTTCACTTATGTCCCTGGCCAAACTTTCGACTTCTGAATCAAATTTTAATTCTTCAGTTGCTAAATTAGTAGATTTTTGAGCAATTTATCAAGGTTTCTAAGCCACTATTTGTCTTGAGGAAAAGCTTGTCTCTCCTTTTCAGTTATCCACTCATCGTCAGAAGGTACATCATCTTGATCATAAGATATTTGAGATTCTCTTTTTTCTTGCCTCTATTTTAGTTTTATATTGTACATTATAAAAACTAGATCATTAATCTTTTCTTGGTGTAAGCGATTTCTTCTCTTTGAGTGAACCTACAAGATAGTAACATACAAGTTACATATTCTGAATCCACTAATGACTATACATTAATTCAATGAGCTATGAAGTATAAAGTTTGTACCATCTCAAATGCACTCTAATTATGCTCACAACCAGACGAGCTGCATGTCAAACTTTGAACTCTAATAGCAAACTTTCATAATTCAGGGCATTCATCTCCATAGGAATCCCATCAATAGTTAATACAATAGAAAAATTGTATATATTGAATTAGAGAAGACAGAAGACAAGTAATTTGCAAATATATAAAAATTCAGTTACCTGGAGCTTTCTTTGATCTAGTTAAGACTGCATATGGATGACTAAAAAGTCCCTTTGCACCTTTAAATGTATCAAGTTGCATGTGGGCCTTAACTAATTCAGATTTGCTAGGTATTTGTCAAGACAGGCATACAAGCCAAGTTTAACATCAGGATGATAATTGAATCCAAAACTATAATGAATGATGGGGTTCAAATAGCATGTAGTAGCATGTAAAGGCCTTGAAAGTTTTCATGCCCATCTTTCATCAATGATTTGCAGTATAGGTATGTACCTATAAAAATGAAAGATACAAGTATGTTCTTATTTTAAGTTATCCACTAAAGAAGCTATTCTAGTGAACAAAATGAAAGAGCTGATTAGAAGTTTGAAGCATGTACTATTTCTTTGCATTATTGAAGTTTTCCTTTATTTGCAAGGTCCATTTGTTCATAAATATATGGCATACTAGGCCTCTCGTCTAATCAACCAAGCATAGAACTTTGATGAGAGGCAATGTAGCCTTCAAGCATGATAGAAGATTGGACCAAAATCCACTAATGTTAGAAGATTGGGCTAGAATCCACTACTATCCAAAATAGTAGACTCCACATTTTTCCCTCCTCAGTTTTAGCAAATCTTTGTGTATGAAATAAAAAAGAAGCTTTAGAACACAAGGAGAAGACTGAAAGTAAGTAAATAACTAGTTGTATGTTTAAATACCTACTACTCCTGCATTTAGTATAATTGAACATATTTATCAAAGCACCTTGGTGTTCATGAAGTGACTTCAATGTTAAGTATGTTGTGGCAAATCTTGTCACTATGGGATGAATTAATTCCTTTTCTCCAATAAATTCCCTCAACCATATAAGAGGCAAGGTTCTTTGATAAATGTAAGTTGTTATTTTCTAGCTTGTTTGAATTGTTGTCTTGTGAATATCAACATGCTTCTCAAAATCCTTGAGCATCAAATCTATACAATGTGCAGCACACGGAGTCCAATACAACCTCTTTCTTTTGGCCATCACGAGATCACCAGTAGCTTTATAATTTAAAGCATTGTCTGTGACAACTTGTACAACATTTTCCTCTCCAACGCTTTGAACAACTTGATCCAACATGTCAAAAACCTTCTCAACTATCTTGGATATGATAGATGTATCAACAGATGTGAAGAAAACTATTCCTTTCATACTGTTGACCAAGAAGTTACATATCAATCTTCTTTTCCTATCAGTCTAACCATTTGGCATTATTGTACATCTAGTTTTCTTCTATTATTCTTTGAACACATCAATCAACTATAAAGTAGACTCCACCTCTTGCTTGAGAAATTTAACTCACACATCATTATAAGATAGACGCTTCAGCCCCATGCCATACTTCCCAATCAAATAAACCATCTTTGCACACTCTGGATTCTTGATTGCATTGAAGGAGATAGCTCTAGTGTAGAAAAAACAACATATTTGTGCACAAACCTATTCCCTCAATTGTTCTTTGAAATATTGGTTCATTGTCCCTTGGCTCTTGCGTGTTGTCACAAATTGATCAACTGTACCTTTGCCGAGTGGTTGGCTAGCATCTTCTCATAGGCCATCTTGTGCTAATAGCTTTCTCCTTTTTGCATCAGCATCTTCGCAATGATCTCCAATAACCTTTAGGAAATATTGTTGCACATCAACTGGTACTCTAGAACAAGGTTCCACATTTATCCTAGTGCCCAAAAGATGGTGTTTAAGTCTAGATATGCCACTGCCTCTTGTTACTTCACAATACCTACAGTTCACAACTTTCTTCTTGCTATCAATATCAATACCATGCTCCCAACTAGGATCAGATCTATTCCCAGCTGCATTTTTCCTTTTAGGTTTGCCTTGGCTAGCAATAGCAGAAGCAATAGCGCTAGCATTAGTAGTAGCAGCACCGCTAATACTACTATTATTGTTTCCTCCAATTGACATTTTTCCTTTATCCCCAATTCCTAAATGGACAAGAGGGACAAGGGTCGAAGTAGTTCAAATGGAGCATTAGGCTGGCATACTACAAGGTCCTAACTAACAGTGTGATTACATAAATACTTGTGCTACTACTAACACTATCATCACCAATTATTCTAAAAGCATCAAAGGGAACAACCGAACAATGTTACTATAGTCAATAGCCAACAAAGTATCATACACCAATACCAAAGAATATAAGGATATGCATTAGGCAAAGTGATCTACTGGACAATGGACACTAGTTCATCAAGGTTTTGTGATAATATGATTGAATCTAGGACTCTTGGAGGAATGGAGGCCACGAATAGTCACATGGAACAACATCGGTCGTGAGAGGGTAGGCAACGTGAACTAATGGCTGATGAAGCTCTACCTCTGGGAGGGTGGTGAACCCCAGGCGCTAAAGACTATTGGCACGGTAGTGAACCCCAGACACTAAAGACTATTGGCACGTTTGACTTGCTCAGGCTCGCTGCCGACGTCGATGAGGCAACACTAAAGAATGCAACTACACAGTGCTAGCAGTCGTGGCTCGAGGAGGCTGGGCTCAATGGCACCAGATCTGGACTTTTGTAGAAGAGAGAAATCAGAGATGATGAGAAATCTAGACTCTGGAGAGTGGAGACTGAAGTCACCGCTCTCTCTCTCTCTCTCTCTTCAAGGGTTTGGATCAGCTAAGCGCATTGTGTATCCATTTGCTACCGTCAAATCGAATTGAATGACTACTTTTTCTCCTAAGAGTGGGATCACGTAGCATCACTTTTGTGTCATGATTCTACGATGTGGATTGCAATCCAGGTATGATATTACCTGAATGCAATCCATATTGTGGCACGAATCACCTAGCCATGGTAGAATCGTAGAATCACATGATCCTACGACATGTATTTTGATATTGACAACCTTGGCTTTGATACCTATTTTCCTATATTGCTATGGACTATTTATGGTCCTAGGGCTCATTTGTATATTCATGCGGTTTCTTTATCTGACCACATCTAGGGGTCCAGAGATATCTCTCCTATTATGTAGGAGGGGCATATCCCATATCTGATTAATCATATTCCTTTGCATGTTTCATACTATACCCAAAACATACCTTTATAACTACCTAGTTATAAAATAGCGTTTGGTAGCTTCTAAGTGCACCATTTCGCATGTAGAAAACTATATTGATTTTAAGTACAAAGATTATACATAATCATTACTTGACCAACTAATGACACATAAAAATATAACAATCTCAATAGTGTCTCAAGGTGGGTCGATCCAACACCATGTTTTCTAACATATGCCTGTATCATTGATTTGATATCCCCGTATCTATAACCGGTGAAACGTGGTCATCAATCAATACATGTGTTGGTCTATAAGTCACTAGTGTTCCGACCAGTGACATCTGACTAGGGATCTTTTAGAATGACATCGTACAACAAATAAAAGAGCTTCACCAACAAGTCAATACTTGTTAACCTTTATAAATGATAACTCATTCAAGGAACATAATAACATTTATTTAAAAGGTTATAAATATAGAAGTGATTCAATCATCTCTATGATTGTCTCTAGGATATATCACTAACACGATGCAGGCGAGGTGGCATACATGCTGGATGAGTGCCGTGACTCCCTTGCAAGCTCCTAAATCGCTCCATTCCTCCTTCAAAAGTGCTTCCTCCTAGCCTTCTACACCATGCCCACTCGGCTCTTCAACCTTCATTGCTCTCCCATCCTCGACTGCACCGTCCACTCTACTGCACGTTCACCTCAACCTCGCTGGCCAGGGTTGCTGCACTATGGTGACGGGTTGCAGCGGTGCAATGACCACATATGCATGCACACAAAGAGTTCCAAAGCAAGGAGAACCCAAAGGTGTGGTTGTTGCTCATAGAGGTTGTCGGACACTGCAAAAAAAGGCTTGTTGACAGCTGCTATAGGCCAAAAATAGAGGATGAGCATCGACAATCAGTTCCTTCGTCCTAGAGGGGGAAGCACCGTGAGCATGGGTGTGGCCTTGTCACTTGTAGGCTAAAGGTGGTGTCGATTTGACTAGGGATGACTCGAGGTGGGCCTCCAATAGTGGCAACCATGACACGGAGGGGTAACTCGGTAGAGGTGATCTCCAACTACGCTGTAGCTTGGGCGAGAGTAGGGGAAAGTTTAGGGTGACGAGGCAACCATGGTGACATGCCAAGAGCAACCGGAGAAGGCCTGCAACTGTAGATCTCAAGCGGCAACGAGGCGCGTGGACACGAGTATGGGGACACTGATTGATGGATGTAGGATCAAGAATGGTGAGTAGAGGAGGGTGAATAGGAGCCAACCATTTAAAAGCTGTTCAAAATCTTTTCTAAAGAGGAAGGTAAAGATCTTCAATCCAATAGTTATGAGAAGCTATAAAGATCAAAAACTAGTTACCCACAAGGAAAGATTCGAGAAAAACCAAACAAAACGTGCCTTGATAAGCCCCGGTGGTCTAACCTCTCAGTAGAGCTAGTCTAACCGCTAGCTAGTTAGTAGTCTAACTCTTGACAGTCTGACAACTAGCTAGTTGGCAATCAGACCTCTAGCCAATAACAGAGCAGATTTTCAGCACTATTTCAAATCTAAAAATTGATGAAACTTTTGATCCACAACTCCAAATGACTTGAAACCTGAACCAAGGCTAGATCATGACCTTAAAAACTAATCCCAACAAAATGTTATGGAAGAATATAAGAGAATTGGGATCTTTTGGCTCTAAAAGCTCTGCTGCATCAAAACTAGGCTAAAACCACAAATTAAGCCAGCTCTCAAACTAAGACTCTTAATCACTTGAATTTTGGTATGAACCTTGTCTAGGATGTTAGGAAACTATTCCAATCAAGAAAAGCATTGTCAAAGTTACAAAAATTTTCTGTTTGAAGGAAGATTACACCAAAACCGGGCAAAAGAGGAAAATCTCGATGATCTAAATGACCTTGGATGAGTTTTCACATATCATAGCAAGCTATATCACAATACAAACTCAAGCCAAAACAACCTTAAGATCAAAACCCCAAATCGCCCTTTTAAGCCAAAACTGGACAAATACAAGAACTTACAAATAACAAGTACTTAGATGGATGAGATATGGTTTCCAAATGACATCTTCATCAATTACACGTCGTTGGCACAAAGCAAGATTAAGAAGGGAAGAAGAAGCAAAAAAAATGCCAAATTAAGATTTCATCACTTGAGCATAAGAGAAAAATACTTGAATGAATTTCGATCCCTATTGATACTTGGAGATAAATGTTTACAGCCACTCCCTTGCCACACACAAGGTCTAGAGAAAAACTAGCTAATGCTATACCATTCAAACGGTATAGCTTCGCTAGCTCTCCCCATCCTCTCTCTCACTCGCTAGCAGAGCACCATGAGGATGATGGTAGAGGTCTACTGACAGGAGTGCCATCAATGCCAACGATGGGTTCATCGCACCCCCGTTGTAGAGGGAGGCCAGGGAGGTGGTGGCCCCATGGTGGATAGCGGCGGAGGGCATTAAGCAGTGCCGGAGGGTGGTGGGCAGCATTGGAGGGCGGCGTAGTGAGGCGGCGATGCGGTGCATTTTGGGTTGGGCAGGGTGGGATAGTAGGGGAAGGGAAGAGGTCAATGCGGTGAGGCTGCGGGGTCGCCGCCAGTCACCAGTGGTGGAGGAGGGGGAGGCAGAGGAGTCTCTCACATCTCCCACAAGGTTCTCTCTACGAACCCTAACTCTCCTCTCAAAGGCTTGGACTAAACTCTCTAAAAGTTTGACCTAGCCACCTGTCTCCCTCCTTTTATATGGAAGCTCACAAGGTAAAAATCTAATCAACATCTCTAGATGGGTTTATCCACTTACATCGGCTAACCTGTTAATCCAACACATGCATGCTTCTCAAAGTGCACACACCCATTAGTGAATCAACACTTGATCCACATAATAATTTTAGCACATATATGACCTAAACCACTTAGACCACCACTGTAATTCTGCACACCACCACTTTACTGGTATTAGGCAATTTGCCAAAATGCCCTTTACTGCCTTCCACGAAGCCTTTCTGCTTCCTTCCCCATGAAGCAACCCCGTGCTTCATATTCAAGTTCATGTGGCTCCAATGACTTGCTACCAAGTCTCTCACGTGTTCAAATCCTACTGAACCATCCTCTCTTGCAAACAGGCCCAAGTCACTTGACACGCCGCATACCTTTCCTTGATCATGACGCCACCCGGCTTCCCTAACCGTTCTAGAACTCAACTCCTCTCTGAGCTTAGTCTTGATCTACCTTGTTGTTGCTCGTCATGTCCATCACCGGTAGCTCCTGCTCTGGTTTCTCCTTATCCTGGCTTGTAACCACTCACTCCACTAGCCTCGGTCATCTTCCATCGGCTCCCTGATCGTCTGGACCTTGGCTCCTCTTGAGGGTAGTCTCGATCCATTGATCGATTTGAACTTAAGCTTTTCTAACTTAGTTCTGGTCCATCCACCTCACCATAATGTAGCTCCGGAGTCCTACAACTCATAACAACAAGCAAACTGTCATGTAACAATTAGTCCATACAATGCACCATGCAAAATATATAAATCTAAACCACTAATCCTAACTTCTAGGACTAGACCTTAAACTCATGTACACACACCCGACACAAAGACCAATAGCACTGGTCAGACCGCTAAGCCCAGGCTGGTCTGACTGCCGCTTACCTCCCCGGTAATAGGGGAGTGGTTTGACCACGGCCACCAGGCCAATTAGACCGTCGGCATTTTGGCCAGTCAAACCACTGACCAAAGGCTGGTCTTAGCACCAACCCTAGGTTAGTCATACGCTCATAGCCAGCCTAACTGTAGCCCCGATACCGGTTAGACTGCCGGCAATAGAATGCAACTGAAAAACTGTAAAATCTCAAAAACTAAACTTAAATTCCGCAAACTCTCTAGACTAAAAATCAATTACTCATCACAAATATGAGTTAACCTAGTCTGACAATGGAGGGGACGCAAGAGGATTACTAATGCAGTGCTACTAGTCCTTTCGATGGAAGAGTGGAGACGGCAGCTATCGCCACTCATGTGGTTTGTTTGGAGCTATTGGCTGAAGGATTACGGAGCGATAGGAGAGATGCTAGTGCTGTGTCTCTCGTTGCAACTTTTCTCGTCGGGAAGACAAGGGCAACTTGAGAATTTACATTTGATTCTCTCTCTCCTAATCTCTCTGTGATAGTATTTTAATAGTTCCGGTGACCTGTGACAAATAACCATAAATTTGTGGTGTCTATCATCTAAATAACATTTTTACAATGTGTTTTAGCAAATATCACATAAGTGCGATGTCCATATATAGAGGGAAAGAAGATGAGAAAAACTACAGGGCTTGTAATAAGAAACAGAGGGAGTACTAGCAGAGTTGTGTGTTACCTCTACTCCTCTACAACGTGTCATTGGAGATTTGGAGCGGTCTACATAAAGGTTTGACATGTGGCAAATACGTAATTAAACTTTACTCAACGATTTCTCCAAGTGACATCACATACACTCGGTATTGCAAGTCCAACTTCTGTTCTTAAAATACTATTTCAGGCTCATGGTTTTTTTTGGCTCTGGCTTATAACTTTTGAATCTTGGCTCTTTGTAAGAGAGAGTATAAGAGAGATAGCCGCATATGATTTTAGTTGGTATAGCTGAAGTTGGTACAATATCTACTACAATCAATTTGTAAACCCGCTTTGAAAAGACATATTATTTGAAAGTTAGTTACTGTAACAAAACTCAAAAGCCACAAACAGCAAACTAAAAAAACCTTGCCCTTGATTCGTTTACACTGAGCCTACTTCTCTTTACTATCTATTGCAACTTTAGCATAGACGGAATCCTGGTATTTATACACACAAATGGACCTTTTCAATACAAAGAAGTGATTGCTAGGTTTTTTGTAATGTGTATTTATATGCCTTTTTCTTTTGAGACCCAAAAGACCATCCTACGTGTTCTGCGACATGCCAGAGCAGTGTCGCGTTCACACACAAGGAAAAGATTGTGCATGCAGAGCCAAAAAAACCATCTACAGTGTGACCGGGTACTCACCGTATGACGAAGAATTAGTGTTTCATATGTATATGTATGTATATATATATAACAGGGGCACTATAGTGTTCAGACTCTATGATTAAGACTTTTCATTCATAATTAAGACTTTCCATCCTAATATTTGTATATATGTATGTGTATATATGTGTGTATGTATATGTGTATGTGTGTATGTATATGTGTATGTGTATATATATGTGTGTGTGTGTATATATATATGTATATGTACATGTGTATATATGTATATGTGTGTGTGTGTGCGCGCGCGCATATGCTTGCATGAAGTAGAGTTTTTGGTACATATGGCACATTTTGAACCCGTATTTACAAGAATGTCAGTATGCGTGCGACAATAGCAAAAATATCTATTTTACTGCCTGGTCACCGGGCGGTGACGCCGTGGAGTGGACACTTGGCCGACAGAGCCCTGTGGCCGTGCGGCAGCAGCCTGCCGCTTGGTCACCAGATTGGAGGCCATTACCTGCCGCCCGGCCACTAGACTAGAGGCCATCACTGCACATCCGAGAGGTACAAGATTCGTATTCTAACTGCGAAATATATATTGTGACTAACATCATTCCATCTTGCAGCCTTCAATTCAACATAGGGGTGACGACCAGTCCACCGATAATGATATGGGCCTCTCGGCTGCTTCCATGGAGTGGTACACAGCGCTAGGGTTTATAGCGTATGTAGGACAGAGCTCATTGTTCACACCATACGTAGGGTTTTGAGACTTCGGTGGGCAGAGCACCTCCGACATCGTTGGCACATCGTACGGTGAAGGCCAGGGCTCCTCTGCACAAGGAGGATTTCTAGAATCCATCGTTCACGACTTTATCTCTAGCGGCCCCCAATTTGGCATGTTTCAGTAGGATCACATTGATACTTACCACCAGACACTGTCTACTATACCTTAGTCTACTGGACCATCGCTAGCCACTCAACATACGGAATGGTCTCCATACCTCCAATTTGACAAGGACGCTTCAGACTGGCTGTCGTACCCCATGAGACATGCTCAACGGAAGACAAGGCCACGCACACGGAGGCAGATGCGGCAAGGAGATTGTAGTTTCTCAGATGCATGAGCCATATCGCATCCCGTACGATGCGCTTTTTGTACTGCTATATCACGTGCCATGCGTTTTCCATACTACTATATGTACTCCTTGCGTAATTGAATAAAAAAATGATGTGGCACCAAATAGCACTACAACTTTGGTTAGTGCTTGCAGTTTTGTGCACAATGTTCAAGAAGCTTTGAATACCAATTCTGAGGTTTCTAACGTGCACAAAAGACATATTTGGAAAGCTAATGAAGTCTATTTTCCAACGAATCAAATGGCACTTGATTTGGAGCTTCCTACACAAAGTGATGGCAATTTCATTGGATGCTGTACGAGCTGTCCGGAGAGACGCGCGAGACTTGCAAAACATAAAGAGTTCGAGTACTGCAATGCAAGTAAGGGTAAAATCCGACCACACCATGACTTTCTAAAGGTTGAGAAGGATTCCTTTTCAGGTTCCAAACGGATTTGGAAGCCCCTTGAACCAGAAAACAAAACATATAAAGATTTGAAACCGATTCGGACTCGGATTGGGACAGCTGGCAAGACCGATACTAAAACGCCCATAACTTTCACAAACGGAGTCCGATTTGGGCGTTCTTGGACTCGTTGGAAAGCTATTTGGAAGCCCCACATAATGGACAAGGTGCCAGCCACGAAATCCTCATAGTCAAATCGCAAATTAAGAGAGAATCCAGAGGTAGCAGTTTAGGTATTTCCTTTTTAGTTCGTATTGGAGTTTGTTTCGGCCTTAGGCCAAGTAGTGCGTGAGTTGTAATCAAGGCCGTGCATTGTGCACCAATATAAGGCCAGGGCCTTAGCCCCATTGTAACTTAGACTATGATTTGAGAAATAGAAACCAGAAAATCACCATGGTTTGGTGGCCATTGTTGGCGTGTTCTTGAGATTTCCATCGAGGAATTGCTCTTGGTGTGTTGAATCCAATTGTGGTGTTGGATTCTACTCGCTGAAACTTCGGTTTCTCTACCCTTCGTTCACGTGCTGCGGTGTGCGTGGGAGAAGGCTTATCTTGGAGAGGGCATCCAACAAGGCGTATCGTGAAAGATCAGGGCCAAAGCAACGGGGTTCAGCTAGCTTGCTAGTGGATCCGCATCATCTTGGTATCGAGGCGTGGTTGATCACGATGCGAGGTTGCTGAATTTTTCTTGATGGCGGGTTCTATGAAGATCAAGATGGCGGCGCGACATAATCATGCTGAGCTAATTGGAGAGGTGCCCCAATATGCGCGTCTTTGCCGCTTTGAGGTACAATTGGATTTGAAGCGACACGTGACTACTTCTTGAGTTGTCACCGGAAGCTTGAAGGCAAGGTTGATGATTTGGGGGCGCGAATTGATGCTTTGACGGAGGCAATACGCCTCCAGCCACCACAATTTCAGCATGCTAAACGGGGACCTCAATATCCCGAACGGCATGCACCATATGAAGACGCAGCGAACACGAGGAGATCTTTGATGGTGCAGCGGGCTTTGCTCCACAACCGCGCCATGCTCGGGACTCTGTGGTGCTGACCGTGGTAGGGACATGCGTGGCGAGGTGCTGCCCATGGTGGAGGTATGCGTGATGGTGTCGGGTTTGCTCAGCGTGTTGCCGTGGATGATGGAATTGGGCGGATAAAAATTTCTATCCCATCATTTAATGGTAAAGCTGAACCGGAGGAGTACTTGGATTGGGAGATGCGTGTCGAACAAATTTTTGACAGCCATCACTATACTGAGGATAAGAAGATTCGGTTGGCGACAATTGAGTTCACCGGATATGCTCTTGTTTGGTGGAACCAATTGTGTCGCGTAGGAGCTCGTCCGAATACTTGGGTACAATTGAAGAATATTTTGAGGCGTCGTTTTGTCCCGGCACACTACACTAGGACCTTGTACAATCGGTTACAACAACTACATCAAGGTAATTTTAGTGTTGATGAATATTATAAAGAGATGGAGATGTTGATGATCCGTACAGGGACAGAGGAGCATGATGAGGCTACTATGGCACGTTTCTTTAATGGGTTAAATGAGGATGTGCAAGATAGGGTGGAGATGGTCCATTACTACAACATTCAAGACTTGGTGCATCAAGCCGAACGTGCTGAACAACAATTGAAGCGCAAACAAGCTAAGGTGGACATGCCAACACTCAAACAAACCCATAGAGGCATGCATCACAGCAAGGCGATGATGTTGGTTCACACTCCAAGGTGGCGACATCAAGCCATTCAAATGGGGCTCTTTCAAGGGAGGCAAGCAATAGAGGTAAAGAAGCAACTAAAACTGATTCTAGTTTGCCTTCTAATGCTCGTGCTAGAGAAATTGAGTGTTTCAAGTGCAAGGGAAGAGGTCATATGATGCGTGATTGTCCAAATCAACGAAGAGTGCTTCTCAATAAAGACGGCTATGCTTCAACAAGTTCTAGTAGTGATTCTGAAAGTGAAAAATCCGATGATTCCAAGGAAGATGTTGCCTATTGTTATCCAGAGTTGAATGGTGTTAATCTTTTGGTCCGAAAGGTGCAAAGTAAAGAAATTGAAACAAAAGGACAGCGGTGGAGTGTTTTTCAAGCGGAGTGCAAAATCAAAGATAAAGCATGCAAGTTGATCATAGATGGTGGAAGTTATACCAATGTGATTAGCAAAGATTTGGTGTACGCTTTAGGGCTGTCCACGTGGAGGCATCCTCAACCACATCATGTGGAGTGGCTACACAACTCCGGAAGGCTAAAGATAACTCACAAGGTGCGTGTTCCGTTTGTTGTTGGTGACTATGTTGACAAGGTGGATTGCGACATAGTTCCAATGGATGCATGTGGGTTATTGTTGGGAAGACCATGGCAATATGATCGCAATGCTACGCATGAGGGCCGGTCCAACACATATACATTTGTACATGAGGAAAAGAAGCATGTGTTGAAACCAAAATTGGAGAGTGCTATTCATGTTGATGAAGAAATTACAGCCAAGAAGAAGCAAGCTCCCAAGATTACCCCAAAGCCGAGGACGGCTTTGCTTCAAGGAGGGGAGGATGATGTGGCACCAAATAGCACTACAACTTTGGTTAGTGCTTGCAGTTTTGTGCACAATGTTCAAGAAGCTTTGAATACCAATTCTGAGGTTTCTAACGTGCACAAAAGACATATTTGGAAAGCTAATGAAGTCTATTTTCCAACGAATCAAACGGCACTTGATTTGGAGCTTCCTACACAAAGTGATGGCAATTTCATTGGATGCTGCACGAGCTGTCCGGAGAGACGCGCGAGACTTGCAAAACATAAAGAGTTCGAGTACTGCAATGCAAGTAAGGGTAAAATCCGACCACACCATGACTTTCTAAAGGTTGAGAAGGATTCCTTTTCAGGTTCCAAATGGATTTGGAAGCCCCTTGAACCAGAAAACAAAACATATAAAGATTTGAAACCGATTCGGACTCGGATTGGGACAGCTGGCAAGACCGATACTAAAACGTCCATAACTTTCACAAACGGAGTCCGATTTGGGCGTTCTTGGACTCGTTGGAAAGCTATTTGGAAGCCCCACATAATGGACAAGGTGCCAGCCACGAAATCCTCATAGTCAGATCGCAAATTAAGAGAGAATCCAGAGGTAGCAGTTTAGGTATTTCCTTTTTAGTTCGTATTGGAGTTTGTTTCGGCCTTAGGCCAAGTAGTGCGTGAGTTGTAATCAAGGCCGTGCATTGTGCACCAATATAAGGCCAGGGCCTTAGCCCCATTGTAACTTAGACTATGATTTGAGAAATAGAAACCAGAAAATCACCATGGTTTGGTGGCCATTGTTGGCGTGTTCTTGAGATTTCCATCGAGGAATTGCTCTTGGTGTGTTGAATCCAATTGTGGTGTTGGATTCTACTCGCTGAAACTTCGATTTCTCTACCCTTCGTTCACGTGCTGCGGTGTGCGTGGGAGAAGGCTTATCTTGGAGAGGGCATCCAACAAGGCGTATCGTGAAAGATCAAGGCCAAAGCAACGGGGTTCAGCTAGCTTGCTAGTGGATCCGCATCAAAAAATTGTACCATTAAGTTCACTGCTATAATTTTTCAATCTCATTTCCTATATTCAAAAATTCCTATAAATAGTTTACATAAATGAATTTTTGAGTAAAATTCATAACGGAAAAAAATTATAAGCAAATTACACAATGAACTACGCTGCGTTAGGAAGCTCCATAAAAAATTTTGTAAGTTTTTGTGCTCATTTGCTATATCTAAAAAATTATATGAGCAGTGCATGTTAAATTTTCCGATCATGTAATTAAACTAATTAATTGTAAATGCTAATTACCTAAAGCCTGGTGGCCGAGCGACAGGCAACTTGTAGCCCAGTGGTGGGGTGGCAGGGCCTTGGCCGCACAGTGGCTAGGTGGTAAGCCGCTGCCGTATGGCCATAGGGCTCCATCGGCTAGGTGTCCACGACATCGCCGTCTGGTAATCGGACGGTAAAATAGATATTTTTACTGTTGTCATATGTATACTGATATTCTTATAAATATAGGTTTAAAATATACCGTATATATACCGTATGCACCAAAAACTCAAACTCCATGAAGTACAGATCATGTACTCCAAACGAGCCGAATACTACCATCCACCAGTGGGCAGTGGAGGTTACGGCAGAGACTGCCAGTCACAGGAGAGGCCAGATACGTCACGTGGAAAATAAACCAGAAACCCCACCTGTCAGCGGCGGTAAACCACCTGATGAAACCAGCCGAGCCCACAGAATATACAAGTAAACCCGGTAGGGGAGAAGACGCGATCATAGAGAGAGATTTAGCAGTAAAGCGTAAGAGGTTGGGATCGGAGAGGGAGAGTTGCAGTGGTAACGGTGAAGGGAAAAAAAAAAGTTTTGAGGAGGGCGGGGTCGCTGCCGGGTTGTGGTGGCCAAGAACCCAAACCACTATAAAAGAAACGAAGCGAATTCTCATTTAGCTGCTTGGGGGGTCCGAGTTGCCGGGGCAGCGGCGCGGGTGCAGAGCGGCGGGAAGCCAAGCCACGGATCCGGAGCACGTGAGAGCAGCGAGTAAGTAATGGTGGTTGATTTGGGTTGCGATTCTTGTCCTTGGTTTTAGTTTTGATCCGTGGATGCTGGGTGTGTTGATTTCAACGGAACAGTAGCAGCAGCAGTAGTAGTTCAGAGTACTTGTGCGGAATTTTCTTCTGAACTTTTGTTTTGTTTTGTTTTGTTTTGTTGGGGAGGGGTTCGCTGGAAAGAAGAACGCTTGGGGTTTTGCAAATGTTGGGCTGTTCTTGACGAGGTTGTGTGCAAAGTTTGTGTCTTTTCTAGAATTGCACCCTTCCTATGGCTAATTAGGCATGTTCTTATGGGGATTTTCTTCGACCCTATCGATTCCTCTGACCCAATCACTGTTCATCACCAAAAAAAGGAGGGGGTTTGCCGGCTTGGTTTTATTCTTCAGAACGTTACTTTTCCAATGGCGCATCATTTCTACGTTTTCTCTGCTTATCATTTCCATTCTTAAATGGGTAACGGAAATTCGCTCTTGGAAATGCATGAAAACTCAAGCGCTAAATTCTGCCTTGTTTGGTGAAGTAGAGCCGTGGTAGATACTACTGCTCCTGAGAAAGGTGCGCATTCAGAGGAAGAACATGACAGAAACTCATAAAACTCATAAAAAAGACAACCTTTTGGTTTAGTCTCCTCTTCTTTGGTGGGAAATCCGAGGGTTTACCACCATAAAAATCCTCACTTGAGGATTTACTATTTGATGTCTTACTAATATATGATTATATATAATTATATGGTAGTAAGACAACACTTTTATAGGGCGGTAAATACTCAATTTTTTCTTCTTTGGTTGGCTGTATCGTTTGCATCCCGGGAAACTTTTACAGTAAAATAACCAGTTCTATCTTTTCCAATGGCGCATGAAGCAACGAGATTTTTCTCTCCTTTGCTGGTTGTAAAAAAGTTTTTTTTCTTACTAGTCACTGGAATGAATGCTAACTGCTGAGAGATCTCGAAGGCGGCGGGCTTTAATGGCCACCATCTACCCACCTGCACCTACGACGCAGCCGCAGATAGCCGGCGACGGCACACGCGTCGCCCGCCGACGGGATCGGGCCGCTAGACTCCGGCCGCGCGCTGCGCGCACACCACCACTTCTGTCACCTTGCTGTCCTGCTCTGCTCTGCCCTGCAGTTCTACTCTTGTCCGTGTGTGAGCCATACGGTTCTTGGAACAGAGAGAGTAGTAGCAGAGCAGAGTAGGTCCTTAACTACTATAGCTGCTCTGCCGCTGTCTTTTCCTGAGATCCGCGTGGCCCTTTCTAGGTTCCCTAGCCGAGCGTGGACTTTTTTACTTTTCTAGCCTCTTGCGGTTGTTTTTTTCACATATGCCCTCTTCAGCATTTGTTTTGGTGGATTGGATTCGGCCTGTCGTAAGCCTGGTGCAATTTGCGGTCCCGGAGCGCAGAAGCCTGGTGCCGAACGTGGCCACTCGTTGAGCATAGGAGGGCGAGGGCAGGCGTGGGACACGTAGGACCAACCGACTTCGCATGGTACCAGAGTGTAAGGGTGTGTTTGGTTCGTGGGTGGAGGTTGCATCGTATATCCTGGATGAGTGGATGCAGGCTGAGTGGAATCGTATTTCAGAAAAAGAAGATGTTTGGTGAGGCTGTATGAGCGGATACAAAAAAACTGAGACCAAACCTGAGAGGCTAACACGTGGGACCGCATAAGATACACTGCATCCACTCATCCAGGATGGCTAGTGAAGCTCATTTTGAGCGTATCCACCCATCCGGGATGAGGCGTATTTTGCATCCGCTCATACGGTGTATCCGCTCATACAGCAACCAAGCGAGCTCTTTCTCAGTTATACGGATCCACCCATCCGGGATGAAGGGGATGCAGGCAACCAAACACACCCTAAAGGTATCACTTACCGTATGAAGTCGGTAGGGGTGGAAACGGATCGGATACGGTCGAATAGTCTCAAATACGAATACGAATCTATATTTTTAAAACGAATACGAATATGAATTCGAATATTTTCAAATACGGATACGAATATTCTCGAATACGAATACGGATATTTTCGAATCTGGATTTTCTGGATACGAATATCGGATAAAGCGGTTTCTAACGGTTTTGCCGATTTTCATCGATTTTGACCGGTTACGATTTTAAACCGCCTAAATTCAAGTTTTGAATCACAAAATTTGTACGGATTTTTCATGGGTTCTAGAAACGGATCGAATACGAATCGAATAGTCTCGAATACGGATACGGATACGAATATTCTCGAATACGAATGCGAATACGAATACTCTCAAATATGGATACAAATTTTCTCGAATACAAATACGAATATTTTCGAATACGGATTTTACTTACCATATTCGGATTTCTCTCGGATACGAATATCGGATAAAACGAATTATCCGTTATCGTTTTCCACCCCTAGAAGTCGGTGAGCCCTGCATGAGACGGTACCTCTTACGCTTTGGTACCGTATAAAAGTGGGCCCTATATGTCTCGGGTCTAACCACGTCCTCCCCTGTTGGTTGACTTCTGCTCAGAAGGGCCATAGGAGGTGTAACAATCACTTACCGTATGAAGTCGGTGAGCCCCTCTGTGGGCTGAAAAGCTGTAGCTTATGACTGAAATTGCATTGTAGCGGTTGAAATTTTACTGTAGCTGAAGGTGACTTATTTGGCATAATTAAATTTTAAAAAATTTAAAAATAGAAAAAATATGCTAGCTCATCACGGACAACGCAAACGAATACGGGAAAAAAAGAACCAGCAAAAAAGCTCAAAAAAACCAAAAGTTCATAAAAAGTTGAAATTTATAAATAGTAAAAAATAAACCAGAAGGCAGAAGTTGAAGCCGAAATGAGCGGGAGGGCCAAATAAAAAAAGGCCAAATAGGTCAGATATGCAAAAAAAAAAAAAGAAGCCATAAGAGAGTCGGAAAAGCAAAAAATTCCCGCGCGTGCGGGTGGATCCCCGACGATGTGATATTTGGGGGTGGCAACAAAATTGCAAAAGTTGTTCTTGGGAGCGCATAATTGCGGGCTTAGTGGTGCGGAATCAGATGCCATCTGAGGTCAAAAGTTATCTTTGCAGAGCTGTAGAGAATACAGAGCACAATCTCGTCTTGTTGGAATTCTTGGCAATGTCGTTTCCTTTTTATCCACTGTGAGCGTGATGTGGGCTGTGGTGTGATGTTCTTTCTTGCTGGAGATGGCAGCGTGCTGTTTTCTTATACTACAATCTTTGATAGTGATTATATGTCTAATTTGAGTTGGTTCTCTGGGATTTTGTCACTTGTGGTTTGGTTCTAGACTTCTAGTGCACAGTAGGGTGTTCTGTAACTTTTGCCCGCTTCAGTGTAGTCATGAATTCTAGTGTGAACCTGAAGGCCGAAGCAACAGACATGGGCCCTTTTTGTCTTGGTAGGAACAGTGCAGGCTTCAGAACTGGCATCAAATTGTGATCTGCTCATCCCATCCGAGCTGTACTTTATGTATGTAGCCATTTGGTTTGTGTGTTAGATATATACCTTCATGAGCACTATACAATTTGATACTGGTCGATTGGCTATGATGTTTTTCCTGAATGGTTTGTTTTTGTGCTCCCTCGGCTTTCATGAATATGTAGTTAGTTGTTCATTGTGCCCTACTGTAAACAATCTCTTGCCACGATGAGAATAGGATTGCCACCAGCATTGGATGAATGGTTAGCTTGATAAATCATCATGCATACGTCTTTTCTCCATGGAGTTAAATCAATTTTTAGAGGAATGGTTGAATCGATCTTGTTCTAATGCTTTGCTTTCTTTTCCATCTTGCTGACAGTTCTTCTGGCTTCCGATCTTATTACGAGTTTATGAGAACAGCATGAAGCATTGTCAGTAGTTAAAGCTGACATTTGGACAATGGAGATCATGCGAAAGCGTACTAGCTCCTGCTAAGGGACCATTCTACATGTTGGCAGTCTTGCTTGGTTGAGAGCAACTTGTGGAAATATGCCAAGATCCGATTCTGGTGGAGAAGACGACGTCTTCGTCGATGCACGTGATGATATCAGAAGCTCAACGGAGGCCTCATCATCAGCTGGTTGCAGCACAAGTGACGAGGTATCAGCATCATGGAGACAGGAGTATGAGCTGTGGGCGAGTGAACCGATGAGTGTCAACGAAAGGCGAGAGAGATTCCTCAAGGGAATGGGCTTTGTTGAGCCTATTCCTACTGGAATGGCTTTCTCCCACTGGCAGGGGTATGCCACAGCTAACTGCTCATTTCGTGACCTGGAGGAGAGAATTATTAGCATCTGTTCTTCCTTTCGTTCATCTTTCTCTGAGAATGTTTCAGCACCAGATAGTGCTTATTGCATAAGGGATCTTTATACCGGAAAGAAATTTTTACTGCATGAAGGCCAACATAATGGACTAACCGGCATGCTTGAGGAGGTTGGATCAGATAAAATGATGACTTCAAACAAGTTTGAAACTTTACTTGGGTTCTCTCACCTTGTTCAGAAATTCTTGCGGAAGGGCTCCGGTCATGGTCCTGCGAGAGGAACGAACACAGCAGCCTGCAGTGCTAAGGAAAAGGGTTTCAAGAGCTTTTGGGGATGCTTCACAAGAAAGAAGGGTCCAGCTAGAATTTGCATGCATGATGTCCATGCGAAAAACTCGATGTCAGGTACATTGTCCAGAACACAAGTTCATCAGCAGAATAAAAAGTGGATGGACTTCTCTGCTATCTACATGTGTCAAGAAATCCAAGCCCACAAGGGTTTAATTAGAGTCATGAAGTTCAGTCCATCTGGGTGGTATTTAGCTAGTGGTGGCGAGGACTGTGTTGTGCGCATTTGGCTGATAAGAGAAGTGGAATCCTGTCCCAATTTGTATGGCAGAGAGACGCCTCTTGAATACATGAAAAAAAATAAGGGTCTCGCAAAGAAGCTGGGAAAAGGTCAGAGCCGTGCCCTAGCGATAATACCGAACAAAGTTTTCAATATTTCAGAAACGCCGCTGCACGAATTTCATGGCCATACAAGTGATGTCCTGGATATGACATGGTCAAAGTCAGATGTATGTTTTCTCTTTGTCCTCTATGGTTTGTATTGGTCATACTGAAATTGAAATGAAAAATGCATGTCTGTGAAGTTCTGTTCACAAATTAGCTATATTAACTGATTTAGTGTTGCCTGCAGTTTCTCTTGACTTCATCCAAAGACATGACCGTGCGCATGTGGAAAGTTGGCTGTGATGGCTGTGTAGCAGTATTCATACACAGAGATTATGGTATGTGCAAACATCAACAAAGAAGCTGTTACATGCTTTGAGACATCCTATAGTAGTTAGTATAATATTCATGTATTTAGTTACCTAAAATTTTGTTCATTTGTATCTTTTTGTACTAAATTTATTCTGATGATAGAAAAATAGTTTTCTAATGTTTTTCATGGTTTCCAATATAACACTTTATGATTTTGACCTGATATTTTTGTCTTTATGTTGAACATATCAACAGTTACATGTGTTCAGTCCAATCCGGTTGATGAAAGGTATTTCATCAGCGGATCAATAGATGGTAAAGTCCGTGTTTGGGATGTTTCAGAGAAGCGAGTAGTTGACTGGACTGATGCACGGGATATCATAACTGCTCTGAGTTACCAGCCAGATGGAAAGGTTCAAGTCTCATCAAAAATGTTTTTGAAGATTATTTTCCGCTAGTTGGGTGCTAAATCATGCATTTCACCCATGTCAGGGTTTCATTGTTGGTACTGTTGCAGGGACATGCCACTTCTATGATCAATCTGGTATTATAACAATTATTGAAGTATCTCAGAATTTTGTTCATTTTACGCGGGTATTACTGCTCCTAACTAAGCATTGTACATTCTTTCTGTTTAAGGTCAAAACATGCAACTGAACAAAAAAATGTGTGTAAAGCCGAAAAAGAAGTCTGCCGCCAACAAGATCACCAGTCTGCAGGTTAGTTAGTTCCTTTAGTTCATTCACGTATTTCGCTACTCATCATTTGGAGAAGTATTGTTTCCTTACCATTGCTAAATGGATCAGCCAATTGATAACCACTTTGCAGTTATCTGGAGGTGATTCTTCTTGGATTATAATCACATCAGCGGATTCCAAAATTCGAGTTTCTGGAGGTGTTGGCATCATCCAAAAGTTTGAAGGTAGACTTACCACTTGTCTCTGATCTGTAAATTGCTGTGTATTCAAGCAATACCACCTACATACTTGATCATGTTTTGACCCCTGGTGCAGGACCCCGAAACTCCAAGGTTTTGTCGTCGCCATCTTTGACATCAGATAGCAGGTACCTCATATCAGCAGGCATGGATTCCAATGTCCATATCTGGAATTTCAATATATCGAGCAGAAAAGGTACCAAAGGACCAAAATCGGTTCGCTCCTGCGAACTGTTCTTCTCTGAAGGCGTGACAGCTGTGGTGCCGTGGACGGGGCTACATGAAGGCAGCGACTTCCAGCCATCCTCTTGCCATACACCCACGCTGTGCCATGACCGGGAATGCTGTTCGTTCGGCACATGGTTTTTCGCTGACGGTATGAGGGGCTCAGCAACATGGCCAGAGGAGAAGCTGCTCCCATCCTTGAAGTATATAAATTGCACTGGACTGGATGATTGCCGCTCCAAGGAATCGTCTGCTTGGAATATGGTCATAGTGACTGGGAGTCGCGACGGTGTAATCCGATCCTTCCACAACTATGGCTTGCCAGTAAGGTTGTAATTTGCATGAAGAGTTTCTGATATGCTAGTCGCAAAAAGAATTGCAAGTCTGAAGACTGCCTGACCATTACAAGTTTGTCAAAAGTGTTAGGAAGTGGGTGGAAAACGAATCAGGAAAGGGATATTTTGTAATATGTAAGTTTCGGATTCTGATCCTGACAAAGAAATGAGCAGTCGAAATGTTTTAAATCACTTTGTTACTAGACAATGTAGTGTTGCTCTAGAAGTAGAATTATTGTGGATTGTCCAATGATACTTCTTTGAAGTAGCAGCTGTGTAACACCCTGGCCCAATCTCTAAGCCCGAAATGCTATAACTACTATTAGACTGCACCAGTTTACCAATTATTGAAAGAAAGACATAAACTACACAACATGAAGCAGCTTCAATAAAACACAATCTTAAAGCTAACTGCCAAAGTCTAACATTAAAGTTTGGTTATGTCGTTTAAAGGTGATACGTGAGTTACTGTTGCACTGGGACAAATGTGTTATTTCCACCCAAGCATGTCGTCATTACCATGCACCTTAAAAACAACAAAGCAAGCGTAAATTCAAAGACTCAGCAAGTACATAATAAAATAATAGCGACAACAATAGCAATTCAATAAACTCCATATCCGAGAACTATAAAACACAATCTCTGTAACTATCAGTAAAAACACATATATGTAAACTATAAATATAATGTCTACAACTGTTTCACTATCTCCTGTTTCTTTCATGCAATGCAATGCAAAGCGATACAATACGATGTGTCTACAACTGTAACTTATACCGGTATAGTGGAATGCTCACCCGTCGATGAACCCCTCTAGCCCCTTCATCATTCATACGGGGTCTCAAACTCTACTCCCGTGGAGTGCCTACCGAAATAGGACTTTATCTTCTCACTCCCGTGAGTGCCTACCCGAGGTAGGTCTTGTGTATGAGTGCAATACATGATGCAACATTCCACTATCATTAATATCCAACTTTACTCAAATTCCACTCCCGTAGAATGCCTACCGAAGTAGATCTTTATCTTCTTACTACTATGGGATATCTACGCAAAGTAGGTCTTTATCCCATTACTGTGGAATGCCTACGCGAAATAGGTCTTTTGTATGATCACGCTGCACAACGCAACACTTTCAACATTAATAATCAACCATATGCATCTCATCACCATACAATCAACATGCAAGCAAGGATATCATTTCATAAAATGATATAAAGCATGAAATGGAAAAATAAGTATCAGGCATTCATCACAATCCACTATTCTACTATGCACTTACCTTTTTATCCTTGTGGGCAATGCGTGGATAGCTCCAACCAAGACCTCCACCTGTACAGCATCAACCCGTCTTAATATCATGATAATATGCGCAAACGACCACACTTTAAAGATGGTGTCATCTATATTCGCGAATAATATTTGTTTGTGCGAGCTCAATCCCTTTATACACTTTCTTTCTTTTTCCTCTTTGTTTTCTGTAACATCCCAAATTTTTGGTAAAATAAAAATAATAAAATAAATAATAAAAATGGAATGAAATAAAATTTTAAATTAAAATAAGTATTTTTGTGCCTAAATTTTAAATTTGGTTTTGCCTTGAATTTCTGTTTTTGAAAAAGGCTGAATTTGAAAAGTATTTTAGAAAAACCTAAAACTATTATTAAATAAAATGATATTTTGATTTTATATAAAAATCTTATGTCAAATTAATCATTTGGAGTTATTTGGCTTTTATTTGGTTTTCTGGATTTTCTGGAGTTAAAAATGCATTTTTGTGAAATTAAAAAGTATTTTAAAGTATGAAAATTAAATACCAACATTAGTTGTAAATATTTTTATTTAGTCCAAAATGTCTCCAGGAGATTCTAGGAATTTTTCTGGAATTTTTGGAGGTCATTTGGTATTTTTCTTAGGCTTAATGGAATTTCTGTGCTTTTCTGAAAAACCCAAAAAAATCAGAAAATATAAATCCCCTCCTCCCCCTCCGGCCACCACGTGGACGGCCGGATTGCGCCCACATCACCCCGCTGGCACATCCCGCCTTCCACCTCCCGATGGCTGCCACGTCGCCCCCGATCCATCCCCACCGTCCGCCTTCCACCCGCGCCGCCCCGCTCCTCTCTCTCCTCACCGCGGCCCACCTGTCGGCGCCTCCCCTCTCCCTTCGCCCCTCTGCCCCGCGCGCTCCGTTTTCCCCTCTCGCTGCCCAGTGGGCGGCTGTCGAGCCTTCCCCTTCCCGCGCCTTCTTCCCCGCGCGCCTCTTCTCCCCGGCCGTGCCGCCGCCAGGCCGTTGCGCCGCTCCGCCCTACCCGGCGCCCCTCTTCTCCCGCGCACTTCACCCGGCCCCTTCGTGCGCTGCACGCCCTGCCTCCCCCACGACCCGCTCCCCACGCCCCACCTCTTCCCCAAATCGGCCGCCAGCGGCGCGCCACTCCCGCTCGGCGCGAAATCCGCGATGCCTCCGCCATTCGCCCCCTATAAATTCCCCGCCCCGAGCTCCGCCTCACTCCGCCCCACCTCCCTCTGCCCTCCGTTCCTCTCTCCGGCAGCTCCATCGCCACCGCGCCGTGCACCATCGCCTCCGCCGCCGCCGCGGCTTCGGCGAGCAATTGCCGCCGTCTCGCTCCCCCTCGCGCCCGTCCGACGTCGCCCCCATCTTCGCCGCGCTGCCCTCGTCCTCGCCCGCCCCTCCGCCGTGCTCCCGGTCGTCGAGCACCATCCTCCCGGAGACCAGGCGCCCTCGCCGCCACGCTCGTCGCCGGCCATTCCCGCCGTCTCGGTAAAGCCCGCATCACCACCGCATTCTCCGTCCTCCCCTCGCTCGCTCCTCGACCCCTCGCCGCCGGTCGCTGCGCCGCCGTTCGCCGGCGAGCCGCCGCCGTGTGCGCTTGGCCGGCGCGCCTCGGCGCCACGTGGTGCCACGTGCCCTGCCACCTCGGCGCGTCCGCCCGTCGGCGCCACCTCACACCCCACCTCGGCCTCCTCGTAGGCTGTGGACTCGGTCCATGGACCGAGGGCCCACATGTCAGCCCCTCTCCCCTATTTTTCCATGCAAAAATAATTCGGCTGAAAAGAAATTCCTTGCTGACGCAATAAATCCAATTTCCTTTAGAAAAATAATTCCAAAAATTTCCTTTTCCATTTTCTCTGAATTTAATTTCCCGGAGCCCGTTCTCCTTCGTCCTAACTCCGATTCGGCCCATTCAAATTTCTGAATTCATCCAAAATTACCGTCTATCCATTTCTAGCCTCAATTCAAATATTTTAAGTCAATTTGAATTTATTTTGAATTTGTTTGAATTTGGTGGGTTATTTTCACGTGTAGACTTCGACGATTCGGGAAATTTCGACGACGAAGATTCAAACCAAGTTGAAAAGCAAGGCAAGTCACCCACCTTGATCATGTTGATACCAGTTTTCAAAATAAAATTATGTTGATTTAAATTATATTGCATGCATATTTTTATTCAACTTATTTCAATCCTGTTTTAAATTTAGATATTGCGTACTTGTTAATCCCTCCATTGAATTTGAATTCCTCAATACCTTGTCACCCTAGATTCAAACTCTAGTTAATACATTAGTGTTGGCTAGAGAGTTTATTCAAATGCTTAGCCCTGCGAAGTTATACTATTTGTTTTTGGGATACATTTTAACATAAAATGATGACCCTTTCTACATAAAATGATATGTACTCCTGACTTTGGTGAGTCAAGGAGGTTTATAAAATTATTTTGAAAGCAAATATAAAACTGGTTTAGACTTAGGCAATTGGTTAGAGTGGTGGGTGCAGGCATGCCCTGTTGGTTGGAGCCGCAGTGGTTGATTGTCGTGCACGGGGGTATGTGGTTGGGCCTAAGTCAGATTAAGGACCAGTTTGTGAGCTACTGTTGCAAAGCCTTATCGTACTACCACATGGCTGGTATGGGACAGTCCTGGCTGAATAATTTGTGAAGTCCCAACCTGAGCCGAGTTGTAGGTTGAAAGTGAGCGTGGCTGGTGCCATGTGAAGTCTCACTTGGCGAGCATGGTTAAGCCATGAGAAGTCTCGTCTAGGCTCAAGAGGGGTCCTGGTGCAGTGGATTCCTTCTGGGTGAAACCTTAGAGTTGGCTCGACCGAGTTGAAGGCTTTGCATTGTAAAGGCCTTGTCATGACTCCTCGCCGCACACCTAAGAAAGTGTATAACCCGGTGGCAATATGGGATGATCGTGTCTTGTGGGTAAAGCTGTACAACCTCTGCGAGTGTATAATCTATCTGGATAGCCGTGCCTACGGTCATGGGCATCTTGAGTAAAAGTTTTCATGGATTAGACTTTGTTTTTCAAAAATATTTTTGAAAACCTTGTGGGTAGATGGAACCCATGAGAGAAATTGAAAACCTTGCGGATGGATGGAATCCATGAGAGATTGAAATCTGGTGAATGGATGGAATTCATCAGAGTTGCGCAGTGAAAGCGTGTGGATGGATGGAATCCATACGTGAGCTTTTGGAAAAGATGGTCCGGGTGGGATGCCCGTGGATAGGTTGGTGTTTGGTTGGAGCCGGCACTGACGGTATTAATTTTTGACTACATGTATTGTTTTTACTTACTGTATTAAATTCAGCAATTTCAATCTATCTATTGTATTTCTTAAATGCTGTTTTATGCAAACTAACCCTATAAGCCTTCCTTTGAAGCCTTTATCATTATGGTGCATTTTCCCGGGTGACTTGCGGAGTACAAGTTTGTACTCACGTTGCTTTTTCCACACAGAGAAGGAAGACATCAACTACGGTGAAGATCTGGGCGAATAGGCGCGTCTTCTTGTCGTTTGCTGTGGCGAGCTCGATGGGCTTCTTCCGCCGGTTTTTCTTCCGCCGCTTATTACTTAATTTTGGCTTATGTGCCGTTGATGTAAACTTTGGCATTCATGCCCATATTCAGTTAATAAATGTCATTATGGTTGATATTTATCTTTGTTGTACGCTGTGTGCACTAGCTGATCCTGGACTAGTGCGATTTACACAGAGGATCCAGGAGTCGTTGCTCCGGGTTCCGACATTTTCTTTCTCTTCTCTCTCTCTCACTTTTCTTTTTCCCATCTCGCCTCTTGTTCCGCCAACACACCCAGACCACCCCTTTTTCTTTCTCTTCTCTTCTCCCTTATTTCTTCCTCTCCCTTACTTCTCACCTCAACTCACTACTACAAAACAAGCTATACTATACATCTTATCACGGACGGTTCATATGGAATCATCTGTGTTGTATTTATCACAGATAATTTTACAAACGTTACCGTGTACCGTCTGTGATATGCAACTATCACAGGCGGTTATTGTTAATAACCGTCTGTGATAGTTCACAAACAGTTTGTCATTAGAATCACGTGTGATAGTTCACAGACGGTTATTAAAACGAACCGTCTATGATCGTTGCATATTACAGATAGCTTGTGGTTGGAACCATATATGATATGTATTTGTATGCATGAATGGTCTTCGTTTCCCCGATGCGTACCACTTTGTTTGTTTCGGCTCCCAGATGTGTCTTTTTGTCTCACACGCTGAATGTATTCTTTGTTGTATAATAATGATCGTCCACACCGGAGATTAATCCCCACATCACTGATCATGTACAAGCACCATCAGCCGTCCGTCTATCTTCCTTGTCTCTCAAGAACAAATAAATGGCTCCCTACTCTTCCTTGTCACTGGCATTGATGACCAACCTGGCCATACTATACGAGCACCTCACCGCCTGTACGCTAGCAGATGCTACGGAAAGACATTGTGCCAATAGTGTCCTTCCTTCTATGTCTGAGAATTTGCCAAAGTAGTTGAAGCCACCTTCCACCATCTTAACATCCTCCTCCGCCGCGTCTTTTAGTTGGTCTCCGCTTCCGGCGAGCTAACCTCGCCATCGACGTGGTCCTCAACAACAATGTTGCATATCTCCAGGAGGCTTGCCGTCGCTTGGAGTGCTTAGCCGAGGCGATGGGCGATCGAGTCAACCTTGTCGAGACCCCTCAAGAAATGGATGAGAGTTTATGGGTTTAATTCGACTCGATTGTTCAGTCAGAGGGTATTTGGGTGACACTCGAACGAGTGCATCAACAGGTAGACGAATTTCGGGCATCGTTCATTAATGATCTTGAACTGTCCGATGCCAACCACATCGTCTACAAAGTTTTGAAGACGAAGATATTATGCTACTTCCACCACTAGAAAAACTTTGAAACAGTTAGGTTTCTACTTTTTTATTTTTTGTAAAAAGTGACTAGCCATATTGTTTGGCCATATGTAAATACAAATAGTTGAATTTGTATTTACTATATTTTATATATGTAAACGGTTCTGCTATAATGACATGATCGATGGCATTACTGACTGGTAAAAAACAACAAAGTAATACATATTTACTCTTGAGATATTACTGAATTTGTATTTATATATATGAGAATGTGTCATATATAGTGATTTTGCGTTTATGTATATGAGAATGCATTTAGAACAATCTGTAGTGTATTTATCACAGACAGTTCTACTTTAGAACCATCTGTGATGTATATTCATAGATGGTTATTAATATAAACCATCTATGATAATTACTTATCATAGATAATTCATAATAATAACCGTATGTGAAATCTACCATTATTACATATGGTTCTTCATGAGAACCATATATGATAATTATGTATTACAGATGGTTCATAGTTGGACGTCTCTGGGATACGCCGCATTATTAATTAATACCTAGCGAGACCAATCCCGACAAATCTATCTTCATTGCACTGCATTGAAGGAGGCAATCGGTTTTGGGGTTTTGGTGAAAGCATTCTATTTGTAGGTCTAGCTTGTAGATCGATTTGTTCTTAGTGATTTGAAGTTAGAATTTGCTTCTAATTATATGCTTTGTAATAAATAGAGATGATAGCAAGGTTTAGATCTAGCTTGGTAGTTTGCTCTAATTTAAGAATGGGTCACTACTCCTAGTTTATATCAATATATTTTTGCTTGATATATATATTGCTTCATTAATAGTACGTACATAGCTATCGACCTAATTTAGATATGAACAATTTATTAAGGTGAATAACAATTATGTGTAAGTATTAGGTTAGCTAGCTATAATAGTATTAATAATCTAAGTTGACACTAAATTGTCATATGCGTACGTAGATCGATGGACCGAAACTAGATGTACGTTGAGAACCATGTGAGTGAATAGTGTATTAATGGTGTGTCTGCTTTTAGAAGAGCGGCTAAGCAGGAAATGTTGAAGAATGGGATGGAATATATGTATTGTCTATGCATTGCTTGTGATAATTTGAAGATGTTTACCAACTCAAGATAGATAAAAGCTCACTTGATTTAAAGGGGTTTCAAAAAGGGGTATACATGTTGGACCAGTTACGATGAAGAGAAGATTATACAGAAAGGTAGTTATAATATCGTCAAAGGAGATAATGATATACTAGTTGTGGACTGTGATTTCGATGAGGATAGATCACACGAGGACAATCTGGATTAAATGCTACGCGACGCAGAAGAGAACTATAGTGAGAGAGTTTGATAAATTTAAGGGCTTGATGGATGACTTGGAGAAACCTTTGTTCCGAGGCTACAGTTGCAATACATAAGGTTTTCATCCATTCTTGAACTACTGAAATTGAAGATAAGCAATGGTTGGTTCGACAAAAGTTTCACGGCGTTATTAGATCTCCTAGCAAACATCCTTCCAGAGGAAAATATGTTACTGAGAACCACTAACAAGCCAAGAAGGTTCTTTGTCCATTGCAAATGGAAGTAGAAAGAATACATGCATGTCCAAATAATTGTATCATCTATCGTAAAAAGTATGCAAACTTACATGTTTGTCTGGTGTGCAAAGCATCCTGATACAAGTGTAAGAATGACTCCAATGACGGTGAGGACATCGAGGTGAACTTCCTGATACAAATGTAAGAATGACTCCAATGACAGTGAGGACATCGAGGTGAACCAAGGACCTCCTGCTAAGATGTTGTGGTACCTTCCTATAATTCCTCGGTTGAATTATTTATTTGTGAACCGAAAGAATGCAAGATTGTTGCGTTGGCACTCGAAAAAGCATAAGAAAGATGGAATGGTAAGACGTGCTGCTAATTCTGCCAGTTAAGAAACATTCATAGGATGTTTTGTAGACTTCGGTGTAGAATTGAGGAATATAAGATTTGGATTGAGTACAGATGGAATAAATCCTTTCGGTAACATGAGCAGCCGACGTAGCATTTGGTCCATGAATGTATGCATGTATAACCTTCCTCCTTGGTTGTGTATGAAGTGGAAGTACATTTTGATGTCACTACTTATTCAAGGACTAGAGTAACCTAGGAATAATATTGATGTGTACCTAGCATCATTGGTAAAAGATCTTGTGACATTGTGGAGGTATAGGATGTGAACAAACGAGACAACTTCACTCTGCACGCTATGTTGTTCTGCGCTATCAATGATTTTCCTGCCCTTTTCAACCTATTAGGGATGAATACAAAAGGAGCCAAAATCTGTTTGCACTACTTAGATTATACCGAGAGTGTGTGGTTGAACAACTCATGCAAAACTATGTACATGCGTCACTGTAGGTTTCTTCCAAGGTATCACCTATACCGCAAGATAAAGAAACAATTTGACAGAAAAAACAGGATGACTCAGCTCCAAGACGTTTTAGTGGGAAAGAGATCTACGATATGGTCAAGGCTATCGATGTTGTGCTTAGAAAGGGACGTAAGTTGAGGACCCGTCAGAAGAACATGTGGAAGAAGAGGTCAATATTTTGGGACTTGTCTTATTAGGAGCACTTAGAAGTTCACAATTGTATCGACATCATGCACATAGAGAAGAATGTATGTGATAGCGTGATTGATCTTTTACTGAATATTGATGACAAAACAAAGGATGGTGTCAATGCACGGCGTGACTTGGTCGCTATGAATATCAGGACCAAGTTAGCACCAAGAGAGATGGATAAAGGCCGAACGTACCTTTCCGCAACTTGCTATTGTAACACCCCAGACATACCATGGCCTGGAATGCTACCTAACTAAGTAATGAAACAAAGATAAACTACATTCACCTCACCAAAATTTCGGCAGAACCTCCTTTGTGTAGTTACCTAGGTAGGAATTTTCAACAAACAGTTCTGTTAAATAAAGATAAACCAAATGGTAATGTAATCAAGACCTAATCAAAACTGACTATTCGTTGCTACGACATCCATAGCAATTAACATCTAAGGTATAAATCATGAGCATCCTGAATCTTCTAATCATTTATTATAGTTTACTTCTAGCAAGCTATAATCATAAAAGTACTAAAAGTAATTCACTCATCTGCTAATTAATTTTTCCTTTCCTTCCATTGTGGGTAAATCGTCCAAAAGTGCAACAAGACTAATCCTTCTTTTCCCCTATGCATGCCGATCTCATAAAGGTACTTAAAACACAACAATCAATAAGGGTGAGTCCAAAGACTCAGCAAATATAATAAACGGTAACAATAGCATACATGTACACAACTCCATAAGAAACACCCAACAATTGCTTTACAAACACATGCTATGCAATATGCTCAACAAGATCTTTATCTTTTCTCTTTCTCTTTCACATTTTACCGGTAATGCAAATTGCCCATCCGTCGACACACACCCATGCCTGTACCATCTGGTACAGGGACCAATGCCCATACTTCGCAAGTATGGGGACCTAAGCCCATGTTATTTAAGCATAGGGACCTTTAGCCCGTCATCAACATGACGGGGACCTCAGCAGTTGCTCGGTCATCACATGACCAAGACTTCAATAAGCCAACATGATGCATATATATATATATATATATATATGAAAGTTTCAATGTAATAGAAACGTGCATTCACAACAACCTTGCACATGAAAGACCTATTCATACTACACTATTCACAATCATGGACTTCATAACTTTCAAACAACCATGAGCATTACCAATTATGCCTTCATCACAATCATGAACACACAATTGCTCATAATATGTATCAAACATTGACATTTTATAACATCTATTATATCCATCATTATACTTGCCTCTACCGAAGGAGCGAAGGGATCAAGCACGGTCAGGAGCGAAGCCACCAATTCACAAGGCACCACTCAGCACAAAACCATAATACAATATTCACAACTGAGAAGTAAACGCCTCTACACCCAAAACCCGCAACTCCCTCTCAAACAGCTGTTCCCATACTCTGTTCTCTGCAGCAGCGCTACTTGTCTTTTACGTATATTTTAATCTACTAATAAAACAACAACGAAACTAACATATTTGAAATCTTCAGAACAAAATCTACAAATTTCGTGAAGACACCATAATTTTATTATATAGTTTTAAGGACGTAATTCTCACTAGAAAACAGAGAACTGACTCTGCCTTTGAGTTCTGTCCAGCATCTTCCACAGACCACCACCGACAACCCACTGCTCGAAAAATTATAAAATTATAACAGAAACTAGTTCTAGATGTTATCTACCACTTTCGTTATTATGATTTAATTCATAAAATTCATTAGGACCTCTGAATCAGTCCACGATCAGAAACTGGATTCTGAATCCAGCTCTGCTGCATAGTCGACTTCAATCCCCTGTTGCGCCCAAACCCCGCGTCCACAAATTATGAAAAAATTACAGAAATTAGATCTCTGTATACCCTACAAGTTTTGTGTTCAAGTGTTCCACAGGAAAAATCACCTTTATTTGTAATCTTTTAATTCCCACCGACTGCCTGAAATTGAATGATCAGACTGCACAGCAACATGTTAAAGCTCATAACGCCTAAACCGTTCATCGGAACGACATGAACGACCACTCTACAGAAAGATAATGAAGTCCTCTACAAATATTTAGGAGATAAAATACCTAGATTTCGCACGAAAGGTCCCCTAATCTGCCGAACACAGCAGACAGCGCAGATCGACCGGTTGCCCGAAAACTAGCCCAATCGGGAAAACGTTAAGAACAAAAGGGGTAGAAAATTGTTTGTTACCCTTGGATACCACAGCAATAAATTTTGAATACCAGCACAAATCACCCCTTCTTCTCATTTTATCCTCCTTCTTCCTCTTCCTCCTCTTCCTCTTCTTCCTCCCCTCCTACTTCCTCTTTTTTTTTTTGCATAGTTGCTAAGGGAGGAGAAGTGCTGCGTGGGGGAGGACATGCAGGGGAGAAAGGGGACGTGGGGAAGGAGGGGGTGGCGGCCACAGTGGGAGGAAAGAGGCACCTAGTGTTGGGGAAAAAGAGGGGGGTCGACTTGGGCCAAGGGGGGCGACTTGGGCTTAGGGGAGGATGGAAAGTCTGGCCTCCCTCTCTGGACAGCCCAACAACCCTTCTCTTTCTCTTTTTTTCTTTTTAGACAAGTCTGCAGCCCATACCCGCCTTCTCAATTTAACGGAAGAAAACAAAATCTACGCGAATCCACTAAATACTTCAGAAAACATCGAATCGATGTCTAGGGCATTACATTCTCCCCTCCTCAAAAGGATTCGTCCCCGAATCTAACCCTCAAAACCACGAAAATAAGAGTACGACAAAGGAGAGAGCAACAAAGATAAACAACCACCATGAGTACCACTAGCCTCAACGAGCTTGGGGTACTTCTTCCGCATCTGATCCTCAAGCTCCCACGTCGCCTCCCGTTCGGACTGATGTGACTAAAGCATCTTGACACACTTCAGTGCCTTGTTCCTCAGAATCCGCTCTAACTCCTCCAGAACCCGTACTGGTCGGGACTAGAAAATATGGTCTTACTCGTTGGTCAATGGCTTTAATGAAACCCCACACTCTAGATCTTTCAAGCACTCCCTCAACACCGGGTCATACAATACGTTGTGTATCCCACTCAAGGACCCAAGTGGTCTTAGCGATACGCCAACCTCCAAACCCTCGCAACTAACAGAAGCGATTAAATATACCTCGGATTATCATTCCCTTGGGTATCAACCCACACAACCTGCACAACACATGTAACTCTTGTTCCAACTCTCAATCGATCTCTTTGTTAAGGAGCACCTCTTTTAACCACGGATGCACAACAGTGCTCATTGTAAACAAACTATTTTATAAATAGAATCCAACTGAAAATAAAGGATTCTCATCACAACAACACATCACCAACTCCCCACCAAAAGAGTCAAATCAAAAAAAAAAAGAAAAAAATTGAGGATTCAACACGAGAACCTCACCACATTCCAAGTAGGTAGTTTGCAAATAAACAACACATAAGTCAAAGGAGAATCACTCCAATGTCAAACCCTTCCTTTGTTTTCCTAAACCGGAAAAACCACACAAGCCAACATAAAGTCAACTCAAACCACAAAAGACTTACGTTATCATCACATAGCTCAAACAAGAATCAAGAGAGCATCTCACTTCCCGAGAAAATGTTCTTTCCTCATTTTTTTCTTTTAGGAATAAACTCTCATGAATCATGAGATTCCAAATCATCCCATACCACACTAACTCATTTTTCTTAAATTGGCAATATCAACACTACGCTCAAACTGAGTGCATCAACCACACCTTTGTAGAGAGACTCTACTGACCTCACAATAACATACTCTAGCCAACTCCTCTACCAACAGGGTTACTTTGATAAATAATTTTCAATGCACCTCATCATTGTTTTCACCCACAATCACTTCACTACAATCCATTAAGGATACTCAACTTGAAATTCTCAGCACACACTCATTTACTACACCCAAAGGATACTATCAAGGAGCATCACACTATTTAGAATCCACTTGTTACACTATTCCCACATAACATCATTAGCCTCCAAGGTTATAGCATAGAACACCAAACCAAAATTTTCCATCTCCAGGGCTCCTATATATGTACTTCGATATAATTGATACGAAGACTCTCGAATTTGGTGACTAAAATTCTCACAATCAAACATGCTCAATCATTAACAACCACATGAAAACATATTCTCAACCTAATTATCTTTAGGAAGATTCTAACTCCTAGAGGGTTACTCACTGAAGCCAAGTCATACATTGCAATAATTTAACAATCCCTACTATCCCAATAATTCCCATAACGGTTAGACTTCTTCACAATTATAATCTCATTAACTACACCACCATAATCCTCCTGCTAAACCTTGCAAAGTACCCAACACGATACTCTAATAAAATTGATCAAGATTTTCATACTTTCGATAATTCTAGTGTTCCATCAAGATGAACGAAACATTCTTGAACCACAATTTATTATAGGTTCTTCTAGTTGCAACAATATAACCAGTTAGCTCCAAAGACAAACATCTTCTTTAAATCAAATCCTCACCGAGAATTATTCCAAGGAATCAATTTATCACTCCATGAATCTCAAACAACTTGACACCCACAATCTCACCAAAATCAATCACATGACCGCACCAACCAGTTGCCATACACATCCTAAAGGACTTTACAACCCAAATCGGTTACCCCTTTCTTAGAAGAGGCAAAAAAAAAGTAAATTTCCGCACATAGCAAGATGTTACCATTCGCAATAGACACCAGACCAAGGGAAATAGCAATGATCTTGGAAAATAAAAGATAAGATCACAGTTGAAGGCACATGCCCCTCAAGAAGAAAATATCAAATCGCAACCAATAAGAATACAGTATTGCCATTTAAACTCAAGAAACTCTTATGCGGCGAAAATAAGAAGTCAAGCACACCTCTAAAAGTTACACAACTTGACTCCAACCTCAAATACTTTTACCACACTCTTTCCTTTAACAAAGAGAATAACTTTCTTTGATTACGGTATTGTCTTGACCATTCCAACAAAAGAGATTTGACGACCACAACACATTAATCCCTTAAGAACTAGTAAAACCTTTCAACGCGTCACTTTGCTCAAAACAATTTCAGCTGCCACATAAGTCATGAGGTCCAAAAGATAGCGTACGCAAATCTCAAAACTTTTGATTTAAGTAGTATCATGAAAGTTACCAAATTCTTTTATTTATGGAACATTCAACATTATCATCACAACCACATACTGACAATCATACTAACATCAAAATACTACATTCTTAACAAGAATCATCATATCCTCATATCCCTTGATAAACTTTTCCAAAAGGACACAATAAATCACTTCATCATGTTTCTATTATCTAAATAAGATTGCAACTACTTGATCTAGGAAAAGCCTAGTGCACAAGACACAATATTGAAACAAAACTCTTTTAACAAGTTGGTACTAGAACATGGCAATCTCAAAAACTATTATGAGTATAGATTCAACATTCCACTTTATGTTCAGCAATTAGAACGAAATATCTTCATACTTCAATAATATAAGCTCTATAAGACAAGGTTTTACAAGTCAATACATCAACCTTCCTCTATTTCTTTAATATTTCAACAATTTAGCATGGTGAAAGATAGATGAACCTAGCAGTTGTACATGCTCATAAAGTATCTAAATAAAGGACAGATTAAAGGTTAATATTACTAAGGCAATATTCCAACACCTCCTTACTTAATCATCTCGAACGGTCAGATTAATTACCGAAGACAAAAATAATTCAATTTATCCAACAAGATAGAAATTTAATCAATCATAATAATCATACCAATTGTTTTTGCACACTCCTCAATAACTCCATGAGTTCCATCATGTATAGACAAACTCTTAATCACAATTCTTCAAGAAACTATTACAAGGCGACATCAAATTAATCAACTACACTTCCAAGGAAGCTAGTTGAAATTAATTATGCACCATGCTAACATCTCAACTTGATAATTCATACCTTATGAATTAATTTATATGATTACCACCTCCCACATAAGCACAGCAAAACACCATGAAAGGTTTAACACTCTCTTTCAGAAAGGAAAGGAATTAAACTTCAACACTCAAAATAATCCAAAAGAAAAGCATAGATCAAGGCTTTCACATGTTAATGAATTTGCAACCTAAAACTTTCATTAATAAAAATACCAAGGGAACAAATAAATTATGTTTCACAACAAGACAAAACTTCCACGAAGGTACCAACCTTGCAAATCAACAATGTTCACAAGTAGCAAAAGTGTCTTAATAGTCCGAAAAAACAATAACTGCTTCAAAGAATAGGTAGAGACCAATAGAAAACCCTCAACTGCAATGAACCACAAACCCAAGATAAATTCATCCATCACCACAGGATAAGAATTGACCATATTCAACTCAAGGAAGAGAGAAACTTATCTAAATAACTCATTCCTAACCTCTTAAACTAAGTTGCCCAAGGAAAAATCCTTCACCATTTCAATACCACAAATAGTGACATAACATGGCCATGCCCATGGCCGCACCACAATCTCTATCTCTCGACATCAACTATCACCACACATAATAATCATATATTTGAATCATAGGCACAAAAGATCATCTCATAACATAAATGATCAATACAACGTATTGGAAGCATAAATGCAATGCTTGACCCATCCCATCCTACTGTGCACTGGTGTGTCAATTTAATAATTCAATTACCATGGAATTAATGCCCACTCTGTGTCGGACCCGGATTTTTCAATCCAAATCCACTGTGATTTTACTACACTATTCCCTGGATCAGTAGATAGTGCTCACAGATTACAGTTTTGAATATCAAAGTAAATATCATGCGGAAGCGTAAATATAATATTAGACTTACTCATGGGCCGATTAGGCCGAAATCAATAAATTGCAGCAGCGGAAGAACGAAGCACACAGGTGGGACCTTCAGACATGCCCACAGCGACTAATCGGAGATTCGCGACCTAGCCCTTAACATCTTCATCTTCTCGGTCAGCTTGTCCAATCTTGTTGCTGAGGCGAGGTGATTTGATTCTGATTCTGAATTGCATGCAAAGCGCAGTGTGAGCACTCCAACCCCGTGCTCCTCAAGCCAACACACAGAATGCAAATATATAACATGCATGGCTTGTCAATGGAAAGGCATAGGGCTATTTTGTTTGCCAAAGAGTGCTTTTGAATACAATTACTAAAATTTCCTATGACCTAGCAGGTTTGAAATCACATTTTTAGCAGGTTTGAAATCACATTTTTAAAACATTAGTTGTAATAATCCATGTAATCATGTTGGCATCACACCAACTAACCTTATGGCATCGCACCATAAGTTACCTCTTGGCATCACACCAAGGGCTGCATATGACATCGCACCATATGCTCTTTGTTGGTATCACACCAACTAACCTTATGGCATCGCACCACAAGTTACCTCTTGGCATCGCACCAAGGGCGGCGTATGACATCGCACCATACGCTAATTGTCAGCATCGCACCAACAATACATATGGCATCGCACCATATGTGGCTTATGGCATCACACCATAAGTTTCCCATCATGTTCATAATAGTTTGAAGGGTATTCCTTGGGGCATTAGTGTCACCCCAAGTAGCTAGCATTCCTAAGCATGCCATATAAATAAGGACTTAATTTGTGAAATCATATGTTAATTCTTATTATGGCAACAAGGTTCACATTTCCAAGTATGGCAAGGAGAATAATTCACAATAGCAATAACAGGGTATATCTAACTTGCTGAAATCAAACATATCATATTTCATGAAATAATAGCATGCAAGTTGATAATTTAAAAGGAAATAGCTTTGAAATGCTGGGTTCAATATGATCAAAGTGTTGACTCGCCTGGCGCGGTTTACCGCGGTCATGAGCTCACACAATGCTTTCTCTTGGGCTTCCGATCTTTATCTTCGATTCGCTCTTGATCACGCCTGATCCTTTGATTCTTCAAGACTCCAATATCTAATTACGTGCTAAATGACTGAATACAAATAAAGGCAAATAACTCAAAAGATCCAAATAAATCCGATTAATTTAAATGGGCGATTTAATTTAATTTGTACATTTATTACGATTTGAGAATGGAAGGATGATTCGGTTTAGCATGTTGCAAACACAGTGGTAGCCGGACTTGAGTGAGAGAACGAGTTATCTGAATAGCTTTACCGTGAGGGAAAATTTTAGGATAATAAGAGATCAAAAGTGAGGAAGTATCTACAGGAATTATTTACTTTGGAAAAAAAGTGGCCAAACATAGCCGATTGGAGAAAGACGAGGTTCGATCTTTTATTACTAACCTCTATTATTAGTTTCGCATTTATCAAGGAAGTTCCATGAGTTAGGTTAGACCTATGTATCGAAGTGCGAGTCTAGCTGAGTATGTATTCCTTGTAACTTAGGTTATGGTAAAGGCAAACTGGACTGATGGATGAGATCTGTACTTATTCTATAAATCTTTTAGTCGAAAGTATTATAACACTTGTCCCAAAAGCTAGGTCTAGGGATTTCTTATGTTAGAACTTAAGTCTTTTAAATCATAATTTCCGATGAATCAAAATAATCCACTTTATTTCCATAACTTTAACGTGGATATCTTTATTATGTTTGAATATTTAACCAACGGAAACCCTCTGTATTATCGCCCTAAATTAGTATTTAGTCTTTCAATTCATTTATGCAAACCACATTAAATATCACCAAATATTCTAATGAGCTCTAAAATTCATGGTTTCAATTCCACTGGGCTGATCTTGAATTTAGAGGAATTTAGAAATTTGTTTCATCAAATTTGGAGTTAAAATGAACAAGTTATGCCCATTTTAAGTTCTCAGTTTAATTAAATCTAGAAAATATTAAATCTCTGACAGGTGGGGTCCATTGTCAGCCTCTGGTCTCTATTTCGATTTTCCATTTTATTTTTCTTTTATATCCTCTGTGCTACTGACATGTGGGACCAGCTACTGGTCTTTAATTAAAGGTGGGGTCCACATGTCAGTGAGGGATCTTTAATTTAATAAACTAATTTCAGCACTTATGGCAATCTTTAACCATTAACTAGTATTAATTAATCCTTTGTCTGAACTAATAAGCCTGTTATATATTCAAATTAATCTTTAATACTCCTTAATCCTTTTTAATATTTTTCCTAACCTCTTTTAACATCCCGTAATTACCCTTAATCATTTTCTAATTACTGTCTCTTTATTGTAGCTCGGCAAAAATATCCAAAAGCCCTATTCTATTTTTGCGGTCGAGGGGGATCGAACTCGGGCTGCCTGGGTGAACGCACGCACTGCTAGCCATCTCATCTTCAGGTGTTACCTGACCAGAAGACGATAACAAGGCTAGTTGAGCCGAGGTGGGAGCCGAAGCAGAGGAGTTTGAGGGCGGCACGGCCGGAGACGTCGCCGACGAGGGGGTGGCCCGAGAGGGAAAGCGACGCCGGAATGCGTTGCTCGCGGGCTGTGGAGGCTGGTGGAAGCATCAGTGGGGTCCGGGGAGCTTTGGAGTGGGCCGGCGGCGAGCTCGGGGAAGGCACTCGGGGACGGCGAGGTACGGACATTGTGGAGCTCGGAGGAGGTAGGGAATAGCTTCGCGACGCCCCGAGGATGGTTCGGTGAGGATGAATTGAGCTAGCTCAGCTTGAATCGCCGGTGAGCTCGGTGGCCGACCGTGGGGAAGAAGGTGCGCCGGCGAGCCTGTGGGGTACGGGAGTTCAATTGTTTGGTAGTAGAGGGAGATTGGAGTGCGGGAAAGGCTATGGTGGCCTCGGCTGCTTTTATAAGTGATGCGGCGAGGCTGGCAACGGCGGGGTGTGCGGCGGTGGCAGGCGGCGTGGCGATAGCGCGGAAAGGACCGGGCGTCGCTGCCGTATCTCGGGGAGGATTTGACGTGACATTTCAAGGTGGCCAGGGCAGCTTTACGCCGCGCACGCCGGGCTGCAAAGCAGGAACGCCGCGTGGCCGAAGGTTGCTGCGGAGCAGAAAGGAAACCCGTGGGCGGGTGGCGATTCCGGTGGCGGTGTGCTGGCGCGCCGCTCGTGCGATGCGACGGCTCAGGGAGACCGGAGGCAGGGGCGGGCGCATGGATGCCACGCGGAGAAAAGGAGTCGGGCGCAGCAGAGAGGAGTGGCGTGGGCGCTCGGGTGAAGAAGAGAGGAAAGAGGGAGGGGCGGTCCTGTGCGGCCGTAGGGAGACGCGGGCGGGGGCACGGGCCCGCGTGGCAGGGAGTCGGGGCGCGAGTTGAAGGGGGCCCGCGGCGCAGTGACCGCAGCGAGGGGAGGCGCGGTGGAGGCGGGTCGGGGAAGTTGGGCCGGGTCGGGGTGGCGGGCGGCCGGCTGCATTTTTCCTTTTTTTTTTGTTTATACATGTGTACAAGTATGTATATATATATCTTTATACCATTATTTTTGGTATGCATATATATACACATTTTTTATGCTTTTGTTTACCATACTAGTCCTTTTGTATATAATTGCATATATCTTATTTATTTATTTATTTTTGCCCTTGTACTATCATTCTCAAAATGAAAGTTTATATTTTATTAACTCAGGTTTCCTTCTCCTTATACTGGATCATTTTTTTAGATTAGTATTTAAGATTTTAATTTTCTATTATTTGCATATTCACTTTTTGGTATTACTAATGTTTGTCTTTGTCTTTTATGAATTTCTTCAATTTTTAGAACCTCAATCAAATCCAGGAAAACTCCATGAAATCCAAATTCCAATAGAGTATATTGCAAAAATAATTCAAGAAATTTAGATTTTCAAATTTTAAATTTTTGGGATGTTACACTCTGATACCAACTGTAGCACCCCAGCCATACCGTGGCCTAGAATGCTACCTAATTAAGTAATGAAACAAAGATAAACTACATTCACCTCACCAAACGTTCGGCAAAACCTCCTTTGTGTAGTTACCTAGGTCGAAATTTTCAACAAACAGCTCTATTAAATAAAGATAAACCAAATGGTAATGTAATCAAGACCTAATCAAAACTGACTATTCATTGCTACGACATCCATAGCAATTAACATCTAAGATATAAATCATGAGCATCCTGAATCTTCTAATCCTTTATTACAGTTTACTTCTAGCAAGCTATAATCATAAAAGTACTAAAAGTAATTCATTCATCTACTAATTAATTTTTTCCTTTCTTTCCATTGTGGGTAGATCGTGCAAAAGTGCAACAAGACTAATCTTTCTTTTCCCCCACACATGCTGATCTTGTAAAGGTACCTAAAACACAACAAACAAGGGTGAGCCAAAGACTCAACAAATATAATAAACGGTAACAATATCATACATGTGCACAACTCCATAAGAAACACCCAACAGTTGCTTTACAAACACATGCTATGCAATATGCTCAACAAGATCTTTATCTTTTCTCTTTCTCTTTTGCTTTTTTCCGGTAATGCAAAGTGCGCATCCGTCGATGCACACCCATGCCTGTACCATCCGGTACAAGAACCAATGCCCATACTCCGCAAGTATGGGGACCTAAGCCCATGCTCCTCAAACATGGGGACCTTTAGCCCGTCATCGACATGACAGGGACCTCAGTAGTTGCTCGGTCATCACATGACCAAGACTTCAATAAGTCAACATGATGCATATGTATGAAAGTCACAATTTAATAAAAATTTGCATCAGCAACAACCTTGCACATGAATGACCTATTCATACTACACTGTTCACATTCATGGACTTCATAACTTTCAAACAACATTGAATACATATAACTCGTACCACTAGTAACCCTGAACATTACCAGTTACGCCATCATCACAATCATGAACACACAATTGCTCATAATATATAACAAACATTGACATTCTATAGTATCTATTAAATCCATCATTATACTTGCCTCTACTGAAGGAGCGAAGGTATCAAGCACGGTCAGGAGCGAAGCCACCTATTCACAAGGCACCACTCAGCACAAAACCATAATACAATATTCACAACTGAGAAGTAAACACCTCTATACCCAAAACCCGCAACTCCCTCTCAAACAGTTGTTCCCACACTCTATTCTCTGAAGTAGCGCTACTTGTCTTTTTCGTATCTTTTAATCTACTGATCAAACAACAACGAAACTAACATATTTGAAATCTTCAGAACAAAAACTACAAATTTCACGAAGACACTATAATTTTATTATATAGTTTTAAGAACGTAATTCTCACTAGAAAACAGAGAACAGACTCTGCCTTCGAGTTCTATCCAGCAACTTCCACAGACCACCACCAATAGCCCACTGCTCCAAAAATTATAAAATTATACCAGAAAATTATACCAGAAGTTAGTTCTTGATGTTATCTACCACTTTTGTTATTATGAGTTAATTCATAAAATTCATTAGGACCTCTGAATCAGTCCACGATCAGAAAATGGATTATGAATCCAGCTCTACTGTACAGTCGACTTCAATCCCCTGTTGCACCCAAACCCCGCGTCCACAAATTCTAAAAAATTAAAAAAACTAGATCTGTGTATCCTCTACAAATTTTTTGTTCAAGGGTTCCTCAGGAAAAATCATTTTGACATACTAAACCACCCGAACAGACACGTTGCCCGATCTGACTGTGCACAGAACACTGATTAATCGCTAATCGACGGTTTCCCTTAGATCATCCACCTCTAACGATGAACCAAAAGCCTATGATCACCCAAAAACAGGGGGGAAATACGGGAATTTCTTACCTAGGTTGCCCACGCAAGTTTTCTTCTCCTCCTTCCTCTCCTCCCTTCTTCTTCTTCTTCCCTTCCTCCTTCTTTCTTCCTTGTTATCTCTGCCACAGCAGCACAAACCTTGCTACGGCAGTCAATTTCCTCGCCGTGGCAGCCGAAACCCCTGCCATGGCAGCAATTCTAGAGGTGGCGACTGTGGGGGGAAGAGGGGTGCGGCCACAAGGGGAAAAAGGGTGGCCTAGGGTTAGGGAAAAAGGGGGTGAGGCGGCTTGGGCCAAGGGGGCTGCTGGGCCTAGGGGCGATTGGGCCCATGGTGGAAGGGAGAAAGGCATGGCCTCCCTCTTTGGACTGCCCACCGAATCTTTCTTTTTTTTCTTTTTAGATAAATCCGCAACCTAAACTCGCCTTCCCGATTCGACGGAAGAAAAAGAAATCTCTGTGAATCCACTAAATGCTTCCAAAAACGTCGAATTGACGTCTAGGGCATTACAATATCCTTTTTCAGTACAAAACTAATTCTAGAAATTAGCCTTTTTCTTTTTCTCTCTTTTTAAACTTCCAAAAGCCCGTATTTCCTCATTTTAGCTCTGATTTGACCCGTTCAAATTTATAAATTCTTCTAAAATCCTAAAATGCCCATTTCTAGACTCTTTTTGAATTTTTGAATTTTATTTGAATTTTTTTTGAATTTATTTGCTTTAGTTCTTCACGCGTAGATTACGACGATCTCGGAGAGCACGACTTCAACGACTCGAACCAGTACCCTAAGCAAGGCAAGTTACACCCTTGACCATGTTGATCTCACTAGTTTAAATTATTTATTTTGATTTTTTAATTATTATGCATGCGTAATTTTTATTCTAGTCTACTTTAAATTCAGTTTAAATTGTAGTTATGCCTAAATCCTTTGTATAGCCAAATTTGACATTGAATACCATTATACCTTGTCAACCCTAGATGAAAACCTAGTTAGTACGACAGCACTAACTAGAAATCTTGTAGAATTGCTTAGCTATGCTTAGAATAATTATGGGTTAGAATAATCTTTCACATGAAATGATAAACTTTAAAAATGAATTCTTGACTTTGGTGGGTCAAGAATGTTTATGAAATTATTTCCAAACAAAATGTAAAACCTAGTTTAGACTTAGGCATTGTTATGGTGGTGGGTGCTTACTGGCATGCATTGTAGTTGTATAACTCAATGTCGATTGCCAGGCACAAGGGGTTTGTGATTAGGCCTAAGTCAAGTTAAGGACCGGTCTGTGAGCTACTTTTTCAAAGTCACACCGTACTACCACAATCTGGTATGGGACAGACCTAGCCGAATAATTTGTGAACTTCCAACTAGATATCGCTATAGATTGAATGTGGGCACGGCGAAGGCCGCGAGAAGTCTCACATGGCACAAGAGGGGGCTCCAACATGTGGATTCATGTTGTGGTGAAACCTTAGTGGCGGTGTTATCTAGTTGACAACTGAACATTGTAAAGGCTTTGTCAAGAACTCTCAGCCGCATACCTAAGGCAGTGTGCTAATCGCGTGGCAAAACGAGAGGACATGTCTTGTGGGTAAAGTTGTACACCTCTGCAAAGTAACAAACTATCCTGGATAGCCGTGTCCACGGTCAAGGACATGCTAAGTAAGGTTTTTCATAGATTAGACTTTGGTTTGATAAAATCTAGTTTATGAAAATTTGGATATCTTTTTGAAAGATGGTCCGGGTGGGATACCCGTGGTTAGGTTAGTGTTTGGTTGGAGCCTGCACTAACGTTAATATTTTTATTAAAATTTTGTTTCTAATTATTATATCAAATTCAACTTTTGTTCATACTTTATGATATTTACTCCAACATCGCCTTTATGCAATTAACCCTATTATGCCTTCCTTTGATATTCCTTATGCATGCATTAATTCTGTTAAATTCCTGGTGTAACTTGTGAAGTACTTTATGTACTCATATTACTCAATCTAACTTCTTTCCAGAGGAAGCCTTCGACAACTATGGTGAGGATTACGAGTAGGCCACGTCTTACAGTCATTCGCCTTGTGGGAAGGCTGGATGGGCTGCTGCCATATTTATCTTCTGCTATCTTCTTTTGTTTTGGCTTTATGCTGTTATTGTAACTTTGGCATAAGGCTCATACCCTTGCTATATAATAAAGTGTGGTTGTTATGTGAGATATGCATCCCTGTTGACCCTATGTGCACTAGCTTTTTCTGGGATAGTACAATTAACACAGAGAGTCCTAGAGTTGTTGCTCCGGGATCCAATACTTTCCCTTGTAGATTAAAAGATACAAAAATAATAAATCTGCTCTTTGGGAATGACAGATCTGTCTTCTGGGTTAAAATCGGTGTTTTAGATGGATTAATCTGAAAATTGTGCCAACTAAGAAAGTGTGGAGAATTTTATGTAGATTCTATAAATTGTATGATTTGCTATTGTACGAGGTAGGAATTGAGAATTATGATATTTTTAGTATCGGGACAGCAAGGGGACTGTCTAGTAAAAGGAGGGAAAGTTGTGGTTTTGAAAAGCATGTAGGAGCACTGTCATTTATTTGTGTTTTGCAATGCTTTGGCTTATATTGAGAGTGAATAAATTCTGTAGGAGTACCTTCGGGTGTGTTGTCATCTTCCAATTTTTTGACCATTGGAATTAAGAGAAAAGCAAGTGCTTGGTACAATGGTATTCAAGTAATTGAACTTGTGGTTGCTTTAACAATTATTTGCAATGATGACTCATATGATCATACTTATTCTTAAATTGTTCATATGGTTATTGTTACAATCATGAACATGTCACTTGTTTAATGTTGTTGATTATTAAATGAAAAGAGAAAGTCATCGTATTGCATGTTGAGCATTCATGTTACATAGTAATGAGCTAAGACCCTGTATGAAAAGGACTGAGCCAGGCATGAGATAAAGAGCTGAATTAAGACCCTGTATGAAAAAGGACAGGAGACCCTGTATGAAAAAGTATAGGGCAAATGTGTGTCATCCACAGATGAACACCTAGTTATATCGGTATATGCAGAAGAGAAGTTGAGTCTTGAGGATTTGCATTCATGAGAAGAGAATTGTAAAGTAATGGCATGTGCATGGAACTAGATGAAAATAAGTATGTGAAAAGGAGATATCGATGGTTTAATTTGAAATGTTAAAGTGATGCTAACCTTGTCTATTATTCTGCTTTGAACTTGCTGAGTCGTGGACTTAGCATTGTTTATTTGTTGTTTGAGATGAACATTGAAGGCGGCATGCATGGGTGGTTGTAGCATATGCATAAATGCACTCTATAGCTCTTCACCTCATATATTATTACATCACCTTTGGTTATGAACATTTGAGCACCACTAATTGTAATAATTAGATAACTTGTGGTTTTCCTTAGTTTTCTTTGATTCAGTAATATTGCTAATTGATTCATTGTGTAGTTTGGTCTTATTTATGATGCCCTTGGTAGTTAATTGGTTCATATTAGGTTTAATTTTATGTTGTTTGATGCTGCTAAAATTTATAATTCAATTCTTATGGAATATTGTTCTAGATATCTTTGTGACATTATTACCTATTTATTGTTTAAAAATTGGTGGTGATAGTGGTTATGAGTGACATCTTGGAATTTTGTTAAGCTAGGGTGTTAAAATGCCTCTATCGCACTGGGAAAATGTAGTACGCTGGCGTGGCCTTAGCTGGAAGAACCCCTTGAAACCTACCCAACAAGTTGTCGCGAAGGTTGGCAGGCGCCTCCAGTGGGGAGGCAACCTCTCCCGCGATAGGCAGGCCGAGTAACATCATGATGTTCTGCAGAGTGGGAGCTATCTCCCGAATGGGACGTAGAAGGTGTGCGTCTCAGGCCACCACCGGTCCACCAAAGCTGTCAGTAGCGACCGGTCAAATGGGAATTGTCGTGACCGCTCCAGCTTGGCCTGGACCTCACCGTCGTCCTCAACCAGAGCGTCGTCCTCATCAATGGCCTCCACCATCTGCACGAGAGGTAGAAGGTTGCATCGCTCAACCTGCAAAGCACGAACAAGTAAGTACATAGCGAAAATATCATAAAAAGCATTGCCATAGTTTGCAGACAAATATGTCTCTCCAGCGTGGGTCTACTCTCCAAGCCCGTCAGAATGTCTACGTATGAACCACCGCCAAGTGGGTCTCCTCATCCCCACCCTTAGGATGCGGGATATGACGGCTCACATGGCGCTGTGTGTCGAGCGTCACTCCAATAGGCCGAAAAGCCAGTCCAAACCACCAAGGTCATGAGCCATACTTGTAAATCAATTTAAAGTTAGCATTTATGACACAAATTAGTTGTTTAATTATTTATAGCATAGCTGTGGAAATTCTGAAAATTTAGTTGCATTCTTGCATAAACCGCATATTCCTCGACAAATATAGCCATAGTCGTATTTCGGTACTAGGGTTATAGGGTTTACAGTTTCAAGGTTTAGGGTTAAAGGTTAGGGTATAGGGTTAAGAGGTTAGGGTTAGGGTTAGGGTATAGCCATAGTGACATTACAAGTATTAACAACTAAATTGGTGTTAGTTATACAACTATACTATTTACAACTATTAACAATATGCGATGTACCCGATACAACTACACGCATAATTATTTTAGTTGCTAACCTACCATGGTTTCGAAAGTACAACTATTAATAACTAAATTAACGTTAGTTCTACGACTACACTATTTACAACTATTAACAATAGTCGATGTACCAAACACAGCTACACATTTAATAATTTTGGTTGCTAATATACCTTAGTTTCAAAACTAAATATACAAGGAAGATCCGACACAACTACATATCTAATGATTTTAGTTATTATTCTGCCATGTTTCAAAAGTAAATTTACAAAGAATTACAGGGGACTCACTGTTGTCGATGCACGGACCTCTCCTCCTCCCCTTTCCTCTCCTCCTCTCCTCTCCTTTCCTCCTCTCCTTTCTTTTCCTTTCCTCTTCTCCTCTCTCCTCTCCCTCCTTCTCTTCTCTCGGCCTCCTCCTCTCGGCCGAAATGAGCACAGTGGCTCAGGCCGACGCACGCGCCCCATATGGCGACAAGTGCCTAAGTTGTTCAACGGACTAGTCACCCATATGGCGACAAGTGCCTAGCGTGAGGGAGAAAAAGAGGAGCGGCGAGGCTGGTGGCGCAGGCGGCAAGCGCGCAGAGAGGACAGAGGAGGGCAGAGAGAGAGCAGCCAAGGGACGGCTCGAGAGAGGGCCGTCACCGCGGCAAATCTTGGAGGGATTCGGCGCAGAGCTGAGAGAAGGGAGGCGACGCGGGAGAAGCTCGACCACAGAAATGAGGAGGAGGAGGCGCGGGCGCTCGGGGAAGAAAAGAAGAAAGAGCGGAGCGGACGTGGGTCCATGGGCAGAGAGGCGAGCGCGGGGTGGAGGCGGGGCCGCGGCGCAGGAGAGAAATTAAAAGGGAGGAGAGAGGAAATGGAAAAGGAATAAGGGATGTATGAGAAGCTTTTAGTCTTTTTTTTTTAATCTTACGTTTTTTTTAATTTAAATTTCTGTCTACCCATTTAAGATTGTCCATTTCAATTTTTGCATGACATTTACAATTTAAATTTAGATTTTTATTATTTAGATGTGAGTTATTATATATATATACTCTTTTGGCCATTGCTTCTCAGTACATTAATTTATATTTCTCAAAACTCAAAAGATTTCGAATAAATATTCAAAAGTAATTTGGAATGCTAGCAAATTTCAAGAAAATTTTTAAAACCCCATATTTTCAAACACTCAAATTTTAGGATGTTACAAACCTACCCCCCTTAAAAAGAATCTCGACCCCGAGATTCCGGTAGAGCAGAAAGAAGTAAGCAGGGTCAAATTGGTTAGCAATAGGTTTGCTTGTTGCAGTTGTCTTGCAAATTTCTCAGTCTTATCTGCTTAGATCTAATACGTCATCATTGCATCTCCAAGATAGTCATACATCAGTTCGATACTTGAAAAGTACTTATACATCATAGTAGTCCCCCAACTTTCTTGTCTATTCTTGCTACCCCCCTTAAAATAAATGACGACCGATATTAGTCATCCCTTCTAACTCCGGGCATAACAAGTTCTGCTTTACCATATTTTATGCATATGTTATTTAATGAAGCTTCCTGGTCGGGTGGCAGCACTTTTGTAGTTGCAGCTTGCTCCTCTTTGAAGTCGATAGGGTTTCCTTTGGCAGAGTTGGAGCTAATGGCGAAGGCATCCATTATTTGCTTGTCTTTCCTCTTGATGGGGCAAGTCTTCGCGTAATGTCCGGAATCGCGGCAATAGAAACATTTACGCTTCTTTCCCTGAGACGTACTTGGTAGAGAGCTGCTGTTACCTTCATTGTGATGGCTTCTCCTTGACATTTCTTGCAAGGTGAGGTTATGTGATGGCGGGTGCATATGGCCGGGGCTCTTGATATTGGCAGCTCTTCCCTTCCTAAACTTAAGGCAAGTGGCGATGGCACCCTTTGCTGGTGTTTCCAGATTCCTTAGGGGGCACCTACGGGCATAGTGCCCCATATCCCCACAACTAAAGCAAATAAAATATTTTTCATGTTTGCCTGGAGCAGCCCTGCTGTTATTTTCATTGTAATTGCCTCCCTTTGGCACTTTTGGCGAGTGGGACTTGGTGACAGCTTGTAGGGAAGGTTGGGGTTTTGGCAAGCATCAATTATTACTCTCCCTTTCTTGCTTCTAATTATTGCAGTTGCCTTGCTGCTATCCATTAGGCCTGATAGGATTTTCCAAAAAAAAAGATGAGAGGAAATAGCATGAGATGAGTAGCAAATTGTAGAGATAAGATATTCTAAACCCATTCAAATTTTTAAGAGAGTATACCGGAAGCTGGGGTGATATATAACCATGCAAACTTTTTAAAACAACCTTTTCCCGTGACTGCGAAATAAGACGCCTGAAAGCAAAAAGGCAGTGCATAGGGCCCAATGAAAACCTTGCGATAGTACAACGTCTACTCGGGGAAGCACACATAAGAGGGTGTAGGGTTGATCTGCATAGTCCGTTTAGAACGAGACCATCCTATCTTCATGACCATCGTCGACGATCCTAATCTTAAATTTTTGGAGCAAGGGTAAGAGAAAGTGAATTAAATTTTCTGTTGAAATCCATAGAAGGAAGAGGAAGGTATTGGGAGGTTAGTAGTACTCATTCTTGTAATTGTTTTGAAAATACGCAACCTTGCAATACCCCCTTTTGTTGTAAAGGTATACTAATCTCTCCAATATTCATCAATGATTTGATTCACTCCTACATAAGCTTATACACCAGGCTTAGAATCCAACGGCCTTAATAATTTATCCTCCACTTTTGTAGATTGTACATATGCTATCTGTCTTTATTGCTGGCTACAACCCAAATAGCGGTGTCTTTTATTCAATCCACAGATCTTACACTTCCTATTGTGTCTTTTCAATTTCTTTAATCCAGCCATGGATATCTAATCTTCATATAAAGCTTATCTTCCACCAAAGACTTATAATTCAATTTTCATATTTCACTACGTCCATATACTCCCAATCTTAGATCTATTATTTGCCAACTTGATCATTTTCTAAATCCAATGGGAGCCTAGTATTCTTTATCTTGGGTCCACCGATTTTTTTTTATTTTTTTATTTTTTGTATCGAGACTCCCTAATAATCGAACCTGGTATTGTGGATTCAAATCCATAAGTTGCTCCTCTAGAGATCAACCTAAATATTCGCTATCTCCATTTTGTTTCATTTTTACATCCTCCGGAAATTGTGTTATTAATCAAGCCAATACTTTGATAGTTGTTATCACCTCTCCAATTTCTAAATATTTCAATTAATCCATCCAGCTATCGATCATGTCCTATTATTCCATTAATACATCTTCCAGGGATTTTTCAATTCATCATTGCTGCAATCCTTTAACTAGGTTCGCACTCTTTATTTCTTCCTGAATCACTTATTCTATTTGTCTGGTCAATCTATTTACTTAAGTTCATCCATTTCGTTTATCCCCATTTCACACTATCATTTCTTCCAAGGATAAAACAATTATTGAAGCTAAACTCCAGTGTTCAGTATCATGATTCTTATCCTAAAGGAGGTTTTCATAGAATATTTACAAGAGGAGTACCAGATTTTCTTCATTTTGAACTTCGGGTAAGAGAGCTTCAGAAGTAAAATGGCTAGGACAACATATAGATGAGGGGTAATCATCTAAGAGAGTTGAGATTGAGCAACATAACTTATATTTATGAAAATAAATATCGAGGAAATAGTTCTAATTATGAACTAACGGCTAGGCTAACTAGGTCACGACCTGCAGTCGATATGCTCTGATACCATCGCTGTAAGAGCCCGGATATTAACATCCGGATTCCTATGTGATTACTACACTATTCCCTGGATCAGTAGATAGTGCTCACAGTTAAAGTAATGAATATCAAAATACATATCATGCGGAAGCGTAAAATTTAATATTAGACTTACTCATGGGCGATTAGGCGAAATCATTAAATTGCAGCAATGGAAGAACGGCTACACAGTGGGACCTTCAGACATGCCCACAGCACCAACCGGAGGTTCGCGACCTAGCTCTTGACATCTTCATCTTCTCTGCCACTTGTCCAATCTTGTTGCTACGGTGCGGTGACTTGATTCTGATTCTGAATTTTGTCGCAAAAAGCGGCGTGAGCACTCCGACCCGTGCTCGCGAGCCAATACAATGAATGCAAATAAATAGTATGCATAGCTTAACAAAGGAGAGGCTCGGGCTATTTTATTTTGCGTAGAGTGCTTTTGAATACAATTAATTAAAAAGCCCTATGACTTAGCAATTTTGGAACAAATCATAATGTACAAGGAAATGCATTATTAATATCGATTCAGATTCCATCCACCGTTACATGGCATCCGCACCATATAGCAATTTCTTCACGTTATAGCCGCTTAACTTACCACTGGGACGACACCCAGGACAACTCCAAACTAGGGCCTTTCACTGCCCTCCACTTTTCCATCCCACCCACAAAACATTTTGAAATAGAACTATATCTGGTTAAGTTCCCATGTCCGCCCTTGACCGTGGGCACGGCTATTCGAATAGTTTTGACTCTGCAGAGTTTGTACACTTTCACCACAAGAGACAATCAACTCATTGCCCCACACGATTCCTTAGAAGTGTGGTTGAGCAGACCATCACAGTGACTTTTCAAAATATCTAGTCCCTTTTCTCATCTCACTTTTATGGGCTTCTCCCACTTGCGGTGGGTCCCATCTGTGCGCGGGATGTTTCCCACAGCCACTAACGCAGCCGGGCTCCCCTCCCCACAACGTTAGGACAGCTGGGAAACTTCACCCTACCTGGTGTCCCTTCAGGCCCCCCTGCCATAGCGTAGCCCCCTCAACCCCCCTACCAATGAGATGAGTCCAGGGTTTCGATAAGTTTACTTAGCCAAGTTGTACTTTACAGACTTGTGGTTGTACTGTTTTACACAGGAGGTCATGACAAGATTCAGTCCTTAGAATTATCTGGGCGGTCTACCACAAACCACACTCTCGTGCACCCCTGCACCATACCCCCGAACCATCCGCCCAGATAAATAAGCAATTTGAGGTTTTTGGGAGTATAAAATAATTATATCCAACATATACCAGTCATTACCACCATGACTGTTCAACCAAATTTTCTCATGATTAAAAGTGATGCTTGGGACAATTTATTGCCCAGTTCCTAGTCAATGCTAAGCATGGCATGCAATTAAGGACTTATTTTGAAATGTTCTCATTATATTTTTGCTAGGCGACAAGGTTCACACATTTAAATATTCCAAAGGAGGGTAATATTATTCAAGGTAAACAATGGGCACATAACTAGAATATTAAATTAAGCATGTATTTGCATATAAATTAACAGCATGCAATTTGATAATTTAAAACAAAGTAATTTGCAGAAAACATAGGATCAACATGATCAAAGTATTGACTCGCCTGGCAAAGTTTACCGCGGACTTGTGCTCACACGATGCTTTCTCTTGAGCTTCTATCCTTCACCTTCACTTCGAGCTTGATCTCACTTGATCCACGAATCTTCACGACTCCCAATTTCTAATTACGCGATCTCGATGAATCCAAATAAAAGCAAGTAACTCAAAAGATCCAAACAAATCGAATAAACTCAGTTTAGTTTTATTATGAGTTAATGGGTGCTTTGGGTTATTTGAGGTAAGGCGATGGTAGAGTACGATAACGGATCTTTTATTAACAATTTCTTTTATTATTTTAGTATTTATCAAGGAAGTTCCATGAGTTAGGTTAAACCTATGAATTGGTGTATTTTGCTCGAGTGCTAATGTTCAGGGCATATGATATATGTGTATATAGGTAATGTTTGCAAATGTTAGCTTACAGAGTTAGTCTTATGGGCTATGTTTATAGCATTTTGTGGTATGATATTTTATGTACCTCCATTTATTACTAGGCTAAGTTAATTGGAATTTGGGTCTATTTATATGAGTCCTAGCTTGCTATATAAATTTATGTTTAGTATCGCTAATCATTCGAAACTGACATTATATTCAATTAATGACACCTTTATTATCTTGCATTTACTTAGCCACCATTTGGATTGTCTTTATCCCTAATTTTAGTTTAAACTTAGTCATCGGGGCAAAGCTGGGTTTATTAAGTTATATTTTAATATTTGCTATTTTAGCAAAATCTACGGTTAAAAATTTACTTAATGAAGGCATGTTGAATATTGGGCATAGATTTAATTATAATTAATGGTAGTCTTTATTAAATTTGAGCATTTAACCGAAAGAGGTTTCCTTTATTGTTGCTTTTGATTAGTATTGATCTTATTTAGTATATCAGTTCCTTGATTTCATTTAGGCAAATCACCTTAATTATTCATATGTGATAACTAGCTCAAACACTAGTGGCTTTACACTCAATTAGTCCAGAATAGTTCTCTTGATTGCTTAGGGCCTAGAGATAATGATTAAAGTCTAAATCATGCTATGGTCAACCCTACAATATTCACTAATATACAATGGTTTAGGTTTTCTTTCTTTAGACCACTCTCTATTAATGCTCTTTTATCGATATGTAGATTTATTTACCTAGGCCGAGTTTATTGTACAAGGTAACATTTCATTATGGCTATTGGCAAAAAAATATATTAATGAGGTTTGTTTAAGGTGACATGATGATTATTGGGCATATATGTTGACATGTTAATTAAGGCCATCCTTATTGAACATAAACATTTATTAACTTCATGTATATCCTAATAAATTTTGTACCTTCTATGGTTGTATATTTTTAATTAGAATTTTTATTAACTTTGGGTTCTAAGCTAAACTATAGGTTATTCAAGTTTTTAATTGGTAATTAAACCTCAATTAACTATTTAAGCTATTTCAGTTGTCCATATAGTAAATAATCAGATATTGAATGTTAAGTACCCTATTGTACATCCTTATTAAATTTACTACATTCCCTAAACTGTTCCCTAAATTTTTCTCCTAATTTTTCCTTAAAAATGACGAAGGAAAGTCAAAAATAAAAAAAAAAAAAAATAAAAGGGAACGAAAATGGGTGCCGCTCGGGATCGAACTCGGGACTTAGGGTAAAGGGGATTAACGCGCGCGCTGCTAACCAATTGTCCGACCGGTGTTTCTTGTCTCTCTGGGGAAAATGAAAACCGATAACGTGATGAGGCTGAGGACTTCACAGGAAGCACCGGCCGAAACAGAGGAGGTGGGGGCGCACGGCCGGCAGCGGGAGCTCCAGAGAGGGAAGGCCAGAGGGGGAGGGTAGGCCGGCAAAATGGGTTGTCAGGGGGAAGGGAAAGCTAGGGGTGGTGGCTAATCGGCCGGGGCGGCGGCGAGATGGGCGAATGACGACGTGGTGCGGCCGGCGGCGAGGTAAGTTCGGGAAGGCGGCGCCGGCGTGGGGGAGGAGACAAATTGGCGCGCGCGTGAGCACTAGGGGGTCGCAAGGGTCTCACCTTGGTAGTTGACGGGGCCGGAGGAGTGCCGGGGTGGGCCGGCGGCGGAGACCAGGGACGGTGCGGGCACTCGCACGGCGCCGGCGAGCTGGCGTGCAGGGGAATCTCCGGTTGCGGCGGGGAAGGCTCCAGGGCGTCGAGGCGTTGCTCCCACCGCGGGGAATCGGACCGGAAGTCACCGAGAAGAGCACGGCGCTGGCGGCGGCGGTTTTGGGCCGGCGGCGAGGAAGATGGCCTTGCGGCGAGCCGGAAGCACGGGGGTTCGATTAAGTGAGGGAGGGGGTAGAAGGCTTCATGAGGCACTCCGAGACGCGCTTGGAGAGGTGGGGCATCACCGGATGGCCGGGAACGGCAAGGAGGCGGGGCGGCCGCAGTGCACGGGAAGAAGTAGGGAAAGCGCGAGCAAAAAGGGAGGCCGGAGGCTACTTAAAGTTGAAGGGGTCACGGGTATGCTCGAGCTGCTGCTGGGGACCGGCGCGCGACGACGGGATGGCGAGGAACGGGACAGCAGCTGGGAGAAAAAGAGGAGCGGCAGCAGGCTGGTGGCGCGGCGGCAAGCGCAGAGGAGGAGGAGGGAGGCGAGAGAGAGCGTCGAAGGGACGGCTCGGGAGGAGGCTGTCAGCTGCGGCAAATCTTGGAGGGATTCGGCGCAGAGCTGAGAGAAGGGAGGCGACGCGGGAGAAGCTCGACCACAGAAATGAGGAGGAGGAGGCGCGGGCGCTCGGGGAAGAAAAGAAGAAAGAGCGGAGCGGACGTGGGTCCACGGGCAGAGAGACGAGCGCGGGGTGGAGGCGGGGCCCGCGGCGCAGGAGAGAAATTAAAAGGGAGGAGAGAGGAAATGGAAAAGGAATAAGGGATGTATGAGAAGCTTTTAGTCTTTTTTTTTTATCTTACGTTTTTTTTAAATTTAAATTTCTGTCTTCCCATTTAAGATTGTCCATTTCAATTTTTGCATGACATTTACAATTTAAATTTAGATTTTTATTATTTAGATGTGAGTTATTATATATATATATATACTCTTTTGGCCATTGCTTCTCAGTACATTAATTTATATTTCTCAAAACTCAAAAGATTTCGAATAAATATTCAAAAGTAATTTGGAATGCTAGCAAATTTCAAGAAAAATTTTTGAAACCCCCAAATTTTCAAACACTCAAATTTTAGGATGTTACATTGGACGACTAGTCAAAGTTATCTAACCGTGGAGTGACAAATAGTTATTACTATAAAAAAAATAAAATGTAGGTATATTACTGTAATTCAGAATAAAAATATATTATTTAAAAAATTCAAGAAGCGGACATCTACTGTAAACTATCAAACTGGCCTACCTTAGGCTGGGCAAAGCGTGAAACAGGCCCTTAGCCGCTGTTACTAGCGAAGAGAGAGAGATTTTCCAGTGCCTTGCCAAGAATTAATATTCATCTGTTTTGGATTGCTTGTACTATATTTTAGCACGTGAAATTGATTAGCAAAATAGATTAAGGGCATGATTGGACCATTTTATAGTTTGACCTCTCCAAGGCTCGTCGAAGCTAGGATCCCGGCTATTCAAACAAGGCTAACGTTGATTTGTAGGCTTCTCTAACCTAATCGCTTCTCAAATTCCATTAGAGCAAGTACAACTTTGTCTTATAGCCAAACTAGTCAGCATTTTTGCTAATGTGGAGGAGAGAAGAGAGGAGAGAGAGGAGAGTTTGGCTCTCATGCAAGCAACAAGCTGCACACGGGAGCCTATGCAGTGATGGGTCCAGATAATAAATGTATGTGAGGAGAGGTAGGAAAGAGAATGTGAGACATGGTACCACATAATAATAATAAAATCTTTTGTAGACAAATAAAAGACAGATTATTGTATAACTTGGCTCTTATAACTTGACTTATAGCCAAGCATTTGGCTCTATTATTGGACTTGCTCTTAGAAGGATTTTGAGGGAAGCTCAAACAACCAAACAGAACCATAAATAAACACACGTGATTTTTTGGGTAGGGCAAGCAATTCCATGACCATGATAAATACTGAAGAGGAGGAGTATTCGTAGCATTCATGGAGCCCCAAGAGGCAGTAAGACACGACCAGGTTAAAGCATCCAGGATAAACAAAGAATCAACAAATAAAACTAGTATACATACATGAAACAATCAATCATCTCCTACGTTTACATGTAACACAATCAGAATAAAAACAAGAAAGAAAAGAGAGAAGATTAGCTCGGCCTGTCTACTTACACAGTTAATAATGTCAATTCATTAACAGGAAGAAGAAAATATGAGAGGAAAACTCATAATCGAGGCTCTATTTTTTTAGACTTTTAGTTTTTAGTTTATTTAAAAGTCAAAATAAGTAGGACAATTTCTAAAATAGATTATCTAAACAGTTTTAAGAGTTAAAAATTATATATATCATTCATATTGATATTTTCATATCTCATTACTATATTAAAAACATAGAAACCATAAACGGCAGCGCTAAAGAACCTGCTTTTTTTTTTAACCTCGCCGCTCGCGGTAAATAGAACTGTACGTAGGTTAAGAGATTTTAACAGGGCTGTAAAGAAACCGGCGCTTTCTTGTACCGGACGCCAAATTAAGTAATCAAATCAGCACAGTATTAATTTACAGGTCCGGGAAGTTGCTGAAGAACTCCATGACGGAGACAGTCGCCGGCGACGGCATGGTGGGTGTGGCTAGCAGCAGGCTGCGCGGGCTCGGCGCGAACGGCGCCTCGCGGGCACCGGTGGAGGGGAGGAAGGGGCTTAGGTCGTTGAGCCAGGAGAGGGAGCCGGGATCGAACGGCAGCGGCGAGAACAGCGCGGACGACGCCGCCGGCGACGGCATGGTGGGTGTGGCTAGCAGCAGGCTGCGCGGGCTCGGCGCGAACGGCGCCTCGCGGGCTCCGGTGGAGGGAAGGAAGGGGCTTAGGTCGTTGAGCCAGGGGAGGGAGCTGGGATCGAACGGCAGCGGCGAGAACAGCGCGGACGACGCCGCCGGCGGCAGCGCGGACGGCACCGGCGAGAGGATCCCCGGCCGGCCGGGGCCGAGGACCTCCGCGAGGCCGTCCACGTCCACCCCGGAGCTGGCGTAGGGCGCTGGCGCCGGAGGCAGCAGCCGGACGGACCTCTCGATGGCGGCGTACCTCGCGGCCGGCGAGAGCGCGGCGGTCGGGGAGAGCAGGAACTCCTGCGGCTGGACCTGCGCCGGTGCGGCGGACGGATCCGCCTCGATCAAGTGAGCCGGCGCGGGTCCGCCGGCTGCGGGGCCGGTGAGGCGCTGGACGAGCGTCATGAACTCGCTGGGCTTGGTGTGGATGACCTTGGGCGAGGCGTCGTAGATGATGACCGGCGCCCCCGGCTGCTGCGGCTGCGCCTGCAGGTGGCATCGAGCCTGGGCGGCCCCGTGCGGCTGCGGCGCGACGGGCGGCTTCTTTATCTTGTGGGAGTCCTTGGTGACGGACAGCCGCGGCGGGCGCGGGCCCTGCAGCTGCCGGCTGCGCGGCGACGGGCGGTCAGACGCGTCCATCGATCGGAGGAGGACGAGGTAGACGTCAAGGGAGGAGAGCAGAAGGGAAAGAAGACGAGTAGGCTTTTTAGTCGCAAAGGAAGCGAATGGTTCGACGAAGAAATCGACGCGAGGAAGAGGATCGGAAGACTAGGAGAGGAGGAAGTGTGTTGTTGACGACCGAAGGTCAAGTCCACGGGCTAGCCCGGCCGTGTCACTCAATCACACGTAGCACTCCGGTTAAAAAAACATGAAGTGCTAAAAACAATTTTTGCTACCAATATTTTTTAAATATTTAAAATAGACACATAAAAAATATATACGTGGATTTGTCTCAAAAATATTTTTATAATATTATAATTGTGTTAGGTTTTATAAATATATTATAATAGTAATTAATGGTTAAGGTTGTATTTTAAGAACAGTATCGATGTATAAAACAATATGTTTTTATGAACCGGAGAGAATAGCACTATAATACTGATACTATAGTCGCTTTTTTGATAACAAATAAATAATTTTTGCTGATCCAAATCCAATTTGATGTGATTTCTCGATGACTTTTTTCTAATGATGTTTGTGGCAACCCATCCACCTTAAGCTCAAGACGGCATGATCTGGCTACGTCCGGCGCGTCCCCGATGTTTTTGTTTGCGTGTGCTTTTGTGTTTTTGAAGGGCATATCATGTTCAAAATGCATGTATTTTTGAAAATATGACAATTTTGATTGTGTGCCAATCAATCATGTACCAACCTCTAGGGTTGCCCCGAATGCCCTTCCACCTCTCAGATACACATTTTTGCCAAAAACCCCCCCGCAAGACACACTTTGCAAATAAGTGAATAACCCCCTAATCCTCATCACCCTTTCCCTCCGGTCCTCCTTTCCCCGATGAACATCTTCAACAACTATTTGTTACAAGAAGTTGCATTCGTGGGAGTTCATCAAAAAATTGCAAGGAGTTGCATTTTCGATTCATTTTTTCACTTTCCATCTTCAATAAAAAAAAAGCAAGAGAAATTGCAAGAAAAAATATGTTCGGATTTCATCTTCAAGTTGCATTTTTGGGATTTCATCAACAACAAATTGCATGGAGTTGCATTTTCAGATACATGGGACATTTTTTTCCATCTTCAAGAAATTGCGTTCAAATTTGATCATCAAGAACATTAGCAAGAACCAAATGAAAAAATCGCAAAAAATGAACCCGTTTTGCTATCAGCAAGACTTGCATGAACACCTCCCCCACACACAAAAAAAGAAATCAAGGACATGGACTCGTAGCTGGCGATGCAGAGTCAGAGGCGACGTTGAGGACAAGCAACGCCGGTGCCGGAGGGGAAGTCCCTGTCTGGATCTGAGCCATTGCCTCTGATGCGTTGGCAGTGGAGGGCGAGGATGAGGAAGGTGTGGCTCCGACAGTGGAGGAGGAAGGCGAGGGGTGGTCCGTGGACTCCTGTCCTCCCGCACGCACCGCCAACATTGAGGAGGACATCTAGATCTTGTCGGTAGAAGGGAGTGAGAGAGGAGGGAGAGATTTGGGGAGAGATGGGAGTGAGGTGTGGGAGAGTGGCTGAGAAGGATGGAGATTGTCTGAGGTTCATTTGTAAAATGGCCTGGAGGTGAAAGAGGGATAAAATCTTAATACTGTACCGGAGGTCATACCAGTTTGGCTCTTGAAATGGTACATTCCGATACCGCCCATACTGGCATACCATTTCGGAGTTTAATATAATAATATATTTATAAGTATATATAGGTTTAATAATGTATACAATAAATTTCATGTATAATCTTAGCATCTTATTCTAGAATTTCAAATACATAGCAGCTGGTGAAATAGAAATGTGATATTTAGTTCATAAGCTCATATGTAGACAATTCAACAAGTCAACAACTGAACAACATACAACTTGAGATCTGAAACTCTAAACAACAGCATATAATTGAACACAAAATTTACTCAACAGAAAATGAATCTCATGGATCAAACTTCAGAAATTAAACCTCCAACTTTCATCGAGAAGCACTACTCGAAAAGATGAAATATCATCCATGTCTGACCTGAACTGAACCACCTAACAAAATACCATGCTACTCAATTCATAGTGAACATTAGTTAATCTGCTAGTCATCCAACATGTGTGTTTGCTAATTTATATTCTGAGCAATTGAAAACATGATATCATACTGACAACATGCCAGCATGGTCGAGACACAAGAGCTAAATGTATTTACTGGGAACTAAAAGTCCAGCATTCACTCATAGATAGAGAGGACTATTCTTAAGGTACATTGCTATCTAGAATCAGAGTTTATTGTAAAATGAAGTTGATGTACAAGATGTTTTCATCGAATGAAGGTTTCTAGAGCCCCAAATTTGGGTTGAGATTTGAGAAGCATGTACAAGGTTGATTGGTTACTATTAAGCTACTAGGCCCCCAATTTCTCTGCAACCCCATCACCAAAAAAACATAGTTTCCAATCAATTCTCATCAACTATGACATCTAAAAACTTCTCTCAAGCAAGACGCAATGAGGCATTGTGTAGGTCCTTGGTTCTTATCAGCTATGACATCTAAAAACTTCTACAATCAATTTGTTGCAGGACTGCAAGGAAAAATCTTGATTTACTGACTACTTGACCAATTACATGTGGTGACTAGTAGATCTATAGATGGGCTGCCGTTCGTGACCTACCACCAGCGAACGACGTCGAGACAGTCGACGGAGATTATTCTTGTGGCCAAACTTCACGTCGCGCTTGCCATGCTTGAGCTACCACCGGCGGAACATGCCAAGTTTTGATGGAGAATCAGAAATGTTGCTTGCGACCAAGTTTTGCGCCGCACTTGCTGTCGCTAACTCGTCGATGGCCAGACACCGTAGCACTCGCCTCCCAGTCTCTCAGTTGAGCTCAGCTCTCTTTGCCTCTTTGGTCTTTGCGGCTAGGGCTTTCCCAATTCCCCCAGACTCTAGTCTTCGGTTTGGCTCTATCTGGACTGGGCTTTGGGTTTGGGCGGAGCTAAGCGGCCAATCACTCAAGAGGTAGCCGGTACCGAAACAAACGATAACATAAATCTCACCCGGTATGACTTGTATTGGCCGAAACAATATACAAGGACTTCTATAATGTTCTACGTGAAGGTACGGTACGTACCGGCCGGTATTCCCGGTACCGAAATGGTATTAACAAGTTTGGATAGAATATCTTGGCGTTGGTACACAATCCAATGGTTCATATAAAAAATTTTAGATTTCCAGAAAGATGGGCATTTTCACCTGATATATATTCTTTTGTGTTTGTGAGCATCGACATTTAACAATGAAGTGAACCTGTCTTTGTTTTATAAGAGGAAATAAGGTCATAAAGGACCACAACCCACGCTTATATTAAACAAGACGGTATAAACAACCCTAGTATTACAATTTTTTGCCCTTGAGCAAAGAAAGAACTACAACATTGCCACAGGTACACATGCTGGGATGTGTGGCTGCAATGACGCCACGAGCTCCCTTGCATGTCTATGCCGAAGGCTCGAGTGCGAAGATCCTCAGGAAGGTCCCCGTCGGCGTGGAGGGTGAAGTGTTGTTGACCGCGCGGCAGGGGCGGACCTGCCCTTCGGCGAGCCCGGCGGCCGCTCGAGCTCCCGCCGCCGAACCCCAACCCCGACGCCGGCGAGCACACGCCTACTACCCCGGCGGTGCACATCCTCGGCATCTTGCCGGAAGCCCGGAAGCACACAAGGCGTCAAGGCCCAAGCCCATTAGTCCAAGCAACACCCAAATACCCAATAAACACACGGCCCAAGTGCCCCACAAAGCAAGAGATATACTAGCGACGCACAGCCAACACCAAGTGGAAGAGTACAAGAAAAAAGCCGGCGCTAACCCTAGATCCCGGGCGGCAGAGGCGGAGGAAGGCGCGGCGGCGGCCAGGCGGAGTTGTAGGAGGACGGCGCGGCGCGGCGGCGCCCAGGCCCCAGGCGGAGGAGTCGGCGCCTCGCGGGAGCCCGAGGCGGTCGCCGGCCGCCGGAGCGCAGGAGGCCGAGGCGGAGGCGCGAGGCGGGAGCCCGGAGGCGGAGGCGCCGAGGCGGGAGCTTCGGGACCGAGGTGGGGCGGGAGCCCGCGCGAGGCGCGAGGCGGAGCCGGGGCGGGAGCCCGGACCGGAGGCGGGAGGCGGGGTGGCGGGAGGCGGCCGGGGATCCAGGATTTGAGGAACGGAGAGGTGGCCGTCGGGCGTCGGTGCCTCGGTCTCTCGATCACTCGGTGGATCGTGTATTTGACCGAGCCGGGATTTTTGTTTGAGCAATCGGTGAGGCCCGAGGCGATGAGGCTGATCGAGCTGATCGGTGTGTGATTGAGACTTTGAGCTTTTGAGCTTTTGAGGAGCCGATGATTTCTATAGTTTCTATTTTATCTATTTATTCTAGATTTCAGATTTGTGTATTTAAATATTAGTTTTGATATCTTATAAAAATTTTATGTAGATTGTAACACTCTCGATTTATCTATCTTTTACAATTGACAGTTGTTTATTTTACAACTCATCTATAATTGTGGATTAAGCTTCATTAGTGAGGTATTTTCATTGTCCTTCCGTTATTCACATATGTTAATAACTTAACATGCGATGATGCGAATTGTAGTTGTTATATCTATTTCGTATCACATACTTTTATTAGTGTGATTGCAACATAGTTTGATCATGGATTGTTTTGCTTTTAGGTACTACTGTTTATTTCACGCTTCCGACTTCAGCCTACCTAGTTTTTTTTCTGGGACCGTCACTGTATTTCGCCCTAGCTAAAAATTTTTCCTGGGCCCGCCACTGCGCGCGGGTGTTGATTGATGAGGATGGCAGGGTCCTTTGATGAAACCACGGCACGGTGGGAAGCGTAGCTCAAATAGGAGCCGCCGTGCGACCTCCTGTGGGCAGCAGCATTATATTGGGTGCCGTTGCTCAGACAACCGTCAAGCCGCCAAGCAACCATCGTTAGCTAGCGAAGAGTGGTGTTGCCCACCAGAAGGATGAGAGCCGGCACCAAGCTGTGTAGTTGTCGTTGACGAATGGAGGGAGGCGTAGCTCGCCGAGATGGAGGGTTGACGGTGTCAAAGTCCTTCAGTGGCTGGAGTTTGTGGGATTACGGTGTGAGAACCTAGGGATTTGTACTTACGAAGCTCGATTTCATGGGAGTTATGGGAGACTGAGGGAGGAGGAAGGGCGACTGATGCAAAACCCACAAGGGGAAAAACCATTTCTTGGAGAAAGGAGGTGTTAGAAATAGGTCCATATAAGCGAGACTCATAACCTTAATTTCAAAGCATACATCTTTTAATACTATATTGTTAAAGTAAGGTGAAGAAGATTAATTTATAAGGTAGAGTCCTTGCCACTCCTTGAATATAAATAGGGATGACATGAGGAGGGTTTTGGCTAATCACGCGTGCACGCGTATTTGCGTGGCGTGACATGATGCGTCACTTGGCAGACCAAGTCCATCTTATTTTTTACTGAACCATGTATCATCTCTCTTCTTTAACTGGTCATGAGACTGCTTAATTATCATTATTTGGTTTGAATACTCTCAGTTAACAGTGAATAAATTAGCAGTTACCAGTCAGTTCATTGGAGCAGTTACTAGAGAGTAATTTGCACGTCTATGAAAGACCTGGAGACATCCAGACTTGGTAGGCAGAACACTTCCATGTCTTTCTCACATTGTCTCCTTCCTCTCTGGTAAATTCGTATTGCGTATTGAACAACCGAACCTCGTCAACCTTTTTTCTCGGCGTGCACTGATAAGAGAGGAAAGCAGAATCTCTAAACTCTTGTCGCAGAGAGAACCTGCACGAGCGGCAATAAGCTTTCTGGCAGCGCATTTGCATAACTGCTCCTGCTCTGCTTCATCTACATCCTGCACTGCATTGAGCCTGCACTGCTTACTATTCTATATCAAGCGCAATAGTAAGTTGTTTGTGTGACCGATCAACTGGTTCTAATTCTGTTTCAGTTTACATTTTTGAAGTATAATGAGTAGTCTGTTGTTAGATTTATTTACGGTATCACTAGAATTTTACTATATTGTCTTCTAGTAAAATTTAGAATTAAAAATATTGTCTATATTTCTAACCGGAGGAAGGGACATTGGTGCAAAACTCGTAACAGAAAACCATATTCTTGGAGAGGAGGATGATTGGACACCAGCGTGGAAGGAGATGAACCGGAACAGGGGCCTAGTTTCCGGACCCCATCGGTTTGCAAAAAAGCCGAAGATGGATATATATTGGTCGCATTCGCTAGAATCGGTGAAAATTAGTCTACCCTGGTCAAGAATCGGAGTAAATTATCGTCACAAATCGGCATTAGAGCCGGGCGAGAACACAAATATATCTCGATCCACCGTCCTGTCACCTATGCTCGTCCTACTGTAGCTGGATAAGGCCACCCTCGATCACATGCGCTTTCAGGTAAAACCGCTGTCTCTAATCACCCCGCGTAAAATTCTGCAAATGATGCTGCCCCAGCACAAGATTGTCAGAAGTATATACTACTAGTAGAGAGTGCAACATGGGATCGAGTACATAAGCACTAGAGAGAGTCTGTTTTGGGTTTGTAGTACGCAAAATAAAGCGGATGGAGTTGCATATATGAATGGATCAGTAGACGGACAAGATGGAGACAGCGAGGACACACTGGATAACTTCGGCATGAATGCTCACGCACGCAGTTATAAAAACTACTCTCGCGCAGTAGCTTCTTTCCCTGTGGAGTGCATGGACGACGACGGCGTTGTACAGAGCTTAATTTGTGAGGGATTAGATAGCTAGCGATGGCGATGGCGATGGCGATGGCGATGGCGCTGGCGCCGTCACCGGTGAATGATCCACCTCCACTCCACTCCGCGACGTTCACGCGATCATGTCATCATCCTAATCTCTCTCTCTCTCTCTCTCTCTCTCTCTCTCTCTCTCTCTCTGTATACAGAGTACCTTGCAGTGTAGAATAGTCAGTCATCAATTCATCAACGGCCTAGACTCAATCTTACCAGCTTTGATTTCGCGTGCTTAATTTGGTCGACATGCATTAATTGTGACGAACTATACCACAAGTTGCTTCTCCTTAGCTATTTGCCATTTCCCCGGTGCTTGCGAGGATAGAGCTAGCAAAAAACAAAGTTTGTGCATGCGTGACTGCATTCTCGATCGATAAGTCGTTATTATGAATCTGCCAGGCACCATCAGGAAGAAAGAATTGTCAAGCTAATCAAGCAGCTAGTGGCATGCCATCACGCCACGTCCTACTCTTTTTCTTCGCCACCTGAGCCGGCCTGAGGTCAAGCTAGCTACAGGGCTTTGTATTGGTCGAGGCTGACAGTTTTTAGCGGTGCTCGATGAATTTGAATAAAAAATAAATAGTGGTGGCTGGTAAAGTGAGTTTCAAAGTAATTTTTAGGAGTGAGTGAGCAGTGGAAAAACTGAGAAAGAAATACGTGTGTGAGACGGAAGTAAGAGGAGTGAGGTGTGTAATGTATCCGTGACTCACTGTCTTATCCTTGAATGAGATGAATAGAAAAACCACTTTAAAAAGCCAGATATTTATATTGCTTTTTAGCTTCTTCAAATAGAAGCAATAAGCAGAAAATAATATAAACATGTCCTTAGCCTCTGTGCTTACAAACAGTTATGATTGGAAACATATTACCAGCTACCATTTAATCTGATAGGACTCCTCCGTTTAATAATATTTATCTATGTCTCATATATATATATATATATATATATATATATATATATATATATATATATATATATATATATATATATATATATATATATATATATATAGTGAAACACTAGATCTAATAAAAAATTAATAAGGAATAAACATATATATATATATATATCTGTATTAAATGATATAATATTACCACTTTATATTTTTAAAAATATTTAAGTAGAGGTAGACATACAGTAAACATACTCTTTATTTTTTCTATTGATATGCATTTGAAAACGGAGACTCTCGACACCATATATAAATAACATTATGAAACGAAGGAAGTATTAATGTTGATGTTAGCTTCAGTAGGTAGGAAGGTGGGGTGCGCGCGTTCGCGGGGACTTAGCCATCCGTCCAATCTGGACTATTTATATTCACAAAAAGAGTTTACAACGATGAAGAAAGATTCATGTCGAAACGAATTTAAGGATCGGAGTTGAGGGTTGCAATGGGACGGGGGTACCGGGAGGCCCCCGTAGCCCCTTTCAGACTCCGCTAGTAAGCCCCCGCCTGGCCCCGGTAAGGCTATCGGGGGCCCTCCTGTCCCAGATCCTATGGGGATCCTCGCAGAGATAAAAAAAAATAGGTTAAATATTTTTTAAAAAATAATAATATAAATTTATTTATTTATAAATTATTTAGACACACTTTTTAAAAATATGGTTTCAAAATATATATTTTAACATGTAGATTTAAGTTTTAGTTAAATATATAAAAAAGAATAACATTAACATCACGCAAATTACTCAATATTTTCTCAAATCAAGCAAAAAGATCATCATTGATTCACCAGGCTTCATAGCAAAATCAAAAGTACTCTTTTTTATAAAGATTCTTGCGCACTTTATTAATTTTAGTGGTTCCTTCATGATAATCACAAAAAGTTTTTCATATTAAGTTAGTGAAATTAATATGAGCTACTCGATCAAATTATTTAGAAAAATTCCTTGAAATAGCAAATTACGAGCTCAAGCATTTAAATCAATATCTGTTTTATTTTCTATAGTAACAGCAATAGGAACCACATAAGGTTGAGAAACTTTATTTCAAACATCATTATCTTGAGCCTCAATGTAATCTTGCATACGACACTTTCAAAAGGCAAAATCAAAACATCTAGCATGGGGGACGATCCACATACCTCTCTGATTCCATCGCAATTGACTCTGATACCATTTGTAGGATCGAATACTGCAATCAGAGGGGGTGAATGATTACCTTTGCTTTTTGGAATCTCCTAGTGGTCGGTGAAGGTTTCGACCGCTCGGTGCTCGACTGCCCAATTGATCTCTCAGTGTTCGACTGCTCGATTGACTACTCAACGTTCGACTACTCACTCAGCTTTGATCTTCAACTGGTTTACGTACTTGAAATCTTCAACACCAGAAGCTGAACCTCTTGAATACCTTTGCACGTTGTCGGAAGCATCAATCCAAATGCAATCACCAGCAACTTTTCGAGCAAATCAAGAACCAGATTGATTCAAGATGATGTGTATTGCTGGATCTTCATGGATTTATAAAGTGCCCTCATAAGCACCTCTCAAAGCCCTAGCCAGAAACTAAAACCTCTTCGCAAGTCTCTTTGCCAAAAAAACCTTCCCAAAAGCCTTAAATTAACCCACAACCTCTCCCAACTTTTATAGGCTAACACCTCCAAACGTGTCCTCATCAAACATGGACACGAAAGCCTATCTCTTCTAAAAATCAAGGGACCCAAAACCCTTCCAAACACGGGTTTTCCAATATCTCCAAACCAAACTCTATCTGTTCCAAAATCAACGGACCCGAAACCCTTCCAAACATGGGTTTCCCAATATCTCTAAACCTTTCAAGTTATGGACTCCTTCCATAACTTCTCCAATCTTATCACGTGACAAAGCCTCTAGGACCGCACCTCCTGTATCTTCTCCATGTATCATCCACCTTCAATCTCCACATGCTCTAGCGTGAGCCCGATGTAACAGCCCGAAAATTCGAAATTAGAAATGAGAAGCTTTTGAATTACTTTTGCAATATATTCCATTTGAATTTGGATTTTTTGATGTTTTCCTGAATTTGGTTGAGGTTCCAAAAATCGAAGAATTAATAAAAGAGAAAGACAGGTATTGATAATGCCCTAAAAAGGAATGTGCAAATAATGGAAGGAAGACAAAAATTTGTAAACACGAATCTGAAAAGATGATCCATAAAAGTAAAGAAAGAAAATTTGATTTAGGGCATAAAATATTATTTTTGAAAACAATGGCATGAAAAACAATGGAAGCAAGTAAAGTAAATACCAACATTAGTTGGAAATATTTTTATTAAGTCCAAAATGTTATAAGGAGCTTCGGTGAATTTTCCTGAAATTTTTAGAAGTAATTACATATTTTTCCAAGGCTAAATGAATTTCTGGGCTTTTCTGAAAACCCAAAACTCAGTAAAGAAAATAGAAATTCCAGCCCTCCCTCACCGTTCGACACGTGGGCGGCCAGATCCCCGCCGGAAACCCGCCTACCCTCTCCCATCGGCCGACACGTGTGTGGCCCGATCCGCCCTCCGCGCGCGCTCCATCCATCCGCACCGGCCGCGCCTACCTCTCTCTCTCTGGGCTGGACGGCGGGCCCGCCTGTCGGGGCCTTCTTCCCCCTTCGCCCCGACTCCTCTCTCTGCGTGGGGACAGCACCGCGCGCCTCCGTGGCGCGCATGCGACGGCTTCGCCTGCCTGTGTCGTCCCGTCGCCATGGTGGAAAAGCCTGCGGAGCCGACGCCATCCCTGGATCCACCGCCTCCGCCCACGGTTCGGCGCCACCGCCCCCGGTTTCTCCCCGCCCCGTCGCTTCGGCCCGGCCACGTGCGCCGATCTTCTGCCCAGCTCCCCCCTCGCGCGTGAGAGACCGCAAAAGCGGAGGATACCGCGCGGGCGTGGGCGTGCGGCGTCATGCACAGTGCGCCTGGCATTAATGCCGCCCGCGTCACCCCCTGCCTCCGCCACCTGCTCCGACGCGACCGTGCGGGAGCCGCCCGTTGCCAGCTCCCCTCCGAGCGTGTATATAAGGCAGTGGACCCCCCATTGAGTTCCCCACTCCGCCCTCTCCGTTCATCAGAAGGTAATCGGGTATTCGTGCCCCGTAGCCGCCGGCGATCTCTTTCTCCCCCAACTCCGGCGAACTAACTTCCCACTGGTTTACTGTCCTAGAGCCAAATTCCTTGAGCTAGGATCGTCTCCAGAGCGCCGCGAAGCTTCCCCGGCCCTCGTCCGAGCTCCTCATCGCCTGTGGTTCGCCGCCGCCTGGAGCTTCCCCGAGCCGCCGCCGCCGCTCGACGCCGACCCATCTTCGGATCTCCTCGGCCCCTGGAGACCGCATCACCGTCTTCACCTTAGCGCGAGGATTGCGTTTCGGCACTCACCCGAAGCTCCCCGACATCCCCTCGCCGCCGGCCACCGTCGCCCCCGACTCCTCTGCCCGGCCCCCTCGTCGGCATCCTTCAAAAGGATTTCTCATCCATATAAGGTAGGCAAAGCCTCCCCGCTCACTTGGCTATCAGCGCTCTCTTCTCCTCCCGCCTCCCGCCGCGTTCGAGCCTCGGCTCCGCGGCGCGGGTTGAGTTTTCTCCATTTTCTTCGGTCGGCAGTGGGCCCCACCGTCGCCCATCGCATTCCCAAGTCACCGTGACCACCGGCCCCACCGGTCGGTGAGACATCTAAGCAAGGACCGTCTTGACATGTGGACCTCGATGAGCGATGAATCGAACCCCACATGTCGATGAGTACGAGAACCGAAAAGTAAATAAAAATGGAAATTAAATGAAATAGGTGACGATGGGCCCACATGTCGAATTTAATTATTTTGGAATTGAGTGGGCCGAGAACTTTGATCGCTTATAACTTCTTCATTTAGCTCCAAATTGAATGAAACAAATTTTTAAATTCATTTAAATTCAAGATCTATCTAATGGAACCGAACCATAATTTTTGAAGTTTATTTGATTTTCTCGTGATATTTTGAGTGATTGGTTGCTTTTCTTTTATTTGGGTATTTCGCACGATTATATAGCGTCACGAGGCTCGGGAGGAAGAATCAGAGCAGCAACCTTAGAAGCTCAAGATCATCAAGAACCAGATCCTCGTGACCAAGGCGAGTTAACACCTTGATCATTTTGAACCTATGATTTTGCAAAGTACTTTCTTTTAAATATCAACATGCATGCTGATATTTCATGTGGCAAAATATGTTCATTTCTAGAAATGATAGCTATACACCTCTTGTAATGCTTGCTTATAATGATCCGTTGAAATGTTTGAACATGTGAACCTTGTCGCCTTAGCAAAACTTATACTATCATAGCTTTTATCAAGAAGTCCGAATAAATATTGCGTTGCTTAGTAATGCTAGGTAATACTGGGGTACCTTGCTGCCCAAAAACAACACTTGCCAAATATGATGAGCTTTGGGACAGTCATGGGTGGAATGATCAGTAAGCGGGAACAATATTTTCTATATCTCGAAAAATCCCACAAAGTGCTTAAATACCGGATGGATGGTTTGGGGGTGATATGTGGTGCGATGGATGCACGAATGTGAAATGTGGTAGAACCATCCGGGTAACCTTAAGGACTGAATCTTGTCATGTCACCCGTGTAAGCAGTACAACCACAAGTCTGTAAAATACAACTTGGCTAAGTAGACTTATCGAAATCCCGGACTCATCTCACTGGTAGTGGATTGATGGGGTTATGCTATGACAAGGGGGCCTGAAGGGACACCAGTGGAGGGTGAAGTTTTCCCGCTTTCCTAACGCTGCGGGAAGTAGGAGCCCGAGCTGCGTTAGAGTCTGGGGAAAACATCCAGCGCCTGAGATGGGACCCATCGCAAATGGGCGGTCACCCATAATGTGAGATGGGAGAAAGGACTAGATATTTTGAAAAGTTACTGTGATGATCTACTTAACCACACTTCTAAGGAATTGTGTGGGGCAACGAGTTGATCATCTCTTGTGGTGAAAGTGTACAAACTCTGCAGAGTCAAAACTATTCGAATAGCCGTGCCCACGGTCAAGGGCAGACGTGGGAACTTAACTGGATATAGTTCTGTTTTAAAAGCATTGGAAACTAGGAATGGAAACTTGAAGGGCGAAGGACTGCCCTGGTTTGGAGTTGTCCTGGGTGTCGTCCCAGTGGTAAGTTAAGCGGCTATAATGCTGAAGGATGCTATATGGCGCAGATGCCATGTAATGGTGGATGGAATCTGTGTCAATTATAAGATCAACTTACCTTGTAAACAAAAGTTTTGAGTTTAAAATTGCTAGGTCTCAGGATTTTCCTATAATTGTATTCAAAAGCACTCTCCGCAAAATAAAATGAGCCCCAGCCATCCTTTGATTAGCCAGGCATGTATAATTATTGCATTCTGTGTGTTGGCTTACTGAGCACGGGGTCGGAGTGCTCATTCTCGCTCTTGCGATACAATTCAGATACAGGAGTTCAAGAACACTACGCCTATGAGGAGGCCCCCGCCAACGTCGACGGAAGCAAAGGCGACAATTAAAGCGTAGGCTTCGGTGGTTAGGCATAGACAAGTAGACTCTAGGCGTTGTGTACATTTATGCTACCGGAACCCTGGTGGCATATATTGTACACATTACCCTATTGGTCGCTTGCCTGTGGATTTTGGGTCTACTTTTGCTAATTATTCCGCTGCGTGTTTGTAATGATGACATTTGGCCAAATCGGCCCTTATGTAAACAGTCACCCGATGTGGTGTAGTTCAACTTTGTAATATTATTATGCGATGTATGTCATGATTCAGCAATGTACCTGTGTGCACTAACTACTGATCCAGGGATTAGTGCAGTGAGACACAGTAGATTCGGATTGAAAAATCCGGTCCGACAAATACTGAGTATCGAGCATCTGACCGTAGGGTAAAAGCCTTAGGATGGGTTAGGACCACAATATTTTTGAAACTTATAAAAATGATTTTTAAACGTATAAGCATACTATCTCTTTTAGCACCCTTCTTAGATCTGTTTCTATTCTCTCGTTCTTTTAAATATTTTGAAAGATACTAACACTAGTAACCTGATTTCCAGATGGCAGGCGCAGGAGATGAGGGACACTGGGACTACATAGCCCACGGTGTCAATGAGGGGGAGTTTGCTACCATTTTGCGCAAGCTCCTACGCTACCTGGAGTTCAAGGATCAGCCCATCTACAGGGGATTGAAGGTTACCACCGGAGAAGAAGAATCCTGGGTTATGGAGGTATTCATATACCCCAGGGGTGAGCTCGATCCTTCTCACGTGTTCACATCCGAGCACCGGAGGAGTACTCGGGCCGCTGCGATCCAAGACGCTGCTCGTCTAGCCACCGCGCGGCTATGCGACATATACCGGGCCCCCCTGCGCCATGCCCCCTACTGCTACCACCCCACGCGCCGAGACGGAGCACAGTACAATGAAGTCACCATGCCGGAGAATGAGGACGACCCGATGCTCACGCATCGAGTTGAGCTCACGGGGCCATGGGGTGGCCCACACCGTTGCCTTGGAGAGATCTCCTCCCTCGCCAGCGACTCCTCACGAGCACATCTCCATGACGTCTCTCAGCAGCGGCTCGCCCAATGCGAGCAAGCCTTGGCGAAGCCAAGCGGCGGCTACCGCCGTGGCCCCGCCTCCACCGGCCCCGCACTGCAGCAGCTCGGTACCTCCTCCGCCGGTCGAGCCCCGCACCGGACCGCGCGCAAGAGCGCGCGACCTCGAGAACCCTGAGCTGCGTTCCGTCGGACGGGCCTCCCAAGCCGTAGCCCCCAAGCACTCCATCGGACTCGACCCATCGGAGGGTAGTGGTAGTCGGTCCGCTCCGCTTCGCCACACTATAGTCCCTCCAACTATGGTGCCCGGTACGGAGGAGTAGATGGGATCGTGATGTACTTGCGATGAGGTGATGCAAGTACTAAATTCATGTATCTTAGTTGTTGTATCCGTCCTTTCTATTTCGTAGTCGCGGACCTATGAACTTTAATTATTATGATGTAATTGTAAGCCCGACATAAAAGCGGCTATGTAATTGTTGGTGTGTTTAATGAATGGTGGATATCGGCCTTATGTTGAAATTGCCTCGTCATGGTTTTACTGCTTTCTTTTGTATGGGTTGGCACCCCTTGTTTTTCCTACATATAGAAATAGCACTGAGTATAAAGCTACCACTGCAGATGGCCACCAAGAACTACGGGGCTCGGACTAATACAAACCCCGAGGTAGACTCAAATCGCGGGTTACGCACAAGATCAAGGCAGAACTCAAGACCAAGGAAATGACAACCTTCCAAACCCTCCGGAACATCCTACAATGGCCCAAGTTATGGCAAAACAAACTCAGATTTTGCAAGCCATATATGCGGGACAGCAAGGAAGCTCAGGAGGGCATAGAGCTGACTTGGGAGATTTCCAAAGGACAAGGCCAATCACATTTACGTCGGTAGAAGAACCACTGGAAGCCGAGGACTGGCTTCGAGATATTGAGAGAAAGCTGCGCCTAATTAAATGCGCAGAGGAAGACAAAGTCATGTTCGCGGCACACCAGCTGCAGGGCACCGCAGCGGCTTGGTGGGAGAATTACTTGGCCGCCAGGGGCCAGGAAGATGCCACCACAGAAACCAGCACAGAAGCAGTTCCTTGGGAGGAATTCAAGACCGCCTTCAAGGCTAACTTCGTTCCAACCGGAGTAATGCGAATGAAGAAGAATGAGTTTCGCACACTCAAGCAGGGGAATAGGTCAATAAATGAGTACCTTACCAAATTCACACAATTGGCCCGATATGCCCCAAAGGATGTGGAGGACGAAGAAGAAAAGATTGATAGATTCTTTGAAGGGATGAGCGAGGAGCTACGAGTTGGTGATCACTCAAGATTTCACCACTTTCACGGTGGTGAACAAGGCACTGATTTTGGAAAATGAGAGGAAGAACTTGGAGGCCAGCCGTAAGCGGAAGATGTCAGCTCCACGACCGCAGGGGAGATTTATCCAGAAGCTCTTTAGCAATTCCTCAACCCCAATGACTACTCAATCCAGTGCGTCAGCATCAGCCTCTCGACCAGGGGGAAGTTCATATCAAGCTCCGCACACAGGAGGATCGTACCTCGGTATTAATCCAGAGACTAACGATGGCTTACACTGCGGGAAAAAGGGCACTATGCCAATAGATGCCTAACAAGCGAGAATGCTCCACCGCGATCAAGCTTGACACTCAACAAAGGGCATCAAAGCTCACAAGGCAGCAAAAGTGCATCAGCCCCAAACCGTGGTCGAGTCAACCACATCACTGCCGAAGAAGCTAAGGAGGCCGTTGGAGTACTTATGGGTACGTTCTCTGTTAAAACCATACCAGCACAAGTACTATTTGATTCAGGAGCTTCCCATTCATTTATATCTAAGGGGTATGCCAACAAGTTGGGATTACCAGTATATACTCTAAAGAAACCAGTGGTGCTTAGTTCACCAGCTGGTCCAATTACTACTACCTCAGTGTGCCCTGGGGTAGCAATTACTATGGAAGGATGGGACTTCTTAGCAGATCTAATAGTTTTACCCTCCCAAACTCTGGACATCATACTAGGGATGGATTGGCTCGCGAGGTATCAAGGGGTCATAAGCTGTGCCACTAGGAAAGTCAAGTTGACCAAGTGTCCTGGGTTAACAATAGAAGTGAAGGTGGATCGCCCGTACCGCTGGGGTCGGGCAATCTATTATTGTGAAGATATACCATTAGAAGGAATGATTGTGGTACAAGATTACCCTGAAGTATTTCCCGAGGAATTACCAGGCATGCCACCAGACAGAGATTTGGAATTTGTCATCAACCTAAAGCCCTGTCTTTTGTCTCAAGAGACCATACCGGATGACGGTGGATGAGTTAGAAGAATTAAAGAAGCAACTACATGAGTTGCAGGATAAGGGGTTCATTAGGCCGAGTTCCTAGCCTTGGGGATCTCCAGTATTATTTGTGAAGAAGAAAGACGGCACCACTCGGATGTGTGTGGATTACCGAGCCCTAAATGAAGTAACCATCAAGAACAAATACCCACTCCCCAGGATCGATGATTTATTCGATCAGCTTGGTGGAGCCACAGTATTCTCTAAAATAGATTTGAGGTCGGGCTATCACCAATTAAAGATTAGGGCTAAAGATATACCCAAGACAGCTTTCACCACTAGATATGGGCTGTATGAGTTTACAGTCATGTCTTTTGGGTTAACCAATGCCCCAGCCTACTTCATGAACCTGATGAACAAGATATTTATGGAGTATTTGGACAAGTTTGTCGTGGTCTTTATTGACGACATCCTTATATACTCCAAGAATGCTGAAGAGCATGCGGAACATCTGCGCCTGGTGTTGGAAAGGCTAAAGGAGCATCAATTATATGCAAAATTTAGCAAGTGTGAATTCTGGCTGCATGACATTAGTTTCTTGGGGCACATAGTGTCGGCGGGAGGAGTATCTGTTGATCCCGCCAAAATAGCAAAGATCATAGAGTGGCGGCACCCGACTTAAATCAAGTGAGGAGCTTCCTCGGATTAGTGGATACTACCGAGATTCATAGAAGGATTTTCTCGGATTTCGGGCCAATGACTCAACTACTCAAGAAGGATAAGAAGTTTGAATGGACCAAGGCATGTGAAGAAAGCTTCCAAGAGCTGAAAGAGAGATTGACTACCACGCCTGTGTTAACCCTACCTGATGTGCGCAAAGATTTTGAGGTATCTTGTGATGCCTCACATCGGGGCTTGGATGTGTACTAATGCAGGGAAGGCAAGGTAGTGGCATATGCATCTCGGCGACTCGCCCTCACGAGGCCAACTACCCTACTCATGACACGGAATTGGCCTCATGGTGCATGCATTGAAGATTTGGAGGCATTATCGATAGGTAATCACCGTGACATATACACGGACCACGAGCCTTAAATATTTCTTCACCCAGTCACACCTCAACTTGAGGCAGAGGAGATGGTTGGAGTTGATTAAGGACTATGACCTGAGCGTCCATTACCACCCAGGGAAAGCTAATGTTGTAGCGGATGCTTTAAGCCGTAAGGCCTATTGCAATAATCTCATGGTCCAGGAACATCAACCCGAACTATATAAAGAACTGCAAGCCTTGAACTTGGAGATAGTAGAGAAAGGCACTCTGGCTACCATGGAGATTCAACCAAGTTTAGAGGAGCAGATTATGGTTGCTCAGCAAAAAGATCCAGCTATAATAAAATGGAAAGGACTGGTAGAGGCAGGGAAGGCTCCTAACATGAAGATTGATCAGGATGGTACTCTATGGTGCAGGAGCGTATAGTTGTACCTCATCGTAAGAATCTCAAGGATCGATATTGAGGGAAGCTCATAGCTCTCAGTACTCCACGCACCCGGAAGCACCAAGATGTATCCGGTATGAAGCAATTCTGCTGGTGGCCCCGTATGAAGAGAGACATAGCTGAACATGTAGCCTGTTGTGATGTGTGCCAGAGAGTGAAAGCAGAACATCAAAGGCCAGCAGGACTACTACAACCATTGAAAATACCCCAGTGGAAGTGGGAAGAAGTCGGGATGGACTTTATCATGGGACTTCCACGAACCAAATCTGGATATGACTCCGTATGGGTCGTGGTTGATAGGCTGACTAAGGTTGCACATTTCATCCCCGTCAAAACCACGTACAAGGGAGATAAGTTAGTCGAGCTATATATGTCACGCATAGTATGTTTACACGGTGTACCAAAACGGATAGTCTCGGATCGAGGTTCCCGATTTACCTCGCATTTTTGGGCTAGCTTTGCATGAAGCTCTCGGTACTTACTTGGATTTTAGCACCGCCTACCACCCCCAGACAGATGGTCAAACGGAGAGAGTGAATCAGATATTGGAAGATATGCTTCGGGCTTGTGCTCTAGATTTTTCTAAGGATTGGGATCGATGCCTACCCTATGCTGAGTTTGCTTATAACAACAGCTATCAGGCCAGTCTTCAGATGTCACCCTTCGAAGCCCTGTATGGTCGACAATGTCGAACCCCTCTACATTGGTCAGAAGTAGGGGAGAACTACATTTTCGGGCCAGATACTTTAAGGCGGGCGAAGAAAGGTTCGCCTAATTAGAGATCGATTGCAGCGGCCAGTCGAGCGAGAAAAGTTATGCAGACAAGAGAAGAAGGCCACTAAGTTTTGAAGTGGGAGATCATGTTTATCTGAAGGTGTCACCCTTGCGAGGAGTTAGACGATTCAAGGTCAAAGGCAAGCTTACCCCACGATATGTTGGACCATTCCCAATTGTGTCTAAAAAGGGGGAAGTTGCCTACCAGCTTGCGTTACCTCCAAATCTATCCGACATACACGACGTCTTCCATGTGTCCCAACTGAAGAAGTGTCTACGAGTACCTGAGGATCAAGCTCCGTTGGAGGCAATCGAGATTGAGGAAGACCTAACCTACAAGGAGCGGCCGATCAAGATCCTGGATACCGTAGAAAAGAGGACGCGAACTCAAATCATTCGCATGTGTCGAGTACAATGGAGCCATCACTCCAAGAAAGAAGCTACCTGGGAGCGTGAAGACCAGCTACGAAGAGATTACCCCAACCTGTTCACTAGTTAAGTTGAATCTCGGGGTCGAGATTCTTTTAAGGGGGGTAGGTTTGTAACAGCCCGAAAATTCGAAATTAGAAATGAGAAGCTTTTGAATTACTTTTGCAATATATTCCATTTGAATTTGGATTTTTTGATGTTTTCCTGAATTTGGTTGAGGTTCCAAAAATCGAAGAATTAATAAAAGAGAAAGACAGGTATTGATAATGCCCTAAAAAGGAATGTGCAAATAATGGAAGGAAGACAAAAATTTGTAAACACGAATCTGAAAAGATGATCCATAAAAGTAAAGAAAGAAAATTTGATTTAGGGCATAAAATATTATTTTTGAAAACAATGGCATGAAAAACAATGGAAGCAAGTAAAGTAAATACCAACATTAGTTGGAAATATTTTTATTAAGTCCAAAATGTTATAAGGAGCTTCGGTGAATTTTCCTGAAATTTTTAGAAGTAATTACATATTTTTCCAAGGCTAAATGAATTTACAGGCTTTTAAAAACCCAAAACTCAGTAAAGAAAATAGAAATTCCAGCCCTCCCTCACCGTTCGACACGTGGGCGGCCAGATCCCCGCCGGAAACCCGCCTACCCTCTCCCATCGGCCGACACGTGTGTGGCCCGATCCGCCCTCCCGCGCGCGCCGGCTCCATCCGCACCGGCCGCGCCTACCCTCTCCTCTCTCGCTGGACAGCGGGCCCGCCCTGTCAGGGCCTTCTTCCCCCTTCGCCCCGACTCCTCTCTCTGCGTGGGGACAGCACCGCGCGCCTCCGTGGCGCGCATGCGGCAACCGCTTTGCTGTGTCGTCCGTCGCCATGGTGGAAAAACTGCGGGCCGGCGCCATCCACGGATCCACGCCTCGCCCGCGGTTGGCGCCACCGCCCGGTTTCTCCCGCCCGTCGCCCGGCCCGGCCCGTCGCCGATCTTCTGCCCAGCTCCCCCCTCGCGCGTGAGAGACCGCCAAAGCGGAGGATACCGCGCGGGCGTGGGCGTGCGGCGTCATGCACGTCGCGGCATTAATGCGCCGCGTCACCCCCCTCCGCCACCTGCTCCGACGCGACCGTGCGGGAGCGGCCCGTTGCCAGCTCCCCTCCGCGTGTATATAAGGCAGTGGACCCCCCATTGAGTTCCCCACTCCGCCCTCTCCGTTCATCAGAAGGTAATCGGGTATTCGTGCCCCGTAGCCGCCGGCGATCTCTTTCTCCCCAACTCCGTGAACTAACTTCCCATTGTTTCTTGTCCTAGAGCCAAATTCCTTGAGCTAGGATCGTCTCGAGCGCCGCGGCTTCCCGCCCTCGTCCGAGCTCCTCATCGCTGTGGTTCGCGCCGCTGGAGCTTCCCAGCGCGCCGCCGCTCGCTCGCAGACCCATCTTGGATCTCCTCGGCCCAGACCGCATCACCGTCTTCACCTTAGCGCGAGGATTGCGTTTCGGCACTCACCCGAAGCTCCCCGACATCCCCTCGCCGCCGGCCACCGTCGCCCCCGACTCCTCTGCCCGGCCCCCTCGTCGGCATCCTTCAAAAGGATTTCTCATCCATATAAGGTAGGCAAAGCCTCCCCGCTCACTTGGCTATCAGCGCTCTCTTCTCCTCCCAGCTCCCGCGCGCGCAGCCGAGCCTCGGCTCGCGGTGCCGGGTTGAGTTTTCTCCATTTTCTTTGGTCGGCAGGTGGGCCCCACAGCCGCCCATCATTCCCAAGTCACCGTGGGCCCCACCCCGGTCGGTGAGACATCTAAGCAGGACCGTCTTGACATGTGGACCTCGATGAGCGATGCTCGAACCCCACATGTCGATGTACGAGAACCGAAAAGTAAATAAAAATGGAAATTAAAATGAAGCAGTGACAGATGGGCCCCACATGTCGAATTTAATTATTTTGGAATTATTGGGCAAGAACTTTGTTGCTTATAACTTCTTCATTTAGCTCCAAATTGAATGAAACAAATTTTTAAATTCATTTAAATTCAAGATCTATCTAATGGAACCAGAACCATAATTTTTGAAGTTTATTTGATTTTACGTGATATTTTGAGTGATTGGTTGCTTTTCTTTTATTTGGGTATTTCGCACGATTATATAGCGTCTGAGGCTCGGGAGGAAGAATCAGAGGCAGCAACCTTAGAAGCTCAAGATCATCAAGAACCAGATCCACGTGACCAAGGCGAGTTAACACCTTGATCATTTTGAACCTATGATTTTGCAAAGTACTTTCTTTTAAATATCAACATGCATGCTGATATTTCATGTGGCAAAATATGTTCATTTCCAGAAATGATAGCTATACACCTACTGTAATGCTTGCTTATAATGATCCGTTGAAATGTTTGAACATGTGAACCTTGTCGCCTTAGCAAAACTTATACTATCATAGCTTTTTATCAGTAAGTCCGAATAAATATTGCGTTGCTTAGTAATGCTAGGTAATACGGGGGTACCTTGCTGCCCCAAAAACAACACTTGCCAAATATGATGAGCTTTGGGACAGTCATGGGTGGAATGACTGTAGTAAGCGGGAACAATATTTTCTATATCTCCGAAAAATCCCACAAAGTGCTTAAATACCTGGATGGATGGTTTGGGGGCTGATATGTGGTGCAGTGGATGCACAGAATGTGAAATGTGGTAGAACCATCCGGGTAACCTTAAGGACTGAATCTTGTCATGTCAGCCCGTGTAAAACAGTACAACCACAAGTCTGTAAAATACAACTTGGCTAAGTAGACTTATCGAAATCCCGGACTCATCTCACTGGTAGTGGATTGATGGGGTTATGCTATGACAAGGGGGCCTGAAGGGACACCAGTGGAGGGTGAAGTTTTCCCGCTTTCCTAACGCTGGGAAGTAGGAGCCAGAGCTGCGTTAAGTGCAGGGAAAACATCCAGCGCCTGAGATGGGACCCATCGCAAATGGGCGGTCACCCATAATGTGAGATGGGAGAAAGGACTAGATATTTTGAAAAGTTACTGTGATGATCTACTTAACCACACTTCTAAGGAATTGTGTGGGGCAACGAGTTGATCATCTCTTGTGGTGAAAGTGTACAAACTCTGCGAGTCAAAACTATTGAATAAGCGTGCCCACGGTCAAGGGCAGACGTGGGAACTTAACTGGATATAGTTCTGTTTTAAAAGCATTGGAAACTAGGAATGGAAACTTGAAGGGCGAAGGACTGCCCTGGTTTGGAGTTGTCCTGGGTGTCGTCCCAGTGGTAAGTTAAGCGGCTATAATGCTGAAGGATGCTATATGGCGCAGATGCCATGTAATGGTGGATGGAATCTGTGTCAATTATAAGATCAACTTACCTTGTAAACAAAAGTTTTGAGTTTAAAATTGCTAGGTCTCGGGATTTTCCTATAATTGTATTCAAAAGCACTCTCATAAAATAAAATGAGCCCCACCATCCTTTGATTAGCCGAGCATGTATAATTATTGCATTACGTGTGTTGGCTTCACGAGCACGGGTCGGAGTGCTCATTCTCGCTCTTGCGATACAATTCGAATCTGAGTTCAAGAACACTACGCCTATGAGGAGGGCCCCATGCGTCGGCGGAAGCAAAGCGACAATTAAAGCGTAGGCTTGGTGGTTAGGCATAGACAAGTAGACTCTAGGCGTTGTGTACATTTATGCTACGGAACCACAGTGGCATATATTGTACACATTACCTATTAATCGCTTGCACGTGGATTTTGGGTCTACTTTTGCTAATTATTCCGCTGCGTGTTTGTAATGATGACATTTGGCCAAATCGGCCCTTATGTAAACAGTCACCCGATGTGGTGTAGTTCAACTTTGTAATATTATTATGCGATGTATGTCATGATTCAGCAATGTACTGTGTGCACTAACTCTGATCCGAGGATTAGTGCGGTGAGACCTGATAGATTCGGATTGAAAAATCCGGTCCGACAGTGAGTATCGAGCATCTGACCGTAGGGTAAAAGCCTTAGGATGGGTTAGGACCACAATATTTTTGAAACTTATAAAAATGATTTTTAAGCGTATAAGCATACTATCTCTTTTCGTTACCCTTCTTAGATCTGTTCTATTCTCTGTTCTTTTAAATATTTTGAAAGATACTAACACTAGTAACCTGATTTCGGATGGCGGCGCGAGAGATGAGGACACTTTGGGACTACATAGCCCACGGTGTCAATGAGGGGAGTTTGCTACCATTTTGCGCAAGCTCCTCGCTACACAGGTTCAAGGATCAGCCCATCTACGAGGATTGAAGGTTACCACGGAGAAGAAGAATCACAGGTTATGGAGGTATTCATATACCCGGGGTGAGCTCGATCCTTCTCACGTGTTCACATCAGAGCAGGAGGAGTACTCGGGCAGCTGCGATCAAGGCGCCGCTCGTCTAGCCACCGCGGCTATCGACATATCTGGGCCCCCTGCGCCATGCCCCTCTGCTACCACCCCACGCGCGAGGCGGAGCACGGTACAATGAAGTCACCATGCGGAGAATGAGGGCGACCGATGCTCACGCATCGAGTTGAGCTCACGGGGCCATGGGGTGGCCCCTGCCGTTGCCTTGGAGAGATCTCCTCCTCCGCCAGCGACTCCTCACGGGCACATCTCCATGGCGTCTCTCCAGCGGCTCGCCCAATGCGAGCAAGCCTTAGCGGAAGCCAAGCGGCGGCCGCCGCGAGGCCCCGCCTCCACCGGCCCCGCACTGCAGCGGCTCGGTACCTCCTCGCCGGTCGAGCCCCGCACCCGATCGATCGCGCGCAAGCGCGCGACCTCGAACCACGAGCTGCGTTCGTCGGACGGGCCTCCCAAGCCTTCAAGCGGGTGGCGGCGCTGGCGCTGGCGCGAAGCGTCGCGCGCGCTCCGTCCCCTACCCTTGAGCGGGTGGCGGAGGAGCTGGCGCCTGGCGTGTAAGCGCGCGCGCTCCGTCCCCTACCCTTGAGCGGGTGGCGGCGAGCGGCGCTGGCGAAGGCGCGACGCGCGCTCCTCCGTCCCCTACCCTTGAGCGGGTGGCGGCGGAGCTGGCGCTGGCGCGGCGCAGCGCGCTCCGTCCCCTACACAGCGGAGCCGCGCCTAGGCGAAGTAGGCGCGCGCGCGCTCCGTCCCTACCGCCGAGCGGGTGGCGGAGCCGGGCGCCTGGCGTAGATGCGCCTGCGCTCCGTCCCTACCCTTGAAGGGTGGCGGCGGAGCTGGTGCTGGCGAAAGACGCGCGCGCGCTCGTCCCCTACCCTTCAAGCGGGTGGCGGCGAGCTGGCGCTGGCGTGTAGACGCGCGCGCGCGCTCCGTCCCCTACCGCCGAATGGGTGGCGGCGGGTGGCGCTGGGCGAATGGCGCGTCTGCGCTCCGTCCCCTACCCTTGAGCGGGTGGCGCGGAGTGGCGCCTGGCGAAATAGGCGCGCGCTCCCGCCCCTACCCTTGAGCGGGTGGCGGCGGCCGCGCGCGCTGGCGAAAGACGCGCGCGCGCGCGCTCCGTCCCCTACCCTTGAGCGGGTGGCGGCGGAGCCGGCGCTGCAGGCAAAAATAGACGCGCGCGCTCCGTCCCCTACCCTTCAATGGGTGGCGGCGAGCTGGCGCTGGGGCGATGAGACGCGCGCGCGCTCCATCCCCTACCGCCGAGCGGGCCTTGCGCCACCAATGTTGGTATGCCTTGGGCCGTTGTGACTCGCGACACGGTAGTGCGCTTTTAATGGCGGTGAAATCGTGCGGCGTCCGGCTGTCGGGGAAGGCATCACGTCGTGCGATCGCCTTCCGTGGGTGGGGCACGCGCGGTTGATGCTGGCGCGTCGTGGGATGTGAGCGGTTGCGTGAGCGCGGCCGTTCGTCTCTTCCCTAGGCAATCGGGACGCGTGTCGGGCGAGGTTTGGCGTTGCGCGCTGCCTGGCCACCTACCCGGCGCGCCTCTCCAAGTGCCGGCGGTTCTTCTTTCGATTGTGGGTAGTCGAACGGCTGGGGTTTGAGTCCAGCTGCGCTTGTTGTCGTGGGGCGGCGGGCTTTATAAGCGCCATTCGCTGTGGTGGGGCGCTCTATCTACGCTGCCGTCTATTTCGCTTTTAGTGTTAATAGCCACAGTGCTCTAATTTTAGAGCACAATGGCGATCATGGCGGTGCCCCGCCGCCAACGGCAGCTCCTTGGCTGGGCGGGGCGAGTCGATCCTTCCGCTCAGAGGATTACGAGTTGGTGCTTTGCGGGCGTTCGCATGGAGGCGGCGGTGGGGCGCCATGGAACACTCGGGAGTCACTTTGCTCCCGTGTCTTTGGGAAGAGCAGCGGCGAAGAGAGATTTGCGGCGGCTTGTCTTTGGAGGAAGATCGAGAGCGCGATGGGGCTCGCCTACCCGCCACGGCAAAGCGGGCGAAGCCCCATGAAGCGGAGGCGTCGTCTTCGCCGCGTTTTCGGCGCCGGTCTTGAATGCCCTCCACGGTGTTTGTGGCGAAGTCCTGCGGACCTATGGGTTGGAGTTAGCGCGATTGGCGCCAACGCCATAGTCCGCATGGCCGTCTTTACGTGGGCTACAGCGGACGGAAGGCGGCATCCCAGCGCGAGCTTTGTTCGCCATCTGCACAACGCCGCTGCCGACCCAAGAAGATTGAGGGCTGTATCCAACCGGTAGCGTCGATTTCGTCTGCGAGGGTCTGCTCGGCGCTATTTCCGCGCCGCCAGCTTGAGGGTGGGAATCGGTGGGCGCGCGGTGGTTTTACTATGTCGTGACCGGCCGAGTGGCCTGCTGTGCCGGGGTGGGCCAATCTCGTTCGACCGCTCGCCACGCGTGGCGTCGGAAGCGGCACGCGCCACGCAGCTGTGGAGGCTTCTTTGGCGTAGCACGCCGGCTAAGTATCTGTGACTTGGCTAAGAGTTTACGATGTGCGGGTGTCTCCACTCTCGCCCGGTGGAAATGCGGCGGCGGGGCTCCGTCATTGTCTTGCTGCTTCCGTCCTCCGCCCCTTGTGAGTCTCGGCGCGTTGGTGCGCACCCCTTTGTGATGCGTAGCCCTTGCCCGACCAACTTGCTATATTTTTTGTGCGGTGGCTCGGCTAGAGGATGCGAGCACGCGCGGCGTGGCGTTCTTGGGCCCGTACAAGCTCAAGGAGCACGGTGCGCGAGGTGCGACCAAGCGGCGGCGAGGCGGATAATCGCCGCGTCGCGAGTTAGGCATTCTTGTGACCGCGCGCGCGGCGCGAGAGGCGCCGCGGGACTTTGAGCCGTCGTGGTGGCGGTAGCCAGCGAGCTGCTCAGGGCGCCGCGTCCGTCGCCCGGCCGGCTCGGCGGCGCCATCGGTGGGGCGGGCGTCGCGGTCGGTGATGAGTCGGTCGGACCAGCTCGAGAGCGTGGCTCCCCGAGCCCATCGGTGGCATCTCCCGCCGGCGCTATTGAGCCCGTGAAGACGCCCCCCATTGTGCCGGATCCTGCCAACCCAGGGGAGGAAGCTAGCCCTGGCGGTGCTCTACCACCCCTACGATCGTCGAGGCGCGCGGCGAGAATGACCGGCGCGGCGGGAACTCTGGCGGGCGACGCCACGGAAGAATCCCCTGGAGCCCCAGGTGAAACGCCTTTGCGTCCAGCCCCTTCGCCTTCGAGGGGCCGGTATATCGTTGCCGGCCCCGTGCTCGGAGGTGCGACGCCCGACGCAGCCGGCGTGGTCGATGGGTCTTCCCGACCGCCCACCGGGGTGCTCGCTTCCCGACTAGCGGATGAACAAGCATCCCCTCTGCGCGTGAGCGGTGCGAAGGTAAGCGCGATTCCCTTTCCTCGCCGCGACTTGCGAAACTCTCCCGATTTGCTCGCTCATTCCGTCGACATCGGCGAGGCGAAGTCTCCGTCTGTGATGAAGGATCGAGCAGCGGGTGTGTCTTGTAACGCGTCGGACCACGAGCAGGTACCTGCGCAGCTCTTGCCTCGTCGGCGACGCGCGAAGTCTCGGCGGCCCCGTCGTGGCGGGCGGGCTCATCCTCTCCGACTTCCTCCGCGTCGGAGGCGCCGCGCGCAATGCGGCCGCGGGCGCGCCGCGATGGTTTTGAACAACGGATGCTGGCGTCGTGCGAGGACCTCTGGCGCTTGCTGCGGGCCTCGGAGATAAAGGTAAGTATGTGCGCTCGCGGTGGGAGCACCGTCGAGCACTGCGACTTCTTCGCCATTTCAGGCGCTTGTCCTTGGCCACGCGCTAGATGAGGCCCGCATCCGGAGCGGAGGTCCACGAGGCCATAGCGCGGCACGGGCCCCGGCGCCGCGAGGCCGAGTGCTGATCATATCGAGCGGAGAGGGGTTCGCACTTGTGCACCCATACCGTAACCATTCCACCTCATATTTTTGCAATGGAGCGGTGCACCATTTATTCTTCTTGTTGTAAGCGTGTTTTGGGCGGCGACGCCTTATTTATAGTCAGTAGGCGTTGCGTGCGGAGGCGAACCTCGGCGCTACGTCTTATTTATAGTCCACGGACTCGCGTGCGGAGGCGAACTCGCGCTACATCTTATTTAAAGTCCGCGACTAGTGCGTGCGGAGGCGAACCTCGGCGCTACGTCTTATTTAAAGTCCGCATGATGGTGCATGCGGTGAACCTCGATGCTACGTCTTATTTATAGTCCGTGGACTCGCGTGCGGAGGCGAACCTCGGCGCTCGTCTTATTTAAAGTCCGCGGTGAGTGCGTGCGGAGGTGAACCTCGGCGCTACGTCTTATTTATAGTCCGTGGACTCGCGTGCGAGGCGAACCTCGGCGCTTCGTCTTATTTAAAGTCTGCGGTGGTGTGTGCGGAGGTGAACCTCGGCGCTCGTCTTATTTATAGTCCGTGGACTCGCGTGCGAGGCGAACCTTGGCGCTTCGTCTTATTTAAAGTCCGTGGCCGGTGCGTGCGGAGGTGATCCTTTGCACATTGTGGCTAGACAATGTTATTGGTGGGAGCAGTGAGCTTTATTGAATACCCGTTTGCGCGAGCGAGCACCGTACAAGGAGAGGTCGATGCCATTATAGCCTTCGTCTCGCTTCTAGGCGTAATATCGCGCGGCTTGTCGCGTTCCATGTGTGGCGGAGAGTTTATCCTCGAGTGTGGCGGTGATGCGCTCCCTACGCAATGCTTCAACCACAATGTATGGACCTTCCCACTTGACTCCGACTTGCCAGCGGTCTCCACATGGAGTGTCGTTCTAGGGCGAGATCCCCGCTTGAACCTTCGCGGATACGGACCGGTCTCGATGCGTCGCATGCGCGCGCGTACTTTTGATGTGTTGGGCTGCGCTCGCGCGCACCCCATCGAGAGGTCAGGACACGTGGCGCTCCTCGTCGGGCGCTGGGCGAGGACCCTCCGCGATCCAGCCTTGATTTCTTGAGCGTGACCGCCTCGCCAAAAAGAAGCTTGAAGGCGTGAAACACATCGGGCGTGTTCTTGTTGTGCGAAGAGACCGAGGACGCCGAAGCTCACTCGGCCACCGCCCTTGGCGGCCCGACTAGGCGCTTTTGTGGCGGCGAGAGATGGCACCGTTCGCCCTTTCGATCGCTTCGTTGGGTGGGGATGCTGGCAACCGAGGCGAACGAATCATGATGCCCATGTCGCCGCGAGAACTCCTTGAATGGGGTGGCATCAAGCTGCAGGCCATTATCGGCGGTGAGTTCCACGGCACGCCGGCGACATATGATGTTCTGCGGAGGAAGCGCGCATGGCGCCGAGGTTATCTTGGATAGGGCTACGCCTCGACCACTGGAAAAGTATTCCAGTAGCGACTACCACGAACGCGCAGTCTCCGGGGCTTGGGGGAGCGGTCCTACTAGGTCGATGCCCAGCGTGCCGCCACACCGGGGAATAGGATTAAGGTTTGTCGGGGCCTGCGGATGATCGCCCCATCCACTGCACCCGCATCGGCGCCACGAGGTCTGGCGTCGATGATGGTGTCGGCGATAAAGCCTTGCTGAATGCTTTGCCGACCAATGTCCTTGGCGCGAGTGGGACTGCAAGCCCCGCATGGGTCTCCGCGAGCTTCTTTCCTTCTTCGCGAGAGGCGGCGCGGAGTGGTGCAGACTCCTGCTTGTAGGCGTCCTTCAAACACACGGAAGGATGCGCGCGGTGTTGCGGGCGCGGAGCTCGGCGTGGTCCTCGGCTCGGCAATGCCTGCAGAAAATTAAAGATGGGCTCGCCGATCGCCTGGGGCAGCGTGGTGAGCGAGGGCGCGTCGGTTGTTCTTGCGATGGCGCTGCGGCAACACCGTGAAACGCCTCGTCGGGGGTGGCGGTGGCGCTTGGCGCCGCCGCGAGCGTCGGCCTGCTCATTTTCCGCGCGAGGGATGGCTTTGACCGTGATGCCCAAGAAATGCCTTTTCCTTGCTCTTACGGCGGCGAGGTATTTAGCCTGTTTGGGGTCCTTGGCTTGATATGACTTGTCTACGTGGTTGGCCACCAAACACGAGTCCGTGCGGACGAGTACGCGCCGCGCGCCGATTGCCTTAAGCTTGGTCAGGCCGAAGAGTAGCGCCTCATACTCCGCTATGTTGTTGGTGGCCAGAAACGCGAGGTGCGCCGAGTACGATAGGCGCTGCCCCTCAGGTGTGACGATTACCGCGCCCACGCTCGCGCCCGCGATGCCGTAAGCCCCATCGACGGTGAGGGTCCAGACCGGGTCGTCGTGCCACGGCGGTGGCCGCGGGGTCCATTCTGCGAGGAAGTCGGCGAGGACACGAGATTTGATTGCCGTCCGCAAGGTGTATGTGAGGAGAACGGGCGAGCTCGGCGACCCCACTTGCCGATCGCCCGTGGACTCCTTGTTATGTAACATCTCCGCCGAGAAATGAGGAAGGCACTGTGATCGGGTGAGCCAAAAAATAATGTCGAAGTTTCCTGGAGGCCATGATCAATGAGTACGCTAGCTTTTCTAGCTCCGTATATCTCGTCTTGGTGCCTTGGAGGGCTTCGGAGACAAAGTACACGGGTCGCTGTACGGCGCCTTCCTCTGAGACGAGGATGGTGCTGACCGCCGTAGCTGATGCGGCTAGATAGAGCAAGAGGAGCCTCGTCTTTGGGCGACGAGTAGGGAGGCTCGCGGTGTTTCTTGAGCTCGTTGAAGGCCTCCGCGATCGCTATCCCACCGAAATCCGTCGCACCATGGTGTTTCAAGAGCGGCGAGACCCGTTCCGCCGCCCTAGACAGGAAGTGGCTTAGGACCGCCATGCGGCCCGCCAACCTCTGGACCTCCCTGGTCGTCTTGGCCGGCTCCATGCCCAGGATGGCCTCAACCTTCTCGGGATTCGCCGGATGCCTCGTCGGAGGCGAGGAAGCCTAGCGATTTGCCCTTTGGGCCGCCAGACGCATTTGTCGGGTTGAGCTTGATGCCGGCCCTCCTGAGGTTGTCGAAGGTCTCCTGGAGGTCCCGGCCGTGTAGAGCGAGCTGCCGGGTTTTGACCACCACGTCGTCGGCGTGGGCCTCCACATTCCTCCCGAGCCGGCGGCGAGGGCGCGCGACGAGGCGGTAAGCGTGGCGCGCATTCTTCAAGCGAAGGGCATTCGGCGAAACAGATGGTCGATTGGTGTGATGGCGGTCTTGTCCTCGTCGTCGTTGGCCATGTAAACTGATGATAGCCGGAGTAAGCATCGAGGAAGCTCATTAGCTTCGCATCCGGCGGTTGCATCGACCAATTGGTCGATCGTGGTAGAAGTAGTTGTCCTTTAGGCACGCCTTGTTGGCGCCGTGAAGTCGATGCACATCGCCGAGCCCCAGCGGCCTTTTGACTAGCACGGGGTTGGCAAGCCACTCTGGGTGGTGGACCTCACGAATGACCCGGCCGGAGAAGCTTTGCTACCTCCGCCTTAGCCGCTTGCTGCCGATCCATGGACATACGGCGGAGCTTCTGCCTGACCGGCTTGGCGTCAGGGTGAACCGCCAAGCGGTGCTCGATTATTGCGCGATCTACGCCCTTTATGTCTTCCGGCGACCACGCAAAGATGTCGGCGTTGTCCTGGAGTACTTGGAGCAGATCTCGCTCCACCTCCGCGGGGAGCCCCTCGCCGATGGACACAAACTGCCCCTCCGTTCGGAGTGGCACCTTCTTGACTCCACCTTCGGGCCGAGGCTTAGGCGTCCACCCCGGAGCGGAGGGGGTGTCATCAGGCGCACCCGATAGGGTGTGCACGGCGATGCGGACTCGGCCGCTGAGTTCGATCGTCTGGCGAGGTCACGGTTGCGAAGGCGGTGATCACGCCCTCCGGGCCGGGGAGCTTCATGCATAGGAAGGCGTGGTGCGGGATCGCTTCGAGGGAATTGATGGCGGGTCGTCCCAATATGGCGTTGTAGGAGTGCGGGATGTCTACGACGTCGAACATGACGTGCGCGCTTCGGCTGTTCCTCCCTTGGCGGAGCGTGGCGGAAGGACATGTGTCCCATGGCCTCCAGTGCTGGCCTCGGCCTTGAAGTGGAGCCCGGACGCTCGAGCGGCCGGGGATTCCCATACGCTCAAGGGCCCTGCGAGCAGAATATTCGCGAGCTTCCCCGTCGGCGAGGACGCGCGACATCGTGGCTGCGATGTGGGCACGAGCGACTAGAGGTCTTGGTGAGGCATGCGCCCGCCCGGCGTCATTCAAGGTGAAGGTGATGTTGCGGCGGCACCCATGGTGGCGGCCGCTCCACGGGGCCCCTAATAGGGAACCTCGGTGATGACGCCGGCCGTGCGGTGCTGCGTGTCTTCCTGCCGGAGGCTTGCGAGACCACCTTTCGGATACCGCTCATGGACTTGGCGAGGGCCGAGGGGCGAGTCGAGACTCGGCCATCACCGTCGCGACTCGTGGCTGCGGTACATGCCTTCGTGTAGTGGTTGCCGTAACCATGCACCTCGCACCACTTGCCGCAGTCCTGAAGCTCTTGCTCCGCGCGGGGCCGCTCGCCATGACCGGGTCCGTCTTCACATCTCCGGCCTTCTTTCCATGACATGGGGCGAGGCTCTGAAGGCGTTCGATCGAGGGCATGGCGAGCCTTTTGTGGTCTGCGCCGGTGACGCCGGGGCTTGCGCGTGTTGCCCGACGAGCCTTCCAGCGCCCCGGGGCCGTCGATTCCGGGAGTGTCCTCCCGGGGTTGTCGACTCCGGCCCTGCCTTGGGGATTATCGCCCACCGCCCCTTATACGGCGACGCGTCGCATGGCGAGTCGGGGTGTTGCGTCTCCAGCGTCTTCCTCGGCCCGCGCATACCCTTCCATTTTGTCGAAGAGCTTGGCAATTGTCTTGATAGGCTTACGCGTGTGGTATTCGGCCAGGGGGCCCGGGTGGAGGCCCTGTATGGCCGCGTTGATGACGGTTGACTCGTTCACGTCCTTGACTTGGCATCGCACCTTCGCGGCGCTGAAATAGTCTCGGAGGGCTTCGCAGGCTTTTGCCTTACGGCGAAGAGCTGGTTCGCGTCGACTTGCTCAGCGTAGTTCCCTTGAAAGTTGTTGTGAAGGCCGTCGCGGATCTGCTCCCATGCGTAGATGGAGTTTGGCTCTATGGTAAAAACCAGAAAGCGTCTCCTCCTTGCGAGGGGAGGCCCTTCGCCTTTGTGGTGTCATCGCCGCCGCGGCTTCGATCGCGATTTCGTACAGCGCCGCACGAACTCGCGAAGTCCAGTATCGCCTTTGTACACTCGATGTGCTGGGAACTTGAAGTCTTGGGCCACTCCGCTGCTGCAGACCTACCGAAAGCGGGGACTCCAGATCGACGTGCCGCAGCGGCATACGGCTAGATGTGGGGGCGTCTCGGCTGTCCGCCCTTTCCGGCGCGGGCTCTGGCGCGACCACTGGCGCGGCCTGCTGGCTCCAAGCCTCTTGTATGTCGCAGACAGCCCCACGAAGATCCCCTAGCTCCTGCTGGAACGCCCTGAGGGCCGCCAGCAGGGTGGCGGGGTTGGTCGTCGCGGCGCCGATGGTGGTCGGTCGGCGCAGCAGCCGGTGACGGCCGGCGTCGCGCGCGCCGATGGCGGGCTGGCGTCGCGCGCCGATCGGCGCCAGCGCCCGGTGGCGGGCCGGCGTCGCGGCGCCGATGGCGAAGGCGGCCGTCGCCGCGCCGGTGGCGGGGTTGGTCGTCGCAGCGCGCGTCGGCGTCCTCGACCACCGCGCTGCGTCGTCGTCCCGCGCCGCGGCGGCCGTCTGCGGCTCGGTGCCTGCGGCGCTCGACCCAGCCGCCTTTTGTCCCGCGCCGCCGTCAACGGCTTTTTCGATGCCATCCTTCTTGGACTTGAGCTTGCTCCTGTCCCCCACGGACGGCGACAAGCTGTGTGGCTACTGCACCAAGCAGAGAGATGGTAGTGGAGAGTCGGGAGTGAATGATAGTAATGGCTTAGCCCCTTCCATGGCACATGTTCCATACATATATACATGGGAGTGCTTTTACAATTATACCCTTACATCTGAGTATCCCCTTCAGGGGCATTTATGCCATTGCACATGGCCTATTCTGGGCCTTACAACCCTCTACCAGGCCTGCTGGGTTTAGGTGGGGGCCACCCCTACAACAATATGCATTTGCATTTATTTTACATACAAGAGCTAAAATTGAAGGATTCACTAATGCTCTTTCACTTTTGAGTGATGCTGGAGGGATAGACTATTCTAACTATTTTTAGTTATTCGTACTAAATTATTCAATGTTTATCAGAAGTACAAACAAAAGTTTTAGGGAGTTTGCTTGCAATGACCACCAGCACTACCACAGGTAAGAAGACAAATATGTAGCGCAAAATCTTTGGTGCACTAGATTCCTCTAGATCAAGTGCTGGAGCACTGTACCAGTTAAGTTTTTTACTTGGCTTTACTTGGCAACATTTTTAACGAGGCAACCATTTAAATATTAATAAAGCTCATTATTACATTTGTACAATTTATTTTGTCTTTTTCAAATTCTACATATTTTTTAAATTATTATATTTTTATAATTTTCGGGTCGAAATAGGCTAGACAAGCCTCCTTGGTCCATCAGGCTAAACAGGCCCGTGTCAGCCTAGCCCAGCCCATCAGCTCTTCAACCCATGTCTAGGTCGCCGTCTTAGCTCACGGGCTAGCACGGCCATTTAGGCTAACGGACTAAGTGGGTCGTGCTTAACGGGCCCATGCCGGACCAGGCAGTGGTTCATCTACAGGTTCTTTACTGCACATGGATTTTCCTTTTGTTGCTATGTTGATTATGTTTTTATCTTACTAAACTCTTGTCGAAGAAAACATCACTTGACCTTCAGATCCTTAATTTACTTAAGTATCCTTTGAATTGTACTTATGAGTTTGTTCAAAAGGTAATGAACCTTAGGCGATATAATTCTTGCTGTTACACAAGAAGTTAGAGTACACTTACTAGTCCAATATGACCATGCACGACAGTGAGCTAAGTTAATGGATTTCCTTAAGCAAATTAATTTGTTTTCCAAATGATTTCATCGTACAGCACTGCACAACCAGACCGATCATAGCTCATAACTTTAACAAACTTTGGCAATCTATTTAGTACTAGCTAGGAACAAGCGTATTCAATTCGGTAAGCCAATTAAGAACACCAGTAGCCTCACACATGCATATTCAATTCCTCCTTTTCAAAAAGAAAAAATCAATCCCGGTAGCCCAATTAAGAACTCAAGCCTTAACTTGCAATTCCCGACAAGTACAAAATACTAATCATTACAAATTATGGACTTAATGTGCTTATTTGGCCTTTTTTTTTATGGTTTATGGCTGAAAAGCACTGTAGCTAGCTGAAAAAACACTGTAATTGACAGATGCTTATTTAGCATAATTAAATTAAAAAATATAAAAAATATGTTAGCCCATTACATATAATACAAACAAATACGAGAAAAAAAAAGAACCGGCAAAAAAGCTCAACAAAAAGCCAAAAGTTCAAAAAAAGACGAAATTTATGAATAGTAAAAAATAAGCCTGAAGCTAAAAGCTGAAGCCAAAACGATCACAGCCTTAAGAGTGGCACTCAAATGAAATCTACATGCCTTCATGCTACTAACATTTGGGTCTTTTTTCTATTGAAAAAAAAAAGGTGAATGGAGCGAGCAGCCAGTTCGGGGACAATATGGCTTCTGAAGAGATTTACAAGCTGGCGGTGTCAGAGATAAAGGTTCAGCTCTCCAACTCCAACTGATAAAGATGCAACCAGCAAAGGGGATTCGAGCTGTGCGAATAAATGCCTCTCAATCTGCTCAAGGCCAAGGAGCATTGGAAGGATTGGAGTCGCAGTACTTCCTTGTCATTTATTTACATTTGAGCATTCAGCTTATTGTGTCGCGTCGAACTGAAACCCGTGTGTCGTCGCAGTTCCAGAACCTGTGCCTGTAGCAGTGCAACCGTCGTGTCCTAAATTCCTGAAACATTTCAATGCGTTCTTCCTTATTCAGATTGCTGCTGGCCTGCTGCTGATGTTGTTGTTCTCTGCTGCATGCCTGCATTGTTAATTTGTTATTGATTGATTCAGGGTATGTTACAGTAGTGTAACATTCTTTTGGGCCGTGGGTGAAGGCTCTCATGGGCACATGGCCCAGTTTTCTGGTCGAAAACCTGACCAATCCAGCTCATGGGAACAAGAACAACATTTTACAGAAGGGAATTAGAAGCGGCAGAGAGTAATTAAGATTGTTAATAATTAAAGAAGGAAGAGAGAAATGAGATGGTTCATTCGATCTCCTCGTCTCGAATTCGCATGTGATGCCAGCTAGGGTCTCCTTGTCGCCTCGATCGGCTCCTCATGTGGCGACCACTCCAGTTCTAGAACTGCAACCATGTGGTTTCCAATCCGTCCATGGATCGAGCTGCTTTCGTCGGAGGGGGGATCGAGCAAAGTTGCACATGAAAGAGAAAAAGGAAAAAGAGAAGGGAAGAGGAGGCACAAGACTACACGTGGGCTTATCCGGTTAACGCGTGCACGGAACAGATCGGTCGTACACGGATCGACCAGGAGAGAGAGAGAGAGAGAGAGAGAGAGAGAGAGCAACTCTGAGGTACAATATCATCGATCATTGTACTGAACACAGATATATAAACAGCCTGCTCCCGGCATTCAGACCCTGCTCCCACATGGCCACATGCACAGTGGTTTCTTATGCTAAGCAAGTACCAGCTCATCGCTTTGGTCTAGCTTTTCCTTTTGTTTTGTTTGCCTCTCCTCCTCCTCCCCAAGGACCATGCATGCATTGTTCCAGGACAGTGCAGTGGTGGGTCTGTGGGTGTCCGAAAGACAAAGTTGCGTTCGAGGACAAGCATCGCCAGCCACCACCAGCAACAGCGTCGAAAAGGGGAGAAGAAACTAACCAGGCAAGCATGAAAGGAAGACAAGCATAAATGTAAACAAAACAAAAAGAAGACTGCAACGCAGTGCAATGGCAGCATGGTGTGCACATTGATCACCAAACTCGGAAAATGAGTTGCTAGCTAGAGCTGTTCAGGAACAGTAGCAAGCAAATGCTACAATCTTGGCCACTACGAGCATCTATCATGTGCTCTGCTCGTTGCCTTGCTTGCCGAGGTGCAGGGAACCAATGGTACTAGTTCTCGTACTACAGGGCAATTTTTTTTTTGGTGTGTAGGAGTAGGACGATAGGTTATGACTAGCTATGCCAACTTTCTTTTCCCTTCCTTTTGCACAAATTCTAATGTGGATTCCCCTCGGCCCCTACGATCCTTCTGCAAGATTAATCTATGCAAGGGAAAGGCAGCGAAAAGCTCGAAAGGAAGGCGGAGTGGCAAGCAAACAACGGAGGCACCACTTCAGTACTACTACTCCATTAGAGTGCGGACGCCACAAACTCTCCTTTACAATCCTATATATTGGTAATATTCACCCTTAAAAGGAAAAGCACAGGATGTGGTTTAGTACTATAATTCTCCCGTTACCAGTGTCTGTTCTGTGTCATCATCTTTTCCTAGTGATTAGATAGATAATGTAGCTGTGAGTAGATACTGGCAAAAGGCTGCTCTCCCCCTAACCCCAGTTTAGCCATTTAAATTTCTTTTTGAGAGAGGCTAACTTGTTCTCGTTTGGTGGGGCTCGAGATGCAATAGTTTAGTTTCTTGAGCTCTTCTCCGCATTTGGATAATGGTTCTTGTTTGCTTAACTTTGGTAGTTGGCATCGCACGTCGACCCAAGACGAGCTAGTGTCGGGGTGAAAACGGATTAAATGCGAATCGAATGTCATACCATATTGGTATTTGTATTTTCTAAATAGATACAAATATGCTTAAATATAAATATGAATCGAATATTGTAACGAATACGAATACAAATCGAATACTTACTCAATTCGGTTAAATTCAAATATCCTAAAAGACAATGAGGCTTTACACAAGAAATTCAAACTCCAAACATCCATAGAGCTTCAACATTCGGAATTACACGTCAAAACCACAAGCAACATAGTAACACAACACACACACACACACACAAAAATAGTGGGCTAGATGACATGGGAAATAAAACTGTCAGGTCTAGATATTATCCATATTAGCATTCATATTCAACTGAATTTTCTCATGCCACATCGTACTTATATCTGGCAAAAAATGTAGATACTATTTAGATTCATAATCGTTTTACAATATGAATATTATTTTTTCTGACCACATTCGCAACCATCCGAAAACATATGCCGGATAAAACGGAATATCGGATTAGTTTTTCACCGCTAGCTAGTGGAGTGAGACGTCATTGCCAATTATTGCTGAAATTTCCTGCTCCCCTGCCGCCGCAGCACGGAAGAAACGGATAAGTGATCGATTGATTATCCTCTGAAACCTGAATCCTCTAGCGCCACGGACTATCCATGAACTGAATTAATTTCAGGAACTGTTCACATATCCAGCGACGTTTTTCTATAAAATAGACCTCATAATCATCTGTTTTTATAAAAATAGACATCTCTCTAAATTCGAAAGACGCGACAGACGACACATCACCTGTCGTGCTGCTGTAGCTTGATAGGTTGGGTGGCGTGTGGCAGGGCAACATGCAGCTGGGCAGCAAGCTCCTGCCGAGCCGCCACTGTGCGGTTGCCTGCTGTCGAGCCTCCCTTAAGTGGTAGATACTATAGCACTATTGTAGTCTGAATGAGCTAAAATTTTCACACAACTATACAAACGAACATTTATCGTTTGAATGAGCTAAAGTTTTCACACAAATCTTTCATTTGAATCGCTAACGTGCTATAGAAATGCATCACTGGAATTCATTATGTACTGCGCAACAAAAATAATGGAAGTCAACACACACATTTTTCCTACGTCATTCGTCTCCGCCAACCATACAAGCAAGAATTTGTTGTCCGAATGATCTAAAAATTTTACATAAGACTTTCATTTGAATCGTTAACGTGCCATAGAAATTCACCATTGGAATTCATTCCGTATTGCGCAATAAAAATAATAGAAGTAAACACATACGCTTTTCCTTATATCGTTTGTCTCCGTCAACCATACAAACGAGCATTTGTTGTTTGAATAAGCTAAAAATTTAACACAAGACTTTCATTTGAACCACTTACGTACCATAAAAAATTTGCCGCTGGAGTTCATTCTACATTGCACAATAAAATTTGTGGAAGGTAGGACATGCACTTTTGCATACGCCGTCTGACTTTTTCAACATTTAAAAGAGAGTAATTGTGAGGGAGAGATGCATGCTCATGACGAAAGCGAGATGAGTGGGTACGTGATACACCCATGACCCCTGTCTTATTTCTGAAGCATGACGGTAGCAAGATGAGTAATTCTTAAATTTTATCCCACAGAAAACTTTTAATTTTAATTAGTACTAATTAAAAATGATTAGTACTAATTAATTATGAGTGCAATAAATTATTGTGCTCGCTAAATTAGCACTACATGATTAGCGTTAACTAAATACAATTAACACTGAATAAAATGCTATTAATTTAGCGCTTTAATTATGACTAATTAATCCCTATTATTACTAATTAATTGTGATTAGTACTGATTAACTACGCTTGTCGCTAATTAATGAGTGAACAGTGCTGTTACAGAGGTGAGCAAACGTGCTACAGTGCATACCGCAGCATGGCGGGTCGGCAGGAGCTGGTGCCATACCAGATTGCCCAGCCGCGTGCCATCCAACATGCCGAGCTATGGAGGTACGGTAGATGACACATGTTATATGCCACGTCTTCTGAACTTAGAGATGGACCATTTTATAAAAGAAAAGTGCTAAAAGGTCAAAATTAAAAGAAACTGTGCTCTATGCGCGGACAGTTCCAATTCCTTATCAAGAAACCTAAGTTTATGCTTGAAGCATGATCATGCATTCGCAGCTCAATAGAAAGCATCACCCTAAAAACAATTGGAGTACTAATTACTATAGGGAAGGCATCTTCTTCTTTTATTTTTCTGCTCGGCCTCTCGAGTGGCTAACGTGAACGGGGAGAGAGGGAGGGAGGGAGTGGCTAGCCGGGATCGGTTCTATCTGCCTGCCTAGCTAGGCATGCCGTGCCGGAATGCCAGCGAATAGCGTGGACAGTAGCAGCGAGCGTGAGCGCAATCCACGACGACCACCGCTTTTTTTCCTCAGTGCGCGAGATGCGGATACTCCAGCACCGGCTCTCTCTCTACCCTGCTTTAATCAATTTGACTAATCTTTCAAACAGCACACACATATAGATATGACTTGCTCCGTAATCGTATTAATCAAGAAAGCAAGGCATCGCCATCACATTCGTAATCACAGGGCTGGGCGTCTGGCTGCCTGCCTGCCTCTGGCTTTTTAGCTGCAATGATCGACCAATCTTAACTCCACAAGTGCATGCGCCGCTGCCTTTTTTTTTCACAGTTTTCATTTGCACCCACAGGTGAGAGATACACACGGTAGTGTTTTTGCTTGCTCTTCAGGTGCCACGGAGTACTACTAGCTTGTGCAGTGGTAAGAACAGATGCATGTCTCTGTTTTCAGGCCAGAGAGGAGATGATGAACTAGGTAGGAAACAAACAACATAGCAGTCCAGTCCAAGATGGGGGAGCTAGGTGGGCGCACTAATGATCGAGCGAGCTAGCTGGTCTTAACTCGCTCTCGCTCCTCACCAATCCGGTCAAAAGAGACGCAGGCGGAGCAGGGGCTGCAGCTATTTGCAGCAGCGGAAAGCAGCAGCAGCAGCAGCTAGCCTCCCTCCTCTGCCTGGAATGGATGCATGCCCTGATGATGGCTTCTCTATTCTCATCCCATTACCATTACCAGTGCATGCCATGCCTCTCTCCAGATCAAGGGCGAGTACAACTGAATATAAACACTTATACTAAGATCAAAAATCATAAATCTAACAAAAAAATCCATCCCAAATAAGGATATCACTCCAGCTCTCTCTGTGGGTGTGTGGGAGAGCGCGAGAGAACAAGGGAGCTAATAATTTCAGCGCAACAACATTCCATTCTGCAGAAGCATCCTGCAGAGTGCGCAACCACACGCCCACCGGCCAAGCTCGATCAACCCGGCTTTCAATGCGCAACTTCCTCCTCCGCTTCACCTGTACTTGCACTGACTCGTCCGAACACACCCCCCACCCCGCCGCACCACGACAACACACAAACAAAAATAAATTTCTGCACGAGAGAGAAAAAAGAACGGGACGGATGCAACGTTGCGAGAATATGTGACGGTTCCTTTGATCTGAAACCCCGCTCATTTTCACTTAAACTTTCAATTCACTTTTTACTATTTTGGATTTTTGCTTTTTTGTAAGTTTTTATTTTTTGAGCTTTTCGCCAGTTCATTTTTTAGTATTCGTTTGTATTATCCATGATAAGTTAATCTATTTTTTCTATTTTTAATTTTTTTTAAAATTTAATTATACTAAATAAACTATCATCAGCTATAATGTAATTTTAATCATAAATCAATTTTTTTCCGCCCAATTGAGCAGCCTGCAAATCAAGAAGGCCCCCTCCGTACTGCCAAGTTGCCAACGATACATACAAATTTGGAAATTTGAGAAGAAAATTTCTCCGTCGATCCTACTACTGCCGCCGTACATACAACGCCACCGCCGTGATTCCATTGCCAAGGGCGTAGAAGCAGCTACTAAGCGTAGTAATGCTTGCTAGTCTTTTAGCTTCGCCCCTGGGGAATGCAATGCGACCGTCCAATGTGGGCGGGTTAGTACGGTCGGAGGAAGTCGTCGGAGTTGGCGATGGAGTCGGCGGTCGGCCAGGCGGACCGGAGCAACTTCAGGAGGTGCTGCGCCTTGCGCTTGGCGCGGTCCGAGCACCCGCCCTGCACCATCAGGAGCAGCTGGCTCATAGCGCCCGCGCGTACGGCCTCCACCTGCAGCGCCTCGGACCCGCCCACCACGGCCACCAGCGCGCCCGCCGCGTGCTCCGCCGCGCGCCCGGACATGGTGCGCACCAGAGCGGCCACCGCCGCCGCGCCGCCACCGGCGCCCGCGACCACCGCGTCCCGACCGCCCTCAGTCCGGCACAGCCGCTCCACCGCGGCCAGCGCGCGCTCGGGCTCCCCTGCCCCGCTGCCCTCCGCCACGCGCCGCGCGAGCGCCGCCGCCGCGCCGGCCGCCACGGCGCGGGGGCGGTTCTCCTTGGCCAGGCAGAGCGCGAACAGGCCCCGGATCCCGACACGCACGGCGCGCGCGTTGGCCTTCTCCTCCACCAGCGCGACCAGCCCCTCCATAACCCCCTCCGCCGAGCCCAGCACCGTCCTGGCCTCCGCACCCGACGCCGCGGCCGCCGCCTCGACCACGGCCCCCGCGTTAACCTTGGCCTCCAGCGTTGTCCCCTGTCCTCCAAGAACCTTCCCGAGCCTGGTCACCCTCTCCTCCCTCCCCACCACCTCGATGGCCTCCGCCTCCCCCATCCCGACCAGGGCGAGCACCGCCATGGCCTCCGCCTCGACCTCCTCGCCGCCTTCCCCGAACGCCGCCTGGACGAGGGCGGCTCTGGTCTCGCGCGTGGCCATGACGAGCCTGTTCTTGTCGGACTCCCTGGCGAGCGCCCTGAGCTTCCTGAGCGCGGGGAGGCCGGGGCCCTGGGCGATGAGGGAGCGGATGAGGTCCGGGTCGGCGGGCTGCTTGGGCGTGGGGATGCGCTCGACGCCGAGGGAGCGGTGCGCGACGCACCACTCCTGGATGAGGCGGCGGAGGGTGTGGTTAGGGATGAGCGTGAAGTCGGCGAGCGGGGCGCGCGTGACGGGGCAGGTGGTGTTGCCCGTGGCGACCCAGGACTCGATGCTGGCGCGGTCGTAGGTCTGGCCGGTGGCGACGGTGACGGGGTCGCGCATGAGCTCCAGCGAGATGGGGCACCGGAAGTACCACGGCACCTGCACCCCCGCCGTGTCCAGGCCCAGCGCCAGCGGCACGCTCCCCGGCATTGGCAGCGCCCGGCGGCTCTTGCTCTTGCTACTACGGCTCGTCGTCAGCTCAGGCGCCGTTCTGATTTGGATCTGGCCTGGCTAGCTAGCTCGCGATGGAGATGTGATCCGCGTGCGTGCGTGCGTGGGTAGTGGATGGGTTGGTGGTGGGTGGAGTCGTGCAGCGGAGTGGACTGGTGGGAGTGAAGCGGGAGGGAGACGAAGCGCGCCTGGTATAAGTAGCGGTATGTGAACTGTTTATACAGATGGTATTATCGCTATTTTTAAAAAATTTAACCTTCGAACACACATTTTACAAATCTAACCCTCTACCGTGCTACTATCGGAGCTGGGCAGGTCGGCTGCCAAGCAACTAGAGTACGGGAGCAAGCCGGTGGCACACTGTGCATGCAATTAGCGCTTTTGATCAGTGTCAATTGTATTTAATTAGCATTAATCATAAAAGCTTAATTGATGCTAATCATGTTCATTGAGTACTAATTGCATTTGATTGCTGCTGCACGCTGGTTGTTCGATAGGTTGGAGCTTGTTATTGTAGTTCGGGTGGTTATCTGTCGGTTCTTTTAACTCAGTAGGTCTATAAAGGAGATTAAATTTATAAAAATAATTTTAAAGATTAAATTTGAAAAAAAATAGAGACAGTAGACTTGTGTGAACTGTGAACAGTTGCGACAGGTGGCCAACACGTGTGGGTTGAGTGCAGGTTTCTCTTGTGAAGACTAAGTGCATCTCCAATGGTCTGAGTCAGCTAACTATATGTATGTACACATCAGCATATATCCTATATGGAGAAAAGAGAGTACAAAAAAAATCGAGCCAGCTCTTCCTTAAGCACTAGTCTATAACGCCAAACGAGGCAGCCTCTATAAATTCTGTGTGTGCATGTAAGTATCAAATAGCTATCCTTATAGATAGTTTTTTAGAATGCTAGCTTTAGTGTGTACTACATAAATGATGTGGAAGTCTTATAGTTAGTTGCTAGCTATAACTATTGGAGATGCCCTAAGAGCAAGTTTAATAAGGCTGACTGTGCTAGCTATAAGGGAATCCATGTCAGCATAGTCCTATGTGGAGGGAAGAGAAAAGGAGAGAGAGAGCCAAGCCGGCTCCCATGCAAGAGTCAGGCTATAGCACAGGAAAAGAGGCGTTATCCATGCATGTACCAATAGAACTAACTGTTATACCCATGCATGTATTAAATGATCAATACCTATGTATGTATTAAATGATTGAGAGCTCTTGTAGAGACAACTTATAGCCAGCTTATTGTATGAGTTGGCTGCATCTTACCTTTTGATGACATGGAAATATATTGGAGATAGCAGCTATCTATACTATTAAACTTGCTCTAAGGGCACTCCCAATGCTACACCTCAGCCTATGTCCATGACCATAAATGAGGTGCCACATAGACAAAAAGATGACATGGCATAAGAATAAATGAGGTGAGAGATTAAAGTTGAGTCTCATGCAAGACATGGTGTGAGGTGAGAAAACCAACACACCAAGAAACAGCAAAAACAACACTAGGGCTTTAACCGTGTCCTCGAGTCGCGCTCCCACCATTAGCCAGGATTAGATGTGGAATCAGTATGATTGGATCAAAAGCAATACAACAGGCCACAGGAATAAGATGAGAGAGTTGATCTTTAGTACATGCAAAAATTTAATGCACATTTCTTCTATAGAAACTAGTATAGAAACAATGCATTGGGATGCTAGTGTCTAAACAAAAATTAAATACACTCTCTCCCTCCTTAGACATGGCTATAGACACTCTCCATTGGGAGTGACTAGCAGTAGTAAAAACTCCAAATCTTACCAGTATTACATCCCGGGGGATTCCCGGCCGGAGCGAGCGTCCACGTCGCCCTTGCGCTCGCTCCGGCCGGCGCGTGGCGCCCAAATTTCAGTACGGTCTGGTGACCTTTTTTGCGAAAAAGTCCCTGCACTTTTCGGAAATTATGTAAAAGTCCTTGGCTCTCGCGAAAAGGTCCCTGCCAGTTTTGTTTTTTTAAAACATCCCTCCCCTTCACCGAAATTTTTTATCCTTTGCAGGATAGCGCCCCGCGGTTTTCTAAATTACGTACAGGTCCTCGTTTAGTTACGTACAGGTCCTTGATTTTTTACGAAAAAGACCTTTGGCTTTTCCGAAAATACGCATGTGTCCTCGATTTTTTTTAAAAAAGCTCCTCACGAATTACCGTCTCTTTTATTTCGATCAACACGCTAGCTAGTGCGGCGTAACGCCGCGCTTATGTTGCTAGTTAAAGCAATATATGGATTAATGGATGGCATGGCGTGGAATTAGCAGATCATTTCTGTGCAAGCGCCAAGCGGCCAATGTATAGTTTTTTTCCAGCTGCGGTACTGCAGAGCAGGAGCTAGCGCGGCACACATGCACGGTCACATGCGGCTCGTTGGCTTCTCCTAACTAGAGGAGTCGTTGTCGCCTCGCCTTGCCTTGGGGTCTAGAGGAAACGAGAGTACAGGAAGCGAACAGGCTAGCTTAGCGTAGGGTGTTAGGGAGATCCACAGACACCTACGAGCATACTAGTTAGGTTTGGCGATTGGCACTCTACGGAAAATGCTAAATACTACTGTTCCAATATGTAGCTTGGAATTAATACTAGTGTGGAATGCTGCTGTACCGTCTGCATCTCAGATCATCTTTAGTGTATTAAATCGAAATCGGTTTAAAATAATACTATGTAAGTATTTTAGAAACTAATTTTTTTTTCAATATATTGAATCGATTCATACTAATAACTAGAACCCATGTTACATTAAAAAAATCACAAAATAATAATATCCTCTCTAAACCACACTCTCTTATATAGTTGTTTAATACTCATATGAATTATTAAATGTTTTGAATCGACTCTTAAATAGTATCCGATTTCATAACTTTTTTTTTGTTAAAATCGATCATTCTAATGAATTGAATCGATTTAATACCATTTCTATTTTTATTTAAACCGATTAAAACATAATATTGGAGATAGTATCAATGAGCACATAACGGATCGATCGCTCGCGTTGGTGCGTCCGACAAGAAGCCAGGAAGGATCATGCATGCATGTATTCGCGATCTAGCGAGCATGCATCCCCGTGACACCTCACCACCAAGGTGGACGGGAAGAAGCAGGAGAGAGGGACACATTTGTTGCATGCATGCACGGCAATAAGATCGCAGTATACATCAAGCGAAGAAAGGATAGAAGGCACGGTATGTAAGCAATGGAATTAGTGGTGTTAAAATGGGTTATGTCTAACAGGTCAGCTCTTGGCCTATTACTTATAGACATGGCTCACGGCATGGCATGAAGGTGTGAATCGTGTTTAGACCGTCACCTTGGCTTACTGTGTCGGCACAGCACAAATAGTGTCGTGCTTAGGCAGGGCATAGGCCGGCACAATACAACCCACCAGGCATGCATGGCCCATTGGCACGAGTAGCCCGTGGGCACAACCTATTTGGCACGAAAGCTGACAGTTGGGCACGGGTCAGCATGATGGCGCAACTCATTTGACCCGTTTAGCCTATTTAGCAAGACAACGATAGTTTTTTTCGAAAAATAAATATAGCCACTTTGAGATCGTTTGTGAGTTCAAAAATATGAAAAATTCAAATAATCTAAAAAAATTTCTATAAATAGCCAGCATACCCCCTTCATCAACCCACACTCAAACTAGCATTCTCCTTTCCTCACTCTCTTGTGAAATTTCTGAAGATCTTTGTGGTAATTTGGCAAAATTCGGAATAATTTTACAAAAAATCCAAAAATTCAAAATCCGGCATGCATTCAAGTAAAGAGGTAATAATATTAATTTTTATGTTGTTATATTGTTCTTATTCCTCTTAATTGTGATATAAAATAGGTACTAGTTTAATTTTGTATTTATATTTTGCAGTTTTCCGCATTGCTAAATTTCTTCATGGAATATTTTGATGAAATTGCTACGAGTAAGTACGGAAATGATTTGGAAGATCTTGCATCGTTTGGGATAACTCCGCCTCCACCTCAAATGGCCGAGGCCGCCGCCGCCGAGCAGACCGTGGTTGTACCATCATTAGGTTCTACAAGTGCCTCTCCTTCAGCAAGCACTGGAGCAAAGAGGTCCAAACTCAACACGTCGAATGTGTGGGAAGATCTTAATAAGGTCATGAAGCAATTACCATATGGAGATCAGGTAAGAGTTGATGTTTGTAAAATATGTCATCATGAATTATCTGTAAAAATCTACAGGTGGAACCGGCCACTTGCATAGACATGCCCAGAGATGTAAAGAAAAATAAGACATCGCCATGAGGTAGAAACGGCTGGTGTACAACCCCGATGGTATGGTATGTAACTAGGATTATAATCCCAAGGTAGTTCGAGAATCTTTAGCTTGTTTAATTAATTTGCAAGATCTTCTTTTGAATTTTGGTGCGTCCGATGCATTCCAAAAATACATTAGAACTGCTCATAATCCTAAATTTTCTCACGTATCTAGATAGACAACCACTTGAGATTTAGTCAAGTACTACAATGATGGTCATGAAAAATATTAAAGAACTCTTTGGATTCTATACATTTTCGGTAGCCTTAACCTCGGACATATGGACTGGCCGTGCTAAGGTAGATTATCTTAGTGTAGTTGCTTATTACATAAATGATGGCTAGGTGTTACAAAAGAAAATCATAGGTTTTTAACTAATAGACATAGCGCACACATGAGAATATAGTAGAATGTATTACCAAAGTGGTTAAAGATTTTGGTTTTACAAATATTTTTTTTGCAATTACCCTGAAAAATGCTGCAACAAACTCCAGGACAATAGATATTCTCACTCCCTTATTTAGTACATACGCTGAATTTTTCTTGCTACATCAGCGATATGTCTACCATATTATTAATCTTATAGTTAAAACTGGTTTGAAAAGTTTGGATCCATATCTTCAAGCTTTTTGTGATGCTGTTTCTTTTATAAATAATGCTAACTAATGAATTGTAGTATATAAGACCTACTGAATTACGATGGGTGTATGTCCATGAAAGTTCGCTGTGGACATACCAGTATAGTGGAACTCAACTTATCTCTTGTTACAAAATATTTTACCATACAAACCCACATTTTCTGTTTTTATTCACACGCACTATCACAGCCATACCGACAACACACTACTGACTGAGCAGCATTAGTATGCTGCTAAGAAGTTACTAGCATTTCTCGAACTCTTTTATGAATCCACTGTTGCTTTTATTCGGAGTGTACTATCCAACATTTCCGGTAGTTATCCATCATGTTCTTGCTATTGGCGTTCACTTGAAAAAAATTTGAAAATGACATAGTGTTACGAGAGACTGTGTGCGCAATGAAAACTAAATATTTAAAATATTAGAATGACATTTTGTACTTATACGTATTTGCATTTATTTTAGATCCACGAGCTAAAATTGAAGGATGCACTAATATTCTTTCAATTATAGGTGATTCTATAGGGATAAATTATTCTAACTATTTTATAGCTCTTTGTTCACCTATATGAAGTTTACCATAAGTACATTTTAACATCAATAAAAGCTCGTTATTACATTTGTATAATTTATTGTATCTTTTCTATAATTTTTATAATTTAATGTGTCTTTTCATATACTTTTTTATAATTTATTATGTCTTTTTCTAATTCTACATATTTTTTAACTATTCAGTTTGTTTAACTTTTCAAGCCGAACGTGCTACACAGCCATCTCACAAAGCATATCAACCCCAAGTTCTTCTATGCTCATGAATTGCAAAAGATGATCGAAATTAAGGTATTGCATACTAAGTCATGTGAAAATCTTGCAGACTTATTCACTAAGTCACTCCCAGCATATAGTTTTGAAAGATACGTACGAGAAATTGGAATGATGAGATTTAAAGAAGTACAGAATTCAGGGGGAGATTTTTCTCAAGCCCGTTATTAAAACTTGATCACGAAGATCGAGTACCCAAAGAATAAATCCTGAAAATTAAATGAAATTAGGTGGATTGTACTCTTTTTTTTTCTCTTGATGATTTTTCCTAAGTTTCTGGGCCAAGATTTTTAATGAGTCAATTTATGCAACACAGCATAACATGTATCATGTACTGTTTCTCCAAAATTTTTCCACTGGGTTTTTATGGAGTTTTGATGAGGCGTGAACGTATCGGATGAGTGCACAAGGGGGGTGTTGGGAAACTTAGGCCTGGACTTAAAGCCTTGGTATATGGTAGGTACATCACCACTAGGCTATATATAGAGAGTCCTATTGGCTATTCTGTACATGTGAAAAGAGATAAAGCAATAAAGAAAAGAACATGAATTCTTTCCCTCTATCTCTATATTTCCAATATATTATTTGCATCATCTATATTTGATCATCTCTTTCAACATGTTTTACCAACTGGTACTAGTATAAAATGAGAGGCCTTCAGCCAAACATCTCTATTTACTACAGCTCTCGGCTGTCCGAGTTTCCCCCACAACAGTGTTCACTCCCTCCTATCCGAATCAAGCGCATGACCAAGCAATTTTCTAGGCCGAGCAGTATCATCGAAGCAGCGTCCACTGTATAACTAATGGCATCGATCCAAATGGCGACGTTTCCCGGCCGCTGTTTCCGATGCACCCACGCAGGTTTCCGCGCCTGCCTGCGCCTGTGCGTCGGCAGCGGCGCCCAATCCGGGCCGCCCATCCCCCGCCCGCCCGCACGCGATCTCACGGCCCCGAAGGTGCGGTCAAACACCTCAGCCTACACGACCTTTATGGGGTCCCGTCCCGGGGAAGAAGGGAGAGGAAGCCTGGCGCTCGCTCTGCGCCTCGCTTCCACGCGTCGTCGCTGGCGCTTACCGGAGGGGGGCGGGGCGACCCGGTAAGGACGGACAGGTGGGGCCCACCGTCTCTGGGCGCAGATATTCCCGCAGGGGCCAAGCCCACGGCGTCCTAATCGTCGAGTCGAGGAGACCGATGCGGACACGTCGGACGCTGCCGTGGGGGAGGGGCCCGCGGGCACACTATCCGTCCATAGGGAGAGGAGGAGGTTAAGGATGTGTTTGGTTGGAGGGAAGGAGTGAGATGGGATGGTTCCTTAGACCAAATCTATCTGTGTGTTTGGTTGGAGGGATGGAGTGGGATGGAATGATCCAAAGTGGGATGAGGCTGTGCAAATTTAGAGAATATTCTTCTTAGATGCTGGACCATGTGGTTCCACTTTTTTTGTGAAATTATCTTATCCCATCCCCATCCCATCTCATCCCACCCTATCCCTCCAACCAAACACATCCTAAGTAGATGGGTGACGTGTCGCGCGTGCGGGCGGGCGTTCGGGGCGCTGGCGGGTGGGCCCTGGCTAGTGTTCCCCGGTCAACGGGCAGGGGGATGGCGGGCTGGGTCGCACGTGCGGGCACAGCTGGCGTGGGCGCCTCAGGTTTTCACCGCAACTCACTCGGCGCGAAAATTTTTGCTGTGTAACGTGGTGCACGCTGAGTCCTGTAACAAGTCAACTGGACGGTAACACGTAGCATAAAAATAATGTAGCACTATGTTCTGTAGTGAAAACACTACAATATTGCAAAAAAAACATTTTTTTGTGCTGTGGCACAATTTTTGTTTTTTCTATGCTACAGTGTTTTACAATGCTCGGCTCGTGTTAAACCTGGTTGGCTCACTACATGAACCAAAATATACAATCGTTACACAATAAAATTTTTCGGGATTCTTGCCCCCTTTTGATGCTTGCTTCCTCCTCACATTGCATCAAGCATGATTCCTAATCATTCTTCCTCTCGAGCCGATGGGATCGGTGGCACTAGAGTAATTTTTTTAAATATAGCTTTTCAACTTATGAATTTTTAATTGTAGTCTCTTCACAACCATGGAAGCAACCTACCGAGCTAGCTAAGCTTAACAGCCAGATAGAGCGATGGTAACACTCGGCAGGACATAAGTACAATATTAATTTAAGGATGCATTAGTATTTATCGTAAGCATGCATTAGTGCAAGCATGCATTAGTATTAGTACTTAAACATAATCATGTATTAGCGTAAGCATGCATTACTTCATGTGTTAGTTTCCTTATACCGTGGTTGTCCAATGCGACAGGTACTCTCGGGCCTGCTCGACACGACAGGCTGTCACCTACCACACACGGTCATCACCTACCGAGCTGATGCTCACTCCTGCAGTATGCCTAACCTTGACACATCCGATCCCTGAGCCTAATCCCAGTCCATGCCGTTGACCAGTGTTACCTCCAAGCTTCCTATACAATAAAGACGAAGAAACCAATTCTGGACATAAATTCTTCACAACTTGACCCACATTAGTCCAATATGCTTCATGCACTATGAATGTAATGACATAGTACTCCAAAACTCAACCCATGACTATTTCTCACAAAATTTTCAACCGCTCTTGGTTACCTTTAGAAAAAGCCAGTTGACCGTCATTGAGCGACCAGTCAGACTGCTGGCCCCGGTTGGACCACTCGGGTTGTGAACCTAAAAAAAATACCTCTATAGAAAATAAGTACTGCCTACTAGAAGCTAGCACAATCAAACCCTCAGTCATACCGCACCCTAAACCCGATACTACCGCACTTGAAGATTTTAGATTAAATTGAGAAGGATATAAGCACTCAAAATCCAAAAGTACAGAGGGCCATTCTGACTGCCAACTAGTGGTTAGTCTAATCGCTTCCGTCGGCTAGACCGCCCATTTTGCCAGTTAGACCACCAAGTATTGATAAGACCGAAAATTTGTAAACTCTTACAAATTTAAACTTCAACTCGATATGACTGTCAATTATTCAACACAAGTAAATCATAGGCATTCTCAACATAGGTCTACAACCCATAACTCTGTTGTCCCATCGAGAATTTGTTGGTTCAAGCTTTAAATATGTTCGAAGTGGCGTAGCCTTCATTGAAACAAGGCCCCCTTCATTTCAGCTTATAACTTCTCTCGAACAAATAAACATGGCGGCTTCTCTGTTATCTTTTAAAGTGACTTATTGGGATAATTTTTTTGAAGTGGCTTATCGATATTAGATTCGTTCGCACAAGTGCTCGCGCTAGGCCAAAAACTATAAGTCACAATCATAAGCCATAGCCGAAAAGAGCCCACCCAAAAATTGCATGCATGATTAGCACACAACATTTGTTCGCACTAGGGGTGCATTCACATTAATACTAATATTGTGTCATATGTAATCGGACTTGTCTACTTTCCTGATATAATCAAACAAAGGGAAAAGCTAGTCTAACGATTTTCATTTTTTTGATAGAACAATATGTAAGCATGAGATGGACTGATGGAGCATAGTCTAAATTAATTGAGCTGCCGGTATTCTTTTTTATTCTAGTTACGCTATGACTGCACATGCTGACACGAAGGAACACCGCGGAAGCTCCCCGATCGGTCATATGTTAGTTACGAGAAAAAAAGTGAGCCATCGATCGATCCCACATGTTGATTTTGTTTTTGGTTTGGTCAAAATACAATCTAAACTTGGATTAGTAGTACTGGAAATTACTAATCTATAAATGATTACATTGTCTCCGCACGTTACGTGCGAATTGAAGCACACTTAACTAGGCTGTGTACGTACGTAGTTCTCTATCGATAAACAACGAATATATATGTATAGGGAACAACTGCGCACTCACCACGGTAAAAGAATTCTTAGGTTAGAATGCGAGAACCAAAATGTTTCCGGTAAAATTTCTGTACGTTTTTTTAAGGCTCATGCGCTTCAGATGGGCCACATCTTTGCATAGTAGCTCTCCACTGCAGTAGCACAGTAGTTGCACTAGCAGGAACTACTACCACATACTATTTGAATGGCTTGTTGCATGCTGGAGATCGAAACAACGTTAATGTAAACATGTGTGTTGCCGACCATGCACAGTGAGAACCCGGCCGGCCAGTAATCGAATCGGAACTTGCCTAGCCAGCCTACGTACGTGTGCTGTGAGCACGAGGCATGCAACAATCCAATCCGGCCCTGTGCTCCGGTCCCCAGCACCGACAGCGGTTTTGTGGCCTGGCTGGCCGGCTCTGTAGTCAGTAACGTGGACTACTAGCTAGTGCAGGAAAAAGGCTAGCTTGGACCTTTCACGTCACATGCATATGATGCATGCGTGCATGGCCCGGCAGATATTACTCGGGGTTTTTTAAGGCAGATGAATAACCTCTGGGGATTACTCTAGATTTTTTTTTTGAACTCGGGATTACTCTAGATTGGCAGCATTGTACTGGTGCTAGTAGACGGAACGACGGACGGGACGGATTGAAAGGTGCATGCGTGCGTTGCCTGGATAAATAGGTGCAGGTCACTGCTAGGTCGGTCGATCCATCGGCACTTGGACAACGGATCGCGGGGAGAAACAGGTTGCTCCAGCGCCGTGCTGTCGCCGATCGCCTGCTTCCTTGGGTCCTGGGGGCTAGCTCTGAAAGCTCTCGTGTCATGGCATCAAATCCAAGAGATCAGATCAAGATCAAATCAAGTCGCGGTGTCAGTGTGTAAGTGCAATGCAATCTGAGCCCTGTGCGGAGGTCAGAGGAGAGCGCGGACGCGCGACAGGCGACCCGAGGACTCGAGAGGGGGCAGCCGCGTGAAAAAGCTGGCTGGTGGTCGATCCAACAGCGGCGCGCGTGCGGATGCCGCCTCCGTTTTGGGCAGGCAGCGTCCGCTCTCGGATGCACGCACGCGTCGCTCGCTTGCCGTCAAATGACAAAGCGACCAAGCTTTCTAACGTCGACTCGACCCGAGTCATCTCAAGACTCACCAGTCGTAACACATGCGTCCAATCTACTCAATTTGTCAATTTGTCAGTCGCATCCAATCTACTCAATTTGCCGACGAACCAATCGGGACCAAACAGCTTTGCAGGTTGTGTGCGGGTCGATTTGGCTTACTTATATACTGGATGAAAAGTGAATACGGATTATCCGTATTGTTCGATTATCATAATTAATAGGATATAAATATGACATATATTTTCTGATTAATAATTTCCACTATGAGGACCTGTTTACTTTAGCTGCGGCTTATGGCTTTTGGCTGAAATTTTTGAATTTTGGCTGTTTACGGTACAGATTACAGAGAGATCGATACTCATTTGCGATTTTGGCTGGTATAGATGTTGGGCTTTTAACGTGTACTACGTTTAACTTGTAGACCCCGTCTTGAGAAAATACTCCATTTAAAAGTTAGGTACTGTAGCGGCTACGAAAAGCCGACCGGCTTGTGGCCTCCCAAACAGGCCCTAAGAATAACCTCACGTAGAGGCATTTTTTGAGAGGCACTTTTCAACTCGCCTTTAAAATTAGAGTTAAATTACTTAGAGACACTTTAAAAATCGCCACCAATCTTTGTACTATAGAGGCGGTTTTGAGATGTTTTAGAACCACGTGCAAAATTTGATCTTATAGAGACATTTTTGAGATGCTTTCTAATTTTACGCAAAGTTTTTTTTTTTGTTGTGTAGAGATATTTTTTAGACGCTTTTAACTATCTCAAGACTTTTTTTCGTGCTTTACATGTGTTACATGATCTACATATAAATATTGCAAGGTGTGTTAAATGATCTATATATAAAATTGTAAAGCACAACTAAATATGTGAAGTGGTGAGGTTGAGATAGCTAGTGCAGTATATCCAAGAGAAATACTACTCCTATAATGTCTAGAGTTCGAGTACCAATCTTTGAAAGAGTGTACACATTTTTTAGATTTTATTTTCTATGGCACACTACAGTAGTGGCACAATTTAACAATACTATGAAGTGCCTTTATTCCCTTAGAAACACAATAAAGCACCTCTATAATTTTATTTTCTATGGCACACTACAGTAGTGGCACAATTTAACGCCACTATCAAATACTTTTATTCCCTTAGAGACACAGTAAAGCATCTATATAAAATATCACAAAGGACATTTTCTGTGGTACACTACAGTAGTGACACACTTTAACGCCACTATGAAATACCTTTGTTCCCTCAGAGACACAACAAAGCACCTCTATTAAATGCCATAAAGGATACAGCGTAGTTTCAATATGATATTTTAGTGAGTTTTGTTAGTTTCAGTATAGAACAGCTGAGATGATACTATTGGAGATGCCCTAAGTATGCCGCTCACATTCTCGCTTTTTTTTGTTTTGAAAAATCCAGCTTTGCTGGCTTAAATTAATAGAAGAGAAAAACAAAATTTACAAGGTGCGCTGAGGCGCTGGATAATCTCGCTAGTGGAGATTTACAGTTACAGAGGAGAAAAGGGCGACTAAACCAGGGTACTAGAGGCCTGAACTAAGGCAGGATGGCCTCTAATCCCTTTGCGCCTGCCATTCTCCATGAGCGAGCCTCCTCCTTTAGCAATTCTAACACCCTTGGACTTGGGTATGGATTCGTTTATGAAGATGCGACGATTTTGCTCAAGACATATTTGCCAGCAAATAACGATCATCATGGATTTTCATTCCTTTGTCTTGTTTGATGGCAAGGACTGGATTAGGGAATTCCACTACCTCACTAAACCTGCAGTCGTTTTCCAGTTTATTGTCATGACATGTTCACATCTCACCCAGTCGGCTGTTCAATTCCCATATTGTTTTCGATACCGGGCATTCCGTTGAAGGTGGCTTGCCGTCTCTAGCTCACTGTTGCAGAGGGGACAAAAGTAATTGTTCGGGCATTGCGTTAAAGGTGGCTTGCCATCTCTAGCTCCCTGTATCAGAGGGGACAAAAGTAATTGTTTGGTCGAAAATCAGTTGAAAATATCAACCAAAATTTTTGAAAATAAATTTTGGTAAAAATTTCTTGTACATTTGATAAAATTCATACAAAACGATTTTTTAAAACCAGTTTGAAATTTTACCCAAGGGGATCAATACGAATTGGCTGACTATGAAAACCATGGTAGGCTGACCTAGTTGTGTACTCTCCTCGTGCTGTCCACTTCCAAAAATGATGGATTCTTAGATGTCCTCCCTCAGTCAAAGTAATGTTTGCTTGCAGTAGTTTCTCCCGGATGCTGAAGCATTTGCTGAGGAGGTCCATTGTCAGTTGGTGCCGTATGTCTTGGATATGTTTCATGTTAAATTAAAGATAGCATTTCGGGACCTCTATTCTTTTCTTTTTCGTTCAATTTGGATGCCTTTAATAATGTCGAATTTAGAATAGATGGATCCGTTACTAATTTTGTTTAGATACGGGGTAGATTACACTAGCATTGATTAAAAATTCTACCACACAAACTAGGAAGCTATATGAGTAAAAGGTTATGGATCGTTACCAGTAGACGCAAGGTGTAGCGGAAGAGGAGTTGAAGTAGACCGGTTCAACGTATCATGTGTCAATATAGTTAAAGTAGTCAATCGTCCACGAGCAGTAGCTGATCCTCATGGGCTGACCGTCTCCTCGTGATCGTCTCGATCAGCGCTGTAGTCACAACAACGCCTCTATCAAAGTCCACGCGTCCAAGGATGGAATGTTGTGCGTCGGTGTGCTAGTAGCAGTGCACACAACAGGGGTTTTGAGACGTAACTGCTAGGGTTTCGATGGGGTGTCCCGGTATTTCCTCTGATCCCCTTTAAGTCCCACACATCTCTTAATATATAGCCTCCAATCAGATCCTTATCCGATATGATTAGAGACCATCTCCAACTTAGAGGGCCTTCGGCCGGATCCTTATCTAGTATGAGTAGAGATTGTATCACACTTAGAGTCTATCATCTGAACCCTTATTGTTCCAACCCATTAAATGTGTGACTCTGTAGGTTCATGTATACTTGATTGTAACTCGAAAACACCTTTCCGATCACTGGTCGAAAGCATTTTCTAGCAGGACATCAATCCTCAAATATACACAAGATAAATCTGGATGAATCTTCAACAATATGATATGCAACTAGATCTTAGTCACTCACGATTAGCTCATAACTCCTTACGACTAGTTCATGTATGGCTACTAGTTTGTATCTCTATACGACCAGTTGGTAGACTAGTTTGTGATATGTTTGACCAACTTACAATCAGTCAGTATACTCATACAACTAGTTCATATCCGGTTGGACCTATCTACCTGTTTGCCTCACGATACCCGATCAAACTTTAGGTGAGAAACGTGTCATCCATGAACTATTCAATCTTTTCCTGATCTAGTAATAGATAACTTCATGTGGTCAACTCTTCGACCACTTGTGGCATGGCCATGCACTTTCTTTATCCAACTACATGAGGGTTCTAGAGATATCTCTTTTGTTATGTAGGAGTGGCAAATCTCATATTTGATCAGTCATATTCCTCTGTATGTTTCATAGCATACATGGAAGCTACCTTTATAACAACCTAGTTATGAAGTAGCATTTGGTAATCTCTAAATGCACTATTACATATGTAGGAAACTATGTTGATATTAGGTACAAGGACTATACATCATTATTGCTTGAAACCAACTAATGACATATAAAAACATAACTATCTTAATAGTGTCTCAAGGTGGGTTAATCTAACACTATGTTCTCTAACATGTATCCACATTATTGATTTGATATCCCCGTATCTATGATCGGTGAAATGTTGTTATCAATAAATACATGTGCGGGTCTATAAGTCACTAGTAACCTGACCAATGACATCCGACCAGGGCTTTTAGAATGACACCATACAACAAATAAAAAACTTCAACAAGTCACACACTTGCTAACATTTATAAATAATAATTCATTCAAGGAGCATAATAACATTTATTCAAAAGATCATCTCCATGATTATCTCTAGGGTATATTACTAACAATCTCCCACTTGCACTAGAGTCAATAATACAAATATCTAATAGCTAGCTCTTATGTGCACCTTATGATTTGGTTACGGAAGAGACTTGGCCAACAGATCAGCAATGTTTAATTTTGTGTGCACTTTACATATCTTTACACCACCTCTATCAACAATCTCACGAATGAGGTGAAAAAGCTAAAGTATGTTTTTGGACTTTTGATGCGATCTAGGGTCCTTGGCTTGCGCAATAGCTCTATTATTATCACAATAGAGATCCATTGGACTAGAAGAACTAGAGATCACACTTAGTTTAGAGATTAACTTTCTTATCCAAATAGGCTTCTTTGCAGCTTCGAAAGCCACAATATACTCAACTTCTGTTGCAGAATCTGCAACTGTTTCTTGCTTGAAACTTTTCTAGCTTACTATTGCTCCATTGAGATAAAACACAAACCTAGATTGCGGTAAAAAATTATCTTTATCGGTTTGAAAGTGAGCATTAGGGTAACCATTTATGACTAGATCTTCCTCACCGCCAGAAACAAGGAACACATCCCTAGTCCTTCTCAAATATTTCAGGACATTCTTTATAGTTATCCAGTGACCTTCACATGGATCCGACTGATATATGCTCGTAATACTTTGAGCATATGACACATCTGATTGTGTACAAAACATACCATATATGATAGACCCAATGGCGGAAGCATATGAAATCTTACTCATCCAGTTTCACCATCAGGTGTCGATGGACACCAAGTCTTGCTAACACTAATGCCATGTGACATAGGTAAGAAACACTTCTTGGAATCCTGCATGTTGATCCACTTCAACACCTTATCAATGTATATATCTTAGCTTAATCCAATTAACCTTTTAGTTCTATCTTTATAGATCTTATACCCAAAATATATATTACCTCTCCTAAGTCCTTCATAGGAAACTATTTCTTAATAAAGACTTGACAGATTCAAGCATATTAATATTATTTTCGATCAGTAATATATCATTCACATATAAAACTAGAAAAACAAGTACGCTCCCACTAGCCTTATTTCTGATTAGTAATATGTGAGACTTACGTGGGGCTGATGCCTCTTCTACAGGTTTTACAACATCTTTCTCCATTGCCCATGCGAGATCAACTCTTTCTCCATTGCCCATGCGAGATCAACTCTTCTAATGGTAATGCGCCAATAGCTAACACAACAACTCTTTCTCCATTGCCCATGCGAGATCAACTCACTACGACAGAAAGGGTCATCACAGACAGTTCACAATTGTCATCACAGACAGTTATCAAACCGTTTGAATTTATGTGTCTGTGATAATAGGTGATAGACGGCTCTCAGATCATCTGTGATAAATACAAGGACGGTTTTTTAAAAAATATCTATGATATATCAGGTATCACAGACGGTTCTTAAATATAGCTGTCTGTGATATGCAAATTATCACAGATGGTTAATGCCAAAAACCGTCTATGATGTCATATATCACAGACTGTTCTCAAACATAGCTATCTGTGATATCTTATATATCACAGACAGCTAATACAAAAATCGTCTGTAATATTCATGTAGCACAGACAGTTTCTTGCTACAAACCGTCTGTGATAGCTATTTAAATATCTATATTATTTCCTGTTTTACGACTAGCCTTAGGAAATGCTAGCCATGCCCTCTGAAAACAAGCAAACATATTACATATATAACGCATGATAATCATTACACAGATCTCACAAATGAATTAAACAACTAAATGAAGTACATTTCAATGAATTACTTGATTAAACACAATTGAGTGATTACAATTGTATCAAATGTTTCAACATCTAATCTTCATCGCTTGGGTAGGACTCTCTAGTCTTGTTTAAGTTAGCATCAGCTATTGCAAAAGAAGGAAAGACTACAATAAAATTATGTATGGATCAAGAGGAAATGAGTTTACCTATCAAGTGCTTGTTGCACACGGGTGAAGTCATGGTTGCTCCTAAGTAGGGAATCAAGGTATATTACCTTGCTCCACTTTGGTACAATCACAATCAAAATCCAATGACCCCCTAGTTATGTATGTCCCCATAGTGACTAATCCTAAGTTCATGTTGTGTATAAAGTATAAATAAAACTTGTATGGCAATTAGTAAAATACTTATCCCTGGTTGAAGGATATCACGATGTAGTCCTTGTCACTGAGTAAGCAATCCCCTCGCTATGTAACCTTGGACCAAGGGTTTGCTATCGATGATGGATTACTTAGAGACCAAGTGTGGGTCAAGGAAACCCACTGGTTCTCGCCGTCGCCGGACTTGTTGGATCATAGATCTAGACATAATCAATGAGTTATGATATTTATCGGTATTCCGTGAATGTAAAACTTGATTGTACAGTACACTTACAGTGTCCAACATTGTAGAAGTGAGGTGTCAAGTTCGTCGAGGTTGAATAGTAAGAATAAGTCTTCGAAAATCACGCTGAAGTAGCTCGAATCATGTAGGAAATACACCTCCGTGTATCTCACAGTGAATCCACTATGCCAGTTTGCCTTCATGTTAGACCTCTGCATGTACCAGGTATGCAAAGTATTGTAAACCAGTCCAAGCCTGAGTAATTGTGACTCGGGGACTAATGACACTCCGAGTAGGAACTTTCATTCTCTGGGAGGTGCATTAATCTTCTTCGATTGGGCCTTAGCGTCTCGTTTGCGATACATTTTCGGCGTCGCCTTTATGGGAGCCGATGCGTCGGTCTTCTGAAGAGGAGCTTGATGTAGAGTCATAGAGCGTTCTATTTAATAGGCATGGTTGTGTGGAGATCACGACACGAAAGGGTCCAGGGTGGTGTCCCTCTTGGGGCACTAGACGAATGTGTGTACGACATCCTCTAGTATCATGACTTCTCTGTTTGGTGGCCTCTCCAACAGGACGATCTTGAAAACGCCATTAATCATGTCCACCTGGACTTTCGCGAAACCGGTCCCTATCTGGGAACTACGCACCAACATCCCTAGTAGGCATGGATACGCCAACCGCGCCCAACATCAACGGGAATGGAGCCAACAACCCTGATTCTGAGGATGCACGGTATGGCCCCTACATAATGATACACGATGAGCTAAGGCATCTACCAGGTCTATCTATGTAGCATTTAAGAGATATACATTACCTGTTTATCATCGATAGTAAGTGGGCATTGCTATGTTCAGAAAGTGGCGCAGGACATACTGACTACTTGACGTTGAGGGGAGATGCTTGTTGTAGGGTGGCCCCACCTAAGCCCGATGGGCTGTTAGAAGGATGTAAGGTCCGTATTGAGACATATGTAATGACATGAGTGCCCCTGAGGGGAATACTCACGTGTAAGGGTATAACTGTACAACCACTCACCATTTGGATATATATATATATGGCATAGGCCATAGGGAGGAACCCTAAGCCATTTTTACTCACCTAACTCCTCACTACCATACTCTCTCTGTTTGGTCTGTAGCCATAACAGTTGGTGCCGTCCGTGGGGAGGACAAGAACAAGCCTCCAGATCTGAAGGAGGATGGCACCAAGGAAAGCTTCAACGTCGGTGGCGAAGAAGGCGGAGGCGGCGAAATCTCGCGTCAACACCAAGGCTTGGTATGCGGTGCGGATGCGGGTGGCGGTGCGGATATGGCGGCCGTGAGCACCGGCGTTAGCGACGCGACACCCGACCGCCACCACCACCCCGACCACCAACCTCGGCGGCGGCGCGGCCCCGTCACCAGCTCTGGGTCCTCGCGCGGTAGCTGCGGCTGGATTGGGCGCCAGCCGTGGTCGCGGCCGTCCGCGCCGCCGAAGCGCGGACGACCCCAACCGCGCCCACGGTGGAGACCGCCCTGCTGGCGGCCCTCAGCGCGTGCCGGCGGGAGCTATCAAATCTCCGCGGGGCCCTGCGAGACGTACAAGAGGCTCGGAGCCAACGCGCTACACCGGGGGTTGCGTCTCAGCCCACCCCGGAGAGGGCGAACAGCCGCGACGCTCTTACGTCCAGTTGCGCCCCACCACGGCGCATAGACCCGGAGTCCCCCCTCTCCGTGGACCTGCAGCAAGCGGAGTGGCCCGAGGACTTCAGGATCCCGAGCGTCATCGAGGCGTACAAGGGTGACTTCGACCCGCGAGAGTTCGTGCGCGTGTATGAGACCGCCATCGAGGCCGTGGGCGGAGACGACACCATGAAGCCAAAGGGACTCCCCCTCGCGTTACAAGGAGTGGCGCTGTCCTGGTTCTTCACCATCGAACCACAATCCATCCACGCGTGGGAACAGATCCGCGATCGGCTCTACAACAACTTCCAGGGAAGCTACGTCGAGCGTGTCGATGCGGACCAGCTCTTCGCAGTCAAGAAAAAACTTGAGGAAGGGCTCCGGGATTACTTCAAGCGCTTCGCGTAAGTGCGCTGCCAGGTCAGGGACGTTAGCGAGGCAACCGTTATCAACGCAGTAATACAAGGTCTCCGCCCGGGACCACTCGCTGAATATAACGCGCGGAAGCCACTCAAGTCGGAGGCAGAGCTCTTCGGCAAAATGGAAGCGTACGCCCGAGCTGAGGACGCGCGGAGGCGCAGCGGCAACGGCTCCGACGCCGGGCAAGCGGAGGACTTGTCGCAAAGAAGCAGCACAAGAGACAACCCGAGGACGGAACACAAGCAAGTGTCCGTAGGCGACATTCGTGAGCCCGTCGACGACGGGGTGCACCAAACCTCACCAGGTGACAGGCGTAAGCCCCGGCGTAACCGGCGGAGACCCCAAAAGGCCCGCCACATCCTCGCTGCGCAAGGCGTTCCCCGGGAGGCCGCGTCAACCTCGCGCGTTGGAGGGGGACGCGAAGGAGGCCGCGATGAGAAGCCACGTGCAGAGCAGGAAATCCTAGAATACGGCAGATGGTGCGAGGTACACGGCTACAGCGGCCATTTCACGCGGACTTGCACCAAAGTTGCGGCTTTACGACAGGCGGTGGCCCATGTACGGGCCTCGGAGACACTAACCCCCGCAACAGCCCACGTACAGCATATGCAAGGCAGTCCCTCGCGTGTTGGGTCCCCCGAAGAGACCTAGTGCCGTGGCATTAATGTCATCGCTGGAGGCTCTTCGTCAAGCACTTCCCCAGCACAACTACCTCGGCGGGCGTCCCATTGCAGCATCACCTTCACGTCAGCCGATGCCCAGGGCGTAGAGTTCCCCCATCAAGATCCCTTGATCATCCAGGCCGACATTGCAGGTTGCGACGTCAGGCGCATCCTCATTGACGGAGGGAGCTCCGCAAACATTTTGTTCGCGGAGGCCCTTGATCGTATGGGAATACCTCGGAGCCTATTAAAAGCCGGAAGCCCCTTCGGGGCCTCGGAGGCAGCCCTGAAGGCTGCAGGTCGGTCGCCTCCGAGTCTCCTTGTGCCAGGCCGACAATGCCAGGACCGAAGACGTCGTCTTCGACGTTGTGGACGTCTCGTACCCGTACAATGCCATACTGGGCCGGCCTGCCATCAACTCCTTCGAAGCCCTCCCACACTACGCATTCCTATGCATGAAGCTCCCAGGACGGCGGGGCGTTATCACCCTCTTTGGCGATCAGGATATGGCTAGGAGCATCGAAACCGGAGCCGAAAGCTTGCACCGTAAGGTGCACGCCCTCACCGACAAATACCAGGTGGACACGCCATCCGCTCCGGGATGGACACCTAAGCCCCACCCGGAGGGCGGAGTGAAGAGGGTGCCGCTCCAGGCGGAGGGGCGGTTCGTATCCATAGGCGAGGGCCTCCCTCCGGACGTAGAGCAAGACTTGCTCTGAGTCCTCCAGGCCAACATAGATGTCTTCGCATGGTCCCCGGAAAATATCAAAGGAGTGGACCGCACCCTCATCGAGCATAACCTCGCGATCCGCCCTGACGCCAAGCCCGTCAAGCAGAAACTTCGCCGTATGTCCATGGACCGGCAGCAGGCGGCCAAGGTGGAGGTGGCGGCTCCTTGGCGGGGTTATCGCGAGTCAACATCCGGACTGGCTCGCCAATCTGGTGTTGGTCAAAAAGGCCAGCGGAGCTTGGCGCATGTGCATCGACTTTACCGCCCTCAACAAGGCGTGCCCGAAGGACGATTACCCTCTGCCGCGCATAGATCAACTGGTCGATGCCACCGCCGGATGCGGGCTTATGAGCTTCTTGGACGCCTACTCCGGCTACCATCAGGTCTACATGGCCAAGGACGACGAGGATAAAACCAGCTTCATTACGCCGGTGGGGACCTTTTGCTTCGTACGGATGCCCTTCGACTTGAAGAACGCGGGCGCAACCTTCACCCGCCTCGTCGCGCTGGCCCTGGCCGTCCAGCTAGGGAGGAATGTGGCCTACGTGGATGACGTGGTAGTAAAAACCAGGCAGCTCGCCTCCCACAGTCGGGATCTTCAGGAGACCTTCGACAACCTCAGGAAGGCGGGCATTAAGCTCAATCCAGACAAATGTGTCTTCGGTGTACAGGCGGGCAAGCTCCTGGGCATCCTCGTATCCGGGCGAGGCATTCAAGCGAACCCCGACAAGGTTGACGCTATCCTGGGCATGGAACCTCCCAAGACGACGCGGGAGGTCCAGAGGCTGGCAGGCCGCATAGCGGCCTTGAGCCTTTCCTCTCCCGAGCGGCGGAGCGGGGCTTACCATTTTTCAAGACTCCGCGGCTGCGATGGGTTTCATTGGGACGACGACTGCGTAAAGGCCTTCGACGACCTCAAGAAACACCTCGCAACCCTTCCCACTTTGGTGGCCCAGCACCAGAGGCTCCCCTCCTACTCTACCTCGCCGCCTCGGCAACGGCGGTCAGCGCCATCCTCGTCCTTGAAGAGGGCGCGCTCCAGCGACCAGTGTACTTTGTCTCCGAAGCCCTCTAGGGCGCCAAGACGCGATATACCGAGCTCGAGAAGCTTGTTTACGCGCTGGTCATGGCCTCAAGAAAACTCCAGCATTACTTCCTGGCGCACCCGATAACGGTGCCATCCTCGTTCCCTCTAGCGGAGATGCTGCACAACAAGGAGTCCACAGGGCGAATCGGCAAATGGGCGGTCGAGCTTGCCCCATTCTCCCTAACATACGCCTCTCGAACGGCGATCAAGCCTCAAGTTCTGGCGGACTTCCTCGTGAAATGGACCCCTCCAACTCAGCCCGTCCTCCAGGTTGAAGACCCAGTATGGACGCTTAACATTGACGGAGCTTACGGCGTTGCGGGCGCAGGGGTGGGCGTCGTTATCACCACACCCGAGGGGCAGCGCCTGTCGTACTTGGCACGCCTAGCGTTTCCGGCTACGAACAACACGGCCAAGTACGAGGCGCTACTCTTCGGCCTCGGGAAGCTCAAAGCGATGGGAGCGAGGTGAGTCCTCGTCCGCACTGATTCACGGTTAGTGGCGGGCCATGTGGACAAGCCATACCAGGCCAAGGACCCGGAGCTAGCCAAGTACCTAGCAGCCGTGCGAGCGAAGGAATGCCACTTTTTGGGTGTCACGGTGAAGGCCATCCCTCGAGCAGATAACGAGCAAGCCGACGTCCTTGCCAAGGCTGCCACTCAGCAGCTTCCAACCCTTGAAGGGGCATTTTACGAAATCTCGCCAACAAGGCCATAGCGCAGATAACCGGATGCGGCCCTCGTCCACGGATCACCCAAAGGGTGGTGGCGAGAACCCTTTTCGCTTTTTGCAAGGCATCACGGAACCGGATGACCCCTCCGAGCTCCGGCGTTTGCAACACCGCGCCAGGTCCTTCCAGGTGCTCGACGGGGCGCTCTACAAGAAGGGGGTCTGCGCACCGCTCCTACGGTGCCTCCCGCGCGAAGTAGGGAAGCACCTCCTCGCAGAAATTCATGCGGGACTCTGCGGCTCGCACCTCCAACCAAGATCTTTGGTGGGCAAGGCATTCTGGCAGGGTTTTTATTGGCCAACAGCTGTCGCGGACGCCCAGGATCTCGTGCGCCGTTGTCAAGACTGCCAGTGGATGGGAATGGCTATCCACAGGCCCCCGACAAGCCTCCATCCCATACCCCGGTATGGCGGCGCGCAGTGGGGCATCGGCGTCGTGGGACGCTTCACGAGGCCCCGAAGACTGCGGTTCGTAGCGGTCGCTCCGAGTACTTCTCCGGTGGCGGGCGTAGCTCGGCCAAAATTACCTCGGCAGCTCTGCAGCGCTTCCTCTGACAGAACATCATATGTCGATTCGGTGTGCCTAGGGAGATCACCGTCGACAACGATCTGCAATTCGATGCAGCCCCATTCAAAGAATTCTGCGGCAACGTGGGCATCACCCTCGGTTCGCCGGTCGGACACCCACGATCCAACGGGCGGTGGAGCGGGCGAATGGCGCTATCTCCACCGCAATCAAAAGCGCCTCGTCGGGCTAGCAAAGGGAAGTGGCGGCGAGCTCCACAAAGATCCTCTGGTCCCCATTACAACGGTCACCGCCCAACGGGTTCACACCATTCAAGCTCCTCTTGGTGTGGCGGTCACACTGAAGAAATAAAGGTGGCTCGCGGCGGGTCCTCGTCAAGCACGGGCGAGGCGCCAATTGTCCGTGGATCTCCTTAACGGAGACCGGGCAAGCGCAACACAGCACGTCATAAAGTACGCGCGACAGATGGTGCGGTTGCAATCGTTCGCTGTACCCGCGCGAATTCAGACCAGGAGACCTCGTCCTTAAGATGGCACTCCACGCGGAGACGGTAGGCAAGCTCGAGTCCAAATGGGAAGACCCGTACATCGTCGTGGAGGCCCTACAGAAGGGAGCGTATCGCTTAGCCACCTTGGAGGGGCATACGCTCCGCCACACGTGGAAATGCGGACAGGCTGCGGCGGTATTACGCCTAAGTCGAGCACACAAGGGCAAGGGCCTTCCACCCGCACAAACGGGAATTTAATAAAGTGCATCGTTCATGCAAATTCTCTTGTTTTCATACCAAAAGCGCGCGAAGGGTTACCTTCGTGTGCACTATGCATGAGCATGAGTAAAGACGCGTGGGGGGACGCCTCCGCGCGCAGCCTACGGACTCTAAATAAGACGTAGCGACGAGGTTCGTCTCCGCACGTAATTTCACTGCCCGCAACGCGCGGAGGCGAGCCTCCGCACGCAGTCTACGGACTCTAAATAAGACGTAGCGTCGAGGTCCACCTCCGCACGTACTCTACGGAGTATAAATAAGACGTAGCGACGAGGTTCGCCTCCGCACGCAATTTCACCGCCGCAACGCGCGGAGGCTCACCTCGCGCGCGATCTCTGACTCTAAATAAGGCGTGGCGTCGAGGTCCGCCTCTTCACGCACTCTACGGAGTATAAATAAGACGTAGCGGCGAGGTTCGCCTCGCACTTAATTTCACCGCCCGCAACGCGCGGAGGCTCGCCTCCGCGCGCAGTCTACGGACTCTAAATAAGACGTAGCGTCGAGGTCTGCCTCCGCACGCACTCTTCGGAGTATAAATAAGACGCGGATGTTATCTCTGCGCACTCTACAGAGTATAAACAAGACGTGGATACTCCCACGCACGTGCAGGCACTGTCCTTGTGCGTACTCCCCGGAGTATAAATAAGACGCGGATGTTATCCCTACGCACTCTACAGAGTATAAACAAGATGTGGATACTCCCACGCACGTGCAGGCACTGTCCTTGTGCGTACTCCCCGGAGTATAAATAAGACGTGGTCGAAGTTCCCATGCATGCAACGACTAGGCGCCAGCTCCGCTGCCACCACTTCGAAGGGTAGGGGACGGAGCGCTCGCGCGTCTGCCTCGACTAGGCGCCGGCTCCGCTGCCGCCATGTCGGAGTCTGGGATCTGCGGCGCACAGCGTTTGCAAGCCTGCTTGCTACTATCGGAACGAGGGGCGACATCAAGCCTGAATACCCGTGCTTTACATGACATTCCATCTCACAGCATACTACATAACAAAGAGTACGGAAGAGTTGTCGCTCAGCCCGCGTAAGATAGTAGTTGCATTACAGAAGCAGACATACGCACGGCGCGGAACGCGCCAAAACCTGGAATTATTCTATGAGTCCGCGCCATCTTCACCGCGACGAGTGCCCGCACCGCCTTCGCTGCGCCGAGGGACCTCTTCGAGCCAGCGAAGCACGTCCCCCTCGTTCCGCAATGTCCGCCGTAAAGCAACCATGGCGGCGCCCTCCCCGATGTAGTTCCAGATCCGGTTATGGAAGTTTCGGGTGGCGGGCTGGGCGGCGTAAACTGCATCAGATATCATCCCGGGCTGGGTAGGCAAGTCAAGCTGAGGGTTCGTCAGCTCATTGACATGCTCACACCCACCAGCGTGTAGCAAGGCAAGGGCAAGGCCATCACTCATGTAGCCGCAGTGGGTGCCGAAAGCCTTGACGTCGGGAAGGGCGACGTTCGAGCCCTCCTCGATTCGCCCAAGCGTCTCCATCAGGTCTTGACGGCTATGAGTGGCGTCCTCCACGTGCACGAAAGCCCACGGAGGGTCGCTCCAAAGACTCCATCGCCCCCATGTGGAGGCACACGCGTTGTCCCGGTAACGCCTTCTCAAAGAACGGAGGCGATGGCTGCGCTTCTCGCCTCTAGCGCGAGATTCATCGAAGAAGGCGATGCGCTCCTCGTCGCGACGCGCTGAGCCTCCTCCATCGCGCGTTCTGCGGCCAGTGCCGCGTTCTTCGCGTTCGCGCCCACCAACTGCGCGTCGGCGATAGCCTCGTCCCGCTCCGCCATCAGCACCCGAATGTGCTCATCCTGGGCGGCGTTGGCGTCGTCCGCGACGCGCAGCTGGTCCTCCAACGCCCTCCGTTCGCGCGCGCGAGTCTCCTTGAGGGCTTTGCTAATCGCAAGCGTTTGCGCGAGCGCAAGAACAAAGATTATCCATCAGATAAGCAAATGACATGCAGTGAGAACAGAGACCGTTACCCTCATTTCCGAGGCACCCAGCGCGAGCGCCAAATGGTCGCCCCCGCAGGACTGCAGCACCTGTCGATCTAGGTGGCTGCCAGCATACTCTACCACCTCGCTCCAGGCGCGAAGCGTCTCCCACCGAGGGACGAAGTCGGAGACGCCAAGCCCTAGAGCCCCCGCCTCAGCGCCTTAGGCAGCAGTTGGGGCGCACATAGTCCCCTGCTCAATCAGGCCAGCGACATCGCGGGCACCCCCATTGCTTGATTCTTATCCTCGTCTGGGAGACTTTGTCTCGCCTGATGTCGACGGAATAAGCGAGCAAATTGGGGAGAGTTTCGTGAAGTCGCAGGAGGAAAACGAACCACACCTACCTCCAGTACCCTCTACCGCAGCACTTCGCTAGGCCTCCACCGGGGTCATGATCACCTCGGCGGAGAGGCGACAACCCTCCGGCCGAAGCATCCCGCTAGGTGTCAGGACCTCAGTCACTGGGCCTGCCACGTTGAACCGGCCCCTCGAAGATGGCGACGACTGCACCCGAGGCCATTTCGCCTTCGGACTCGCAGGTGAAGCCTCCGTGGTTACCTTGGCAGCCGCGGAAGCCGTCGTCAGCGGCAACGCGGCGGTTGCCGCTGGAGGTGACGAGGCGTCATCTTCAAGAACAACTAGGCTTGGGCCCGTCGCCTCGCCACCGTTTAGGGCCTCGTCGGGAGTTGCATGCCTCCTCGAACAGGTCAATCCGAGCTCAACGCCCGTCTCGCCCCCCATCCCCGCGTTCTCGATCGGCGGCACGTCCGGCGAGTTGAAGGCAATGGTCTCCGATTGGACCTCGCATCGAGAGGATGGCGCCACCGCCGTCGCGCCGCTCGGTGATTCCGCAGGCACTGGGCGCTCCGGAATGGGAATCCCCAGAACCTCGCATACCCGGTTAATCCGCCTTTGCTTCGCCAAGGAAGTTGCGGACTCACGGGCCTTGTGCTCCTTCGTCGTGTACGGCCCAAGAACTGCAACCACTGCGCGCTCCGCATCTTCTAACCGGCGTACTGCACGCACAAGCGAGTATTATACCTAAGGGTTTGCAACCACCCAGGTGGTACTTGGCTTATGGCAGGGATACTTACAGAGCGCGGAGGGCCTATGGAGCGAAGACATCCCCGGGTGGATGCCGTCCTTCCGGTCGGGCCCTCGCTGCTCGTACTTCCAGTTACAAGAAAGCGGAGATATCCCGTACATGGCGAACTCCTCGGCGAGGTCACGCATGTTGAACCGGAGTGCGATCCCAACAAGTCTCGCGCCGTTGTTCGTCGGCCGGGGGCGTCACATCCGAACAGCGGTTGAATGATATCGGCTCTCCTCGGCTTCGGAGGCCGCTCGTGCTCATCACGAGGTAGTAGAACCACCGTCGCGTCCAACCGGACTCCCACTTGTCTCGCGTGGCCAACGCGGGAAACAAGTGCGAGCAATCCGTCCTGAGCACGAAGTCCACGCTGCCGAAATTCGAGTACGCCCCCCTTCCACTTTCTTCGGTTGGCACCGTGCGTCATGCAGGATGGCGAACAACTCGGCGCTGAGGCGGGTACCTTCCGTCCGCATCGCCAGTAAAGATGGCCAACCGAACGATCGCGGTCGCAGTCAGCTGCGCTAGCTCCAACCCATACGCTCGCAGCACTTCGCGAACAAAGTATGTTGCCGGGATTCGGAGCCCGGCATCGAAGAATGCCACGAAGACGATCGCCTCCGACTCTCTTGGGTTCGGCTCTGTCTCGTCAGGCCCAGGCAAACGAGCCCCGGCACGATCCTCCAGCTTCTTCTCCCGAAGAAGGGTTTGGAGAGTCTCCTCCGTGACGCGACTCCGCCCCAGCACACGGGAGCAGCGGCCCTTCGACTTCTTCATGGCATCCCAGCGATGGTTCGCTCGCTTTTGTCGCGCGAACGGCGGTACTCGCCGAGGTGGCGTCGAGCGCAGCCCGCTCGACGAGGCGCTCGCTAAGGCGCGCGCAGATCGTCAAGCGGCACCCGATTAGCGGAAGTCATCGCGTGCAACCATTCCTCTCTCCCACTGCGCGATCAGCGAAAACGGATGCGAGTAGCGGCGGGATCGCAAGAAAAATGGGAAGGAACGCACAAGCAAGCAAGCAGCCAAGGGGAACGATTGCATGCCCACAGTGATGACTTATAAAGCCCCCCGTCTCCCCCGCAGGCAGAAGATCGAACGACATAATTACAGCGGTTCGGCTACCCACGATCGGGCAGTGCAACCGCTGGCAACCGTGGCAGGCGGCGGTAGGTGGGCGATCAGCGCGTAATGCGCCGATACATTCCTGCCGCGTGGCCACTTTCCCTTGGGAAGAGGCGACGGCGTGGTCGTGAACGCGGCATCCCACGGCGCTCCAATATAGGCGGCGCGTGCCGCCACCTGATCACGAGGCGAGGCGGGCGCCCACGCCCGGCTGCCCACGACAAAGGCCGGCTCGATTCCAGGCGTCATTAAAGCGCACTCCCAGGCCACGCAACCGTCTCCCCGCGCTGGCGCTACATCATGCGAAGCATTTCCCGAGACTTGGCTGCCCGGGGCAGCCAACCGAGTTCTCCTCGCGCCCACAAATATCCGGAGCGCGAAGTAGGGCATGCCCGGACCTCGGCCCCGTCAAGGCCTTCGGCCTCGAGGCCGTGCAAGCTCGGGGAGCGGAAGACAGCCCTCGCACAAGTACGAACGGAAGTGCGAATGCAAGTATATCTAGGTCATCGAGGATCACAGGCCAATGGGACGGAGGGGGCCAAAAGGCTCAGCGGCATGGCTTCGGCCCGTGAAGCCCTTCACCATGAGAGGCTCCTGTTGTAGGGGTGGCCCCAACCTAAGCCCAGTAGGCCTGTTAGAAGGATGTAAAGTCCGTAATGAGACATATGTAATGACATGAGTGCCCTTGAGGGGAATACTCATGTGTAAGGGTATAATTGTACAAGCACTCACCATTTGGATATATATATATGGCATAGGCCATGAGGAAGAACCCTAAGCCATTTTTACTCACCTAACTCCCCACTACCATACTCTCTCTCTGTTTGGTCTGTAGCCACAACAGGTACCATAATAACAGGAGGGGCTTGTGACTAGTTGCAGACTTCTCTCAATTCTTTCCTCAATGCATATATCTCTCCTCGAAGTGAGGCAGTTATATCCTCAAGTTTTACATCGAAGTTCCGTTTCATACTTTCCTCGCGCTCGGCCTTGGATCTCTTCTTACTCTTATACGTCTCAGAGTCATTTGGAAATCCGTGCCTCCAAGATACGTAAACCCCTAGGCCTTGCGCGCGACCTAGATGTTCCTTGTTTCACAGGGCCGTGGAAAGTATATCTCTCTCCCTGTCTGCTTGGAAGGAGCCTTCAGAAGATTCCATAGTCAATATTTGCTGCAATAGGCAATAATATTATTTTAGGCTCCATGAAGCTATGAACCTATTAACATCTAGGTAGGTAACATATCTTACCAGATATTGGGACACTTTCTCTTTTGCGGGGTTTTTGAAAGAGTCGACACTCGAATATGTGGTTGATGACCTCGCTCTTAACCAGTTTCGGATGCGCTCGTTTGTGATCTCGACAAATGGTGGGAAGGCCTCCGATCAGATTGCGACCTTATCCTCCATTACGAGATTTTACCCGCGTACCTAGCAGTGCCAAGTCTATGGGAGTGAGTGTTTCATGCCTGGGTAGCCTTGTGCGCCGCACTTTCCTGTTGAAATTCGGTCATCGTTTTCATCCGCATAAAGGCCTCCCATGTTTTTAGTAACACAAAAGGATTCCTCTTAAAAGGCGTGTGATCCTTGGTCATTACTTCGTGCAAGTGTGCTCTTGAAGGTCTTCCACGCTTTCCCATATCGAGGAGCGCATGCCGTTGCACGCACTCCTGGACTTCTGTTGGGATCTCGAACAAATTTGAAATTTTCGTCCAAGCACATTTCTCTTTTGTCAAACCTTTCCAGTTTAATATGATGACAGGGACCCGTTCCCTTCCAATTATCCCGTAGATAGTCCAAAATGCTACAGCAGCTTTCTTCTGTTGCAGAGGGACCCCATTCAGAGAGACCTTCGTGATGGTCATTCGGCCCGCTGGCCTTTTAAATACTCCTTTGCCATGCTCAATTACCTCAGTCTTTTGAGCATCAGACCCAATCAGCGACATCGATGACGATATCTTTCTTTAAAACAACAGTTTATGATATTAGTATTAGTTTAAATTGATTTCATCTTTCCTTAAAGCTTTCATCTTTGCATTGATTTCATATGAATTTCAATAGTACAAACCCTTTTTTACTTGACACACTTAAATATTTGTTTCATGCCCTTTGAAGGTCTGTATGGCATATATTATTGTTAAAAGATCCCTTTGGAATAATAACATGACATTCCAAATTGATCTTGTAGCAATAACACGAAATCCTCATCATCTTGTAGTAATGTAATTCTACCATGTTATTAAAAGTATAAACATAAAGCAGACAACATGATGACTGCTGAAATAAGCATAAAGAGCATTCTCAAGAATAGTGAATCAACTAAAATTAGCATAAAGCTCAAATTTTAGTTTAGTGCTCTCAGATATAGGGTACACAAGAATTAATCTTGGTTGTCTTGCTACTATGGTCTATACTCTTCATTAATTGGATATAACAAATGAGATTCCGACCTTGAGCTTTTAAATAACATATTATTTATCTACCAATACTAAGGCCATGGAATACAAATAGATCTCGAACAGTACTACCAAATTTAATCGCTGAAACAACATATACACAATCCAGGAGTGCTGAGATTTGCCTACATAAATGCGGTTATTAAGGTGTGACAAGCTCAGCTCAGTTCATGTAACCCAATTCCAGCGTTAACCCTAATCTGATCCTATGGTACACAGCAATTACACGAATGTTTTGAATTCAAATGCTAAGCGGGCATTAAATTCACTTCCCATTCTGTCATGTGCCAAGTTCTTATGTAACTCGAAAGGACTGTAGAGCCAAAAAAATGCACATACTATATCATCGTTCATCACATGAATATACCTTCGGTTAGGTTGCTCCAAGTAATCAATTTTAACAGTTGCCTTGCCATCAGAAAAACACGGCTGCTTCTCTTCAGTATAGCTGCTATAGTATATCCCAATGGCATCAAACCATTAAGAAGAGGTACATTGACTTCAAAAGTAATCCTTGGTGATATAATAAAAGGATTGTCAGTCATCTAGTGAACAGTGAACACTAAGGAAAACGGCAAGAGTTTGTTTAGTGCATATAGGATAGGATAGTATGAACAAACAAAAGGTACAATAGGGTATATCTAAGGTAAGTACCACGGTAGAGATCCCCATAAATTTTCGAAGACTGACCGAATGAACCAAGCTAAGAAAAGGAAGCATTGTTAAGACTTGGCTGGTCTTTCCTTTTTTATGATCACTACATAATTAAGCTTATGAATTAACAGGTGCTACAGTGGTCAAAATCTGAATATTGTACCAAGGTGAAGCTTCCTAGAACCTACATGTATTGAATAAAAGGCAGTGACTAAAAAAGTGAGAATGCATATAAAGTGGACCTTAAAATGCAATACTTGTAGCAGAGCAGCCAACAATATCTTTCACAAATGCATAGTACGCGACCATTAAACATAAAAATGGCATACCTCAAACAGCGGATTATATTTCCCTTCCCTGTTCCGCATTCTCAGATAAGATTGGCATGCTTCTGGATCTTCACCTGGTGGAAGTAGATATATATCATAGGTTTCTTCATTGCTTTGTGTTTGGCTTTGATTTGATCGGGGGTCATTTTGATAAATCATAAGAAAACTATTTCGTATTATAGTTATCCTATTGGTGAAAAATTCAACAATCAGCCATCTTGCCATAAAAAAACAGTAGATTACCAGGACACGTATGAAAAAAGAGAACATAATTATGTTACGCATTTAGGCTTACCTTCAGAATGTACATAAGATTTTGGAACCATGAGAAAGGGTTGAACTTGTTGATAATTCTTATATGTGATGTCTGCAAACATGGCTTAATGAAAGCCTTGTATATTGGATAAATGTGAAAATACAGTCTTTCATCTTGTTAAACCGCATGTTTGGATGAAAGAGGTACTATACATGCAAATATGAAACATGAAACTGCTGATGGATTTTCTGTTCTGATATATTGTGGTGTGTGGGGATCAAGGAAAAAGCATATATAGAGTCAAGCCAAAAGGTTGAAGCAACCATTTCTGAGATCTTACGAATTATTTCCTCAGGCTCATGGCCAGCTCGCAGTAGGTCCCTTAGGACCCTCTTTTAACAGGTCGAAATGAACACCACCAGTGACAGAAACATGCAAGTTCACTATTGGCTATAACTTTTCACTCAATGCATAGATGCCTTCAATAATAACAATACGGGAACTAGGGACATGAACTGTTCTGTTGGCCATAAGGGAAAAATATTAGAGCAGATAAGAGCAAGCTGAAATATTAGCCAAGTTTGTAATACTGTCAGGTGGCAATGATTATGCAAGAAAGCTTTACCTGTATCCAGTCCAGTAGCTCATACTAAAATCATATATTGGTCGTTAGACATGTATGAAACTCACTAATACTTCCATTGTATCATTAGTGTGCATACTAATACCTGGATGAAAGAGGTACTATACATGCAAGTATTAGTGTGCATGCTGAAATCATCTTTGTAAGAGGTACTATAAAACTGACTAATACTCCTATTGTATCATTAAGCATATGCCATAATGTATGCTATTATCAGTGCTCAGGTGTGCAGTTGCAAGAAAGAACTATAAGAGCATCTGTAGAGGAATGTAATGTCAATTCTCTCTTATTGCTTATTACAGAAATCTTTGTCTTGTGACGGAAGTAGCCATCCAAATTAGTGAATGATAGCACAAGATGCAAAGTGCTTGGAGGCAGCTTAGGGTTTACCATCAAAATTGCCATCAACCATGCAACTCACATCATTGTAGTTGTCCATTGGTATCACAACAACAATGTGCACAAGAGAACATGACGATGCTATTGAACCAACATAACACAAATCCATGGTGTCAAAACAAAATTATGCAGCGAACTCAAAACTCACTAATCTAATACTAAAAGAGGCGGCGCTTGTCTATTAACTGTACCTTCCTGAACTACAGGCTGCGAAATCAGCTGCTGACAAATCACTCTGAAATCACCCCCAAAACGGGAATCATTGGGTAGGGATGCCGGGGATCCGAGGGGCCCACCACGTCGCCGGAGATGAAGCGGAAGCTGAGGAGGACGAAGTGGAGGGGTCTCTGAGATCTGATGAATTATTTTCTCAGGCTCATGGCCAGCTCGTTGTATTTCCCTTAGGACCCTCTTTACCAGGTCAAAATGAACACCACCAGTGACAGAAACATGCAAGTCCACTATTGGCTGTAACTTTTCACTCAATGCATAGGCGGGAGCTAGGGATATCAACTGTTTTGTCGGCCATAAGGAAAAAATAATATTAGAACATGTAAGAGCACGATGAAATATGAGCCAAGTTTCTAATACTGTAAGGTGGCAATGATTATGCAAGAAAGTTGTACCTGTATCCAGTTCAGTGGCTCGTATTGAAATCATATATTGGAACCTGAACTGACCTTCCTTCCTTCAGACCATGAAAATTTTCCAACAGTGTGTCATAGTATGTTAGACGTGGACCTGACCAAACATTACAAAGTACAAACATCAATTCCTCTAGTTAGCATCACTGCTGGGTATGGGGAGAGGGAGTTTACTTGAGGGTACTGACTTGCCTATACTTCAATGAATACAACGTCTAACAATAAAACTCACTAATACTTCCATTGTATCATTAAGCATATGCAATAGTTTATGTTATTATCAGTGTACAGGCGTGCAGTTGCAAGAAAGAACTATAAGAGCATCTGTAGAGGAATGTAATGTCAATTCTCTCTTATTGCTTATGACAGAAATCTTCATATTGTGACGGAAGTAGCCATCCAAATTAGTGAATGGTACCACAAGATGCAAAGTGCTTGGAGGCAGCTTAGGGGTTACCATCCAAATTGCCATCAACTGTGCGACTCGCATCATTGTAGTTGTCGATTGGTATCATAGCAACACTGTGCACAAGAGAACACGAAGATGCTAGTGAACCAACATAACACAAATCCATGGTTGTAAAACGAAATTCTGGAGCAAACTCAGGCTCACTAATCTAATACTAAAAGAGGCGGCGCTACTCTATTCACTGTACCTTCTTGAACTACAGGCTGCGAAATCAGCCACCGACAAACCACTCCGAAATAACCCCAAAATGAGAATCATTGGGTAGGCTTGCCGGGGATCCGAGGGGCCCATCGCGTCGCCGGAGTAGCAGCGGAAGCCGAGGAGGATGAAGCGGAGGGGTCCCCATGGCGGCTCGAGGAGGAGGGGCAGAGGTCACCGAGGCAGTCAGCGAGGGCGAAGAAGATTGCGTCCGTGATGGCTACGAAGGGGAATCTGCAACATCCGAATCAACCAATACAATGAATCAATTAACAACACCAATGACAGGGAAAAAACCTGGATTTCTCCAAGGTAGGAGAAGGCGAGCAGCCGCAACGCGGGACCGGCGAGATCGGCGAGGCAGCCGATGAGGGCAAAGAAAACTGCGTCGGTGATGGCGACGAAGGGGAAGAGCAGTGCACGGAGCCTCTCCCGCACCGTGAGTTCGTTCCTCGGCCTCTGCAACACCCGAATCGATGAATCAATCAACAAACCCGATGACGGGGGCAAAAACCTGGCATTCTCCGCGGTAGGAGGCGAGCAGGCGTAACGCAGTTAGCCACCACGTCGCCAGAGGAGAAGCAGGAGCCGATGCGTAAGCCCACGGCAAGGAGAGGGACCGGCCACAGCACCGGCGATCTGGGAAAACCGCGCCGACCCGCAAGCACGACGACACAACCGACGACAGTACGGCGAAGCGATGGAAATAAAAGGAGTAGGTGGCACACGGCGAAGCTAAAGAAGACTAGGGTGTCGAGCAACCCTCCTGAGTCCAGTCTAATCAATTTTTGCTATATAAAATATATGAATCAAATATAAAATAATATAATAGAATAATAGATTTAAAATAAGAGACAAGAGGAGAGTTTTTCTTTATTGTTTTCTCTTTCTATAAGGTACATATAATGGTAATTAAGACCCTCTATTTATAGACTAAGCGGAAGGTGTCCACTGATGGGCTAAGCTTATAGGCCTAGTTTTAGGTTTCCCAATACTCCCCTTTGAGCACTCATTCGACACAATCATGTCTCATCAAAATTCCATAAAAACTCAATGGAGAAAATTTGTTGAAAGAGCACATGATACATGTTATATTGTGTTGCACGAATTGCCTCATTAAAAACATTGGCTGAGAAACTTTAGGAAAACTCGTCAAGTGAAAAAGAGTATAATCCACCCAATTCCATCAATCTACGGGAATTATTATTTAGGTACTCGATCTTTGTAGTCAAGTTTTATTAGTAAGATTGAGAGAATCTTCCTCTGAATTCTGTACTTTTCTAAGTCTTACCATTCTAATTCCACATACATATCTTTCAAAACTAGATGCTGGAAATGACTTAGTGAATAAATCTGCAAGATTTTCATACGACTTAGTATGCAATACCTTAATTTTGTCCACTTTTTGCAATTCATGAGCATAGAAGACCTTGAGGTTGATATACTTTATGATATGACTCTTCATATAGCCTGTCTGCACTTGTGCAACACAAGTTGCATTATCTTCATAGATAATTGTTGGAGCTTGCACGATATTCAATCCACATGACTACTGGATGTGATGAATCATTCGTCGAAGCCAAGCACATTCTCGTGCGGCTCGTATAGTGCTATGATTTCTGAGTGGTTTGTCGAAGTCGATACAAGACTTTGTTTAGATGATTTTCATAAAATTGCAGTTCCACCACACAGGAATACATAGCCTATTTGTGATCTTGTGGTATGCGGGTCCGACAGGTACCTAGCATCTGCATAGGCTGTCATATTCAAGTCTTGGTTCTTTCTGTAGAATAGTCCAAGATCTTTGCTTCCTTAGAGGTATCAAAAAAATATTCTTTATTTCCTACTAATGCCTTTTGGTAGGCTCTACACTATACCTTGCTAATAGCTTTACGGCAAATGCAATGTCCAGTCTAGTGCAGTTTGTTAAATACATAAGTGCTCATACTGCACTTAAGTGTGGAAATTCTGGTCCCAGGACTTCCTCCCCCTCTTCTCTAGGTCACTACGGATCCTTTGCTTGCTGTAAAAATCACCCGACCATTGGTACTCTCAAAGGTTATGCTTTTTCAAAGCCAAACTTTTCTAACACCTTTTGAGTGTATGTGGAATGATGTACTAATATCCCTTCAGGTGTATGCTCAAGCTGCAAACCTGAGCAATATTTGGTTTTATCTAAATCTTTCATTTCGAACTCTGACTCTAAGTAAGAGTTTGCTTTCTTTATATCTTCTAGAGTTCCGATGATATTCAGATCATCTACATATACTAAGATTATACAAAATCCATTCTGAGATCATCGTACAAATACACAGGGACAATCCTCATTGTTCATGTAGCCTTTCTTACATAGTAAATTGCTTAAACGATTATACCACATCCAGTTTGATTGCTTAAATCCATACAGTAATTTTATGAGCTTCATACTATATGTGTTTCTATTTGCTCTATCTTGGTTCGGGACAGGGATGTCTTCAAGCAACTTCATATAATGTCTGAATCATGTTTCTATAAAGATATGCCATTACAACATCTATCAATTTTATTTCTAAGTTCAGATTTACTACTATCGAGATTACATATCTAAAGGTAATATGACCCATGACTGGAGAATAGGTTTCTTCATAATCAACTCCTGGACATTAAGTGAAACCTTATGCAACAAGTCTTGCTTTATATCTTATAACTTCATTTTTCTCATTTATCTTTCGAACAAATACCCACTTATGCCCTATGGGGTGCACATGGGGAGGCGTGCGGATTATAGGTCCAAGCACATCTCTTTTGTTTAGAGATAATAATTCAGTTTCTTTTGCCCTTTTCCAATCCTCCCAATCTGATATTTTCTTACATTCAGTGAGCGATGCAAGCTTTGTATCAAGATCGATAATTGTGGTAATTTTCTTTGCAAAATAAATATCAACATTGGCTGTTGTTCTATTCATAGATTCTCCCATGTGCACATAGTTTATACTTACTTCAGTGATTGGCTGTGTCAAATCCTTCTTATCCTTTTTCACCAGGCGTCCCCGGTTACTTAGAATTCGAGGGGCCAGAGTTCTCATCCTTTTATTTTGAGGCCTCTGGACGAGATTAGGGATGCCTTCTAATTTCTTTGGTATTTCAGCCCTTTTCGGTGCATTGTGTGTAGGCATATGCGACTTGGTCACACTCTTTAAATCACTAAAGTGGTCTGGTAGTTGATTTGCTAATGCTTGTAAGTCAATGATCTTCTAGACCTCTCTATTTGCTTCACTAGTGCGCGGGTCGTGTGCATGAATTCCCATGGCTTGCCATGTAATTTCCTGATATTTTTTTTATCAAGGGGTTGATTTCCTCCTCCTAATGTCGGAAAACTATCCTCATCAAATATACTGTCAATGAAACGGGTAGTATACAAATCTCCTGTCATGAGGTACAAATATCTGATTATGGATGCTATCTTATAACTAACGTATATCCCAAAATTTTAGAGAGGGCCCATTGTTATACGTTGTGGAGGGGGTATAGGTACATAAACCTTTCACCCAAACCTCCGGAGATGAGAAATTTTCGATGCTGATCCTTGCGCTAGTTGCATTGGTAAATGGATGTTATATGTCGATGATCTAAAATTGATGAGAATTGCTACATGCAGAACTGCATGTTCCCATCATGTAATTGGTAACTTACAATTCTGTAAAAGTGGTCGGGCAATAAATTTAATTCTCTTAATAAATGCTTTTACTAGTCCATTCTGGATGTGGACATGCGGTATGGAATGCTCAATTTTAATTCTCATTGCCATGCAATAATCATCAAATGCCTTTAAAGTAAATTCTCTGACGTTGTCCATTCTGATGGATTTTATATGATGATCAGGAAAATTATTTTTAATTTGAATTATCTGCGAGATCAGCTTTGTGAAAACATGGTTTCTCGTAGATAATAAATATATGTGCGACCATTTCGTGGAAGCATCGATGAGCATCATAAAATATTTAAATGACCTTAACAATGGCTGTATAGGATCACAAATGTCTCCTTGGATGCGTTCCAGGGTCGTAGGGACTTCATCCTTCACTTTCAGAGCAAAAGGTTTAGTAATTAATTTCCCGGTGGCACGTGTGAGGCACACAAAACTTCTTGATTAGGGAAATGCTTTATATTGATATTATGTCCTTGTGAATTTTTAATTATATTTCTTATTATCTCAAGACCTGAGTGGCCTAATCTACCATGCTAGAGACAGAAGAGTTCAGAGGTTCTAAATATGGTTTTCAGGGTAGTGTAGGTTGCGGGTGCCTTAATATTAGTGTAGTATAGTCCAGTCTCAAATGACGGAAGTTTTTCTAATACCCTTTTCTCATTTACTTCACGCTTTATAATGAGTAGGTATTCCTTACCATACTCTTTTTTAGTCTCAACATGAAAACCGTTAGCATAAATATCCTTAAAACTTAAAAAAGTTTTAGTCGATTCTGGTACAATAAGGTTTCTTAAATGATCAAAGTTGTACCCATTAGGAGTATATGCTACTGGTGATTATTGTAAGGCTACTATCATTCTTGTTAATCGACTGAAAGAATTTTATCTCTCTCAAGATGGTATTTATTGTGTCACTATCAGCTAAGGACACTTAGCTTTCTCCATAGGGCGCCATACGCGTTCTAATATAAAGTACTTTATTAATATGTAGTAGAAGATAATTAACACATAAATAAAATACTTTAAATATTAGAACAAAGCAAGCCACTATCAACTGAATGAATGAATTATTTAATATCATCTAAACATCACAAGAAAATAAATTGTTTTAGTACCATCAATGTAAAATCTGGCTTATTTCTTCCACACATGAAATAAATGATAATTAATGTCTAAATGCATTCTGTGCATTAGACTGAATCTGTTAAAAAGCCAGAGACTTTGGTTGCTATCTTCTCAGGGGTGAGATGCTCTTCTTGAAAAATCATGGCGGCGGCAGCTACAATGTCAAGAGAGGGTGTTGTTGCAGGAGTGGAGTCAGTATCCATTGGTGCAGGCAACTACTAAGAACTCTCCCCCTCAACAAAGGCAAAGTGAGTTTTATGTTGCCTTTTGCCACCCTTCTTTCTTTAGCCTGGAATGTATCGACGACGTGTTGTGGCTTTTTACAGATCCACGACCAGTGCCCCTACTTGCCACACTTATAGCAGGTTTGGTCTTACTGACCATAGGGCTTGTCATCCTGCTTTGGTTTACTGGCCTTATTCTCCTGTAGAGCATTTGACTTGACTTTCTGAGCTGTGGCTTTGCCCTTCCTTCCACTTTTCTTCATTATAGGCTTTCACACCCTGTAGCCCCCAACGTTGGCCTCATGGCCAGCAGAGCTTCCAGGTGACTGTGCGAGAAAGTTGTTATGGAAAACTTCATCCTGAGCCTCTGCAACCTACATAACATCAATTAATTCAGCATACTCCTTGTAGCCATCTTGACGATAATTGCGCACAGATCACACTGCATTGGGGTGGAAGGTGGAAATGGTCTTCTCAATCTTTTACTCATATGTGATTTGCCTGCCACAAAGTTGAAAATTGGTACAAATTTTGTGTAGAATAGAGTTGTACTCTCCAACCATCTTGAAGTCAGCGAACTTCAGTCAGATCCATTCTTGTTCTGCTTGAGGAAGAATGGTATACTTTAGTTTCTCGAACTGGTTCTTTATTGCAGTCCATAATGCTAGCGCGCTCTTCTTTGCAATGTACTCATTCTTGAGAGTTAGGCAGAGGTGATGCCTGAGGAAGTGAAGCTTTGATTATTTTTCCTCAGGTGTGGGTTTGGCATCCTGTGGTGCACCAATCCCGATGGCAGCACAAAGTTTCTTGGCTTCAAGTATGATCTCGACATCAGAAGCCTAAGTCAAGTAGTTTTGGCCACGTTGGGCTAGCTCCTCAAACTCCCGGTTCATGATGCCTGTCATCTACATGTGCATGAAAGGAATATATAAATTTACAGCATGTAAATATGCATAAACTAATTGGACAACGGTACAAAAGGTTTTCATAATGTTCGGGAATTTTCTATAATTTTCTATAATTTTACTGTTAATTTCTATAATTAAAGGCAAATTAAATAATTACAATTAATCAAAATAATAAATAAATATAGAAAACATAGAAATTAATAATAACAGTGCTAAACATACTTCAATGTTAAAACAATCCAAAATTTGAACTTTTGAGGCCCTTTCATGCTGGAATATGAATTTTCAGTGAATTCTGCAATTGCTAAGGCCTTATCCACAAATTTTCAATTCTGAGAAAATTTTTTGCGCAATTTTCCATTTTTGCAAGGAACCTTTTGCAAATTTTGGGTGCTGGCCCGCCCCCTTTTTTTCTTTCTTCTGGTCCACTCGACCCACTATCAGCCGGCTCAAAATGGCTAAGGGGTAGTGTTTCCCCTACCCCTGTTTATGCATGTGGCGGTGGTGCATCTCATGCGGCGGCGTGGGCTGGGCAGTGCAACGCAGTCCAAGCAGCGTGGGGCGGGGAGGCGGTCTCGCATGGATGAGTGGCGACGACGCACGCCATGCGTGGCAGCGGTGACGTGGGGCCGAGCAGCGGCGGTGCACACCATGGGCGGCGACAACACATTCAGGTGCGCGCAGAAGCAGGGGCACATGTGGGCACTCAGGCCGGTAGCCGAGGTGCATACGGATGCTCAGGAGCGACAGTTGGGGTGCGCAACGATGCGCCCGTGCGGGGATAGCACTGGTGCGATCGGCGAGGTGTAGCCATGGCCATGCGGGGCTCCAGCTCATGTGTGAAGCGGTCATGCAGGGCCAACGATGCGGTGGCTTGTCGCGGCGCAGCCATGTGGGGTCAGCGGCATGCAGTGTGTGTGGCACGTGGTGGCGGCACAGCCATGTGTTGGTGTCCGGCGGCGAGACTGCATGCAGGTGATGCAGGCACGTGTAGTTGTTGGCTGAGCAGCATCCAAATTAGCAGCATGGCTCTGAGCCGGCGATAGCTCATACAGGGGTTGGCGGCTACGCGGTGTTGAGCCGACGGCTATGTCATATGTGGGTGTCGTGAGGCGGTTTGGCCGCATGCGGGTGGCGAGGCATGGTGGCTGGGCGGCGACGCACGACGGCGTGACCACGTGCTGGCAGTACAGCCTCGGCGCGTCGGCAGTGCGATCGCATGTGGGAAGTGCTGTGTGGGCTGCTCCATGAGTGGTTTTTTTCTTTTCCACGATGCATTCAACAATCCCTCCTTTTCAAATCATCCGATCGGCTTTGTGCCGGCGACTCCAAGTCAGCTCGCAGAGGTTAGAGAGAATTTGCACCATGAAAACAAAATCAATCTAGAATGCAAAAATTATACGGGATAAAAGCAATATGGATAGCGATTCAATCTATGAGTGTCATGCTTCAATGATTACCTTTCAATCCACAAAGCGTTTGTAACATCCTGAAAAATCTAAAATTTAAAATATGAATTTCTTGAATGGTTTTGCAATATATTCTATTTGAGTTTGGGTTTTATGGTATTTTTCTGGAATTTGGTTGAGATTTCAAAAAATTTTAAGAAGCTCAAAAGAAGAAACAAACATTAATGATGTTATAAAAGGGAATATGCAAATTATAGAAAAACTAAAATTTTAGATACAAATCTAAAAGGATGAACCAGAAAAGGGAGAGGAACTTGATTTAAAATATAAAATATCATTATGGGAATAATGACAAAAATAGCAATAAAAGTGAATGACTAAAATACAAACACCAATACACATATATATGGGTATATATATATGTATATATATATTTATATACACAAATGGTGCAAGGAAAAGTTTAGCAATATAGGAAATAATATATATATATATATATATATATATATATATATATATATATATATATATATATATATATATATATATATATATATATATATATATATATATATATATATATATAAGTATATACAAAAATCAGTAATCATAAATATGAAAAAAAATTTAAATTAGAAATATGAGATTTCAAAACCAAGGCCAAACATTTTCCTTCTCTTTTTCCACTCAACCATTTCTTTGCCCGTGCTCTCACTACCATGTGGGCCCGTTCTTCTTTCTCTCCCATCTCTTTCCTCCTTCCTCCCGATCCCTGTTTGCCAGTGGGCCCAGCACCTTCTCTCCTCGCGCTGGCTCCTTCTCATCCTCTCATTCTTTTTCTTCTCTTTCCCCTGCCACGCCCACATTTCTTCTTCCCGTGCGCCCGGACCCCCCGCTCCACCTCTTCTCCGCTTCGGTCAAAGCCGCAGGACACGGAGTGGGAAACAAGCTGAGCAGCAGCATGCCCCGAATCCCAGCTGCCGCCCACGTGCCGCACGTCGCACGCCGCCCCCGCCCATTCCCTGCCGCCTCAACGCGAATCCCGCCGGCTTCCGTCCCCAAGTGCGCATGCCTCGCACGTCGTCCGGTCGGCTCGGAGCCCTTAAAAGCGAGGGGGCGCTTCCGTCTACTTCGCCTTGTCCCCCTCTCCCTCCCACCGCAGGGAATCGGTCCCGGAGCCTCCCAATGCTGCCGGCCGCGTCCTTCTTCTCCAACCCCGGTGAACCGGCAATCCACCGAATGAGCCCACCTCGGACAAATTCCTCTTGATTAGAGCATCACTGGAGCATGCCAAAGCTACCACAACCCGCGGCCGAGGCTCCCCGCCACCCAAGCCCTCCGGCCGTGGTGATCCCCACTGCGCCGCCGCCTGAGCTCACCGCCGGCCCGCCACAATGCCCCCTAGCCCGAGCCGCCACCACCAAGGGCTTCCCCTCCTCGTTGGGCTTCCATTTTGACCGTCGCCGACGCCTCCCCAGTGATTCCTCGCCGGCGACGCCGTTGGCCATGAGGGCACCGAGCTCCTCTGTTCTACCGAGGCAATGACTCGCTTCTTCTAACTATTTCTCCCGTTCACAGCACGAGTGGGTCGTCGCCCAACTGGTCAGCCCAGTCGATCCTTACACTGAAGGTCCTGAGTTCGATCTCTCCCTGGTGCATTTCATCTTTTTCCATTACTTTATTTTTTGTTAATCATTTCAACTAATGAAAGTCTAAGGAAGATAATTAGAAAATAACCCCAGGAAGCTAAGAAAATTAGTTTAGATTCAAATAAAGTTTACTTATACCTGAAATATGGATTTATGAGTATATTAACGTATAAATGATTAAGGGAAATAGTTAGGTAAAAGTTCGAATAATTAATTAAAATGCAAGACATAATAAAAAATGATGTAAGGATAAGTTGAGTTAAACCATAGTATTAAGATTCAGGCAACGTAGAGATGCCACCCGGGATTATTATACGTCAAATCTAGATTTATTTTTAGGGGTACTTCTGATTAATATAAAATGTAGTCGTTTAAATTATGGTGGTCGCTCCTATGTCTTCAACAAGCACATAAATTGATAGCAACCTTTGATTAATAGGGCATCTTCAAGTAGAAATAGGTTTAATGAAAACTGAGGCTACATAAAATGTCACCCTATAAAATACTATACACTTAGATTCTAACAATTAATTCGGTAAGCCAAAATGCCCTGAAAGGAACGCTCGACAAAATGATACCTACCCATAGGTCCATCTTAACTCATGGAACTTCCTTGATAAATATAAATATAATAAAAGAAACTGTTAATAAAAGATCAAGTCATCATTTTCTGGCCTTGCCCCAAATCACCCATTAACTCATAATAAAACTAAAATCGAGTTTATTCGGATTTATTTGGATCTTTTGAGTTATTTGCTTTTATTTGGATTCAGTCGTTTGTCGCGTAATTAGAAACTGGAGTCCTGACGATTTTATGGAGCAAGCAAGAACGAGATCGATGAAGACCAGGAATTAAAGATCATCGCATGAGACAACTTTGTGTGAACTCAAGACCGCGGTAAACCGCGCCACGCGAGTCAATACTTTGATCATGTTGAACCTATATTTTCTGCAAACTATTTTTGTTTAAAGTATCAAATTGCATGCTGTTATTTTATATGCAAATACATGTTTAATTTAATATTCTAGTTATATGCCATTTATTTAACTTGATTAATATTACACCTTCCTTGGAATATTTGCTTATGTGAACCTTGTCGCCCTAGCAAAAATTATAATAGTAATCTTTCGAAAATAAGTCCGTAATTATATGTCATGCTTAGTATTGCTTAGATACTCATGGGGCGCGAGAGCGCCCAAGCAACACTTTTAATCCTGAGAAAAATTGGTTGGGCAGTCATGGTGGTAAGGACTGGTGTATGTTGGATATGGTTATTTTATATTCCCAAAAACCTCAAATTGCTTATTTATCTGGGCGGATGGTTCGGGGGTATGGTGCAAGGGTGCACGAGAGTGTGGTTTGTGGTAGAACCGCCCAGATATCACTAAGGACTGAATCTTGTCATGACCTCCTGTGTAAAACAGTACAACCACAAGTCTGTAAATTACAACTTGGCTTAGTAGATTTACCGGACCCTGAAAGTCATCCTTCCAGGAGGAGGTGTGGGGTAGTGCAAGCGGCTGTCTGTGTGACGGCTTGAATGGGACACTCACAGAGGGTGAAGTTCTGCTGTGGCGGGCTAGCAGGGGACGTAGCCAGCTGCTAGACATTCAGAAGGAGAACATCCCGCACAACGTATGGGACCCATCGCAAGTGGGAGCGATCCATAGGGTGAAATGATGGAAGGGGCGAGGTACTTTGAAAAGTCACTGTGATAGTCTGCTTAACCACATGACTAAGGAATCGTGTGGGGCAACGAGTTGATTGTCTCTTGTGGTGAAAGTGTACAACCTCTGCAGAGTCAAAACTATTCGAATAGCCGTGCCCATGGTCAAGGGCGGATATGGGAACTTAACATGATATAGTTCTATTTCAAAAACTTTGTGGGTGGGAATGGAAAAGTGGAAGGGCAGTGGAAAGCCCTGATTTGAATTGTCCTGGGTGTCGTCCCAGTGGTAAGTTAAGCCGCTATAACGCTGAAAGATGCTATATGGTGCAGATGCCATGTAACGGTGGATGGAATCTGGATCACTATTATTATTGCATTTTCTTGAACATTATGTTTTTGTTCAAAACTGCTAGGTCTCAGGGAATTTTTATGTACATATTTCAAAAGAAAGATGTTTTCTCTTCTCACAAAATGAAATATATGGGGAAATAAATAGAGTCGGGAATAAAGGAGATGGAAGTTTGTGGTAAAAACATAAAGATATTGGTGGACTCATGTCGATTATAAAAAGGAAATGATAGTGTGGAATCTAGGAGAAATAATTTGGTGGAGTCTAAATGAATATATAGGCTAGCTAGATAGATGATATAAATGATTTTTGGAGTATTAGGGAGGGTAAAGGTAATTGCTAGATTACAATCTTGATCAGTGATATTCTTGGTGGATGTATACTAGTGAATTAATTAGGGACAGACAGTAGAAAATAAGATTGATTATTGGGAGAACAAATTATGGTTTTGAATCAATAAAAAAAGATTGAGTTATTAGGAAGTCCCGATGCAAATGATTTCGGTGGATTTAAAAGCAATTATGTTGGATAGTCATTAGAATTTAGAAATGAAGAGTTGATGATTAGCAACCACAAGATTGGATTGTTAGGAATTTAGAATGTAAAAGATATTGGTGGATCTAAATAAAAGATGACCCTAGCTGTTGGAGTTTTAGACAGCACTCAGTATAGAAAGAGTAAGTTCAGTGGATTAATTAAAGGATGTCACTGGCTGTTTGGAGTCTTAGACAGCAATCAGTAAGAAAAGTGTGTCTTTAGTGGATTAAGTCAATTATGGCAATCGCTGTATGGAGTTTAGGTAGAATTAATGACACTACGATTTAATAATAATAATGCTACCAAAAGCGATTTTTGGCAAATAAAATAACCCGAGCCTCTCCTTTGATAAGCCATGCATACTATTTAATTGCATCCTGTGTGTTGGCTCGCGAGCACGGTGGTTGTGCTCATATTCGCTTTCCCCACAAATCCAGAATCAGGAAATCAAATCACTACGCTGCAACAATACTTTTGGATCATGATGGCAAAGAAGATGAAGATGTCAAGAACTAGGTCGCGAACCTCCAGTTGGCTGCCTGTGGGCATGTCCTGAAGGTCCCACATGTGTGCTCGTTCTTCCGCTGCTGCAATTTAATGATTTCGGCCTAATCGGCCCATGGGTAAGTTTACTACTATATTTACGCTTCCGCATGATATGTACTTTGATAATCAGAACTGTAATCTGTGAGCACTATCTACTGATCTAGGGAATAGTGCGGTGGAATCACAGTAGATTCTGGATTGAAAAATCCGGGTCTTACAGCGTTTCATGTTGATAACGTGTTGAGGAACCGTCGCTAGTGAGTCCAGTCCGATCGATTCCTTCTATGCAAAAGAGGTGAATCAAACGCAGTATAATGCAATAGAACAATAGATTGAACACAAGAGATGAGAGGGGAGCTCTTTCTTTATTGCTTTCTCTTTTCACAAGGTGCACATAATGACAATTAGGACTCCCTATTTATAGACTAAGTGGAGAGTGCTCATCATTGGACTGGGCTTGCAGACCTAAGCCCATGTTTCCCAATTGGTGAAACAGGGCAAGCAAGGTAGGATGCACTGGAAGGGTCACGAAGACAGCAAGCGGGAACGACACGAGAGGCCACATCAAGTAAACGAGCAGTGTAGATGAACCAACACGCCGAGCTGAGGGCAATCGCTAGAAGGCACAGATTGAATGTGAGCGTCCGGATTCCTTCTCTCATAAAAGTTTTATGATTGTCTGGCAGTTGTGTTTCTCAGCGTGCCTGCTATCAATGCATATTCATACAATTTATTATTATTTTTGTGTATGAAGTCAATGAAGGAATGCCCATTTTCCTGTGCTCTGATGTGTTTCTGTTGTTCATTCTCCCTTTGGACAACGATGCCTGCTAACAGAAGCATGGCACCATGTCACGCTATCTATCATGTGAATACTGAAGTACAAGAGTGCCCGCGACACAGATGTCCATATGCGAAAAACCGAAAGTAAGGACCCATATGCATTTACAGGAAAAAGAGGGTTTTTTTAAAAACACGGACCTACATGTAAAAAAATAGGAACATATACGTAAGTAGATAGGGTAGTGCACTACATTGCGCTGAAAAATATGTAGTTTAATACGTTCGATCAAGCGAGAAATATTAGTCTCCATACGTGCCGGCCGTGGTCGAAGGAGGGCTGCAGTCAAAGGGCCAGTTGTGGTCGAAGGAGGGCCGTGGTCAAAGGAGTGCTGTGGTCGAAGAAGGGCATTGGTCGAAGGGCCGACCATGGTCAAAGGAGGGCCGTGGTCGAAGTGCTAGCCATGGTCGAACGAGAGCTGTCATCGGGGCCGGCCGTGGTAGAAGTAGGGCGGTGGTCAAAGGGTTGGCCATGGTCAAAGCACGGTCAAATGGCCAGAGTGCTGGTCGTGGTTGAAGGCGGGCCATGGTTGAAGGAGGCCATGGTCGAAGTGATGGCTGTGGTCCAAGGGCGGGCTGTGGTCGAAGGCGGGCTGTGGTCATAGAAGGGCCATAGTTGAAGGGCCGACCGTGATCTAAGTGCAGTCCATGGTCAAAGGAGGGCCACAGTCGAAGGGCTAGCCATGGTTGAAGCGCGGTCGAAGTTGGACCGTGGTCGAAGTGGCGGCCATGGTCAAAGCATGGTTGAAGGAGTGCCGTGGTTGAAGGACGAGCTGTGGTCGAAGGGCAGGCCATAGTCGAAGCGTGGTCGAAGGGTCGGTCTTGGTCGAAGGAGGTCCATGGTCGAATGTGGGTCGTGGTCAAAGCGTGGTCAAAGGGCCGGGCGTGGTCAAAGGAGGGCAGTGGTCGAAGGGCCAGCCGTGGTCAAAGTGTGGTCAAATGGCCAGAGTGCTGGCTATGGTCAAAGGAGGGCCGTGTTTAAAGTGCCAGTGGTGGTCGAAGGGCTGGCTGCCGTGGTCGAAGGGCTAGCCCTGGTCAAAAATGGTCGAAGGGCAGGCGTGGTCGAAGGAGGGCCGTGGTCGAAGTATCGGCCGTGGTCAAAGGAGGACCGTGGTTGAAGGGCTGACCATGGTCAAAGCGTGGTTGAAGGACTGCTGTGATCGAAGGACAAGCTGTGGTCAAAGGGCCAGTTGTGGTCAAAGTGTAGTCAAACGGTTGACCGTGGTTGACGGAGGTCCGTGGTCAAAGGGTAGGCCATGGTCAAAGGGGCAGCAGTGATCGAAGGGTCGTCCTTGGTCGAAGGAGGGTGTGGTCGAAGGGTAGGCATGGTTGAAGTTTGGTCAAAGGAGTCGGCTGTGGTCGAAGGAGGGTAGTGGGCAGGCTATGGTCGAAAATGGTCGAAGGGCAGGACGTGGTCGAAGGGCCAACCGTGGTTGAAGGGTGGTCGAACGGTCGACCATGGTCAAAGAAGGGCAGTGGATAGGCTGTGGTAAAAAATGATTGAAGGACAAGCGTGGCCGAAGGGCCAGCCATGGTTGAAGGAGGGCCATGATCGAAGGGCAGGCTGTAGTCGAAGGAGGACCATGGTCCAAGGGCGGGCTGTGGTCCAAGGGCTGGCCGTGGTCAAAGCGTGGTCGAAGGGTTGGCCTTGGTCGAAGGGCCGGCTGTGATCGAAGCGTGGTCAATGGAGCACTGTGGTTGAAGGACAAGCCGTGGTTGAAAGGCTGGCCGTGGGTAAAGCATGGTCAAAGGAGCGCCATGGTTGAAGGGCCAGCCATGGTCAAAGTGTGGTCGAAGGGTCAGTCGTGGTTGACGAAGGGCTATGGTTGAAGGAAGGGCCATGGTCGAAGGGTCGGCCGTGGTCAAAGTGTGGTTGAAGGGTCGGCGTTGGTCGAAGGAGGGCATTGGTCAAAAGAGGTCCGTAGTTGAAGGGCCAGCTGTCGTGGTCAAAGGGCTGACTACTGTGGTCAAAGGAGGGCCATGGTCAAAGTGTCGTCAGTGGTTTAAGGGCCAGCCGTTGTCGAAAGAGGGTCGGAGTCGAAGTGCCGTCAGTGGTTGAAGGGCCAACCATGGTCGAAGGGCCGGCTGTCGTGGTTGAAATGTGGTCGAAGGGCTGGTCATGGTCAAAGGGCCGGTCATGGTCGAAGGGCCGGCTGCCGAGATCAAAGCATGGTCGAAGGCCGACCACTGAGGTCAAAGCATGGTCAAAGGGCCGGGCGTGGTCGAAGGGCCGACCACCGAGGTCAAAACATGGTCGAAGGGGCGGGCGTGGTCGAAACATGGTCAAAGGGCTGACTGTGGTCGAAAATGGTTGAAGGGTAGGGCATGTTCAAAGCGTTGTCAAAGGAGTGCCATGGTCGAAGTGCTAGCCATGTTTGAAGGAGGGCCGTGGTCGAGTGCCGGCCATGGTCAAAGCATGTTCGAAGGGCCAACCTTGGTCGAGGTAGGGTATTTGTCAAAGGAGGTCTGTGGTCAAAGGACGGGCTGTGGTCAAATGAGGGCCATGGTCAACGGGCCGGCCATGGTCGAATGGCTGGCCGTGGTCGGAGGACAGCCATGGTCAAAGGAGGGCCATGGTCGGGAGGCTCGGACATGGTCGAAGGAGGACTGTGGTCAGAGGGCCAGCCGTGATTGAAGGAAGGTCGTGGTTGAAGGGCCGGCCATGGTCGAAGGAGGGCCGTGGTTGGAGGAGGGCCGTGGTTGAAGGGCCAGCCATTGTGGTCGAAGCGTGGTCAGTAGGCTGGCCATGGTCGAAGGAGGGCTATAGCCAAAGGGCCGACCGGCATCAAAGGGCCGACCGTGGTCCAAGTGCCACTTATGCTCGAAGGACGGCTGTGATCCAAGTGCCGGCCGTGGTTGAAATAGACCCGATCGAAGGGCCGGCTATGGTCAAAGGGTTGGGCATGGTCGAAGGTGGGCCATGTCGAGGGGCTGGGCATGGTCGAAGGGCCATGGTAAAAAAATAAACAGCTGTAAAGCAATGTTTACTATATGAATTGTGGCATGTTCACAAAGTAACAGAACGAAGGTCACCAAATCTAATAGTATCCCATCAGGTTAACTGTGAAGTAATTGGGGGCATTGTTGAGCATGTTGGGTTTGATCATAAACCTGACCCTACTTCCTCTAATGAAGGTGTGCTCGAGTTGTGACACCTTGGTATCCTGCAAGAAGACAATATAAATTAGCAGATGAATTAAGCTCATATGGCAATACGGTCTGGAGAAGGAAGGAAGGGGAACAAGCAAGTAAAAGTACCTTGGCGGTGAAGATGACATGGTTGAGCTGGCAATTCCTGTTGCCGTCGTAGTCAACCATGGAGCCACAGATACGGATCATGTGCACCATCAGAAACCTAACTAAATCCTGAGAACAATCACATGCATATTCTGATAAATTATTCATCAAAACGAACACCAACGAAAACCTAAAAAAATCCTCAAAAATCATTGGCGAACTTGTATAGGTCTTGTGGAGAACTTCCAATGAAAACCAAAAGGAATGCAAAGGAGGAAGGGGGAGGAGCTCGATGGCTTGAAAATCATTAGTGAACTTGTATAGGTCTTCTTGAGAACCTCCAACAGAAACCAGAAGGCATGTCGAGGAGGAACAGAGAGGAGTTCGACTGCCGGAGGCAGAGCATAGTCTCTCGAGAACCTCCAATGGAAACCGGAAGGCACGCGGAGGAGGAAGGGGAAGGAGCTCGACCGGTGGAGGTGGAGAAAGTGACGCCGGTAGAGAGTAAGAGGAGTAGATTTGGGGGAGGAATTGAGACGGCGGTCGGTGCGAGGGAATCAGACATGTGGATGGAGGGCTGGATCTATTCGACCAGAAGGCATGCGAGGGAGTAAGGGGGGAGGAAGTCGACCGGTGGAGGTAGAGCAAGGTCTTGTCAAGAACCTCCAACGGAAGCCGAAAGGCATGAGGAGGAGGAAGGGGGAGGAGGTCAACCAGCGGAGGCGGAGCAAGCGATGCCGATGGAGAGTAGCAGGAGTAGATCTAGAAGAGGGACCGAGATGGTGACCGCTGCGAGGGAATCAGGAGAAGAGAAGGGCACAGGCCTGGGACACGTGAATGGAAGGATGGATCTATTCGACCTGAAGGCATGTGAAGGAGGAAGGGGGCAGCTCGACCGATGGAGGCAGAGCAAGTGACGCTGGTGGAGAGCAGAAGGAGTAGATCTGGGGTAGGGAGTGAGATGACGGGCACTGTGGAGAAGCTAGCTGCGGTGTGCCACCAGGAAAGCACTGCGCCATGAGGAAAGCAATGTGAAGATTCGCGAGAACACACGGAGCTAGGCGCTGAGGCAACAGATCTCACCGATGGAGCAATCAGATAGATAGCAACAAACGAAGGGCATCAGAACGATTTCAGCCAACTCGGAGGGCTCGTTTGCAAACCGGATGACGTGGATGGATTAGGAGGCTGTTTTTGGGAAAATAAGGATCTATACGTAAAAAATAAGATCTGTATGGACCTATACGTAAAAATAAGAATCTGTATGTGAAAACTAAGGACCTATTTATAATTACAAAAAAGTGAAAGGTTTTTTTACATTTCTGGTGAGACGGCTCGCTAGGTTTAATATAATTAGTATTTGCACCATGCTGGTAGTTTTAGCACTCCCACGAGGAAGGTAGTGCACTTTGGTCCACTTCATTAAGAGACCTTCTTTAAGACCGGTAAACAAGCAATCATTTATGATGTGGAACATTGCCGCTTGTCCAATCTACTTTCTATTTCTGTTGTGACATAGTTTCGGTATATGCGGATTGTATGAAAGGAAAGATCCTTGCAACTTCTAGCAACTTCGACAATGTTTTACTTCCCCTTGATTGGTTGTTCCTTTTCTTTTTACAGGTTTATCAATACTTCAAGAAAAACCATTTGGTGGAGAATTCACTATTTTTGCTGGCCTAGAAGATTATCTTTTCCAAAAGATCTCGTATGGATTCCATCCATCCACACGCTTCCAATTACTCATGGATTCCATTCATCCACAAGCTTTCAATCTCTCATGGATTCCATCCATCCACAAGGTTTTCATAAAACCATTTTTAAAAACAAAATCTAATCCGTGAAAAATTTTTACTCAGCATGCCCATGACCGTGGACATGGCTATCCAGGATAGATTATACACTTTATAGAGGTTGTACAGCTTTACCTACAAGACATGATCATCCCATATTACCATGAGATTAACACACTTCCTTACGTGTGCAGCAGAGAGATCATGATAAGGCCTTTACAATGTAAAGCCTTCAACTTGGCCAAACCAGCTCTAAGGTTTCACCTCAGTAAGGAATCCACCAGACCGGGACCCCCTCTTGAGCCGAGTGAGACTTCTCATGGCCTAGCCATGCTCACTTTCGACCTACGACATGACTCAGGTTGGGATCCACAAATTAATCAGTCAGGACTATCCCATACCAACCTTGTGGTAGTACGATAGGGCTTTGTAATAGTAACTCACAGTCCAGTCCTTAATTGACTTAGGCTCAACCATATACCCCCTGTGCCCGACAATCAACACTGTGTCACCGAACAACAGTGCATGCCTGCACCCACCACCTAACCATTAGCCTAAGTCTAAACCAGATTTTATATTTTATTTCAAAATATTTCATAATCCTTCTTGACTCACCGAAGTCAAGAATACATTTGAAAAACTTATCATTTTATGTGAAAAGGTTATCCCAAAACAATGATTATGTCTAAGCAGGTCTAAGCATTCGATATAAAATTCTCTAGTCTATATTAGTGTACTAACTAGAGTTTTATTCTAGGGTGACAAGGTATGGGGGAAATTCAATGCTAATGGAGGTGATTACAAATAGGCGTTAACTAAATTTAAAACTGAATTGAAATACATTGAATAAAATTAAGCATGCAATATAATTTAAAACAACATAATTTTATTTCGTAATCTGGGATCAACTTGGTCAAGGAGTGTGACTTGCCTTGCTCCACAAATTGGTGTGTGTCATCGTCGATTTCTTCCGAATCGTCACAGTCTACAAGCGAAGAACCAAAGAGAATAAATTCAAATAAAATCCAAAAATTATAAGATATATATTGAGGGATTGATTATGATTTTAGATGAATTTAGGAGAAAGAATCAATGGATTTAGAGTTCGTATGAAGGAGAATGAATATCTGAAAGTTTTGAATATCACATGAAATGATAAAAAAAATCTGAGAATTACTTTCTAAACAGTACAGTGTCGGTTGTTTTAAGAGCTTTGTGCGTGATGAGCAGAGTACAAACATGGTGGAGGCGTTGGTGAGGTAGGTGTGAGGTGGCCGACGAACGGGCAAAATGGAACCCTGGTGATGAGGAGAAGGTGGTGACGCGGGTACGGCGGCGAGGAACAGCGGCAATCACCAACAGTAAGAGAAAAATGGCAGTGACGGCGTGGTAGCAACAACGACAGGTTGGAGAGTGATAGTACCCAGGTATTGAAAGTGGAGATGTAGGGTAAGCATGTGTAGAACACGGTACGGTGAAGTTAGAAAAATTATTGGCTAAGCTGAAAACTCACTGGAGACGGCACAATCGATGGCGGAAGTCGAAAATGGCCATTTCCGCGGAAAGCTCAATTTCTGTCGATTGGCTCCACGAAAAATTAAATAAAAATGGTAGATAAGTTGGTTAGAGGCTAGAACATGATATGACATGCACAAAAATCAAATAACTCGCTGAAAAAGCGATGTCTATGAAGAAAAGGTTTTAGTGTCATGGCTCGAGAAGGTCAGCGGTGACTCGGGGATCTTTTGGCGATGGCGATGGAAGCACAATGTAGAATGCGTTGAGGCAAACTCAATGGTGCAAACGGCTCAGCCAAAGGAGATTGGATGTGGCGAACGCTGCAGAAGACCTTCGGCAACCAACGGGTTGACGTCGGTATTCTGGGCAAACGGAAAGGATATAGCGGGTGGGGACAATTCTCACCTTAGTTGTCGTGAAACATGACAGTCGGCCGACGGTGACGAGATAAGCGGCGACGTGATTTGGCCCACAGTTGCGTCGATGCTCCAGCGAAGCTTCAGCAAAGGCGAGGGAAGCACCGTGTAGAACGCGCGAAGGTGAAGCTAGTGATGTGATCAATGGTGGTAGGACTCCACTGTAGGCGGTGCAAACGGCCGAGGAATAGCGTTCGGTTGGCGAGAGAAAAATGCTGATTGCGGCGAGGAGGAAGGGAGGGAGGACTTGAGATTTTTTGGGATGGATGAGAATGAGGAGGGGCTCTCAGGGCACTCTTTTATAGGGGCGGAGGTGGACTGGATGAGGAGATCCACGCGGCATGTCTTTCGGTGGCAAGGCTCATTTCGGCGAAATGGGCGCACAAAATTGAGGGCTAAGGCCAGAAATGGAGGAGTCTTGATGAGAGGGATTGAATGCTCTTGATTGTACAAAGAATCGTAGAGAAAATCATGGGTTTTGAAAAGCTCCAACGGGCGCTAATGGCGACTGTGTGTTTCGGGACAGAGACGCTCGCATTGGAGAAGAAAGGGAGGAGAGATAAAAATAAGGAAGGAATAAAAATATAGAAAAATTCAAAAAAATTCACAGAAATTTCTAGAACCATTTTGGACTTAGTAAAATTATTTCTAACTTAATTTGGTATTATTTTCTTATAGTGAAAATACTTTTTAATTTTAAAATTAGATTTTAAACTCCAAAAACACACAGAAAGCCCAGATAAAAGACAAATACTTTTTAAAATAATTAATTTTAAATATGATTTTTACAGAAAACGCAAAGGAAAAACCAAATCGAACTCGAGCAAACTCAAATAGAGAGATACACAGAAGGTTGAGCAAAGATTGATGTATTGTTTAGATGAATGAATTCACAGCCACTCCCCCCGGGAGGACCAAACTCTAACCCTAGAGCCACACGCACTCTCTAACCTAACTCCCATGGGAGGGAGAGGCGCCAGCCACCAAGGCTCAGCCAACCTGCTCAACCCAAGCTCTTGCCTCCCCTCTCCTTTTTATAGTCTCACTAGCGAACCCTAGACCTAATAGATCTAACCATTAGTCCAAACCGGGGATAACCCGTTAAACTCATATAACACCGGGTTTTACTTACGCACGCTTTTCAAAGTAGCTTCCATGTGGCCCAATGACTTGTTATCAAGCCTCTCACAAATGACCCAAGTCACATGGCGTACCACGTCCTTCTCCTCGCGCATGATGGCACTCGACATCCTTGACTGTGCCCGTCATGTCCACCTCCGGTAGCTCCTACTCCGGTTCCTCATCATCCTGGCTTGCAACCACTTCACCAGCCTCGATCAACTTTGGCGTCTCCCTGACCGTTCTAGACCTCAACACTTCCCTGTGAAGCCTCACTATGACCTAGCTTTGAAGTCCTACAACCAACACAAACAAGCAAACTGTCGTAGGGGTGGCCCCCACCTAGGCCCAGCAGGCCTGTTAGGAGGTTATAAGAACCAGAGTAACATGTGTAATGACATAAGTGCCCCTAATGGGGAGGTACAGAAGTAGGGGCATAACTGTAAAAGCATACTCCATGTGAATATATGTTTCAGGATGAGGGGGAGACTGAGGCAGAACACTCCCACCTCTCCACTACCATCTCTCTCTGTTTGGCACAGCCACAACAGCTTGGCGCTGACCGTGGGGAGGACAAGGACAAGCTCAAGACCAAGAAGAAGGATGGCACCAAAAAGCTTCATCGGCAGCGGCGAAAGGAAAGAAGACGGCTGGATCGGAGCGGCGCGGGAACACCAGGGCTTCGGCATCGATCGCCGAAGAAGCTGGCGGCAGCGTAGGCGCCGTGGTCGCGGGCGTCGACGCTCGCGCTACAACGACCGACCCAGCCAGCGTCGCTACAACGACATCTAATCCCGTCGCTGGCACTGCAACGACAGCCCTCGCCGCCCTCGTCGGCAGCACGGATCCGACGGCCGGGGGTAGCCGCAACGAAGCATCCGGCGGATCCGGAGATCGTGCGGCGAGGGTCCCCGCACCGACCCGTCCGCTGGGTGTTCCGGCGGCCTCGACAGCACCTGCGGTGGAAGGCACCCTACTAGCAGCCCTCAACGCGTTCCAGCGGGAACTAGGGGACCTTCGCGGAGCCGTTCGAGATATACAAGAGGCTCGGACCAGCGAGCGCGCGCCGATGTCGCGCCCGAGCCCACGCCGAGAGGGCGAACGATCGCGAAGCCCCCGCGTCTAGCCGCGTGCGCCGAGACGCATAGATCCGAGTCCCCTTTGCGGGCTGCGAGAGGCGGCGTGGCCCAAGACTTCAAGTTCCCTAGCGTCACCGACCGCACAAAGGCGACACGGATCCTCACGAGTTCGTGCGCGTGTACGAAACCGCGATCGAGGCGCGGCGAGACGACACCACGAAGGCGAAGGACTCCCCTCGCGGCTGCAAGGAGTGGCGCTCTCTTGGTTTTGCCATAGAGCCCGGCTCCATCTACGGCGTGGGAGCAGCTCGCGACCGCCTTCACAACAACTTCCAAGGACACTACGTCGAGCGAGTCGATGCGGACCAACTCTTCGCCGTGAAGCAAAGACCCTCGGAGAAGCTCCGGGACTACTTCAAGCGCTTCGCCAAGACCCGATGCCAAGTAAAAGACGTTAATGAAACCACCGTCATTAATGCAGCCATACAGGGCCTTCGTCCGGGCCCGATGGCCGAGTACAACGCGCGGAGGCCAATCAAGACAGTCGCCAAGCTCTTCGACAAAATGGACTAGTATGCGCGGGCGGAGGAAGATGCACGAAGACGCAGCATTACCGCCCTTGGCCTCGCCCATGAGGAGCGCCCCCCGTGCGAGGGGGCGGTGCTCCTCCTCGGCGTGGCCGCAGCCGAGAGCCCGGGAGGCCCTTCCGAGGCAGCGCTACGGGGTGCAGGAAGGCTCTTCAAGGAGCGGGCATAAGCCTCGGCGCCGCCAACAGCAGTCACTGGCGGCCCATTACGTCTTCGACACCGAGAGCACACGCCAGGACCCGACCCGCCTCATGGAGGGGAGACCGGGATCGGAAGGCGGACTTGATTGCGCGCCAACCCCACGCAGAACAAGAGCTCCTACACTATGGCAAGTGGTGCGAGGTACACGGCTACGGTGATCACTACACAGGGCATGCGCGCAGCTTGTGGAGCTGCGGAGGGTGATGGCGGGTCTCGGGCCCGCCCCAACGGAGGGCGCGCAAAGACGCACCGCCGTCGGCGTCATCACCGAGGCTCCTCCTCAAAAGCCCCGGGAGCAGCAGTAACTATGGATGCCGCCCGCAACATCACCTTCGACTTGAACGACGCCAGGTGTGGAGTACCCTCACCAAGACCTCTAGTCATCCAGCCCACATAGCACGCCGTGACGCCAGCGCGTCCTTGTCGACGGGAAGCTCGCGAATATCTTGTTCGCAGAGGCCCTCGACCGTATGGGGTCCCCGAAGCCAGCCTAGAGCAGCCAGAGCTCCACTTCAAGGCTTCGGGGTCAACCGCCGCAGCCTTGGGGCACGTGTCCCTCCGGCCACTTTCCGTCGAGGGCAACAAGGGTAACATCCGGACCGAGCATGTCATCTTCGACGTCGAGATATCCCACATCCCTACAATGCCATCTTGGGCCGACCTTCATCAACTCTTTCGAGGCGATCCCACACTACGCGCTTTTGTGTGTGAAGCTCCGGGCCCAGAGGGTGTTATCACCGTTTTGCGATCGGGACTGGCGACGCGTGCGAGGTCGGCAGCCGCGCCCGCATCGCCGGTGCATGCCCTCTCCGCACGCTCGGCAGAGTCAAGAAGGTGCCGCCCGGGCGGAGGCGCTTTGTGTCCATCGGCGAGGGCTCCACCGGGTCGAACGGATCTGCTCGAGTGCTTGAACAATGTTGACATTTTCGCATGGTCCCCGGAGGACATCAAGGGCGTAGACCGAGCGATGTCGAGCATCGCTTGGCGGTCCGCCCGACGCCAAGCCGGTCAAGCAAAGGTTCGGCGTATGTCGATGGATCGGCAGCAGCGGCCAAACAGAGGTGGCGAAGCTTCTTCGCGCCGGGTCATCCGCGAGGTCCACCATCCGAGTGGCTCGCTAACCCGTGCTAGTCAAAAGGCGGCGGGGCTCGGCGTATGTGCATCGACTTCACGGCACTCAACAAGGCATACCCGGGACAATTACCCTTGCCGCGCATCGATCACCGGTCGACGCCATCTGCTGGTGCGAACTCATGAGTTTCTGGGCGCCTATTCCGGCTACCACCGGTATACATGGCGAAGACGACGAGGAGAAGACCAGTTTCATCACACCACTTGGGACGCTACGCCGTCGAATGCCCTTTGGCTTGAAGAACGTGGCGCTACCTTCACCCGCCTCGTCGCTATTGCCACGCCGCCCGGCTCGGGAGGAAAGTCGAAGCTTATGTCGATGACGTGGTGGTCAAAACTTCAGCTTGCTCGCATGGCCGAGACCTCCAGGAGACCTTCGACAACCTCCGGAAGGCGGGCATCAAGCTCAACCCCGACAAATGTGTCTTCGGGGTGCAGGCGGGCAAGCTCTTGGGTTTCCTCGTGTCCGGACGGGGCATCTAGGCGAACCCCGACAAAGTAGACGCCATCCTGGGTATGGAGCCGCCCAAGACAACGAGAGAGTCCGAGGTCGGCGGCCGCATGGCGCAGCACTAAGCCGCTTCTGTCGAGGCGGCGGGGCTTGCCATTTTTCAAGACGCTCCGCGGGTGCGATGGATTTCGTTGGGACGGAGATTGCGCGAAGGCCTTCAACGAGCTCAAGGAGCACCTGGCCAGCCTACCCACGCTGGTTGCCCCAGCACCAGAGGCTCCCCTCCTGCTCTATCGGCGCGTCGGCCACTCGGTCGTGCCGTCCTCGTCTTAGAGGAAGGCGCCATGCAGCGGCCCGTCTACTTTGTCTCCGAAGCCCTCCAAGGCGCCAAGACAAGATACACGGAGCTTGAGAAGCTCGCCTACGCACTGGTCATGGCCTCCAGGAAGCTTCGGCATTATTTTCTGGCCCACCCGATCACAGTGCCTTCCCATTCCCCTGGCAGAGATGCTACACAACAAAGAGTCCACAGGGCGCATCGGCAAATGGGCTGCCAAGCTCGCCCCTTCTCCTTGATGTATGCTTCGCGAACGGCAATTAAATCCCAAGTCCTTGCGGATTTTCTCACCGAATGGACCCCGCCGGCCCAACCCGTCCAGACGCACGATGACCCCGTCTGGACGCTCACAATCGACGGAGCTTACGGCGTCGCGCGCGGGTGTAGGTGCGGTGATCGCCACGCCCGGCGACGGCGTTTGCTATACTCGCGCGCCTTGCCTTCCCGCCACCAACAACACGGCTGAATACGAGGCATCGCTCTTTGGCTCAGCGAAGCTCAAGGCGCCGGCGCGAGATGAGTGCTAGTCCGCACCGACTCGCGCTTGGTGGTGGGTCATGTGGACAAGTCATATCAAGCCAAGGACCCCGAGTTGGCCAAGTACCTCGCGGCGGTGAGGGCGAGGAAAGACACTTTTGGGCGCCATCGTCAAGGCCATCCCGCGCTGAGAACGAGCGAGCCGACGCCCTCGCTAAGGCGGCGGCCAAGAATCGCCCCGAGGGGCGTTTCTGAGGTATTAGTGCAGCGGCCATCGCGCAGACAACCGGGGCGCGCACTCGTCCACCGCATTGACCGGCGGTGATTGGCGAGAGCCCATCTTCAATTTCTTGCAAGGCATTGCCGAGCCCGAGGACCCCGCGCACCGCTCTGCGCGCCTCGACCGAGGGGGAAAGGAGCCTGCGAGAGATCCACGCGGGCGTGTGCGGATCCCACCTGGCACCGAGGTCATTAGTCGGCAAGGCGTTGAGGCAAGGCTTCTACTGGCCAACTGCCATCACCGACGCCCAAGACCTCGTCCGTCGGTGCCAAGGGTGCCAGTGGATGGCGCGCATCATCCGCAGGCCCCCGACGAGCCTCAACCCCATTCCCCGGTGTGGCCACCGCACGCTGGGCCTTGACATAGTAGGACCACTTGCCCGAGCTCGTGGGACCTCCGGTTCGTGGTAGTCGCGCTGAGTATTTCTCCGATGGCGGGAAGCGGTCGCCCGCCAAAGTAACCTGCGGCCATACGCTTCCTCGGCAAAACATCATATGTCGCCGGCGTGCCCGAGCTCACGGTTGACAATGGCTGCGATTCGACGCCACCCTCTTCAAAGACTATTGTGACAAAGATGGGCATCACCTCCGATTCGCCTCGGTAGGGCATCCCGATCCAACGGGCGGTCGAGCGGGCGAATGGCGCCATCTCCGCCGCCACCCGCTCGAAGGGTAGTGGACGGAGCGCGTGTCTCGCCGACTGGCGCCACCCTCGCGCCACCCGTTCGAAGGTAGGGGCGGCGCGACGTGCCTCGACCGATTTGGCGCCGGCCTCCGCGCCACCCGTTCGAAGGTAGGGGACGGAGCGCGCGCGCTGAGCCGACTTAGCGCCGGCCTCGCGCCACCCGTTCGAAGGGTAGGGGGCGGAGTGCGCGTCTGCCGACTAGGCGCCACCTCGCGCCACCCGCTCGAGGGTAGGGGCGGGCGCGCGTCGCCGACTTAGGCGCCACCTCGTTGCCACCGTTCGAAGGGTAGGGGCGGAGCGCGCGTCTGCCGACTTAGGCGCCACCTCCGCCGCCACCCGTTCGAAGGTAGGGGCGGAGCGCGCGTGCCTCGGCTTGGACTTAGGCGCTAGCCTCCGCTGCCACCCGTTCGAAGGGTAGGGGACGGAGTGCGCGTCTACTTCGACTAGGCGCCAGCCTCCGCTGCCACCCATTCGAAGGGTAGAGGACGGAGCGCGCGTGCCTCGGCTTCGACTTAGGCGCCAGCCTCCGCTACCACCCGTTCGAAGGGTAGGGGACGGAGCGCGCGTGCCTCGGCTTCGACTTAGGCGCCAGCCTCCGCTGCCACCCGTTCGAAGGGTAGGGGACGGAGCGCGCGTGCCTCGGCTCGACTTAGGCGCCACCCTCGCGCCACCCGCTCAAGGGTAGGGGCGGAGCGCGCGTCTATTCCCGACTAGGCGCCCGGCCTCGCGCCACCCGTTCGAAGGGTAGGAGACGGAGCGTGCGCGCCTCTACTTCGAGCTAGGCACCAGCCTCCGTTGCCACCCGTTCGAAGGATAGGGGACGGAGCGCGCACATGTCTGCTGCGACAAGGCACCTTCCATCCGAGACCTCGGGTTCCCCAATCACAAGCTTGGGGAAATTCACAGGCCGCAGGGGACGGAGGGGCCAAAGGACTCGGCGACATGGCCCGGCCTGTGAAGCCCTTCACCATGAGAGGCTCTGTCGTGAGGTGGCCCCACCTAGGCCAGCGAGCTGTTAGGAGGTTATAAGAACCAGAGTAACATGTGTAATGACATAAGTGCCCCTAATGGGGAGGTACGAAAGTAGGGGCATAACTGTAAAAGCATACTCCATGTGAATATATGTATCAGGATGAGGGGGAGGCTGAGGCAGAACACTCCCACCTCTCCACTACCATCTCTCTCTCTGTTTGGCCTGTAGCCACAACACAAACCATTGCATAGCATTGCACAATACAAAATTTGCATAATCAAAATGTATCCAAGAGAACAAACTCAGCAAGCACTGGTCTAAATCAACTTACGAATACTCTAAAGCACAAGACATGAGGTACTCGTAGCCCATGATGTCCTACCAGTAATCTATGACCACTTAGAAAGTCATTACAACCATCACATAGGTCGCTAGGACCGTGAAACAGTTGCTACGACCATGTAGCAGTCGCTACAACCATCGCTCACAGCAGCTACAACTTTAACAGACCTGGTCGTTATGACTTACGATCACACAGGCAAAGTGCTACGACCACTACACACATTGACTACGACTTTACCAACATGGTTGCTACGACTATCGATCACACAGGCAGAGCGCTACAACCACTGCACACATTACGACTGCCGATCACGACGAGGTAGTAAGCTACGACATCGATCACCAGTCTACGACTATCACTCACAGCACCTGGTCACTACGACTTACGACTATCGATCACAAGCTAGGCAGAGCTACAACTATCGACCACGACCAAGCAGCGCTACAACTATTGATCACAGCCAGACAGACCTACAACTATCGACCAGCAGAAGCTACGGCCACCAACTCGTGGGAGCACTTGTCGACCACCAAGTCGTAACACCGACTGCAGACCACAATGTCATAGAATCGACTGCCAACCACAAAGTCATAGAAACAACTGCTGACCACAAAGTCGTAAAATCGACTGCAAACCACAAAGTCATAGAATTGTCTGTCGACCAAAAAGTCGTAGAATTGACTATCCACCACCAAGTCATAAAATTGACTGCGACCACCAAGTCGTAAAATCGACTACGACCACCAAGTTGTAAAGACTTCTGTCGACAACTAAGTCGTAAAAGGCACTCCAACCATCACGTTGAATGAGCAGAAGTCGTATAGAGAACAATAGTGGTTGTAGGGAGCAAACGTCTGTACAGACCTCAAAAACCAAACTCAACCACTACACAAACTCTAATCCAAAGGTCGATTACTCATCACAATCATGGGATGACCTCCACATGGTCTCACAATCTCCCCCTTGATGAGTATATTGACAAACACAGAAAAGGCATGAAGATGAGTTTGTTTTTGAAGAGAAAAGCAAGAAGTTGCAAAAGCCACACATGGTCCAAAAGAAGTGAAGAAGGAACTCATGACCATGTTGACAAAGTGTGAAATGGAGCAAACAACAAGACAACAAGTTTTCTACAAAAGTTCCAGATCACACATAAAAGTCCAATCTTGCTCATGGTCCAAAGAAAAGAGCAATTGCTCACCATGACCATTTTCATAGTAAGATGATCATGCATTTTCTCCTTTTAATGCCTTTTTCTCTATCATTCTCCCCCTTTTGGCAATAGAGTCATCAAGATGCATGGAAGAAAATAACGCATGAATGAATTGGAGTGACTGCATTTGATTCATTTTAAGCAATAGGATCCATGAAAATTATCTAAAGTGACCTTCCAAATATTACAATGAGCCATAAAAGGTGAGAGTGCTATCTAAATCATGACAAACCATGTATTGCCAAACTAAAGCCAAATAAGCCATAATATGAAATTAAATGGATTGTTTAACATGTCAAGTCACTCAAGATCCTAGTCTAGCTAAAGGTATCCAAAAATGAATCAAGCCATGTCAATATTCTAAATGGAACCAAGAAGCTATAATTGAGTCAATTTAGAGTGCTACAAGTTCACAAATAAAACATTGTGTTCAAGCACTAGATATCACTTGTAATTGAGCAAGTTTAGCATATTTGACATTTTTAGAAATTCATGGTTGGCTTCAACCATTTTCTTTCGTAAGATTTTATTTTCTTAGCCATGTGCTAGATCTCAAGCCTTATGCGGCCACTCCAAGCAAGAAGCTTAAGAAAATGATCTTGGTCATCCAAAACTCTCCCTGAGTTTATTCCTAGTGTAATGGCAAGCCGTCTCATGAGAAAGGATTGGTGAGATCAGTTTTTTTGCACAAAAGAGATTTTTTTGCATTTGCTTGACTTAGTTCATGAACAAAGAGGTAATACTAACTCATGTTTTACTAATGAACTAGTATAGCTCAATCTAGAGCTCAATGCAGATTCAAGATTCAACTTAGCTTATTTAACATGGCATGAATCATAAGAGGATCACTAGAGCCAGATTAGTCACAAGATCCATGAAGACATGATTTAATTCAAGTTGTTTACATTTAATAAAACTAGCATGGCTAAAGCTAGGCAACACATAGAAGGACATGATAAATCTATCAAGCTATCACAAGGCATGGTAAGATGCAAAGCATGATATCATGTCACATAAGGATAATAGTCAAGGCTCTATGATTTGTACATGCATTCAAATAAATACAATGCAATATGACACAAATGAATGCACAACCAGTAAGCTCCCCTAAAAAGCAGCCCAAAAAGAAAGAGAAGCTCCAACTCCCCCAAAGAAGGCAAATTGAGAAGAACCAAGAATTTAGGCGTAAAATCCAGAAAATGAGGGTTCAAACTCAACAAGATGATTCCCAAACACACCCTTTCCTCATGGTCTCTAGTTGAGAGACCATGTAGAGGTGTCCCCCATATTTGTGATGAGTAATTGACTTGTGTTCTAGAAAGTTTGAGTTTGATTTGGTTGGTTCGGGCCAAGTCGGTGCATGGCGCAGTCTAGATCGGTTGGACTTGGTTGAACACGATCGGACATGTTTAGAACGCTTGTTCTTCTTCTCGATCGGTCAATTTGAGTATTTCATGTTTGAGTACCTTTCACTAATGCTAATGTATGATTATACTATTTCGAGCAGTGCTATGTGATGTTTTCTTGTCTGTGATGGTTGCAGGACTTTGAGGCTAGGTCGTGGCGAGGCATGGGATGACCAGACTAGGCACGGGAGGTGTTGAGATCAAAGCGGTCAGAAGATGCCAAAGACGGTGAGGACTCGAAGTGGTTGCGAGGCGTCGACAGCAAGAAACGGGGAAGCTTCCAGGAAGGTGCGGTAGGGGCATTTCGGTAAAATGCACAAGGCTGCAAAATGAAAGCGGATTCGGTTAAAGATAATGGGTTGGAGACCCGTTAGTGGATGGTTGTAGAGAGGGTTTAGGGTTTGGAGTGTGTGTGAGCTTGAATCCTGGTTCCCTCTCTTTCTTGTGTTGTAAGAGCTTTGACTTTTTGCCTCATATGTGTGTGAGTTTGGTAGTGTGAGATGACTGCCACTTCTTGATTTGCTATTTGAGAGTGTGAGCTCTTCTATTTTGTGAGGGGGAGTTGGCAGTGCAGGGTAGAACTCATGAAGGGTATTGGCTTTTCTGCAGTGTGTGTGAGAGTTCTCAGGATATGAGAAGGGGTTGATTTGGCTGTAGAAGCATACTTATGTAATTTCCCATGTCTCTGAATCTATATGAGAAGTTATGAGTTTGTGCTATTATGATTTTCTTGCTTTTCTCTGTGTTTTGCTTTGCTCTCTCTTCATTTCTCTTGGGTTTGCTCTTCTCTGCTGCTTTCTTGCTGAATAGAGATCTTGTTGAGAAGTTGCAGATTTATTTGCTCTGAACTGGGAAATACCCAAAGGCTATTTGGCTAATCCATTCCCGAGAGCAAAAGGCAGAAACAAGGGACTTTCTCTTTTCTCAGGCATGCGCTTCATATTCCTCTGTTTCTAGGGTTTTCTGTGTGAGTAGGCAGAGGATTCTTGGGCTCAGATTTTGCTGCCTAAAGATGTTTAAGTCTTTGTGTCTTCTTGGTATGAGACAATTCCCCTTTGAGAATTCCAAGCCATATGGCATATGGTCTCATTTTCTGATGTATCCTGGCAATACTAGCAATTGCTCTATTTTCATCTCTTCAGGTTTTGGGTTCAGTTTCAGGTTCTTATTCTTTTGGCTGCATTTTCATGCTCCTGAGTTCAAACTGCTATTTAATTTGAAGTCCAAATCAATTGATTGAAAAAGAACAGAAATCGATCATTCTGTGCTTCTTCTTAGTTCCTGTCAAGTTTTTACTGTGCTGTCCGTTGCAGCCGCTGCCTGCCTGTTTTTGCTCAAACTGGCTGGTTTTTGGGCAGTTAGACCGGAGATAGAACACCGGTCAGACCAGATATATAACTGCGGTCAGACCGCTGGAATGTTGGAGGTCAGAACTGAAGGAATACGCGTATGCTACGAGAGCAGAAAACAAAAATTTCTACCCCGCGCACCAGGACATCATGCTAAGGAGGGATCATGGATCATTACCACTAGACGCGCAGCGCAGTGGAAGAAGAGTTAGAGAAGCCAATCCAACCACGCGTGTCGAGGTAGTAGTGGAAGTAGCCGATCATCCCGAACAGATCGTCTCCTCCACGCGGTCAACCACACCACGAGCGGATCCAATCAGTAGGTTGTTGATGCTGATCAACGCCGCAGCGCAGCGCCTCACCGGTATCCACACGTCCCGGAGTGGGCGCCGATCGCGAGTGTACCAAAGGCACTCGCGAGCGGCTTAGGGTTTGGCTCGGGAGGTGGCGGCTAGGGTTTTGCTCGGGAGGAACGAGCGTGCACCCTCACCCCCGCCTCCATATATATAGACCTCCTCACTTGGGCCTCGTGGACCGAGGCCCAATAGGAGTCTATCCGGATCTCTATCCGAATTGAGCCCACATTCAAATCACATTCGAATTAGTGTTCCAACCCGTTAAGTGTGCGACCAGAGGTTCACGTATACTTGGTCGCGACCGGAAACACCTTTCCGGTCACCACATAATAGCTGCCTCTAGTAAGACATATTAACCCCAAAGTATACATAAAAATCATATCATTGAACTCGTAATGTTCTCATGTACGAATCCCTTTGCCTCACGATATAGATTAAGCTCAAGGCGAGACTGTGTCATCCTCTTAATAGCTCAATCACTCTCTCGATTCCGTGATGGATTATAAACTCGTGATTGACTCCTCAATCACCTTGGCATGGCCATGCACTTTCATAATCCATTACATCGAGGGCCAGATATCTCTCCCATAAGGAGGGGCAAATTCTATCTTGATCATTCACATCCCACTACATGTTTCATGGCAAACCCAAAGACTACTTTTATGACTACCCGATTCACAGTAGTGTTTAGTAGTCCCAAAATAAGCTACTACGCATGTTGGGAACCATGATGATCTCAAGTCTAAGGATTCCACATAAACACTACTTGAGACCAGCGATGACACATGGAATCTCTGCAGTGTCTCATGGCAGTCTATCCAACATATGTTCACTAACACATGTCCATATTGTTGATTTGGTATCTCCATACCATGATCCATGAGACATGATCATCAATCAATACATATGCTGATCTTTGAATCATATTTGTTCCTCATATGATATATAATCAGGGATCATTTAGAAATAGCAACATTTTGGCATTAAGAGTCTCGTGAATAAGTCACATACTCATTGATCAATAATGATAATGTCTATTTCAAGGAACAAACTAATGCATCATAAATATAGTATGTGATATATATAACATCTTCATGTTGCCTCTAGGGCATGTCACTAACAGTCTCCCACTTGCACTAGAGTCAACCATGTAGGTATCTAATACCCATTGCCCTAGTGTGAGCCTCATGCTTTGGCTGGGGAAGCGGCTTTGTCAACGGATCTGCAATGTTCAAATCCGTTTGTACTTTGCATATCTTCACATCGCCTCTCTCCACAATCTCGCGAATGAGATGAAATCACCGTAGAATGTGCTTGGACTTCTGGTGCGATCTAGGCTCCTTGGCTTGCGCAATGGCCCCACTATTGTCATAGTAGAGGTCCATTGGGCTGGAGGCACTAGCCACCACACTAAGCTCGAAACAAATTTCTTGATCCAAACGACCTCTTTAGCGGCTTGAAGTCGCTATGTACTCGGCTTCATTGTAGAATCAAGCAACCGTCTCTGCTTGGAACTCTTCCACTCACCGCACTGTTCAGCGAGAACACAAATCAGTTGCGATTTGAAATCGTCTTTGTCGGTTTGGAAGCTAGCATCGGTGTAACCATTTACAACGAGCTCTTCCTCACCCCCATAGACGAGGAACACATCTTTAGTTCTTCTCAAGTACTTCAAGATGTTCTTTACGGCAATCCAGTAGCAAGAATGATCTGTATCATCTGATTTCTTCAGTTTTTCAACAAAGTTCAATCTATTCTTGTCTTGACAAAAATAGTAAATACTGTGCTAGCTGATTTCAGTCCTTCGGCTTCTTTGCTCCAGTCTGCATTTTGGCCGAAAGCCTCGTTCTTTGCTCTTAATCGAGTATGCTTCACTTTGTTTGTCGATCTGGCTCTTGGTTCTCAGTGAAGTTGTTAGTCTGTTTTGGTTCTCCAGTGAGCATCCTTTCTCCTACTTCATAGCTTTTGTAGCTATCAGAGAAGAAGAAATATGTGGATACTTAGGGGCGATTTTTGAAGGTATCATTCACTCCGATCCTACACTAGCCTATGACCTCATACCACGGAGCAACAAGCACATTAGCTATCAAAGTACAAGACAGTAGTGGCCAAGAAGAAAGTTCAAACTAGGTAGTGGATAATCCTAGAGAACCACAGCCCAAACTAGGCAGTAAATAACCCTAGAGAACCATTTGGATGAGAGGTGTGACTGAGACAATATCACCTAGAGTTGGCTCCTATCTATCCAATCAGATCCTTCCTACCACTAGAATAAAAATCATGTGCAAAACCAAGTGGTGGAAGCAAGAAACTGAAGATCACAAGAGAGCAAACCTCTGTCACATCGCTCGATGGTGTGGTGTAGTTGATGTGATGAAGGCTGACTGTAGTTGCATCGTGAAATCAAAAAACTCAAGGGAGGTGAGAGACCCATAGCATCAACATAACCCACACAGTCTCCTCGTATCCACAACCTGTAACTTAAATACAGGATCAACTGGTATCCTAGTATTGGGGTAAATGATATACAAGCATAGATCCAGTACTAAGACATATGACAACAAAAATAGCATCACAAGTACTAATGATAAAGAGCACATGAGAACACACCCCCACACTAGCTCAATCTAGCCCTCATCAAAGCATCTAGAACAACAAGCCTAATGCAAACCAATTCTAAAAGAAGCTTGTGAACTAACTAGAGTTCTCATGATATCTAAGCATAAGCACAATCTAAAGCTACCAAGATGTCATACAAACTATTTCATGCTAGAACAGAAATAAGATTAAGATATACATGCATTTCAACGAGTCACAACCCTATACACATAGCAGGTGACAAGGAAAAGTCACAGAAGCATATGCCAGCATGGATACAAGTATAAGCATGTACACGTGAACCAAAAGGATAAGAAGGCATGAATAGCATCATGGCATAGAAAATTATCCAAGATATGATCAAGCTGAAAATGTCCATAAACAAACATACATCATGACAAACAAAAATCATGGAAAAGTATGTTAACATGTGTAAATAATGGTGAATGGACATAAGGAGCAAGATGTAAGCAATAAACCATGATAGATACAACAAGGTACAAAGTCATGATGATACTTGACTTCTAATACACACATTCTACAAGTCACTTATGCTCATGAAGTCAAGTCAAAGTTTAAGTATCCAATAAACTAACATATATAACATGACACATGGATACCTAAGCAACATACACATAAAGGCATGACAAGAAGGTATCAAGAGTAAAACATGCCAATATGGTATAAGTGAGCACATGGACAAGCACAACATGCCAATTATGATTAACACATGAATATAAGAGCATGAGGATATAGAATAGCTTACAAAGTAGGTGGAAACGCCAAACGTGAAAGCATATGCATCTTGGAGGCCATCAAAAGAAGTGAAGAACCAACAAGTGTTCTAATCACGTGATGAAGGAAAAGACTAGAACCCAATCAAGTACATGTTCTCCATCCCGCGTATTGACACCTACATATGACAAGAACAAAGTGCCTGAGTCTCAGATTCTGGAGGGTTAGTAAGATGTACTTGGGAACCCAAGACTTTGACATACTCACAATAAAAGTATGCAAGTTAGCATGATGTAATAGATGGTTCATGTAAGGAAATCCGATCCTAGAGGCACACCGCATGTGGACAACTCGACAAGTAAAATGAGTGCCATTTTCTGAAAAAGCGGGATGTCTTATTTGAAAGCACCAAGATGAAAACCAATCAATGCATCAAAAAAACTCATAGCTCCTCCTCGCCGTAGGTGCACACCTCGATTGGGCGAACGAGGTCCACCATTTGAGAAATGGTCAAAATCCTTTCTTGGGATAGCACATGGGCAAAAACCAAAATCATAAGAACCAAGTCCACGACGTCCAGTGGCGGATCCAGGATTTTTAGAATGGGTATTCGAATTTCAGAGCTAGGTTGTTTGGATACGTCGATACCGATATGCGATATTATGGCACACCATTTCTCCCAAAACACGATACAAATATATGCGTATATAGATATAATAATAGTACAAAATGCATAATGGCACGAATTAAACAACAAATTATAGAGATTAATGACAATTGCATACCTTGCTAATTTTGCCCTTTTTTACTCTTTTCCCATCAGCAAGAAGTCTCGCTTCTCCTTCTGCCAGTCTTCCTACAAGGCTACAATAAAAATATTATACGAGTTTAGAATTAAATGGTAAAATCATTCAAAACATGCACCACCAAGCAGGAAAAAGCAACCAACCTCAAGAACTTGCATCATATAATTGTTAAAACTCCTTAAGTTGTCCTTTCGTGCTTCTTGGATGGATCATGGATCAGACAATTGCCATTTCATGAAGCTGAAAACACATAATTCATGATACGCTTAATGAAATTCAGGGGGCAATGCACTAACCGAGATATATTAAGTGTTCACCTGCTGCAGGTACTCCTCAATAGTAGTGAAGATGGCAGCTAGCTCTATCTTTGATGCATTAGAGAGCTTCACATGAGTTTGATCAGCAGCTTTATCTCGTCTGTAGTATCAAAGAACAGTTGATGGAAAAAACACATTTACACAAACAAGCTTGTTTGGACTTTGAATCATCACAATCTTAGCCTACCATGAAGATTCATTTTTTACAGCCATAAGTCTTAAGGCTTAGTGTGAAGATGTGAACATCAAGATCAAGGTCCTGATGATATACTTTCTTACTTGTAAACTAATAATGCTCAGTGCATACATCCTGGATGGTCTATGTTACTTTACAGATCAGTATAGTCTATCCAAAGCTTTCTTTTGTGGTCCATTGCTCAGGTCTGAGACACCACTTCCACATCTACCATGAACATATGACTTCATTGTCAACAACATAAGCTATATGTACAGAAGGGCTTTGCATACCTACAAGAGAAATTGCAGCCAAGTGCTTGTCTCAGCAACAGCTTTAAGACCACCAGTCTATAAACCTTTAACCTTCTGACAATGCAGCATATCGTGCAAACTAACACAAAAGAAAATACCCGGTCAATTTACAATTCGTTTATTGTAACCAGTGAGAATTAACATTTGAATCCTTTAGAATAAAGACATCATTCATACGATTACCTCAAAGATTCGAAGACTTTTAGATGGACTTCCTCAGTTCCTCACTTCCTCTGCTGAAATGCTAAATGCTGAATTGCCGATACATGTTGATGTTCCTTTGATCCTTTCTCCTGTATGGCGATGGAACTGGCAAAGCGTCGGGCGGAAAGTGCAAAGATCCCCAACAAAATGGAAAGCTCACCTATTCAGGTCGGGCGCCGCCGCGCCGGGCGGAGTCATGGAGGGTCAGAGGGTGACCGGCGACGAGACGACAGACGAGCTGACGAGGGAGTACTGCGCTGCGGCTGGACTGAGCCTAAGAAGTGAGGATGAGGAAGGACTGCGCCGGATCTGAGGGATCTAGGGTTGAGTCGGTCGGCTCGGTGAAGACGGTCGTGGCGAATGGTGAATGCGAGATGGGGAATGATTGGGGTTGCCGAAGATGGCGCACGGGCGCAGGCGTTCGAGTGACCTAATCACGTGGGCGTCTGGGCGAGTGCGGAGTCAGTGGCCGCATGCGCGTGGGAGGAAATGGGCCAACGGGCCGTTTGGTTCGGGCGTGGCCACGTGGGATTGTGGGAGCGAGGCGCGCGACTGGGCCGCGAGGGAATCGGCCGGCCGGAGCTCTTTTTCCATTCGGATTCTCTTTTTTAAACCCACTTACTAATATATATACATATTATACCTAATGTATAGCTGATTTTTTGCAAAAAAATTTGGGTATTCAGCTGAATACCCATGAATTAATGTAGATCCGCCCCTGACGACGTCGATGATATCCATCCTTCTCACAAAATGAGCAATGGTGCAAATGTCTACTATGAGATATGGTTTGGAAGGACAAAGCACCATCCTTGCTCAAAAGAGAAATCCCTTGGACAACACTAGAAGAGTAAACAAGAATTGCACTAGCCAAAATAGGAGCATCTAAAGATATGGCATAAGTGCCAACAATGATAGAACTATGCTCACTACAAGAAAGATCGAAATCCAAATATATGGAGGTGACTAAGTTGCAAGATTCAGCGCTCATAATCATCACGTTGTCTCCTCAAAGCATTTACATCATTTCTCAAAGAATGACAATATATGCTAGAGATGAAAATGCAAGCAACCAATGAAATGGACCAACATGAGGAACATGGCTAGTACAAACATAAAACTAGAGAAGCTAGGCTATCAACATGAGAATCAAGAACAGAAGCACTGGCTCACTAATCCCATCCCTAGCAAACTCAAGCTCCTCTACATATGTGAGGTGAGTCAATTTTAATTTCTCATTTTCAGATTTTTAGCATGCAATAAGAGAAATTAAATTTCCAACATCTACAGGAAAAGACTCACAACCTACACATGATAAATGAGATTCCAACCTAGCATGAACAATATAGCAATTTTATCATTTAGGCATCTCACATTATCCATAAGAGTAAGCATATTCATCTTGGACAAGGCCAAGGTCACATTGAGGTTTTACCTTACTCATGATGAGTCGATGCTCGTCCTCCTGATCATCATCATCCGTGGACTCCAAAACCTTCTTCTCCCTGGCACTTAAGAAATCAAAGGTAAAGAATGTACCACAAAGTTCACACTTGTGTGGTTTTTTTACCAATAAAATCTCCCTCTAGTCGATTTTAAGCCTCTTGTCACAAAGGACACCATTGGCAAAAACACCCCACCAAAATACAAAGAAAAGCTCATAAGGTTCCCTACTAGTTGCCATGCTCAAGATCAATTAAATCAAACAAAGAGCCAATATGGCTCTGATACCACTTGTAGGACCAGCAAGCAATAGAGGGGGGTGAATGATGCTTGGAGATTTTTCCTCCAAATATTCACATTCCCTTTTTCTCCAATAGCTACAAAGCTATAAAGACTAGGATATGAGGTCTACTTGAAAACAGAGGAACACAGACCTCCCTATGACCAAATCAGAGAACAACATGTTCGAACTACGACCACTCGGTAGAAACAAAACTAGGTCGTTAACAAGTACTGGACGAAAAGTATAAGACAGCCAAACTGAACACAATCAGTCAGCAGAGAAAAGCAATGTAGTCAAAATTTAGACAATGTGGTCGAAGGGCAGACAACGTGGTCGAAGCCACTATGGTCGAAACCAGCTTGGTCGAAACCAACGTGATCATAACCAGCATGGTCGAAACCAATGTGGTCGTAACCAACATGGTCGTAACCAACGTGATCGAAACCAATGTGGTTGAAACCAACGTGGTCAAAACCAATGTGGTCGTAACCAACGTGATTGAAACCAACGTGGTCGTAACCAACGTGGTCGTAACCAATGTGATCGAAACCAACGTGGTCGTAACCAACGTGGTTGAACGCCAACGTTATCGAAGACTAACGTGGTCGATACCAATGTTGTCGATGTCCAATGTGCGGTCGAAAGTCCAGCGTAGTTCAGGACCAATGAGTGGTCAAAAACAGCACTGTCAAAGACCGACGTGACCGCAAACTACGTGGTCGAAGACCAATGTGTGGTCGACACCACCTGTAGGACCGGACAGGCAACAGAGGGGGGTGAATGGTGCCTAGAAATTTTTCCTCTAAATATTCACATATCCCTTTTTCTCCAATAGCTACAAAGCTATGAAGACTAGGATATGAGGTCTACTTGAAAACAGAGGAACACAAATCACCATACGACCACATCAGAACACAATGTGGTCGAGATATGACCACTCAATGAAAGCACAACATGGTCAATAACGACTACTGGTCAGAAAGCACAAGACAGCCAAACTGAATGCAATCAGTCAGTAGAAAAAAGCAACATAGTCGAAATTCATACAACGTGGTCGAAAGGAAGACAATGTGGTCGAAGCCAATGTGGTCAAAACCAGTTTGGTCAAAACCAACGTGGACGTAACCAGCGTGGTCGAAACCAAGGTGGTCGTAACTAGTGTGGTCGTAACCAACGTGGTCGAAACCAACGTTGTCGTAACCAACGTGGTCGTAACCAACGTGGTCGAAACCAACGTGGTCGTAACCAACGTGGTCGAGACCAACGTGGTCGTAACCAACGTAGTCATAACAAACGTGGTTGAACGCCAACATTATCGAAGACTAACGTGGTCGATACCAACGTTGTCAATGTCCAATGTGCGGTTGAAAGCCCAGCGTAGTTCAAGACCAATGAGTGGTCGGAAACCAACATTGTTAAAGACCAACGTGGTCGAAACCAACGTTGTCGATGTCCAATGTGCGCACAGAAAACACATGCAATCAAAAACCAAAATGTGATCATAACAGTTCTGCATGTGATCGAGAGATCTACGACCATTGAGCAATCGAAACCAAGTGCAGTTGTAAATGACTAGAGGTTGCATAGAAGTCGAGCGAAAACACGACTTAGGACCATTGAGCAATAGAAAGCAAGTGTGGTCGTAAATGACTATAAGTACCAAAGACACCTAACTGAGACCATCAGATGTGGTCGAAAACCATCGAGCATTCGTAACTAACTGCGGTCGCAAACAACTCGTAAGGTAGTGGGGGCACACGACCACGAGATCTATGACCATCGAGCAGTCAGAAACAAGTGCGATCGAAAGAGTGAACACTGTCAAAAAGTAAAGCGCTGCGGTTGAAAACTTGACCGTGGTCGAAACACTAGCAGCGGTCGTAACTTTCATGGAAGAACAGAGGAAACTAGAGAGCGCACGACCACCAGAACCAACATCCACAGAACTTTTGATTAAAAGATCAAATGGCCATGAAACTTTGTACACAATTTGCTTAAGGTCTCAAAAGGCTATTCCAATCTTGAATTGAAAACTTATCAACTAGATTGAGACATTTTTGTGATTTGATCAAGAGTGCACAAGAATTGAGTTTAAGACCCGAAATCTTTGATCAGAACCGCTCGTGGGTCAAAGAGAGCTAAGATGGCTTCAGTTATATTCCAACCTATCACTGTGATTCAGAGCATCAATGAGATCAAGCCAATAACACCTCCAGATCAAGAAGAGAGAGGAACAGAATGGAAAACGTAGAGGAAGAACCAAATTGAACCCAAGCAATCTCAAACAGAGAAGAGATACACAAAATGAAGATCGAAGATTGATGTATTGCTCAGATGAATGGTTTCACAGCCACTCCCCTCGGGAGGACCAGGCTCTAACCCTAGAGCCAACACTCACTCTCAAATAGCCACCCCCCTCGGGAGGAGCAAGCTCTAACCCTAGAGCAAACTCACTCTCTAACCTAACTCCCATGGGATAACCCATTAAACCCACCTAACACCGGGTTTTAATCACGCACGCTTCTCAGAGCAGCTTCCATGTGGCTCCAATGACTTGTCGTCAAGCCTCTCACGCATCTGGATCCCACCAAACCGTCATCGCTTGCAAACGACCCAAGTCACTTGGTGCACCACATCCTTTTCCTCATGTATGATGGCACCTGACATCCTTGACCGTCTGGACCTCGACTCCTCCCTAAGCCTAGTCCCGGTCCACCTCGCCGTTGCCCGTCATGTCCATCTACGGTAGCTCCTGCTCCGATTCCTCATCATCCTGGCTTGCAACCACCTCAGCAACCTTGATCATCTTCGGCGTCTCCCTAACTATTCTGGACCTCAACACCTCCCTGTGCCTAGTCCTAGTCCTCCTACGCCTCACCATGACCTAGCTCCGAAGTCCTGCAACCAACACAAACAAGCAAACCATCACATAGCACCGCACAATATACAAGAATCATCAATTTGCACAATCAAAATATATGCACCCAAAATACTGATTCTAATCCTAGAACCAAGCAATATCCTCATGTGCACAAAGCAAGAAACACCTTGGTCAATCCTGACCAAAACACCAGTAAATCTAGTGAACAACCTCAGCACAAAGATTGGTCTTAAATGACTTACGAGTACTTGGATGCACAAGAAATGAGGTACTCGTAGCCAAGAAGGTCCTTCCAGCAGCCTATGACCACACACAAAACCGCTACGACCACCACATAGCCAGCTACGACCATCAAATGCACATGCATACAGAATGCTACGACTACCGCCACGATTGCTACAACCACCGCTTACATTGGTACATTGGCTATGACTATCGATCACTAGCCAGGCAGAGCACTATGACCATCGATCATGACCAGTCAAAGCTACGACTATCGACCAGTAGAAGCTATGACCACCAAGTCATAAAAGTCTCTACCGACTACCAAGTCGTAAAAATGACTGCCGACCACCAAGTCATAAAATCGACTGCCGACTACCAAGTCGTAAAAACGACTGCCGACTTCAAAGTCATAAGATCGTCTGACAACCACATGGTCGTAAATGCCACTGCCAACCACATGGTTGTAAAAGCTATTGCCGATCACCTAGTCGTAAATCCGGTTGCCGACCTCCAAGCCGTAAAATCGACTGCTGAGTCGTAATAGCGCCTACAACCACCAAGTCTGTTGGATCGGAAACGGCAACAGAGGGGGTGAATGGTGCGTTTTAAAATCGCCCCCAAAATAATCCGCAAAATTCTCTAGTCCAATAGTTATGACAAGCTATGAAGAAGAGAGAACGGAGCTTCACAGAAAGCAACAGCGATCAAAGAACTAGCACTTCATTCGGCAGCAGTAGCTAGCAGGATATAAAGTAGAAGAGAGACAAGGTGCTGCTGCTAGCTGTCCAAAGCTGAAAGCACAACAAAAGAAACAGCCAAACTAAAAGTAAAGCATGCACAAAGGACTGCTGCCCCAACCGAAAGAAGTGCATGCAAAAAGACTGTAGACTGCACTCTTGGAATAGAGAATAAAAGGAGCTTTTCTTGCTGAAAATACTATGCTGCCAAGAGCTCCGATTGCAGCCGAACTAACACAGGAGCAAAGGAAAAACTACTGCAGACTGCAAAGAGAAATAAGGACTTTGAGCTGCAACCGAACATAGCTAATGAGCATGATTCCTGCTGTAGCCGAACTGCTGCACTGCAGGCTGAAAAACAGCTAAAATGAGGGGACAAAAACACATGCAATGTTGTTTGGCAGCATGCAGAAACTCACTAGCCGAATCAATAACAAGATGGCCGAATGGAGTTTTGCTACTCATAAGTAGTCCAGCTGAGATTGTGATCTTGGTGACCAAAAACTAAAGAAATGAAGGCCAACCGAAAACGCATGAGAGCAAAAAAAATACGCTTGCCCAAGAGAACAAGAGAGCTCAGACACAGGGAAGCATCACACTTTGAAGTGCCTGGGCCAAGACGAGGGTCTGCACGACAAAGGAGTCAGCGAGCCATTATGTGATGGCGTATCGTTACAAGGTTAGACACTTTGATGCGGACCAACTAAGGATTAGTTGATGCGTAGGAATGGCCCGATCTTTCTCGGTACGATCAGCGAGGTTCCTTCTCCTTGGATAGAGTCTTCTCCTTGTCTTGATGCAGCAAACAATATTGATAAGGGCAATTTGCACTAGTATGCAAGGTGCACACTAGAAGCAATCCGCTGAACTCCCCAAACCGTGAATTCAGCAAGAAGACACGAATTAGAAGAGATGAACCTTGTAGATTCGATGGCCAATCTCAAGAATCTCCTATTCTTGCCTTGCACCAACTTCGCAAACTCCAAACGAGAAAACCTTGCAATCACGCAATTTGGCCGCCACCAACCATCATAGCGATTTTCTCCTTTATTTCACGAGTCTAAAAACTTATCATATCATAGCCTGAGTTACAATGGGGCTAAGGCCCTGGCCTTATATTGGTGCACAATGCACGGCCTTGATTACAACTCATGCACTACTTGGCCTAAGGCCGAAACAAACTCCAATACGAACTAAAAAGGAAATACCTAAACTGCTACCTTTGGTTTCTCTCTCAATTTGCGACTTAACCATGAGGATTCCTTGGCTGGAACCTCATCCATTGTGTGGGGCTTCAAAATATCTTTCCAACGAGTCCAAGAACGCCCAAATCGGACTCTGTTTGTGAAAGTTATGGACGTTTTAGTATCGGTTTTGCCAGCTGTCCCAATCCGAGTCCGAATCGGTTTCAAATCTTTATATGTTTTGTTTTCTTGTTCAAGGGGTTTCGAAATCCATTTAAAACCTGAAAAGGAATCCTTCTCAACCTTTAGAAAGCCATGGTGTGGTCGGATTTTATCCTTACTTGCATTGCAATACTCGGACTCCTTATGTTTGGCAAGTCTTGCGCGTCTCTCCGGACAGCTCGTGCAGCTTCCAATGAAATTGCCATAACTTTGTGTAGGAAGCTCCAAATCAAAAGCCGTTTGATTTTTTGGAAAGTAGACTTTATTAGCTTTCCAAATATGTATTTTGTGTGTCTTAGAAATCTCAGAATTGACATTGAGAACTTCATGAACTTTGTGAATAGAACTGCAATCACGAGAACTTGATTGATCTTGTGTCTTCCTCTTGGCCACATCATCCCCTCCCCCTTCAAGCGAAACCATCCTCAGTTTCATGGTAATCTTCACAAGCTCCTTACCCTTGATGGCAATGTCAGAAATAATCTCTTCATCTCTCTTGGGCAGCAAAGATTGAAATACACTTTTATGCATAAAAGTGAAGCGATTGGCTCTCCCTTGGTGTGTAACATTGCGATCAAACTGCCACGGACGCCCCAACATGATGTGACACATGTGCATAGTCACGACGTCACACTCCACCTTGTCTTCATATCCATCAATTGAAAACGGCACGTGAACTTTATGAGTAACTTTTAGCTTACCAACATTGTGAAGTCATTGCATATAGTATGGCTTAGGATGACACCATGTGGTTAATGAGAGTGTATCGACTACGTCCTTGCTGATCACATTATTGTAGCTTCCACCATCGATTATAAGCTTGCACCGTTTGCCTTTGATCATGCATTGGGTTTGAAAAACACCACGTCGCTGTCCTTTCTCAACAATTAGCTTATTGTCACCATCCACCTTATGAGTCATCAAAGTTGGACCAACCTCAGGATCACAATACACAATGTCTTGTGGAGAATCATTGAATTTCTCATCGTCATGTTTAGATTCCTCGCTTTCGCCCTCCGTGGCATATCCCTCATGTGTGAGTAACACCTTCCTTGCATTTGGGCAATCCCTCATCATGTGACCCCTGCCCTTACACTTGAAGCACTCAATTTGACTTGTTCTAGCAGTGGAGAACATGCTAGAATCAGATTTGGTTGCTTCTTTACCTCTGTTACTTGCCTCCTTTGAAAGAGCCCCATTTGAACGACTTGATGTCGCCACCTTGGAGTGTGAACCAACATCATCGCCTTGCTGTGATGGACACCTCCATAGGTTTGTTTGAGTGTTGGCATGTCCTCCCTTGGCTTGTTTGCGCTTCAATTGTTGTTCAGCACGTTCAGCTTGATGCACTAAGTCTTGGATGTTGTAGTAATGGACCATCCCACCCTATCTTGCACATCCTCATTCAACCCATTAAAAAAACGTGCCATAGTAGCCTCATCATGCTCCTCTGTTCCTGTACGGATTATCAACATCTCCATCTCTTTATAATACTCATCAACACTAGAATTATCTTGGCGTAGTTGTTGTAGCCGGTTGTACAAGGTCCTAGTGTAGTGTGCTGGGACAAAACACCGCCTCAAAATATTCTTCAATTGTACCCAAGTATTTGGACGAGCTCCTACGCGACATAATTGATTCCACCAAACAAGAGAATATCCGGTGAACTCAATTGTCGCCAAACGAATCTTCTTATCCTCAGTATAGTGACGGCTGTCAAAAAATTGTTCGACACGCATCTCCCACTCCAAGTACTCTTCTGGTTCAACTTTACCATTAAATGATGGGATAGAAATTTTTATCCGCCCAATTCCATCATCCACGGTAACACGCTGTGCAAATTCAACACCATCACGCATACCTCCACCACAGGCAGCACCTCTGCCACGCATGTCCCTACCACGGTCAGCACCACGGTAGTCTTGAGCACGGCGTGGTTGTGGAGCAAAGCCTGTTGCACCATCAAAAACCTCCTCGTGTTCGTCGTCTTCGTACATTGCACGCTGTTCGGGATATTGAGGTTCCCGTTCAGCATGCTGAAATTGTGGTGGCTGGACGTGTATCGCCTCCGTCAACGCGTCAATTCGCGCCCCAAATCATCAACCTTGCCTTCAACCTTCCGGTGACAACTCAAGAAGTAGTCACGTGTCGCTTCAAATCCAATTGCACTTCTCGGCGGCAAAGACGCGCATATTGGGGCACCTCCCCAATTAGCTCGGCATGATTATGTCGCGCCTCGCCATCTTCAGTCTTCATAGAACCCGCCATTAAGAAAAATTCAACAACCTCGTACCGTGATTAACCACGCTCTGATACCACGAGATGCGGACCAACTAAGGATTAGTTGATGCGTAGGGATGGCCCGATCTTTCCCGGTACGATCAGCGAGGTTCCTTCTCCTTGGATAGAGTCTCCTTGTCTTGATGCAGCAAACAATATTGACAAGGGCAATTTGCACTAGTATGCAAGGCGCACACTAGAAGCAATCCGCCGAACTCCCCAAACCATGAATTCAGCAAGAAGACACAAATTAGAAGAGATGAACCTTGTAGATTCGATGGCCAATCTCAAGAATCTCCTATTCTTGCCTTGCACCAACTTCGTAAACTCCAAACGAGAAAACCTTGCAATCACGTAATTTGGCCGCCACCAACCATAATGGCGATTTTCTCCTTTATTTCACGAGTCTAAAAACTTATCATATCATAGCCTGAGTTACAATGGGGCTAAGGCCCTGGCCTTATATTGGTGCACAATGCACGGCCTTGATTACAACTCATGCACTACTTGGCCTAAGGCCGAAACAAACTCCAATACGAACTAAAAAGAAAATACCTAAACTGCTACCTCTAGTTTCTCTCTCAATTTATGACTTAACCATGAGGATTCCGTGGCTGGCACATCATCCATTGTGTGGGGCTTCAAAATATCTTTCCAATGAGTCCAAGAACGCCCAAATCGGACTCCGTTTGTGAAAGTTATGGACGTTTTAGTATCGGTCTTGCCAGCTGTCCCAATCCGAGTTGGAATCAGTTTCAAATCTTTATATGTTTTGTTTTCTTGTTCAAGGGACTTCCAAATCCATTTGGAACCTGAAAAGGAATCCTTCTCAACCTTTAGAAAGCCATGGTGTGGTCGGATTTTATCCTTACTTGCATTGCAATACTCGGACTCCTTATGTTTGGTAAGTCTCGCGCGTCTCTCCGGACAGCTCGTGCAGCTTTCAATGAATTGCCATAACTTTGTGTAGGAAGCTCCAAATCAAGCGCCGTTTGATTTCTTGGAAAGTAGACTTAATTAGCTTTCGAAATATGTATTTTGTGTGTCTTAGAAACCTCAGAATGGATATTGAGAACTTCATGAACTTTGTGGACAGAACTGCAATCACGAGAACTTGATTGATCTTGTGTCTTCCTCTTGGCCACATCACACTTACTCTCACCCCCGACACCTCCAGCGTGTCCCCAAGGCACCCCGTCCCGTAGCTCAACAGCGCCTGTCGATCCACACTGGCCGCCGGATCATCTACGATCCCGCGCCACGCCCCCAACGCCTCCGGAGGAGGGACGAAGTCCGCTAAGCTCGCAGGCACGGGGTTCGCATGGGCAGCCTCGGGAGCACCGGGCACCCTCCTCGGAGGAATGTCCCCGCTCCCCGGGGATCGCTTGTCCTCAGGGATGAGTTCTGCTGCAAGAAGATGTGCCGCTCAGTCCTACGAGAACGTCGCAAACCTACGTCAAAGTGTGGCAAGGCAGCATACCTTCGGTGGCTGACGGCGGGCTACGCCGGGACATTCCCCCAGCTGCGGGCGAGACAACAGCACCGGCGGTCCCCCCAGGCAGAGTCGGCCCTGAGGGCCGAGGAGTCTCCGTGTCGGGGACCAACGCCGGTAGGCCCCGTGCCCCAGCCGTTGCGGTCCGCGTAGGAGCCGGAGAGGCGGTGCACATGGGGGCCTCGGTGTCGGAGTCGGAGTCCCACAAGCTCCCAATGCGAGTCGCCACGGCAAACCCCCTTGAAGTCCGTCGAGGGGGGATCGTAGGCGCGGCCGCTTCGCCTAGGGAAGGGGTGGTGAGGGCCCCACCTCGGCAGCCGCAGCAGAAGGCTCTACGGCAGCAACGCTCGCGGGCGGGGGCTCCGCCCTAGCATCCTCCGCAGGAGGCACCTCTGCCTCGATCGCCATTACCGGCGGAGACCTCGCTCCACTGGCCTTCGCGAGGGGCGTCTTCGACATTGTCACCGCCGCAGGCGGCGACCTTACCTCGGTGCCAGCGGACGGCGATTCCACTTCAGTGATCGCCGCGAGCGGCAGGACTTCCCTGGCACCGCTCGACGACCTTTCGCCCCTACCATCCATACCTGTCTCCAAGTCTGAGTCGGCGTACTTCGCCGAATCAAACTCCATACCCGCCGCGTCGACGGGGGCAGCCGTCGCGCCGGTAGCAGAAGTCCGAGTCTTCCCGCGGGATGACGCCCCTCTACCTGAGGCGTCATCAGCTTGATGTCGTGGTTGGCTCGAGTCCAGGGAGGCGCGTTCCGGCACGCGAATGCCCAGGGCCTCGCACACGCGGTTTATCCGCCCCAGCCCTGCCTTCGCGACCGCAGCAGTGCGGTGCTCATGCTCCTTGGCCGTATACGGCCTAAGGAACAAGCTGGCCGCGTGTTCCGCGTTCTTCAAGTGTATCCCTAGGTAGGACTATAAGCACGGTCAAACACAACGCAGTCAGCACAAGAAGAAAGAAGGGCATGGTCAAACTCAAAGCTTACGAAGGCCGGAGGGCGCTGGTAGTGAGGTAATGGACGGGCGGACGTTGTCATCCTGGAGTTTCCTAGCGGGGAGGCGCCACTCATGAGCGAGCGGCGCCACGCCGTACATAATATACTCCTCGGCGAGGTCACGCATTTTGAAGCGAGCAGCGACTCCCGCGAGTCTTCGCGCCCTTCGCCTGTCCTCGGGGTTGAGTGTTATGCTGGGCGTGCTGTTAAACGCCATCGGCTGGCCGGTACACTCGAGACAGCTACCGCTCTCCACGTGGTGGTAAACCAGCGCCTTGTCCAGCTAGACGCCCACTTCGCTCGAGCTGAGTTCGCGGGAAAGAGCTTCCCGCACGACGGCCGTAGAACGAAGTTGATGCTGCCAAAGTTAGACAGCATTCCGTCCTTTCGCTCCTTCGGCTGGCATCGGGCATCATGCAGATAGGCAAACATTGAGGCGCTGGGCCAGCACGCCTCCGAGTGCAAGGCCCACCTGTACACGGTGAGGCGAGCCATCGCGTTTGGAGTCAGTTGCGCCAGCTCCAAACGGAAGGTCCGTAGCACGTCGCCGACAACCATCGCGGCCGGGATGCAAAGCTCGGCCTCTGACTCCCCAGGTTGCGGTTCCACCTCGTCGGCGGTGGGCAGCCGCACCGCCTGACGGTCCGACAGCTTCCCCTCGCGCAACAGTGTACGGATCGTCTCCTCCGTCACTAACGTCGGACCTAACACGCTGGAGCACGGGCCCTCCTTCCTCTCCGTCGCCACCCACCACTTGTCTGCCAAGGTTGGGTCGTGCCCCTCGAGTGTGTACTTCACGCCGAGCGGTGAGGACCGCCGGCGGATGGCGTAGCCGCCGACCGCTTGAGCATGCTCATCGCCGGGCGCCATCGTCGTCCAGGAGCTAGATGGGGGCAGAGGGAAAGAGTCGCACCAAGAAAACCAAAGTGGGAACCAAGACGAACGATTAGGAAGCGCGTGGAGGAGGCGTAGGCGTGGTACCATGGGGGTATTTAAAGACCCCTCGTCTCCTGCACCGCCGGTAAGCGTAACCGGCGGGCGTTGAACGCTCGTCTCCACACGACCGAAGCCGAGGCGTCGCGACCGAAGCTGAAGCGTCGCGACCGAAGCCAAAACGTCGTGACCGTCTGCGCGCGTCGGCCACGACCACGGTCGTGCGCACACCTGCCCGGTCACGACGTGGTAATAGCGCCCCGCCGCGCGTTCGCTCCCACTGGGAGTAAATGCAGGCCACGCGATGCAGCGCAGCCCACGGCGCGTGTCGACACAATTCTCGATGCCAATCAATCAATCAATTTCGACGGGCCTCCATCTCAACCGCGAGGTCCTACCTTCGACTTCGGTCCTGCCCCCGCAAAGAGACACTTCGCCGAGGTGCCACGAACACGCCGGAAGTCACCGCAACTCCGAGGTCCCCGCAACCTTCAGGCTTCGGGAGGCGAAGACGCAACCTTGCGCATTCATGACCAAGAGCGCTCACAAGACAATCATTAAATAAAGAAACGAGCCGACGAAAAGCGCAGCCGCTGGCAACCAGGGGTGCACATTGGTAGGTGGGCAACCGACGTGCGACGCGCCCATACCACCGCGCCACGCGTCCCACCCTTCTAGAGAAGGAGCGAGCGGCCGCGGTCGCGCAGGCCGTTGACAGCCCACAGCACACCAATCGCGGCCCGCCACGTATACCCCCGAGTGGAAAAGTGCTGGCAGCCTGCAACAGCCTGCCCCTGCCAGCCTAGGGTCGGCGCGATTCCAGGAGCCATCAAAGCGCACTACCAGGCCACGGAGCTACAACCATCCCACGCCTAGGAGAACCCGGAGCGCGAGGTCTGCCGCCACTTAAGGCCGCTTCGGCTTTGGCAGCTGAAGATAGGCGAGTCTCCGCTCTGGCGGGGAGACTCGGCCCTCCACCTCGGCTCGACCCCATGTCCTGGCCTCGCGCTGGAGTGCAACCGCAAGCCGCCGCGGATCCAGCAACCTCGACGGCAGCATCGGCAGGAGCCCTACCTCGTCACCAAGACTCGGACGTCAACCCCGCGAGTCAGGAAACTGGCGAGCACCGATGTACCCATAATACACCCAACTGCCGCCCTTAGCCGTGCGACACCGATCGGTCGTTCGACCCGCTACCCGCAAGAAATCACTGCCTACGCGACAACGTCACAGCCTGAACTGGCGGGGATCCAGCTGCCCAGCTTCCTGTGAGTAGGAGTGCGAAAGCTAAATTATGGTAGGTCTCGACTGGTTCTCCTAGACAGACAAGCTTCAGTGCATCCACATATCTCGATGGTAACGCCGGTTGGCGTAACCAGGGGAAGAAAGATGAACTCAAGCATATCTGTCTACGAGAACAGGTCAAACCTTACCGTTCTATGCAGGAACGCAGTGCAAAGACGGGCAGCGCGGCGACGGGCGTTAACCAAGCTCCCAAGAAAAACAGACCTCCATCAGTGCATCAACATCCCCTAGGTCACGTAATGCCACTGAGATGTTGGTGCATCAACAATACCGCGCCTACATGATATATATACACGATCGGTGGGGGAGCCCAGTCGACAGAAGTCCAACCGGCAGCAGACCAACCGGCAGGAGACCAGTCGGCAGGAGTCCAACCGACGGGAGGAAAGCTCAACTGGCGGAGGAGTGTCGCAACGCGGTATAGACACGACGTCTCCAGTCTCACGCCGCGTCAAGCGGGCCTTGCCAGGCGGGCCAGCAGTCCCCTATCGTCAAAAGCACTCGACGTCGGAGTCCGCTCATGCGACGGCTTGGGGGCCCGCTCCGCCTACCTCTGCCGATGCGTCCGACTCCGGTTCGGCCCCAACTCCAATCCCAACTTCGATTCAAGCTCAAATCCCACTACACTACCGTGGGGGACGAAGACTCCGCCGATCCGCCCAGCGTCACACCTTCGCGGCAGGGCAAACACTACACCAAGCAATAAGGCTCTGCCAAGCGTTGGAAAACTTCACAGGCTGCAGGGACGGAGGGGGCCAAAGGGCTCGGCGACATGGCTTCAGCCCATGAGGCCCTTCACCATGAGAGGCTCCTGTTGTAGGGGTGGCCCCCACCTAAGCCCGGCAGGCCTGTTAGGAGATTGTAAGGCCCAAAATGGGACATGTGTAATGACGAAAGTGCCCTCCTACATATATATATATATATATATATATATATATATATATATATATATATATATATATATATATATATATATATATATATATATATATATATATATATATATATATATATATATATATATATATATATATATATATATATATATATATATATAGTAGGGGTTGTGCAGATTTAAGGGCATTGCTGTAAAAACACTCCCCATATATATATATATATATATATATATATAGGGCAGGCCACAGGGGAAACCCTAAGCCATTTCTCACCTAACTCTCCGCTACCATACTCTCTCTCTGTTTGGTCTGTAACCACAATAGAAGCCATGATTCAATCCACATATTCATTCATGATTAAGATCCTATTTCCTTCATCTTTCTCATAGTGCAGACTTCCATAATCTTAATCTACACCACAATTGTTCTCCGTAAATCTCAATTGATAACTATCCTAAATCAAGTAATCATTTCACCAAAACCTTGCACAATTTAAAATTAGATTATATGTCCTGGACATATCCTCTCTTTCACATCCATGAGCAGTATTAACTCCGGACAAGATCACATTCCGAAATTCTATACAAGGCCTTTGTGATAGTATATCATGATTCTATTGATCAAATCCACATACTAATCCAATTATCTTTCACCCAAAATTTTAATTTTTTATTCCAAGGTTTACATTTTGGCATCCTAAAAGATCTATCAATCTACACACAAAAGTACAAAATGAAAATTGATCAGTATCTCTTTTGCCAACTTCCAATATTTTTAGTGTTCACTACAAATCCCATATTGGCACCATTTAAAAATTGTTGCCTCAGACCACGAAGGTTATATACAATTAATATCTACCCTTTACCCATTAACTAGGCACTTTTAACTAGAACAACTCGCTTTAGGATCGATGGTCTTCGTCGGTCAACAGAGATGAGACAATAGGTACCTCTTAAAGTGCTCTTTTGTGAAAGGACCGACACTTCCAAGAAGAGATGAGAGGGGAATAGCACAAGGTAAGTAGGGCAGTGGTGAATATGGTACTTAATTTAATTTGCCAAAGACAACAACCAACTTGAGATAAATGAATAAATAAACCATAGGGATAGCACATAATTACTTTAACATAAATGTTAGGTTTTTGTATGGTTTGCGAAATATGACCCCCATGAGCAAAAGGAAACACATACAGTATATAAGTAGCATAACACAACTATGGCATTGCAACCTCTACTTGCCTATATTCATCACACAAGGGCACACTGCTCACATGTACTAGTATCAACAAGTGAGCTCTAACAACCTAGCTATAAGGGTCTGGTCTAGACGACATTAATCTTCTCGGCAGAGTCGGCTCTTGAGGGTGGCGAGATCCATTGCCTCTACAACTCCTTCCCTTCGGACTTGAGCACACATCGAAGGTCTTCTCCCATCATGCATGATGCATATATTTCTTCCAATCACTTATCTTTTAACCGGTTGCCTAACCATCTACTAAGTTGAAGGTGAGGTAAGCATTTAGAAAATGAGGTTGATATAATCAAATGAAGACAAGAGTAGTGATAAGAAAGATAAGAGAAGCAAGATTTTGGATAAGAGGGAAATGCAGAGGAGGTAAGGACAGAAATAATACTTATATTTTTCACAACCTTTTGATAAGTTTACAAATAAAATTTTAAAACCACAATCCTTAAACTAATGACAAGTTCTATCTAAGGGTCCAACCTACAGTCATTATGGTTCCGATACAAGTGCTGGCAGGACTCAGAATTTGCATTCCTAACCCTATGTGTTTACCGTGCTAGTCCTATGATCAGTGGCTAGTACACACATTCAATAACATTTATATCACATCCATACATGATAAATTTAAAACAAAGTATTGCATATAGGTAGCGAACAAACAAAAGCCTACACGACGAAATTTACAACAAATGAGCCGATTGCCCAAATAAAACATACAATAAAAAATAGTTCAGCATAAGCAGAGATAAAAGAGAAATCAAAACTAGCAAATATGCCTCAACCCATCCACAAGCAACTGACTGGGGCAAGACCCTAGAAATCTATGTTCTCATCGCCAAAACTTGTTGCGTAAAAGTAATCGCAATACAAATCTTCTCATGCATTCTCTAAATATGTTCAACAAGCAATTATGAATATGAAAACCGTACTCTACAAGAGTTTATAGTAAAATTATATAGTATGTAGGCTGAGACAAATGTAGCTGCCTAGACTAGTTCAATTTTCCAAAAACATAATTTCAATTGAGATAATGAGTAATAGATTGTGAAAGGAAGTTGCAAGAGCATTTGAATTTGATAAGAAATTAATAATGAAGAAAAAATAGCATTATTTAGAACAAAAGGCTTGCTACCCCAGGATTTCAAAATAGTAGCAATAACCTTACTGGACCAAGTTATGCATGGATTGTCTATTCATACATTCCTTGAACTATTTTATGAAACATAAAACTACTAAGGTGGAGGATTCACCAAATCGTCCATGACTGTGGACACAATGATTTGAATAGTTTTATACTCTGTAGAGATTGTACACTTTACCCATACAACATAAACATCCCACCATATTGTAAAAATCATGTGATACCATTAGTACCCGATTTGAGCATTCATAACAAAGCTTTTACATTACTGGTCCTAACAACCACCGTGCTATAATACCTTCTTAAGATGGGGAGTGTCATCCAATGTTCTAAGACTCATACGGTGTATTGACAAACCTTTCTTACCAGCAAGGTTCCTCCAAACATGGATGAACCTCCATGCTCGCACTAACCCAAAATCACCTTCAATCTATCACCTATGGAGAAGTTGCTAGAACCTAGTAACTCATTATGCTAAGGCCTTCTATAAGGCATGTATGGTTTTATTGTATCTTTAGTCAAACTACACCATAGACTCGGTCCTTAGTGACCTAGGCAAGACAAACCAATCTTCACAACCACTCACCCAAGTCTAAAATATGTTTTCCATTTTATTTGCTAACCAAAATAGCATTGGTAATCCCTCTGGACCATTCATCGCATATCTCTCATTTTTGAACAGTTTGACCAATTTTCAACCAAACACATATAGTACCGATATGAGTATGGCTACCCATCAACTACTGTGTTTAATCTACATGTTCCCCATTTTACCAATAGTGGATATTAATGCAAAGATGACAATAGCAAAGGTAACAATTTATCAAACTGGGAACAATGCAACAATTTTGCACAACTATCAACCTTACCAATATAATGAGTTTTACCGAAAATATGCGCATTCATAATAGTTTTGAACATAACATACATAACAGTGAAATATGGGATCAGCATGATCAAAGGGGGTGCTTTCCTTGCTCGTTGTACTCTTGGTCTTGCTCTGGCTCACCGATGAAATTTTCCAGAATGTCGGTATCAATCGACAAATACCAAATATCACAAATAAGAGCCAAATTAATTTAAATAGAGAGAAATCTGAAATATTTTTTGTAGAATATGAAATAGCATAATTTTATAAAATTTAAGAGACAAAAATCATTCAATTTGGAGTTTATATGCAAAAGTTACAAGCATTTGAATTTGGTTTGGATTGAAACATGCTGAATAAGAAAAAGGAAATGTTGTGCATGAATTTTCATTTTTCTTTCTAAAGGAAATCCTAGGTTTATTGCATCATCAACTGACAAGTGGGGCCTATTCATCAAGATTTTATTCTTTTCCAAAATGAATGATAGGTGGAGTCCATGTGTTAGTGACTCATTACTTAAAACCAGTTTAAATCATAAAATTAACTTGATTAATCTACTCGAGCCCTAGTTTTAAACAAGTTTAATTAGTGCTAAACTAATCTCACCATGGGTGGGGCCCACTGGTCAAAGAGGGAATAGGGGAGGTCAACGACGATTGTGGCCGAGCTTGAGGTGGAGAGGCAACGCCGGAGGGGCATGGGCGAGCTCAGGGATGGAAAGAGGAAACCAAGGTGAAGAAATTGGTAGCTATGCCAATGTTCAGAGCTCACTAGAGTTGGGTCGATAGTGGAGCAAAGCGGTGGCGGTGGCGGTGGCGGTGGCTCTGTAATGATGGTTATCATGAACGAGGTGAAGACGAGTCAGGAGGTGAGGCGCATTAGCTTCACTGGGTCAATGCGACGCTAACAACGCTAGCACAGGAACCTATGGTCACTTGAATAGGAGAAAGAACAACGGTGAGTGGTGGTGTCATGGTTAGCCATGGTGGCAATGGTGTGTAATGAGGACATCCCTTGCTATGTTATTCCATATGTGATTTTCAATCCATCCAGTACGTCAGAACAACATGAATTTTCTAAAAGAGCTAACACTTGTGCAAAGAAGCTTAGCATTAAGGTGAATTCATTCTTAACTATTCTTAATATTGTTATTCATGAGAATTGGATATTACCTATTGTTACTACATTGTGCATTCTCAGATTTGACAAATATGAAGACTTTAGAACCAAGAGAGAGGAGAGGGAGGTCGGGGCCAAAATAATGGAGAGACACTAGGGAGGAGACATCTGCACTTGCTACCGAAGCCATGGGAGAGCAAGAAATGAGAATTCAGTCCACCAAGAGGCCCATGCGGCCAAGGGGACACTCCAAGCCCATGTGGCCAAAGAGAAGCCCATATAGCTTGGGGGCAAGAGGCAGCCTATGTGGCTTGGTAAGCAAGCCCATGCGGTTGGGGGAGTCCAAGAGAGAATAGCTCATGTAGAGAGGAAGCAAGGGGGCACGGCCCATGATTGGAGTTGGCTCATGATGCTGGTTGGAGCTAACCCATGCAGGTGGAAAGGGGAAGCCCATCCAGCGCAAAGGAAGCCACGGACCTAGAGCTAATCTGAACCAAGGGGTTACGTGGACAACAAGAAAGAGTTCAGTTTTGGGGAGCTCTCCCAAAAATTGAACAAGTTTTCCAGAGGAACTCCTAAAAATCAGGCGCATCAATCCGAAGCTAATCCAGGGTCTACAGGCCTAAACCCATGACCAAAACCAATTGTGCGTGGCCATGTAATTCTGTTTGAGTCAAGTCCGAACTAGCTAGTTGTGTTGAATTTGAACTCTAGGGTTGTTGGAGATTGATTTGGTTTCCTTGACTAAAACCAATTTGTTCGGTCACTTCATGGTCGAATGCGTGAAGGAGTTGGCCTTATGCCTTTGTCATAAGGAGTGGGAGCCCTTAAATAGCCCAGCACCCCTCATGTATTGCTTAGACCACTTTTGATAAAGGAATAGCATATTGCTCTTGTTCTTCCAAGTAATGGCCAAAATTACTGGAGGGAGAATTGGGAGTTTTGAATTAAGATCGTTCAATCTTTCCGCTAGGAATTGGAAGCATGATTGATCTTCACTTTGGTGGTCAGTAAGATCAGCGCATGTGTTTTTGCTAGTGCTAATCCTTGCACGAGCAACAAAAAATCACTATGGTTCACGAGGCTACACATGAGTATCTTAATCCTACATCAAGAAGATCACGTGACCTCATATCATCTTGGTATCCGAGTGCGATTGACTCGTAGGATTATTTATCCCTACTTTAGATTATTTTTTCTTTGTTGTTCTTAATACCTAGAGTCCATAAACCAAAAATTGCAATATAAAAAATTCCAAACTCTAGTTTTAATGTGTTATTTCTTGTGAATTTTATTAGATTTTAGTCCATTAGAATTTTTGTTTAGTGCTGATCTAAGTGTTTACTTTGCGTAGCTTAATCTTTGTGTCAAGTTATCAACCCTAAATTTGCTAGTTGAATCTCTCAATTAGCACCCAAAAATAAATTTTATTTACTCGTTTTTGGCCTAAACCCTACCTATCCAACTTGAATTTCTTATGCCAATTAGCTATTCTAGTGTTAGCCGAACTAGTTTGAGCTCAACTTTGGTTTCGGCTAGTTCCAAAACCCTAGCTGCCCAGTTGTGCCTTACTGAGGAAGAAGGGGGATGACTGAATTGATTTGGATATCATGTGGAGTTGGATTGGGTTCCCTACTGTCCGAATTGATTTCTAGGAGTCCTATGTAAAATCCACATAAGGGAGTTTGTGTTCAAGTCCACTCCCTTAGAACCGAAAGATATTTTTGCTGGTTTGGCTTGGAAAAATCATTGTGTGCACCAAACCTTAGCCAGCCGAAAGCATTGAGTATTGTGAGCTTCATTTATATCTTTCATCTTTGAGACTAGATATTGATAATTGCATCTAGGGTCTGTTCATAGAGTTATTTACACTTAGTGATAATTTGGGCTTGTGCAAGAGGGAACTAACTCTAGTGTTCGCCCGAAAGAAAGAAAACAAGAAAGAAAAGGTAGCTGGTTAAAGTAAAATCCACGGCTCGAAAAGAAAAGGATAGATGGAGAAAAAAGAGACTTAGACTACATATAACTAGTGCCATAATCCTCTTCCTTCGGTTGCCCTAACAACCAAAGGGGAAGAGATCATAGTTCATGCGGTTTGGGCAAGAACAGAGAAAAGAAAAAAGTGTTGGCTAAAACTTGGAAAGTAACCCTGGTTCAAATTTTTTAGTTTTTGCACTTACTTTCTTGTAGCAATCTTGTGTCTTAATATTTCTCTTTTGCAATTGGCTATCGTCTCTCCTAATTCTTAGTGCAAAACAAGATAGTTCAATTTCAATTTTAGATTGCATCTTGCTAGCTCATTCCTTTGTTTGCATTGAGTCACATTTATCTTTGCGTGTGTATTCATACACTTCACTTAAACCTATTGGATCAGCACATAGACAAATTATTCTAGTTTCAATTATAACTTAATTTTACAATAACTAGAATTTCATATTGCATATGATATACACTTTCATACCAAGCTCCACTAAATAGCCACCATTGTGTAATTGAGATACACTCTTAAATTTACTTGATCATCACCTTGCTGGTTGTAACTACTACCAAGTGTAAGTATTGGTCCCAATTCACTTCAGAATGGTAAGAACTTTGCTTGGGTAAGAAAAGAGTGAGATTGAGTGATTTCCACATGATTCCCATATGCTCATAGTAACCTAGTTTCTTTTCTTCAACTAACCATGCTAGGACCAGAATTTTTGTATCTTCTTTTTTCTGGGAGTCCAATCCAGAGGAGTACCTTGGATGGGTAGCATGCATGGAGGTGGATCTTACATTCCAGAAGCTTCCCAAAGTTAAGGAAGTAATATGTGCCACCATGGAGTTTGAAGAATATGCTTATGATTGGTGGAGACATCACCCTGAAAGGCAATTTGGGAAATCTTGGCATGACTTGAAGCAAATCAAAAGAAAGGAGTTTGTGCCATCATTTAAGCAAGTGAAGCATATTAAGTAAGGATCAAGATCTATCCAAGATTATTGGCTTGAGCTAAGGCATGCTCTACTTAGGGCTAATGTCATTTTGGATGGAGGGGTAACAACACAGAGGTATTTCAAATGAGGATTGAATTCTGATATTGCTGCCACTATTAGTTCCAAATATGATGGTAGTGCGCTAGACCTTGTGAATTATGCCATAAAAGAGGACAAGAGAATGAAGAGGTATATACCATGGGTTAATCCAAGTGCATACTTCAGTTCTCATACCTCTACTAGAGTGACACATGAGAAGATGACTGAGCATGGGACTTTCTCTTCAGTCAAGGAGACAAGAAGTGCTGCCCCAATGCTACACACAACACTCGAGATGTATCAAAACCCATGTGAGGATGAGCACCACATAGCCATATTGTGTGCGAGTTTTAAAAAGAGTAAGCTATATGATTCCACCAAATATGAGATTGAGAGCATCCAAATTGAAAGTGTGAGAGATACACCAAAAGAAGAGAGAGATGATAGGCAAAGTGAGATTGATTCTAAAACTAACACATTAATCTCTACTTCTAGTATTATTTTTTACATTGTGCAGATTAACATTGAAGAAGAGAAGTTAAATGTTCAACAACTGGTACCATTGAAAGCAAAAGATGAGGAGATAACCACAAATGGGGATAAAGTATTTGCTGCCCTGTGGATACATCATGATGAATTGATACTTATAGAACCTACATCATCTGAGGAGAATGTTAAAGGTAACAACATTGGTATTGATTTGTTAGTTTATTAGGAAAAGTTATTAAATATGAGAACTCTTTGAATCAATTGGAAATTCCACATTCTATATTTGATATGCTTAATTTACAAAATGGGGAGTTGATTACTAAAAAGAAAGTTTTTACTAGAATATCTTCTGATAATTCTTTATACAATATCATGTTCGGTGATCCTAGAGAGCTATCTAGTGTAATTGAGAATGTTGCTAAAATTTCATATTTAAAATCACTAGTTAGTACTTATTTCTACACATATAAGTTCAATTTGATTGGAGATTATGATGTAAATGATAAGTTTTATGTTTATCGAATATGCATTGCATGTGATAAGCTTCCTGAATTAAAATTGCATGTTTTGAATAAATAACCTTTTGTGCCATGTCATGATCATAATAAGATAAGTTTCAATAATAATGCTTGTTGTTTAAAAAGATTTCTTAGGTCTACTTGTTCACCCTTTGTTGTACAACCGACATAAGGTCGATTTGACTGGTCCCCTACTCCCCGTCTGAAAACCTCTCGGGATAAAAACTCAAATCTCAAGAACTTTCCCAAATCTTATCTAAACACTTCCAAATTTTGCATGAAACTTGTTCAAGTCATCAGGAACCTAAACCAAAAAGAATCACTAGGTTCTTGGACTTAAGTCCACTGAATCGAAGAAATTGAATCTATGTCATAAGAACACCAAAAATCCTAAATCCCAAATTATTTCTTACTTGTGAGGATCTAGGGTATAAGGACTTTCAGATCCATTCTCACATATTCTAGCAAGGTAAATCAAGTAGGGGATTGAGCTAGAACAACCACAAAGAAGAAATCACATATCAAGTTCAAGAAAAACCAAAACCAAGCAAGAACATAAATAAAAACATGATTAAGACAAAGCCATTGATTGATTAAATAGAGGAAAATGTTTACAAGCTCATGGGTGTTTATAATGTGCAGCCACAGTTCCACTCTTTCACTCCCTCAAACTTTTCCTCTTGCAAGCATGGAAGGAGCCAAAGGTGGAAGAGAAAACCCTAAACCTAGAATCTTTGCCCCGTTTATTACTGCCGACCACTAGGTCCTCCAAGCCATCTCCACATCTAAAGACCAACCAACCATATTGAGTCTAAGTTCCATGCACTTGGCTCACGTTAGTCAAACCAATGCATCATTCAATACAATACAACCATGATCGGAGAACCAAAATGAACCCAAGATCAAATATCCCAAAATCGTCCGAAATCCAGAACAATCAACTTCCCTGTCGGTTTGACTACCATGGTGTGGTTGATCAGGCTGTCCCCTTCTCTCGGCTAAGTCCACAAGCAGTCACTCTTTGGAAATTTTAGAAAAACCATATCTAGTTTTCCCTCGCAAATCTATTTCTAGTGAAACCTAGTGCAAACTCATCAACAAACTATCCCTCACATTAGTTTGGTCCATGAAACCCAAAAATCCACAAAAACACCCAGGGCCAATCTGGCCGCACACTCTATGCTGGCCAGACAAGCCTGTGCAATTTTAGCCTAAAGCCAACCCAGTTGGTCCAACCAGCCCTATAGGGTAGTTAGACTGCCCTTGCACAATGGTTTGACTAGCCCTGTAAATCAGCTAGGCCGCCACCACTGACAGACACACTAAAAATTAAGGAGCTTTTTGCAAAACCAAAATTCAACTTAATAAATATGCCAATTGTTCATCATATATTGACCAGTGCTATCTCACATGGTCTCTCAGCCCGTCATGGCCCGTTAGGCCCAACAGTGCAGGAACCGAGGATGTAGGTGGAGAAGGGAGTGGGGCGGGTGGAAGGCAGCACACTGACGGAGGAGGGAGTGAGGGACCGAAGGAGGGAGGGATGGAGCAGCCACAGGTAGAGTAGCTAGAGGAGGTGGGGGCGGGCAAAGCACTATAGGAGGCGAAGGGTGAGCGGAGCGGCAGAGGAGGTGGGCAGAGTGGCGAAGGAGATAGGCTGGTAGGGATGGGCAGAATGGGTGAGGAGGTGAAGGGTGGGCAGGGCAGAGCGGCTAGAGGAGGTGGGTAGGGACCAGGGGTGAGCATAGTGGGGAAGGAGGTGGCCAGATGGGGGTGCCGAGGTGGGGTGGGCAGAGGAGGTGGCCACTGGATAGGTGAGCAGGGCTGTGCCTAACGGGCCAACGTTCGGCACGTTAAGCCTCGGTTGTGATCATTCAACCTGTCAAGACACGACAACGGTGGGGAATTCCACATTTTTAATCATTTTTAGTCATTGGAGACTTAAAAATTGAAAATATACTAAATAATCTCAAAAAATATCAAAAATTCTATAAATAGGCACCCACCCCTCTCATCTAGCCACAACTCTTCCCGCAATCTCTTTTCTTGTTTCTATTGTGAAAATTGAGATACAATTTGTGAACATTTGGAAAAATTTAAATTTTTTTTCAAAATATTTGAAATTTTGGATTTTAGCTGTATTTAGCAAAAGAGGTAACCATAGTGATTTTTTGAGATTTTTATTGTTCTTACTTTCTTATTATTTGTAGTAAGGTGAAATAAATAATACTACAATTTTTAATTGTAGTTTTCTTGATGGATCACTTTCCTCTTGTTGATTACGGTATCATGTCAGAGGACCTTGTAGCCTTCGAGATTGATATGATTCCAGTACTTGAGGGCGCACCTCAGCTAGGGAAAGAGCCCGAGGATACTGCAGTACCATCATCAAGCTCTTGGAGTGCCTCTATGAATACAAGCACGGACAAAGAGATCCAGTTCCAGCACATTATAAATCTAGAAATATTTTGATAAGACATACAAGGAAGGCGAAAAAGAAGAGAAGGTAAAGTATATTGTTTGTAAAATTTGTCATAATAAGTTGACACGAAATCTTCACATGGAACGGGGCACTTGATAAGACATACTCAAAGATGTATGGCGAAACAAGGAGTGTCGATGAGGCAGACATAGCTACAATACAACCCCTACGATATGGTACGTAACTGGGACTACTATCCTATAGCAGCCCAAATTTGGGTCAAATTTAAATTTTCATCAATTTCAAAAACTTTTGTTGCAACTCAAATATTTCAAAAGCCTTGCCTTCAATTTGAGATTTTAAAATAAATTCCTTGGACCAAAAATCAAATTTGTAAAATGTTAAAATCAATTGTGTGCTACTAAAAAAATTTTAAAATCCTTTTTTGCACTGCAACCCATTTCCAAAATTTAATTTTAAATTCAAATCAAAAATCAAAAATTCAAAATTCTATAATTTAATTGAGTGTAAATAAAAATATTTTCCTAAAGTCCCTTTATGAGAAATCCCTCAAGATGTTCAAATCCAAACTCAAATTCAAAATTTAAATCTCAAATTAAAAGTTAAATCATTTTCTTTTCCCTCCTTCACCTTGGGCTAGTCAATCTCAACTTAGCATGTGACCCAGCCTCTTTTCTTTTTTTCCCCACCCACCCACTCTTCCTATTCCCTCTTTTCTTCCACACCGCAGCCCAGCCAAGCTAGCTCACTCACGTGTGCCCGAGACGTGTACCATAGCCTAGCTCCCCCCTTGCGCTCGCTGACAAATGGGCCCTTGGCCCCACCTGTCAGTAAATGAGGGAGATAGAGTAGCAACACTATTTCTCTTCCTCGACACACCTCGCTCGCTCTCTTTCTCACTCACCTCAGCTTGTACACACGTGTGTCATTTGACTCAAACACAGACCTCCCTACCACACCCTACTCCTCGAGCACAATGCCACATGTCGACACACCAACTAGGCCTCCCTTCTCCCCTCCCTCCTTCTCCTCTCATGGCCTAGCATGCACCGATTGAGCTAGAAAGTGTAGCAGCCTGTAGCTCCCCTCCTCTCCCTTGCTCTCTCACCACCGCCTCGAGCCCCGCGCGCTCTCCCGATGCCACAACCTTGTCAAATGATAGTGTTGTTCCCATCAACTTTATGCACTACTCACGAAATCTTGCATTGAGCTTGTCTCTGTGCCCAGCCACCTCCTTCCTTCTCTTCTCTATTTAAGTCACACGTGATCCTTCCTCTTGCTCTCTCTTTCCTTTCACATTACCCTAAAACCATCTTCTTCCTTCTCAAGCTCGAACCAAGCTAGAAGGTACATCGTGCCCACACTGACTGCCACCTTTGCTTCACGTTCCAACCAGCTCAGTGAGTATTTGACTTGACAACTGTGGCACATTGCTCCGCCATGCCCAAACATCAAAACTCCTAAGCTAATTTGATGCCCTCTATAATATAGCACCAAGTCCACTCCCTCTTCCCCAAGTCTGGCTGTCACATCACCCATGATGTAGCTACCACCCCAATGAGCCTCCGTCCACTTTGACCTCAGTTTTGCCATCCATGTGCTCCCCTGGTGCTGAAGTGCCCCTGTACTTCAGCCACCCATGATCAAGGACTACTTTTGCCATGAACCCTACCACCACCGTCGCTGACAACCACCGCCATGCCATTCCCGTACCTCCCGACAGAGCCAACCTCTCTGGTGAGCTCCTCATATTCCCAGGAACATTTTCCACTGGTTTAATTTGGACATCCCTTTCAGTAGTATAGTCTCCACCATAGTCGTGCTAATGCTGTTGCGTTTCTTCACCGTCGGCCCAACTCCAGTGACCATAGGCCACCGTGCCCATTCTAGTAGCACCACCAATACCACCTTTACCTCTCCCAATAGTCAGTTCCTTCTTTTGTTTACTCCTTGCCAAAGGTATGGCATGGTTGAGGCTCCTCTGCCACTCATTGCCGTCGCACTGCTGCCTCTTTGCCCTATTCCAGACTCAACCACCTTCGTTGGCTTCACAAAGACACTATCGTTCTATTTTGCTAGTTGCTTGAGCTCTTTCGCCCATCCTCACCATCAACGAGCCCACCAAGGCACTCGGTGATGGCCGCAGTTGTGTCCCTTTGTGTCCTCTTACTAACTAATGGGCCCGACAATTAAGCTAATTAGATTAAGTTAGTAGTTAGTTAGTTTAATCTGGTAGTTAGTTAGTAATTAATTAGTTAGCTAATGTCAGTGTTTCTTGAATGAAAATAAATAAATTAATTAAAATCAGTTGGATCCCACCCATCAATCACCAAACCATTTCCCTTAAGAAAAATAATCAGAAAAGCAAATCCCGACAGACCCCACCTATCAAAAATTTCAGAATTTTTGGAATTTCTTCTCGATTCAAACTTTGAAGAGCTCGTTGTCCCTCATTGTAAATCCAATGGCTTGATTTCTATTTCTAAACTCATCTAAATTCAATATCTTTCCAGCAGCACCAAAATCATAATTTTTGGAGTTCAATTGAATTTTATTTGGATTTGTGTTGAATGTGCATGTCTGTGTGTTTATGGAATTTAATGCTTTGGACACCCCCATTGCTGCCGATCAAGGACCTACGCTATCAATAGCTGAGCAAGGCAAGCCCTTATAATTAATCATGTTGAACTTAGTTCTAAAATGCAATTATTTTTCTTTCAAGTCAAGTTGCATGATTATTATTTTTATTTAATTAAATGCTATGTTAAATGTTGATTCTTAGCTACACCATGCAATTGATACTTATTATTCCCCTCCCTTGATTGTTGATGTTATTGTCACCATGTTGCCTTGGATACTATAATAGTAATAACATCACCATTGGTTAAATCTTACTAGATTATGGTTGTGCTTATAAATGCTTTAATGGTAAACTTGAATACAACACAAATATTAGCAACTGAAACTTGAGACATGATAATGGGAGTGGTAACATGGGCTAACACTAGAAATAAAAAATGTTTTATAAAATGGGGGAGGCTCGGGCGAGTGGTTGATATAAAACCGATGTAGAGATTTCACATATTGAATAAAGTGGTTGTGCAGTGATTGCACAAATTGAATAAAATGGTCATGCAGGAATTGCACATGTTGAATGAAATGGATGTGCAAGGATTGCATGAGATCTGGGTTTGTTGGTTGTCTCGTCTGAGTTGATTAAGGACCAATTTTGTGCTGCTCTTTTTTACACCCAAATCGTGCAACCACAAGTCAAATATGGGATTGACCTGGCTAAGTAATTTGCTTAGTTTTATTGTAGACTCTTATGCATTAGATTGGTAGATGGATTTCTATATTTCTATTATGATTATTTTGAGTGTTACCCGCGTTGGTCACTACCCCTTGTCGATTTCTTTTGATGAGAAGGGTCGTAGACTCCCTAACAATGGGGTCCATCCTTGAAAATATAGCCCGAGATGGGAACGTTCTAGGGATGAGACGTAACCCAAGAAGGGAGTGATTGCTGTCACCAGTGTTGAGGGATTTCACCCTAGAGTTGGAGGAAGTATCATGACTAAGCATTATAAAAGGCTTATTATAATTTTCTCAGTCACGCGTCTATAGAAGTGTGTAATCGATGATATTCTGATTTAATCATATCTTTTTAGTAAAGTTGTACAACCTCTATAGAGTACTAAAAATCTATTCAAATATCCGTGCCCCCAGTCATAGGCAAAAGTGTAGTATGCCACACATGTAATTTTCATAAAATATGGTTACTGGTTAATGGTGGTTATGTATGATAGTATGAGGAGGCGGATATGGTATCATGGTGTGGAAATGGACATGGTGTCTTATTATTGAAATGGACATGGTATCTTCGTATGGACATGGATAACGAAAGTGAACAAATTTTGTTCTCATGATATACTATTACTACAAAAAGGCTAATACTAGATGCCTCATCACAAACGGTTGACAAAAACCATCCGTATTAAATACAATCACAGATGGTTTTAGTTTAGAGATCGTCTATGTTGCTGCCAGCACTAAAAATCATCTATGAAGAGGTATTATCACAAATGGTTCATGGTGAACACTATCTGTGAAGTATCAAAGACAGTTTTTAACAAGAACCATCTATTGTATTAAAAACTGTCTGTAATAATTAAGTCATCACAGGTGGTTTATATTAAAAATTGTCTGTGATAATTTCACTTATTAATTATAGACCCATCAACCCTCATAGATCTATCTTAAATTCCAGATCTGCTCTCACAGGCTACTACTTTGAGGAGACTGTGGATTTGGTAAGACTGATTGTAGATCCATTTGTTCTTGACTATCTATGGTTAGTAATTTATTCCTAATTGAATTATTTTAAATCTAGTTTTTGGTAAAGAGAGAATTGAAGATGGTTTAGATCTAGCTTGATATAGAGAGAAGATTATTTATATCTAGCGTGATTTAGGTTTAGCCAATTCATACTCTATTTCTTCTTAATTCAATTCAATTAATTATTCTTGCTACATATAGATACTTTAGATCATATATAGCTAGTATACTAATTAATTAATTCAATATTTAATGGCGTAACATAGGACCGAAACTGGATATATGCTGAGAACTGTATTGGCGAAGAGTACATTAATGGTGTGTCTGCTTTTACAAGAGTTGCTGAGGAGGATATGTTGAATAAGGGGGTAGGAATATGCATTGTCCATGTATTGACTGCCAGAATCTGAAGATGTTTAAGAACCGAGTGCATATCGAAGTACACTTGATTTGAAGGGGTTTCAAAAAAGGGGGTATACATGTTGGACTAGTCATGGTGAAGAGCAGATTACATAGAAAGGTAGTAATAATGATATCACCAACAAAGTCAATGATAAGCCGCCAGATGATGTCAATTGTGGTTTCGATTCAGATAGGCTGCATGATGACAATCTAGATCAGATGCTTGTGATGCAGAAGGGAATTGTGATGAGAGAGAGTATATTAAAATCCGGGGCTTGATGGAGGACTCGGAGAAACTTTTGTTTATATATTGCAAGTCAAAGTACACGAAGTTGTCAACCATGCTTGAACTGCTGAAATTGAAGGCAAGCAACAGTTGGTCCTATAAGAGTTTCACGGCACTGTTAGGTCTCTTAGCGAACATGCTTCTAGAGGGAAACGAGTTGTCTAAAATCATCTACAAAGCTAAGAAGGTTCTTTATCCATTGGGAATAGAAGTAGAAAGAATACATGCATATCCGAACGACTATATCCTCTACCGTAAAGAGTATGCATGTATGTCTATTGTGCAACGCATCCCAATACAAGCGTAAGAATCAATCAGATGACGGTGAGGGAATAGGGGTGAAGAAAGGATCTCCTGCTAAGGTGGCATGGTATCTTCCTATAATTCCCCATTTGAAGCAATTTTTTGCAAAACCAAAGGAGGTAAAACTGTTGTGTTGGCACTCGGAGGAGTGTAAGAAGAATGGAATGGTAAGACACCTTGCTGATTCTGCCTAGTGGAGAAACATCTATAGGAGGTTTGTAGACTTCAGTATAAAACTGAGGAATATAATATTTGGATTAAATACATATGGAAAAAAATCCTTTCAATAAAATGAGCAGCCGACATAGCACTTAGCCTATGACTCTCTGTATCTACAACCTTCCTCCTTGGTTGTATATGAAGTAGAAGTATATTTTATTGTCAATACTTATCCAAGGGCCGAAGCAGCCTAAGAATGCTATTGATATGTATCTAGCACCATTGGTGGAAGATCTAAAAATATTGTGGATCGAAGGGGTATAGGTATGGGATATGTACAAATGAGAGAACTCACTTTACACTCCTTATTGTTCTGCACCATAAATAATTATCCTGCTCTTGCTAACATATCAGGACAGGGTACAAAGGGGGCCAAAGCCTATACTCACTACTTAGATGATACCGAGAGTGTGTGGCTAAAGTACTCACACAAAATCGTGTACATGCGTCACCATAGGTTCCTTCGGAGGTCTCACCCATACCACAGGATGAAGAAACAATACGACATAGAGAAGAAGGATAGTTCAGCTGTAAGGCATTTAAGCAGAAAAGAGATCTATGATATAGTTAAGGATTTAGAATGTCTGCTCAGAAAGGGACATAAATCGAGGACCTGTGAGAATAACATTTGGAAGAAGAAATCAATATTTTAAGACTTACCATATTGGGAGCACCTAGAAGTTCACCACTACATCGATGTCATGAACGTAGAAAAGAATGTATGTGACAGCTTAACTGGTCTCTTACTGAACATTCGTGATAAAATAAAGAATGGTGTCAATGCACGGCTTGACTTGGTTGATATGGATATTAGACCTAAGTTAGCACTAATAAAGACCGATAAAGGATGAACGTACCTTTCCCATGCTTGTTACACTCTGTCCAAGGTTGAGAGAATTGAAATATGCTAGTGCTTGCATGGTGTGAAAGTTCCGTCTAGTTACTCCGCTAATATGAAGAAACTTGTTTTGATGGAAGATTTGAAATTAATTGGCATGATTGTCATGTACTAATGACATAGATGCTCCCTATTACAATTAGAAGTATTTTATTGATCAAGGTCTGAGAGACAATCATGAGGCTGTGGTATTTCTTTAACACAATTACTCTGAAGGTCATCGATCTAGAAGGACTAGATGTTCTACAGGACAAAGTGGTGATAAATTTATGTCGTCTTGAGATGTATTTCCCTCTGTTTTTTTCGATAATATGGTCTATCTCATTGTTCATATTATGTGGGAGATACAAATGTGCAGGACTGTGTTCCTGCGTAGCATATACCTGTTTGAGAGGCTCATGGAAATTCTCAAGTCCTATGTAGAGAATCGATCTCGGCTGGAAGGCAGCATTGTTGAAGGTTATGCAACCAAAGAGGTCATTGAGTTTTATGTCAATTATATGGCTCAGATCGAACCGATAGGTGTGCTCGATCTCGCCATGAGGGGAGGCTCGAGGGTATCAATACCATCGGAAGAAAAATAATCACTCTGTATATAGATGTGTATGCCTAAGCCCATTTCATAGTCTTGCAACACATAAGTGAAGTGTCCCCATATATCGACCAACACAAAGACGTGCTTTCACAACAGAATCTAGAGCGACTAGATGCTTGGATCATGAGATAACACAACAGTCAATTAACCAATAGTTGAAGGAGCAACTTGCTAAGAGCTCATTAAGTGATATGCTAACATAGTTGGTAAAGGGGCCAATATTTACAGTTATGACATGGCAAGGAATGGGTACACATACTATACGTATGTTTAGAATGTAAACAGCACTAACTAGAACAACGGTGTTTGCATGGATACGTTTAGTACCAATGGGTTGAGGAGCTCCTACTATGGGTTCATAAAGGAGATTTGGGAGCTAGACTATGTGCTTTTCAAGATCCTCCTATTTCAGTGCCGTTGAGTCCATCTTTCACAGGTGAAGGTCAACAAGTATGGTGTCACTACCGTGGACCTCAAACTTGTCAGATATAAAATCGAACCATTCGTACTTGCTAGCCAAGTTGTTCAAGTTTTCTTTGTAATTGATCAGGCAAATAAGAAGTGCCATATAGTTCTTCATGTGAGGATTGCCAGGGTTGAGAATGTAGTCGATGAGAAAGAATACAATCAATTTGATAAGTTATCTCCTTTGGAAATGACATAAGGGTCGAGGAAGAAAACATGATGAAACTAGCTACATATGTACCGATCATCATGAAGGGCTAATTTTTAAAGGAAATAAGCAAGTAGAATGATGAATAAAATGTTTATATGTTCTGTATTTGCATTTATGTATATGAGAATATGATATATATATATATATATATATATATATATATATATATATATATATATATATATATATATATATATATATATATATATATATATATATATATATATATATATATATATATATATATATATATATATATGAATGTGCATTTATGTATATGATTGAAAAGTGATTCAGAGACGATTCTACTTTAGAACCATCTGTGATGTTTATTTATCATAGATGGTTCTAAAATATAACTGTCTGTGTTGTGTATTATCACATATGGTTCTAAAGTAGAATCGTCTGTGATGTGTATTATCACAGATAGTTATAATTTAGAACCGTTTATGATGTCCAACCTATTTATATTCAAACTGTAGGGTTTGCTCATGTTTCCATGCACTCAGACTCCCATGAGCATGAGCCGCCGCCTCCTCCCCCGAGCCCTTCGCCTCCTCCCCAGTGTGCCTCCTCTGCGAGCATACCACCTCCTCCACGAGCACGCCACCTCCTCCCCGAGCCTACCGCCTCCTCCCCCAAGCACGAGCCGCTACCTTCTCCCTCGAGCCCACCACCTCCTCCCCCAAGCACGAGCTACTACCTTCTGCCTCAAGCCTGCCACCTCCTCACCGGCATGCCTCCTCCCCGAGCATGCCTCCTCTTCGAGCACGTACACCACCTCCTCCCCCGAGCACGCCACCTTGTCCCCGAGCACGACACCCTCCTCCCCAACACGCCTCCTCCCTGAGCAACATAGTTACCTCGGTCATGACCTCAATGCTCTGCTCTATCCTCATGGCTCATGGTCGTTCTTGCAATGAGCCTTGCTCCTACTGCCTTCTTGGTGGCTTGGATTGTTAGTACCCAGTGAGCTTTTACTTTGTAAACTATCTATCATGCATAAAGTTTATTGTGCTAGTAGTTTTGTTTATTATCTTTGAAAATCTATGAAAGTACTAAGCACTAGGAGGACTTTTGCATAATAGATTGTAGGCTTTTTGAGATTGCTTGATGAGGAAACTTGTCATATTAGATATCATTGTGACTATCAATTGAAGTATTCTACTAGCTTTTGATTTTGTCGATTGCTAAGATAGATACTTCTATTTCGGTATAGTTTACTGTTGTCTTGATTATTGTTGAATTCAGTTGATACCGTAGTAGCATATATAAGTTATATACTTCTAGTTATTGCCGAAACTCTGTTGACACCGCAGTAGCAGTTCTCTATTTCTATTTGTGCTTATAGCATGTAATTGACTTTGTCTCTAATTTGAGGTAATTTATACCTTGTCAGACTAGCAGAATAGTAAAAAGATAGTCAGTTTGATTATTGATATATTGACAAGAGTGGAAGAAGGCCGAGATTTAGTCTTGTGCAACTCCTCAACTGAGAGCAAATTCACAACTTTAATCTGTGCAATATACAGTTCATAAATGCCCACTTTCCTGTATAGTTCAACATATTATCATGTGTTAATGATCTAAATGTTTTATCTATTTTGGGAGATAATTGGTTTATCTTCATGTCATTTACATACTGCTGGATATATGCTTTACTATTAATGCTTGGATTTGGATGTAACTAAAACTGCCTAATTTCCAACAATCCAAGCCACCAAGAAGGCAGTAGGGGCAAGGCTCAAATTGATTCTTGTTGTCATTTGTAACTGGCAGCCAGTTCACCAGTACTCTTTGTTTCTTCGTGACTTCTATTATCTTATGAAGATGTCATCTGCTCATTCTTTGTCATCGTCGCCTCATGCATGTGATGCACCGTCCTCTTGATGAGGACATCCTTTCCATGCATACAACCATGCCGACTCCATATCAAATTGAAACTATGATACAAGGACCAATGACTAGAGCGCGAGCACGTCAACTTAACCATCAGGTGAATGCGTTCCTAAGTTTGCATACAAATGTTTCAAAGAATGGAATACTACTTAATTCTTGTGATGATTTAATTTTCCTTAGGAACCATGGGGAAGAACCACATGAGCTCAAGTATAGAAGTGGAACCGTCAAGCGCAAACCAAGTCCTGTTCACGAGTTTGACTCGGATTCGGCCTTGTTGACAGTGCCTACTTCAAACGGCCGTAACTTTTGATCCAGAAGGTTTCTCGGGGCCGTGAGTACTCGTTGGAAAGCTCTTGAAGTCTACTTTCAGATGGATCCAGCCTCACCTCCAAATTCCATCCGAGTCGACCAGAAACTGCAAAACAATTCACATCGCTTTTCCAGTCCGAGTCAAAGTGGGCCTTGGGCCTTGTAATTCGAGTCCTATTTGGCTTCCTTGTGTTTTGGCCGACCCTCCACCTTCCGTGACCCTTAAATAGGCAGCCGCACCCTCTTCTAGGGTTGGGTTTTGTTTAGACTAAGTTAGCTTTTGCTGCTTTGCCTTGTACTCGCGCGTGTCGGCTAGACCACCCGAATACTTGTCTTCGGAACCCCACCGTTTTCTGTTTTCGATTGAATCTTACATCGTTATTTACAAATTGAGTTGTTGTTCATCTTGTTCTTGCTTGTTTATCGATTGCTTGCAGGAACAAGAACCCTCGTGGTTAGGTTGATCGTGCGCCGACAAGGTCACGAACAATCTCTGGAGTTGGTGTATCGATCGCTAAGGCGCAACGTCCTTGGATGGTTGTAGTCGGGTCATCAACGTCATCTCCTTCCCCAATCGAATCTACCACTCTCATCGAAAGATCGGGACCCTAGTCCTATCAGTTGGTATCAGAGCTCAAGGTTGATCGGTGAGAGATCTTATCTAGTCTTTGCATTTTTTTACCTACAGTCCAGAAAACCAAAAAAAATAGTAGATCTATTCCCCAAAATCCGAAACAATTTGAGCTTTTATCTATTGCTGCATAGTCTTTGTTTGTTGAGTCTTTAGTTGCATCGTCGTGTCCTTTGCTGGTCTTAGTGTCTAGTTCCTTTAGAGTTTCGAGTTCTGTTCACGTCTTGGTATCACCGTTGCAGTTAGATCCGAACTCGGTTTCTATGGAGGCTTTGCCCTAGTTGGTCTCGGAGTAGGACACAAAGTCGGATTCAACCGCGTCGTGTGTGTAAAAAAAGAAAGAAAAAAAAGAGAGAGAGAAAAGAAGGAACAGGAAGCCGCATTTAGAAAGAGCCGCGGCATAAAAAAAAAGAAAAAAAAAGACAGAGGAGAGAGAAACAGCTAACTATTGCATACTACCTCCGATTGAGGCGATTCTTGATCCGTTGGAAAGGAAATCAGAAGATAGAGCGAAAAAAAGAGAAGGCTGGTAAAAATTGGAGATTTCAGATCCGCGTAAGCCTCCAGGCACATACGCGGCAGCTTCGACCCCAAAAAACGTCGTTTAGGCCCTCAAAACGGGCCCGCAAACCGAGGAAAAATCAAGTTTCTCAGAATTCGCTCAAAATTGGCAGAGCCCTTCTACAAGTGATTCTAAGGTTCCCCGCATAGACGACATCCTTTTTCGAGCTCCGGAACTCCGTGTGCAGTGTCATCTAGTTGTCTTTCTGCGTGGTGTACTCGTTTGTGTTCTAGGCTCGCGTCTCTAGTACGATCTAGCCTAGGGCCAGCACGGTGCCGTCGTTGAGCGATTATTCAACTTGTTTTGACTAATGTGGTTCTAGTTATCCTTTCTTCACTCTCAGCCCACCTATAGCTCCACAGATTTGGCTACCGAGGCAGCGATACACCCAATTTCCGGGAGATATTGTCTTGACTTGTCGGCTGCCATCACCTCCTGCTCGCTGTGGTAAGAACTTGTAAGAGCTTGTGAACAGGTTGAGAGTGTGCGACTTGATTTAACCACATCCCAAAGAGTTGTGAGAGCATAACCTGCAGTTTTATTATTTTTCTCTTCTTGGTTTGTTTCTTGTGTTCTTCTAACAATGTCGGAAGAACCGGAGGATCTGGGCAGCACCACATTCCCCTCGGACTAGGGGCATCATACAACACTTTGAGCGCCAAATGAAGCTGCACACCGAGGACTTGATGAGGATGTACGGGTCACCAACGAACGCCTTGGCCAATTGGAGGCGCGCAGATCGACACCAACACTACGCTTGCAACATTGGAGGCTTCCGTTGGCACCGTCAACGCTTCACTTGCTGAGATTTTGAGACGTCTTGATGAGAGGGCGTGCATCTCCGCTGCACCAACTCAGCGTACTCGTGCCAATATTGATGTCTTGGGCAGCAGGGTGGGCGAAAATGGTGGAGACGAATATGCGGTGACATCGAGATTGATGATGATGAGGACGCCACCGTCATCGTCAACCACGCCGGAATGAGGTGCGTGAGAATGATGAATCGCTTGGTAAGATTAAGTTCACTATGCCACCTTTTGATGGAAAATATAACCGGATGCTTATATCACTTGGGAATTGGTGTTGATCGAAATTTGCTTGTCATGCATTCCTTGAAAACAAAAGGGTTAGGGCTGCTACTAGTGAGTTTATGACTTTGCGTCTGTTTGGTGGAGTGAATATTGTAAGAAAAATCCTTTCACCATACCACAAACTTGGGATGCATTAAAAGAATCATGCGAGCTAGATTTGTTCCCTCATATTATGCACGTGATTTGTTACATAAGTTGCAACAATTGAGGCAAGGTAGTAAAAGCGTAGAGGAATATTTTCAAGAATTGCAAACAGGCATGCTGCGTTGTGACTTAGAGGAAATCGAGGAAGCCGCTATGGCTAGGTTTATGGGTGGTTTGAATCGGAAATTCAGGACATCTTAGCTTACAAGGAATATAATTCTATCACTCGTTTATTTCATCTTGCTTGTAAAGCTGAAAGAGAAGTACAGGGACGGCGCAAGCACTAGGACTAACGTTTCGCAGGTTGTGGAAACATTTGGTCTCCACGTGCATCCGCCGCACCATCAAGCCAACCCCTGCACCTTCTTCCTCCAACAGCAAGCCACGGTTCTCATCATCAAATTCGGCATCTCGGGCATCCGAAGCAACAAAGGGACAGCCCAAGCACATGCAAAGAGCTCTTCGTCCATTGCATCTACGGGACGAACGAGGATATCCAATGTCATCAATGCAAGGGTATGGCCATGTGAGGAGTGAGTGCCCAACCAAGCGTGTTCGATTGTGAGAGATGATGGTGAGTATTCTTCGCTAGTGATTTGGATGAGGATACATATGCTATGCTTGCAAATGACCATGCGGTAGTGGGAAGGAGCAAGAAGAAGAGCACATTGGTGCTGAAGATGCGGGCGCTATGAGAGCCTCATTGTGCAGCGTGTGTTGAGTGCACAAATGGAGAGGGCGGAGCAAAATCAGCGGCACATCCTTTTCCAAACAAAGTGCGTCGTGAAGGAACGCTCATGCCGAGTGATAATTGATGGAGGGAGCTGCAACAACTTGGTGAGCTCCGATATGGTGGAGAAGCTTGCGTTGCACACCAAACCTCACCCACAACCTTACTACATTCAATGGTTCAATAACAGTGGCAAGGTGAAGGTAACACGAATGGTGAGAGTAAATTTTGCTATTGGTTCTTATCATGATGTTGTAGAATGCGATGTTGTTCCTATGCAAGCATGCTCTATGCTGTTAGGTAGACCGTGGCAATATGATAAAGATTCACTACATCATGGTAAGACAAACCAATATTCTTTTGTGCATCATGAAAAGAAAATTGTGTTACATCCTATGTCTCCTGAAGCTATTTTCAAATATGAGATTGCTAGAGCTAATAGAGAGAAAAATCAGGAGCATAATAGGAGTGAAAATCATATTGTTGCAAGCGAACTTGAGCAACATAAGAAGAAAAACTCTAAATCTGTTCATGAGACGAAAAATGAGATTAAATTGAAGGGTACATGTTTTCTTGCTACTAAGTCTGATATGAATGAGCTGGATGATAGTACTTCATTTGCTATGCCTTACTTTGCAAACAAACCTTATTTTCATTCGAGGAGGTACCTTCTTCCGTGCCTCCTGCTGTCACTAATCTTTTGCAGGAGTACATGGATGTCTTTCCAAAGGACGTGCCACGGGGCTACCACCACTCACGAGGATTGAGCACCAGATTGATTTGATTCCGGGGCATCTTTGCCTAATCGTGCGCCATACAGGACCAATCCGAAGAAACTAAGGAAATTCAGCATCAAGTTCAAGAATTGCTTGATAAAGGTTATGTGCGTGAGTCTCTTAGTCCTTGTGCTGTTCCGGTAATTTTAGTGCCTAAGAAAGATGGATCATGGCGTATGTGTGTGGACTATAGAGCGATCAATAACATTACCATTAGATATCGTCACCCTATTCCTAGGTTAGATGATATGCTTGATGAATTAAGTGGCTCTATTGTTTTCTCTAAAGTTGATTTGCGTAGTGGGTACCACCAAATTCGCATGAAATTGGGAGATGAATGGAAACAGACATTTAAAACTAAGTTCGGTTTGTATGAGTGGTTAGTGATGCCATTTGGTTTAACTAATGCACCTAGCACATTCATGAGATTAATGAACGAGGTTTTGCGTGCTTTCATTGGAAAATTTGTAGTGGTCTATTTTGATGATATATTGATATATAGTAGATCACTAGAGGAACACCTTTGCCATTTACGTGCTGTTTTTGAAGCTTTACGTAATGCACGTTTATTTGGTAACGTTGAGAAGTGCACATTTTGCACAGATCGAGTCTCTTTTCTTGGCTATGTTGTTACTCCACAGGGCATTGAAGTTGATCAAGCCAAGGTTGAGGCAATCCGAGTTGGCCGACTCCTAAAGCGGTCACGCAGTGCGAAGTTTTCTAGGACTTGCTGGATTCTATCGTCGTTTTGTGAAGGATTTCAGCACCATCGCTGCACCATTGAATGAACTCACTAAAAGGGGCGCCGTTTACTTGGGGAATGCACAGAAGACGCCTTCAACACATTGAAAGATAAGTTAACACATGCACCATTACTCCAACTTCCAGATTTTAGTAAGACTTTTGAGCTAGAATGTGATGCTAGTGGAATTGGATTGGGTGGTGTGCTGTTGCAAGAAGGTAAACATGTGGCATACTTTAGTGAAAAATTGAGTGGGCCTAGTTTGAACTATTCTACTTATGATAAGGAATTATATGCACTAGTTCGAACTTTAGAGACATGGCAACATTATTTATGGCCCAAAGAATTTGTCATTCATTCTGATCATGAGTCATTAAAGCATATTAGAAGTCAAGCAAAATTGAACCGTAGGCATGCGAAGTGGGTTGAATTCATAGAGTCTTTTCCTTATGTCATAAAACACAAAAAGGGAAAGGAGAATGTTATTGCTGATGCATTGTCTAGGAGATATACCATGCTCTCACAACTTGATTTCAAAATTTTTGGATTGGAAACAATTAAGGAGCATTATGTTCATGATGATGATTTTAAAGACGTGTTGCTGAATTGCAAAGAGGAAAAAACGTGGAATAAATTTGTTCTAAATGATGGATTTGTGTTTAGAGCTAACAAACTATGCATTCCAGCTAGCTCCGTTCGTTTGTTGTTGTTACGAGCGCATGGAGGTGGGGCGATGGGGCATTTTGGAGCGAAGAAGACGGAAGACATACTTGCTAGTCATTTCTTTTGGCCAAAGATGAGACGTGATGTGGAACGTTTTGTTGCTCGCTGCACAACGTGTCAAAAGGCTAAGTCACGACTTAATCCTCACGGTTTGTATATGCCTCTACCGGTTCCTAGTGTGCCTTGAGAAGATATTTCTATGGACTTTGTTTTAGGACTGCCTAGGACAAAGAAGGGGAGGGATAGCATATTTGTTGTTATGGATAGATTTTCTAAGATGGCACACTTCATACCATGTCATAAAAGTGATGATGCTACCAATATTGCTGATTTGTTCTTTCGTGAAGTTGTTCGTTTGCATGGTGTGCCAAATACAATAGTTTCCGATCGTGACACTAAATTCCTTAGCCATTTTTGGAGAACTTTATGGGCTAAATTGGGGACTAAGCTGTTATTTTCGACTACGTGTCATCCCCAAACTGATGGGCAAACTGAAGTTGTGAATAGAACTTTATCTACCATGCTTAGGGCTGTTTTGAAAAAGAACATTAAATGTGGGAAGAATGCTTGCCTCATATTGAATTTGCTTATAATCGTTCGCTGCATTGTACTACAAAGTTGTGCCCTTTTGAGATTGTTTATGGCTTTGTGCCTCGTGCTCCTATTGATTTGCTACCACTTCCATCTTCGGAGAAGTTAAATTTTGATGCTAAACAGTGTGCTGACTTGATGTTGAAATTGCATGAGACAACCAAAGAAAATATTGAACGCATGAATGCTAAATATAAACTTGCTGGTAGTAAAGGAAGGAGGCATTTAACTTTTCAACCGGGTGATTTAGTTTGGTTGCATTTGAGAAAAGAAAGATTTCCTGAATTGAGGAGGTCTAAGTTGATGCCTAGAGCTGATGGTCCTTTCAAAGTGTTGGAAAAGATTAATGACAATGCATATAAACTGGAGTTGCCTGCAGATTTTGGGTTTAGTCCCACCTTTAACATTGCAGATTTGAAGCCATACTTGGGAGAAGAAGATGAGCTTGAGTCGCGGACGACTCAAATGCAAGAAGGGGAGGATGATGAGGACATCCTTTCCATGCATACAACCATGCCGACTCCATATCAAACTGAAACTATGATACAAGGACCAATGACTAGAGCGCGAGCACGTCAACTTAACCATCAGGTGAATGCGTTCCTAAGTTTGCATACAAATGTTTCAAAGAATGGAATACTACTTAATTCTTGTGATGATTTAATTTTCCTTAGGAACCATGGGGAAGAACCACATGAGCTCAAGTATAGAAGTGGAACCGTCAAGCGCAAACCAAGTCCTGTTCACGAGTTTGACTCGGATTCGGCCTTGTTGACAGTGCCTACTTCAAACGGCCGTAACTTTTGATCCAGAAGGTTTCTCGGGGCCGTGAGTACTCGTTGGAAAGCTCTTGAAGTCTACTTTTAGATGGATCTGGCCTCACCTCCAAATTCCATCCGAGTCGACCAAAAACTGCAAAACAATTCATGTCGCTTTTCCAGTCCGAGTCAAAGTGGGCCTTGGGCCTTGTAATTCGAGTCCTATTTGGCTTCCTTGTGTTTTGGCCGACCCTCCACCTTCCGTGACCCTTAAATAGGCAGTCGCACCCTCTTCTAGGGTTGGGTTTTGTTTAGACTAAGTTAGCTTTTGCTGCTTTGCCTTGTACTCGCGCGTGTCGGCTAGACCGCCCGAATACTTGTCTTCGGAACCCCACCGTTTTCTGTTTTCGATTGAATCTTACATCGTTATTTGCAAATTGAGTTGTTGTTCATCTTGTTCTTGCTTGTTCTTCGATTGCTTGCAGGAACAAGAACCCTCGTGGTTAGGTTGATCGTGCGCCGACAAGGTCACGAACAATCTCTGGAGTTGGTGTATCGATCGCTAAGGCGCAACGTCCTTGGATGGTTGTAGTCGGGTCATCAACGTCATCTCCTTCCCCAATCGAATCTACCACTCTCATCGAAAGATCGGGACCCCTAGTCCTATCACCTCTAGAAAAATCTAAGCGCCATGGAAGAGGACTATCGAAAAGCCACAAGGGCCGATTTACCATTATGGATGTCAATGTGTCTAGGACCCCTCTCAATCCTCATCGAGCAATGTCCACATTCTAGAGAATGGTCAGAATAGTTGTACAGGATTGGGTTGAGATCACGTATGATTCATGGAAGGACTTGAGCAAAGATCAGAAAAATGAGCTAGTGATAGAAAATTTTCAATCGTTCAAGATCTCGGAAGAACGCTAGACCTCCATGTGATGACATGTGTTGGACCGAAATGGCGACAGAGGGGGATGAATGTCGACTACTAAAAATTCGTCCCCCTCAAGTACCTATGACAAAATCTTCTTCTATAGCTACGAAGCAAAGTTATGAAGAGACATCCTCAAGCTCTCTGGAAAACTGGAGAAATCAACCAAGGGAAAAGAACAGAGAGAAAGCACCCAAGAAAAGACCTGCAACAAAACCCTAGGGCCGGTCTGACCGCCGAGTAAACTTTGGTCTGACCGCTGGGTAATAGCCGGTCTGACCGCTGGGTAAACTCCAGTCTGACCGCCCCCTGGTTCCAACAGCCCAAGACAACTCTGAAAAATCTGAAACTTGGGTATAATTTCATATCTTTGAAAACCAAGGAAAACAGTGGATTTCTTCCAATCTTTTTGGTCCAAGGCAGCACAACAACCAACTAAATCTCAAGAGGACTTTGGGAAATAAGAAAACTCAACTCAAAAGCCCAAATTTCAGAAATGGACAAAAAAAACCTAAAAATATACAGAGTACTGCCCTCAATCTCAAAATGCTCCTCAATCTCAAGTCCTTTGCTCGTGATACTTAAGGAATATCAAGGCAATAAACAAGGCACTCGGAGACTCAAATTTGAGCACAACCTCTCAAGGGAAAACAAGAATCACCTCAATCCCTAGAAAGGGGTAAAAGCTGAACAGCAACAGAGGCAACACCAAATCCCAAAATACTCACTGGTCTTAGGTCCTTTGCTCATGAGGGTTTGTAGACAAGTTAGCAATAGCTAGATGACTTCCCAGACCAGAAATCAAGCCACCTCCTTAAGGGAATAAAAAAATACCTCAAACCCTAGAAAGCAAAAAACAAGAATAGAGGAGCACAAAGACCCAAATCTGAGATTAAACTTGCTTTGCTCTTAGGAAACTCGATCAAATGACCTTGAGGCACTATCCCATCATAGAGCAACCCATTTTGGGCCTTCTCAGCAAGAATCAACAAGAAACTCAAAAAGTCAAGAAATCTTGCAAAAGGGAAACGAAGAACAGAGAGGCACACAGAGGATAAAACTTCAGATTTTCATTCATGAAAAGGAGTAAAGAGGAGTCCCGATACAAATGAACATTAGAACAGAGGTGATTACAAAAGATCTCCTCTACCTCTCCCTCTCCATCTCAAGAACACACACTACATGCTTGGAAGGAGCAAGAACTCACTCAGGAACACATCGAAGAAGAGTACAGAACACACTCTGTCTCCTCCACCCACTCTCACCAACTAAAGCCTAAAGCCAAAACAACCCTCTAAAGCTCATTTTGACTAAAGCAAACCCTAGAAACCCTTGGAGAGCATGAGTGGGCATGCAGCCACAACCTCTATTTATAGCCCTTGGCTAACGGGTCTTCAACCCGTTACGCCCGCCAGATCTAACGGAGCCCGCTCCCGCTTTTGCAGCCTCGCGAAATTACCATTTCGCCCCTCCTACACCTTCTGGGAGGCTTCCGCGCTCCTTGTCGTCCAAGCCTCGCAACCACATCGAATCTCCGCCGTCTTCGACACATCCGACCATTCTGACCTCGACACCGCCCGTGTCTAGTCCGGTCACCCCGTGTCTCACCACGACTCCGCCTCGATATCCTGCAGCCAACATAGACAAGAAACACATAAAATAGCACCGCTCAATACATGAAAGCATAAATGCATTAATGAAATAGCCCAAACCTGACAAGTTGACATAATATGCATTCTAACCATTTTGACCAGGTTTGACCAAGTCCGACCGAGCCCGATTGCACCATGCAACGTCAAGAACCGAACAAACCAAACCAAATGAACTCCCCCTGAACCAAAGCAATAAGCAAGAGAAGCTGGCAAGAAAATCCGAAAGGGCAGTCCTTAAAACATAGATAAGATATAGATGAAACTATGGCTTAGACTGACTCTCATCTACCCCATATGACTCCGGGACTATCAGCTGGTCTACTAACAAACTAGGGAGCAAACACGTACCCTGTCTACCCAAGGGTGGCCCAACCCTCGCTAGAACCCACAAAAAGTGAGTAAGTTCCACCTAGAGAGAAGAAAGACAGCTAATAAGCAGCATCCTGGAATCACAAGATAAGAGCAAGAAGTCTAAGCAGCTAGGCAAGAGAACCACTCTAACCTATGCTAGAAGGACTAAACCCAATGCACCCAAAATGCAATGCAACAGATAGGAGTAAGAGCATAATCAATATAATAAAGCAGTAAAGCACAAAGCTCCCCCTCACAACAGTCTGTAAGGACAAACCACCCTAAGCTCTCCCCGCAGAGCTGAAAACCTAGAGCTATCCAATGGCTTGGTAAAGATATCAGCCAACTGGTGGTCACTCTCCACAAACTGGAGCACGATGTCACCCTTCTCTACATGGTCTCTAAGGAAGTGATAGCGAATATCAATATGTTTGGTCCGGGAGTGCTGCACTGGGTTCTTAGCAATGTTGATCGCAGAAGTGTTATCACAAAAGAGTGGACCACTGTCGATAACTAACCCAAAGTCCCGCAGGTCGAGACCATCCAGCACTGCTCTGACAAAGAATCGGCTGCAGCAACGCACTCGGCCTCTGCGGTGGATGTGCAACTCCGGCTCGCTTCCTCGAAGACCAGAAACGAGAAGTGCCAATGAACCGCAGTGCCGAAGTGCTCTTCCTATCTATCCTACAACTAGCAAAGTCTGCATCCGAGTAGGCTCTAAGGGAAAGACAGGAAGAGGAAGAGTACCGGATACCATAGTCAATGGTAGCTCAAGGTATTGAAGAATGCGCTTCACCGCTTTGGCGGTGAGATATGCGAGGAGAAGCTCAAATCGAAAGCACGAGACATACAGCAAAGTGTATGTCCGGTCTCGAGGCAGTGAGGTACAAGAGGGAGCCGATCATACTCCTATACTCCTTCTGATCAACTGGCTCGCCATCCTCATCTGGATCGAGTGAAACTGAGGTAGCCATAGGAGTGGACACTAGCTTACCATCACTCATATCGAAGCGCTTCAGGAGGTCTCGAGTGTACTTGCCCTGATGCAAGAAGGTACCCTCCCGAGTCTGCTTAATTTGGAAGCCAAGGAAGAAGCTCAACTCGCCCATCATGCTCATCTCAAACTCCGAGCTCATGACCTCGGAAAATTGGGAAACGAGAGCATGTGAAGAGCCGCTAAAGATGATGTCGTCCACATAAATCTGGACGAGCAGAAGATCATTGCCATGCCGGCGGATGAACAAGGTCTTGTCTACTTTACCCATCTCGAAACCATGACTCAACAAGTAGGACTTAAGCCTCTCATACCAAGCTCTAGGGGCTTGCTTAAGTCCATACAATGCTTTGGAAAGCTTGAAGACATGGTTTGGGTATTTGGGGTTCTCGAAACCTGGAGGATGTCTGACATAGACTTCTTCCTCAATGAAGCCATTAAGGATGGCACTCTTGACGTCCATCTGGTAAAGCTTGAAACCCTTAGAAGCTGCAAAGGCAAGCAAGATTCTAATGGCCTCAAGTCTTGCTACAGGACAAAGGTCTCCTCGAAATCGAGACCCTCAACCTGGGAGAACCCCTGAGCTACCAGTCTAGCCTTATTTCGAACAACTACCCCTTCCTCACTCTGCTTGTTCTTGAACATCCACTTGGTCCCAATGACATTGTGACCACGAGGGGGCTCAACAAGTGACCAGACCTTGTTCCTCTCGAAATTCTCTAGCTCCTCATGCATGGCATTGACCCAAGACTCATCAGAAAGTGCATGACACACATCCTTGGGCTCGAAGGAGGCAACAAAGGCAGAATGGCGACAGAAAAGTGACGAGGCAGACTTTGAGCGTGTCACACGCTCAAAGAGGTCTCCAATAATATGCTCGGAAGGATGAGCTTTCTGGATATGTCGAGAAGGTCCAGGATGATATGAAGACGTGGCCTCTACCTCATGAGCTGACGTGGTAGGAACAGAGCCACTAGCTCCAGAAGAAGCAGAAGGCATGGGCTGATCGCCTCGAGGTGCGGTGGAAGAAGGCACCTCGAGGCGTGGCTGAGGAACTGGATCGGGTAGACAACCCTCATCCCCATCATCCTCATCATCCACAAAGATGGGCTCGGACTGCTCTAAAGAACCTGAGATATCGGGCCTAGTCCCCGGAATGGCCTCGTCGAAGGTCACCTCACAGGTCTCTACCATTTTACAAGACTCGCAGTTCCAAACACAATAAGCCCGCGAAGAAGTCAAGTAACCTAGAAAAATCCTATCACAAGAACGTGACTCGAACTTGTCTAGGTTCCCGGACTTCAGAATAAAACACTTGCAACCAAACACACAAAAATGAGAGACGCTGGGCTTTCGTCCATATCTCAACTCATAAGAAGTACGGTGCAAATGTGCCCGAAGAAAAACTCGATTTGAGACATGGCATGCGGTGGCTATAGCCTCAGCCCAGAACTTCCGCGGTGTAGAGTACTCATCGAGCATCGTCCTGACCATCTCGACCAAGGTACGGTTCTTTCTCTCCACGACGTCATTTTGCTGTGGGACGTGCGGAGAGGAGAACTGATGCTCTACACCTGTCTCATCGCAAAACCTCTCAAAGTAGGTATTCTTGAACTCCGTGCCATTGTTGCTGCGGATCACGCGCAAGGCACCCGGGAGCTCAACAGAAAACCTAATGAAAAGACCTCAAAAACGTGTAAACGTCTCATCCTTCGAGGCTAAGAAAAACACCCAAGAATACCTCGAGAAGTCATCGACCATGACAAGGACATACCACTTCCCTCCTGTTGACTGCACTCGAGCTGGTCCAACTGTATCCATATGGAGCAGCTGTCCTGGTGCATCGGTCATAGTGACTGTAACCGGAGGATGGGAAGCGGCAACCATCTTGCCGTGCCGGCAAGGAGCATAAACTAGATCTTTGACCATCTTGAGTTTTGGCAAACCACAAATGAGATCGTGGCCGCTAACTCGGGTCAAATGGTCAAATCCAATATGACCAAGTCTCATATGCCAGAAAGAAAGGTCGCGGGACTTAGAAACAACTAAACACCTGAGAGGATCACCAGAAGACTCAGAAAAATCAGCACGAAAGATCCTCCCAAAACGAGAAATCCCGCAAACCAGACTAACCGAAGAATCAAGAATTTTGCAAGCGTTTTTCTTAAAGCTCACCTCGAAACCATCATCGGTAAGCTGAGAAACGGAAAGCAAATAATACTGCAGCTTACTAACCAAAGCAACATCTTTCAGAATGAAAGAATCATTAACGCGCACTGTACCTTTGGCGATGACACGCCTAGATGAAGCATCTCCGAAGGTGATCGTCTCATCACCTAGGGCACGGCCAAGAGAAGAAAACCAATGGGAGTCTCCGGTCATGTGTCGTGAACACTCGGAGTCTACGAGCCAAACCTTTCCCTTCCCTGCCCGGCGAACCTAAGTCAAACAGAGAGTAAAGTCTCAGTACTGGGGTAAATCAAGAGTAATTTTGGCACCCAATACTGAGTAACACGTCGAGCAGATGAAGTAGTCAAACACGACTGACCTCTATCTACCCTATGCTCTCTGTCACTCAAAGAAGCAAAAGGTCTGTGTGCAGACCCGAAGCTGTTGTTGGGCTTGACTGCTATAGAGGAGCGAGTCAAGACACCAGCAACATGCTGATCACGCCGCGGGTAGCTATCTCGACGGGGGAAACGAGATCTACCCTCAGGACGGTGGAAGATACGACCAAAGGGAGCATGAGGATGAAAACCAGAAAACTCGAAAAAACCAAGTCCTCGATGCTGCCCAACACCATCAGAAGCATCTGAAGCAATCCTAGACCTCGTGTTGGTCTTAGGTGCACTCAAGGTCTGGGGCTGACCCTGAATACGCCTAAGAGCTGCAACACGGTCTCTCTACGCGATCCTGGCGCGCCTGAAGCATCGATCGATCAAGTGTCCATCCTTCTGACAGAAGGTGCAATGATACTTCGCCTTCTAAGAGGCAGAAGTAGCATGAGATGGCTTCGCCTTCTGAGAGGCTGAAGTTGTAGGTGGACTCACCTTGCTGTCAGAAATCCCTTAGATAAAACCCGCAGACTTGAATTTAACTTCATCAGATCTGGGCTCAACCTCGATCACACCTCCTACTATGGGTCTGAGAATAGCAGGTGGATACTTCCTAATGTCCTCCTAGACCCTGATTAAACCTGCAAATCTTGGACTGGTCTAGAATAAGATTCAGCTTCTTCTTGCCTCCTACAAATCTCTCGAGAGTGTTCATAAGGTACTGACACTCCCGAAAGAGAGATGTGCAAGAAGAGCAGGGAGAAGAGGGAGTAGCAGAAGGTAAGTGAGTAGAAGAAGAAGAAGAACCAACAGCAGAGGAATGAATGGCTTGTGCATGCACAGCCGACTCAGAAGGGACAGTCTTACTCCTAGCCAATTGGTTCACGTCACTAGGTGTCTCTACCTTACCCTGGGGCTTCTCCCCCTCACCTGCAATCACAACACAATCAGTTGGTGCCTTCACTAGTTGATCCTTAGTTAGCTTCACGCACTTTTCATTCAAAGCAACGGGTTCAAGTTTTAGTTTTTCACAACTCATGCATGGTGAGCTAACAGGGTCCTTAGTCGCAAACTGAGCCAACTTGTTGTTATGATTAACCACTTCTTGGAATTGCTTGGAAACATATTCAAGTTCAAGGGTTAATTTTGGACAATTGGTGCAAGACACAATAGGCTCAAGTAAAGAGGCACGCAACTCAGCAATTTTGTGATATGCCCATTTTAGCTTCATCTTCAAGTTATTGCAATTTTCACATGACTCGGGCAGATCTAGAAGCATGGTATAAAGACCTCTAAAAGCGTTGTCCTTATCCTCACGTGAGGTACAAGCAACAGTCTCAACAGAAGTAGATGAAACAGGAACTACCCTACTCATCTCAAGCTCAGCAAGAAGACTAATGTTCTCCACCTTAATCATATCAAGTTCGGAGGACAAACTATCATGCGAGGTCCTTAGTTTCTCCATGTCATCCAACAGAGCACAGCATGTATCACAATCATCACGGGAGGGAGCAGATGTAAGTGAAGTAAGCTCCCGTGATAGTCTAGCTACTTCCTTCTCCAACTCAGTACACCTAGCCTTAGACTTAGCATGGAATCTACCTAGCTTAAGGAAAGCATCATTAAGCTGGTCGTAGGTGGGGCTTACCTCGTCAGAGTCGGAGTACAACTCGCTGTTGCTCAGTTTGCTCTCAAGGGCCATGAAGCACATGCCGGACAAGTCGTCACCGCCCTTGGGTTCTTGGTCACCCGTCTCATCGTCGTCGCTCCATCCCTCAACCTCACTGAGGTCGAGGTCATCGAAGGCGGTGAGGACGCGGTGGAAGAGCTTCTTGGCCTTCCCGAAGTCGCGGAACTTCTTCTTGCCTTGTGCGGGAACTGAGGGCTTCTTGTTGTTGCGGTTCTTGTCGGTGTTGTCGTTCTTGCCCGAACCGCCGTAGTCACCGTTGCCCTTCCCAAGCTTGGGGCAGTTTTCCCGAATGTGGTTGGGGCCACCACACTCGAAGCAAATTACGGGTCCTCCTCTCTTTACATCCCTCCTCCTCTTGTAAGCATGGGAGAATCTCCGAGCTAGGAGGGCTAACTGCTCATCCGCAAGCTGCTCTAACTGATCATCAGTTATATCACAGAGAGCAGCAAGGGAGAAACTGCAAAGCGAATCAGAAGAAGAACCGGAAGCCAAATTGGGATCGGTGACTAAGGCCATCAACTGTGACTTCGACTTGCGAGAGACAATGTCAATCTCGTGAGTCTTGAGGCGCGAGTACAGCGCATCAAGAGTCAAAGTCGAGAGGTCCGTGGTGTCCTTGATGGTAGTCACCTTCATCTCCCAAACACGAAGATCGAGTGCAGCGAGCATCTGTCGAGCGTTATCCGAGTCGGGGTATGTGAGACCGACCGCTCGGAGGTTGCTCAGAATCTTGTGAAAATGCGCAAAACACTCATCAAGGGACTCGCCAGCGAGCATTTCAAACTTGTTGTAATCTCGCTTAAACTAGTCCTATCGCACCGTCTTTATTTGGGAGGTGCCCTCATGGTAAGCATCGAGGGTCTCCCAAATATCAAAGGCGGACGAAAGATGAGATATGCGGTCAAACTCGCTACGACTCAAGCCCTAGATTATGATGTTCCTTGCCTTAGCGTTTGCCTCAACATCAGCCATATTCCCGGCATTGATGTTCTCATCGGCAGCAACAACAAATCGGACCTTGACCTTACGCCAGATTGCATACCCCTGAGCCTGGATGTATGTCTCCATTCGGCTCTTCCAGAAGGGGTAATCGATGCCATCGAAGACGGGAGGCTTGGTCGAGTACTTGTCCGTCGCCATGGCTCTAGAGACCGGTTAAGATCTGTGGAAAAGAGCTAACCGGCTCTGATACCAATTGTTGGACCGAAATGACGACAGAGGGGGGTGAATGTTGACTACTAAAAATTCATCCCCCTCAAGTACCTACGACAAAATCTTCTTCTATAGCTACGAAGCAAAGCTATGAAGAGACATCCTCGAGCTCTCTGAAAATCTAGAGAAATCAACCAAGGGAAAAGAACAGAGAGAAAGCACCCAAGAAAAGACCTGCAACAAAACCCTAGGGTCGGTCTGACCATTGGTAAACTCGATCGACCATTGGGTAATAGCTTGGTCGACATTGGTAAACTTCGATCTGACCGCCCCTGGTTCCAGCAGCCCGAGACAACTTTGAAAAATCTGAAACTTGGGTATAATTTCAGATCTTTGAAAACCAAGGAAAACAGTGGATTTCTTCCAATCTTTTTGGTCCAAGGCAGCACAACAACCAACTAAATCTCAAGAGGACTTTGGGAAATAAGAAAACTCAACTCAAAAGCCCAAATTTCAGAAATGGACAAAAAAACCTGAAAATATACAGAGTGCTGCCCTCAATCTCAAAATGCTCCTCAATCTCAAGTCCTTTGCTCATGATACTTAAGGAATATCAAGGCAATAGCCAAGGGACTCGGAGACTCAAATTTGAGCACAACCTCTCAAGGGAAAATAAGAATCACCTCAAACCCTAGAAAGGGGTAAAAGCTGAACAGCAACAGAGGCAACACCAAATCCCAAAATACTCACTGGTCTTAGGTCCTTTGCTCATGAGGGTTTGTAGACAAGTTAGCAATAGCTAGATGACTTCCCAGACCAGAAATCAAGCCACCTTCTTAAGGGAATCAAAAAATACCTCTAACCCTAGAAAGCAAAAAACAAGAACAGAGGAGCACAAAGACCCAAATCTGAGATTAAACCTGCTTTGCTCTTGGGAAACTCGATCAAATGACCTTGATGCACTATCCCATCATAGAGCAACCCATTTTGGGCCTTCCTAGCAAGAATCAACAAGAAACTCAAAAAGTCAAGAAATCTTGCAAAAGGGAAACGAAGAACAGAGAGGCACATAGAGGATAAAACTTCAGATTTTCATTCATGAAAAGGAGTAAAGAGGAGTCCCGATACGCATGGACATTAGAACAGAGATGATTACAAAGGATCTCCTGTACCTCTCCCTCTCCATCTCAAGAACACACACTACATGCTTGGAAGGAGGAAGAACTCACTCAGGAACACATCGAAGAAGAGTACAGAACACACTCTGTCTCCTCCACCCACTCTCACCAACTAAAGCCTAAAGCCAAAACAACCCTCTAAAGGTCATTTTGACTAAAGCAAACCCTAGAAACACTTGGAGAGCATGAGTGGGCATATAGCCACAACCTCTATTTATAGCCCTTGGCTAACGGGTCTTCAACCCGTTACGCCCGCCAGATCCAACGGAGACCGCTCCCGATTTTGCAGCCTCGCGAAATTACCATTTCGCCCCTCCTGCATCTTCCGGGAAGCTTCCACGCTCCTTGTCGTCCAAGCCTCGCAACCACATCGAATATCCACCGTCTTCGACACATCCGACTGTTCTGACCTCAACACCGCCCGTGTCTAGTCCGGTCACCCCGTGTCTCGCCACGACTCCGCCTCGATGTCCTGCAGCGAACACAGACAAGAAACACATCAAATAGTACCGCTCGATACATGAAAGCATAAATGCATTAATGAAATAGCCCAAACCTGACAAGTTGACATAATATGCATCCTAACCATTTTGACCAGGTTTGACCAAGTCTGACCGAGCCCGATTGCACCATGCAACGTCAAGAACCGAACCAACTAAATCAAACTCGACTTCCTTAAACCGATGTCAATTACTCATCACACACATGGGATGACCTCCACATGGTCTCTCAACATGCATTGCTAGTGGCGTGCAAAGCATGGAAGAACTTTAAGAGCATGCTTATCAAGTAATACGTGAAGAAGGATCTAACAACCTTCCAAATGTATCCATTCTTGGAACTGTGCTGGCAAGAGTTTATGGTGAAGAAGATGACAGATAATTTTAGGAGTGAAAGTACATCGCACAGGACCCTCCAGGCAAAAAACACGCACCCCCACAAACTTAGCACCACTGGGTATGCGGGTAAAATCCCTCAATGGAGGAAGGAGTATGTCAGGAAATCCTACAGGAGGCATCCCCGCTATTTACCAAGATCCCTGATGAGTGCGCTCAAAACTAGATAAGAGCGAGGTTATCTACCATGTCACCAGAGGGCATCTCCTTTCAAAACTCATAGATGAGAAAGTGTCCCACCGCCTGGTAAGATATCGAACTACCTAGTTTGTAATTATTCTATAACTTTATAGAAAATGAAATAACATGTCAGGCTCTTGCAGGAAGCGCTGATTGTAGAATCTTCCCAAGGCTCATTCCAGGCAGTCAAGGAGAGAGATATACTCTCCACAGCTCTGGGAAGCAAGAAGCACCTAGGTCACACGAGAGGTCTTGGTCTTTATGTTCCATGGAAAATGGGATTCTCAGAGAACTGCGAAGCGTACCAGAGTATAAAGATAGCCAAAGCCAGGTGCAAGGCACAGCTGTGAGAGAAGATTCGTGCATCCCTTAGAGAGGAGATCACTAATGCCGTCAGAAATGAGATGCAATGGCAGCTGGAGAGTATGCAGGAAAGGTTTAGGGAAAATCAGTTGGAAGCCCCCACTGCTCTTGTGCTAGCTAGCCCCCCTCCAATCATCGGAGTAGCTGCGTGTCCAACCCTACCTCGAAAAGTGACCACAGATTTACTGTCGATGATATCTTGGTAATAATTATTATATCCGGAATGCTCAGTCCATTGATAGGTCTATTGGAGTAGCTAATTTTGTATCGTTATGTAGGTCGCTATGAAGTGCAAACTCCAAGTGAGATATGCCTCTGTTGCCTTATACGTTGCTTAGGGCCAGGCATATCCATCCGGTGCTAGGGCCTTGCTACGCGGTGTAACTCTAGCGTCGGGTTTTGCAAAAGTGAATGTGAATAGTGTTCATGCCAATTTCGAGGTTGCCTTACTGCAGATGTCCCCAAATGATGAGGTCATGACTCTAGGGCAAGCTATTGGAACATTCATCCAGTGGCCCAAGAGGGATATCTACCTGAAGGCTCCTGCACTGGTGTCAACTTCATAGGAAAGTCCTGAACCAGCGCCCAAGTCCATGGGAGCTATCTGCACTGGAACTGCCTGCACCAGAGTTGCCTGCACCAGAGTTACCTACACCGACGCAGCAAGGGCTTGGTGAATCACATGTATCTACATCTCGTGCTTGATCAACTACCGTTAAGTCGACCTCTAAACAAGGAGGCAGCAAGGGCAAACCAAAGAAGATAGATGATATCCCCTACTTGCCGTAGGCCCAGAAATTTGTGCTAGACAAGCCATTGGTTGTCTCAATAGAGCATCTCAAAACCGTAGTTTTGACTTACCAGAGATTGCATGCATGGTACATGGAACAGGCCAACAAGTTGGATGAACAATGGTACTCGAGTATCAACATCAAGTTCATGTCGCATCATTTTTGGCACAAGATTTATGACTGTGTCTTCACGGTGACCTCCGGAGACTTGTTCTTTCTCTTCAACCTCTATGCCTCACTCATCGATGCCGGATATTGTAAGTGTGTACAATCACGGTCTACATTCATGTAATACCAATAAATATCATATATAACTCCTTACTTTTGTGTGTGTATATATACACACACACATTGTGATTGAAGCCAGATTAGTGAAATTACCGGTAGGTTTCCTCGACCTACACTTGGTCTTTATGAATATCATCAAGGAGAATTCATCCTTCATTGATAATTACATGATGACGGCATTGGTGGCTCACCGCAACAAGAAATTCATACTTGTTGATTGTACTTTATAAGCAAAACGATCTTAGGTTTAATAACCATGATGACATATCTATGTAGGTTCCGCTAGGTGCTAATTGTAATTATACCAAAATGGAACAAGATATTATACCTTGATTCTCTAAAGAGGACCAAAACTGACTTTACAAATGTCCAACAATTAATCGATAGGTAAACAAATTTCCTCCATAGATAACTCAATTATAGTCTTTCCTTCCTTCGCAATGACTAAGGCTAACTTTTTGGAATCATGTAGGTCATTCACCGAATACGTTGCTACTGTACGAAAATCTAAGGGATGGATCAACGCCCTGTGACACGATCTAGATATCTCAGTATTTGCTAGTACACATTAATCTCATATAACACTTTGTAGTAATGCCTTTCGAACTAACAAATTTTATTTTTGCAATGCCACCAGCAGCTGTTGGGCAACACCTGTAGATACTATGTTTGCCACAACATGGAACTACTCCTCAGTTCCACGAAGATCAATCATCCTTAGATTGTCGATCTTGCAATAATTATCTCATACTTATCAATTATATGTATGCATGACATTGAACTTTCTACTAACAGGGCACAACATTGATCTTCCTACTGACAGGTTGCGACCATCACTACAACTGCGTGGAACAGGCCGACCTGCAAAAAATTCAAGAACCGTGTGCATACTTCTTGATGTCTCAGGTCATAAAAGAAGATGGGGAGTTTCACAATGTAGACTGAACTTGATTGGGATAAGATTGAACTTAATTGTACATGTGTGTGTTTGTTCATGAATATGGTTAATTTATTTCATTTGAGTTAATTGATTTATTAAATGGATATTCTTGTTTCTGAAATGAATGTGAATTGGATGTATACATATATTTATTGTGTTTCTGCTTGTTTCAGAGGGCATGACTAGCATTTTCTAAGACTAGACAATAAACAAAAATAGATTTAAGAATATAAAAAGTATCACAGGTAGTTATTAACTCATATCAACTATCACAGATAGTTTGTAGTTGAAACTATCTATGATATAATAGATATCAACCATCTATGATACAATAGATATCACAGACGATTTCTACTACAAACTGTTTATGATAGTCAACTATCATAGATAGTTATGACTTAATAACCGTCTATGATAACATGTATCATAGACAGTTCAAAAACCATCGGTAATGACCTCATGTCATTACTGACCCATAAACTCAGGCGACTCACAAAACTATCTGTGATGACCTTTTCTGCAGTAGTGTACTTGACTTAAACTGGATATTTGGTTTTAGTCAAAAATGGTTAAGTCATAGGTTTGAAAACTAGCTATAGTATGATATTTAACAAACTGACTGTATACTAAAAAAAACATAAGACCTTCTCTTGGCTAATCCTTGTATGTAGACATATACACATACACTTGCATTCTGATATAAGGACTTGCTAAAACTTTTGTACTCACTGTTGCTCAGATATATGAATTCAGTGATCAATGAATGATCTGCCAGTGAATATTGGCCACCATCCATCGAAGGTTGGAGATGATGCCGAGTATTAGGTCGATTTCCTGTGGGCATATCCTGAGAGAGTCCACTACTATGTATCTTTTCCTATCAAGATTTCATTCGTATTTGGTCTCCCCGGCCTATGATGTAAGACCTTGGCCATCTAGGTTGTTTACACTTATTTACTACTATACCTTTTTATTTATGTGCCTATATAGATGTGATATTTGCCATTGTTATATTATGTAAGCTAGTTATTCACCATTGTTATATTATGTAAGCTAGTTACTGATCTAGGGACTAGTTCAGAATACACAGAAGATTCGAATTGCCAAATCTACAAGTCCCGACGTAGCTAGAAAATCTCTTTGTCGATTAATTGCTACACATAATCAACCTTTAGGATTTGGGGAGTATCCTGTATTCAAAAAGTATATTAGGACTGCGCATAATCCTATATTTACAACAGTGTCTAGACAGAAAACTACTACAGATCTAGTTAAGTGTTGGACCGAAATAGCGACAGAGGGGGGGTGAATGTCGATTCTTGAAAAACGAACCCCTCAAAAGTACTCTAAAAGAGACTCCTGTCTGGTAGCTATAGAGCTATGAAGAGGGCTTCAAGAACTCACAAAAGCCTCAAACAAAAAGGAGAGAAGGCAAGACAACCAAGAAACAAGAAAACAAAAATTAGATAAGAGATTACCACTCGGGCGGTCAGACCACAATGCATGGAGCGGTCTGACCGCTTGCATGCCGCCGGTCTGACCTGTTGGATAATGCCAGTCTGACCGCTTCACGTTGAACGGTCTGACCGCCAAGTCAGGGCCGGTCTGACCGGTTAACCTGATGACAGAGCAGAGAAGTTCAAAAAAATAGACAATAAACTACAGAGCAATCAGACTTCGAATCCCAGTGCAATTTGGGGTTTCTCCCTATTCCTTTTGGCCCAGAACAGCAAAGAAAAGGCTACAATAGCAAGAGAAACCTAGGAGACCAAAGAAATTTAACTCATGACCAAGAAATAAGGATTTGAGGCAAAAACCTAAAACTTACAGAGGGCTGCCCAAAATCCAAATTCCGGTTAATCTCTAATCCTTGAGCATGAAACCGAGAGATTAACTAGGGAATAACCTTGAGATCTGAGACTCAAATCTGGGCACTACCTCTTAAGGAAAACAAGAATCACCTCAAACCCTAGAAAAGGCCAAAACTGAACTTCTACGAGAGAGGGCCAAAAACCAAATTACTCCCCAATCTTTGATCCTTTGGCCATGAAACTTTGAGGATAGATTAGCAATAGCCTCTGGACTTCTCATGCCAAGTTTCAAGCCAATACACGAAGGGAATCAAGAGCAGCACCAAAACCCTAGAAATCAGGGGTGAAGAACAGAGAGGCTGAAAAGACAGAATCTGAAATTAAACAAAGTTTGCTCTTGGGAAAGTCGATCAAATGATCTTGAGGCATCATCCCAACCTAGAGCAACCCATTTTGGTCCTTCTCAGCAACAAACAACAAGAAAACGAAAAACTCAAAAATCAACAGAGAGGAGCATCGAAGGGAAGAACAGGCATGAACACAAAATAAACTTCAGATCTTCCATTCCAAGAAACAAAAGGATTACAGAGGAGCCCCCATACGCATGGACATTAGAACAAGAGGAATGATTACAAGACTCTCAACTCATCCTCTCCCTCTCCATCTCTAGTCTCAAGAACACACACCCATACATGCTTGCTAGAGAGGGGACTCAAGAACACATCGAAGGAGACAGACCCTCTGCCCTCTCCAACAACTCTCCATTACCAAAGCCTCACCAACTAAAGCCTAAAGCCAAAATAAACTCTCAAAGCTTCTTTTGACTCTAGCAAACCCTAACTCTCTCCCAAAGCCATGAGGGGGCATGTAGTCATTCTCTCCTATTTATAGCCCTTGCATACCGGGTTTCCAACCGGTTTTGCCCGCTAACTCCGAACGGAACCGCTTCCACCTGTGCAGCCTTGCGCTTTTACCGAAACGCCCCTCGTGCACCTTCCGGGAAGCTTCCTCGTTCCTTGTCGTCCACGACTCGCAACCACATCGAATCTCCGCCGTCTTCGACACATCCGACCGTTCTGACCTCGACACCACCTGTGTCTAGTCCGGTCACCTCGTGTCTCACCACGACTCCGCCTCGACGTTCTGCAGCCATCACAGACAAGAAGCACATCAAATAGCACCGCTCGACACATATAAGTACAATGTATTAATGAAGCACATTAAGTATGCGATAGCCCAAACCTGACAAGTCGACATAATATGCATCCTAATCACTTTGACCAGGTTTGACCAAGTCCGACCGAGCCCGATTGCACCACGCAACGTCAAAGTCCGAACCAACTAAATCAAACTCGACTTTCCTAAACCGATGTCAATTACTCATCACACATATGGGATGACCTCTACATGGTCTCTCAATCTCCCCCTTGATGAGTATATTGACAAACCCCGAAAAAGCGTGAAGTTGAGTTTGAAGAGAAAGTCAAACATGGCCCAAAGGACGAAAATGATGCTAATGACCATGTCGACAAAGGAGCACTAGAGCTACAGAAGAAAGAGCAAAATTTTCTCCAAAGCTCTAGAAAGCTTCCCAAATGGCTTTTTCTACCACTATTCTCCCCCTTTTGTCAATAAACACATTAAGGATGCAATAGAGAGAATATGATATAGATTTGGATGAAATGGTTGAAGTTTGTTTATTTTAAGCATTTAGAGCCATGAGAATTATCCAAAATGACCATAATGTATTACACCAAGCCATAACTCAGTAAAAGGCTATCTAGATCATGACAAGATATGTATAACTCAGCTAGAACACATAGATGACGATATGAAATGTAGTGCATTTTGTGAGCATGTCAAGTCATCAATAAGCAAAGTCTACCTAGAGATATCCAAGGATGATGCAAGCCATGTCAATAAGCTAAGCGGAACCAAGAAGCTAGTATTAAGTCCAAATAGAGTGCTATATGCTCAAGAATGAAACATTGGTTCAAGTACTTGGTTCTTTTTGCAATTTAAGCAAATAGAGCACAAATGACATATTTTCTTTTGAAACTTATGGTCGTTTCCAACCAATATTTTTATCATGTGCTAGATCTCAAGCCTTATGCGACTACTCCAAGCAAGAAGCTTAAGAAGATAGTCTAGGTCATCCAAAACTCTCCCTGAGTTCATGCCTAGTGCAATGGCAAGCCGTCTCATGAGAACGAATTGGTGAGATCAGTTTTTTCGCACAAAAGAGATCTTTTTGCTTTTTAAACATGTTGTACTAACTCATGCTGCATTAAGAGACTAAAATAGCTCAATCGAAGGCTCAACAAAGATTCAAGACTCAACTCAGCCTATTTGACATGGCATGAAACATACAAGGATAACTAAAGACAGACTAGACTCAAATGCTAGCATGACAAGTTTTAATTCAAGTTGAGCAATTTTAATTAACTTATCATGGCAAAAGCTAGTCTACACATATGAAGTCATGATAAATCTAGCAAATAAGCACAAATCATGGCAAGGTGTAAAGCATTATAAACATATCATAATAGGATAATAATCAAGGCTCAACGTAGTTATATTACAGTGCGAAATGCTGAAATGCAAGAAAATTCAGCTCCCCCTCAACATGTGATGCAACTTTTAGTTCAAGTAGAGTTATGTCAATATTAAGCTCCAGAAGCTCTCAAATGAACTCCCCCTGAACCAAGGCAATAAAATCGAGAAGCTGGTAAAGAAATCAGAGCAGGTAGTCCTTAAAGCATAGATAAGACATAGAGAAAACTATGGCTCAGACTGACTCTCATCTACCCCATATGACTCAAGGACTATCAATTGGCCATCTAACAGACTAAGGAGCAAACACGTACCCTGTCTACCCGAGAGTGGCCCAACGCTCGCTAGAACCTATAAGCAGTGACTAAGCTCAACCTAGAGAGAAGAGAACAGCTAATAAGCAGCATCCTAGAATCACAAGATAAGAGTAAGAAGTCTAAGCAACTCGGCAAGAGAACCACTCTAACCTATGCTAGAAGGACTAAAACCCCTGCACCCGTATGCAATGCAACAGATAGGAGTAAGAGCATAATAAATATGATAAAGCAGTAAAGCACAAAGCTCCCCCTCACAACAGTCCATAAGGACAGACCACCCCAAGCTCTCCCCGCAGAGCTGAAAACCTCGAGCTATCCAAAGGCTTGGTGAAAATATCAACCAACTGGTGGTTACTCTCTACAAACTGGAGCACTATATTACCCTTCTCCACATGGTCTCTAAGGAAGTGATATCGAATATCAATATGCTTGGTCCGAGAGTGCTGCACTGGGTTCTTAGCAATGTTAATTGCAGAAGTGTTATCACAAAAGAGAGGAACACTATCTATAACCAACCCAAAGTCCCGCAGGGTCGAAGCCATCCAAAGCACCTGGCTACAACAACTGGCTGCCGCAACGTACTCGACCTCTGCGGTGGACTGTGCAACACCGGACTGCTTCCTTGAAGACCAGGAAACGAGAGAAGTGCCAATGAATTGGCAAGTGCCAGAAGTGCTCTTCCTATCTATCCCACAGCCAGCAAAGTCTGCATCCGAGAAGGCTCTCAAGGAAAGACAAGAAGAGGAAGAGTACCAGATACCATAGTCAATGGTAGCTCGAAGGTACTGAAGAATGTGTTTCACCGCCTAGCAATGAGATACGCGAGGAGAAGCCTGAAACCGGGCACAAAGACACACGGAGAAGTGTATGTCCGGTCTCGAGGCAGTGAGGTACAAGAGGGAGCCGATCATACTCCTATACTCCTTCTGATCAACTGGCTCATCGTCCTCATCTAGGTCGAGTGAAGCTGATGTAGCTATAGGAGTGGACACCGGCTTACCATCACTCATATCGAAGCGTCTCAAGAGGTCTCGAGTATACTTGCCCTGATGCAAGAAAGTACCTCCCGAATCTGCTTGATTTGGAAGCCAAGGAAGAAACTCAACTCGCCCATCAAGCTCATCTCAAACTCCGAGCTCATGACATCGGAAAACTGGGAAACGAGAGCATGTGAGGAGCCGCCAAAGATGATGTCATCCACATAAATCTGGACGAGCAGAAGATCAGTGCCATGCCGGCGGATGAATAAGGTCTTGTCTACTTTACCCATCTCAAACCCATGACTCAACAAATAGGACTTAAGCCTCTCATACCAAGCTCTAGGGGCCTGCTTAAGTCCATACAAAGCTTGGAAAGCTTGAAGACATGGTTGGGTATTTGGGGTTCTCGAAACTTGGAGGCTGTCTCACATAGACTTCTTCCTCAATAAAGCCATTGAGGAAGGCACTCTTGACATCCATCTGGTAAAGCTTGAAACCCTTAGAAGCTGCAAAGGCAAGCAGAATTCTAATGGCCTCAAGTCTAGCTACAGGGGCAAAGGTCTCCTCGAAATCTAGACCCTCAACCTGGGAGAACCCCTGAGCTACCAGTCTAGCCTTGTTTCGAACAACCACCCCATCCTCACTCTGCTTGTTTTTGAACACCCACTTGGTCCCAATGATATTGTGACCACGAGGGGGCTTAACAAGCGACCAGACCTTGTTTCTCTCGAAATTTTCCAACTCCTCATGCATGGCATTGACCCAAGACTCGTCAGAGAGAGCATGACAAACGTCCTTGGGCTCAAAGGAGGCAACAAAGGCAGAATGGAGACAGAATTGAGACATGCCAGATTTTGAACGAGTGACTCGCTCAAACAGGTCTCCAATAATCTGCTCAGAAGGATGGTCTTTTTGGATATGTCGAGGAGGTCCAGGATGAGAAGAAGTGGCCTCTACCTCGTGAGCTGAAGAGGTAGGAACAGAGCCACTAGCTCCAGAAGAAGCAGAAGGCATGGACTGATCGCCTCGGGGTGCGGTGGAAGAAGACACCTCGAGGGGTGGATAAGGGACTGGATCGGGTAGACAACCCTCATCTCCATCGTCCTCATCATCCACAAAGATGGGCTTGGACTGCTCTAAAGAACCTGAGATATCGGGCCTAGTCCCCGGACTGGCCTCATCGAAGGTCACCTCACAGGTCTCTACCATCTTACTAGACTCGCAGTTCCAAACCCGATAGGCCTGCGAAGAAGTTGAGTAACCTAGAAAGATCCCATCACAAGAACGTGACTCAAACTTGTCTAGGTTCCCGGACTTCAGAATAAAGCACTTGCAACCAAACACACGAAAATGAGATACACTGGGTTTTCGCCCATATCTCAACTCATAAGAAGTGCGGTGCAAGTGTGCCCGAAGAAAAACTCGATTTGAAACATGGCACGCGGTAGCTATAGCCTCAGCCCAAAACTTCCGCAGTGTAGAGTACTCATCAGGCATCGTCCTGGTCATCTTGACCAAGGTACGGTTCTTCCTCTCTGTAGGAGCCCAGATATTAACATCCGGATTCCTCTGTGATTTTCTGCACTATTCCCTGGATCAGTAGATAGTGCTCACAGTTACAGAAATGAATATCAAAATGCATGTCATGCGGAAACGTAAATATAATAGTAGACTTACTCATGGGCCGATTAGGTCGAAATCATGAAATTGCAGCAGCGGAAGAACGAGCACGCAGGTGGGACCTTCAGGAAATGCCACAGGCAGCTAACTGGAGGTTCGCAACCTAGCTCTTGACATCTTCATCTTCTTTACCAGCTTGTCCAATCTTGTTGCTGAGGCGAGGTGATTTGATTCCTGATTCTGAATTTTGTCGCAAAAGCGAGCGTGAGCACTCCGACCCCGTGCTCCGCGAGCCAATACACCGAATGCAAATAAATAGTATGCATGGCTTAACAAATGAGAGGCTCGGGTTATTTTATTTTGCGTAGAGTGCTTTTGAATACAATTAATTAAAAAGCCCTATGACTTAGTAATTTTGGAACAAATCATAATGTACAAGGAAATGCATTATTAATATCGATTCAAATTCCATCCACCGTTACATGGCATCTGCACCATATAGCAATTTCTTCAGCGTTATAGCTGCTTAACTTACCACTGGGACGACACCCAGGACAACTCCAAACTAGGGCCTTTCACTGCCCTCCACTTTTCCATCCCACCCACAAATATATTTTGAAATAGAACTATATCTGGTTAAGTTCCCATGTCCGCCCTTGACCGTGGGCACGGCTATTCGAATAGTTTTGACTCTGCAGAGTTTGTACACTTTCACCACAAGAGACAATCAACTCATTGCCCCACACGATTCCTTAGAAGTGTGGTTGAGCAGACCATCACAGTGACTTTTCAAAATATCTAGTCCCTTTTCTCATCTCACCTTATGGGCTTATCCCACTTGCGGTGGGTCCCATCTATGCGCGGGATGTTTCCCACAGCCACTACGCAGCCGGGCTTCTACTTCCCGCAACGTAGGACAGCTGGAAAACTTCACCCCCCACTGGTGTCCCTTCAGGCCCCCTTGCCATAGCGTAACCCCTTCAATCCCCTACCAGTGAGATGAGTCCGGGGTGTCAATAAATTTACTTAGCCAAGTTGCACTTTGCAGACTTGTGGTTGCACTGTTTTACACAGGAGTTCATGACAAGATTCAGTCCTTAGTGGTATCTGGGCGGTCTACCACTAACCCACTTTGTGCATCCACTTCACCACACATACACACCCTCGACCCAATCCGCCCAGACATTTAAGCAAGTTGGGGATTTTGGGAGTGTAAAATAATCATGTCAAAATATACCAGTCATTCCCACCATGACTGCCCAACCAATTTTTCTTGATTAAAAGTGATGCTTGGGGCAATTCCTCACCCCGGGTTCCTAAACAATGCTAAGCATGGCATATAATTAAGGACTTACTTTTGAAAGCTAATCATTATAAAATTTTCCACTAGGCGACAAGGTTCATGTGTGCAATATTTCAAAGAGGGGTGTAATACTATTCAAGGTAAACAATAGGCATATAACTAGAATCTTAAATTATCATGCATTTGCATATAAATTAGCAGCATGCAATTTGATAATTTAAATCAAAGTAATTTGCAGAAAACATAGGTTCAACATGATCAAAGTATTGACTCGCCTGGCGTGGTTTATCGCGGTCTTGAGCTCACACAAAGCTTTCTCTTGGGGTTTTGGTCTTTATCTTCACTTCGATCTTGATCTCGCTTGATCCGTTGAATCTTCACGACTTCCAATTTCTAATTACGTGCTAAGCAACTGAATCCAAATAAATGCAATAACTCAAGAGATCCAAATAAATCCAAATAAACTCAATTTTAGTTTTATTATGAGTTAATGGGTGATTTGGGCGATTTGAGGTGAAGCCGATGATGAATCGATCTTTTACTAACAACTTTCTATATTATTTTTATATTTATCAAGGAAGTTCCATGAGTTATCATGGACTTATGAGTAGGTACCATTTTGTCAAGCGCTACTTTTTAGAGCATATGTTATATATAGAGATGTACATAATTTTTAGGTTACCAATTAAATATTAGAGTCCGGTTTCATAGCATTTTACGGCTCAACATTTTATGTCTCTTTAGTTGTTGTTTAGTGCAGACTCAGTTATAAAGGAAAAGATTGGGTATATCTATATTGAGGTGATAGCCTGGCTTCCTATTAAATGTACCATTGGTATTTATTTGATGGTGGCATGTTAATTATTGCAGTACATGTTTTGGTTATTATTGAGGGTAATCTTCTAACTTAAAGCTTTGTTTTTATTGCCTTAACATAACATCCAATGCATTCCCTTAAAGTTTAATATACTTTTAATTAGGTTCCTTATTAAACTTGGACTTTAAACAAAATCACATTTATTAATGCCTCCAATTTGATAATTAGACCTCAAATAAATATTTAAGCTACATTAGTTGCTTACACAATAAATAATCAATATTAACTCTTAAGTAACCCTTTTCTATACCTTAATTAAATTTGTTAGCCTCTCTACATTATTTCCTGAACTTTAACTTGGATGCATTATTATCATTTTTATTATTGTTATTGTTGTTACTAAGTTAAGATTACCATTTAAGACTTCATGATCAGTAGTATATGAACAATAGTGCCTATATCTTTAATGGGGTCTATGGTGGATACAAAACCCTCACTAATATCTATATATACAAGGGCATACTTTTAGCAATTTTTCATGCCACTTAGCATATGTGCCAGTATCCGAATTGAAGATGGACATTAATGGTATACTAATTATTTTCGAGGTCTACTCAAGCGCATGCCAGGAGACTTTAAGTTAAATCTCAATAGCTAAACATTAGTGAGCTAGTACTTACTTAATTTTTCATATGCCTTTAATTTTACATTTTGATGCATAGGTAAATTTTACTTGAATCCCAAATTAATTTTATTAACTTTCTTACTTTATTTTCTAACTGTTTTCTTAACTGGAATGTGTTAAAAACAAATACACAAAAATATGGGCAGAGGGGATTCGAACCTGTGACCTATGTGTTCAGTGCTCCAAAGTTGCTCGACTGACCAACTGGGCTAAGACAGAGGGGCAGTCGGCCGAAACAGAGGATAGCGGCGACGCCGTGGGGTGAGTTCGCCGGCGGCGTTGGATGGCCGGAGAGGCGACGAACACCACCAAAATGGGACAAGGCGGCGATGAGCATGCTACAAGCGGCGCCACCGTGAGCCGGGTAGGTGTAGAGGGCTCGGCGGTGGCTTCGGTTGGCCGGAGCCGGGGAAGGAACAGGGCGCCGGCGTCGTGGTGGAGGGGAGGGAGAATTGGTGGGCGCGGGAGCAAGAGCAAGGTAGGGGAATGGTCACCACGGGGCTGACCGAGCCGGAGGGGGACCGCAGTGAGCCGGCGGCAGGAGTCAGGGTCGGGCGGCGGTGGCACACGGCGCCGACGAGCTAGGGCGGGCCGCAACTCCGGCCATGGTGGGGGAAGGATTCGGGGCACCGTGGTGAAGCTCCCACCACAAGGAATCGGTGAAAGCTTGCACGAGGAGGGGGATGGCACCGGCGGCGGTGGCTTTGGCCGGCATGGGAGAAGAAGGCCGTGTGGTGAGTTCTGGTGGGGGGTCCTTCAATTAAGTTCTAGGGAATGGACTGGGTGCTTAAAGGCACGGATTGGTGGTCTTGAATTGAAGAAAGAGGCAACAGGGTGCCGGCATAGCGAGGAGGCATGGCGGCGGCTCACGGGCATGGAGGTGCTGAAGCTCGTGTTGAACAAGGGGCGAAAGGGGTGATGCCAGGGGAGGAGCAGCGGCATGGTTCTTATAGCCGGGCGTACGCGCGGGGAGTGAAGCCGGGGCGTGAGCAATGGCCTGAGCGACGAGCAAGGTATGGGTGCGCGGCGGACCGATCGGCAACAGAGGACCAGGCGGCGGGGGAATAACCGCGAGGCTTTGCCCGGCGCGGGGCTCGGTGTGCGGGGGTGTGGGGCTCGGTGCTGTGGCTCACGCCCGTGATGAGACGGAAGAGGAGGGAGTTCAGGCCTACTGCGCGCATAGACTGTCGACGCGGAGGATGCTTGGCCAAGGAAGAAGCAGGAAGGGGGAGAAAAATAATGAAAGAGGGAGGCAGGCGCGTTTGCGCTAGGGGGTGGCCAGCGGTAGAGTGGGGAATGGGCAGGCCGGGCTTGCAGCGTTTGGCGCAGAGCAGGGGCACAGAAGAGGAGAAAGGAGGCGACGTGGCGCAAGATCGGCCATGAAGCGGAGAAAAGAAAAGGGGGAGCTAGGCGCAAAGGAGGGAGAGAAGAAGGAGAGGAGGGTCAGGGTGCTTAGTCCATATGGCAGAGAGGTAGAAAAGGAGAGAGGGGAGAGAAAAGAAAAGTAGAAGAGAGAAAAGGGATTGGGCCCACATGTAATAGAAAGGAAAATTTGAAAAAGAATGAGATAAAATGAGAAGCTCTTTGATTTTATTACCTTTTTGTTATGCATTGTGTACATAATTTTTCTTTGAATGTCCAAATTTGGGGTTTTGTATGCTAATTAAATTAAAAGGAGGAATTTCTAGCTCAACCTTTTAGATATATGTTTTAATATTCTTCTCGATGTCATTTTATAAATCTTTAATTTAAATTCAAGATTTTAGTATTTGGATTCATGATCTGACATGTCATCTTCCATTTTTATTATTTACATGATCTTATTTCTCTTCGAGATTATCCCTGATTATTAATTTGCATGCCCCAAAACTCAGAAAGATTTCAAATAAATATTCAAAAAGAATTTGAACGCCAGCAATTGCATGACAAAGTTTTAAAATTTTCATATCTTTGAATACCCGAAATTTGGGATGTTACACTCTCCACGACGCCATTCTGCTGTGGGACGTGTGGAGAAGAGAACTGGTGCTCTACACCCGTCTCATCACAGAACCTCTCAAAGTAGGAATTCTTGAACTCCATGCCATTATCACTGCGGATCGCTCGTAAGGCACACGGAAGCTCAACAAAAAGCCTACTAAAAAGACCTCAAAAATGTGTAAACGTCTCATCCTTCGAGGCTAAGAAAAACACCCAAGAAAACCTCGAGAAGTCATCGACCACGACAAGGACATACCACTTCCCTCTGCCGATCGCACTCGAGTGGTCCAACGTGTCCATGTGGAGCAATTGTCCCGGTGCATCGGTCATAGTAACTGTGACCGGAGGGTGAGAAGTGGCAACCATCTTGCCGTGCCGGCATGGAGCGCAAACAAGATCTTTGACCATCTTGAGTTTCGGCAGACCACGAATGAGATCGTGGCCACTAACTCGGGTCAAATGGTCAAATCCAATATGACCAAGTCTCCTATGCCAGAAAGAAAGGTCGTGGGACTCAGAAGCAACTAAACACCTGAGAGGATCACCAGAAGACTCAGAAAAATCAGCACGAAAGATCCTCCCAAAGCGAAATCCATAAACCGGACTACGAAGAATCAAGAATTTTGCAAGCGTTTTTCTTGAAGCTCACCTCGAAACCGTCATCGGTAAGCTGAGAGACTGAAAGCAAATTATACTGCAGCTTACTAACCAAGGCAACATCTTTCAAAATAAAAGAATCATTAAGGCGCACTGTACCTTTGGCGATGACGCGCCCAGATGAAGCATCTCCGAAGGTGATCGTCTCATCACACGGGCAAGGGAAGAAAATCAACGGGAGTCTCCGGTCATGTGTCGTGAACACCCAGAGTCTTCAAGCCAAGCCTTTCCCTTCCCTGCCTGGCGAACCTGAGTCAACAAGAGAGTAAAGTCTCAGTACTGGGGTAAATCAAGAGTGATTTTGGCACCCAATACTGAGTAACACGTCGAGCAGATGAAGTAGTCAAACACGACTGACCTCTATCTACCCTACGCTCTCTGTCACTCAAAGAAGCAGACGGTCTATGTGTAGACCAGAAGCTGTTGCTGGGTCCGACTACTACAGGCGAGCAAGTCGGAGCACCAGCAACACGCTGATCACACCGCGGGTAGCCATCTCGACGGAGAAAACGAGATCTACCCTCAGGACGGCGGAAGTCACGACCAAAGGGAGCATGAGGATGAAAACCAGACAACTCGGAAAAACCAAGTCCTCGATGCTGCCCAAACCCATCAACAGGAGCAAACCTAGACCTCGTGTGGGTCTTAGGGGGCACTCAAGGTCTGGGGCTGACCCTGAATACGCCTAAGAGCCTCAGCACGGTCTCTCCGCACGATCTTGGCGCGCCTGAAGCATCGCTCGATCGAGTGTCCATCCTTCTGACAGAAGGTGCAGTGGTACTTCACCTTCTGAGAGATAGAAATAACACGGTGAGGCTTCGCCTTCTGAGAGGCTGAAGCAGCAGGTGGACTCACCTTGCTGTCAGAAATTCCTTGGACAAAGCCCGCTAATTTAAACTGGACTTTCTCGGTCCTGGGCTCAGTCTCGATCACACCTGGTGCTATGGGTCTGAGCACTGCAGGTGGATGCTTCCTCATGTCCTCATAGAAATCATATGCTAGACCCTGATTAAATCTGCAAATTTTGGATTGGTCTAGAATAAGATTAAGCTTCTTCTTGCCACCTACAAATCTCTCGAGAGTGTTCATAAGATACAGACACTCCCGAAAGAGAGAGGTGCAAGAAGAGCAGGAGGAAGAAGAGACAGCAAAAGGTAATGGAGCAGAAGAAGAACCAACAGTAAAGGAAAAAATGGCTTGTGCACGCAAAGCCGACTCTGAGGGGACAGTCCTACTACTAGCCAGTTGGTTCACGTCGCTAAGTGTCTCCACCTTACCCTTGGGCTCCTTCCCCTTCTCAGCACAGACATCACAAGCAGAAGATGGCTTCTCTAGAAGGCCCTTAGTTAGCTTCACACATTTTTCATCCAAAGCAATCAAATTAGATTTTAGTTTGTTACAATTAATGCATGGTGAGCTAACAGGGTCCTTAGAAGCATGTTGAGCCAATTTGTTATTATTGTCAATCATCTCTTGAAACTGTTTGGAAACAGATTCAAGCTCAGCAGTCAATTTTGGACAATTAACACACGAAGCAATAGGCTCAAGAAGAAAAGCTTGTAGTTCAGCAATTTTATAATCTGCCCGTTTTAGATTCATCTTCAGATTATTGCAATTTTCACAAGACTCGGGCAGATCCAGAAGCATGGTGTAAAGACCTCTAACTGCGTTGTCCTTATCCTCACATGAGGTGCATGCAATAGTCTCAACAGTAGTAGATGAAATAGAAGCAACCCTACTCATCTCTAGTTCAGCTAAGAGACTAAGATTCTCCACCTTAACAATATCAAGGTCGGAGGACAAACTATCATGCGAGGTCCTTAATTTCTCCATGTCACCCAACAGAGCACAGCATGTATCACAATCATCATGGGAGGGAGCAGATGTAAGTGAAGTAAGCTCCCATAATAGTCTATCTACTTCCTTCTCTAACTCGGTACACCTAGCCCTAGCTCTAGCATGAAATCCACCTAAAAAGTACACTAAAAGAGACTCCTCTCTGATAGCTACAGAGCTATGAGAGGGCTTCAAGAACTCACAAAAGCCTCAAACAAAAAGGAGAGAAGGCAAGACAACCAAGAAACAAGAAAACAAAAATTAGATCAGAGATTCACCACTCGGGCGGTCAGACCACAATGCATGGAGCGGTCTTACCGCTTGCATGCCGCCGGTCTGGCCGGTTGGATAATGCTGGTCTGACCGCTTCACGTTGGGCGGTCTGACCACCAAGTCAGGGCCAGTCTGACCAGTTAACCTAATGACAGAGCAGAGAAGTCCGAAAAAATAGACAATAAACTACAGAGCAATCAGACTTCGAATCCCAGTGCAATTTGGGGTTTCTCCCTATTCCTTTTGGCCCAGAACAGCAAAGAAAAGGCTACAATAGCAAGAGAAACCTAGGAGACCAAAGAAATTTAACTCATGACCAAGAAATAAGGATTTGAGGCAAAAACCTAAAACTTACAGAGGGCTGCCCAAAAATCCAAATTCCCGGTTAATCTCTAATCCTTCGAGCATGAAACTGAGAGATTAACTAGGGAATAACCTTGAGATCCTGAGACTCAAATCTGGGCACTACCTCTTAAGGGAAAACAAGAATCACCTCAAACCCTAGAAAAGGCCAAAAACTGAACTTCTACGGAGAGAGGGCCAAAAACCAAATTACTCCCCAATCTTTGATCCTTTGGCCATGAAACTTTGAGGATAGATTAGCAATAGCCTCTGGACTTCTCATGCCAAGTTTCAAGCCAATACACGAAGGGAATCAAGAGCAGCACCAAAACCCTAGAAATCAGGGGTGAAGAACAGAGAGGCTGAAAAGACAGAATCTGAAATTAAACAAAGTTTGCTCTTGGGAAAGTCGATCAAATGATCTTGAGGCATCATCCCAACCTAGAGCAACCCATTTTGGTCCTTCTCAGCAACAAACAACAAGAAAACGAAAAACTCAAAAATCAACAGAGAGGAGCATCGAAGGGAAGAACAGGCATGAACACAAAATAAACATCAGATCTTCCATTCCAAGAAACAAAAGGATTACAGAGGAGTCCCCATACGCATGGACATTAGAACAAGAGGAATGATTACAAGACTCTCAACTCATCCTCTCCCTCTCCATCTCTAGTCTCAAGAACACACACCCATACATGCTTGCTAGAGAGGGGACTCAAGAACACATCGAAGGAGACAGACCCTCTGCCCTCTCCAACAACTCTCCATTACCAAAGCCTCACCAACTAAAGCCTAAAGCCAAAACAAACTCTCAAAGCTTCTTTTGACTCTAGCAAACCCTAACTCTCTCCCAAAGCCATGAGGGGGCATGTAGCCATTCTCTCCTATTTATAGCCCTTGCATACCGGGTTTCCAACCGGTTTTGCCCGCTAACTCCGAACGGAACCGCTTCCACCTGTGCAGCCTTGCGCTTTTACCAAAACGCCCCTCGTGCACCTTCTGGGAAGCTTCCTCGTTCCTTGTCGTCCGCAACTCGCAACCACATCGAATCTCCGCCGTCTTCGACACATCCGACCGTTCTGACCTCGACACCACCTGTGTCTAGTCCGGTCACCTCGTGTCTCACCACGACTCCACCTTGACGTCCTGCAGCCATCACAGACAAGAAACACATCAAATAGCACCGCTCGACACATATAAGTACAAATGCATTAATGAAGCACATTAAGTATGAGATAGCCCAACCCTGACAAGTCGACATAATATGCATCCTAATCACTTTGACCAGGTTTGACCAAGTCCGACCAAGCCCGATTGCACCACGCAACGTCAAGGTCCGAACCAACCAAATCAAACTCGACTTTCCTAAACCGATGTCAATTACTGATCACACACATGGGATGACCTCCACATGGTCTCTCATTAAGTATTATAATAATGGTCGTAATAAAATAAAATAATTGATCAATTCATGCACATTTTATGTTTCCTTAACCTTAGACATATGGAGTAGCCGAGCTAGGGAGGATATCTTAGTGTAGTTGCTCATTATGTGAATGGAAACTAGGAATTAGAAAAAACTATAGGGTTTAAATTAATTGATGTAGCTCATGCCGGTAAGAATATTGCAGAGTGCATTGTCAAAATCGTTGAAGATTTTGGTATCAATAATAAAACTTTTGCAGTAGCTTTAGATTATATCACCGCTAGCTCTAAGAAAGTGGATCTTCTCACTCCATTATTCAGTACATACGTTGAATCCTTCTTACTACATCAGCGATGCGTATGTGATATTATTAATCTGATAGTTAAATGTGGTTTAAAGAGGTTAGAACCATATATTAAAGCTTTCCATAATTCAATATATTTCCTAAATAATTCTAACTAATGAGTAGTTGCATATAAGAACTTTTACATTACAATCGGTGTAAGTCCAAGAAATTTTGGTTTAGACATGTCGTTAAGATGGAACTCTACTTACATGATGTTTAAGATTCTTGTGCCCTATAAGATCACATTTTCCATTTTTATGCAAACACACTTCCAAAGCCTTCACAGCAATACTCTACTGACTAAGCAACATTTGTATGTTGCTAAGAGGTTACTATCTTTTTTTCAACTTTTTTATGATTCCACTATTGCTTTATCTGCAGTTTATTACTCAACATCTCCCATAATTGTGCATCGTATTCTTGAAATTGCTACTCATTTGTAGGCTAATAAAAGTGATATAGTTTCACAAGATTTTATATTTGCTATGAAATCTAAAATTTGAAATGTTGGTAAAAAAATTCCTATTTTATATACTTTTGTATTTATTTTAGATCCTAGAGCTAAACTCCGAGGATTTAGTAATGTTCTCCGAGTTCGTGGTGATGTAACAAGGATAGTGTTGTAGGGGTGGCCCCCACCTAAACCCAGCGGGCCTGTTAGATGGCCATAGAGCCCAAAATGAGACACATGTAATGGCTTAAATACCCCTGACAGCGAGGTACCGATGTAAGGGCATAATTGTAAAAGCACAGCCCGTATGAATATATATACCAAGGGGAAGATGGGGGGAAGAGAGGACTCATCACTCTCTCCCAACTCTCCACTACCACATCTCTCTCTGCTTGATGCCAGAACCACAACGCTTGGCGCCGTCAGTGGGGAGGACTAGAGCAAGCTGAAATCGAAGGAGGATGACACCAAAAAGCTTCGACGACGCGACGAGGGGAAAGAAGGCGGTGGGTCGGACGTCGCATGGGTTCCGTGGCCGGCATCGGCCGTTGCGGCGCGAGTGACGGCGCAGCGCGGCGGTCGACGACATCGACGCTTAGCGCCGCGACGGCCGACCCGCCATCGCGCTGCGACGGCAAACCCCACCACCGCCGCTGCGATGACCGACCACCAACGCGACAATGACCAACCTCGCCGCCCTCGCAACGCCGCGGCAGCGCTGGCGGGCGATTGGAGGCAGCCACAACGGAGCGATCGGCAGCTCGGGAGCTCGCGAGGCGATCGTACCCGTGCCGACCTGTCCGCCGGGCGCGCCGACGGCGGAAAGCGCCCTACTGGCGGCCCTCAAAGCATTCCAGCAGGAGCTAGGGGATCTTCGCGGGGCCGTCTGAGACATACAAGAGGCTCGGAGCCAGCAGGCCGCGCCCGTGGTCGCTCTAGAGCCCACGCCGGAAAGGGCAGACAGCCGCCACGCCCCCACATCCAGCCGCGTGCCGCTGCGACGCGTCGATCCAGGGTCCCCACTTTTGGCAGGATTACAGCAGGCAGCGTGGCCCAAAGACTTCAAATTCCCCATTGTCATCAAGCCATATAAAAGCGATTCGGACCCCCGCGAGTTCGTGCGTGTCTATGAAACCGCAATCGAAGCCGCGGGTGGGGACGACACCACAAAGGCGAAGGGACTCCCCCTCGCGTTGCAAGGAGTGGCGCTTTACTGGTTTTTCACCATAAAGCCAAACTCCATCTACGCGTGGGAGCAGATCCGCGACTGCCTTCACAACAACTTTCAAGGGAACTATGCTGAGCAAGTCGACGCAGACCAACTCTTCGCCGTGAAGCAGAAACCTTCGGAGAGGCTCCGGGACTATTTCAAATGCCTCGCGAAGGTGCGATGCCAGGTCAAGGACGTTAACGAGACAACCGTCATCAACGCGGCCATACAGGGCCTCCGCGTGGGCCCCCTGGCCGAGTACAACGCATGCAAGCCTATCAAGACAGTCGCCGAGCTCTTCGACAAAATGGAGGGGTATGCGCGGGCTGAGGAGGATGCACGGAGACGCAACGCCCCTGCCCCCGACCTCGCCCAAGCGAAACGCTTGCCATGCGAGGAGGAGGCGGGCGATGATTCCCCGAAGCAGGGCCGCAGTCCACAACCCCGGGAGGACACTCCCGGGGGCGACGGCCCCGGGGAGCAGGAAGGCTCGTCAAGGAGCAGGCGCAAGCCCCGGCGTCACCAGCGCAGACCACAAAAGGCCCGCCATGTCCTCGGCATCGGAAGCGTCCTTCGAGAGCCTGCCCCCATATCGTGGAAAGAGGGCCGGGGATGTGAAGGCGGACCCGGTCAGGACGAGCGGCCCCGAGCGGAGCAAGAGCTTCGGGATTACGGCCAGTGGTGTGAGGTGCATGGTTATGGCGATCACTCTACGAAGGCGTGCACCGCGGTAATGGAACTGCGACGGGTGATGGCCGAATCTCGGGCCCCATCTCCCAGGCCCCTTGCCGAAGTCCATGAGTGGCAGCCAAGAGGTGACCCCCTGCGAGCCTCCGCCAAAGAAGACGTGCGGCACCGCACCATCAGCGTCATTACCGGAGGCTCCTTATCAGGGGCCCCCTTGGAGCGGTCACAGCCGTGGGTGCCGCCCCGCAACATCACCTTTACCCTGGAAGACGCCAGGGGCGTGGATTTCCCTCACCAAGACCCTCTAGTCATCCAGGCCCACATCGCAGGCCACGACGTCAGGCGCATCCTTGTCGACGGGGGGAGCTCTGCGAACATCCTGTTCGCGGGGGCCCTCGCCCGTATGGGAATCCCCCGAAGCCGCTTAGAGCAGCCAGGAGCTCCGCTTCAAGGCTTCGGAGGCCAACCGCTGGAGGCCATAGGACACGTGTCCCTTCCAGTTACATTCCGCCAGGGGGAAAATGCCCGAAGCGCGCACGTTATCTTCGACGTCGTAGACATCCCGCACCCTTACAGCGTCATATTGGGACGGCCCGCCATCAACTCCCTCGAGGCGATCCCACACCACACCTTCTTATGTATGAAGCTCCCAGGCCCAGAGGGTGTGATCACTGTCTTCGGCGACCAGGACCTCGCCAAACGCGTCGAAGCCAGCAGCTGGGACTTGCAACGCCCAGTGCACGTCCTCCCAGACATGCTCAGTGACACGCCCTCCACTCTAGGATGGACGCCTAAGCCTCGGCCCGAACGTGAAGTCAAAAAGGTGCCACTCCAGGCGGAAGGGCAGTTTGTGTCAATTGGCGAGGGCTTCCTGCGGAGGTCGAGCGAGACCTACTCCGAGTGCTTCAGAGCAACGTCGACATTTTTGCATGGTCACGGAGGACATTAAGGGCGTAGACCGCGCAGTGATCGAGCATCGCTTGGCGGTCCGCCCTGACGCCAAGCCGGTCAAGCAGAAGCTTCGCCGTATGTGCATGGATCGGCAGCAGGCGGCCAAGGTGGAGGTGGCGAAGCTCCTCCGGGCTGGGGTCATTCGCGAGGTCCATCACCCAGAGTGGCTCGCCAATCCCGTATTGGTCAAAAAGGCCAGCGGGGCCTGGCGTATGTGCATCGACTTCACGGCGCTCAACAAGGCCTGCCCAAAGGACAATTAACCCTTGCCACGCATCGACCAACTGGTCGACGCTACCGCCGGGTGCGAGCTAATGAGTTTCCTGGATGCTTACTCTGGCTACCATCAGGTATACATGGCCGAAGACGACGAGGACAAGACCAGTTTCATCACACCGATTGGGACTTTCTTCTTCGTCACGATGCCCTTCGGTTTGAAGAACGCAGGCGCTACCTTTACCCGCCTCATCGCACATGCCCTCGCTGCCCAACTCGGGAGGAACGTGGAAGCCTACGTCGACGACGTGGTAGTCAAAACCCGGCAGCTCGCTCTGCATGGCCGGGACCTTCAGGAGACCTTCGACAACCTCAGGAAGGCCGGCATCAAGCTCAACCCCGACAAATGCGTCTTCGGCGTCCAGGCGGGCAAATTACTTGGCTTCCTCGTATCCGGACGGGGCATCCAGGTGAATCCCGATAAAGTTGAGGCCATCCTAGGTATGGAGCCGCCCAAGACGGTGAGGGAGGTCCAGAGGCTGGCGGGCCGCATGGCAGCCCTAAGCCGCTTCCTATCTAGGGCAGCGGAGCGGGGTCTACCGTTCTTTAAGACACTCCGCGGGTGCGACGGATTTCGGTGGGACAGCGACTGTGTGGAGGCCTTCAACGAGCTCAAGACACACCTGGTGAGCCTCCCCACTCTGGTCGCCCGAAAGACGAGGCTCCTCTTGCTTTACTCGCGCGTCGATTCACATATGGTCGATCCGTCCTCGTCCTAGAGGAGGGCGCCGTACAGCGGCACGTATACTTCATCTCTGAAGCCCTCCAAGGCGCCAAGACGAGATATACGGAGCTCGAAAAGCTTGCTTACGCATTGGTCATGGCCTCCAGGAAGCTCTGACATTATTTTTTGGCCCACCTGATCACAGTGCCTTCTTCGTTCCCCCTGGCGGAGATGTTACACAACAAGGAATCCACAGGACGCATCGGCAAGTGGGCTACCGAGCTCGCCCGTTCTCCCTGACATACGCCTCGCGGACGGCAATCAAATCTCAAGTCCTCGCCGACTTCCTAGCAGAATGGACTCCGCCGGCTCAGCCCACTCAGAAGCACGACGACCCGGTCTGGACCCTCACCATAGATGGGGCTTACGGCGTCGCGGGCGCGGGTGTAGGCGCGGTGATTGTCACGCCTGAGGGGCAGCGCCTATTGTACTCGGCGCGCCTCGCGTTTCCAGCCACCAACAACACAGCTGAGTATGAAGCGCTGCTCTTCGGCCTGACCAAGCTCAAGGCAATCGGTGCGCGGCGAGTGCTCGTCCGCACGGACTCGCGTTTGGTGGCAGGCCATGTAGACAAGTCATATCAAGCCAAGGACCCTGAGCTGGCTAAATACCTCGCGGCCGTAAGAGCGAGGGAAAGGCATTTCTTGGGCGTCACGGTCAAGGCCATCCCTCGCGCGGAAAATGAGCAGGCCGACGCTCTCGCGAAGGCGGCCAGCCAGCAGCTGCCACCCCCGGACGGGGCGTTTTACGAAGTGTTGCTGTAGGCGGCCATCGCGCAGGACAACCGGGACGCGGCTCTCGTTCACCACATCGTCCAGCAGGGCGACTGGTGAGAGCCTATCTTCAATTTCCTGCAGGGCATCGCCGAGCCAGAGGACCACGCCGAGCTCCGGCGTCTACAACACCGTGCCAGATCCTTCCAGGTGTTTGAAGGGACGCTCTACAAACAGGGAGTCTGCGCACCGCTCCTGCGCTGCCTCTCCCGCGAAGAAGGGAAGAAGCTCCTCGCAGAGATCCACGCGGGGGCATGCGGGTCTCACCTCGTGCCGAGGTCATTGGTCGGTAAGGCATTCAGGCAAGGCTTTTACTGGTCGACCACCATCACTGATGCCCAGGACCTCGTGCGTCGGTGCCAGGGGTGCCAGTGGATGAGACGCATCATCCGCAGGCCCCCGACGAACCTCAACCCTATTCCCCCGGTGTGGCCGTTGGCACGCTGGGGCGTCGACATAGTGGGGCCACTCCCCCGAGCCCCAGGGGACCTGTGGTTCGTGGTAGTCGCGTTGGAATACTTTTCCAGGTGGCCGGAGGCGGTAGCCCTAGCCAAGATAACCTCGGCGGCCATGCAGTGTTTCCTCTGGCAGAACATCATATGTCGCTTCGGCGTACCCAGGGAACTCACCGTCGACAACAGCCTGTAGTTTGATGCCACCCCATTCAAGGAGTTCTGTGGTGACATGGGCATCACGCTTCGGTTCACCTCGGTTGGGCACCCCCAGTCCAACGGAGCAGTCAAAAGGGCGAACGGCGCCATCTCTGTCGCCAACAAAAAACGCCTAGTCGGGCTGCCGAAGGGCAGGTGGCCGAGCGAGCTTCACAGCGTCCTCTGGTCCCTTCGTACAACGGTAACACGCCCGACGGGGTTCACGCCCTTCAAGCTCCTTTTTGGTGATGAGGCGGTGATGCCTGAAGAAATCAAGGTTGGATCGCGAAGGGTCCTCGTCCAAGCACCCGACGAAGAGCGTCGCGTGTCCTTGGACCTCCTCGACGGGGCGCGAGCGAGCGCAGCCCAACATGTCCAAAAGTACGCGCGGTAGACAGTACGTACTCGAGACCGATCCGTATACCCACGAGGGTTCAAGGCTGGGGATCTCGTCCTCAGAACGGCACTCCACGCGGAGACCATTGGCAAACTAGAGTCCAAGTAGGAAGGTCCATACATCGTGGCTGAAGCATTACAGAAGGGAGTGTACCGCCTCGCCACACTGGAGGGACAAACTCTCCGCCAAACATGGAACGCGGACAAGTTGCGGCGATATTACACCTAGAAGCAGGACGAGGCTTATAATGGCATCAGCTCCTCCTTGTACGATGCTCGCCCGCACAAACGGGAGTTCAATAAAGCTCGCTATTGCCAAAAATAGTATTGCCTGGCCGCAATGTGCAGAGGATCACCCCCGCGCGTCGAGGTCTGCCTCCGCACGCGCCAGTCTACGGACTCTAAATGAAGTCGTAGCGTCGAGTCCGCCTCCGCACGCGCCAGTCTACGGACTCTAAATGAAGTCATCGTGTCGAGGTCTGCCTGCGCACGTGCCAGTCTACGGACTCTAAATGAAGTCGTAGCGTCGAGGTCCGCCTCCGCACGCGCGCGATCTACGGACTCTAAATGAAGTCGCGTCGAGTCCACCTCGCGCGCGCCGATCTCGAACTCTAAATGAAGTCGTCGCGTCGAGGTCCGCCTCGCACGCGCGATCTGGACTCTAAATGAAGTCGTAGCGTCGAGTCCGCCTCGCGACGCGCGATCCACGGACTCTAAATGAAGTCGTAGCGTCGAGGTCCGCCTCGCGCGCGCCGACCTCGGACTCTAAATGAAGTCGTAGCGTTGAGGTCCGCCTCGCACGCACTAGTCTCTGGACTCTAAATGAAGTCGTAGCGTGGAGGTCCGCCTCGCACGCGCCGATCTGGGACTCTAAATGAAGTCGTAGCGTCGAGTCGGCCTCGCGCGCGCGCGATCTCTGAACTCTAAATGAAGTCGTGCGTCGAGGTCCGCCTCGCACGCGCGCGATCTCGGACTCTAAATGAAGTCGTAGCGTCGAGGTCTGCCTCCGCACGCGCCAGTCTATGGACTCTAAATGAAATCGTAGCGTCGAGGTCCGCCTCCGCACGCGCCAGTCTACGGACTCTAAATGAAGTCGTAGCGTTGAGGTTCGCCTCCGCACGCGCCAGTCTACGGACTCTAAATGAGACGCAGCGGGGGGGCGCCGTTGCGCGGACTCTCCGAAGTATAAACAACACACGAATCCCGCGCACGCACAGGCGTTGCTCCTGTGCGTACTCGAAGCATAAAAACAGCATACAATATTAAGAACGGGTGCTACTTCGGTTTTCCACGAAAAATGCCGGGGTTACATAACCACAAGCAGGAGAGCACAGTACACCGCTCCCCTAACCAACCGCTCATCTTTTGTAACACCCGCCGGTAACCCTTCGAGCGGCGGAGGAGGTCCTCGCCCCGTGTAGCGTGTCTTTGTAGTGCAACCACGGCGCGTCCTCCCGACATAGCCCCGCATCCGTCGGTAGAAGTTTGGAGGCGGGATCGATGAAGCGAATAGCGTCGAAGCAGCGCCTCGGCCGGCGGGAAGATCGATTGAGGTTTGCCACTCGTGGACATGTTCGCACACATGAGTGTGAAGCATGGCAAGGGCGAGGCATGCACCGAGGAAGCCGCAATGCTCGCGAAGGTCTTGGCGCTGCGGAGAGCAACGCCGCGCCTTCCTCGACCAACCCGGCGTCTCCACCAAGTCCTCCGCCCGTGGGTAGCGTCCGCACGCGTCGACACACGTGTCCCGGAGGGCCCGGTTCAAAGACTCCATTGCCCTCCATGCCGACATGGGCGCATTGTCCAAGCGCCGTCCTTCTCGCAAGAGACTCCACCACCGGGCCTTCTCCTCCTCCGAATGGTGATCCGCTGCGAAAGGAGGTACGCGTTCCTCCGCGACGCGCCGGACCCCTCGATCTCTGTTGCGGCCGCGTGGCGCCCTCCGACGTGAAGTCGCTTGCGTCCTTCGTGGCGTGGCGTCATCCGCGGCACGAAGATCGACCTCAGGCTCTTCGCCCCGGATGCGGCCTCATCTAGTGCGTGGCCAAGGACAAGCGTCTGAAATAGCAAAAAGTCAGCGGTGGGCGGTACTCGCAACGCGGCGCACATACCACCCTTATCTCCGAGGCCCGCGCGGCGCGCGCGGAGAGGTCGCCTCACACGACGACAAAGATTCGTTGGTCAAAGCGCGCGGCGCGCTCCGTGGCTTCATTAAAAGCGCGAAGCGTCTCTAGGCGCGGGAGGAAGTCGGAGAGGACGAGCCCGACCCCCGCCACGTCAGGGGCTGCGGAGGCTTCGGCCACGCCGACGGCGGCCGCTGCGGAGACACCTGTTCGGGTTCGGCGACGTCGCGCACACCCCCGTTGCTCGATCCTTCACCGCGTCCGGGAGACTTCGTCTCGCCTAATGTCGACGAAATGAGCGAGCAAATCGGGGAGAGTTTCGCGAAGTCGTGCGAGGAAAGGGAACTGCGCCTACCTTCTGCACCCCCCGCCGCAACAAGAGGGGGTGCTTGTTCAACCGCTAGTCGGGAGGCGAGTACCTCGGTGGGTGGTCGAGAAGACCCTTCGGTCACGCCGGCCGCGTCAGGCGCCGCAACTCCAAGCACAGGGCCGGCAACACCGCATCGACCCCCTCGGCGCGAAGGAGGCGGACTGAGGCGTTTCGCCTGTGGCTCCACAGGCGATTCTTCCGCGACGTTAGCAGCTGTAGCTCCTGTCGAGCCTTCGGTCACTACCGCCCCGGGCGCGTCCTCGGCAGCCGCCGTGGGTGGCAAAGCACCGCCAGGAGGGGCGTCCTCCCACGGGTTGGCAGGTTCCGGCACAACGAGGGGCGTACTCACAGGCTCAGCAGCGCCGGCGGAGGATGCCGCCAATGGGCTCGGAGCGATGTGCCCCCCCCGAGCTGGTCGGCTCAGACCCATCACCGGTCGCACGTCCTGTCCCACCGGTGCCAGCCGCCGAGACGGCTGGCGGACTGGATGCGGCAACCTCGGAGCAGGCCCCCGCTTGGCTACCGCCACCACAACGGCTCGAAGCCCCTGCAGGAGTCTCCACCGGCACCGCGCGCTCGGGCACAGCAATGCGCAGAACCTCGCACGTGCGGTTTATCCGCCCCTGCTTCGTCGTCTTGGTCGCAGCCTCGCGCAGCTTGTGCTCCTTGAGCATGTACGGGCCCAGGAACATCGCAACCGCGCGCTCTGCATCTTCTAGCTGAGCCACTGCACAAAAGGCAACAAGTTGGTCAGCCGGGGACTACGCAGACGCAAAGGGGTGCGCACCAACGCACTGCACAGCTTACAAGGAGCGGAGGGCGGAAGCAGGCCACTCGTCCCCGTCCTCTCGGTCGTCGCCCCGTCGCCTGTACTTCCACCGGGCGGAGAGTGGCGCCACCCCGTACATCGTAAACTCTTAAGCCAAGTCGCGCATACTTAGCCAGCGTGCAACGCCAGCAAGCCTCCATAGCCTCTGTGCGTCATCAGCCTCCGGCTTCACACTTGGCGAGCTATTGAACGAGATTGGCCCACCTCGGCATAGCAGGCCACTCGTGCTAGTCACGACGTAATAAAACCACCGCCGCGTCCAGCCGGATTCCCACCTCTCCAAGTTGGCCGGCGTAGGGAATAGCGTCGTACAAGACGCTCGTAGCACGAAATCCACGCTACCAAAGTTGGATACAGCCCCCTCAACCTTCTTAGGTCGACAGCACGCGTCATGCAGGGTGGCGAACAGGCTCGCGCTGGGACGTCGGCCTTCCGTCCGAGTAGCCCATGTAAAGACAGCTAGGCGGACTATGGCGTTTGGCGTCAGCTGCGCTAGCTCCAACCCGTAGGTCCGCAGGACTTCGCCCACAAACGTCATTGATGGCATTCGAAGGCCGGCGTCGAAGAACGCGACGAAAACAATCGCCTCCGTTTCCAGGGGCTTCGGCTCCGTCTCGTCGCGGCGGGGTAGGCGAGCCCCATCGCGCTCCTCGATCTTCCCTTCCCGTACAAGCCGCTGCAGCGTCTCTTCAGTCGTGCGGCTCCTCCCCAGCACACGGGAGCAGCGACCCCCCGAACATTCCATGGCGTCCCACCGCTTGTCGCCACACGAACGCCCCCGCAGCACCAGCTCGTAATCCTCAGAAGGGAAGGACAACTCGTCCCGGCTAGACAAGGAGCCGCCGCTGGGATGGCGGGAGGCACCGTCATGACCGGCCATTGTTCTCTAAGATTAGGGCAGAAGGGCTATCAACACGAAATAAGCAGAGCTAGGCGACAAAGTAGAGATAGGCGCCCCACCACAGCGATGGCGCTTTATAAAGCCCGTTCGCCTCCTCCACGCCCAGAACCGCAGCCAGATTAAAAACCCCCAGCGGTTCGACTACCCACGACTGGAAAGAACCGCGGCATCTGGAGGAGCGTGCCCGGTAGGTGGCCAAGCAGCGCACAACGCCAGCGCGTGACCGACACGCGTCCCGCTTGCCTAGGGAAGAGGTGAACGGCCGCGCTCACGCAACCGCTCACATCCCACGACGCACCAGGCATAAACCGCCGCGTACCCCACCGACGGAAGGCAGACTGCGCGACGCGACAGCCTTTCCCCTGACAGGCCAGGCGTCGGCACGATTCCAGCCGCCATTAAAAGCGCACTACCAGACCGCGGGGCACAACGGTCCTGAAGTGTAGCGACATCGGTGACGCAAGGCCCATTCTCACTCTGGCGTCGGCGCGACTCGACTCGGCCCCAACACCGACCTCGGGCCAAGAAGTCGACACAGGCGGAGCGCGCGCGTCTGCCGCTAGGCGCCGGCTCCACCGCCACCCGCTCAAGGGTAGGGGACGAGCGCGCGCGCATCTACTGGGCTGGCGCCGGCTCGCGCCACCGTTCGGCGGGTAGGGGATGGAGCGCGCGCATCGCATCTGCGACGAGCGCTAGCTCGCCGCCACCCGTTCGAAGGTAGTAGGGGCGGGCGCGCGCGCAACTGCTGCGGCGGCGCCCGGCTCGCGCCACCCATTCGAAGGTAGGGGCGGGCGCGCGCGCGTCTGCCGGCTAGGCGCCACCTCGCGCCACCCGTTCGAGGGGTAGGGGATGGAGCGCGCGCGCGTCTACTTAGGCTAGGCGCCAGCTCCACTGCCACCCGTTCGACGGGTAAGGGACGGAGCGCGCGTGCGTCTACTTCGGCCAGGCGCCAGCTCCGCTGCCACCCGTTCGAAGGGTAGGGGACGGAGCGCGCGCGCGTCTACTTCGGCTAGATGCCAGCTCCGCTGCCACCCGCTCAAGGGTAGGGGACGGAGCGCGCGCGCGTCTACCGCGGCTTGGCGCCAGCTCCGCCGCATCGACTTCAGCAGCTTAAGGCTAGGCGCCAGCTCCGCCGCCAGGCATCGGCTCCACTACGGCCTCAGGCCCCGGGACCTGCTGCGCACTAGACCTCCGCAAGTTCGGAGAAGTTCACAGGCCGCAGGGACGGAGGGGGCCAAAGGACTCGGCAACATAGCTTCGGCCCTATGAAGCCCTTCACCATGAGAGGCTCCTGTTGTAGGGGTGGCCCCCACCTAAACCCAGCGGGCCTGTTAGATGGCCATAGAGCCCAAAATGAGACACATGTAATGGCTTAAATACCCCTGACAGGGAGGTACCGATGTAAGGGCATAATTGTAAAAGCACAGCCCGTATTAATATATATACTAAGGGGAAGATGGGGGGAAGAGAGGACTCATCACTCTCTCCCAACTCTCCACTACCACATCTCTCTCTGTTTGGTCTGTAACCACAACAGATAGATTATTCAAGCTAGTTTCACTTATTTGTACTCAACTAACTGATGTTTATCACAAGTATGACCAAACATTTCAAGGAGTTTACTTGTAATGACCTCCGCCACCACCCACTGTAGGTAAGAAGAAATCACGTGGGAAAAGATTTAGGGTATAGGTTCTTCCTCCAAAGGTTTAGGTTCTTCTACGACGTCAAGCACTGAAGAAAGATGTAGTGAGCATGGCATTGGGGAGCTATCCACCTATTTGGACAATGATATGGTGTCGTTCCAGGAGAATATCAATATTTTGAAGTTGTGGCAGGTCACAAGATGACATATCCGGTGCTATTCGTACTAGCACAAGATGTGCTAACCTTTCCAATATTGACTATTTCTATTGAGTCTGCCTTTAGCCTTTCTAGGAGAATACTGGAGGAGAAAAGAACAAGCCTCACAAGCGAGATGACGGAAATACTTCTTGCGGTCAAAGAATGGGAATAGGCCACCTTATGCAACAACATTTTATCGAAAATACAGAGTTGGCTGAGTCATTTGACAATCTTTATCTGGACAATGACACTTAAAACATTGATGTATATAGAGTTGTGGGTTGTACTCTTTTTTTCTTAGCTAAGATTTTCTCAAATTGAGTTTTTACTTGGCAATGTTTTTAACGAGGCAGCCATGTAAACATAAATAAAGCTCTTTATTACGTCTTCAAATTATTTGTAATTCTCATTTTTGTCTCTTTATTTATTTATCTCAATTTATTCATTTTCTATCTCTCCATATCTCCTCACCTCCTCCATGGCTCCCTCCTCAACCAGTTGGCCTCCTCTCTCCTCACCAACTCACCTCCTCCCTCCCTGACTCCATCCCCAGCCTAGTCACCGCCAGCTCCCTCTCACGCTCCACCGCTGCCTCCTCGGCTCCTCTCTCCCTAGCCCACCGTCGTCTCCTCGGTTGAGTTGGCTCCCCTCCCCTCTCCCTACGGTGAGCCTCCCTCCCCACCACCTCTTCCTCTCACGACTCGCACTCTCGGCTCCCTTCTCTATCTCTCGCCGATGTTAGCATTGGCAGCGGCGGCGCAAGCACCAGGGAACATGCGACGAAGGTGACAACGGGCCTGCATGCTAAACAGGCCATTTTTGGCCCGTCGTGCTACACGTGCTCGGGCCAACACAACACAATCCATCACCTCATTGGGTCATGCCTAGGTCTAAGGCTAAGACCGTGGGACGACATCGTGTGATCCGTTCAGTTAACTGAAACGGGCTTGTGTTGGGCTATGCCGGGTGGCCGCTGTTCAGCGGTGGTATGAAACTTGCAATTATTTAGCTGCAGCGTACGGCCATCGTGAAAATAATTATGGCAAAATGCTATTCATCCCGCATCATCTGGACACGAGATATCCCGATCATTTTCCATTTGACGACCGATATTACAGAAAAGTGATGATATATAGATAAAAATGATAGCCTTCGCGGAGAAGTTGCATAGAAATATTTATTTATCCATCATGCTGAGAGTGGCATATCGTTAGTGTTACGAGAAGTGTGATGTCTACCGTGATTGCTAAGGTCCTTGTTGCAAAAGCATCTTTAGATGCTAACATGACCCTCTTTGGAAGTAATGGATAGCTTGTGTCATTAATGATGTGTTAGGTTAGCTCCATCTGGATTGTATAAGGATCAATGATGTTCAAGCTCCCTGGTTTTATTTTCCCAATCTCTTTTATAAGCATGGAATCAATTCTAGCGATGGACAATTTTGTCATTGTTAAAATTGCTAGAATTTCAAATAGTAAGCTTACATAAGCAAGTAGGTGAAATAATAAAGTAGTAAAAAATAATTAGCAAAATTTATAGTTTATTATAGACTTATAGTGATTATCGTGACAATTCCATAGGCTAACACGTAAGTGGAAATAATGAAAATGTTTTCTCTAGTAAGAGAAGAATATTTTTTTCTTGACCTTCTGCAATATAATTTTTTTGACTTATATTTTTTTGTTATAACTTGCAGAATTTTATAATTATGGACGTACCCATAGAAACAAATACATGTCATCTTATCACGAACAACCTTATTACTTAGAAATATATCAATTGTGAAAGTTCCACATAAAAACGATACGCCGACACCTTTTTAGATTGAAGAGACTAGTAGTCTGAACAAGTTTAATTACGTACACCCGAACTACGCATAAGCTCTATTATTCCATAAAACAAAGAATAATACACATATAGAAACAAAATAAACAGTGAAACTTAAATTACCATAAAGTATCATTGCACAAATCGATAAGTTCACGAGACACTGCCTATGGAGAGGCTCACATGTGGACAAAAAAGGGCAGTTTTTAGTAGCTTGAAATAATCCAGGCCGTGCCGGCAAAATTTAGGGCCCTATACCAAACTATAAAATGAGACATTTTCTCTTGATAAATAGGATTATAGTAATTATCAATTCTACATACATATCTTACGTACATAGTAATGACAAATATTAAGAATTGTACATATTCTTTTATAATTATCAATCCATAGCACTTCTGAAGCTAAGTTAAATCCTCTATCATACGAAAGATAGTTTTTTTATAAGGATCATATGAAGGATAATTATAGTTCATATAATGATATGGACAGTAGAATTCTTCAATGTCCTCGAAAAAAATAATTCAAATTAGAAAAAAAAGGATTCAAATTGAAGGAAAAGATTAAATTACCTAGGAGTTGTCGTGACTCGAGCGTCTTCGTCTGCTCCCGCACTTCGATGATGCTGTCTCGTTCAGTGCTAATAATCCATCACGAAAGTTAACGGCGTGGGCTTGAATTGATCCCCTAGCTAGGCCTAGCTGGTAGCAGTTCGCATGCACCTGGTGACGAACTAATGATGGAGTGATGGCCTATAGCTGGTGGATCCATCAGAATTTAGGGCCCCTGGAAATTGTGGGCCCTGTTTCCTTGCACCACTCGCACGCCCCTCGGCACGGCCCTGGAAATAATGTATGTAAGTCTAAGAATCAAAGTGGGCTAGGGGTTAAAAATTTGGCATTTCAAAATTCTGTTCTCCTTCTTAAAAATCTGCTAAGTTCTATAGGATCGTCGATGGCAATCAGAAACTTTTTTTTCAAATTTTCTGTCTTCCAATTGATTAATAAAAAAAAAACAGAAAACAAAATAAGACATTTTTTCTCGGGTACTGTAGCAATACTGTAGCGATTATTGTAGCAAGTACTGTAGCGATCTACTGTAGCACTGAGAAAAAAACGCTGAAGGCGTGCATCAGAAGTAGCATGATTTTGACAAAAACTTCCAATTGATTTTTAATTAAAACTAATTCATATATGTGAGAAAGAAAAATACGTAGATAGAGATCAATGCATAAAAAAACCTTAGAGATCAAAAAACAAAGGAAAAAGATAATATATGCGAATTAAAAAACTCACGAATTTTTATTCAAAAACACGAGCACTATTCATCCCACTTCCATCAGCTTGTTCGTAAACATGCATCCGATTTTTTTTTCTTTTTGCGTCGCGGCCACCACAATGCCGCGTCCTTTTTTTCCCAATCCCTGTCTCGGCTGACGGCCAATATATATATATATATATATATATATATATATATATATATATATATATATATATATATATATATATATATATATATATATATATATATATATATATATATATATATATATATATATATATAATATAGTATAAATAACACCTAGGTGTGCAGGCACCCAGCTCCCTACCTTTGGATTGCTTTTAGATGCGTGCTAGTATGATTGAGACTTTCCATCCATGATTAAGACTTTCCTTCCTTCCTTCCATGATTGATTTAGCATGCCTAATATATTACATACCATTGCACTAGCACATATCTAAAAGCAATCTAACGGTAGGGAGCCTAGGTGTCTGGGCACCTAGGTGTCACCTAGGTGCCCCATTTCAGGCACCTAGGTGCCCCATTTATATATCCCATATATATATATATATATATATATATATATATATATATATATATATATATATATATATAGCACCCTAAAACACCTATTCAATCTCTATTCAAAACCCTAATACAACTCGTCCAATTGGGCCTAGGCCTTTTTTTACCTCAACTAGACTTTTGGCCCACTAATTTTCAAAGGACCCGAAACCCTTTCTAACACGGGTTTTTACACTTCCGACTTTTCAACTCATCACGTGTTGAAGCCTCCAGGACCACACCTCCCGTAGCTTCTCCACGCACCATCCACCTCTGATCTCCATGTGCCCCAAGCATGAGCCCGACCATCTCGTGACATTCTTGACCGTCTGAACCTCAGATCTCCCCCATCCTAGTCCCGGTTCACCTCGTCACCGACCATGATCGCCTACATGCTCACCCTGCACATGCAAAGACCAAAGAACATTTTTTCAGCACAAATTGGTTCCAACTTGACAAACATCAGTCCACACACGCCACACCTCTCGCATAACATCGATAAGTGATATTATCAAATATTCATCATCATAAATTAACCATTGTCAATTATTCATCACCAAAATAACTTAGATCTAGCCACATGGTCTAACAAGTTCTTTACTCATGCCGACTTGCCCTAGGTCAAGCACCTTTGGAAAGTATATTACAACAATGACAGATTGCGTAGTCACAGCTTTGATGGATCGTTCTGGTGGAGAGATATCCTTAAATTGCTAGATCTCTATAAAGGAATAGCTTCATGCATAATTGGTAAAGGAAATACGGCCTTCTTTTGGAAAGATTTATGGAATGGTCATCTTTTCTCGATTCAGAAAATGATAAGTGCATGGTGGCTTTAGTTCTGCAAATGGATATTTTTCAAAATTTATTTCACTTACCATTCACTCATCAGGCTTATGAATAGTTTTTAGAAGTTCAACATTTGGTCAGCATACCCAGTTATCTATAGAAGATGATATTTGGACTTACATTTGGAATAATGGACAGGATTCGTGGTAAAGGCTTACAAGTTCCTTATGGTTCATACTTAGCTTCCACCATATTATTATGGTTAGCTTTGGAAAAGCACTTGTCAACTAAGGCACAAGATTTTTTCTGACTACTACTCAAAGACAAACTGAACACAAGAAATTTATTACGTAGAAAAAACTTCAAACTAGATTATTACAATTGCGTATTATGTGATTAGGAGAATATATATCATCATTTTTGAGCTATTCGTTTGTACAACCATGCTAGGATTATATATGTTCTTCAAGAACTCAGGGCATTTCAATTCATGAATTCATCCTGAAACTTAAACAAAATACTGCTTAACCTTGTTTTATGGAGATTAGAATTCTATCTGCATGGGCAATTTGGAAAACAAGGAATAATATGATTTCTCAACAAATCATCCCAGATTTCATAAGACGGAGGAATATTTTCAAGCATGAATTTGCCATGATTATCCTTAGGGCAAAAACCTTTTACAAACAATTCATTATGGATTTGTTCAATAGTTCGGACTGGTTTTTCCTTTTTTACATTTGTTTCTTTTCTTTTTGTAAATTTTGCATGTAAATTTTGTTTGCTTTAATTAATTTCTTCAGTAGGATCCTTCCCTACTATTTTTGGCTGAGTTCTTCTCGATTTTTAGCCGGCTTATACTTATATTATCTACAGTAACTAGCTTTTAAACGGTACACTTTTTCAAAGCGGTGTCAACAGAAATATTGTAGTAAAAAGTGTACTGAGTTTAGCTGTATCGGCCAAAATCACATGCGACTATTTTTCTCTGCGCGCTACCTCTCGCGAATAATCAGAATTCAAATATTTGAGCTATAAGCCATCAACTCGAAAGAACCCACCCCTTATTCAAAAAATAAACAGTGAAATTATATATTACCACACTGTACACACCAATATTCCATGTTGACTAACCTCCTACTTGGTACTGCTGCAAGCTAATCATGCAGTGAGAGACAACGACAAGGTGGCATATAACTGAAGGACCCAAAGCAGTGCCCTGCAAAAAAAAATCGATATGAAAAAGACAGAATAGAAAATCTGCAAGGTGCTCTCAAATGACAGCTCCTCCAGCAGGCTATCAGCAGGCACTCAGTCCCCACTGTAATCCACCCAATAAAAAAAAATAAATTGCATGCCACTGCCTCCCTTCTTCTACACTTTGAATTGTGCTGTGCTGTGTTGGCTTCTTCCTGACCTCCACCTCCATGCATGCAAAGCAGCAGTAGCCTCATTACTTCTCATTACTAGACTACTCTCTCTCTCTCCTCTTCTGCCTCTAGTCCTCCCCTTCTCTTGTCATTCTCACTCTACCATTGTTTGGACTGTGGAGTAGCACCAGTACCATTTCATCAAGCAACCATTCTGTTGTGTTAGCAGTAATCTTCTCCTCTCTGCATTTCTTGGTTTGCCCCTGGAATTTTCATCACACCAACCACCAGCCACACCGTCTCTCTCTCTCTCTCTCTGATCTCACCAAAATCAAAAATTTTCATCACACCAAACCATCCACCGCTCCTCACTTTTCCCCCAAGCAAATCCAATCTTTGGAACCACATTGTTTGTTGTCCCCAACATCCTTCTTCCCTTCTGCATTCAATCAACCACCCAAATCTACTTTATGAGAACTCGGCCTTGTCCAAAATCATACCCTTCTCACTGCATTCTGCTCTAAATCCAGTCCACTGTATCCATTCTCTGCAAAGCACCAGACCACTGTTTGCTTTGCAAAACCCAATCTTTGCCGCCCAATTCTGCTCAGAATCCGCCGTACTTGCCTCCATTTCTGTCCAAAACCTAAGCTTGATGCTGTTTGCGCGGCGGAGTCCATTCTTTGCAGCTTAATTTTGATCAAGAACCCGAGCTCGCCGCAGAGATCCGCCAATTCGCAAGAAGCTGTAGGCTGGTGCTGGTGCTCCGGCAGCCCCCATGTCGGACTCGGAGCTGTCCCAGAGCACGGTGGTGTTCGGGCTCCACATGTGGGTGCTCGTCGGCATCGGCGTCGGCGCCGCCTTCGTGCTGTTCCTTGTCCTGCTCTCCGTCCTCTGCCTCCTCGCCTCCCGCCGCAGGCGGCGGCGGAGGCCAAGCACCCCCGTCCACCACCTCCCCACCTCCGCCCCTCCCAAGAACCCCACGAAGGTCAAGGTGGCCAAGGACATCCAAGAAGTCCCCTCCCACGCCGCCGCCGCCGCGAAGACGCCGCTCGCGCAGGTACTCCAGATTCCCACGCTGCCGCCGGCGCCGCCTCCAGAGTCCGTCCAGATCGCGACCGGCAAGGAGCACCGCATCACGTACCCGGACCAGCAGCAACACAACCACCGGAGCGGCGGGCCGTCGTCTTACGGCAGCGGCGGGGGTAGCGCGGCGGACAATGCGCCGCCGGCGGTGCCGGAGGTGTCTCACCTCGGATGGGGCCACTGGTACACGCTCAAGGAGCTGGAGACGGCGACCGAGATGTTCGCCGACGAGAACGTGATCGGCGAGGGCGGGTACGGGATCGTGTACCATGGCGTGCTTGAGAATGGCACGCAGGTCGCCGTCAAGAACTTGCTCAACAACAGGTACCGTACTACCAATACAAGTCAACTCCGTGGACTGAAAAAATTACAGTAACTTGGCATTTTGTATGTGAGGATGCAGCTTAGCTGCTTCAGTTTGGAGTAATTTGGACTTTGGATGGCATGGTTATTATTTTGCCAATGTTGAAATGCCCTTGATTGTGTGATTGCCATGGCTACGGGTTATTCAAGAATATGCTCGCCGGCTTGAATGCGTGGTTACTTCAAATTGAGAAGCCTGTGTGTAGCAGTTATCATTTTGTATTCCAAATGGTGAAGCTTGTTCCTTACAATTCAGTTATGTTTGATAGCTAGTAGCTTCAGTTGGTTTCGAGATGTACAGTTCAGCAAGAGGATTGAATTCTGCACAAATCGATACGTACGTCTGTCTTTCTATAATGTGTTGCTGGAATTTAGTAATCTGTATGCTTGACTTGTTAGGGGGCAGGCAGAGAAGGAATTCGAGGTGGAGGTTGAAGCGATTGGGCGTGTGCGGCACAAGAACCTTGTGCGGCTTCTAGGATACTGTGCTGAGGGCAATCAGAGGTATTATCTAGTATGTGCACATTATTTGGTTAGCTTATTGAGTTCTAGAATCAACAAGTTTGTAATGTAAGTGTTGCTATATGGTTATTTTTAGGCTTCTTGTGTATGAGTATGTTGATAATGGGAACTTGGAACAATGGCTCCATGGGGAGGTTGGACCTGTAAGTCCTCTTACATGGGATCACAGGATGAAGATTATACTGGGAACAGCAAAGGGGTGTGTGCCGTTGAGCTCATTATTGTTGATCGCTGAATCTTGCTGTCATGTTATCCAGTAACATAAATGCCTGCTATTCTGTAGGTTAATGTATTTGCATGAGGGACTTGAGCCAAAGGTGGTTCACCGTGATGTCAAGTCAAGCAACATCCTTCTTGATAAGCACTGGAATGCTAAGCTTTCTGATTTTGGATTAGCAAAGCTTCTAGGCTCAGAGCGGAGTTATGTCACTACGCGAGTCATGGGAACTTTCGGGTTAGATTCTGTGCACTACAATCATAGCATAAGGTGGGTGTACCTCATGGTTACTAATTTTCTTCTTATTCATTACAGATATGTTGCTCCGGAGTATGCAGGGACTGGAATGTTAAATGAAACAAGTGATGTATATAGTTTCGGAATTCTCATTATGGAAATAATATCTGGTAGGGTACCGGTGGATTATAACAGGCCACCAGGAGAGGTTTGTCATGGCTGTGCCTCCTTATAGCCAGTGCTGTTTTATGAGCTTGTTAACTTCACTTATTAAACCCGCAGATCAATCTTTTCAGGTTAATTTAGTTGAATGGCTGAAGACGATGGTAAGCAACCGAAATTCTGAGGGGGTTGTCGATCCAAAGATGCCTCAGAAGCCTACTTCTAGAGCACTGAAGAAGGCTTTGCTAGTTGCCCTGCGATGCGTGGACCCTGATGCTCGTAAGAGGCCAAAAATTGGACACGTCATTCACATGCTTGAAGTTGATGATTTCCCATACAGAGATGTAAGTCAATAAAGGCATTCATACTGTAAATAAAATTCAAGTCCATACGATGTCATCAACATCTCCAGATCACTTCATCTGATTGCATTTGTATTGCTGTACGTATGCTTTTGTATTGATTTCAGGAACGCCGAGGTGGTAGAGCTCCAGCGCACGCAAGATTACCCCAAAAACCGTCAGTTGAAACAGGCCACCGCGAGACTGACAGTAGTGGGAACAACAGTGGCACAGAAGCTGAACCCTTCAGATGGAGAAACCCAGGGGCCTAGATATTTGGCCGATTACCAAATCAGAAAATTCCCATAATTTCTGAACAAGAACAATACCAATGAAGTCACAGGCTATTCATTTGATAGCAATACCAATGAAGTCGCGACTATTCATTTGGTAGCATCCATGGAGATCATCACAACATCTGTACATGCTGAAGGAACATGTTAGCCCTAGTAATTTTTCTTGTTTATTTATCCAAGTAGAGAGATTTTGTATGATAAAGCTTTACTCTTAACAATCGAGCATCGTTTACGTCCATCAGGTAGCTTTGGTTAAGAAGTTTTTTTTCTTTCTAGAACACGCAGGAGAACTATGTATCTTTGCATTAAGAAGGAGAAAAAAACTTACATACAGAAACATTACAGACCCAAAAGAACGCACCCAAAACCACACACCACACCTGCTCTAGGAAACTAGCCTATGAAACAAAAGCAAGATCAACCTCGACCAGAGGGGATCTAAGAGCAACTCTAGCAGGGCCCCTACTTGAACCCTCAAAACTCAAATTTGAGGGCTTGAGCCAAAAAACGAGCTCCAGCAGAGCCCCTACTAGAGCCCTCAAATTTGAGGAGGCCCTCAAATCACCCTCCCACCCCTCATTCTGTAACATCCCCAAATTGTGAAATTTGAAAATATGAAGCTTTTAAGTTATTTTGCAATATGTTTTATTTGAATTTGGAGTTTGTGATGTTTTTCTGAGAAATTTGGTGAAGGTTCCAAAAGTTAAAATGAATTAGAAGAAGAAGCAATCATATTTAATTAGTAGAAAGTTAAGATTTAAAAATGAGAATCTGAAAAGATGATCCATGAAAGTAAAGAAAGAAATTGAAAATGAGGGCATGAAAAGCAATGGAAGCAAGTAAAGTAAATACCAACATTAGTTGGAAATATTCTCATTAAGTCAAAAGTGTCATAAGGATCCTCTGAGAATTTTCCTGAAATTTTTGGGAGTAATTACATATTTTTCCCAGGCTAAATGAATTTCTGGGCTTTTCTGAAAATCCAGAGCTCATTAAAGAAAATAGAAATTCCAGCCCTCCCTCTCCGTTCGACACGTGGGTGGCCAGATCCCGCCGGAAACCCGCCTACCCTCTCCCATCGACCGACACGCGTGCGCCCCGATCCGCCCCCCGCGCCGGCTCCATCCGCCCGGCCGCGCCTTCCTCTCTCTCTCTCTGGACTGGCGGGCCCGCCTGTCAGGCCTTCTTCCCCTTCGCCCGACTCCTCTCTCGCGGGGACAGCACGCGCGCCTCAGTGGCGCGCATGCGGCGCCGCCGCCGCTGTGTCCGTCCCGCCGCCATGGTGGAAAAGCACCGCGAGCCGACGCCATCCTCGATCCACCGCCTCGCCCACGGTTCGCGCCACCGCCGGTTTCTCCGCGCCGTCGCGACGGCCCGCCACGTGGCGCCGATCTTACCGCCTGCCTCGCGCGTGAGAGACAGCAAAAGTGGAGGAGACCGCGCGGGCGTGGGCGTGCTGCGTCACGCACAGTGCGCCCGGCATTAATGCCGCTCGCGTCACCCCTCCCTGCCTCCGCCACCTGCTCCGACGCGACCTCGCGGGAGCCGCCCGTTGCCAGCTCCCCTCCGAGCATGTTTATAAGGCAGCGGACCCCCCATTGAGTTCCCCTCTCCGCCCTCTCCGTTCATCAGAAGGTAATCGGGCATTTCATGCCCCGTAGCCGCCGGCGAGCTTGTTCTCCCCCAACTCCGGCGAACTGACTTCCCACTGTTTTACTGTCCCAGAGCCAAATTCCTTGAGCTAGGATCGTCTCCAGAGCGCCGCGAAGCTTCCCCGGCCCTCGTCCGAGCTCCTCGTTGCCTGTGGTCCGCCGCCGCCTGGAGCTTCCCCGAGCCGCCGCCGCCGACGCCGACCTATCTCCGGACTCTCGGCCCTTGAAGACCGCGTCACCGTCTTCACCATAACGCGAGGATCGCGTTTCGACACTCACCCGAAGCTCCCCGACCTTCCCTCACCGCCGGCCACCGTCGTCCCCGACTTCACTGCCCGACCCCGCTGCCGACCCACCTCAAGGGAATAAATTGCCCTATAGAGGTAGGCAAAGCCTCCCCCGCTCTCTTGGCTATCAGCGTTAACTCTCTTCTCCCTCCCAACTCCCCGGCCGCGCGCGTTCGAGCCTCTGGCTCCGCAGCGCCGGGTTGAGTTTTCTCGATTTTATTTCGGTCTGACAGGTGGGCCCCACCCGTCGCCCATCGCATTCTCGAATCACCACGACCACGGCCCCACCGGCGCTGAGACATCTAAGCACGAACCGTACTGACATGTGGACCCCATGAACAGTAACCGGACCCACATGTCAGTAGCACAGAAAACCGAAAAGTAAATAAAAATGGAAATTAAAATGAATCGGGGCTGACCGTGGGCCCCACATGTCAAAATTTAGTAATTTTTGGATTTGACTGGAACCGAAAACTTTGACTGCTTATAACTTCTTCATTTTAGCTCCAAATTGAATGAAACAAATTTCTAAATTCGTTTAAATTCAAGATCTATCTAATGGAACCAGAACCATAATTTTTGAGTTCATTGGAATTTCTGGTGATATTTTATTGATTGGTTATTTTTCTTTTATTTGGGTATTCCGTACGATTAAATAGCCTACGAGGCTCAAGAGGAAGATATCGAGGCAGCAGCACAAGAAGCACCAGACCACCAAGAAACCGACCCCTGTGACCAAGGCGAGTCAATACTTTGATCATGTTGAACCTACGTTTTCTGCAAATTACTTTTGTTTAAATTATCAAATTGCATGCTGATATGTTATATGCAAATACATGATAATTTAAGATTCTAGTTATATCCCATTGTGTACTTGGTTAATATTACCCCTCCTTTGGAATATTTGAACATGTGAACATTGTCGCCCTAGCACAAATTATAATAGTAACCTTTCGGAAATAAGTCCGTAATTATATGCCATGCGTAGTATTGTTTAGATATTCATGGGCGCGAGAGCGCCCAAGCATCACTTTTAATCCTGAGAAAAATTGGTTGGGCAGTCATGGTGGTAATGACTGATGTATGTTGATTATGGTTATTTTATATTCCCAAAAACCTCAACATGCTTAATATCTAAGCGGATGGTTCGGGGTATGGTGCGATGGTGCAGAGTGTGGTTTGTGGTAGAACCGCCCAGATACCACTAAGGACTGAATCTTGTCATGCCAACCCGTGTAAAACAGTACAACCACAAGTCTGTAAAATACAACTTGGCTAAGTAGACTTATCGAAATCCCGGACTCATCTCACCGGTAGTGGATTGATGGGGTTATGCTATGGCAAAGGGCCGAAGGACACCAGTGGGTGAAGTTTTCCGCTTTCCTAACGCTTGCGGGAAGTAGGAGCCCGAGCTGCGTTAGAGTCCAGGAAAACATCCCACAAGACAGATGGGACCCATCGCAAATGGGCGGTCACCCATAATGTGAGATGGGAGAAAGGACTAGATACTTTGAAAAGTCACCGTGATGGTCCGCTCAACCACATGTCTAAGGAAACGTGGGGCAACGAGTTGATTATCTCTTGTGGTGAAAGTGTACAAACTCGCAGAGTCAAAACTATTCGAATAGCCGTGCCCACGGTCATGGGCAGACATGGGAACTTAACTGGATATAGTTCTGTTTAAAAAAAACATTGGCAACTGGGGATGGAAACTGGAAGGGCGAAGGACTGCCCTGGTTTGTAATTGTCCTGGGTGTCGTCCCGATGGTAAGTTAGCGGTACATGTATTGAAAGATGCTATATGGCGCAGAAGCCATGTAACGGTGGATGGAATCTGTGTCAACTATAAGATCAACTTACTTTATAAACAAAAAGTTTTGAGTTTAAAATTGCTAGGTTTCAGGAATTTTTATAATTGTATTCAAAAGCACTCTCCGCAAAATAAAATGAGCCCAAGCCATCCTTTGATTAGCCTTGCATGCTAAATATTGCATTCCGTGTGTTAACTTGCCGAGCACGGGTCGAGTGCTCATTCTCGCTCTTGCGATACAATTCAGAAACAGGAGTTCAAGAACACTACGCCTACGAGGAGGCCCCCGCCAACATCGACCGAAGCAAAGACGCTAATTAAGGCGTAGGCCTCGGTGGTTAGGCATAGACAAGTAGACCCTAGGCGTTGTGTACATTTATGTTGCCGGACCTGTGGCATATATTGTACACATTACCCTACCGCCGCTTGCACGTGGATTTGGGTTTGCTTTTCTTTGTGTTTTCATTGTGCGTATTTGTAATAATGACATTTGGCCTAGTCGGCCCCTTTTGTAAACTATCACCCGACGCGGTGTATTTCAGTTTATGTAATATAATGGATGATTATGCGATGTATGAAATGATTCAGCAATGTACCTGTGTGCACTAACTACTGATCCAGGGATTAGTGCAGTGAAACACAGTAAGATTCGGATTGAAAAATCCGGGTCTCACACATTCCTAGGGGCCCCCTACTCCGGCTCTCATTTTTCAACTTTCCTCGTTTTTTATGGAACATTTGTGCTTTCAATTTAAATTCGGAACAAATTTGAATATTTGTATTTGAATTCGTATTTGAATTCGGAACAAATTTGAATTTAAATTTGAATGTTATGTGATGAACTTTGTGCTTTCAATTTAAATTCGGAACAAATTTGAATTTAAATTTGGATGTTATGTGATGAACTTTGTGCTTTCAATTTAAATTCGGAACAAATTTGAATTTAAATTTGAATATTCGTATTTGAATTAGTATTTGAATTGAACAAATTTGAATTTAAATTTGAATGTTATGTGATGAACTTTGTGCTTTCAATTTAAATTCGGAATAAATTTGAATTTAAATTTGAATATTCGTATTTGAATTCATATTTGTGCTTTCAATTTAAATTCGAATAAATTTGAATTTAAATTTGAATATTCATATTTGAATTCTGAACAAATTTGAATGTTATGTGATGAACTTTGTGCTTTCAATTTAAATTGAACAAATTTGAATTTAAATTTGAATATTCAGATTTGAATTCATATATTTAAATACCGTCCTCATTGTGAAATCATAAATATTTTATTGTGTATTGTGCTTTTGTCCCATACATATGCATATAGTGTGTGAGAAATAGAAGTAATTGAGAAGTAGGGGCCTGTTTTGAGGGCTCTGGCTGAGTGCACCAGAAACAGGGCCCTCAAAAGTAGGGAGCCCTCAAATGAAAAGTAGGGGCCTGTTTTGAGGACTCTTCTGAGTTGCTCTAATCCAAGACTGTGGCGGGCGATTAGGTATGAGATACCCTTTGCTCCAGCCGGACCCCAAATCCTCATCTCCTCATTGACAAAAGTCAAGAGGGTCCTAACGTCCGGCACAACCCCATCAAAGACGCAGCGATTGCGAAGATTCCAAAGAGACCAAGCCCCAAAAATAATGATGGAGTTAAGGCCTTGCCGACGACCATGAACTGCGTTGTGTGATCTGGACCACCAATCTTCAAAGGAGAGCTCATCCAGCTGAGGGGAAAGATTTTGTAATCTGACCTTTTGAAGCAAGTCAAACCAAAATTGGCGGGCAAACACACATGAGATCAAGAGATGGTTAATGGTTTCCTCCTCTTGGTCACAAAGCAGTCAGCGGGGGAGTGTTGCAATCCTCGGCGCGCTGCACGGTCTCAGTCCAAAGATTTATTGCGTGCAGCCAGCGACATAAAGAAACGACATTTATTTGGGACCCAAGTTCTCCAAATTCGCTCCCAGGGTCTAAATTCAATGCCTCCCTGAAAAAAGCCTTCATAAGCTGATTTTGCTGAATAATTTCTATTGGCAGTGAAGCGCCAAATGTGTTTATCTTCTAAAGCGGGCTGCAGGTTGAGGACGACCCGATGCTCACGCATCAGGTTGAGCTCACCAGGTGATGAGGACATCCTTTCCATGCATACAACCATGCCGACTCCATATCAAACTGAAACTATGATACAAGGACCAATGACTAGAGCGCGAGCACGCCCGCTAACCATCGTGAATGCGTTCCTAAGTTTGCATACAAATGTTTCAAAGAATGGAATACTACTTAATTCTTGTGATGATTTAATTGTCCTTAGGAACCATGGGGAAGAACCACATGAGCTCAAGTATAGAAGTGGAACCGTCAAGCGCAAACCAAGTCATGTTCACGAGTTTGACTCGGATTCGGCCTTGTTGACAATGCCTACTTCAAACGTCCGTAACTTTTGATCCAGAAGGTTTCTTGGGGCCCATGAGTACTTGTTGGAAAGCTCTTGAAGTCTACTTTCAGATGGATCCGGCCTCACCTCCAAATTCCATCCGAGTCGACCAGAAACTGCAAAACAATTCACGTCGCTTTTCCAGTCCGAGTCAAAGTGGGCCTTGGGCCTTGTAATTCGAGTCCTATTCGGCTTCCTTGTGTTTTGGCCGACCCTCCACCTTCCGTGACCCTTAAATAGGCAGCCGCACCTCTTCTAGGGTTTGGGTTTTGTTTAGACTAAGTTAGCTTTTGCTGCTTTGCCTTGTACTCGCGCGTGTCGGCTAGACCGCCCGAATACTTGTCTTCGAACCCCACCGTTTCTCTGCTTTGGATTGAATCTTACATCGTTATTTGCAATTGAGTTGCTGTTCATCTTGTTCTTGCTTGTTCTTCGATTGCTTGCGGAAGAAGAACCTCGTGGTTAGGTTGATCGTGCGCCGACAAGATCACGAACAATCTCTGAGTTGGTGTATCGATCGCTAAGGCGCAACGTCCCCGGATGGTTGTAGTCGGGTCGCCAACGCCATCTCTTTCCCAATCGAATCTACCACTCTCATCGAAAGATCGGGACCCTAGTGCTATCGGTTGGTATCGAGCTCAAGGTTGATCGGTGAGAGATCTTATCTAGTCTTTGCAATTTTTACCTACATCCGTAAAACCAAAAAAATAGCAGATCGATCTATTCCCAAAATCCAAACAATTTGAGCCTTTATCTATTGCTGCATAGTCCTTGTTTGTTGAGTCTTCGGTTGCATCGTCGTGTCCTTTGCTGGTCTTAGTGTCTAGTTCCTTTAGAGTTTCGAGTTCTGCTTCACGCTTTGGACTCACCGCTGCGATTAGATCCGAACTGTCATAGGAGGGCAAAAAAAGAGGAGGACTCGGTTGCGCCCTAATTGGACTTGGAGTAGGACTCGGTTTACGCCTAATTGGTATTGGGTAGGGCACGGTCGGATTCAACTACATCGTGTGTGAAAAAAAGAGAAAAGAAGGAACAGCAGCCGCATCTAGAAGAGCCGCGGCATAAAAAAAAAGAAAAAAGAAAAAAAGAAGAAAAAAGCAGAGGAGAGAGAAACAATTAACTTTTGCATACGACCTCCGATTGAGGCGATTCTTGATCCGTTGGAAAGGAAATCGGAAGATAGAGTGAAAAAAAGTCCGAAAAACTGGAGATTTCAGAGCCGCGTAAGCCATCAGGCACATCTGCGCGGCTTCGACTTTAAAAACGCTCGCTTAGGGCCTCAAACGGGCCCGCAAACCGAGGAAAAATCAAGTTTCTCGAATTCGCTCAAAATTGACAGAGCCCTTCTGCACGTGATTCTAAGGTACCTGTGAAGACGGCACCCTTTTCGAGCTCCGAACTCCGTGTGCAACGCCATCTAGTTTCTTTCACACGGTGTGTCTTCGTTTGTGTTCTAGGCTCACGTCTCTAGTGCGGCCTAGCCTAGGACCAGCACGGTGCCGTCGTTGAGCGATCATTCAACTTGCTTTGACTAATGTGGTTCTAGTTATCCTTTGTTCACTCTCACCCCACCTATAGCTCCACAGATTTGGCTACCACCTCACGGGGACTAGCGACCAAGGTAGCGATACACCCAATTTCCGGAGATATTGTCTTGACTTGTCGGCTGCCATCACCTCCCTTTCGCTGTGGTAAGAACTTGTAAGAGCTTGATGAACAGGTTGAGAGTGTGCGACTTGATTTAACCACATCCCAAAGAGTTGTGAGGGTATAACTGCAGCTTTATTATTTTTATCTTCTTGGTTTGTTTCTTGTGTTCTTCTAACAATGTCGAGAACCGAGGACTGCGGGCAGCGCAACATTCCCCTCGGACTAGGGGCATCATACAACACTTTGAGCGCCAAATGAAGCTGCACATCAAGGACTTGATGAGGATGTACGGGTCACCAACGAACGCCTTGGCCAATTGGAGGCGCGGATCGACACCAACACTACGCTTGCAACATTGGAGGCTTCCGTTGGCACCATCAACACCTCACTTGCTGAGATTTTGAGACGTCTTGATGAGAGGGCCGTGCATCTTCCGCTGCACCGACTCAGCGTACTCGTGCCAACATTGGTGTCTTGGGCGGCAGGTGGACGAAAATGGTGGAGACGATTATGCGGTGACACGAGATTGATGATGATGAGGACGCTCACCGCCAACGCCAACCACGCCGGCCGAGGTGCGTGACAATGATGAATCGCTTGGTAAGATTAAGTTCACTATGCCACTTTTTGATGGAAAATATAACCGATGCTTATATCACTTGGGAATTGGTGTTGATCGAAATTTGCTTGTCATGCATTCCCTGAAAACAAAAGGGTTAGGGTCGCTACTAGTGAGTTTACTGATTTTGCGTCTGCTTGGTGGAGTGAATATTCTAAGAAAATCCTTTCACCATACCACAAACTTGGGATGCATTAAAAAGAATCATGCGAGCTAGATTTGTTCCTCATATTATGCACGTGATTTGTTACATAAGTTGCAACAATTGAGGCAAGGTAGTAAAAGCGTAGAGGAATATTTTCAAGAATTGCAAACAGCATGCTGCGTTGTGACTTAGAGGAAATCGAGGAAGCCGCTATGGCTAGGTTTATGGGTGGTTTGAATCGGAAATTCAGGATATCTTAGCTTACAAGGAATATAATTCTATCACTGCTTATTTCATCTTGCTTGTAAAGCTGAAAGAGAAGTACAGGACGACGCGCGAGCACTAGGACTAACGTTTCGCAGTCGTGGAAACATTTGGTCTCAACGTGCATCCGCCGCACCATCAAGCCAACCCCCTGCACCTTCTTCCTCCAACAGCAAGCCACGGTTGTCATCATCAAATTCGGCATCTTGGGCATCCGAAGCAACAAAGGGGGCAGCCCAAGCACATGCAAAGAGCTCTTCGTCCGTTGCATCTACGGGACGAACAAGAGATATCCAATGTCATCAATGCAAGGGGTATGGCCATGTGAGGAGTGAGTGCCCAACCAAGCGTGTTCGATTGTGAGAGATGATGGTGGGTATTCTTACGCTAGTGATTTGGATGAGGATACATATGCTATGCTTGCAGTGACCATGCGGTAGTGGGAAGGAGCAAGAAGAAGAGCACATTGGTGCTGAAGATGCAGAGCGCTATGAGAGCCTCATTGTGCAGCGTGTGTTGAGTGCACAAATGGAGAGGGCGGAGCAAAATCAGCGGCACATCCTTTTCCAAACAAAGTGCGTCGTGAAGGAACGTTCATGCCGAGTGATAATTGATGGAGGAGCTGCAACAACTTGGTGAGCTCCGATATGGTGGAGAAGCTTGCGTTGAACACCAAACCTCACCCACACCCTTACTACATTCAATGGTTCAATAACAGCGGCAAGGTGAAGGTAACACGAATGGTGAGAGTAAATTTTGCTATTGGTTCTTATCACGATGTTGTAGAATGCGATGTTGTCCCTATGCAAGCATGCTCTATGTCATTAGGTAGACCGTGGCAATATGATAAAGATTCACCGCATCATGGTAAGACAAACCAATATTCTTTTGTGCATCATGACAAGAAAATTGTGTTACATCCTATGTCTCCTGAAGCTATTTTCAAAGATGAGATTGCTAGAGCTAGTAGAGAGAAAAATCAGAGCATAATAGGAGTGAAAATCAGATTGTTGCAAGTGAACTTGAGCAACATAAAAGAAAAACTCTAAATCTGTTCATGAGAATAAAACTGAGATTAAATTGAAAGGTGCATGTTTTCTTGCTACTAAGTCCGATGTGAATGAGCTGGATGCTAGTACTTCTATTTGCTATGCCTTACTTTGCAAACAAGCTTTATTTTCATTTGAGGAGGTACCTTCTTCTCGTGCCTCCCGCTGTCACTAATCTTTGCGGAGTACATGGATGTCTTTCCAAAGGACGTGCCACTGGGCTACCACAGTCATGAGGGATTGAGCACCGATTGATTTGATTCCCGGGCATCTTTGCCCAATCGTGCGCCATACAGGACCAATCCGGAAGAAACTAAGGAGATTCAGCGTCAAGTTCAAGAATTGCTTGATAAAGGTTATGTGCGTGAGTCTCTTAGCCCTTGTGCTGTTCCGGTAATTTTAGTGCCTAAGAAAGATGGATCATGGCGTATGTGTGTGGACCGTAGAGCGATCAATAACATTACCATTAGATATCGTCACCCTATTCCTAGGTTAGATGATATGCTTGATGAATTAAGTGGCTCTATTGTCTTCTCTAAAGTTGATTTGCGTAGTGGGTACCACCAAATTCGCATGAAATTGGGAGATGAATGGAAAACAGCATTTAAAACTAAGTTCGGTTTGTATGAGTGGTTAGTAATGCCATTTGGTTTAACTAATGCACCTAGCACATTCATGAGATTAATGAACGAGGTTTTGCGTGCTTTCATTGGTAAATTTGTAGTGGTCTATTTTGATGATATATTGATATATAGCAGATCACTAGAGGAACACCTTTGCCATTTACGTGCTGTTTTTGATGCTTTACGTAATGCACGTTTATTTGGTAACGCTTGAGAAGTGCACATTTTGCACGGATCGAGTCTCTTTTCTTGGCTATGTTGTTACTCCACAGGGCATAGAAGTTGATCAAGCCAAGGTTGAGGCAATACAGAGTTGGCCGACTCTAAAACGGTCACGCAGTGCGAAGTTTTCTAGGACTTGCTGGATTCTATCGTCGTTTTGTGAAGGATTTCAGCACCATCGCTGCACCATTGAATGAGCTCACTAAAAGGGGTGCCGTTTACTTGGGAATGCACAGAAGACGCCTTCAACACATTGAAAGATAAGTTAACACATGCACCATTACTCCAACTTCCAGATTTTAGTAAGACTTTTGAGCTAGAATGTGATGCTAGTGGAATTGGATTGGGTGGTGTTCTGTTGCAAGAAGGTAAACTGTGGCATACTTTAGTGAAAAATTGAGTGGGCCTAGTTTGAACTATTCTACTTATGATAAGGAATTATATGCTCTAGTTCGAACTTTAGAGACATGGCAACATTATTTATGGCCCAAAGAATTTGTCATTCATTCGATCATGAGTCATTAAAGCATATTAGAAGTCAAGCAAAATTGAACCGTAGGCATGCGAAGTGGGTTGAATTCATAGAGTCTTTTCCTTATGTCATAAAACACAAAAAGGAAAGGAGAATGTTATTGCTGATGCATTGTCTAGAGATATACCATGCTCTCACAACTTGACTTCAAAATTTTTGGATTGGAAACAATTAAGGAGCATTATGTTCATGATGATGACTTTAAAGACGTGTTGCTGAATTGCCAAGAGGGAAAAACGTGGAATAAATTTGTTCTAAATGATGGATTTGTGTTTAGAGCTAACAAACTATGCATTCCAGCTAGCTCCGTTCGTTTGTTGTTGTTACAGAAGCGCATGGAGGTGGGGCGATGGGGCATTTTGGAGCGAAGAAGACGGAAGACATACTTGGTAGTCATTTCTTTTGGCCAAAGATGAGGCGTGATGTGGAACGCGTTTTGTTGCTCGCTGCACTACGTGTCAAAAGGCTAAGTCACGACTTAATCCTCACGATTTGAAGCCATACTTGGGAGAAGAAGATGAGCTTGAGTCGCGGACGACTCAAATGCAAGAAGGGAGGATGATGAGGACATCCTTTCCATGCATACAACCATGCCGACTCCATATCAAACTGAAACTATGATACAATGACCAATGACTAGAGCGCGAGCACGCCCGCTAACCATCAGTGAATGCGTTCCTAAGTTTGCATACAAATGTTTCAAAGAATGGAATACTACTTAATTCTTGTGATGATTTAATTGTCCTTAGAAACCATGGGAAGAACCACATGAGCTCAAGTATAGAAGTGGAACCGTCAGCGCAAACCAAGTCCTGTTCACGAGTTTGACTCGGATTCGGCCTTGTTGACAATGCCTACTTCAAACGTCCGTAACTTTTGATCCAGAAGGTTTCTCGGGGCCCATGAGTACTTGTTGGAAAGCTCTTGAAGTCTACTTTCAGATGGATCCAGCCTCACCTCCAAATTCCATCCGAGTCGACCAGAAACTGCAAAACAATTCACGTCGCTTTTCCAGTCCGAGTCAAAGTGGGCCTTGGGCCTTGTAATTCGAGTCCTATTCGGCTTCCTTGTGTTTTGGCCGACCCTCCACCTTCCGTCACCCTTAAATAGGCAGCCGCACCCTCTTCTAGGGTTTGGGTTTTGTTTAGACTAAGTTAGCTTTTGCTGCTTTGCCTTGTACTCGCGCGTGTCGGCTAGACCGCCCGAATACTTGTCTTCGAACCCCACCGCTTCTCTGTTTTGGATTGAATCTTACATCGTTATTTGCAATTGAGTTGCTGTTCATCTTGTTCTTGCTTGTTCTTCGATTGCTTGCAGGAAGAAGAACCCTCGTGGTTAGGTTGATCGTGCGCCGACAAGGTCACGAACAATCTCTGGAGTTGGTGTATCGATCGCTAAGGCGCAACGTCCCTGGATGGTTGTAGTCGGGTCGTCAACGTCATCTCTTTCCCCAATCGAATCTACCACTCTCATCGAAAGATCGGGACCCCTAGTGCTATCACCAGGGCCATGGGGGTGGCCCACACCGTTGCCTTGGAGGAGATCTCCTCCCTCCGCCAGCAGCTCCTCACCAGGCACGTCTCCATGACATCTCTCCAGCAGCAGCTCGCCCAATGCGAGCAAGCCTTGGCGGAGGCCAAGGCAGAGGCAACGGCCGCCAGGGCCCAGCCTCCACCGGCCCCTGCACCTGCAGCAGCTCCGGTACCTCCTCCGCCAGGGTCAGGCCCCCACACCCTATTGACCGCGCGCAAGAGCGCGCGACCTCCAGGGCCACAGGCTGCGTTCCGTCGGACAAGGCCTCCCCCAAGCCGTAGCCCCCCAAGCACTCCATCGGACTACGACCCATCGGAGGGTAGTGGTAGTCGGTCCCGCTCCCGCTCACCACACTATAGTCCCTCCAACTATGGTGCCTGGTACACTGAGGAGTAGATGGGGTCGTGATGTACTTGCAGTGTGTGATGCAAGTACTAAATCCATGTATCTTAGATGTTGTATCCGCCCTTTTTATTTCGTAGTCGCAGACCTATGAACTTTAATTATTATGTTGTAATGGTAAGCCCAGCATAAAAGCTGGCTATGTAATTGTTGGTATGTTTAAATGAATGGCTGGATATCGGCCTTATGTTGGAAATTGCCTCGTCATGGTTACTGCTTTCTCTTGTATGGGTTGGCACCCCTTGTTTTTCCTACATATAGAAATAGCACTGAGTATAAAGCTACCCCTGCAGATGGCCAGCCGAAGAACTACCAGGGCTCAGACTAATACAAACCCAGCCGAGGTAGACTCAAATCGCGGGGTTCTGCCGGAAGACCAAGGCAGAACTCAAGACCAGGGAAATGACAACCTTCCAAACCCTCCGAACACCCTACAATGGCCCAAGTTATGGCACAACAAACTCGATTTTGCAGCCATATATGCGGGATGCAAGGAAGCTCGAGGAGGGCACAGAGCTGACTTAGGAGATTTCAGAGGACAAGGCCAATAACATTTACATCGGCAGAAGAACCACCGGAAGCCGAGGACCGGCCGAGATATTGAGAGAAAGTCGTGCTTAATTAAATGCGCAGAGGAAGACAAAGTCATGTTCGCGCACACTAGCTGCAAGCGCGCAATGGCTTGGTGGGAGAATTACTTGGCCGCCAGGGGCCAGGAGGATGCCACCACCGAAACAAGCACAGAAGCAGTTCCTTGGGAGGAATTCAAGACCGCTTTCAAGGCTAACTTCGTTCCGACCGGAGTAATACGAATGAAGAAGAATGAGTTCCGCACACTCAAGCAGGGGAATAGGTCAATAAATGAGTACCTTACCAAATTCACACAATTGGCCCGATATGCCCCAAAGGATGTGGAGGACGAAGAAGAAAAGATTGACAGATTCTTTGAAGGGATGAACGAGGAGCTACGAGTTCAGCTGATCACTCAAGACTTCACCAGCTTTCATCAACTGGTGAATAAGGCACTGATTCTGGAAAATGAGAGGAAGAACCTGGAGGCCAGCCGCAAGCGAAAGCTATCGGCTCAGCACCCCCAAGGAAGGTTCATTCAGAAGCTCTTGGGTAATTCCTCAACCCCAAGGACCACTCAATCCAGTGCGTCAGTATCAGCTCCTCGACCGGGGGGAAATTTATATCAAGCTCCACGCACAGGAGGATCGTACCTCGGTATTAACCCAGCAGCTAACAGTAACTGTTATACCTGCGGGGAAAAAGGACACTATGCCAATAGATGCCCTAACAAGCAGAATGCTCCAGCCCGTAGTCAAGCTTCAACACTCAACAAAGGGCATCAAAGCTCACAAGGCAGCAAAAGTGCATCAGCCCCGAACCGTGGTCGAGTCAACCACATCACTGCCGAAGAAGCTAAGGAGGCCGTGGGAGTCCTTATGGGTACGTTCTCTGTTAAAACCATACCAGCCCAAGTATTGTTTGATTCAGGAGCTTCTCATTCATTTATATCTAAGGGGTATGCCAACAAGTTGGGATTACCAGTATATACTCTAAAGAAGCCAGTAGTTCTTAATTCACCAGCTGGACCAATTATTGCAACCGTAGTATGCCCTGGGTAGAAGTCACTATGGAAAAGTATAACTTTTTAGCAGACCTGATAGTGTTAAGTTCCCAATCCCTGGACATCATACTGGGAATGGATTGGTTAGCCAGACATCAAGGAGTCCTGGAATGTGCCACCCGAAAGGTAAAACTGGTCAAGTGCCCCGGTGTAACAATAGAAGTAAAAGTAGATCGACCCTATCGATGGGGCCGTGCAATCTACTATAGTGAAGACATACCGGTGGAAGGGATGATCGTGGTGCAAGATTATCCCGAAGTGTTCCCCGATGAACTCCCTGGCATGCCCCCAGATAAAGACCTGGAATTTGTCATCAACTTGAAGCCGGGAGCCGCTCCAATCTCCAAAAGGCCTTATAGAATGACCGTGGAGGAGCTAGAAGAATTGAAGAAGCAACTTCAGGAGTTGCAGGAAAAGGGATTTATCCGACCTAGTTCATCACCTTGGGGGTCTCCAGTATTATTTGTGAAGAAGAAAGATGGCACCACTCGGATGTGTGTGGATTACAGGGCCCTAAATGAAGTAACCATCAAAAACAAATACCCACTCCCCAGGATCGATGATTTATTCGATCAGCTGGGTGGAGCCACGGTATTCTCTAAAATAGATTTGAGGTCGGGCTATCACCAACTGAAGATTAGGGCTGAAGATATAACCAAGACAGCTTTCACCACTAGATATGGGCTGTATGAATTCACAGTCATGTCTTTTGGGTTAACTAATGCCCCACCTACTTCATGAACTCGATGAACAAGATATTCATGGAGTATTTGGACAAGTTTGTCGTGGTCTTTATTGACGATATCCTTATATACTCCAAAGATGCTGAAGAGCATGCGGAGCATCTGCGCCTGGTGTTGGAAAGGCTAAAGGAGCATCAATTATATGCAAAATTTAGCAAGTGTGAATTCTGGCTTCATGATATTAGTTTCTTGGGACACATAGTGTCAGCTGGAGGAATATCTGTTGATCCCGCCAAAATAGCAGCAGTCATAGAGTGGCAGCAGCCGGCTACCGTCACTGAAGTGAGGAGCTTTCTCGGTTTGGCTGGGTACTACCGGAGATTCATAGAAGGATTTTCTCGGATTGCCAGGCCAATTACTCAACTACTCAAGAAGGAGAAGAAATTTGAATGGACCAAGGCATGTGAAGAGAGCTTCCAAAAGTTGAAAGAGCGATTGACTACCACGCCTGTGCTAACCCTGCCTGATGTACGCAAGGATTTTGAGGTATACTGTGATGCCTCACATCAAGGGCTTGGATGTGTGCTAATGCAGGAAGGCAAGGTAGTGGCATATGCATCTCGGCGACTCAGCCCTCACGAAGCCAACTACCCTACTCATGACACGAATTGGCCTCGATGGTGCATGCATTGAAGATTTGGAGGCATTATCGATAGGTAATCATCGTGACATATACACGGACCACGAGCCTTAAATACTTCTTCACCTACCACACCTCAACTTGAGGCAAAGGAGATGGTTGGAGTTGATTAAGGACTATGACACGAGTGTCCATTACCACCAGGGAAGGCTAATGTTGTAGCGGATGCTCTAAGCCGAAAGGCCTATTGCAATAATCTCATGGTCCAGAACACCAACCCGAGCTATGTAAAGAACGCAAGCCTTGAACTTGGAGATAGTAGAGAAAGGCACTTTAGCCACCATGGAAATTCAACCAAGTTTAGAGGAGCAGATTATGGTTGCTCAAAAAAAGATCCATTTGTAATAAAATGGAAAGGACTGGTAGAAGCGTGGAAGGCTCCTAACATGAAGATTGATCAGGGATGGTACCCTATGGTACAGGAAGCGTATTGTTGTACCTCATCAAAAGAATCTCAAAGATCGATATTGAGGGAAGCCCATAGCTCTCAGTACTCCACACCGGAAGCACCAAGATGTATCCGGATATGAAGCAATTCTGCTGGTGGCCCCGTATGAAGAGAGACATAGCTGAACATGTAGCCTGTTGTGATGTGTGTCAGAGAGTGAAAGCAGAACATCAAAGGCCAGCAGGACTACTACAACCATTAAAAATACCCCAGTGGAAGTGGGAAGAAGTCGGGATGGACTTTATCACGGGACTTCCACGAACCAAGTCTGGATATGACTCCGTATGGGTCGTGGTTGATAGGCTGACTAAGGTTGCACATTTCATCCCCGTCAAAACCACGTACAAGGGAGATAAGTTAGCCGAGCTATATATGTCGCGCATAGTATGTTTACACGGTGTACCAAAACGGATAGTCTCGGATCGAGGTTCCCGCCACCTCGCATTTTTGGGCTAGCTCGCATGAAGCTCTCGGTACTCACCTGATTTTAGCACCGCCTACCACCCCAGCATGATGGTCAAACGGAGAGAGTGAATCGAGATATTGGAAGATATGCTTCGGCTTGTGCTCTAGATTTTTCTAAGGATTGGGATCGATGCCTACCCTATGCTGAGTTTGCTTATAACAACAGCTATCAGGCCAGTCTTCAGATGTCACCCTTCGAAGCCCTGTATGGTCGACAATGTCGAACCCCTCTACATTGGTCAGAAGTAGGGGAGAACTACATTTTCGGGCCAGATACTTTAAGGCAGGCTGAAGAAAAGGTTCGCCTAATTAGAGATCGACTGCAAGCAGCCCAGTCTAGGCAGAAAAGTTATGCAGACAAGAGAAGAAGGCCACTAAGTTTTGAAGTGGGAGATCATGTTTATCTGAAGGTATCACCCTTGCGAGGAGTTAGACGATTCAAGGTCAAAGGCAAGCTTACCCCACGGTATGTTGGACCATTCCCAATTGTGTCTAAAAAGGGGGAAGTTGCCTACCAGCTTGCACTACCTCCGAATCTATCAGACATACACGACGTCTTCCATGTGTCCCAACTGAAGAAGTGTCTACGAGTACTGAGGATCAAGTTCGTTGGAGGCAATCGAGATTGAAGAAGACCTAACCTACAAGGAGCGCCGATCAAGATCTTGGACACCGTAGAAAAGAAGACGCGTACTCAAACCATTCGCATGTGCAGGTGCAATGGAGCCATCACTCCAAGAAGGAAGCCACCGGGAGCGTGAAGACCAATTAAGGAAAGACTACCCCAACCTATTCATTGGCTAGATTGAATCTCTGGTCGAGATTCTTTTAAGGGGTAGGTTTGTAACATCCCAAATTGTGAAATTTGAAAATATGAAGCTTTTAAGTTATTTTGCAATATGTTTTATTTGAATTTGGAGTTTGTGATGTTTTTCTGAGAAATTTGGTGAAGGTTCCAAAAGTTAAAATGAATTAGAAGAAGAAGCAATCATATTTAATTAGTAGAAAGTTAAGATTTAAAAATGAGAATCAAAAGATGATCCATGAAAGTAAAGAAAGAAATTGAAAATGAGGGCATGAAAAGCAATGGAAGCAAGTAAAGTAAATACCAACATTAGTTGGAAATATTCTCATTAAGTCAAAAGTGTCATAAGGATCCTCCGAGAATTTTCCTGAAATTTTTGGGAGTAATTACATATTTTCCCAAAGCTAAATGAATTTCGGCTTTTCTGAAAATCCAGAGCTCATTAAAGAAAATAGAAATTCCAGCCCTCCTCTCCGCTCGACACGTGGCGGCGAGATCCCGCCGAAACCCGCCTACCCTCTCCCATCGGCCGACACGCGTGCGGCCCGATCCGCCTCCCCGCGCGCGCTCCATCCGCCCGGCCGCGCCTTCCTCTCTCTCTCGGCTGGCCCGGGCCCGCCTGTCGTGGCCTTCTTCCCCTTCGCCCCGACTCCTCTCTCCGCGGCAAGACAGCACCGCGCGCCTCCGTGGCGCGCATGCGGCGGCCGCCGCAGTGCCGCCCGCCGCCATGGTGGAAAAGCACTGCGAGCCGACGCCATCCTCGGATCCACCGCCTCGCCACGGTTGGCGCCACCGCCCCGGTTTCTCCCGCCCGTCGACGGCCGGCCACGTGGCGCCGATCTTACCGCCTCCCCCTCGCGCGTGAGAGGCAAAAGTGGAGGAGACCGCGGGCGTGGGCGTCTGCACGTCACGCACGCATGCGCCCGGCATTAATGCCGCGTCACCCCTCCTGCCTCGCCACTCGCTCCGACGCGACCTGCGGAGCCGCCATTGCCGCCTCCTCCGAGCATGTTTATAAGGCAGCGGACCCCCATTGAGTTCCCTCTCCGCCTCTCCGTTCATCGAAGGTAACGGGCATTTCATGCCCGTAGCCGGCGAGCTTGTTCTCCCAACTCCGCAAACCGACTTCCCACTGTTTACTTGTCCCAGGCCAAATTCCTTGAGCTAGGATCGTCTCCGAGCGCCGCGGCTTCCCGCCTCGTCCGAGCTCCTCGTTGCACGTGGTCCGCGCGCCGCTGAGCTTCCCGAGCCGCGGCTGCTCGACGCCGACCTATCTCCGACCTCCTCGGCCCTTGAAGACCGCGTCACCGTCTTCACCATAACGCGAGGATCGCGTTTGACACTCACCAAGCTCCCGACCTTCCTCACCGCCGCCACCGTCGTCCCCGATTTCACCGCTCGACCTCGCCGACCCACCTCAAGGGAATAAATTGCCCTATAGAGGTAGGCAAAGCCTCCCGCTCTCTTGGCTATCGCGTTAACTCTCTTCTCCTCCCAACTCCTGGCCACAAGCTCGAGCCTCGGCTCGCAGCGCGGTTGAGTTTTCTCGATTTTATTTCGGTCCGCGGTGGGCCCACCACCCGCCATCGCATTCTCGAATCACACGATCACGCCCCACCCACCGCCGTGAGACATCTAAGCAAGGACCGCACTGACATGTGGACCCCATGAACAGTAACCGGACCCACATGTCAGTAGCACAGAAAACCGAAAAGTAAATAAAAATGGAAATTAAAATGAATCAAGGCAGGCAGGGCCCTACATGTCAAAATTTAGTAATTTTTGGATTTGACTAGAACCGAAAACTTTGACTGCTTATAACTTCTTCATTTTAGCTCCAAATTGAATGAAACAAATTTCTAAATTCGTTTAAATTCAAGATCTATCTAATGGAACCAGAACCCTAATTTTTGAGTTCATTGGAATTTCTGGTGATATTTTATTGATTGGTTATTTTTCTTTTATTTGGGTATTCCGTACGATTAAATAGCCTACGAGGCTCAAGAGGAAGATATCGAGGCAGCAGCACAAGAAGCACCAGACCACCAAGAAACCGACCCCTGTGACCAAGGCGAGTCAATACTTTGATCATGTTGAACCTACGTTTTACAGAATTACTTTTGTTTAAATTATCAAATTGCATGCTGATATGTTATATGCAAATACATGATAATTTAAGATTCTAGTTATATCCCATTGTGTACTTGGTTAATATTACCCCTCCTTTGGAATATTTGAACATGTGAACATTGTCGCCCTAGCACAAATTATAATAGTAACCTTTCGGAAATAAGTCCGTAATTATATGCCATGCGTAGTATTGTTTAGATATTCATGGCGCGAGCGCCAAGCATCACTTTTAATCCCGAGAAAAATTGGTTGGGCAATCATGGTGGTAATGACCGATGTATGTTGATTATGGTTATTTTATATTCCCAAAACCTCAACATGCTTAATATCTGGGCGGATGGTTGGGGTATGGTGCGATGGTGCACGAGTGTGGTTTGTGGTAGAACCGCCTGATACCACTAAGGACTGAATCTTGTCATGCCAACCCGTAAAAGCAGTACAACCACAAGTCCAGAAATACAACTTGGCTAAGTAGACTTATCGAAATCCCGGACTCATCTCACCGGGTAGTGGATTGATGGGGTTATGCTATGGCAAGGGGCGAAGGGACACCGGTGGGGTGAAGTTTTCCCGCTTTCCTAACGTTGCGGAAGTAGGAGCCCGAGCTGCGTTAGAGTCCGGGAAAACATCCCGCGCACAGATGGGACCCATCGCAAATGGGCGGTCACCCATAATGTGAGATGGAGAAAGGACTAGATACTTTGAAAAGTCACTGTGATGGTCTGCTCAACCACATGTCTAAGGAAACGTGTGGGGCAACGAGTTGATTATCTCTTGTGGTGAAAGTGTACAAACTCGCAGAGTCAAAACTATTCGAATAGCCGTGCCCACGGTCATGGGCGAATATGGGAACTTAATCGATATAGTTCATTTTAAAAACATTGGCAATCGGGATGGAAACCGGAAGGCGAAGGATCGCCTCGTTTGTAATTGTCTCGGTGTCGTCCCAGTGGTAAGTTAAGCGGTATGTAACGAAAGATGCTATATGGCGCAGAAGCCATGTAACGGTGGATGGAATCTGTGTCAACTATAAGATCAACTTACTTTATAAACAAAAAGTTTTGAGTTTAAAATTGCTAGGTTTCAGGAATTTTTATAATTGTATTCAAAAGCACTCTCCGCAAAATAAAATGAGCCCAAGCCATCCTTTGATTAGCCTTGCATGCTAAATATTGCATTCCGTGTGTTAACTTGCTGAGCACGGGGTCGGAGTGCTCATTCTCGCTCTTGCGATACAATTCAGAAACAGGAGTTCAAGAACACTACGCCTACGAGGAGGCCCCCGCCAACATCGACGGAAGCAAAGACGCTAATTAAGGCGTAGGCCTCGGTGGTTAGGCATAGACAAGTAGACCCTAGGCGTTGTGTACATTTATGTTGCCGGGACCCTGGTGGCATATATTGTACACATTACCCTACTGGCCGCTTGCCTGTGGATTTGGGTTTGCTTTTCTTTGTGTTTTCATTGTGCGTATTTGTAATAATGACATTTGGCCTAGTCGGCCCTTTTGTAAACTATCACCCGACGGTGTATTTCAGTTTATGTAATATAATGGATGATTATGCGATGTATGAAATGATTCAGCAATGTACCTGTGTGCACTAACTACTGATCCAGGGATTAGTGCAGTGAAACACAGTAAGATTCGGATTGAAAAATCCGGGTCTCACACATTCCTAGGGGCCCCCTACTCCGGCTCTCATTTTTCAACTTTCCACGTTTTTTATGGAACATTTGTGCTTTCAATTTAAATTCGGAACAAATTTGAATATTTGTATTTGAATTCGTATTTGAATTCGGAACAAATTTGAATTTAAATTTGAATGTTATGTGATGAACTTTGTGCTTTCAATTTAAATTCGGAACAAATTTGAATTTAAATTTGGATGTTATGTGATGAACTTTGTGCTTTCAATTTAAATTCGGAACAAATTTGAATTTAAATTTGAATATTCGTATTTGAATTCGTATTTGAATTCGGAACAAATTTGAATTTAAATTTGAATGTTATGTGATGAACTTTGTGCTTTCAATTTAAATTCGGAATAAATTTGAATTTAAATTTGAATATTCGTATTTGAATTCATATTTGTGCTTTCAATTTAAATTCGGAATAAATTTGAATTTAAATTTGAATATTCATATTTGAATTCTGAACAAATTTGAATGTTATGTGATGAACTTTGTGCTTTCAATTTAAATTCGAAACAAATTTGAATTTAAATTTGAATATTCGTATTTGAATTCATATATTTAAATCATCCCTCATTGTGAAATCATAAATATTTTATTGTGTATTGTGCTTTTGTCCCATACATATGCATATAGTGTGTGAGAAATAGAAGTAATTGAGAAGTAGGGGCCTGTTTTGAGGGCTCCTGTTTGCAAATCTTGACCAAACAGGGCCCTCAAAAGTAGGGGGAGCCCTCAAATGAAAAGTAGGGGCCCTGTTTTGAGGACTACTGCTGGAGTTGCTCTAATCCAAGACCTGTGGCGGGGCAGTTAGGTATGAGATACCCTTTGCTCCAGCCAGACCCCAAATCCTCATCTCCTCATTGACAAAAGTCAAGAGGGTCCTAACGTCCGGCACAACCCCATCAAAGACGCAGCGATTGCGAAGATTCCAAAGAGACCAAGCCCCCAAAATAATGATGGAGTTAAGGCCTTGCCGGACCTGACCATGAACTGCGTTGTGTGATCTGGACCACCAATCTTCAAAGGAGAGCTCATCCAGCTGAGGGGAAAGATTTTGTAATCTGACCTTTTGAAGCAAGTCAAACCAAAATTGGCGGGCAAACACACATGAGATCAAGAGATGGTTAATGGTTTCCTCCTCTTGGTCACAAAGCAGGCAGCGGGGGAGTGTTGCAATCCTCGGCGCGCCAGACGGTCTCGCAGTCCAGCATTTATTGCGTGCAGCCAGCCACATAAAGAAACGACATTTATTTGGGACCCAAGTTCTCCAAATTCGCTCCCAAGGTCTAAATTCAATGCCTCCCTGAAAAAAGCCTTCATAAGCTGATTTTGCTGAATAATTTCTATTGGCAGTGAAGCGCCAAATGTGTTTATCTTCTAAAGCGGGCTGCAGCTCCACCTGAGAGAGGAGATCCCAGAGGTCCAAAAAATCAACAATAGCTCCGACCGTCATTGCTCCTATCAAATCCGCAGTCCAGTTGTGGCCCGTGAGTGCCTCTCTCACCGTGCCTCCTATCAAATCCGCTTTGGTTAAGAAGTGGCCAGTTGCTGCTTGTGTCTATTGCCGAACTTACCATGGTGTAATTTTGGATATTTGGTGCCAAGCCAGCAAGTTAGATATAAATGTGATTATTTAGACGCCCCACAAATAAACTTTCCGAAGCCATGGTCTCATTTTCTTCCTTTCTTTTCCTTATCATTTCTAGACCTGTACTTGTGCACCTGAAAATTGATTGTTTGTGACCTTTCAGTGTTTCTACTATATGAAGCTAATAGTCAAGATTCGATAAGTATGACTAATATGCTCAGCTGTTCACTGATGGCATGTACATCTAATTTGCTTGTTGTTCCCTTTTTTTATTGTTGTTGAAACATACGAAAAACATGGACCTAGCTGTTCTCTGACAAATTATTCCTTCTGAAGAAGATTAATTAGTATATGGTTACAACTCACAGCATTGTTTAATAGAAAACAGAAAAAATGGTTAGTGCCTTCATATATCTTGTATAAATGTAAAAACACAAATGCTTAGATCTTTTCCTTCCCAGCATAAAACAGAAATGGCCGTCGGCATGCCATGACCTGGATTGTTACACAACACACAAAAAGTCTGCATAATCATCGGTAGACAAACCTGCAACTGCCAACAACCAAATGCAAAACTCAGATCTTAAATCTTAAGAAAGAATATCAAGCCAATAATGGCCAGCCAGCCAGCACAATGAGAACAGCTTGACCAGGATGCAAGCTGCAAACCATAATAATAGCGCAATACTACAAAAAGAATCCGAGAAAGAATCCAGGCACCAATTAACTACAAATGTACGCCTGTTCCTTGTTTTGTAGAGCTCCAAATGGCATCGGCATCCATCGCTTTCGTGCTGCAGCACCTGACTCTGCACGGCTCTTCTCATCGCCGGCGATCAAGCTGATGGTGGGCCCAGCGACAGGTCAGTTTCTCCTAACGCTAGTCGAGACACGTCGGCGTCTAACTATCTAGTGTCCGTTGACCATTTCTCGTTTCTTTTGCTCATTTGGAGAGGCAAAGGAAGAGGCATGACGGCGTTTTCTCTCCTGTTGGTTTGCTTTCCGCCCGTGGCGTCTGCGTGCGTCGGTGTCGACGGCGACCGTGCAGCCGCTCGACGGCAACGGCTAGCTGGCTTGCCTTCTCATTCGTTTCTTCCCATCCTTCTTCTCATTGTGCTAGCTGTAGAATCTGTAGATCTGAGTTCGTCTAGTTCTAAGAGAGAAATTGCAAGTTATCACGTACAAGAAGAGGACGTAAGGAGGGAAGGTGCCTGCTCTTAAAATCGGAGAATTATATGAACTGTCCGTCCAACTCAAGCGTCAGATCCGTAATTTTTAAGTGTGGTTTCGTTCGTTTCATATGTGCCTCTAACAGCACATCCGAATTCTTACCCATTTGGGTTCAGATAACCTTTGCAAGACCATACTTGCTGCTAGTGCTTATTATCGAGCAAGGACACCAGAATTTTTACTAGAAGTGCAAGAGTAACACAAAGTTCACGAGACATTTGTTGGGGCTGGAAACCTACCTCCTTTAGCCTTTGGAAACATGGTGCTAGCAATTGAGAAACATGAATACAATATCCCTCTCTCTTTCAAGTGAGTAAGCAGCGAAACAAGCAATACAATATACACAAGTTTGACATAGTGACCTCTTCGAGGAGGAGTAAATAACCACGTATCAACACGATCCACTCCCAAATCTTCTATTATTACCAATAATGGGTACAAGGGATTTTCTCTAAGAGCAAGTACAATAATGCAGACTAGGTCGCCTCTAGCGAAATCCACGTCAACATAATCCTATGTGGAAGAGAGAGAAAAGAGGAGAGAGAGGCAAGCTGCCCCTTATATAAGAGGTAACCTCTAGCACATCATACGAGGAGAGAGAGAGAGACAAGCTGCCCCTCATGCAAGAGGTGACCCCTGATATAGTTATGCAAGTATTAAATGTTTGAGTACTTTAGTAGAGGTAACATCTACTCAACTTATTGTATTAGCTATTTTCACCATGAGCCACGTGTACTCTTTTTGCTTATTTGACTAGTCCTAGAGGTAGCAGCCACCTCTTCTATTAAACTTGCTCTAAAACTTATATAGGTAGCAGCAGCACTAGCACCATCAAGATAAAACCTTAGCATTAACAACAACATCAATCTCACTTAACAAGAACTTAACTATTTTAGCCAGACAGAGAAGCAGTGTTCCCATCCCGTTCGGATTTCAGATCATAAGTAGCAAACCACATATCTAAATTGCATGAAACTTGACAAGAATGTAGATCAACGAGTCCCTAAAGCTATCAAAATCTCAACCAAATTGGACACAATTTAGGGCCTGTTTGTTTCAGCTGTAGATTCTGAGAAGTAGCTGGTGAGTATCTAGCTAGTCAGAATCTGGAGAAGCTGGATAACCCCAGCTTCTGGCTACTAGTTCATTTTTGGATTCTGTAGCTTCTGGCTACTTAGAATCTGGATGAAAATCTGGACTGTTTGGGGTAGCTGCAGATTCTGGAAGTAGCTGCAGCTGCCAGAAGTTAAAACAAATAGGCCCTTAATCCCTCGAACTACCCATCTACCAAGACTGTGCGACCACCTGAATTGATAATGATTAAGTAAATTGTTTCTCCACTCAACCAATACTCAAAGCTAACCGTCAAATCACGAAGTTATGACTTGTAGAATGAACTGGCCCTGCTCGTTTCAGCTTCTGACTTATTTTTTCACTATTTATAAATTTCATCTTTTTCTGAACTTTGGGCTTTTTTTTAGCTTTTTTGCCGGTTCTTTTTTTCCCGTATTCGTTTGCATTGTCTGTGATGAACTAGCATATTTTTCTATTTTAAACTTTTTAAAATTTAATTACACTAAATAAGGCACCTTCAGCTATAGTAAAATTTCAGCCGTTACAGTGCAATTCCAGCCATAAGCCACAGCTTTTCAGCCCAACCGAGCGGCCCCCCTATGTATCGGTGTGAGTACAAGAGGGTTAGAGTTTAGTCTCACCTTGCCAATTAAGGGAAAGAATCACAGGTATATAAAACCTTGGGTGTCCAAAGGTAACAAACTTTGGTTAATTATTTTGCATGAGTTAATTTAGAAAATGCAAATAGATTGCTATATGTGCGTGGTCTATCCCGTGTGAGGCTAGGCCTAAGCTTATTTGGATTGTAGGGCGTTACACTGACCAAATCTATGTTCCATCCAACCACGTCTAACCCTAAGACCGTGAACTCGATGAATATTGCAAAGGAAAAATATTGATTTGAAAAAGAGCTTCAATTCTCATTGTAGCATCTTCTCTTGTTGGCCAGTGTATGTGTGTTTTGGTTCCTCAGTCTTGCTTAGGCCTGGGCAAAATACCGCTACCGTTACCGTGCACCGAATTACCGGACGAACCCGAGTACCGATCCCAAATTCGGATAGCGATTCTGATTATCCGAAATTAGTTTGGGTAATTCGGGTAATATCCCCCGGTACCCGAACTACCCGAATTATCTGTAAATTACCCAATTGTCGTAAATTACGAATTGTCGGAAATTGTCATAAATTACCCGAATTGTCAGAAATTACGAATTGTTCAGTAAATTACCCGAATTGTCGGAAATTAGCTGGTTTCTCTGTAATTCGGGTATACCCAACCAATTATCGGTGCCGAAATGCGGGTAGTGTTTTTGGGGCTAATATCGGGTAGCAGTTTTCATTACCCGAACTACCCGACCCGAAAAATTCGGGTAACCCGAACGCCCAGGCCTAGTCTTGCTGTCTCAATCACAGGCCACAAACTATAGCAGCTGAATAGGCCATATTTTTTTGAACTACCACTTATGGTTTTTAATTATAACTTATTAGTCTAATAAATAGTAATTGTTGAAAGAAATCAAATCTGAAAAATAGCTGAAAAGCAAATCAAATCTGAAAAATAGCTGAAAAGCCGAAGAGAATGAGACCTCCAGGAGGCAAGAACTACGCTTTTTTTTTCTCGCATCTCGTCTGTTTTTTAGAGGAATCTCTTCTCACAGCTGATTACAATGGGCTTATTCTACTCAGGTTCAGGAACACATCGGCAGTGGGCTAAAATCAAACTAAAATATATCTATACAATACATAGCCCAACACGGCAGAAAGCCCACTCAACTCAAGTCAGTCTTCGATTTACATATTTACCCCTCTCATCTTACGTATTTTGCATTTCACGCCTAAAACGAGGCCGCTCCCTGCTCTTCCCACAAGGAGGCTATTTGCAAACTACCGTTGGGTGTACTGGTTGTGCTGATCTTTTTTTCTTTTGGTTCGCGTTAGATCATCCCCAAGAAGAATCGCAATGAGATCTACAAGTACCTCTTCCAAGGTCGCCTCACCACTCCTTGATTCTTTTCAGTTCCAGAACAAATCGATTGCAAAAATGAGAGCAAAGTGGGATTATTGCAATGAATAATATTTGCAGTAGTTGACAGCTAATGCATTTGTATTAAGTAAAGGAAATTCAGGTTTGTAACTGTGCTAGCGTAATTCTCGGCTTTTGATCTCAAGAGCCTGGTTTCTTAATGAAAGTCTGCAATACTTGATACCAGTATATCACAATTGGAAAAAGAGTTACATAAATTTCACCCTACAGTTTCATTTGCTTACTAACATTTCTGCTTGTGTATCCAACTGGCAACATGCAAGTACACAAAAGACTTTTTCATCTTCTCATTTCCTTTTTTTTTGTAACAAGGGAAAGCGCTCTGCCACATTCCATCAATAGAGGAGAGAAAACAACAGCAATCCAAGATGAACAAGCCACCTCTTACACACCAAAACAACAGTACCTACAATCTAAGTATGTGTTTGGTTCATGGGACCATGGGGATGGGATGGGCGGTCCTCGTTCAGAGCTTTGGTTGGTTGAGTCGGTGGGATGGGGATATCCTCTAGGAATATTCATATGCTCTCAAATTGGGGATGATCCTATCCCCAAAAATGAGGATGGTGAGGATGAAGTGGGACAGTGGTGATGTGTAGGCCCGTCCTAAAAAATGGGTTGGATCCATCCCGCCCCACCATGACTCAACAAGCAGAAACAGGGGACCGTCCGTCCGTCCCTAAAAAATGGGTTGGATCCATCCCGTCCCACCATGACTCTGAACCAAACACACCCTAAATAACGAGCCACCAAAACCAAGCCACCTGAGCTACTCTATTGTAGTTGCACCACAGATGAGACACATAATTTGCTCATCTCAACTCACCTTAATCACCCACCTCAATAGAAAGCTAAAACATAAAGCCACCACACCAGCAACAAGATCACACCTATCACTTACCCTTCTACTTATTTGGTCCACACTAAGCTGCCAGAATCACACTAGGTGGAAATGAACCGCTCAAGGCTTCTTTGCATCTATCTATGGCATCCTCATCCACTCCATCATCCTTTCCAATAATGCCCAACTTCTTCATCCACAAATATTGTGCCTTCTGATTCATATCAAGATGCCTAATTGTTGCTTTGGAGGCCGGGGAAGCTTTCTGTCGAAGGATAAGCTATTTAGATGATTTCCTAACCTTTGGACCTTCCACCCTTGGGTCCGATGATCAAATAGGTGAACACCTTGATGAGAGAACTTGAGACACAATCTCTGGATTTGGCTCAATATGAGGGATGGTTTCAGCCTGCAAAGATTCCACGTGGTCCTTCTTCAGCAAGAAGGGTTCCTCCACCGATTCCAATGTAGACGAGGATGCATCATCAATTGGTGTAGGCATCTTGGTTGATGATTCTCCAGGAGAAGGCCGGTAGAGAGCATGTCAATAGGCAACATGCTTGACATGGTCGAAGGTTCCCCAACAACTTCAACATCTTGAGGCACCATAGTACTAATAGGTAATAAACTTGAAGACTTCACACTGGGCATACTTTTATGTCACAATTGAGAGCACCATCAAAGGCGAGGGTGGTGAGGGCATCTTTTGGAGCAACGAAGGTAAGTCCTTAGCACTATGAGTTAGTGTTGGAGATGAGTGCCTCAAGTTCTCCAAGGAAGGACCAGCACCAGCACCACCACCTCCTGAGACATCTAAGAGAACCTGGATATGTATCTCCTTCCACGATACTTGGAACTTATCACATATCACACGAGCAACTTCCATTACAGAAACAGGCATGCTAGAAAAGGAGACTAACATAGAGCAATGATATGTAGTGCTAGCAGTCAATGATGGAGGTGAAGTCGTAAAGGGATGCACCATTAAGAGTGTGGCAGAGCACCCTGAGAGGGAAAGAGGGCACCAACGAGCAAGGTGCCCAATGCCCCAACACCGAAGACAACAAGGCTAGTTATTGCAGGCCACAACCTGATGGTCTGAAGCGAGGCAATTGAAGCACTTGCCGTGCAACCTTGATGAAGGATGCAACTTGGACACCCGTTGGCCTAAGGGATCTTGAGCAAAGCATGGGTTCAGACAATCTACAGCTTGGTGGCCGGTGGAAAACTAATTGAAACACTTGTCATTCAACTTGCCTCGCAAAGGAGGCTCCTTAGCCATTGGATGGGAAAGACATTCGATGTTCTGCGTGGTAGGACACCGACCTCTCTTGCTAACCTGAGTCCACCCTTTAGAGGCAGAGCCTAGCAGTGGACTTGTTTGCTCTCCACTTCCAATGCCAATCTCAGAAGAGACCATCAAAAAATTGGTAGGGGCACTTCATCAAATAGCTTACGTCATTATATGAGAGGGGTGGAGAAGCTGCCGAAAAGAGGGCAAACTAGTGAAGGAAGTCTGAGGTTGGTGGAGAAGCAACGTGAAAGTGGGTTGAAGGTGGCGGTGTGGAGGGTGTCGGCACTGGAGAGGCTAAGGCAACCGGGTGGAGTTGGGCAGTGATACGTAGCTCAGTGGTGAAGAGAACAAAGTGGAGCTGGGATTGCGCTAGGCTTGTGGTGGCCAAGGACAATGACGAGTGAGGTGGGCAGTGAGAGGGGATAAGGCCGGGTCGCTCAAATCCACCGCACTCGGTCACCTCATCTCCCTGGTCTTTAGGCGCCTGGCTCAGGTGGCCATTTGGGCGACGGCACTGCCACCTCCGATTTGAGATTCCCCTCCTCTAAATTGGGCCATGGAGGGTGCTTGTGGGGCAACAACTAGAAGACGCACAAAGATCCGAGAGCAATCAGTGAGTTTTTCTTGGTCTCTCGCGCAGCTTGCATTTGTGAGCTCATCGGGAACTCAGTAATTCTCGCTGGAGAGGCTTCCATTGATCTGTGGTGTGGGCATTCTTGGTTGCTGGTGTTGTCTGCACCGAGTTCCTCTCTTGGCATTTGCACATTCATACGCAGTGTGCTATGGTTTTGCAACACCTCGATTTGCTTCATCCGGTTGGGTGATTGTGTTGGCTTTGAGCGGCATCTAGCAGCATCTCAACTTCACAAATTGGTGAGTTCGATCTATGAAGTTGGGCTTTTTATCTCCAATTACCTCTAGGGTGATATCCTGATACTCCCGGTGATTGGTTTTCTGGGACTTCATCTCTCCGACGAGCCTAGCCCCTTTTTCATCTCAGTGGCTTAGATTGCCACTACACTGTGAGCTGATATTTACTTCTTTTACTTTTATTGTGTATTAGTGTGCTGTGCTAGATCATCTGTTTATTATCTCTGATATTTGATTGTTAATTGGCATTGGGAGAACTATAGCATGATAGATTGTGAACTTTTGATTGCTCGATGAGGATATCTGTCAAAATTGAAGTCACAGTGATATTCCAAATTGATTATGCTAGTTTGATTCATCACATGCTATTTGCCTACTTCTGTGGTGTGTATTCGATAGCTCTGTCAATTGCATTTGTTCAGTTTCTGCTTAGTTCTGCTTACTGTTGTTTTAGGCTCTATCAAAATACAGTTAATTCTGCATTGCCAAAAATATATGTTTAGTCTGCAGTAACTTATATCTATTCTAGTGCCTGATTTCTACTGAAATATACTATTTCTACATGCTCTTGACATTGATACTTCATTGAGGTTATGTTCAATTAATTAAACTAGCAGAATCTTTACAGGCTTGTCATTGTGATAATTGAAAATTTGACAAGAGTGGTAAAAGGCAATTTTTTCTTTAACTTGTGCAACTCCTCCCTAAGAGCAATACTGCAATTTTTAATCTGTGCATTATGTAGATTTTAAATGCCCACATATGTGTTTTATTAAGCCTATTACCATATGTCAATGATATGAATCGTGTATCTGTTTTGTGAAATAATACATTTCCTTTCATGTCATTTTCATATTGTTGTATATGTTCTTTCTTGTGCTTGATTATAATTGGAATTAAAATGGAAATATTGCTAAATCCACTTAATTTCCCACAATCCAGAAAACCAGTATTTGTTGAAATGGCTTCATCTTCTGATTTTGTTAAACTGGAAGTCTTTGACGGTGTGAACTTTAAGCATTGGCAAGCTAAGACAAAGTTGCGTTTGGTTGACCTTAAATTATTTTGAGTCATCTCGGATCCTCCCATGCTTCCTTTGGAAGGCAAGGATAAAGCTCGTTGGGAGGATGCGAACCAATCTACTTTGGCTCGGTTGTTGGCCGTCTTGTCAAACCGGCTTTTTGATGTTTATGTCAACTTCATGGAGGCGAAAAAGTTATGGGATGAGATGAATGAAAAGTATTCAAAAGGGATAATGGAATTGAGTCTTTCATTACTACAATTACTTGAATTACAAGATGGTAGAGGGACGATCGGTGATGGAGCAGCTTCATGAGCTACAACTCCATGTACGTAATTTAAATCAGTACGACTATCTCCTACCAGAGAGTTTTCAAGTAAATGTAATATTGGCCAAGTTACCGCCTTCATGGTTAGACTTTGTGACCGCTCGGAGGCATGTTAAGGAGCACGTGATGATTAATGAATTATCAGGTGCGATTAATGTGGAGGAGCGTGCTAAGACCAGCAGTGATGAGAAGTCCCATGTCCAAGCCACCAGGTGGAAGTCAAGAACTTTAAGAGTAATGGGAAGAAAGTCAAGAATCATCCCTAGAACAAACCTAAGACCCAGCTAATGAAGAAGAAGATGATGATCTTTACCTGTTATGTGTGTGGCAAGGAAGGCCATAAGGCCAGCAAGTGCCGTGATTGTAAAGACAAGGGACCATCTCTAGATCAGCAAAAGAGTAAGGCAGAAGCCAATGTGGCTATAGCCAGTCCCGTTTCAAATGGGTATGTACCTCAGGCCTTTATGGCAAATTCATCAATTGATTGGTAGATTGACACAGGTGCAACTAGACATATCTGTGCTGATCGTTCGTGTTTCTCTTCATTTCAGGGTAACGCTGGTGGCTCCGTCCTAATGGGCAACAGTGCCACTGCTATAGTATATGGGATTGGTAAGGTCTGCCTGAAGCTCACTTTTGGCAAAACGCTCATCCTTGGAGACGTACTGTTTGTGTCTGCGATGTCCTGTAATCTCATCAGCAAGTCCATGCTTTGTAGGTAAGGAATAAAGCTTGTTTTTGAATCTAATAAGGTCATGTTGACCAAATTTAGTACTTTTGTGGGAAAAGGCCATGAAAGCGGAGGCATGTTCCACTTATCTATTCTTGATTTTAATAATCCAAACATTTTTAATGTTATTCATTGCAATAAAGTTCATGATATTTGGTACTCTCGTTTATGTCATGTAATTTTGAAGCTATAAAGCGATTAAGCAAAATGAGTTTAATTCCAAATTATAAGCATAAGAAGGACTCAAAGTGTGAAGTATGTGTGCAAGCAAAGCAGCCTCAGAAACCTTTCTATAGCGTTGAGAGGCGAGACACTACTCTACTTGAGCTAATACATTCTAATCTTTGTGAAATAAATGGCATTTTGACTAAAGGTAGCAAGTGTTATTTGTTCACTCTCATCTATGATGTGACTAAGTATTGTTATGTTTACTTTCTTAAGTTGAAAAATGAAGCACTAGAATATTTTAAAATATACAAGGATGAGGTGGAAAATCAACTAGAAAAAAATCAAACGGTTGAGATAGGACCAAGGAGGTGAATACATCTCTAAGGAATTCTCCTAGTTCTGTGAAGAAGATGGAATCATTCATGAAGTTACTCCATCATATTCTCCCCAATCAAATGGAATAACTGAACGAAAGAACTGCACTCTTTGTGACTTGGTGAATGCCATGCTACAGAGTTCAGGTATGTCGGACTCATAGTGGGGTGAAGCAGTTCTCATAGCTAACTATGTCCTAAATAGGGTGCCTCTCCACAATAGCAAAGAAACAGCTTATGAAGGATGGAAGGAGAGAAAACCGAACATGTCCTTTCTTCGTACTTAGGGCTGTCTTGCAAAAGTGCATGTGCATTTACCGAAGAAAAAGAAACTTAGTCCTAAGACTGTTGATTATGTCTTTGTAGGATATGCCCATCACAGCACAGCGTACATATTTCTAGTGGTCAAATTCAAGATTAGCGATATCGCTAATATTGTCCTTATAGAATCTCATGATGTAACGTTCTTTGATAATGTGTTTCCTATAAGATCAAATGAAGTAATATGTTTTTGTGGCTAAAGGGCAAGAGAGGAAATTATGTCACTTGGTTAAATCCTTATACGGTCTAAAAAAGCTCCCAAGCAATGACATGAGAAATTCGATAATATGTTGACTTCGGTCAGCTTTTGTGTAAACGAAGTCGATAAGTGCGTATATTATCAATTCAGTGTGAGTGAAGGTGCCATCCTCTGTCTTTACGTAGATGACATACTACTGTTCACGATCAACATGGATGTAATCAATAAAACTAAGTTGTTCCTCTCCCAGAACTTTGATATGACAGATCTTGGTGAAGCTGATGTTATTCTAAACATCAAGCTATTAAAGGGTGAGAATGTGATTACTTTAATACAATCTCATTGTGTGGATAAGATCCTGAACCACATTGGATTCATGGATGTTAAGCCTATAGCCACACCCTATGATCCAAATATTAAGCTACATAAAAACACTGGACATGGAAAATGCCAGTTTAAATATTCACAAATAATTGGATCCTTAATGTATTTAACTAGTGCAACGAGGCCTGACATCTCATATGTTGTAAGCAGATTGAGACAATACACGGCCAATCCAGGAGATGATCATTGGACAGCACTAGAGAGAGTACTTAGGTATCTAAAAGAAACCAAGAATTTGGGTATATATTATTCTGGCCATCTAGTAGTCCTTGAGGGATTTAGTGACTCTAACTGGATCAGTGACTCGGACAATATGAAGGCTACGAGTGGTTATGTATTCACTCTAGCAAGTGGGGCTATTGCGTGGAAGTATTTAAAACAGACTATCCTTACACGGTCTACCATGGAGACTGAGCTAGTAGCGCTTGACTCAGCAATAGTAGAAGCGGAATGGCTCAAAGAGCTTCTTTTCAACCTACCGATATTGGAAAAGCTAATACCAGCTGTCTTAATCTACTGTGATAACTAAACCATTCTAGTTAAGGTGAAGATTAGAAAAGACAATATGAAGTCCTCAAAACACATTAAGAGGCAACTTAAGTCAGTTCAATATGCCACGGAGACTGGTGTAGTCGCTACGGAATACATCCAGTTTGAAAGGAATCTAGCTGATTCTTTCACTAAAGGAATGGCGCATAAGGTCATTCTGGCAGCATCAAAGGGAATGGGGCTCATACTCGTTTGATGGTCTTGAACAGTGGTAACCTATCCTAGAAGAACGGAGATCCCATGAACTAGGCTCTAGGAAAATAAACAGTGAAAGATTGAGAGTACACCTTAGAGTCCCATTAGCTACAGTACTCTAAACTGTATGGCAAGTTGAGCGATAGCTCTTAATAAATTTGATGCTTTGTATGGCAATGGGAGCTGTCCTATAGAGTTCCCTGAAGAATTCACCTAAGTGAGTATGATCATGGGTCCATGATCAAAAGAAAGTCTAGGTATGCTTTCTTAAATACTCATGAAAAGATACGGGAACATGACCGTAACATTCCACCCGAGAGGTGCGGTCCAAGCTGCCCTGTACAAAGTGCAGCATGAGTGAAATCTCTCACACCAAGACACTGGATTAAGGCTTAGTCCTCTTTTGTCTGTGTAGAGTCATAACTTTTGCTGCTAGGCATTGGGATCAAACCCGCAAGGTACCCTTTGTCAAATAACTGTATATCAAACAAAGCTACCTCAATCCTATTCGAGATGTCACAAATTGCGGAAAATTGGTGGGGGTTGTTGGGCAAAAAAGGAATTTCCCTCTATTTTTAAAATAAAAGAAAAAGGAAAAGGAAATCCTCCCAGCCCCACCTATAAGGAGGAGAGGGTTTAAGGCCGGGCCACTCAGATCCGCTGCCCTCGGTCACCTCATCTCCATAGTTTTTAGGTGGCCGTTTGGGCGACGGCACCACTGCCTCCAATCTGAGATTCCCCTCCTCCTCCTTTAAATCAGGCCATGGGACGGTGCTCGTGGATCATCAACCAGAAGACGCACACAAATCCGAGAGCAATCGGTGAGTTTTCCTTGTTCTCCCGTGCAGCTTGTGATGCGGATATGCACATATCTTGTAATTTTAAGTTAAATATATTATTTAACTAGAAGAAATTATTGAGCAATATTAAATATTATCAGGTGAACTCATTCCTAAATAAAATAAATTTTGATTTACATGTGAATTGGTTACTACTTTAGTTGAGTTTAGGTTGATGAGTGAAGTTGGTGTCCGGTGGGAGGTGTGGAAGGAAGGGCACCAAAAGAAGACTGCCTGCGGAGCTAACAAAAAAAAAAGAAAACCGAATCAATACATGGTTGCATGTAAAGTATGCCGGTGCATGGAACATGGGCATGAGCATGCATGCAGTCGAAGCCCCGGGAGCTTGCCACAGCCGAGTGAACAAGCTGCTGCATGCATGGCTGTGGTGAATGTGCATGCATGCGGCTGGAGGGAGATTGATCCATGCATGCAGCAAATGCCAAGGAGCTAAAGGCCATATTGTTTATCAGGCCTAAAGTGCAAGGGAAATAAGGTCCAATCTCATGGAAGAGCATGGCACCAGGAGTTAAACCGAAAGCCAAGTCCAAGACCAAGCTATCAGGCTTGCGTGCCAAGCCTCATGACCGAATCCACTTGGGTTGGTTTTTATCTCATTTAACATTGTGTCCAAATTGGTGGTGTTGTATGAGTCGATAGGAATTTGAGTTGGTTTGTCTAAACTGAATTGGTATTGGACTCGGCCCTAGGCCGACTTAATCCAGCTAGCCTAAGTTCTTTTTGTGTGCGCACGCCAAGGAGGGTGGGGTTGCCCATAAGTAGCTGCCACCTCTATCATTATAAGGGGACTAGATATTATAAGATAATAGATTAATTTGTTTTGCTTCTTTATGATGGTCGAATCAGCCATGGGAGATTCGAGTGTTTTGCTAATCAAGATCGTTTAACCTTTCTACTGGTAATTGGGAGCGTGATAGGGCTTCGCTTGGTGGTCGTGAAGTCCAGCGCGTGTGTTCTTGCGAATTAAAGAGTGTTCATTCTTGCATTGGTAATGGAGGATCACTATGATTCAAGAGGCTATACATGAGTATCTTAATCCTATGTTGAGAAGATTGGGCGACCTATATCATCTTGGTATCAGAGCACGGTTTCCTTAGTAGGATTATTTACCCTAGCTTTAGATTAATTTATCTTTGTTGTCCTTTTATTTCTTATAGTCCATAAACTGAAAATTGCAACACAAAAAATATCCAAACCCTAGTTTCAATCTATTATTTCTAGTAAGTTTTGTTAAGATTTCATCCATTAGAATTTTTGTTTAAGTGCTAATCATCGTGTTCTTTTGCGTAGCTTAATCGTTGTGTCCACATAAACCTTAGAAAATTTTTGCTAGTTGAATCCCTCAATTAGCACCCAAAAAAATTGTATCTACCAAGATATTGCTACTCGGCCTAGACTCTCACGCCATCTTTGATGTGGCCGAATAGTGTTGCTAGATTAGCAACCTACTCCCCATGTGCAAGAGTTTGGCTCCAAGCCTCTTTGTTCCATCCGAACAACAGTATGTGATCAACCGAACTAAAGTGCTGGCAGTAAAAAAACCTACTTCCACATGTAAGACATTGAATACAAGTTTACTTGTTCCATCAAAATAGCTAGCTATGGTTTAAAACCTGACCCGAAGTATCTAGTGCTGTATCATCTTGATAGATCAAAACAGCTAGCTGTGAAACGTCCGAAATCCAAAAGTGGAGTAGAATTCGAAACTGTTGTGCTGTTATTTGGGTTTCTATCCGAATTGGTCAGGCTAAATTAGCAAGTCAAAGCACAGCACAGCACTTCCAACAATCTGTGCAGTTGCTTTACCAATTCAGCCTATTGCACCAACTCTTTGATCTATACCCTATATTAACAGCCAAGCACTTGTTTAGGTTGAGAGTTCCACTTGTATATTTTATTCATCTTGAGACTAGTCTTGATAATTGCTTTAAAGGGCTACTCTTATAACTATTTGCACTTTCTGAAACTTGGGTTTTTGAGTGAAAAAACCACATTTTTGTCTAGTCAGCCGAACAAGAAGCAAAGAAAAAGGCTACCACAAGGAAAAGTTGTGGCAAGAAAAAAAATCAAGTTTCAACCACATGAAAAGTTAAAGATCAACTCTAGCCAATAATTTTTGAATTGTTTTTTTACTTATTTTGAGCAATCTTGTGCCCTTATATTCATTTATTATTTTTGCAATTGGCTAGCGTCTCTCCTAGTACTTGGTGCAAAATGAGCTATTTAATCATCAATTTCAAATCACCTCTATTTAGCTCATTTCTTTGTTTACATTGAGTCACATTGATCTTTGCGCGTGCATTCATACACTTCACTTAAACCTTTTGGATCAACACTTAGGCAAAGTATTCTAGTTTGGATTATTACTTAACTTCACAACATCAAGAATTTCAGATTGCATAGGTTACACTTTCATACCAAGCTCCACTATATAACCTTTGTTGTGCAATTGTGAACACTCTTAAATTCGCTTGATCATCATTTTGCTATTATCACTTCAACAAAGTGTGAGTTTTTATTGGCCTTAATTCACTTCGAAAAGGTAAAAAATTCACTTGGTAAAGAAAAGAGTGGGATTGAGTGTTTTCCACGTGCACACACACATGTGTGTGTTACACAACTAACCATGACAGGATATTCAATAATTCATTTCTCTTGGTGTGAGCTAAATGGGAATGGATCTTAAGTATTCTATTCCTCTTGGCACGATTGCGAGCTGAACAACTTGTATATTCCTTTCTATAGAAGTGATGATCCAGAGGAATATCTTTAGTAGGAATGGCAAATAAAGAAAGTATTTAGATTTTAGAAGCTTCCCAAAGACTAAGAGGTGATTCGAGCCACTATGAAGTTCGAAGATTATGCTTATAGTTGGTGGCAACAATTATCTAAAAAACGATCCATTAAATCTTGGGTAGGTTTGCAGGTGATCATGATAAACGAGTTTGTGTCATTCTATTATGAGTGGAAATTGCTTCACCATGTGGAGAGCATCACACAAGGGAGTAATACTATTCAAGATTACTATTTTGAGCACTAAAATGCATTGTGTCATACCAGTGTCACTAGTGAATTAAAAAAGATGGCATATTTCAAAGGAGCCTTGAATTCTAAGATCAATGCTGCACTTTAACATAAATATTTTAGTAGTGTGCATGATCTTGTGAATTGTGTTATTGAGGAGGAGAAGAGACTTATGGAGAGGCGTACACCACGGTTCCATCCATGTCCATACTTTTCTTATGCCTCTACTAGTATGACACATAAGAAGATGACCGAGCATGAGACTTTCCCTTCAGTCAAGAAAACATGTAGTGCTGCCTGATGCTACATACAATACTTGAGATGCATCAAAACACATGTGAGAATAAGAGTCATATAGCCAAATTGAGTGAGAGTGTTGAAAAAAGTGAGCTGTATGATTCTACAATATGTGAGGTTGAGAACATCCAAATTGAGAGTGTGACAGATACACTAAAAGAAAAGAGAGAAGTAGATGATAGACAAAGTGAGGTTAATTCTCAAACTAACATATTAATATCTACTTCAAGTATTGTTTTTCACATTGTACAGGTTGACATTAAAGAAGAGGAGCTGAATGTTCAACAATTGATACCATTGGAAGCAAAAGATGAGGAGAAAACCATGAGTGGGGATGAAGTGCTTGCTGCCCCATTGTTACATCATAAAGATTTAATACCTACAACACCTACATCAACTGAGGAGGACGATAAAGGTAACAATATTTGTGCTGAATTTAATTGTGAAACGATTAGTAGTTGTGAGAACTCCTGTGTTCAATTGAAAATTTATGTTCTAAAATTTCTTTGCTCAATTTACATAATGTGAAATTGATTACTCATAAGGAAGTTCTTACTAGAATATCTCCTGATGATTCTTTATACTATATCATATTCGATAACTCTAAAAAGTTGTCTAGTGTGATTAAGAATATTGCTGGAATTTTATGTTTAAAATCACTAGTTAGTACTTATGCCTACACATATAAGTTCAATTTTATTGGAGACTATGGTGTAGATGACAAGTTCTATGTTTATCGAATATGTATTACATATGATAAACTTGCTGAATTGAAATTGCACGTTTTGGATAAACAATCTTTTGTGCCATGTTATGATCACAATAAAGCGAGTGTCAATAATAGTGCTTGTTGTTTTAAAAGATTTCTTAAGACTACTTGTTCACCCTTTGATGTGCAATCATATACAAGTAATCATAGTAGTGAAGTTGAAGCATGGAATGCACTAAAATTTTTCTCCCTATATTTAAACACTTGATTGGGTTTCGCCTTTTGATATTTTGTCTATGTCTTTAGAAAAGTCGAGGACGACTTTTTCTCATGGGGGGAGATAATGTGAATGATAACATTACAATGTATACATCTTATGGTTGTTATTGTACTAATTGGTTTATGCAAAATAATGAGAATGATACAATAATATAATTCATACATATACCATGTATATGTGTTGTTTTTATTTACTATGTCTTCAGATATACATAATGTGCTAAATAGGAGAAATGTGGATGATAAATATATCTACCATGCATACATGTTGTATTCTTTGTTTAGTATAATTTCAGGTTATCAAAAACTGAGGATGAATTTTCTTGAAGAGGAGGATGATGTGCATACGCACACGTTTTATACTTTTTAGTTAAATATATTATTTAACTGGAAAGAATTATTAAGCCGCATTAAATATTATCAAGTGAACTCATTCCTAAACAAAATAAATTTTGATTTACATGTGAATTGGTTACTACTTAATTCTAGTACTTTAGTTGTGTTCAGGTCAATGAGTGAAGTTAGAGTCCGGCGGGAGGTATGGAAGGAAGGGTGCCAAAAGAAGATTGCATGTGGAGCTGCCAAAAAAATGTAATCCGAATCAACACATGGCTGCATGTAATGCATGCAGCCGAAGCGTGGGGAGCTTGCCACAGCCAAGTGAACAAGTTGCTGCATGCATGGCTGTGGTGCATGTGCATGCATGCGGCTGGAGGGAGACTAATCCACGCATGTAGCAAACGCAAGGCGCTAATGGCCATATTGTTTATCAGGCCCAAGGTGCAAGGGAAAGAAGGCCTAATCTCATGGAAGAGCACGACACCAGGCCGAAAGCCAAGTCAAGAACAAGCTATCAGGCATGCGTGCCAAGCTTCATGACTAAATCCACTTGGGTTGGTTTTTATCTGATTTAACATTGTGTCCGAATTGGTGGTGTTGTATGAATCTGAAGACTAAGTCTTAGGGATAGGAATTTGAGTCGGTTTGTCTAAACTGAATTGGTATTGGGCTCGACCCTTGGCCAACTTAATCCAGCCGACCTGAGTTCTTTTTGTGTGTGCACGCCAAGGAGGGTGGGGTTGCCCATAAGTAGCTACCACCTATCATTGTGAGGGACAAGATATTATTAGATAACAAATTGATTTGTTTTGCTTCTTCATGATAGCCGAATCAACCATGGGAGATTCAAGTGTTTTGCTAATCAAGATCGTTTTACCTTTTTGCTAGGAATTGGGAGCATGATAGGGCTTCGCTTGGTGGTCATGAAATCTAGCGCGTGTGTTTTTGTGAATTAAAGAGTGTTCGTTCTTACATTGGCAATGGAGGATCACTACGATTTGAGAGGCTACACGTGAGTATCTTGATCCTATGTCGAGAAGATCGGGCAACCCCGTATCAGATTTCATTCGTGAGCTCATCGGGAACTCAGTGATTCTTGCCGATGAGGCTTCGATTGATCTGTGGTGTGGACATTCTTGGTTGCTGCTGCTGCCTGTGCCAAGTTCCTCTCTTGGCATTTGCGCATTTGTGCATAGTGTGCTACCAGTTCTGCGACACCTCGATTTGCTTCATCTGGTTGGGTGATTGTATTGGCTTTGAGCGGCATATAGCAGCATCTCGACTTCACAAATTGGTGAGTTCCGATCTGTGGAGTTGGGCTTTGTATCTCCGATTACCTCCCTGGTGATATCTTGGCATTCCCGTGATTGGTTTTCTGGGACTTCATCTCTCCAACAAGCCTAGCCCCTTTTGCATCTCGGTGGCTTGGATTTCCGCCACACTGTGAGTTGATCTTTACTTCTTTTACTTCTATTGTGCATTAGTGTGCCATGCTAGATCATCTATTTATTATCTCTAATATTTGGTTGTTGACTGACATTGGGAGAACTATTGCATGATAGATTGTGGGCTTGTGTTTGCTAGATGAGGATATCTATCAAAATTGAAGTCACAGTGATATTCTAGATTGTTTCTGCTAGTTTGATTCATTGCATGCTAGTTGCCTACTTCTGTAGTGTGTATTCGATAGCTCTGTCAATTGCATTGGTTCGGTTCTTGCTTAGTTTTGCTTACTGTTGTTTTGGCTCTATCAAAATACATGTTGATTCTGCACTGCCAAAAAATATATGTTCAATCTATAGTAACTTATGTCTGTTCTAGTGCCTGATTTCTACTAAAATATGTTGTTTCTGCATGCTCTTGACATTGATATTTTACTGAGGTATTGTTCAATTAGTTAAACTAGTAGAATCTTTAAAGGCTTGTCACTGTGATAATTAAAAATTTGACAAGAGTGGTAGAAGGTGAAGTTTTTGTTTGATTTGTGCAACTCCTCCCTGAGAGCAATACTGCAATTCTTAATCTGCGTATTATGCGGATTTTAAATACCCACATTTGTGTTTTACTAAGCATATTGTCATATGTTAATGATATGAATCATATATCTGTTTTGAGAGATAATACATTTCCTTTTATGTCATTTGCATATTACTGTATATATGCTTTTTTGTGCTTGATTATAATTGGAATTAAAATGGAAATATTACTAAATCCACTTAATTTCCAACATTGAGCACCTGAGGAATTGCCTCAACTTGCCATCTGAGATCGTGCCTGCCACACTCAAGAAGTCCGCAAGGCCACCAGGCCGCCCATTTGGTCTGGCCCACCCAACGATCGCAAAAGGTGATGATTTTCTTCATTCTTGAGCCCTTTGGGGTTTTATGTTAACAAAATTCTTGTATATTTTTCATAAGTATTAATTTATAGCTTATGTACTATAGTTGTTAAATTCATTTAACCGTCATTAAATCCAGGGAGCTTTGAGTGTAGTAGATGTATGGTTGAGTTAGTGTTGATATATGCCATTCGTTAGTTGTAAAAAAAGGCTAGGTTATTTCTTTAGCATCAACATTTGGGCATTTTTAGTGAACATGCATACTTAATTGCATTTGCGCTAGTATTGGTGGGTGACCATACGTATAGTGGTCAGTGGTGGAAATGGGATCAGTAACATCGATGACATTTAGGATATTTAAATTGGAATGTAGATATCTCTGTTGAATTTGTGTGGCATTTTATAGAATTGAAATGGAAGAAAAGGTGGATTAAAGAGCATATTAAATTTTCACTGAAGGTCTATTCTATTTTTGTTCAATACTGTTAGTACTTTACTACATAAAGCTATTTGTATGTTTCTTTTCCAAGTTTGTTTTTGTGATCAGTGGAAAATGAGTTGTTTGTATGTTAGATCTTGGATTGCATTTTGCAAGTGAATGATATTAGCTCACAAACTGTTGACTGAGTGTGGTTCATTCTATATGTGGATAATCTTTTCGAGTTTGGCTTATTTGGAACAAAATTATGTATATGTTCCTTTTTCCAGTTCCAATTTGGTTTTGTGATTAGTGGAACGAGTTAATTGGGTGCTAGTTCTTGTATTGCTCTTTGCAGCTGAATAAATAGTAGCCTATATGTAGGATTGTCGATAACAATCAGAGGGGGGTGAATGATTGCAGCGCACAGCGGAAACTTTTTTTTAGTTTTTCTACCTTTTGATATGCGAAAAACCAGAAATAACAAAAACAAAAAAAACAGATTTTTTTTTCTGATTTTACTGCAGCGATTTACTGTAGCAAAGAATGTAGCGCTGCTTTATAGCGATTCTTGTACAACACGTATCATCATCTCGATCTCCATGCGCCCCAAGGCGTAGCGCGCCTTGTGTGCGATTCGGACTACACCTCCGTAGCTCTAACACGTATCATCCATCTCTGATCTCCATGCGCCCCAAGCATGAGCCCGACCATCTTGTGACCTTCTTGACCGTCTGAACCTCGGATCTCCCCATCCTAGTCCCGGTCCACCTCGTCACCGACCATGATCGTCTCCATGCTCAACCTACACATGCAAAGACCAAAGAATATTTTCCGGCACAAGTTCGCCTCAACTTGACCAACATCAGTCCGCACACACGTGACACAACTCGCATAACAACACTAAACAAAATTGCCAATTATTTATCATAACAAATTAACCATTGTCAATTATTTATCACCAAAATATCCTAAACCTAACCACATGGTCTAACACTATAAATGTTTCCAACAATTGTAAAAGTTGTCTCAAGTTTAAATAATCTAAATTGGATTTTGTGAGCAGTTTTATCAAACAGATAGGTATTGGTATTCCAAAAAACTGTTTTTGTGTATAGTTTTAAGAAGAAGTCCTCCATTTGGAGAGACTTGCCATCCCATGTTTACGCATTGATGTCCAGTATCTATTTGTATGGGATTTACTGTTATCAAATGAAGAGAAAAATGTACACGCATGTATTAAGTACAGGTACATGCTTTTTATTGGGAGTTTAAGGCTTTCAACCTTCTGCTGACCAAAATAACTATAACTTATCTTGCCTCTTTTTCTGAATATAGTTACATTGATCAGTCCTGGACTCCTGGTGTTTGCATTTGTAGAGAATGGAGAGAGCCAATTGTTTCAAATTGAAGCATATCTGCATGTTCTTTGGCATATTTAGCAACTGCCCCAAGATTCTATAGTTGTAATTTGGCTGATATTTCTTGTTGTGCTTGTGATATGTTTAGGGGTCCACCTCGGTTCGATGGGGACAGACCAAGGTTTGGAGATCGGGATGGGTACCATAGTGGACCTCGTGGTGCGCCTGGTGACTTCGGTGTTGAGAAGGGTGGTGCCCCAGCTGAGTTCCAGCCGGCATTCAGTGTATTCAATTGCATCTGCTTAATACAATCTTTTTTTCGTCTTATATACTTTGCCTGAAGATCCTTTTACTTCTATCACTATCTGCTACTTTTTTTTCTCTCTTGTTGCTGCATCTTCTTCCAAACATTCTGCTACTGTTTTACATGCTTAACAATTTAGAAAGTGATTTTATTAGTATTTACATATTTCTGAGGTTCCTTGTTTCTGAGGATTGTGCTACAAACATTCGTTAGTTTATTGATCATACTATTGTTACTGTACAGGAGATTGATATCGTTTTCTTTATTAATGACAACGGTTTTCTTGCATAAGCTGTCGATGTTGTTGTTGACATTTCTGATATTCCCATTTATCATGCTGTATTGGTTTAAATTTTAATAAAAGATTGGGAATAGGTCTTGAATTGTGAAGCCATCTATGCTGACTTGGGTAATGACATATGATTTCTCTCTACTGATATTTTCCACCATGGAATGTCTAAAGGGTTCTGGTTGTAGACCTGGCTTTGGGCGTGGTGACGGGAGCGGTTTCGGCGCTGGTCTGACCTCTTCCTCCATGGAGTGAAAGGCTTCGGTGTTTCTCATGGCAAGAGGCTTTTAGTTTTGAAGGACTGTCATATGTAATGATGTTTGCAGTAGAGATCAATCATAAAGTTTCTGGATGCTAAGATGTAATGTTTCCAGTATGACTCGAATTCAATCTTGACGCTGCTGTAGAAGCCTGTGCTACTGGAAATCAATCTCAGAAACTTAGTATACAGCCCATTTCTCTGTTTCCTTGCATCACCGTGCTGCCGCAGCTGTTCATAATCAGTGTGTGATTCCTGGATGCTAAGACGAGCCTTTTGACTATGTTTTGATGCTTACAGATTCTGATATGTTCGAATCCTGCTGAATTTTCGCTATTTCAGATGTGTGGGGTCAACTTTGTTTCAAAAACTTTCGTTCGGACTTCTGCCTTAGTTTATCATGCCAGGCATATGTCCAAGCATTTCTCGATGAAATGATCACCCCATACAGGTTAATGCCTGGAAGCTGAGTATACTAATGCTCTCTTTGTACAATGAATCAGAGTTTGGGGATGTTATATCAAGGTTCCAGATTCATCAAACTGAACTCCAGCTAAACTGTTTTTCTCATGGGAAAAATGACTCTCGCGGTAAATCAAAAGTATAAAAACGGGAATATCGTTATGCTTTATATTTGGATGCTGCGTATCTCTTACGGTTTGATATTTTTATTATTTTGAGATAGATGTGAGACAAACTATCATGAAAAAGAAAAGGCAAGGCGTCCACTAAAGAAGAAGAAAGGAAACAGAAGCAGGGGATCTCCTCATGTAACTTGGCGACGCGTCCACTAAACAAAGCAGCTTTTGGGAGAGGGGACGCTGGATGGGCTCGAAGTTTGTTCTTAGCCTTAACATCTGAACAAAGACACTTAGAGCAACTCCAGCAGTATCTCTCAAATTAGGACCTCTATTTTTAATTTGAGAGCTCCTATTTTTGAGGACCCAGTTTTTTTGCATCTACTCCAACAGCACCTCTCAAATCTAAGCCCTCAAATCCATTCCACTACACACTGACACATGGGACCCACTCTTCAAATCCGGTCGGAGGCGAGCGGAGGCCCCGGGCGAGCGGGGGATTTTGGCGGCGACGGCGACGGGCGGAGGCGTCGGGCGAGGCGACGAGCAAGGCGGCGGTGTGGCGGCGGCGCGGCGGCGGCGGCAGGCGTGGCGGCGGCGGCGCGCGAGGCGGCGGGCGAACGGAGCAGTCGGGCGAGGCAGGGGATTTTGGCGGCACAAGGGGGGCACGGGCGGCGGCGGAGGAGTCGCGAGGCGGGGCGGCGGAAGCGGCGAAGGTGTGGTATTTTGGCGGCGCGCGGGGGACATGGGCGGCGGTGGAGGAGTCGGGCGAGGCGGGGGGCGAGCGGAAGCGGAGGAGTCGGGCGAGATGGGGGGCGAGTAGAAGCGGCGGATTTTGGGGGGCGCGGGGGAAGTTTCACCGAGCGGGAAAAAAACCAAAGGATAAGAGCCAGGAGAGGGCCCCTAGGAATGAGGCCTTGAGACCTCATTTGAGTGTCCTCTTATTTTTGAGAGCCAAATAGGAGCCCTGTTGGAGCTAAGTTTTTTGCTCTGGCTCTCAAATTTGAGTTTGAGAGGCCAAGTAGGGGCCCAGCTGGTTCATTTACAGAGAAACGACTAGCATCGGCTAAAAGCGAAGGCCAAGCAAATGAATGCACAGAGATCAAACCAAGCTGTTAGAGCGAACCGCTTTACCCTTCAAGCATGTTGGAATAATGGTTCTCTGGCGATGTGTTATGCTTGCTTGCCGACAGTTAGGACTCGGAGCGTGGAATCAACTTTACAGAGGGAGCAAGGCATGGCCGGGATGCATGATTCCTTGCCCTGCTGCTGCGTACAATGCGAATACGATGCTTTGCTCGGAAGGGAAAGGAAATCGAATGCTTTGCTTTGATGCTGTGCTGCATGGCTCTAAGTATAGAATCAATTACTCCGTTGGCTGCAAGATAGGCAAGTGTGAGTACCTTGCATGGCGACGCATATTCGTGATATTATTTGATGGATAGTGTTTCCATCTTGTGTATTCTTGTATAGTTGAAGATTCATGTGTACTCTTGTATTATTTATATCAGGTCAAATCAATGGAAGGCCATAACAGGGGTGTTCCAACTTCCAAGTGGCTTATAAGTCAGGGCTTATGGCCTCTCTCAAAGTGGTTTAGGCTTCTGATTTTTAGCTTAGTTTTCACTATTCAATAATTTCATCTTTTTTTGTTTTTTGGCTTTGTTTTTAGCTTTTTTGTCGGTTCTTTTTCCCATATTCATTTGTACTGTCTGTGATGAGCTAACCTGTTTTTTCTATTTTTAAAGTTTTGTAAATTTAATTACGTCAAATAAACCACTATCAGCTACAGTACAATTTCAACCAGCTACAATGTTTTTCAGCTATAAGCCACTCAAAAAAGCCATATTGAGCAGCTACAGCTACATTATTTTACGCTGTAATTATTGTTGACTTATTTTGTATAATTAAAAATAAAAAATATCAACATGGACAATACAAACTAATAAGAAAAAAAGAAAAAACCAAAAATCAGAAAAATACGAAAAATCCAGAAGTCAGAATGAGAAACCGTTTGAAGTGGAGCCAACGTGTCGCTCGTTCCTGGGATCTGGTGGTTGCTAGTAGATCTCAGAGGCAGAAGCTAGGGATTATTCCTAGCTGAAACAACACTAGAATGCCCAAGCATAGAGGATAGGCTTACTAGAAAAAGGTGTTGTGGGGATGGTCTCCACTAGCATCTATTTTGTCTGCTCGATCAAGAGGCCTAATAAAATATGTAAATGATATATGTATCCTTGGAATAGTACCGTGTGATAGGAGTATTGTTGTAATAAAGCCTTATGGCTATATATATATATACTTCCTTCGGTTAATAAAGAAGGGGATATTATTCATTTCTCATACTTACTCTACTAGTCCCTTCTACTGTTTAGCCAGTAGCCACAACAGTTGGCGCTATTTGTGGGGACTGACGAACAAGTTGCGAGCTTGAGAAAAAGCAATGGTGCCAAAGAAAGCAACGTCGACAACAAAGCAAAAAAAGAGTATCACGGCAATGGCTGCTGAGGCCGGTATGTAAAGGCCGATGGTTGAAGACCCGCCGGCCCCATGGCAGTGACACGTCGGCGCCATGGCCGGCGAGCAGCTCACACCGACATAGGAGGCCGGCTCCGACGCTAGTGCCAACGCGGCCGTCGACCACGACACCTGCGCCACCACCGTCGACCACGACAGCATGACCATCGACCACAACGCCCACACCACGACCGTCGACCACAATACCCGTGCCACGATCTTGGACCTTGACACTCGCGCCGGCATATCCGCCGACCTTGGTGCTTGCGTCGACCATGGACCTTGAAGCGGGCGGTGATCCCCACAAGCCTCCGCGCCCTCCGCCTATCCTCCTCGTTAATCGGCGTGCTTGGCAAGGTATTGAACGACACCGACCGACCCGTGCACTCGAGGCCACTGCCGCTCGCCACACGGTGGTAGAACCATCATTTCATCCAGTTCGGTTCCCACTTCGTCCAGGTCGAGTTGGCAGGAAAAATCTTCTCGCACTGCGACCGCAGGACAACGTTGATGCTGCCGAAGTTGGAAAACGTCCCCCCAGCCAGCTTCTTCGGCTGGCACCGCGCGTCATGGAGGAACGTGAACAACGAGGCGCTAGGCCAGCACGCTTCCGTACGCAGCGCCCAGCTGTAGACGGCAAGGCGGGCTATCGCGTTTGGGGTCAATTGCGCCAGCTCCAGCTCGAAAGTCCGCAAGACAGCGCCGACGATCATGGCTGCCGGGATTCGAAGACTGGCTTCAAAGTAAGCGACGAAGATGATCGCCTCCGACTTCTTCGAATGTGGTTCTGTCTCGTCGTTGGCGGGAAACCACACCTCGCGGCGGTCCGATAGCTTCCCTTCACGCAGCAGGGTTTAGATCGTCTCCTCCGTCGTGAGAGTCGGGCCCAAGACGCGGGAGCAAGGACCCTCCATTTTCTCCGTTGCCACCCACCGCTTGTCCACCGCCAATGGCTCACACCCCTCTAGCACGTACTCCACCTCGATCGGCGGCGCACGTTCTTCGCTGTGAGCCATTGTTCTCCGAGAGCTAAACGGCGACGGGTGCGGCACGATGGCAAAGAAGGCGAGAGCACAAGGCGCAAGAAAGCAAGGGACCAGGAGATATGAGAAGGAGAGCGCCGGCGCAGTGCCAGAGGGGGTATTAAAGCCCCTTTACCTCCCACGCCGCCGCTAAGCGTAACCGGCAGAAGACGAACCGCTCACCTCCCCCACGATTGGCAAGCGTAACGGATGGAAGTCAAAGTGGCACAGCCGCCCACGCGCACACCGCCCTGTCAGAAATGGACGCATATCGTGATCGTGTGGCAGCCTGACTACGCACGACGCGCCAATCGTGTCCTGCCACGCGCCTGATCTCTCAGGAATGAATGCAAGTCGCACGATGTGGCCCACCTTCCGCTGCGCGCCGGTGGTCGGCACGATTCTTGGGGTCATCAATGCAACGTCAGCAGGTCATTGACCAGTCACTCTGACTTCAACTTCAGCATGGACTCCGCCTCCACGGAGAGACAAGGGCTCCGACTTCGGCTTCGACCCCGCGAGGTGGAACCTGGCTGCGCCTTGACTTCGAGCTCGCGAGATGACTCCGGCGCCTACCTAACCCCGCGTACGCGGGGTCCAGCCGGGCCTCCGACTCGGCCTCGCATGTGGGAGGCAGCTTCGTATCCCGCCTCTAACATTCTAAATATTTTACTTTACACGATTAACATTTCACACATAATATCCATGGAGTGAGGTCAGGTGCAGATTCGGCTTCCTCTTGATAGGCCGCCCCTGGCGGGCGGAGTCCAGAGATGTGCACACGCCGGTCTAGCCCACAACGCCATCATGCGGCCCTCTGATCTCCAGTCCGTGCGAAGACTCTGGAGCCCGCTCCAATCGAACCCGCACAGAGACGCCAGAGGCCACCTTGACTTCGAAGTCCGTGCGACAACCCCACAGCCCAAACCGGTGGGGATCCAACCGTCTGCGTCCCCATAATCGGGGAGCGCAACTGCTGATCAATGACAAGTTTTGACTTGTTCTCATAAATAGGCCTCCTTCAGTCAATCAACATTCTTTGATATTAGCGCCAATCGACGCGGTCAAAGAATGCAGATGAACCAAAGTAGGCCTACTTGTGAGAACAAGATCATCACAAGCAGGAACGCGGCGCGCCCAAGCAGAGAGCAACAAAGCAAATAGCTAGGGATGCGGAAGGGCGATGCTGCGGTAGCGGCATATATATACCCACCTTCCCCCCGGCGGGAAATGGCCAAACCGGCAGAAGTTCAACCGGTGGAAGGTCAACCGGCAGGAGGTGAGGCGTCACCGTCGAATGTGCGCACGGCGCACCTGTCCCGCCATGCCACGTGTCCCACACCCTCGGGAAGATGCATACAGCACCCATCGCCTGGTCACGTGCGTGCGCACGCCTCCCCCGAGGTGGCCCCCTGACAGTGCACGATGCCCCAATCAAGCTCCACCACGTGTCCCAACGCCTCGAGAAACGCGAGTCAAAAAGGCCCCGTGGACGCGGCGCAATCCGCGGCGCCATTAAGACACCATCATCGGGACGCGGGCCATCAGGATGTACGTCCACTTCCCATCTGCAGGATGACCTCGCAAATCGCCTCGGTGGTATGTCCGTTTCGAACTCACCCCCGTGGGGCCAACTCGCCCTTGGCTCTGACATTACGCACGTGGGGCGGACCTGCACTGCGCCTCGACGATGTGTCCACCGAAAGAGCCTGGCTTCGCCTCACTTTCGACTCACTCAGGCGGCTCCGCCAGCATCTTCGACTCCACGGCTAAAGGACTCCACGGTCGAAGACGGCTTCTATACCCAGTTCGACCCCATATCCTCGGTGCGAAGCTAGGCTGCACTGGCAAACAAGGATTCTGCTCAAGATCATTGAAGGTCACAGGCCGCAGGGACGGAGGGGGCCAAATGGCTCGGCAATATGGCTTCGCCCCGTGAAGCCCTTCACCATGAGAGGTTCCTGTTGTAGGGGTGGCCCCCACCTAAGCCTAGCCGGCCTGTTAGAAGGTTGTAAGGCCCAAAATGGGACATGTATAATGACATAAATGCCCCTGAGAGGGATACTTGAGTGTAAGGGCATAATTGTAAAACACTCCCCATGTGAATATATATATGCCATCCAGGCCATGGAGGAAGCCCCAAGCATTGCTCACCTAACTCTCCACTACCATACCACTCTCTCTCTCTCTGTTTGGTCTGTAACCACAACAGGTACATATATAGTGTGAGAGAAAAGATTCCCACACGGAGAGGAAACTAAATCAGAGTTAGTTGCTACAGATTGACACCATGTCTGATACAATATGTGCATACAACTATTATGCCACGTCTGGCAAGAGATGAAGTGTCCTACACGGACACGGTACGAATTCAGATCAACTTTAACAATCTCCACCTTGAGTCGAATTCCCTCCAGTAGTCGAAGAATGTGATAAACTCCTTCAAAATTAGCATGAATATCTTGTGTGCCGAAAGTCCATTGGACAAATCTTCAAGTGGAAAGACTGGAACAGTCTTGTTGAAACACTTCTTGCGAAGCAAAATTGAGCAAACCAACAACAGGTCTGAACACACAGCTATTAACAAAGCAGACGAACAAATTTGGGTCTCCAAAATTCATAACCCTAGCAAAGTCTGAGTCTGTGCAACTGACCTCCTGAAACAAATGCTCAATCATCAAATGGCATAAGCCAAAAACATCACCTGCGGTGCTGGATAGATAGCGAAGAACTCATATCATGGAATCTGATATGCTTCACCTGGAACACAACGCTTGGCAAATAACGCTCATTGAAAGAGCAACTCTTCAACAAGAAAGACTAGAATAGTCTTATTGCACGTGTCGCCATCACGTACGTCAAACTGCCGACTTCAAAAGTAATTGAATTCCGTAACATGGTTGAAACTACTCCTGTAAAACTATCTAGATGAAAGAAACATTTGTGCCATCAATGGAGAATAAAGTGCAGTAGACCCCTCATATCGAGCTGCGACAACTGAAAGACGTTGTAGTATTCACGCAAAAATAAAACTCCTCTTGCAATTAAATCCTTCATCTTAAACTAAAATTGGAGCAAAATCTTCAAACATGGTTGAAACTACTCCTGTAAAACTGTCTAGATGAAAGGAACACTTGTGCCATCAATGGAGAATAAAGTGCAGTAGACCCCTCATATCGAGCTGCGACAACTGAAAGACGTTGTAGTATTCACACAAAAATAAAACTCCTCTTGCACTTAAATCCTTCATCTTAAACTAAAATTGAAGCAAAATCTTCACTTTCAAACAGCAAAACTCCATAGAGGTTATGCTAGCTGCCATCAGGGTGTTATCAAACGGTGAATAAAACACCAAATTCAGTTGTTTCCACAACTGAAATTATTTTTTTAAGTCTCCTCGATTAGCCCAATTAACTCATTTTATTAAAAGCCTGCAACTCCACCTTAGACTCCTCATCTGCGGATTTTACCGCAATAACCCATAGAAGATGATGGATCGTTGATGAAATTGCCAATTGATGTTGGCGAACCTGGCACTGGAACAGTCGCCGAGGTAGTGCATGGAATAATGCTTCTTAGGATGGCATGGGTTAGCGCTGAATTGGAGCTAAGACTTGAAACGGAGTCGAGTCGAGTAGAATCGTTGTGGTGACACTATAACATCTCTTGGTACACTCTTACGTGTAGCAAATCTCGCCTAAAACTCCACACAAAGCATATAACACTTCTTTTCTCTGTCTCGGGTTCTGTCCCAACTTTTCTATTGTTTTCTCTCTCTGTTGGATGCTTGCTGATGCTTCTCTGATTTCTCTTGCTAGCTTGTCTTGGATCACGCACGACGTGCATTACTGCGTGCCTCGGCATTTTTTTGCTGCGGTCTGCTCTCGGGCAAGCTGCATGCGTAACGAGGAACGAACGCACGAGGCCATCTTGCACTGACGCCTGCAGCTGTCGCACCTTTGTTGCGTGGACTGAGGCGACGACCTGTGATGCTACGCGGACTGTAGGAAACCGTGAGGCGTGGGCACGATGCACTGTCTCCGCGCGGTGCGTGCGATCGCTTTTCGCCGAAATCAGGAACGGCGCTTCCGAAGTTTGCTTCTGATAGACCCGTTGCTTTTGATCGCTTCTCTCGATGTGCTTACCACCTCAGGTTTTAATGCGATTGCTACAGTCACCGAAACGGCTTCGGCTATTCCTGTCACTCTAGTTCGCATCTCGCCTGCTGCCTTGATGTCGCATACATGTCAAGAAGGTCCTGGCAAATCCGCTTCTGAACGGCTTACTCGACTTCGGTTTTGACGACTGCGACCAACACGCCGTGTCGCCGAACCAAGCTCTGATATCACTTATTACAAATAATGCACAGAAAAATAGAGATAAGAGACACGAATTTTTATGTGGAAAACCCTTGCGGGAAAAACCCACGGATACTCGAAGACAAATCACTATAATGAGAAGAGTTTACACTGGAGCGCTTGCTCTTGAGCATACCTCTTTCTATAAACTACTGGGGTACATATATAGTGCGAGGGAAAAGATTCCCACACAAAGAGGAAACCGAATCAGAGTCGGTTGTTACAGATTAACACCACGTCTGATACAACATATGCATATACCTATTATGCCACGTCTGGCATGAGACGATGAAGTATTCTACATGGACACGGTACAAATTCAGATCAACTTTAACAGCTTTCACGATGGCTGATGCAGTGGGCATCGACCTCCCCTACCAGGACCCCTTTGTGGTCTAGGCCAGTATTGTAGGCTACGATGTCCAGCGTGTCCTGGTCGACGGGGGTAGCTTCGCAAATATCTTGTTTGCCTGTGCCTTCGACTAGATGGGCATTCCCCGCAGTAGGCTCCAGCCATCAGCTGTCCCACTCAAGGGTTTCGGGGGTAACCATTGTGGGCCTTGGGTCATGTGCAACTCCAGGTGTCTTTCAGCCAACACGACCTAGCGAGAAGCGAGGATATAACCTTCGACGTTGTGGATCTCACCTATCTATACAATGCCATCCTGGGAAGGGCCACACTCAACACCTTCGGAGCAGTCCCGCACCATAATTTCCTACGCATGAAGTTTTCGGGTCCGCATGGCGTAATCACCGTGTGCGGAGACTAGGATCTCGCACAACGGATAGAGCTAGACTCGCGAGGTCCCCTCCACAAGGTGCACTCTGTTAGTAAGACCCTCGCTGCATCGACTCCTGGGTGGACACCCAAGCCCAAGCCCGACGGCAACATCAAAACGGTCACTCTGCATGATGCAGATGTTTCACGACAAGTTTTCATTGGCGGGAGTCTTACCTCAGAGACCGAGCAGGAACACCTCCAAGTCCTTCGCGCCAACGCATATGTCTTTGCATGGTCACCAGCCAACATCACAAGGATAGACTGCTCCATCATTGAGCACCACCCGGCGGTTCGCCTTGATGCCAAGCTGGTAAATCAAAAATTATGACACATGTCCCTTGAGCATCAACAAGCCACCAAAATGCAGGTCACCAAGCTGCTCGAGGTCGGCGTCATTTGCAAAGTGCACCATCCGGAATGGCTCGCCAACCAGGTACTAGTCAAGAAGGCGAGCGGGGCCTGGCGCATGTGCGTTAATTTCACCAACCTCAACAAGGCCGCCTGAAAGACAACTATCCACTTCTGCAGATCGACCAACTGGTGGATGCCATGGCTGGATGTGAACTAATGAGCTTCCTAGATGCATACTCTGGCTACCACCAAATTCATATGGCTAGAGAGGATGAGACGAAGACAAGTTTCATCACCTCTGGAGGCACATACTGCTTCATCTGCATGCCCTTTGGCCTCAAAAATGTAGGAGCCACGTTCACCCACCTAGTTGCCATCGCTCTCACCACCCAGCTCGAGAGGAACGTCGAAGCCTACATTGATGACGTGATGGATAAAAGTACCCAAGCCAGGTCCCATGGCCAAGACCTCCAAGAAACCTTCAACAACCTCCAACAGGCCAACGCCAAGCTAATCTGGACAAGTGTGTCTTCAGGGTGCAAGCAGGCAAGCTGCACGGAATTCTTGTGTCCGGACGAGGAATACAGGTGAACCCAGATAAAGTTGACACAATCCTCTCCATTGAGCCGCCCAAGACCACAAGGGAGGTCCAGAGGCTCATAGGCTGGCTGGCCGCTCTCATCCACTTCTTATCCAGTTTGGCCGAGCAAGGCCTCCCATTTTTCAAAATGCTCCGAGGCTGTGATGGATTCTACTGGACTGATGACTGCGCGGTGGCTTTCGACGAGCTCAAGAAGCATCTAGCCAACCTTCTAACTCTGGCCTCCCTGACACCAGAGTCTCTGTTGTTGCTCTATCTGGTGGCTACACCAGTAGCAGTATACTACTTCGTCTTGGAGGAGGGGTCCATCCAGTGCCTAGTATACTTTGTCTCGGAGGCCCTTTAGGGACCCATGACAAGATATACCGAATTGGAGTTGGCCTACGTGCTCCTGACGGCCTCGCAAAAGCTTCACCATTTCTTCCTAGCTTAACACATCATGATGCCTTCGTCGTTCCCCTTGGAAATAGGTCGCATCGGCAAATGGGCGGCCAAACTCGTGCCTTTCTCCCTGACCTACGCTCCCCGCACGGCGATTAAATCCCAGATCCTCGTAGACTTTGTTGTGGAGTGGACCCGTTGACCCAACCTCAAATGCAGCCATCTACTGAGCCAGTTGGAGTCTCCACATTGACGGAGCCTATAGCGCCTCTGGAGCGAGCGTCGGAGTGGTCGTCACTACGCCGGAGGGATGTCACCTCTTCTACTCCTCGTGCCTGGACTTCTCGGCGACAAACAACATAGCCGAATACGAAGCCTTGCTTTTCAGTCTCAGCAAGCTCAAGGCCCTAGGCGCGTGAAGGGTGTTGGTGCATACGGACTCCCGTCTGCTTGCGAGGCATGTTGACAAATCTTACTAGGCTAAAGACCCAGAACTCGCCAAATACCTGGCGCCGTCAGAGCGAGGGAGCACCATTTCTTGGGCATCACTATCAGGGCCATTCCGCACATGGACAATGAAGAAGCCGATGCCCTGGCCAAAGCGGCCAGTCAGCGAACCTAGCTGCTGGTGGGGCTGGTCATCGAGACCCTACCCGGTGCGACCATCCAACAGGATCAGTGTGACCCCGCGTTGGTCCACCAAATCGCCACCGAGGGCGACTGGAGGGAGCCCATCTCCGCAGTCCTCCAAGGAATGGCCGAACCAATGACCCTCTTGAACTACGACGGCTACAACAGCGGGCCAGAACCTTCCATGTTCTTGACGGCATACTGTACAAGCACAGAGTGTGTGCCCCACTCCTCCGATGCCTTTCGTGCTATGAGGGACGGCACCTCCTATCTGAAATTCATGCTGGACTTTATGACTCCCATATTGTGCCAAAAGCCCTCGTCGGCAAGGCATTTAGGCAAGGTTTCTACTGGGCCACTACGACTATTGACACGCACAACCTTGTCAAGAAGTGCCAAGGGTGCCAGTGGATGGGCAAGACTATTCATAGGCCCTCATCACTTCCAACCTATCCCGCCAGTCCAGTCGTTGGCACGATAGGGACTCGGCGTTGTTGGTCCTCTACCACACACCCTGGGGGAATTATGATTGTCATGGTCACATTTGAATACTTCTCTAAATGGCCCGAGGCGGCCGCCCTAGCCAAGGTCACCTCCGTGGCAGTGCAGCAGTTCCTCTGATAAAATGTCATTTGTCGTTTGGGGGTCTCAAGGGAGATCACCGTTGACAACAGCCTACAGTTTGACTTCGCTGAGTTCAAGGCATTCTGCCACTGCATGGGTATTAAGATTTGTTACACCTCCGTAGGACACCCACAGTCCAACAGGATAGTAGAGTGGGCCAATGGCAGCATCTCTATGGGCGTTAAGAAGCGCCTTGTAGGTCCCCCAAAGCACAGATGGCCGCAAGAGCTGCCGAGCATACTCTGGTCCATCTGCACCACCACGATGCACCCTATGGGCTTCACACCATTCAAGCTCCCCTTTGGAGATGAGGCTGTCACATCGGAGGAAATCAAGGCTGGGTCAAGGAGGGACCTTGCCCCAGCCCCGACTAAAGAGCGAGCTATGTCTTTGGACCTCCTCGATGGAATGCAAGTCAAGGCAACTAACCATGTCACAAAGTATATGCGCTTGACAACGTAGTCATACAACAGGAACGTGCAGCAACGAGAGCTCAAGCCAGGGGACCTCGTCTTGAGAAAGGCGTTGCATGCCGCAATGGTTGGCAAGCTGGAGTCCAAATGGGAAGGCCTCTACATTGTAATGGCAGCCCTCCGGTTGGGAGCATATCACCTGGCAACCCTCGAGGGGGTGGACCTCAGGCATACATGGAACACGGATCGTCTCTGTTGATACTATGTATAGTAGCAGCAAGGTGTGTATCTCAGATGTACTTCACGCCCACATATCTATAACAGCTCACCTATGCAAATGGGAGAATATAAATAAAGCCCTGGTTTCAGGTTCAACTCGTTGTCCTGCTATCCATGACTCCCAAGTGTGTGTAAGCGTGCACACTCTACAGAGTATAAATAACTGCGCGGAGCCTACAGCCTCCACACAAACTCTACTAAGAATAAATAACTATGCAGAGCTCATAGCCTCCACATGAACTTTGTGGAGTATAAATGTCCGCACGGAGTTCATAGCCTCCACGTGAACTTTACGGAGTATAAATAACCGTGCAGAGCCTACAGCCTCCGCCTGAACTCTACGGAGCATAAATAACCGCATGGAGCTCATATCCTCTGCGCAAACTCTGCAGAGTATAAATATCCACGCAGAGCCTATAGCCTTCACGTAAACTCTATGGAGTATAAATATCCACGTGGAGCCCATAGCCTTCGTTCGAACTCTATAGAGTATAAATATCCTCGTGGAGCCTATAGCCCCTAGCAAACTCTACAGAGTATAAATATTCGTGTGGAGCATATAGCCTCTATATGAACTCTACGGAGTCTACATCAAAGCACGGTGCCCACAACCCATATCAAGTTACATATAACTAGCTGAGTGCTTTCAAAAGACTTTGTCCCGCCGCCAATTTTGTCAACGCTCATCCAAAGGGTGGGGGATGAAGTGCACTTTCAAAAGACTTTGAGCGTGCTTTCAAAAGACTTTGTCTTACCATCCACTTCATCGATGCCTGTCCGAAGCGTGGGGGATGGAGCGTGCTTTCAAAAGACTTTGTACCACCATAGACTTCATCGACGCACATACGAAGGATGGGGGACGGAGCGCACTTTCAAGAGACTTTGTCCCGTTGTTGACTTCATTGATGCCTATCCAAAGGGTAGGGGACGGAGCATGCTTTCAAGAGACTTTGTCCCGCCGCTGACTTCATCAGCACCCGTCCAAAGGGTAGGGGATGGAGCGTGCTTTCAAAAGCCTTTGTCCTACCGCCGATTTTGTCAATAGTTGTCCGAAGGGTAGGGGATAGAGCGCACTTTTAAAAGATTTTGTCCCACCATCGACTTCATCAACGTCTGTCCGAAGGGTGGGGGACGAAGCACACTTTAAAAAGACTTCGTCCCACCGCTGAATTCATCGACATCTGTTTGAAGGGTAGGAGATGGAGCGTGCTTTCAAGACACTTTGTCCTACCACCGACTTCGTCAACGCCCATCCGTAGGGTGGGGGACGGAGTGCGCTTGCAAGAGACTTCGTCCCGCCATTGACTTCGTCAACAACTATCCGAAGGGTGGGGGGTGAAGTGCGCTTTCAAAAGATTTCATCTCACCACCAACTTCGTTGACACTCATCTAAAGGCCGGGGGACGGAGCTTTCCAGAGCGCTTGTCCGACCACCTCATGGTCATAGGTGCTCGTCCGACCACCTTGTGCTTGTGACTTCGTATGACTACCTCGTGGTCCGAGACGCTCGTCCGACCACCTTGTGGTCGTGACTTCGTACGACCATGTTGTGGTTGTCGATGTTCATCTGGCCACCTCGTGGTCATAGACGCCCATCCATCCACCTCGTTGTCGTGGATTTATACGACCATCTCGTGGTCCTACATGCTCGCCCGACCACCTCATGGTTGTCCCATTGTACGACCACGTCATGGTCATAACCAATCGTCTGACCACCTTCTTGTCGTGACTCCGTCTGATCGACCTGTGGTCGTAGACAACCATTTGACCACTCCGTGCATGGGACACAAGTACCTACACATGGCCGAACGGTCGAGCAGACGCGTGGGACCTACATGAAGTACCTACGCATGACTTTGGCTTATGAATACGTGCAAGCCATCCTACTCATAGGTACCATAAGTGAGCTGCGATCACTTGTGATACCCCTACTTTGGCATCTGTGATGACATGGTGGTCTCCACGATCGTGTCTTACTCGCTAACCTGAGGCCTCCAGGGGTTTCCATAGTACAAAACACTTCAAACAATAATTTTAATCAATTGTTACAATTATACAGCACTCGACACCCACAATAACGGAGGAGGTGGGCTTCCCTCACGCTACTCCCCCGTCCGAGGGTTCTACCTTTATGTACTCCTCAACGAAGAGGTCACTTCTGCAGGGCTGCTCAGCCCAGAACCGTAGTGACTCCTCCGCCCATCCCCAGTGTCACAGCTGATGCTGAACAACATTATCCGACACGAGGTGATGGTCTTCTTGAGTACCTGCTCGCCAGGCAAACATCAACATGAGGCCATGAAATAGACACCCCGCACTTTTCATTGGAAAATGATGGTTACATCACGCCCACACCCATCGCCATATACACAGCCATGGATGGCCACACATGTAAACTACTATGTATGAGGACGGAAGGCCTCCACATCACACCTGCCAATCAACGGAGATGTTCGAAGCAGGATCACCATCTTCATTCCATCATGGCACATTGCCTAGCCAGTTACTAAGATCCACCTTCACACCTAGTGTACACTGTACACTTCAGGGCAACCTTCGTCATGGCCTCGCCGATATACTCCCAGATCCAGTGGAAGAAGGCACGGACGGATCGGCAGACTCCATATAGCACCTCGGCCATTGTCGTGTTCCCCATAGGAAAGTCCAAGTGGGAGTTAGCCAAATAGTCCACGTGTAAGCAGCCCAGAGGTGGAGTAGACCAAGGAGCATCTGGTTGGTTGCAAGCAAATAGTGGTTTCTGTATGCACGTGTAGTGCTCAGAGTGAGCAACGAAGCCTCCTTGATCCTTCGAAGGCTACAGAGCAGGTCCCCGAGTCCATGCGACTAAGGAGGGACTACGACCGTGAGGTTGGCTAGGGTACTCTCCAATGACTTAGTGACTCCCACATCGCTAACAAGGTATCGCCCAGTAGGCAGTCCCTCACTGCTAACTCTGATGCCACCCAACCCTTCTCCTCTTCCAGCGCAGAGATTTGCCACAATAGCTCCTCGCACTCCTCAGCGGTCACCCATCAGCCCTTCTCCACAAAGGCATGCGCCTCAGTGATGGCCTTCATGCCCTCTGTCTCTAAGAACTAAATCTCATCCTTCACCGCTGTAGCAGCAACCGCATCCTCAGTGGAGTGGCAAGCAGACACGGCCTCTGCCTCCACGATGGCTAATCGCTTCTGTAGACCGCTCCGCTCCCAGTGCCTCACAACTTGGACAGCACGAGCAAGGGCGAGTGCCTGCATACTGATCCGGTCTTAGAAACAAAACTACAAAAGTTGCTAGTGTACTCACTAACATGTACTTTCATCTCTGTGGCCCGAGACTGCTCTCCAGGAGCTCCAAGCTGCACAAAGAAAGTGTGCGGTGGTCCAAGGCCATGTTCGTGCAGTCTGCGGCCCCATGGAAAGCCCTCAGTGCCTCAGGATGAGGCACAAAGTTCACTACAATGAGCCACCATGATTCCAAGTCGATAGCCTTGAGTATGGTCGGACCAAAGACACGTCCATGGTGGCAGCTCTAGCCGAGCTATGACCAATTCTATTGCTAGAGCCCTGTGCGCACCCTAGGGACCAGTGGCCCGCGACGTTGAGGATAGTGTTAGGGAGCAAAGTGGGGAAAGACTCGCAAAGTTTGTGAGAGGATAATGAGTCATTCATACCTATGGCTCGACTAGGAGACGCCGGTCAGGAGGTGGCGACACTAGCGGGGCTCCATAATTGGACTGGCAGAAGCAACGCCACCGCCGGCACCACACCCTACTTTGCAACCATCGCTAGCACCGTACCCTACTTTAGCACCACCAATGTCCATGTCAGAGTTCGAATTCCCAACTAGTGTCATCTGCACCACCTGGAACCCGAAACCCATGGGTACAGGAGAAGACGATCAACCATGCTTGGCCGCTCCAGCCTCAGGGGACGCCTCATGAACGGGTGATAACAGAACTACATCCTCTCAGCCACGCTTCGTCAAAGAGTATCTGGAGATGCCTGGTAGACTTCGTGCCCTACAGCAAGATCACAGCTGCCCATGTCACCGACATCATCACCCGGGTCCTCTGTGGGGTGCGCGGCGATGATGCAACTAACACCGCCTGCACCACACTCTGGCTTGGGCTCGATGTCTGAGTTCATGTAGTCACTCGACTCCGAATCGGTACCCACGGTAGTCTCCTCGGCCTTACCTGATTTATTCGGAGGAGGCATTGAGCACAGTGGTTGCGTCGCGAGGGGAGAACGGCCTCTTCGGCGCGAAGGGGGTGCCTCCCCACCATCGCTCTCACAGCCATGGGGATGACTAGTGCTAGGCATGGCATGCTCCGGCATGGGGAGGCCAAGAGCTTCGCACACCCGATTCACCCAGCCGAGGTTCGCCATCACCGACTCCTGAAGGCGCACTCGGCGTCCTCGAGGGTGAGTCCTGCCATGAATTCGAAATGGAATCATCAATGACCTCTTACATAACCAAGGTAAGTGGGGATTACAACCAACTACTTAATTGGGTCAGCGGCCTCAGCAATGAAGCAATGGTAGGGCGGAGGCCATCGTTGTGTGTGGGGCCAGATTGAACATGCCGCAGACACATCAGCGGAGACACACCGAACAAGCAGTACTCCTCCGCAAGATCACATATGTCGAATCGAAGGGTGACCCCCACAAGCCTCCACATGCGATGCTCGTCGTCACGGTCGAGGGTCACTGATGGGGACATGTTGAAGTCCATCGAGTGCCCTGACCACCCCAACTACTACCACTCTCCACTCAGTGGTAGAACCAAGGACGTGTCTAGCTCGACGACTTCATTTGCGTCACATTCACTAGAAATAGCTTCGTACACACGAATCGAAGCAAAAAATTGACGCTTCCCAAGTTACAGTAGTCGCCCTCCACGAGCTTCTCTGGCTGGTACTGAGGGTCGTGCAGGAAGGCAAACAGCGCTAGGCTCGATCACACCGTGTGCGCCCGGGAAGCCTAGTAGTACACCACCAATCTGACGATGGCGTTAGGGGTTAGCTGTGCTTGCTCCAACCCATACACCTGAAGGACCTCGCCGAGAACATCACCATCGAAAATCAAGGACCAACGTTGAAGTAGGCGGCAAACACGACCATCTCCGAATCCGTCGGGTGGGGCTCTGTCTTAGCGCGGAGGGCAGACGGACTGCGTCGTGGTCCGAGATCTTCCCGTCGCATACCAAAGACCGAATTAGCTCTGCAGTCACTAGACTTTGCCCCAGCACATTCGTGCACACACACCGTTCACCTTCTTCGCCGTATTCCATCGCTTGTGGGCTGTCGACAAATCGCATTGGACTAGCTCGTACTCCACCTTAGTCGCCGATGAGCTTCAGCTGTCAAACGCGCTGCCGCGGCTCGATGAAGCACTGGTGGTGGTGCGATAAGGACGCTGATCGCCGCCACGAGCCATTCACTAAGAAAGAAGGGTGACGGCGGTTGGCGCACTTGCAGGTGGGGCGCCGCTAGCAAGGTCGAAGGAGCAGCGGCACTGGGGGCGGCTACTACAGAACAAATCGTCGGCAAGGACACCAATTAGCGCACACGGGAAGAACAAGAACAACGGTTGGGGTGACGTTTCACCAAGGGTGCCGGGTTTTAAAGGAAAAATGCTTTTTTCGGGCGTCCCTTCCGAAATCGCGCCACAAGACAACACAACGCACGACGCGCCAATCACAATTGGACCCATGTCCCTTGATACAGCAACCGCACAGGACCACGGTCAATAAGACCAAATGCATAGGCCAGTTTCTTACCAAGCCAAAAGGACGGAGGGGCCCAAAAGGCCTAGGCTGCATGGTTTTGATCCGCTTAAGAAGAAGTCTTTTAGGCTCATGTTGTGGAGGATAACCCCCATCAACATCCCTTCAGCCTGCTGGGCTAAGAGGCCCAATAAGTTATGTAAATAACATGTGAACCCTTAGAATAATACCCTGTGGTAGAGGTGTTGTAATAAAGCCTTATGGCCATGTATATGTAATTCCTTTGGTTAACAAGGAAGGGGATATTGTTTATTTCTCATACTTACTCTATTAGTTTCTTTTTTTAGTATTTGACTAGTAGCCACAACAGAAGGTATTTGTTACTCAAGTTTAATAGATAGCAAATCTGAACTTAATGCTAGGTGGGCATCTATTGTGGATTTTTTTAGATTTTATCTCGTGACCTCTCGGTTGAAAAGCCTTAAAGATGTCTGATAATCAACTGCGCCATTTTTTTTAAAACCGATTCAGCTGCAAAAAAAAAAAAAAAGAAAAAAGAAAACGCCGAGATAACCATGCATGTTAAGCATATGGAAGAAGAGGCTGCTACTTACATATGTCTGATTTCTTTTGTCCTGTAGCTGTTGAATTCTAACTGTTTGTAAGCGAGAGTACAAAGAGAAATGGTTATATACGATTTTGACCATTATAGTTAAAGTCGGTATAATGTCTATTTTAATCAACTTGTAAATCCCACTTTAAAAAACATACTGTTTAAAAACTAGACACTATAGCAAAAAAAAAAACAAAAGCTACAAGTATTAAACCAAAAAGAACAAACTGTGGATGAAGCGAGCGTATATGCATGCAGCTTTTTAAGCTACGTCGAGGAGCTTAGGTAGGTAGCTAGCAAGAGCAAGGCATCAACCTTGCATGTCTATACCTTGACCCACTAATGAAGCTACGCGCCGCGCCACCATCGCCTATATATGTATAGCGCCGGTACAATCCGATTACTAGCTTAACCTCGATCTCCTTGATTCCCTGTACCGAGACAGCGAGAAGCAGCCGGCCGCCATGGCTGAGCCCGGCACGGACCCGGCCGGCTGCCAGGCGGCACCCCCTCCACCTCCACCTCCACTGCAAACCGAAACTGCCGACACGGCCGGTGACCACGCAACCACACCCCCTCCACCACCGCAGACCGAAACGGCCGGCCCTGGCCCTGTTCCAACTCCGCCGCCGCAAAACCAAACAGCAGCACAAACGGCCGGCCAGCCACAAGTACAGCCCCAACCACGGTCTCAAACCGGAACGGGAGAGGTGGCCGGCCAGCCTCGGACGCCACGGGCACCGTCGCAGGAGAGGGCCTCGGCGGCCGATGCCGAGAAGCAACCCCCTGCACCACAACCGCAGCCGCAGCAGCAGCAGCAGCAGAAGGACAAAGGCGAAGGGAGCAAGCGCCGCCGCGATGAGGCCGAGGCGTCGGCGGCATCAGGGCGGAAGGAGATACCGCCCAAGAAGCCGGCGCACCAAACCGAGCGGCGCAAGAGCTTGCAGCGCACGGAGAGCGTTCCGCAGCCTCCAGAGGGCGGCGTCGCAGGGGACGCTCTTGACAAGCCGCCGACGGAGGAGACGCCGACCGACGGCGTGCAGCTCCCCCGTCGCTCTCGGCTGATGGAGATGTTCCAAAAGAAGGGCAGGTTCGTCAAACGGCTCATGTCGTGGTATCGCCGGCACCGCTCCCCGGAGAAACCGGTGGACAAGGCGGCGGCGCGGAAGGAGAAAGGCGAAGAGACCAAGTCGCCGACGTCAGCGCAGGAGGAGGATGAGAGCAAGTCGGCGGAGGGCAAAGTTGAAGAGATCATCAAGCAGCCGTCGATCCCAGCGCAGGGGGACAAGCCGCCTGAGGAGAAGCAGAAGGACAAAGGCGAAGGGAGTAAGCGCCGCCGCGATGAGGCCGAGGCGTCGGCGGCATCAGTACCCCCCAAGAAGCCGGCGCACCAAACCGAGCGGCGCAAGAGCTTGCAGCGCACGGAGAGCGTTCCGCAGCCTCCAGAGGGCGGCGTCGCAGGGGACGCTCTTGACAAGCCGCCGACGGAGGAGACGCCGACCGACGGCGTGCAGCTCCCGCGTCGCTCTCGGCTGATGGAGATGTTCCAAAAGAAGGGCAGGATCGTCAAATGGCTCATGTCGTTGTATCGCCGGCACCGCTCCCCGGAGAAACCCGTGGACAAGGCGGCGGCGCAGAAGGAGAAAGGCGATAAGTCGCCGACGTCAGCGCAGGAGAAGGAGAGCAAGTCGGAGGAGGGCAAAAAGACAGCGCAGGGGAACAAGCCGCACAAGAAGTGGGCACTGGTGGAGGCCGAGCTCGAGAATATCCTCGAGGAAACTTGCACTAGGCTGCTCGCCGCCGACTTCAGGGGGCTTGACCGGAGCCCCCTGAAGCGGGAGTGCCTCCTCACCTTCTCCGTCTTCGCGCTCGACTCCAAGGTGAAGAAGCAGGCCGTGACCTACTGGTGGGCAGCGCAGTTCAAACTGTCTGTGGGGAAGGGCGACCGCGTGAAGGGCGACAGCGCGGAGGGCGTCTTCAAGGAGCTCTCCGGCGACGGCTTCCTCGAGCCGATGAAGAACAGCTGCAGCGGAGTGATCCACGGGTGCCGCGTGAACCCGCTGGTGCACTGGATGGTGAAGAACAAGGCGACAGCGAAGGACAAGCGAGTCGACCAGTACGAGCATCAGCCCAAGTCCGACGTCCTCTGCCTCACGGCGGGCTACCGTGAACGGCTGCAGAAGCTACGCAAGGACGAGTCGAAGGACCGCCGCAATCCCGGCCCAAAGGAGGCGCCTACTCCAACTCCCCAGGTATCTTCCTCTCTACCGTGTACGCCAGCCCTGTAAGGAAACTAGGGCTCAGCACGAGTGCACGACTCCTCTAATGTATTCTTTTAAAAAAATCATTTTTTTTAAAAAAAAAGAAGACGTGCGCTTCACCGATCAATTAAGAACAGTAAAAGAATCACGAGTAGTACTAGATAAGAAAAAAAGAAGTGAGTTCCCACAAGAAAAGGACTACACCAGTGGACAGAAAGGTTAGAACTAGGGCCCTGTTTGACACAGTTCTAGCTCCGAGATCTATGCTGGATCTGTAGTTTGTTGACTAAATTAAAGTGATTTAAATATTTTTATTTAATATATAATATAAATAAAATGAGTCATGTAAATGCACTTAACATGCCTACAACTTTAGATCCAGAATTTCCTAGAACTACAGATGATCAGCTCTAGAAAATCTACAGATTTCCTAAAGCTAGAGCTCTGTCAAATGGGGCCTAGATAAGAGAGAGCGAGTTGTACTCAGGACTTGCAGAACGCCCTTTTTCTTTGCTCAAGCACCTCCTTGGTTTGCGTTGCAACCTCTGCCATAGCTTGTTTATTCTAAAAAAACTCTACGATTTCATTTCTCATGCATTCCACATGATATATGTTAATTTTTCTTGTTTCTTCAAGGTCTGTGTGCATTTCGAGAGTCGACATGCTTCTTGCCTTTTACTAAGACATGCTTTCCTTCTTCCCCAACGCAACTAGCCATCATTACTCTGAATCCAAATGGGCGATCCAATCTAGGTCGGAAAACTGTGGTTAACAACTAGTTGATATCTAGTTTTCGGTTAAACCGGTTTGGACCAGTTTTTTTCATTTTCAAAAAAGGTACTCTAGATTCTAAGTGGCCATCTCGGTCTTCATTTTAGGTTAAACTAGCTGTATTTCTTGCGTGATTACGCTGCTAGATACTATATCATGTTATTTATATGGAAACAACATTGAGTTGTATATATTATACAACTCTAATGCTTACCATCAAAATATAGTTGTATTCCTTATACAACTATAATAGTTTCTCTCGTATATGTATATGTATGTATATATATATATATATATATGATTAATCTACACCACTATAATCTATATCTACCAAAATTAACGGTGTATATTGTTCTCCTTTTTCCTATTATTAACGTTGGAATTTCTAGCTCTTAACAGCGAACGTAGCGATTTATTTTTCCTTTTGTTTTAATAATATAAATATAATAGATAGATATTGTACATTTTATTTCTTGTTAGATATGATCCATACATTAGGATTTCGAAAAAAGGGTGGAAAAAACTTTTGGCCCAAAAACTGGACACTTTTTTGCCTTGATTTCTATTCTTGAGCTATAAAGATCTCGTAAGGCGCTCTAATTCGTGTTATCATCAATATACACAGAAGAAATTTTGTATTGAACGACTGCAGAAGCTGCAAGCCCAAGTCCAACGTACGAAGTCGAAGGCCCGCCGCGAGCCTGACCCAAAGGGGGCACCTACTCCTACTCCCCCGGGCCAGATCCAACCAGCACCAACCCAGGTACCTTCCTTTGTACCGTGTCGCCAGCCCTGCAATGAAACCAGGGCCCAGCACGAGTGCACGACTCCTTTAATGTATTCTTTTTCAAAAATAAAATTCATTTTTCTTGTTTCTTGAAGGCCTCTATGCATTTCGAGAGTCAAACTTTGCTTCTTGCCTTTTCCTAAGACATGCTTTCCTTCTTCCCCAACACAACTAGCTATCATTACTCTAAATCCAAATGAGCAATCCAATCTATGGTAGGAAAACCGTGGTTGACAACTGGTTGATATCTAGTTTTTGGTTAAACCGGTTTGAACCAGCCTTTTCATTTTCAAAAAGGGTAGTCTAGATTCTACATGCTCGTCCCGGTTTCCATTTTAGGTTAAACTAGCCGAATTTACTATGTAATTACACTACTAGATACTATATCATGTTGTTTATATCGAAACAACATAGAGTTGTATGTATTAACATCTCTAATGCTTATGATCGAAATATAGTTGTATTTCTTATACATCTGTAACAGCTTCTCTCGTGCGTATATGATTAATTTACACCGCTATAATCTATACCTACAAAAATTGACGGTGCATATTTTCCTCTTGTTAACGTTGAAATTTCTTGCCCTTGAAAGCGAACATGCTGGCTTATTTTGCCTTTTGTTTTAATAATGAGTACTGCTATACAACATTCGACTGTTTTTGAGATCCATCCATACAAGCCCCCCTCCAATAAAAATGATCTAGAGCATTGGATCTCCATCTAACGGCTCAAAATCTGATTGTTTTTGTCTTAAAAAACAGTCGAAGTACATTTTATTGCTAGTTATGAACCATACATTAGGATTTTGAAAAAGGGTGGAAAAAACTTTTGGCCCAAAAACTGGACACTCTTTTGCCTTGATTTCTATTCTTGAGCTATAAAGATCTCGTAAGGCCCTCTTATTCGTGTTATCATCAATATACATTGAAGAAATTTTGTATTGAAGCACGTGTTTGATTGAGGTTGTATCTCTCTCTACCTTGTTGCCCTAGGAAGAAGAAGACGATCAGCGCGCACTGCTGCCCATGGGGTGGGAGGGCGTGAGGGTCATCCTCAACGTCAGCGCGCACGTGTACCGGCTCCCAGAGCTCCTGCTCAACGAAAGGCTGGTGGTGCTGCAACTCGGCCAGTGGTGGATCTCCGACAACGACACGTACATGGAGGTGGACGGACTGCAGTCGCTGCGCGCCATCGGCAACCTCAAGAACCTCCGGTACCTCGGCCTCCGCGGGCTGTCCCGGCTGACGGAGCTCCCCACTGAGATCCGGCGGCTCCAGCATCTCGCCATCCTGGACGTGCGCGGGTGCCAGAACCTTGTCAAGGTGGCGTCGCAGGCCATCGCTACCCTCAAGGGGCTCACCCACCTGGACCTCACCGAGTGCTACATGCTAGAGCACATCGACCAGGGGATCACCTCCCTGTCGGGGCTGCAGGTGTTCAAGGGCTTCGTCTTCGGCGTCAGGCAGACGCGGCGGAGCATTGCGTGCCGGCGGAGAATGGCGTGCCGGCTGCAAGACCTCGGGAAGCTGACAAAGCTCCGGAAGCTCAGCGTCAACGTGACCACCGACGCCGACGTCGACAATATCGACATGGCGCACCTGGCTCACCTGGCCGACCTCCGCTCGCTCACGGTGACGTGGGGCGAGCTGCCGAGCATCTTGGTCGGCGACTCGCCGTCGCCGCTCAATAAGACAAACAATCCACGGCTGAAAAAACTTCTCGACAAGTGGACCGGCCTCGAGCTGCCGGCGACGCTCGAGAAGCTGGACGTCCGGTGCTACCCTGAAGATGTGCTTCCAGAGGAGTGGTTCAACGGGCACGAGAATCTGAAGAAGCTCTACGTGAGAGGCGGGGAGGTCAAGGAGCTGAAAATTCCTAAAAATAACTGCATCGAGACGCTGCGCTTGAGATACCTCAAACATTTCAAGATGAAATGGGACGCTCTGCGCAGCATGTTGCAGAAGGTTAAGTATGTGGAGGTTGTTATTAAGGATGCAAAGGTGATGAAGATTGAAACCCGGGGCAAGGAAGATCCTCACAAGGTTAAGGAAGAACTGGCGAAGAAGAAGAAGGAGCCAAAGGAGGAAGAGCTCAGACTTATGGCGGACATGAAGAAGAGGATGGCTATCCCGGATTCTACCCTGGATGAGAACGGGGTGTGGGTGAGGGACGAGAAGGAAGAAGAGTCTGATGGCAAGAAGGGAGAAGGCACTCAAGGTGGCGCGGACAATAGCAATGGTAAAGGCACTCAAGACAAAAGCAATAAGAAGGGAGAAGGCACTCAAGGTGACCACCTAATAACTCGCCGTCTTCACCTATGTGAAGCACTGTAATTTTGATCCTTTCGTTCTTGAACTATTTATATATGTTTCCCAGTTCAAGAACCTTCGGAAGCCGCTCAAGCTCCTTCAGGTAAGGAGCCAAAGGAGGAAGCTCACAAAACTGAAGCTGCTTCCGGCGCGGCGGAGGTCTCTAAGGCCTCCGAGGAGGCCGGAAAAGGTGATGAGCCACCTACCGAGGAAGGCGGAGGAGACGCCCCCGAGGTTCCCGGCGAGGTCAAGAAAGTTGACGGTGGCGACGCCGGTAAAGCACGCACAGATCCTGCCTCCTCGGAAGAGATCCACACCGAGATTTAAATTTAAATTCAATTAATGCATTGTGCGTCCTTGGCTCCTTGTTGCTCAATGTGGCAACAATACATGCTTGATTGTGTAGAAGGCGAAGGAGGACAGGGAGGCCGTCCTAGGGTGTCCGAGAAAGCAGACGAGGAACCTACCGGGGAAGACGGAGTAGACGACGACACAAGCCCCGCCGACGCGACAAGATCGCCGGCGGCGCCGCAACTGCCTGAGCTTCCACGACGGCCTGACGTTCCTGACAATTCATCTCCAAGTGTCAGCGACCTTAAAGAAGATGCCTCTGCTAAGGTAGTCCAGGCAAACGCAAGTGCTTCCGGCACGCAGCCGCCTCCAGTACCGCCGGCAACTAGCAGTCCTGCTCCGGCCGCCGCCGACGAAGCTACTGCGAAGCCGAAAGAACCGGGGAAGGCTGACGACGACGATGGATCGACAGTTACGAGAAGCAGCATTGCTGCTTGAAAAAGCTTCGATCAAATTAAGGTGCAGCAAGATTATATGCAATCTGAACTTCTCCTGCTACAGATCGTACGTAGTTGCTGCAGGGCAAGCCTAAACATGTTTGCAACATCTTTGATTTTAATTTTGCAGGTGCCTGAAATCAAGTGGGAGGGAATTGTTCTCCTGGTTCGATGAAGTATTAAACGAGATGCACCATATTCATAGAGAGATCGAGAGAGAGAGAGAGAGATGTTAGGCAGGCTACTCAATCCATTTTCTACTCTCTTGACGGACACCATTGGTTCGATTGCTTGGGATGTTTACACTGGAGACCAGTCTGCCGACTCGTTACTGGTGCTGTACTTACTACGTACTAGCTGCATTTCTTTATCTTCATGGTTCACATGATTCTCGGAATCAACTCCTCTGACGTAATTTCCCTCTGACGTTGGGTCACTGCGCGTGGACCCCCTCGCCGCGTGGCCCCACGCGTCAGTGATGAAGAGTTACGTCAGAGGATCTCATTTGTGGATTCTCTAGATTCTACAATAAATCAATAATAATGTAATTGTATCAATAAAAAACTTCATCAAAATAATATGTGGCTTCCTTGGGCTCAATCTGCACGCTAACGATAAGTCCATCATAGAAGCAAAATTCAGCCACAAATTTGATTGATGGTCTGTTTGGAATGCTGGCAAACTTTCGTAGAAAACAGGTCGATTCCTCAGAAATCTATGAAAATCCCCCATTCGATATAGGACATTTATTTTTCTTTGGATATATATTAATATATATGCAATATAGATTGGTGTGAAAAGTTACCCGTGTGCTAACCATTCCTCTTTTCAGTCATCAGTGCAGCTACCGCCTTCTTCTGCAATATAAATATTTATTCTTAAGAAACGTGTCGTTCTACAATATAAGTTTATTACCATTTAATACATAGAAAATGAGTGAACAATCTTAGAAAATGAGTGAATAATCGTAGTATGTCATTTAATATGGATATGTATGATCTAATACTATTAATTTTTTCTTAAATTTAATGTCTCTTTAGTTTGTATGCATGGTGAACCGGGCTTATATCAGAAGTAATTGGTTTCCTCCAAGGGTGATCGAAACCGATCATTTTCCTGAGCACTGAATTGATGGATTAATGCTGCAATTCAGAGTATCCTTGTCAACTCAAATGGAGCATGGCCCACATGGCAGGTTTGGTCTCCACCGTGCCTACCACAGCCACTCTTAACGTGACACGTGTCCAACAGTTGGCGCGTTGACGTTCGTAGCTGCCGTGCCCGTGCCGACGCCCGCGCTCGCAATTGCCGACGCCGAAGCTCTGGTGTTGACGCGCGGCTCCGTCGTGTTTCTCTTCTTCTTCTCTACCGCCGATGATGAAGTTTTCTTCGGTGCCATCCTTCTTCGGATCTTGAGGCTTGCTCTTGTCTTCCCCACGGATAGCGCCAACTGTTGTGGTTACAGACCAAACAGAGAGAGAGTATGGTAGTGGAGAGTTAGGTGAGCAATGCTTGGGGCTCCCCCATGGCCTGGATGGCTTATATATATTCACATGGGGAGTATTTTACAGTTATATCCTTACACCCAAGTATCCCTCTCAAGGGCATTTATGTCATTACACATGCCCCATTTTGGTCTTTACTACCTTCTAACAGGCCGGCTGGGCTTAGGTGGGGGCCACCCCTACAACAAACATCATTAGCAGGTAAGCATCGTTGCCCACATTACTCCATCATCATTACTATCATTTACCATGCAACATCATGTCATGTAAACATCACATTTCCACATAAACATCATCATATCGTGTAAGCAGCACATATTTTCATAAACTTTTTGGTCTACTACTCTACCATGCACTTGCCTGTTAACCAAGCAGAGTGAAGCGACGTGAGGACGACGTCGACTCAGGACCTCCACTTGAACAAGCAATTAATCTGACTTAACATATCTTAATGAAACCAGAGATTAAATGGGCGACGACGATACTACACACATATCCCGATTCTAGTATAAAAACGCACGGGTTTCCGGAACCTGTCGCGTAGGTACCAACCCCCCCCCCTCAATTTTCTTTTCGTTTTCTCCTCTTTTCTTTTCTCTTTTTTCCTCTCTCTCTCTCTCTCTCTCTTCCCCTCTTTTCTTTTTTCTTTACTTTTCCCTTCACTTTCTGCGCCCAAACCAGCCTCATCCCCTCATGCCTCTCTCTCGCAGGCGCTCCTCTAGGCGATTTGGGGCGTGCGCGGGGTAGAGCATGGGCTCGCCGCCCCAGAGCTCGCTGCCGACGGCTCCTCCGCAACCCCCGCCTTCTCCTCCATTCCCACTTCCTCTCTCTCGCACGCGACTGCACCTGGGCGCTCCTCCAGGCGGCTGAGCTCGGGCTCGCCGGCCCCAGGCACACCGCCGGCCAACCCCCGCACGCCGGCCACTACTCCTCCATGTCTCTCCCCGGTTCGTTGGTCGGGGAGCGCCGCCGCCGACTCCTCCCAATCCAGCTGGCCAGGGTCAGATCTAGCCATGCCTTGCCGTCGATTGCCTTCCCTACAGCCACTCTGCCTCCCCCTCACTCTCCACCTTGGATCCGGCCAACCAAGACCGGATCTGTCGCCTCCCCTATGCGCGCACGACGGCGAGGCATTGAGTGCCGCCGCACGGTCGACGTGGCCTACGGGGTGAGCGTGCTGGCCACGGCTTGCAGCCAGCCGGCCACTCCCTACTACAGGATGGTTTGCCCCCATCCCCTAACTCTATGTGCTCTTCATGTACTTTTGCATGCTATTGTGCTGCACTATGGGGTTGTGGAGGGATGGTGAACGTACTCAATGGGTTGGCTTGGCGTGGGTTCGGCGGTCATGGTTGTCATCATTCTTGCTCTGCCGTTGACGTCCTCACACCACGGCCTTCAACGGCTCCATGGGGCGCCTAACTTCTTGCCCTATTCCTCCTTGCACTCTTGTGGCCTGGCTCCTCTTCTCCGGTTCACTCTTCCTCACTGTGTCTGTGCGGTGTGGCTACCTATTACTTGGCTGAGGCTTCCGATTTGGCAGAGAAGGGAAAGGAGTAGGAAGTAGGGCGGGTTGGTCTTCTTTGATGCCTGACTTAAGAAGAGAGGCTTGCAGATAAATCTATGGGCTGCAAGGCAGAGGTGGCATACATGCAGCTTGCCACCTCTCTTGAACAGCTGGCAGAAGCATGCAAAGGGCAGGGGTGCCCTACGGGCAAACTTCTGGCCAATGCTCTCTTTATGCATTGCCATTTCTGCCCTTCCCATTTAGCCTTGGCTGGTTATATGTCTCATTGACCTTTTGATCCAAAGGCAGCCCTACACTGTTTGGGTCTTTTCTACTGTGGCAGGTAAGTCGGTAAAAGGTAAGAATGGAATTTCCTGCGGATGACAAAAACCCATAACGCGAGACGCCGACCGCCCTACGGTGCCGACCGTCTCTAGATGGTCTGGGAACCTCTGCGAGCGTTACTTATTTGGCATTCTAAAAGCCGATGGGTCTGATGGCAAAACCCTTCTTTCTTTCCTTTATTCTCTCTTGGGTTGCTTTCATTATTAGCATTACTTCTCTTTTGCATTTTAGTGGTATTACAGATTTGGCCCAATGCTCTGCAGAAGGATCTTCCGCGGAGCCACGAAAACAACAGCAAGACGATTTTGGAACTAGTTCAGGTGGCAATGTCAGTGGTACAGATGATTTTTGCCAACTTCCATTAGATAATAAGGATGTTCAAGTAATTGATATAGAAGATGACACCCCAATTGAAGTTGGTGACTTTGATTCTTCAAAAGAAAAGTGAGTTGCTTCTACTCCAGTCATTTCCTTGTCTAGCATGCTGGTTGAATAGATTCCATTTTTTTGTTGTTACCATGTTATGTAGAAATTATTTGGTAGCACTTGAAAATAGTTTCTTTATTTCTCTCTGATTTGTTTCCATGTGTCAAGAGGTCTATCAAATAGTTCAATGGCAATACCTTGTTGCATTAGTGCATTGATACGCTGTTTGTTAAGTTGACTGAATAATAGGGTTTCCACTTAAATATATAATGTGATGTCAATCAGGAACGAGATGATGTGTTCTATCATGGATAACGCGACGCACCCTGGTGTACATACTGGTGGTCTTCCTGGTATTCAAGATGGCTACAATCCTGCAATTTCTGATTACCTCGGTGCTGACATACCATGCTATCCATCAATGCAATTAGATCTTCAGGCTGGAATATGTGCCAGCGACTCAGAGGTGAGACTTCCTGGTTATTTTATTTAGTTTCCACATGGAGGCCTTGTAGTAAAGTTCCAATGAATAATTTAGTTAGAATTTAGTCTTTTACTGCATTATCTGCGTGGATAACATATTAATGTTTTCGTTTTCCCTTTCAGGGTATCCCTGTCATGGATGATCCAATATATGGGTCTCTCACTGATATTGGTAATGTGACTAAATTTTATGTTTCCCTGATTTGCTATAGTCCCTGCTTTACGTCTCCATGTCCTATTGTCTGTTTTTCCTGTATTGCAGTTCAGATACGTAGTTAATTAGTTATCAGTTACATTCGTTTGTCTTTTGGGACAGAACATTCCAGTACATGGCTGTTCTGGTCAAGGTTGTCATGACGCTTCGGTAAGTCGCGGCGAGGCCGGGGCGCCTGGACACCTAGTTGACTAGGTGCCCACCATAGCGATAGTTAGACAATACTAGTTAGACGACAAATAATACTTTATATGACTGAAAATTAATAACCATGCAACATAATAGCATAAATTATCCAAATAACCATATCTAAGGAGGTCCAAATCAGAAGGAATCAATTGAGAAATGGGTCTGTTCGTAATTTTCAGGACCTTCGAGGACTTAATGGCAAAAAGACCATTTCTAACCCTAGCCGTCAGCCAGCCCGACTCCTCTCCTGCTGCCGCTGTCTCTCCCTGCATCTCCTCTCTCCCGATTCATCTCTCTCCCCACTGCCTCCTCCCCTCGCCCGGCGCCTCCCCTCCCCGCCGCCACCTCTTCCCGCTGCCTCCTCCCCCCGCCAGCGCCTCCTCTCCCCACCGCATCCCCTCCTAGCCGCCTCCTACCCCCACCGCCTTCCCTCCCCGCCGCAGAGAAGAAATCAAGAAAGGAGGGAGGAGATCACCTGAGCTGCGACCGCTGGAGAGAGAAGCTGGCGGCAGGAGGAGGCAGAGGCTGTAGATCGGCGGCAAGAGGATGCTGTAGATCGACGCCGGCAGCAGGAGGTCTCCCCGTGGTGAAACCCTACCAAGGAGAGGCGGTTGGAGGTTGGACTAAGGTGCTCGGGTCGGGTCACTTGGGTAGGTTTACTTACAAGCCCCCATCCCCTCGCCACAATGCGCTGAACATGCAATACTCCTCCGCAAGATCCCATATGTTGAATCCGAGGGTGACCCCCACAATCCTCCACGCGCGATGCTCATCATCGTGGTCAAGGGTCATTGATGGAGACATGTTGAAGTCCATCGGACGCCTTGACGACCCCAAACTACTACCACTCTCCACTCAGTGGTAGAACCACGGACATGTCCAGCTCGACGACTTCATCCACGTTGCATTCACCAGAAATAGTTTCGTACATGCGGATCGAAGCAAAAAATTGATGCTTCCCAAGTTAGAGTAATCGCCCTCTGCTAGCTTCTTTGGCTAGCACCTAGGGTCGTGCAGGAAGGCGAACAGTGCCGGGCTCGGTCACATTGTGTCCGCCTGGGAAGCCCAGTAGTACACCACCAACTGGACGATGGCGTTGGGGGTTAGCTGTGTCAGCTCCAACCCATACACCCGAAGTACCTCGCTGACGAACATCGCCGTCGAAAATCGGACGGTGTTGAAGTAGGTGGTGAACACGACCATCTCCGAATCCATCGGGTGGGGCTCTGTCTTAGCGGCGGAGGATAGACGGACTGCATCGTGGTCTGAGATATTCCCGTCACGCACTAGAGACCGAATCAGCTCTTCAGTCACTAGACTCTGCCCCAGCACATTCATGCACACACACCGTTCACCTTCTTTGCCGTATTCCATCACTTGTTGGCCGTCGACAAATTGTATTGGACTAGCTCGTACTCCACCTCAGTCGCCGATGAGCTTCGGTGGTCAGACGCGCCACCGCAGCTCGATGAAGCACTAGTGGTGGTGCGACAAGGACGCTGCCACAAGCCATTCACTAAGAAAGAAGGGTGACGGCGGTTGGCATGCTTGCAGGCAGGGCGCCGATGGCAAGGTTGAAGGAGCAGTGGCAGCGGGGGCGGCTACTACAGAACAAATCGTCGGCGAGGACACCAATTAGCACACACAGGAAGAGCAAGAACAGTAATTGGGGTGACGTTTAACCAAGGGAACCGGGTTTTAAAGGCAAAACACCTTTTTCGGACCTTCAGAAATCGCACCACAAGACAACATAGCACACGATGCGCCAATCACAATTGGACATGTGTCCCCTGATACAACAACCGCACAAGACCACGGTCAATAAGACCAAATGCATGGGCCAGTTCCTTACCAAGCCGAAAGGACGGAGGGGGCCAAAAGGTCTAGGCTGCATGGTTTTGGTCCGCTTAAGAAGAAGTCTTTTACCATGAGAGACTCATGTTGTGGGGGATGACCCCCATCGGCATCCCTTCGGCCTGCTAGGCTAAGAGGCCTAATAAGTCAGGTAAATAACATGTGAACCCTTAGAATAATATCCTGTGGTAGGGGTGTTGTAATAAGACCTTATGGTCATGTATATATAATTCCTTGGGTTAACAAGGAAGGGGATATTGTTCATTTCTCATACTTACTCTACTAATTTCTTTTTTTAGTATTTGACCAGTAGCCACAAAGAAGGTATTTCTTACTCAAGTTCAATGGATAGAAAATCTGAACTTAATGCTAGGTAGGCGTCTATCGTGGATTTTTTTAGATTTTATTTCGTGACCTCTCGGTTGAAAAGCCCTTAAGGATGTCTGATAATCGACTGCGCCATTTTTTCTAAAACGGATTCAGCTGAAAAAAAAACGCCGAGATAACCATGCATGTTAGCATATGGAAGAAGAGGCTGCTACTTACATATGGCGGATTTCTTTTGTACTGACTATTCGTAAGCAAGAGTACGAAAAGAGATGATTGTATGCGATTTTGGTCATTATAATTAAAGTCGATACAGTATCTATTTCAATCGATTTGTAGATCTCACTTTAAAAAATATACCATTTAAAAACTAGTCATTGTAGCAAAAAACAAAAGCTACAGGTATTAAACCAAAAAGAACAAACTGTGGAGGAAGCAAGCATATATGCATGCAGCTTTTTAACCGAGCTTAGGTAGCTAGCAAGAGCAAGGCATCAACCTTGCACGTCTATACCTTGACCCACTAACGAAGCTACGCGCCGCGCCACCATCGCCTATGTATGTATAGCGCTAGTTCAATCCGATTACTAGCTTAACCTCGATCTCCTTGATCCCCTGTACCGAGACAGCGAGAAGCAGCCGGCCGCCATGGCTGAGCCCGGCACGGACCCGGCCGGCTGCCAGGCGGCACCCCCTCCACCTCCACCTCCACTGCAAACGGAAACTGCCGACACGGCCGGTGACCACGCGACCACACCCACTCCACCACCGCAGACCGAAACGGCCGGCCCTGGCCCTGTTCCAACTCCACCGCCGCAAAACCAAACAGCAGCACAAACGGCTGGCCAGCCACAACTACAGCCCCAACCACGGTCTCAAACCGGAACGGGAGAGGTGGCCGGCCAGCCTCGGACGCCACGGCACCGTCGCAGGAGAGGGCCTCGGCGGCCGATGCCGAGAAGCAACCCCCTGCACCACAACCGCAGCCGCAGCCGCAGCAGCAGAAGGACAAAGGCGAAGGGAGCAAGCGCCGCCGCGATGAGGCCGAGGCATTGGCGGCATCAGGGCGGAAGGAGATACCGCCCAGGAAGCCGGCACACCAAACCGAGCGACGCAAGAGCTTGCAACGCACGGAGAGCGTTCCGCAGCCTCCGGAGGGCGGCGTCGCAGGGGACGCTCTCGACAAGGCGCCGACGGAAGAGCCGCGTGTCTCTCGGCTGAAGAGGATGTTCTTGTTCGTCAAATGGCTTGTGTCGTCATGGTATCGCCCGCACAAGGCGGCGGAGAAGAAGGAGAAAGGCGAAGAGACCAAGTTGCCGACGTCAGCGCAGGAGGAGGAGGAGGAGGAGAGCAAGTCGGAGGAGGGCAAAATGACAGAGCAGGGGGACAAGCCGCACAAGAAGTGGGCAATGGTGGAGGCCGGGCTTGAGAATATCCTGGAGGAAACTTGCACTAGGCTTCTCGCCGCCGACTTCAGGGGGCTCGACCCCCTGAAGCGGGAGTGCCTCCTCACCTTTTCCGTCTTCGCGCTCGACTCCAAGGTGAAGAAGCAGGCCGTGACCTACTGGTGGGCCGCGCAGTTCGAACGGCCTCTGAGGAAGTTCGACGGCGCGGAGGGCGTCTTCAAGGAGCTCTCCGGCGACGGCTTCCTCGAGCCGATGAAGAACAGCTGCAGCGGAGTGATCCACGGGTGCCGCGTGAACCCGCTGGTGCACTGGATGGTGAAGAACAAGGCGACAGCGAAGGACAAGCGCGTCGACCAACACTACGAGCATCGGCCCAAGTCCGACGTCCTCTGCCTCACGGCGGGGTACCGTGAACGGCTGCAGAAGCTACGCAAGGACGAGTCGAAGGACCGCCGCAATCCCGGCCCAAAGAAGGCGTCTACTCCAACTCCCGAGGTCCAACCAGCACCAACCCAGGTATCTTCCTCTCTACCGTGTACGCCAGCCCTGTAATTGTTTTGCACACATTGTGTTTGGATATTTTTTTTGTGTGTGCTTCTGTGATTTGCAGGTTTAAAAATAATAATAAATTTTGAAAAACTTTCGCTAGGCGCTGCAATCATTCACTCCCTCCGATTGCCATCGACGATCCTACAAGTGGTATCAGAGCCCAGCACCAGTGCATGACTCCTCTAATGTATACTTTTTTTAAAAAAATCATTTTCTTTTTTAAAAAGAAGGCGTGCGTTTCACCTATCAATTAAAAAGAGCAAAAGAATCACAAGTAGAACTAGAAAAAAAAATCGAAGTGAGTTCAACTAATGCTTATGGCTTTTGGCTGAAAAATTTTGACTATAGATACCAGTTTTGGATGGTACGATGTTGGGCTTTAACGAATCGTTTAACTTATAGACAAGGAAAATACTTGAAAGTACTCAGGACTTGCAGCCGCTATGCCCTATACCTTTGTACTCAACTTGCACCTCTTTGCTCAAGCACCTCCTTGATTTGCGTTGCAACCTCTTGTGTCATGGCTTGTTTATTCTAAAAAAACTACGATTTCATTTCTCATGCATTCCACATATATACGTTAATTTTTCTTGTTTCTTGAGCTATAAAGATCTCGTAAGGCACTCTAATTCGTGTTATCATCAATATACACAGAAGAAATTTTGTATTGAACGGCTGCAGAAGCTGCAAGCCCAAGTCCGACGTACCAAGTCGGAGGCCCGCCGTGAGCCCGACCCAAAGGGGGTGCCTACTCCTACTTCCCAGGGCCAGGGCCATCCAGCACCAACCCAGGTACCTTCCTTTGTAATCTATACCGTGTACGACAGCCTTGCAATGAAACCAGGGCCCAGCACGACGAGTGCACCACTCCTTTAATGTATTCTTTTTCAAAAATAAAATTCATTTTTCTTGTTTCTTGAAGGCATCTATGCATTTCGAGAGTCAAACTTTGCTTCTTGCCTTTTCCTAAGACATGCTTTCCTTCTTCCCCAACACAACTAGCTATCATTACTCTAAATCCAAATGAGCAATCCAATCTATGGTAGGAAAACCGCGGTTGACAACTGGTTGATATCTAGTTTTCGGTTAAACCGGTTTGGACCAGCCTTTTCATTTTCAAAAAGCGTAGTGTAGATTCCTAATGGTCATCCCGTCTCCATTTTAGGTTAAACTAGCTGAATTTACTACGTAATTACACTATTATATTGTGTTGTTTATATGAAAACAACATAGAGTTGTATGTATTAACAACTCTAATGCTTATGATCGAAATGTAGTTGTATTTATTATGCACCTGTAATAGCTTCTCTCATGTGCATATGATTAATTAATTTATACTGCTATAATCTATACCTACAAAAATTGACGGTACATATTTTTCTCTTATTAACATTGTAATTTCTAGCTTTTGAAAACGAATATGGTGGTTTATTTTGCCTTTTTTTACTAATATAAATATAATAGATAGATAGATAGATATAGTACATTTTATTGCTAGTTAGATATGAACCATACATTCGGATTTTGAAAAAGGGTGGAAAAAACTTTTGGCCCAAAAACTGTACACTCTTTTGCCTTGATTTCTATTCGTGTTATCATCAATATACACAGAAGAAATTTTGTATTGAAGCACGTGTTTGACTGAGGTTGTATCTCTCTCTACCATGTTGCCCTAGTCACCTGAAATTACAGCCCCTCTCTAAAAAAATAGCTGCAACTTTAGGTGACCTGAAGTTGCACTCTCAATCAACTGAAATTACAGCCCCCTCCAAAAAAACACCTGCAACTTTAGGTGATTTAGAGTGCAACTTCAGGTGATTGAAAGATAAAAAATTTCAGTCGCCTGTGCAATAGTCACTCTCTATCATCAATATACACAGAAGAAATTTTTGTATTGAAGCACGTGTTTGATTGAGGTTGTATCTCTCTCTACCTTGTTGCCCTAGGGCCCACAGAATGTCAAGACCAGCCATGAGGAAGCAGAGCGCGCACTGCTGCGCATGGAGTGGGAGGACGCGAGGGTCATCCTCAACGTCAGCGCGCACGTGTACCGGCTCCCAGAGCGCCTGCTCAACGACCTCGCCGACAGGCTGGTGGTGCTGCAGCTCGGCCAGTGGTGGATCTCCGACAACGACACGTACATGGAGGTGGAGGGACTGCAGTCGCTGCGCGCCATCGGCAACCTCAAGAACCTCCGGTACCTCGGCCTCCGCGGGCTGTCCCGGCTGACGGAGCTCCCCAGTGAGATCCGGAAGCTCGAGAAGCTCGCCATCCTGGACGTGCGCGGGTGCCAGAACCTTGTCAAGGTGGGGTCTCAGGCCATCGATCCCCTCAAGCGGCTCACCCACCTGGACCTCACCGAGTGCTACATGCTGGAGCACATCGACCGGGGGATCACCTCCCTCTCGGGGCTGCAGGTGTTCAAGGGCTTCGTCTTCGGCGTCAGGCAGACGCGGCGGAGCATGGCGTGCCGGCTGCAAGACCTCGGGAAGCTGAAAAAGCTCCGGAAGCTCAGCGTCAACGTGACCACCGACGCCCACGTCGGCAATCTCGACATGGCGCAGCTGGCCGGCCTCCAGTCTCTCACGGTGACGTGGGGCGAGCTGCCGAGCATCTTGGCCGTCGACTCGCCGTCGCCGCCCGATAAGACAATGGATCCACGGCTGAAAAAACTTCTCGACAAGTGGACCGACCTCGTGCTGCCGGCGAAGCTCGAGAAGCTAGACGTCCGGTGCTACCCTGAAGAGGTGCTTCCAGAGAAGTGGTTCAACGGGCACGAGAATCTGAAGAAGCTCTACGTGAGAGGCGGGGAGGTCAAGGAGCTGAAAATTCCTGAAAAAAACTGCATCGAGACGCTGCGCTTGAGATACCTCAAACGTTTCGATATGAAATGGGCCGCTCTGCGCGGCATGTTGCAGAAGGTTAAGTACGTGGAGGTTGTTATTGATGATGCAAAGGTGATGAAGATTGAAACGCGGGGCAAGGAAGATGAAGATCCTCACAAGGTTAAGGAAGAACAGGCGAAGAAGGAGTCAAAGGAGGAAGACCTCAGACTTATGGCAGACATGAAGAAGAGGATGGCTATCCCGGATTCTACCCTGGATGAGAACGGGGCGTGGGTGAGGGACGAGAAGGAAGAAGAGTCTTATGGCAAGAAGGGAGAAGGCACTCAAGGTGGCGCGGACAAAAGCAATGGTAAACTACCTAATAACTCGCCGTCTTCACCTATGTGAAGCACTGTAATTTTGATCCTTTCGTTCTTGAACTAGTTATATATGTTTCCCAGTTCCAGAACCTTCAGGTAAGGAGCCAAAGGAGGAAGCTCACAAAACTGAAGTTGCTCCCGGCGCCGCAGAGGTCCCTAAGGCCTCCGAGGAGGCCGGAAAAGGTGACGACGGTGGCGGCGATGCTGGCAAAGCGCAAACAGCTCCACCCAGCTCCGATGATCAGAACAAAGGTACTCCAATTGCTGGTTCGTTCGTTGTGCCTAGCTTGCTTCAATCTAACGATGATATCACTTGTTTTAGCAGAAGGCAAAGAAGGCGAACAGGGAGGCACCAAAGATGCTGATGAGCCACCTACCGAGGAAGGCGGAGGAGACGCCCCTGAGGTTCCCGGCGAGGTCAAGAAAGTTGACGGTGGCGACGCCGGTAAAGCACGAACAGTTCCTGCCTCCTCGGAAGAGATCCACACCGAGATTTAAATTTAAATTCAATTAATGCATTGTGCGTCCTTGGCTCCTTGTTGCTCAATCTGGCAACAATACATGCTTGATTATGTAGAAGGCGAAGAAGGACAGGGAGGCCGTCCTACTCCTAGGGTGTCCGAGAAAGCAGATGAGGAACCTACCAGGGAAGACGGAGTAGACGACGACACAAGCCCCGCCGACGCGACAAGATCGCCGGCGGCGCCGCAACCGCCTGAGCTTCCACGACGGCCTGACGTTCCTGACAATTCATCTCCAAGTGTCAGCGACCTTAAAGAAGATGCCTCTGCTAAGGTAGTCCAGGCAAACGCAAGTGCTTCCGGCACGCAGCCGCCTCCAGTACCGCCGGCAACTAGCAGTCCTGCTCCGGCCGCCGCCGGCGAAGCTACTGCGAAGCCGAAAGAACCGGGGAAGGCTGACGACGACGATGGATCGACAGTTACCAGAAGCAGCATTGCTGCTTGAAAAAGCTTCGATCAAATTAAGGTGCAGCAAGATTATATGCAATCTGAACTTCTCCTGCTACAGATCGTACGTAGTTGCTGCAGGGCAAGCCTAAACATGTTTGCAACATCTTTGATTTTAATTTTGCAGGTGCCTGAAATCAAGTGGGATGGAATTGTTCTCCTGGTTCGATGAAGAATTAAACGAGATGCACCGTATTCATAGAGAGATCAGGAGAGAGAGGGAGAGAGAGAGATGTTAGGCAGGCTACTCAATCCATTTTCTACCCTGCAAGCTATCAGAAATTCAGAATTCGACTCTCTCCTGACGGCCACCATTGCTTCGATTGCTTGGGATGTTTACACTGGAGACCAGTCTGCCGACTCGTTACTGGTGCTGTACTTACTACGTACTAGCTGCATTTCTTTATCTTCATGGCTCACATGGATTCTCTAGATTCTACAATAAATCAATAATAATGTAATTGTATCAATAAAAAACTTCACCAAAATAATATGTGGCTTCCTTGGGCTCAATCTGCATGCTAATGATAAATCCATCATAGAAGCAAAATTCAGCCACAAATTTGATTGATGGTCTGTTTGGAATGCTGGCAAACTTTCGTAGAAAACTATGAAAATCCCCCATTCGAAATAGGATATTTATTTTTCTTTGGATATATATTAATATATGTGTATGTCTATACAACATTCGACTATTTTTTAAGATAAAAATAGTCAGATTGATCTGAGACGTTAGATCTCCATCCAACGGATCCACCCATACAAGCCCCCTAAAAAAATTGACCCCTATTAATATATATATGCAATATAGATTGGTGTGAAAAGTTACCCATGTGCTAACCATTCATCTTTTCAGTCATCAGTGCAGCTACTCCCTTCTCCTCCAATATAAATCCGTATTTTTGAGAAACGTTGTTCTTCAATATAAGTTTATTACCATTTAATGCTTAAAAAATAAGTAAATAATTATAGTATGTTATTTAATATGGATATATATGGTTCAATGATTTTAATTTTTTTTAAAATTTAATGTCTCTTTTGTTTGTATGCATAGTGGACCAGACTTATATCGGAAGTAATTGGTTTCCTGAGCAGTGAATTGAAGTATTAATGCTGCAATTCAGAGCATGGCCCACATGGCAGGTTCGGTCTCCACCGTGCCTACCACAGCCACTCTCAGACGTGACACGTGTCCAACGATGACCCATCCCACTCTATGACAGCCCAGCCCCACACAGTAGGCCACACCTGTCAACTACATACCCCGCCCCAAAAAAATCCTCACACCCCAGCAGATTAATCCACGTGCGCATTGACGCCCGCATCCAAAACTGATACACCCCGACCCACCAAAAGGGTCACCCATTAATTTTCCCCAGTTTTTGCTCAGTTTCTTCTTAAACGGAGCAGCAAATTATTGCTGTAGAAATCAGAATTCCGAGCAGAAACTGGCATTAAACGGAGCACCACCACCTCATCCTTCTTCGCTTCGCTTCACTTCGCTTCGATCAAACTGTATTGGCTGGTGGTAACTGCTGCCCCAAATTGGTGGATTGTTCCGTTTCGATTGCTCGATCGGCGATTTAATGGCGATTTGTGAGTTGTTAGCATTTTTTCTTCTAGGGTTTCTGATTCCCCGCCGCAAGATAAAGCTGCAGAAATCGTAACTTTTTTTGGTGTTTACCTCAGAATTTTGGCGAATTTCTCGTGGATTCCGCCGAGAAAAGCCTGAACTTTGCGATGCAGTACCACCACCGCAGCCTGCTGCCGCCGCCACCACCGCCGCCGTTCGGCCGCGGCGGTGGCGCCGTGTACCCCCGCGGCCACAGGCAGCTGTACGCCCCTCCTCCGCGGGCGCCGCTTCCTGCACCGCCACCGCCGCCGCAGCGCAGGTACGAGGTGCTCATGGAGGCCGGCCGCCTTGCGGCCGAGTACTTGGTGTCCAAGGGCGTGCTCCCGCCGTCCTCGCTGCAACGCGGCAGCGGCGGCGGCGCGTGGGCCGCTCCTCCTCCTCCTCCGCCACCGCCTCAGCAGCAGCAGGAACCCCCCGCGTTCTACGGCCGGAGGAGGTACGAGGATGAGTATAGCAACAACCCTAGCACCCGGTCTAGGCGGAATAGCAGCACTAGTAGTAGTAGTAGAGATGATTACAGTAGTGGTGGTAGCTACAATGGGAGAGGGAAGAGGAAGTATGGGGAGTACAGGAGGGGGTATTCGGATGGGAGCAGGGAGAGGGAGAGGGGAAGGTCGAGTTCAAATGGGCGGCGCTATGAGGAGGATAAAGATGAGGATGGGGCTCCTGGGTTCCGGAGGGTGCGGCGGGGCAATGGGGGGGATGATGAGGCGAGGAGTTGTGTGACGGAGGGGTTGAGGGAGGCAACGCCATTGATGGTGAAGGTTGTAGGGGAGTTGGAAATGGAGGATACTAGGTCGAAGGCACTGAGCTCCAGTGGTGATGTTAGGAAGGGTGCTGATGGTCCGCCAGAGGTGCAGGGTGAGAATGAGGAGGGTGAGATGGCGGAGGATAGTAAGGTGTTGAGTTCAGAATCGGAGGTGGTGGAGCAAGGGATAGACCCTAATGGTAATGGTAATAATTCATCTATTGGTGCTGTTATGGAGGCAGAGGCGAAGCTTTTGCCAGATGGTAAGGTTCCGGATGAGAAAGTTGAAGATGATGACAAAGTTTTGGGTGAGGCTGCTTTGGATCGTATCACTTTGAGTGACGAGGCGACAAATTTGGAATATGATTTGCATGACGATAGGAGGAATTTGCTTAAATACTTTGACTTTGCAAAAGCCCCAACAAGGCCCAGGTCAGTGCGTGCATGCAGAAATGCAGCATCTGTCCAAAGAGAAATGGTTGATCTAGTTTCTTCTGGAGAAGCTTCCCAGATGGTAGATGATGAAGCAGCAAATGAGGGATCTTTGCCTGACATCCAGTCAGACAACAGAGAAGATCAAATCTACCAAGAAAACACTGGCTCTAGCATAGCCTGTAATGAAAAAATGGAACCGATGCTTCTCCAAGAAAACAAAACAGCAGTTGTGACTGAAAATATAAGAAAAGAGAAGAATGATGTGAAACTCCATGTGGTCCAGGAATATAAGGAAGAAACCGATGTATCTCCGTTCATGGCTTGTAAAGATAGGTTGATGCAAGAAACCGACTTATCTCTATTGACGGCTTCTCTCAAGGATGGCTTGATGCAAGAAACCAACCTATCTCCCTTGACAGATTCTCACAAGGATAGCTTGGTCGAAGAAACCAACCTATCTCCGCTAACAGATTCTCACAAAGATAGCTATTCTCACAACGATAGCTTGATCGAAGAGGCGGACCTATCTCCGTTGACAGCTTCTCACAAAGATAGCTTGATGCAAGAAACTGACCTATCTCGGACAATGTCTTCTCACGAGGATAGCTTAAAGCTGCAATTTAAGGAAGGAACTCAGATTTGTGATATTGGTATGCTGCCACAACATGTGGACTTGATTGAGTTATCTGATCAAAGGAAAATCGTTGGTGCTGAACTCTTTCCTAATGTTGGGGTTGAACCTATCATCAAAATGGAACAAGAAAAGCTGGATCAATCGAGCTCATTTAAAATATGTGATCTGGACTTGGTTGGTGGTACAAAGGTTTCTACAATGCATAATAATCCTGAGTTGGCCCAATGCTCTGCAGAAGGATCTTCCGCGGAGCCACAGAAACAACAGCAAGAAGATTTTGGAACTAGTGCAGGTGGCAATGTCAGTGGTACAGATGATTTTTGCCAACTTCCATTAGATAGTAAGGATGTTCATGTAATTGATATAGAAGATGGCACCCCAATTGAAGTTGGTGACTTTGATTCTTCAAAAGCAAAGTGAGTTGCTTCTACTCCAGTCATTTCCTTGTCTAGCATGCTGGTTGAATAGATTCCATTTTTTTGTTGGTACGATGTTATATAGAAATTATTTGGTAGCACTTGAAAATAGATTCTGTATTTCTCTCTGATTTGTTTCCATGTGTCAAGAGGTCTATCAAATAGTTCAATGGCGATACCTTGTTGCATTAGTGCATTGATACGCTGTTTGTTAAGTTGACTGAATAATAGGGTTTCCACTTAAATATATAATGTGATGTCAATCAGGAATGAGATGATGTGCTCTAGCATGGATAACGCGATGCACCCTGGTGTACATACTGGTGATCTTCCTGGTATTCAAGATGGCTACAATCTTGCAATTTCTGATTACCTCGGTGCTGACATACCATGCTATCCATCAATGCAATCAGATCTTCAGGCTGGAATATGTGCCAACGACTCAGAAGTGAGACTTCCTGGTTATTTTATTTAGTTTCCACATGGAGGCCTTGTAGTAAAGTTCCAATGAATAATTTAGTTAGAATTTAGTCTTTTACTGCATTATCTGCGTGGATAACATATTAATGTTTTCGTTTTCCCTTTCAGGGTATCCATGTCATGGATGATACAATATATGGGTCTCTCACTGATATTGGTAATGTGACTAAATTTTCTGTTTCCCTAATTTGCTATAGCTGCTTTACGTCTCCATGTCCTATTGTCTGTTTTTCCTGTATTGCAGTTCAGATACGTAGTTAATTAGTTATCAGTTACATTCGTTTGTCTTTTGGGACAGAACATTCCGGTACAGGGCTGTTCTGGTCAATGTTGTTGTGGTGCTTCGGTAAGTCGCGGTGAGGTCGGGCGCCTGGACACCTAGTTGACTAGACGCCTGCCATGGCGACAGTTAGACAATACTAGTTAGACGACAAATAATAACCATGCAACATAATAGCACAAATTATTCAAATAACCATATCTAAGGAGGTTCAAATCAGAAGAAATTTATTGAGAAAGGGGTCTGTTCGTAATTTTCAGGACCTCGGAGGACTTAATCGCAAAAAACCATTTCTAACCCTAGCCGCCAGCCTGCCTGACTCCTCTCCCGCTGCCGCTGTCTCTCCCCACATCTCCTCTCTCCCGATTCATCTCTCTCCCCGCCGCCTCCTCCCCCTGCCAAGCGCTTACCCTCCCTGCTGCCTCCTCTTCCCGCCGCCTCCTCTCCCCGCCCAGCGCCTCCCCTCCCAGCCGCCTCCTCCCACCGCCACCTCCCCTCCCCGCTGCGGAGAAGAAATCAAGAAAGAAGGGAGGAGATCACCTGAACTGCGATCGCTGGAGAGGGACGCCGGCGGCGGGAGGAGGCAGAGGCTACAGATTGGCGGCAAGAGAACGCTGCAGATCGGCGCCAGCGGCGGGAGGTCTTCCCGTGGCGAAACCCTACCAAGGAGAGGCGGTTGGAGGCTAGACTAATGAGTACTCAGGTCAGGTCACTCAGGTAGGCTTACTTACATGCCCCCATCCCCTCGCCACAACGCGCTGGGCGTCACCTGGACACCATCTAACTCGGCGTAAGCTGGGCGATGGTCCACGGTGTTCACCGCCGGCTGCCAGGACGCCTTGTCGTCGCTTAGGCGACGCCTTGATAACCATGGTTCTGGTGTAATGTTTTGTTATAAAGAGGTAGATAAATATATTCTGTTATATAGACTATATATTTATCACATATCCTATGCGCAGAGCCACATATAGCTCAACAAATTAGTAATGGGGCGAGTATTCTGAACTCAGTTGTCCATGTGAGAGTTTCTCCTGGATCAAGATTCAAATAAGCTTTTACTGTCATGGCAGCCCGTCACACCCTGTACCCCACTGACATTTTCCTATCACTTATAAGTGGATGGTCTCCTTTTAGATGGCCCATGTTTCGGTGGAATAAACTGGGATTCTTGAAGGAATATGGAAGGACATGGCTTGGGACATGCGTTGTGGGAATCATGGATGGAAGTAGGGTTCACAATTTCGGTGAAATTTCGCCGAAATTTCGTTTATCTTGTCAATTTCGTTACCCTTCGAGAAGAAAACAACTCGGCCAAAACAATTCGTTTCAGTTTGAATTCTGCATCCTTAAGGGGCTTGGAAAACGACCTAGGGGGCTATAAAGGCTCCTATCACAGTGGATAAGTCTGTTGCCATGCTCTGAGTTGGCCAGGGATCGAATCCCACATCAAGCAAACAATTTTTCCCAATTTTGTCTCATTAGCACGTTGGTCCCACAAGCAAAAAATTGAGTAAATACTTCATTTGCTCGTGGCGTGATTCGAACCCGGGTCAAACAGATGGCAAGGACAAAGTCTTCCGCTAGAGCAGAGCAATTCTTGCGTTGCACATATGGATTCTAATTAATATATCCCATATTTAAAGTTTATAAATTCAAATTCGATCTAAATTTGACCGAATTTTTTACTGAAATGACGAAATTTCGTTCAATTCATTCCTTTCACCCACCTCCGAATTTTTTTTTCAAAACGAAATTATTTTCCCTGGATGGAAGGGCCATGTCGGTCGATGTGCCAAGAAGGAAAAGGCTGTGACGGTTGTCCACTTTTCCCTGGTACCAGATTGCTAGAATGGCCAGTATCAAGCGGAATTTGAGGCAATCCGATTGCAACCTCTTTTGTTGCATTTGGGAAATGGAATGGATTGTTTCGGCCACTCCAGCTGGAACAGAACAGAATTAACAACTTTGCTCAGATGTCCTTTGGCATTTTTCTGCTTGATTATATACTTATAAATATTATATTGACTATTAATGAATATATATCCATAAGTTGTAACTTACAAATACATTTCTGGTCATTAGTCAGCAAGACATTTGCGCAATATGGAGGGAACAAAATTTCAGGTTAGAGTAACACTAAATTCAAATGCACTAACTGGTCATTATTCAACAAACACATCTATGCATTGTGGGGCTTTGGAGAGCTGCTTAAGGTTAGTATTGCCATTTATGTCCAGTGCACCTTGATAATTGTGGCTAAATGCCTGTGGTCACTGATTTCCACTACAAGAAAGAGATGAGATCTCTCATGGCTTTTCTCAGTGGTGGAACCAGACCCCGGCTGCCTGGGCCTAGGTTCTAGGCCCAGTAGCCCTCCCTGTTACTAATTTTGATTTTGACTGGCTTTGTTTGTACTGTTAAGTCAAATATGTGGATGTGGTCACAGTTACATATCTGATCCATTCATATGAGTTGTCATCGGTGTACATTTAAGTCTGGTATCATGTTCTGTGAAATAATTAATCCTCTGCAGATACTTAATATTAATGTGTTTGCGCAAATCATCAAAGCTTTTGTGCTGTTTGTACGAAGAGAAAATTGGGATGTGGGAAACAAATTTTTTTTCACTTGTTAAGAAATTTTAGGAAAGAAAGAGCATGAGCGAGAATAGGAGAAAAATCACTGACCATAAATGGCAACTTTTGGCTCCACACCCAGATATACACAAATAATCAAGCAACAGGACATGGAATCAATCATAGTCCCCTCCTATTCCTGCCTTCTGTTTCTTTTATACTCTCGGAGTCGGTCTCTGCCCACCAAATTAGAGCATGAACCTTTTTTTAATCTATTTTTACTGAATAGCTGTTTGGTATGTCAAAATAGATTGGTGCATTTGCATTGGAATAGTATCTATCTTCCAATCTTATTAGATTAAGAACCAACATGAATATACTGGAACAATATTTTTTAGGGTGCTAGTGAGATGAACGACAAACTCATACCTGATACTCAACACCTAGGCAAATAGATATTCAGGATTACTTGATAAGTAGTCATATTAAATACACTGGTGGAATCTGCTTCAATGGCTTGGTAATCTATGAAAACTGCTGCGTGCTTGATTCATACTACACGATCCAATTTGGCTGTTGTTTTAGCAAGGTAATTTTGGTCTGCAAATATTTATCGTTTTGGTTTTTTTATGTCAACTTTCTCACTAGGTACCCTGTTAAAATGCTGATTGGTGGGGAACATATGTCATAAACTATGATTAGCTCATTTCTTGTTCTCCGTATGAGCTAAAATGACATCTATTTTTGGACTAGTGGTGGTAACAGCTGTGCACATAATTTGCATGTATTTTTAACATAGTTGACTTTTAAGAGTTTGTTGAATGACAGTTTGGATCAATTTCCCCACAGAGCTGAAGTTCTTTTTGCCCTTTTGTGCCTTCAGGTTTTATGGATGTCTGGGACCAACCAGCTCCGGACTATGAGAAATTCTTCTAATCCGCTGCCGAGGACCGAACGTTCAGAAATTTGACAGATAAACATGAGTAGCATAGCATAGGCAAGAATAAGTAGGCTACGCCTCATCTCAAAGAATGATGTATCCATCGTATTTTAGCAGTAGAGAAATTCTAGGCGTTAATACCAGTTTGATGAAGCAAGTTGCTGATTCAAAGGTGGTTTTATGTGTTGACATACAGCTTGATACTGAAGGATGGATAAATTGACTGCTGTTTTATGTGCTGTAAGCGTGCATGCCTTTATTGGATGGTCAGTGTATATGATAGTTATGCTGCGGGTTGGGACTAAATTGTGCCAACGACATTTATATGATCCCTTCGTCGTGATTGGGCTGCAAATGGACCGTAGTGAGATTATGAGACCTACAATTGCCTTTCTTCTTGATACACTTGGTTTTGCACATCAGTTGAGAAAAGAAGTAGCCATGTATGCGTCAGCTTCTGTGAAAGATGAGGCAAGAAGAGATATGTTGTTGCTTTCTGATGCAACCAGATGTTCATATACATTATTACTAAACCAGCATACAGAAAACTACTCAAAAGAGTGAACGCAGATGCAGAACTTGAGCCTGAAGTTGATCACGGGCGAGGCGATCCTATATGCGCGGGAAGTTCACCGGCGCAGGGGACGCGAGACCCCCGTGGTAGAGCAGCTCGCTCATGACGCTGTACGCGTGCCGCGTCAGGTGGACGCCGTCCCAGCTGACGCGCTCGTCCGGGCTCGCGTGCGCACATCGGAACTAGAACAAAATTAAAAAAGAATAGAAATTCACTATTTTAACACATATATAACAATATACATAATTTTGAAATAATATTGTACTACATAATACCTCAAATTAACTTATTGCAGTGTATGATAATAAAGAAGTAGTGATCAAAATACTTTCCAAAACGAAGAAGCCCGATAATATTATTAGTTAGTTACAGCAAACTGAACGAACTAAAGATAAAATCATAGACAAAAGTTAATTAGTATTGGTAAAATACATCATCCGATCTTAATGGCCTGTAAAAAGAGAATAAATTTACATAAAATTTTCAATTAAAAAACAGTAGAATGATCAAATGTAAAAAAATACATCACCTTTTAGTTTTTTACGTTCTTTCAAGTTCATAAAGTGACAAACCAAAATATCATTGACACTTTTCTTCAATTTTTATTTCTACACATAGCAAATAAGTTTATCATTAATGAAATCATCACTGATTAATTTAAAAAGTCAATTAGATATTTGTATGTTCAATAGTTCAAAAATAATAAAATACGTCCAATGTCTTACTTGATATTATAGTTAAATACTATAATTTTACCTCTGATTTACAACTAGCTAGGCTGGTATTCCATAAACCTAAATTGAAATCCTAAACCTTAACACTACAATTCGGCAAAATCAATCAATAATAATCATATTGAAACCTAATTCATAAATTTAGCCCCTGTTCTTGAAATAAATTGGAACTATTGAGAGAAATTTACAGTAAAGTACGTACTGATCGGGTGAACCTAAACTTCCTTTTGTTGGCGAGGGCGTGAGGCAACAGGACTAGGCGGTGCTGCAGTGAGATGGCAGGCGAGGGCAGTGGTACAGATTTCTCCTATTATCCGATGATTAGTCGCTTCCTAGCTAGGTGTGGCGGGCGTGGTGCAGTCTCCTAGCTGACCATGTGAGATGAACGGGCGTCAAGGGCTGTTGCAAGGTGACACACTTAGGGGTCGATTAAATGGGCATCGTGGCCTATTACGGTCCTTCCTCTTGGGCTAGCTCAAGGGTTGGCTCGCCCTGCTGCAATTGCCTTATGGGTTGAGAGACAGCGGAGGCTCCTCGTGTGTTACTGCTAGCTACTGAGAGGCTTAAAGGGATGGACTGGGTGCACTGAGTTTAGGCTAAAGGTTCACACAAAGACTGAAGGTGTTGATCCATATTAAAAAAAATTTAGACCCGATATCTTGTGACACCGGATGGGCCATATTGGCTCCACCCCAGCACACACCGCCGTCCCCGCCGCACTACACATCCTGTTTAGACACATAGAGGCATAATGTCCCTTTTTGTAGCAATTATAGCAAGTTGTGTCTTTGATTCTCTTTCTTGTCTTGATAACTTGCTTATTACTGGTTTGTCTCATTTTTATGACATTATCATTTATCTTTTTGGGCATTTTGAGATAATATAACCTTTCTTGTTGCAACTACGGCACTTAACATTCTTCGTGTGTCTTGTATTGTCCCTTGTTTTACTATTCTCCTTCTCGGAGACGAAGTCAATATCTCTTTTGTCATTTGACTTTTTTGATTGCTCAAAAGTTTGTCAAGAGAGGCTTTCGCTTTGTAGCTTCTTTTCAAGTCAATTTTCAATTTAGTGACTTGGGCCTTGAGCCTTTTATTTTCCTCTACAAGGTTAGTATCGCAAGATACAGAGGAAATAGAAGCATCTATTTTGGAAGGACAAGGTGTCAAGCAAATCATCACACGAGGTGGATATGCTAACCTTAGATGAGATACAAGGGCTAAGAGCTACACATGACATATCATTTAGTAAGTCACATGTAATGCCTATATCCACCGTGGATTTGGTGAGATCCTTGAGAAGGAGAGTCTCATGAGTTTCCTCAAGCTCTTCATAGGAATCCTTGAGAGAAAGAAATTCTTTCTCCAAGACTTTGAAATTTGACTTCTCCTTTCCAAGGTATTTACTCAAGTCGTCTAGCATATCCGTTGACTCATCATTGTTATTTACCTTTCCATTACCTTTAGCCATAAAATAATGAGTTGATATGGAGGGACTTGTGGATTCTTTATAGTTGGAGCTAGAAATTGAGCATTTTTCTTCTAACATCTGTTCTTGTATGCAATCTTCCTTGATAGAGGTGGACCTTTCATAATCATCTTGAAATTTTGTCCACATCTCATAAGCGCTCTTGAGATTACATACGGTATCGAACACCTCTACACTCAAAGCACTAAATAAAACGTTAATTGCTTGAGCATCAAGATGTAAGCATTTCTCTTTCTCATTTTTTTGGGCAAAAGGATCCAATAGAGGAGAAAAGCCTACATCTATTGTAGGATCAAATATGGCAATCAGAGGGGGTGAATGATTGTAGTCGTTATTCGAAACTCAATAGCAATCAAACTTACCGGATGTAGACTTCGACCACTCGATCGCTTAGCTGTCGTAAACTCTTACCAGTCGTAAACTTCAAAGATGGTTTCAACCGCCCGACGCTTGATCATTCAGCTGTCGTAAACTCTTACCAGTCATAAACTTTAACCACTTCTGTGCTTGTAAACTACAATTGCTTTGCACATTGATATCAGATAGCACTCGTAAGCTTCGACTGCTTTGCATGTACTTGAACTTTGACTGATTTGCACGTACTCAAACTTCGACCGATTTGTTGCACTGAGTCGTAACTTCGACTGCTTGCACTGAGTCGTAATTTCGACCGCTTTGCACTAAGTCGCAACTACGACTACTTTGCACTGGGTCGTAACTTCGACTGCTTTGCACTGGGTCGTAACTTCGACTGCTTTGTATTGAGTCATAACTTCGACTGGTTTGCACGTACTCAAGATCTTCGACACCGGGAGCAAAACCTCTCAATCACCTGCACCTTCAAGGATTCAGCACCTTCGAGTACTCATATGTCCTCTATTTTCCAGCAGCGATTCGACACCTTTGCACGTAGTCGTTGACTTCCTTCGCTTGTAAGTTTTGACACCTACAATCACCAGCACCTTCTGTGAATCAAGAATAAGATTGATTTAAAGTGATGTTTATTGCTGGATTTTTGTGAGTTTACAAAGTGCCCTTAAAAGCACCCCCTAAAAGCCTAGCCAAAACTAAAGTCTCCTCAACACTTCTCTAGAAACCTGTACATTTGCTATGCCCCTCCAACTCTATTTATATCCTCTGGTACCTTAAGAGTTCTCTCTCCAAACGCATCATTAATCCGAGTCCTAATTTTACTCCAAGTCTTTTATGACACATTCTCCTCTTTCCCAGGATAAAACTTCCAAACTATGGACTTTCCAATTTACAACTTGTCACGTGTTGAAGCCTCCAAGACTGCACCTCCTGTAACTCCTCTACTTATCATCCACATTTGATCTTCATGTGCCTAAGCATGAGCCCAACCATCTCGTCACATCCTCGACCATATGAACCTCAGATCTCACATCCTAGTCCTAGTCCACCTCGTCATTGACCATGATCGCCTCTATGCTCAACATGTATATGTAAAGACTAAAAAACATTTTTCCCATCATAAGTTCTCTCCAACTTGACCAACATCAGTCTACACACGTATAACACAACATAATTCACGCATAAATTCAATTGCCACGTTTTCCAATCAGACTGCCCTTAATATGGCAGTCAGACCACAATAAATGTATATTTCAGCACTTTTCAGTTTTCGCAAAAGTGCATCGTCCGAAATTTTCACAAACACAAATTCCATTCAACCCATGTCAATTATTCATTATTACCATATTCATGACCTATTGACATGGTCTAACAATCTCCCCATTGATGAATACATTGACAATATTTCAAATTGCTCGAATGAGTTGTATTTTGAAAGAAAGTAAAATTTGTAAAATGAAAGTTTCAAAGCTGCAGAAAAATAAATTTGACAAACCACAGCTACAAACTCTCTCAAAAAAACTAAAAACACCCTCAACTCAAGAGAAGCAATTTTAGCATTTTTCTCCAACTTCTCCCCCTTTGGTAATGCGATCATCAAGAAACTTCAGAGAAGAAATAATTCTACGAAGAAGCAATGAGAGTAAAAATAAAAAAGTTTTGTAGATTATTCTAGTCACTTTTACATTGATTTAATATTTTAACTAAGCCCTGTTTTTCAGTAGAGCTACCTAGATCATAAAAACTCATATATCATATAACAATATCAAAATAAGTTTTTCAACATAATTAAGCAATTTATATCAATGACAGACATCTCAAGAATGATCAAACCAATTATAAAGAGCACAATGAGATATCACAACAAAAAATCAAAGCCTAAAAATGAAGTAAATCTTAAATCTAGACGAGCTAGTAGTCTCATGTAACAACCTATTACTCCATACTCAAGTCTTAAGCATGACATGCTTGTATTATACTCCTTTTTATGATGGCATGCTTGTAGCATACTCCTTTTAAATGGTTGCGTGTTTGAAGCATACTTCTTTTCATTTGTACACCTTTTGTGCCACTTTTTTATATGGCATGCTGGAAGCATACATCTTTTCAATTGTCTCTGTCTCATTTTTTATAATATGCCAAATTTAGTGAAAAAGATTATAATAAGAGACATACGAGCCTCATAGCCAATATTTAAAATAAGACATACAATCAAGCTAATCCTTTTAGATGGACATTCTACCATGTCATATTTTAGTTCAAATGCAATAAATTAATTACAACTAGTCATGATCAAAACTACACAGCATATGAGTAAACATGATAAAGAGATCTTTGTAACTCATTTGATTCCAATGGCTTAGATTTGATTAAGTCTTTGACAAGTATAATAAATGAAGCTTCTGAACATTTTCAAACAACAAGTTCACCCTCAAAATAATCCAATAGGATGTAGAACACCCAACTCACTTCTCAAATGAGCAAAACGTGAAGAATAAAGCGGTTTTGTGAGAATATCAGCAACTTGAGAGTCTGTATCAATGAAATGCAAGACAACATCTCCCTTTTCTACTGGTCTCTAAGAAAATGATAGCGAATATCAATGTGTTTGGTTCTTGAATATTGCACGGTATTTTTAGTAATACAAATAGCACTAGTGTTATCATAGAAAAGTGAAACATTATATAATTCTAAGTCAAAATCCTTAAGTGTAACTGTCATCCAAAATAATTTAGAGCAACAAGAAGCGGCAGCTACATACTTTGCCTCAGCAGTGGAAAGTGCAATAGACAACTGTTTCCTAGAAGCCCATGAAACAAGAGATGTGCCTAATAAATGACATATGCCAGAAATACTCTTCTGTCAATTCTATAGCCCCAAAAATTCGCATCTGAATACGCTCTAGGGTAAGGCATGATGAAGAATAATACCATAAGCCAAATTCCAAAGTTGACTGAAGATACCTGAAAATTTGCTTTACCACCTTTCGATGTGAAGCACGTGGGGAAGCCTAAAAATGAGCACAAAGGCACACAACAAAGTGTATGTCTGACCTCGAAGCAGTGAGATACAGAAGTGAACTAATCATACTTCTGTATTATTTTTTATCAATAGGCTCTCCATCCTCATCAGGGTCTAACATTGCAGTGGATCCTGTTGGTGTGGAGACTGGTTTGCTTATCCCCATGTCGAAATGACGAAGCAGGTCATTGGTGTACTTAATTTGATGAATAAATGTATCCAACTTTGTTTACTTGATCTGAAAGCCTAGAAAGAACGAGAGTTCTTCTATCATGCTCATCTCAAATTCCCTACTCATAGTATCTGAAAACTTGGCAACAAGAGCATGAGAGGAACCACCAAAGATGATATCATCCACATAAATTTGAACAAGTAAAAGATCACTGCCATGCTTGAGAATAAACAATGTTTTATCTACCTTGTCAATTTGGAAGTCATTTTAAAGCAAATATGATTTAAGCCTATCAAACCATGCTCTAGGCGCTTGTTTTAAACCATATAAAGCTTTTTATCAGGAAAATTAGGATTTTCAAAGCCAGGTGGTTGTCTAATATAAAATTCCCCCTCAATATAGCCATTAAGAAAAACACTTTTAACAACTATTTGATACAATTTTAAACCTTTGGATGCCGCAAATACTAAAAGAATTCTAATGACTTCTAATCGAGCTATAAGTGCAAGAGTTTCACTAAAATCACGACCTTCTACCTAGGTAAATCCCTGAGCAATAAGTCTAGCCATATTTCGAACAACAACACCATCCTCACTTTGTTTATTCTTATAAAACCATTTAGTTCAAATAACATTATGACCATGTGGAGGTGAAAATAAAGCCTAGACTTTATTATGCTCAAAATTTTCTAATTCCTCATGCATGGCATTAATCTAAGACTCATCGGATTAAGCGTAACTTATATCTTGGGGTTCAAAAGAGGAAACAAAAGCTGTATATGCATATGAGGCATTGGAGTTATACATGTTGCGAAGAACTCTCACACTTAATTCACCAATTATTTGTTTAGAGGGATGACATCATTGAATATGCAGGGGAGCCTATGGAGTTGTTGGTGACGTAGGTATAACATTAGTGGCCTCTACCTCATTAGAGGTAGGATCTGATACTAGCTGTAGACTCCATCGGTGTAGATACGTGTATCGAAGTATGAATCAGGGTTTCCCTTTCATTGTTGTTAAAGTCATAGAACTTCAGGTGCATCAGTTACCTGTATACCTGCATTGCCGGGTCTAATACTAGGACTAGCCTCATCAAAAGTGATCTCACATGTCTTAGCAATTTTGTTAGTTTCTAAGTTGAGTACACGATAACCTCGAGTTTGAGTAGCATAACCAAGAAAAATGCTATCAAAAGATCTAGATTCAAATTTATCAAGATTGCCATGTTTAAGAATAAAATATCGATATCCAAACACTATCAAGTGTGAAATATTGGGAGAATAATCAAAACGAAGCTCCTAGGAAGTTTTATGCAATCTGGCTCACAAAATACTCTGTTAGAAATATAACAAGCAATAGAAATACCCTCAGCCTAATACTTCCTAGGTGTTGTATGTTCATTTAACATCGTTCTTGCTATCTCGACCAAGATTCTATTTTTACGTTCTACAACACCGTTCTGTTATGGCATACGAGCTAAAGAGAATTAATGATCTAAATCTTTTCAGTACACAAAGAAGCAATTGGTGTGTTCTTGAATGCAGTTCCAATATCACTTCTAATTGCTCTAAATGCTCCTAGAAGTTCCATAGCAAGTTTAAGAGCAAGTTCTCTAAAATGACTAAAAGCTTTGTCCTTAGATGCCATAAAATAAACTCAAGAGTATCTAGAGTAATTATCAACAATAACAAGAGCATACTGTTGTAGGGGTGGCCCCCACCTAAATCCAGCAGGCCTGGTAGAAGGTTATAAGGTCCAGAATAGGCCATGTGTAATGACATAAGTGCCCCTGAAGGGGATACTCAGATGTAAGGGTATAATTGTAAAAGCACTCCCTATGTGTATATATATATGGAATGCAGGCCATGGGGGGACCCAAGCCATTACTGTCACTTCTCCCAACTCTCCACTACCATCTCTCTCTCTCTCTGTTTGGTCTGTAACCACAACACATACCATTTACTCTAGCAGACTGAACCCTATAAGGACCTACAGTGTCTATGTGCAACAATTGACCCAGAGCATCAGTCATAACAAGTGTGAGTGGAGGGTGTGATGATAAGACCATTTTATCATGTTGACACGGTGAACAAACTAAATCCATTGACTTTTTAATTTTAAGGTTAGGTATTTCTCTAACAAGATTCATATTACTGACACGAGCAAGATTATCAAAATCAATATTCCCTAACCTATGATGCCAACAAAATAAATACTTAGAATTAGATGAAACAAGCACCTAAGATCAGAAGATGATGAATATGAAAAGTTACTCTTAAACAAATGACCAACTCAAATAATTTTGCACACTAGATCACCAGATGAATCTAAAATGCAGCATTAACATTTTTTAAAGCTCACCTCAAGATTATCATGTATCAAATTATAGCTCAACTTACTGACAAGAGCGACATCTTTTAAAATTAATTTGTCGTTGACATGCACAGTACCTCTTGCAAGAACTCGTCCTTGACCATTATCCCCAAAAGTAATCATCTCATCACCGATGGCACGAGTGAGAGAGGAGAACAATCGTGAGTCTTCGATCATATGGCGAGAGCAACCGGAGTCAATTAACCATATGTTCTCCTTCCACTTGTGATGAGACTATAAAGCACGAACAATCATCGGCATCTTAGTACTGGGGTTAGAAAATAAAGATTTAAGAACCCAGTACTGAGATACACAACAAATAAGAGTAACAAGAAGCAAAGATACTAATCGAATAAAACTTTTAGCATATGTGCACTGCTGGTCAGATTTCCGTTGAAGCACCGGTCTACTGTTGGCCGGTCAGACCACTCCACCAATAGCAGTTTGATTGCCTAAGGCCGGTCTGACCACGTATAAGACGGTGGTGTGAATGGTCCCATCGCAAAAAGTCCAAAACCTGCAAAACGTTGATTAGAGAGACTCATGCGATGATAAGAAGCTTGCACATAGCCCAATCTAGAATGAGAAACATGTCTTAACCTGTCTTTCTTTTCTTTCTTTGCTTTTCAAAAGCAAAATTGAACCAAATGACCCTTTCTATCACAATGAGTGTATTGATACTTAACTTGGTGAGAAGTCGTATATATTGCCTTCACAGGATCCACTTTGATAGATAAATCCTTTGCAACATCAATAGATTTAAAAATAACTTATTTTGTTTCACATTTTACTTCAAAATTTTCAGGTTCAAGAAGCTTAACAACCTTAGGAGGATTATTTTTTGCATGCTCAGTAAAATCAAATCCTAGACCATGATTTTTCACACTTGTTTTCAACTTGTTTAGGATCACATTCAAAATTTTCTTACCAAAGGAAAATTTCTCTAAGGTGTCCTTAAGATACTCATTTTCTTTAGCCAATGAGGGAGAAGATGTGCACTTAACAAGTTCATTCGCTAAATTCTTGGAAGCACTAGATTGAGTGAATCTTTCTTTTTCAGCAAAATCATTCAATTGCTTAGTTAAAGTACCAATTTCAATATTTGACTTAGGACAATTTGAGCAGGATAGGTTTTCATAATGAAGCATTTGTTGAATACATTCCTGAGATATATTAAGTCTACTTTCTAACAATTCACAATTTGAACAAGCTTTAGAAGAATTAAACTTGAGCTTTTTAATTTCACTATTAGCAAATTTTATTTTTTTCATCATCCAAGTCATGTGACAATCTTAATTCATCTAATTTAGCATTTACATCGCTAAGTTAAACCAAGTTTGATGCATTAATTGACCTAGCAGTCTTCAACTCAAAATGTAAAACTTGACAAGACTCACATGATTCATTATCAGAAATATAAGCTCTAATTATATTAATCTTAGGATTTAAGCTTTCAACAAAAAAATTATTTTTCTTTCAATTTCTTTTTGATCTTTTCAATTCAATAGCAAGTTTAATGAAATCATCTTCAATCTCATCATATGACGGTCTTACCTCATTGGGATCACTGTCGTCGTCATCATTCCTTGCCATGAAGCACATGTCCGTGAAGTCATCGTTCTTTTTTTACCTTTAGAATCATCGTTGCTGTAGTCATTTTTGTCATAACTCTCATATTCTATATCGATCAAATCTAGACGCTCAATAGCCGATAGGACCTTTTCAGCAAACTTGCGATGAAACTTGCCATCATTGATGTTGTTGTTTTTGGATAGCCGATGGCGATAATTTTTGTCTTCCTTGATCACCTTCCCCTTGAGCTTAGGGCAATCCATTTTAATGTGGCCTGGCTCACCACACTCATAGCACCTGATCGAACTTGACATGCCATCTCGCTTCCTCATCCTCATGTTATGTGTACCTTGTATGCACATGAGGAGATCAACACCAGGTTCTCTTCAGGGGCTACTCGAATTGTTCCTCTGAAAAAGACGACAAAGTAGATAAAGAAACATAAGACAAAGAACTCAATGAAGCAACCTGCACAGGGTTAGTCACAAGTGCTGGCAAAGCTTCCATCTTATAGGTTTTCAATATAGAATAAAGATCATCTACGGTTAAAGTATCTAGATCGACAGTTTGATTAATAATTGTGACAACTATCAACTATTCAGAATCTAAAGATCTCAAAATTTTTAGTTGCATTATCTTCACCAGCAGGAATAACATTAACACAATGCAAATTACTTAATATTTTCTCAAAACGAGCAAAAAGATCATCACTAAATTCACCAGGCTTCATAGAAAAAATCAAAATATTATTTTTATAAAGATTTTTACGCACTTTCTTGATTTTATTTATTCCTTCATGATAACCGTAAAGAGTTTTCCATATAAAGTGGGTAGAGTTAATATGAGCTACATGATCAATTCTTTGCGAGAAATCCCTTGAAATAGTAAGTTACGAGCTTGAGAATTTAAATCAATATCTATTTTATTTAAATTAGTAATAGTAGCAGGAATCACATAAGGTGTAGAAACTTTATTCCAACCATCGCTATCTTGAGCCTCAATGTCAGCTTACATACGACACTTCCAAAAAGCAAAATCAGTATCATCAACATGAGGAGATGGTTCACATACCTCTCTGATGTCATAGTAACCCGCTCTGATACCACTTGTAAGATCAAACAAGGCAATCAAAGGGGGGGTGAATGATCGTAGTTGTTATTTAGAACTCAATAGCAATCTTACTTACTGGATGTAGATTTTGACCACTCGGTGCTCGACGGCTCAGCTGTCACAAACTCTTACCAGTCATAAACTTCGATGACGGTTTCGACCGCTCAGCGCTCCATCATTCAGCTGTCGTAAACTCTTACCAGTCGTAAACTTCGACCACTTTTGTGCTTACAAACTACAATCGCTTCACACTCTAATCTTCAATCGGTTAGCACTCGTAAGCTTCAACTACTTTGCACGTACTTGAACTTTGACTGATTTGTTGCACTGAGTCATAACTTTTGTAATGAGTCGTAACTTCAACTGCTTTGCACTGAGTTGTAACTTTGACTGCTTTGCACTGGGTCATAACTTTGACTGCTTTGTAATGAGTCATAACTTTGACTGGTTTGCTCGTACTGGGTCGTAACTTCGACTGCTTTGTACTAAGTCATAACTTCAACTGATTTGCACGTGCTTGAGATCTTTGACACCAGGAGCAAAGCCTCTCAATCACCTATGCCTTCAAAGATTTAGCACCATCGAGTACTCGTATTTCCTCTATTTTTTGGCAGTGATTCGACACCTTGCATGTAGTCGTAGACTTCCTTCGCTCATAGCTTCAACACCTGCAATCACTAGCACCTTCTACGAATCAAGAACAAGATTGATTCAAAGTAATGTTTATTGCTAAATTTTCATAGGTTTACAAAGTGCACTCAAAAGCCTAGCCAAAACTAAAACATCCTCAATACATTTCTAAAAACCCTGTACGTTTGCTATGCCCCTCCAACTCTATTTACATCCTCTGGTACCTTAAGAGTTCTCTCTCCAAATGCATCACGAATTCGAGTCCTAATTTGACTCCAAGTCTCTTATGACACCTTCTCTTTCTCGGGATGAAACTTCCAAACTGTGGACTTTCCATTTTACAACTTGTCACGTGTCGAAGCCTCTAGGACCGTATCTCCCATAGCTCCTTCATGCATCATTCACATTTGATCTCCACGTACCCAAGCATGAGCCCAACCATCTCATGACATCCTCGACTGTCTGAACCTTGGATCTCTCATCCTAGTCTACATCCACCTTGTCATCGACTATGATTACCTTCATGCTCAACCTGCACATGCAAAGATCAAAAATCATTTTTCATAGCACAAGTTCTCTCTAACTTGATCAACATTAGTTTACACACTTATAACACAACATAATTCACCCATAAACTTAATTGCCACATTTTCTAGTCCGACCGCCCTTGACATGTGTAAGATCGAGGAGGCCGACTAGAGGGGGGGTGAATAGGCGGTCTAAAAATTCTCTTCGAATTAATACTAACAATACAAGACATTTTCTATTTGCTTAAACCAAGTATACAATGCGGAAGCTAAAAGCAATTTGGTTTAGCTCAAATAGCGCCTAGAACAAATAAATTCGCCTAAGTGCACCAATAATTCTATCCTAGGTCAAGGTTTGCAATCCTAAGTTTGCAAGCAATCAAATTGAGTCTATGAATGTAAATTGCTTGAAAGTAAATAGAGTACAAGAAAGCAAACCACAAATGACACAATTACTTTTTATCGTGGTGTTCGGAGACTTACCGGTTTCCCTTAGTCCACGTTGAGGTAAGCCTGAACTAATCGGACTGGCTCCACGAATTAAGCCTTCCATCTCAAATCACTAGTGATAGCTCTTTCCCGCTCCGGGTAGGTGAGCTTCGACCTTCACAACTTCGCCGGGCCTTCTCATAACCTTCTTTGAGAAGATCATCGCGTACGACGCCTCCCACGCCGTCTAGGAGTCGGCAAACTCCAATAGTAACAAGCCAAGTCCCTTACTTGACTCTCACCACGTGCAACGTATGCACAAGCTTAACTCGGACACGAAGTCCTCCTCTAGATGCAACACATGCACTCTAGATCACCTCTCCTCTCTCACAAAGTGCAACACATGCACAATTGAGTGGAGAACCTCACTCTAGCTCAAGAGTATAGAAATAAGTCAAGTAACCATCTCCCAACAGCCCTTAAGGAGGTATTTATACACCTCCATCAAAAACTAGCCGTTGGAGGAAAGAGAGGGCTGAAATCAGCCCAGGGCCAGAACTACCACAAGCCGAACCCCCGGTAGTATCGCCCTCCCAACGGTCATAAGAAAACTAGCCGTTAGGCTGGAAAACCGGTCAGACCGCCCACACAGGGCCGGTCAGACCGCCCTGACCGGTTAGACCGCCCACACAGGACCGGTCAGACCGCTACCAGGGTCGGTCAGACCGCCCCTCGGGAAATCACGGGAGTCGCTCTCTGGAAAAAAGGGTTCGGGCGAAACGCGGAACTACCAGAGCCCGGTCAGATTGCCCACTGCAAGCCGGTCAGACCGCTCGCCCCATGCCAGTAAGACCGCCGCCTCTGGGCCGATCAAACCGCCAGCAGCACACCGGTCAGACCGCCTCTTTCAGGCCAGTCTGACCGCCCATGGTCAGATCCACTGCAGGGAGATCCGGAGCTCCCGAAATCCGATAGTACCGCTCACACAGAGCCGGTACTTCCGCTCTCCGGTAAACTGCTCACACAGAGCCGGTAGTTCTGATTTTCCTGAGACGTGCATATATCTCAACAGTCTTTGCAAAACACATTTGTAAACTATGATATCATGCACATAAGGATCACAACATGATTTCTGACAAGTTGCAAAACACATTCGCACACTTTTGAAATCATGACACAAAGATTAAATATGAGCTACGACTATTTGCAAAACGCATTCGCAAATACAAGCCTCATATCACAAGGAATGGAAACATGGACTTCAAGCACTTGCAAAACACATTTGCAATGCATAATCCTATGTTACAAAGATTCAACATATGAGCTTTAACCAGTTGCAAAACACATTCGCAAATGCAAGCCTCATGTTAAGATAAGCTAGAGCAAGTGAGGTTTGAGCTATCAACATATGATGAGACTCAAACTACTAGACATGACCCCTCTTAATAGTACGGCAACCTATACTAGCAATCCGGTCTTCCAACCAAACACCAAGACCGGTAAAAGACTAGGAACACATCATTAGCCCTAGCTAGTCATACCTTTGTCTTGGGTCATCGTCTCGATATGCATCAACTCATCATGCATCCTTTTCAACAACTCATGGAAACAGTTAGTCCACAAAACAATTATCATCAATTACCAAACTTCACCATTAACACATAATGGAGGGACTAGATTCAACAATCTTCCCTTTTTGGTAATTCATGACAATCTCAACAAATAATGAGATATAGAAATTGATTTGCGAGTATACACCTTATATACAACAAATGTATACTCTAAAATAAACTTTAATCAAAGCTTACTTATCCGGTTGTCATTAATCAACCAACCATTAACACATAATGGAGAAGCTTGATGACAATCCGGTTGCACATGAGTATTGTGAACTACACAAGATATATATACTCAAGAATATATTTCAAAGTAAAGATCTTAAATATGCATATTAAATGAAGCATGGATCAATACTCATGAAACTCCAAAACATATAGAGAGCTCCCCCTAAATGTGTGCATACAAGTGTATATAGTGAAGACATATGCATATATTCATTTTGGACTAATTTAGGAGTTCAATCTATATTTTGGATCTAAGGGATGCATTAGTATATGAGAGAATGATTTCGAATGCATACCTTTTTGATTTCATCTTTCCATCCAAATGAGACTAAACATAAATAAACTTAAACAAGCATATTAGTCTCATATATGCATTTGTCATTATCACCAATACATTATAAAAGTATTTGTCATTAATATCAAAATCTCATAATGGCATTTGTCATTAACACCAAAACCAACTTAAACGGAGCTTGATCTTTCAACATGGCGGTCAGACCGTAATACATGAATATTTCAGCACTTTTCAGTTTTTGCAAAAGTGCAACATCCGAAACTTTCACAAATGCAAATTTCAATTCAACCCATGTCAATTATTCATCATCACCATATTCATGACCTATCCCTTTTTGCGAGCAAACCTCTGAGCCGGTTGATTCTCGCAACCATGGCAAAACAAGGTTTTGTCTACATAAGTAAGGGCATACACCATGCAAATAATTAGAGCATCTTCGATGCACAATATCTCTAACTAGTAGGCTAGTAGCTTCAAGAGAGAGTGTGTATTATATCAGTTGAAGCTACCACCCAAAATCGTTCACAATTCATATATAGTAGCTTTAGGATAGATCAACAAAATATAAAGTGAAGATACACTCTCACTCCAATGCATAGTAGCTTCAAGATGAAAAAATCTAAAACAAAGCTACAATACATCTATCCAATGAATGTACTCAAAGGAGATTATAACATCTACAATCCACCGTATTTTAGGGCTCATGGTCAAAAAGTAGCATAACTTTCTGATTTTTCAATAAGTATAATTTGTGCCATCAAATAAAGGTATCTCACCGAGGTGTACTATATCACTAGTCATCATCCTTTATTCTCTAGGTGGTAAAACCTAATAAAATGAGAGACCAAGTTCTTATACCACTTGTAAGATTGAGGATGCCGACTAGAGAGGGTGAATTGGCAGTTTAAAATTCCTTTAGGCTAAAACCAAGTTTAACAATGCAAAATCATAAGGAATTTGGATTCACATAAGTAAGGCCTAAATTATCTAAGTTCGACTAAGTGTACTAACAATTTAATTCTATATCAAGGTAAGCAATCATAGGTTGCCAAGCAAATGGTTCAATTTCTGTAAGTGTAAATTGTAAGGAGAGATTAAGCTGAAGAAGGCAAACCACAATTTGACACATGATGCTTTACCATGTTCAGAAACTTACTAGTTTCCTCTAATTCACGTTGAGGTAAGCCCAAACTAATTGGACCGCCTCTACGAATTAAGTCTAATCACCTCAATCCACTAAGATTTCTCTTCCTCCACTCTAGAGATGGCAAGCACCACACCACTCACAATAAGCTGGGCCTTCTCATATGCTTCCTTGAGAAGATCACTGATCCACCATGCCCTCGAAGCTGTTTAGGAGTCAGCAACCTCCAAGAGCAACAAGTCAGAGACCCTCGCTTCAACGAATCAAGTATCATAGCTCAAAGGACACAAAGTTGAAGTTGTACGCACCGCTACCCACGCCGCAGCATGCCGTGGTCAGGGCTGCCCTGTTGAAGCTCATCTTGTTTGCACCCAAGCATCTGGACGTACGCGGAGAAGTAGTCAGCATAGGCTATAGTGTCGGCCTAGTACTCAGTCACGGAGAAGCTCATCACATGTATGAAGAGTCAGCTGTGTGTGTCGTGTCCAAGTAGTGTTTGTGCTTGCTAGGTGTGAAACATCAGTCATATCTGAATCGGTTTGCTAGTGGTGTGTAGAAACTAAACATGAGTTGGTTCCTCGGTCTATAAAAGGACCGAAACCTCTCTTGTAAGGAGAGCTAATGGAAGTAATGCACGAAGTAGTTTTTCACTGTGTTTCTTTCTAAGCTTTCCCTACTAGAGTCCACTACCTGGCTTGTTAGCCTCAAGCAGCATCATTCTCTTTTCACTGGTGCTCAACTCTCCTCTACCTTTTTCCTTCCCACTAGTGAGGTCCAACAATACTAGTGAGTGCCAATAGTTGGTATCAGAGCCCTGGTGATATATATATGCTGGTGAAAAGTGGTACTGATGATGCTACAATGTCGGAGGCAGCCAAGAAGCAGAATTCGGTGGCTCTAAAGCACCCACTATTGACAACCACGAACTATGTGATGTGGTTGATCAAGATATGCATCTACATGGAGGCGCAAGGCGTGTGGGACTAGTCAAAGCTGAGGGAGAGATCGACAACCAGTGTGATAAGATGGCACTTGCACCTATCTATCTGTAAGATCAAGGAGGTTGACTAGAGGTGGGTGAATATGCTGTTTTAATATTCCTTTAGGCTAAAACCAAGTTTAACAATGAGAAATCATAAGCAATTTGGTTTCACACAAGGCCTAAATTATCTAAGTTTGACTAAGTGCACTAACAATTTAATTTTGGATAAAGGTAAGCAATCATAGGTTGCCAAGCAAATAGTTTAATTTCTATAAGTGTAAATTGTAAGGAGAGATTAAACTCAAAAAGGCAAACTATAATTTGACGCATGATGTTTTACGGTGGTGTTTGTAAACTTGCCGATTTCCCCTAATCTATGTTGAGGTAAGTCCAAATGAATTAGACCGGCTCCACGAATTAATCCTAACCACCTCAATCCACTAAGGTTGCTCTTACTCCACTCCAGAGATGGTGAGCACCATACCACTCATAACAAGCTGGGTCTTCTCACACGCTTTTTTGAGAAGATCACCAGACTACCACACCTCTGAATTTGTCTAGGAGTTGGCAACCTCCTAGAGTAACAAGTCAGAGACCCTCGCTTGAACAAATCAAGTATCACAGTTCAAAGGACACAAAGTCTACCACTAAGAGTAACACATGAACAAGGTTATGTCTCTCCAAAACTCACTAAGTACAACACATGCACAAATGAAGGAGAGAACCTATTCTTAACTCAGGGGATGAAAGAATGGAACTAGCCACTAATGCCAACTGGCCATAAGGAGGTATATATACCCCTCATAAGAAAACTAGCTATTGGAGCAACAAGCTATCTAAAAATAGCATGACGCCCTAGTACTACCACCAACATATGGCCGGTACTACTATGGCCTCCCCAACGACTATAAAACTATCTATTATAAGTGCTTTTGGTCAGACTGCCCTCTCAGGAGAAATTTCAAGAACAACAGACTCTAGAAAAAACGTACTACTACAAAAATAGTTGGACCAAAGAACTGGTCAGACTACCATAAGGGTACTGGTCAGACCGCCCTTACGGCCAAACCTCCCTTTGCTTGTCGGTCGGACCATGTTGCCGGTTAGACCGCCACTTTGGGGCCAATCAAACCGCAAGCATCAGCCGGACCCCAGACCAGTTTTCAAAGACAAGACAAAAGCAATGCATATGTCTTGAGCCATTTGCATAACAAAATTGCAATTTTGAAATATCATGCATTCAAGATTAATATGAGACTCTTAACAGGTCATGGAACACATAATCAGACCTTTTAGAATCACACCATAAGAAATAACAACATGAACTTCCACATGAGCTCCAACTATTCTCAAAGCACAATTGAGAAAATTAGCATCATGCCACAGAGAGGAAAACATGGACTTTCAATAATTTGCAAAACAGATTTGCAAACTTTAAGTCACATGCTGCAAAGGACTTATGCATGAGATACAACTATTTTTAGAACTTATTTGAAAATATTAGCATCATGCCACGAAGGAGCTTAGAGTAAGTAATTTGGCTATCAACCCATGATACATTCAATCTATAGCCGCGACCCTCTCTTAATAGTATGACATGCTATACTAACAATCTAGTCTTCCAACCAAACACCAAGATCAGTAAAAGACTATGAACACATTCTTAGCCCTAACTAGTCATATCTTTGCCTTAACACATTCTCGTGAAGCTTGATGACACATATCAACTTCAAGTTTGGGTCTTTAACTTTAGTCATCATCACATGATGTCTTTTCTTTGAGTTGAGGATGATCAATCACATGAAGCCTTCTCAAGTCATCCATCACCACGGGACACACCCTAGTTATTCATCTCAAAGAAAATATTAGTCCCACAATTTGATTGTCATTAATTACTAAATTATATCATTAACTTATAATGACGGGTCTAGATCCTTCACTATCAAGGGGTAAGCGAAAAAAACACTTCTCCTCCTCTCAGAGAAGAAGACGACCAAAGAAGCATGGGCTGTGTTAAAGTTCACATATGTGGATGCCAATCGTGTAATAAGGCAAAGCTTTAGACCCTCAAAATCAAGTTTGATGGGCTCTGGATGAACGAGGGGGAATCCGTGGATGATGTTTCATGAGAATCACCACAGTGATCAGCAAGATACGCACACTCAGGGAGAAAATTGAGGACTCCTACATGGTGGAGAAGGTGTTACGATGGTGACACCAAAGTTCCTACAAATGGCTTCCACGTTGGAGCAATTCGGAAACTTAAAGAAGATGTCGATTGAGGAGTTATTCAGTCGACTCAAGGCACATGAGGAGCAACTCTGGGGTTATGACGGCAAGGAGGATGAGCACGTGCTACTGACCCATGCTGAATGGGAGGCCAAGTCAGGAAACAAAAACGGTGAGGGCTCTTTCAGAAGTTCAAAGTGGAAGGAAGGTAGAAGTGGACATGACCGTGGGCATGGTCGTGGTTGTAGGCGTGGTGACAGCGAGCGCACCTACGATTCCCATAAGAAGAGCTTTATGTTTGACAAAGCAAAAGTGTGCTACTACAACTGCCAAGACTATGCCCATTTCACGTCTGAGTGCCACTCGAAGAGGGTGGAGAGAGCACACTTTGCAGAAAAGCATAATGATGATGAGCCTACTCTTTTGACAGTGGAAACATGTAAGCTTATGCAATCCACTAAGAACAAGTCTGAGCATGTCTTGCTCAACAAGGAGAAGGTGAATCTGAAGCTTGGAGTCAGAGAAAGCTACAAAAACAAGATGTGGTATCTCGACACCTGGGCTAGCAATCACATGACCTGGTGTAGAGAGATGTTCACTGAACTAGACACCAAGATACATGACTCGGTGGGGTTCGGTGATGTCTCGGTTGTGGATATGTGTGGTCGTGGTTCTGTCATGTTTCAAACTCAAACCAAGGAGCATAAGCTGCTGATAGATGTATATTGCATTCCATAATTGTGTAGCAATATCTTGAGTTTGGGCCAACTCGATGAACACGGTTGAAAATCGTTATGGAAGACGGGCATCTGCATATCTTCAACAGGGAAAGAAGATTGCTAGCCAAAGTGAGGAGAGCATGAAATTGGTTGTATATGCTAAATCTCAACCATGCACAACTGGTTTGTCTCCTAGCAAAGTATCAAGAGAAAGAGTGGCTGTGGTATGCACGATACGGTCATATGAACTTCTGTGCAGTGAGGGATCTCTCATAGAAGGGCATGGTTGAAGCAATGACAAAAATCAATTAACTGTGCGAAGGGTGTATGGCAGACAAGTAGTGTCGTACACCATTTTATGTTAACTCAATGTATTGAGCAGACAATCCACTCGAGCTTTTACATGGGGACTTGTGCAGCCCTATAGCACCTGCAACTCCAGGAGGTAACTAGTATTTTTTGCTATTAGTTGATGATCACAGTAGGCATATGTGGATACAGTTACTCAAGATGAAGGATGAGGCCCTAGACATGTTCAAGAAAGTGAAGGCATTAGCCGAGATGGAGGTTGGCCACAAGGTGAATGTCTTGAGAAGAGACCATGGTGGTGAATTCACATCAAATGAGTTCACACGTACTGCGACTAGCTGGGACTACAACACAACATCATACTCACCACAACAAAATGGAGTTGTGGAGCGTTGCAACCAAACAGTGGTGGCCATAGCTAGAAGCTTAATGAAAAGCAAGAACATGCCTAGAGCACTCTGGGAAAAGGCGGTGTCAACCGTTGTATACCTTCTAAATCGTGTACCAACATGAAGCTTAGACGAGATGACCCCGTGTGAAGCCTGGTTCAAGAAGAAGCCGAAGGTAACACACCTTTGGACTTTTGGTTGTTTGGCATATGTAAGAACAACCAAGCCCCACCTCAAGAAATTGGCTAATTGGAGTACTCCTATGGTATTTCTTAGATATGAACCAGGATCCAAGGTTCACCGCATGTATGATCCCAAGAAGAAGAAGCTGCACATCAGTCGTGTTGTGATCTTTGATGAGGAGAAGCAATGGGAGTGGGAGGCAAACCCTAGACAAGTTTTTCATTCATCAGAACATGATGATGTGTTTATCGTATTCCATGGTACTGATCATACAAGTGATGCACCAGTTGGAGGCACTAAAAGTGTGCCATTCACTGGACCACCTAGTCCAACACCAAGTACCCCAGGTAGTGGCGCTAGTACTAGTCATGCTGTGGAGGAGACAGGAATACCAGCACCAATCTTGTCATCGACGATAAACATTAAAGGATATGTTTTGTCCTCATTATCGTCACATTCAGAAGGGCCACAACATTTTCGATCTCTTTACGAGATTTATGATGCCATAAGTGAAGTGGAACAGGACTATACTAGTTTGTGCTTACTAACTTCTGAAGAACCAGTGAACTATGAAGAGGTCAAGAAGGAGGAATGCTGATGATGTGCAATGAAAGAAGAAATGAGATCCATTCAGGAAAATAGCACATGGGAACTGGCTAATGTACCACATAGTCACAAGGTAGTCGGTTTGAAGTGGGTCTATAAAGTAAAGAAAGGTTCACAAGGTGCAATAGTGAAGCACAAAGCAAGCTTATGGCAAAGGGGTATGCCCAATGTCAAGGAGTGGATTTTGAGGAAGTTTTTGTCCGAGTGGTGAGACTTGATACAATGAGGCTTCTTATTGCATTGGCGGTACAAGAAGGTTGGAAAATGCATCACATGGATGTTAAATCAACATTTCTCAATGGCGAGCTTGAGGAAGAAGTGTATGTGATTCAACTGCCTGAGTTTTTTGAGAAGACAATGAGTATAAGGTATTGAAGTTAAAGAAGGCACTTTATGGGGCTTAAGCAGGCGCCAAGAGTGTGGTATGCAAAATTGGACATGATATTGGTGTCACTTAGGTTCGAAAGAAGTCCACTTGAGCATGTTGTATACAAGAGAAATCATGGAGAATCATACCTGCTTGTTGGTATGTATGCTGATGATCTAATTATTATAGCATCAGATCTGAAACATATTGACAAACTCAAGATGGAGATGAAGAGTTTGTTCAATATAAGTGATTTGGGGTATTGTTGAGCTACTATCTGAATATCAAAGTGAAGCAAACTCTAATTGGAATTTCTTTATGTCAATCCAGTTATGTAGCTAGGATCTTAGAGAAATGTGGCATGAGCAGGTGCAATCCTAGTATAATTTTCATGGAAGCAAGATTAAAGTTGAGTAAGAAAAGCATTATTCCTCTTGTTGATGCAACACTTTATAGAAGCATAGTTGGTAGCTTGAGATATCTGGTAAACACAAGGCCGGACATAGCCTATGCTGTAGGAATTGTGAGTTGCTACATGGAAACTCCCACGACACAACACGTGGCGATCGTGAAGCACATACTAAGGTATATATGTGGTACTTTGAATTTTGGTTGTCACTATGAAAGAAGAGGAGAGAAACAACTGTAGCTGGTCGGATACAGTGATAGTGACCTGGTCAGAGATGTTGATGATTGAAATAGTACTACAAGATTATATACTTATTTAGTTTAAGCCCGATTACTTGGGGTATCACAGAAGCAAAAGGTAGTGGTATTATCATCATGTGAAGCTAAATACATTGCCGCTACAACAGTTGCATGACAAGGCACCTGGCTTAGTCAATTGATGAGTGACATGAAGAATAAAGAAATGAGTAAGGTTACATTGACAGTGGGTAATAATTATGCAATTTATCTTTGCAAGAATCTCGTTCATCATGATAGGAGCAAGCACATTGATACACGTTATCACTTCATCTATGAATGTATTGAGAGTGAAAAGATAACAGTAGAATATGTGAAGACTAAAGTCTAGATTGCTGATATATCAACCAAGCCTCTTGGATGTGCTAAGTTTTCAAAAATGCAACAAAAAAATTGGGCTACAAGATGTGAAGAAGAAGCAATAAGATTAAAAGAGTGAATGTTGCTGTAATCTTGTTTGTTGCATATACCAACATTAGACTAGATATACTACATGCATGTTGGTAATGTGGAGAGGTTTCTAGTTGATGCTACTGCTTATTAGTTTGAAAACAAATCAAGACATGCAACCATATAAGTCAAAAAGAAGCCTCTGGTTTCATTAGCATTTAGAAGCAAGCATGTCATCAAGGGGGGACAATGAAGTGTTATCACATGTATGAAGAGTTAGCTATGTGTATCGTATCCAAGTAGTATTTGTGCTTCCTAGCTGTGGAATATCAATCATATCTGAATCAGTTTGCTAGTGGTGTGTAGAAACTAAACATGAGTCGGTTCCTCAGTCTATAAAAGGACCTGGAACCTCTTTTGTAAGGAGAGCCAATGGAAGTAATGTATGAAGTAGTTTTCCACTATGTTTCTTGCTAAACTTTCCCCACTGCAGTCCACTGCCTAGCAAGTTAATTAGCCTCAAGCATCACCCTTCTATTTTCACTACTACTCAAATCTCCTCTGCCCTTTTGCTTTCCACTAGTGAGGTCCAACTATACCAGTGAGTGCCAACAGGTGTGGGGCACACGGATCCCAATCCTCGCGAGGGCCGCTGTGTCGAGGGCTGTGGCACCTGTGGCAGTGAAGTTGACACCGTGCATAAAGTCGGTGCCCTTGTCGAGGTACGGCCTGAGCAATGGAAGCCCATGGTCCTTCGTGAGAAAGTTGATCATGAGGTAGCCGTTGGAGCATCGCCCGGTGGCACCTTCTTCAATGGCAGTGCCGTAAGGGAGGCCCATGGTGTGCTGCATCATGCCGGCGGTGCCTTCCAGGAGGAGATTGCCGGTGTCGGATATCAAGTCCCCAAAGTTGTAGATGGCCGTGATGTTGTCCAGAAGCAGATCTAGGTCTCAGGCCGGGTGGGCTATAGCCTGAGGTCTAAAAATCTTAGTAGTGGTACCCCATTTGTAGTGGCCCAAGTAAATCCAAATAGTATTGATCTAGCCTGAGGACCACAGCCCAGCCTAGGCTAAAGTGCAAACTGGCGCCAAGTTGACTCATTGAAATGTGGAAGACCCATTGAAATGTGAAAGTGCACAGCAGAAGTTACCCTACGGTTGTCCTTGTTAAAATTGACTGCATGTATCATAGGTTTACCAAAATCTATATGGATATAAGACATGTATCTTGATACTGGTGAATGCCTAGCAGAAGTGACCAATTCTCTAAGATAATTAAGGAACTTCACAGCTAGAATTTACTACAATTGCCTGATTTGACTTTTCTTGACTTGTGTTATTCAGTCACAGTTCAACCATTCTAGAGGCCATACGTGGTTGCCGATATACTTTTGGTTTTCTCATGCAACGTTGTATTGTAGTTGAGTCGAACTTATGGTCTATGCGGTAAATATAGTGCATTTGGCATACCTATATTTTGGGTAATATGATGACAGCTGAGATTTTGTTGGTGTACTTGGGGTTGGGGGCATTGGATGGTGCACACTCTTATCATAAATTCCCATCATGATTGGGATGATTTTCTCTTTGTTATATCTTATGGTAAGTTTTATTTTGACAAGATGAACAAATGATCTAATTGTGACCAGTCATGGAGCTAGTATATATTTACTTTGTATCAACAAATCATTGCTTGTGCTCCCTTGCTTCCTAAGAAAAAATCATGCATAAATATCTGTTAATGATTATGTTTGTAACAGCTTAATCGGTTGTAAATATTGTAGAATAGCATTTAGTCTGCTGCATGAATTCTATGTCTAGGAATGAAAATGACACAAGAATGTTGTGTGTTGCGCTTTGCTTGATGTTTGTTCTAATGTGATCTACTTTGTTCCCGGCGTAGAATGCTCAGCAACCAAAATTGTTCGTGGGTATGATCCTCATACTCATCTTTGCTGAAGCGCTTGCACTCTATGGCCTCATCGTCGGTATCATCTTGTCATCTCGTCTTTGGTCAATCCGAGCGGACTAGATATTTGGTCGTAATGCATACACTTGTCTTCGTCATGGATACGATGGCATATCAATGTTCTTTTCTTTGTATCTTTGTGGCTTCTTTATGTTGTTCGGACTTATGCTTTCTTTGCTTATTCTTGATAGTAGTACGATCTACCGTAACTTGTTGATGCACTCCAGCTACATTGGTTGCTTGACAACATTGTGTCGAGATTTGGTGAATAAGTAAGGTTTTTGATTGAATTATCTTTTGTGCTCCGGGCATCGGTGTCTCTGAAGTTGGACTATAGAGGATTGCAAGTTTGCTGGTGTGTTTTGGTTGGATGCGCAGATCCTTTTTGGTGCATGCAATGCAATCCTGTTGCGTGACTGTCTAATTAAGAAACAATATCATTGTCATGCCACCGTAAAGATTGCACGTTGTTGTTGTTGTTCCATTAGCAGTAATACCAACCCGCATTGTATTGGAGCAATTCAAGCTTTGCCCCAGCCTGATGCCGAGGCATGAAACCATGAAGCAATGAGATGCAGATGCCATCCATGCCAAGACTGCAACTTTCAGACTGGGGAAATATTTGCGCAAAACACCAATTCATAGCTACTTTGCCGTAGCAGCATTTGCGATTGAACTTTGTCAGGTGTAAATTTGATTGGACCAGTAATCCCAATCGGATTCGGATTCCACAGCTAGCTCGGAATCGGATTGCATCGTCGAATCCGTTTGCAAGTGTAGACTACACAGGCGAATTTGTCCGGACGGCAAACGAAGTAGCGGGCAGCATTGATGCATAAATATGGACGCCACGGCCACAAACTTCTCAGAGAATGTACAATGCAGGATGCTTAATATAAATACTTAAAGAGAGAGAATATAACCACATCATTAAGTACCTATGTAAAAGTTACTTTCTCCAATGCAAGCATATCTTCCATGGATGCTTAGATATTATATTATCTTTTAATTAGATATAGTTATACACATAAGCACCTGCTAAGCACCGATTCTTATTTAAGTATCGATGCTTCAAAATAAGAGCTTTACCTATCCTATGTGGCAAGAAAAATCAGTTTTTAATTGCTAAGCATCTCTCTAAGCGTCTGCATTGTACAGGCTCTCACAGTGCACAACAAGAACCGCGGCGGTAGCTTTGCAACTGCGCATGGCGGCGGCTACGCGCTCTCGTCTTGCTCGTCTTCTTGCATCTCGGTATTGCGCGGGGAGGGCGGTGTCGTTGCCTCGTGTCGTCTTCATTAGCGCCGAGGACAGTCGATAGCATCAATAGTAGAAAAATAGATCTACTATTGATGCTATCGACTGTCCTCGGCGCTAATGAAGACGACGCCGGAGGCAACGGCACCGTCCTCCCCGCGCAACAGCTGAGATGCAGCAGCACGAGCAAGACGCTGAGAGCGTTAGCCGTCGCCATGCGCAAGTTGCAGTGCTACCGCCGCGGGTTCTTGTTGTGCACTGTGAGAGCCTGTACAATGCAGACGCTTAGAGAGATGCTTAGCAATTAAAAACTGATTTTTCTTGCCACATAGGATAGGTAAAGCTCTTATTTTGAAGCATCGATACTTAAATAAGAATCGGTGCTTAGCAGGTGCTTATGTGTATGACTATATCTAATTAAAAGATAATATAATATCTAAGCATCCATGGAAGATATGCTTGCATTGAAGAAAGTAACTTTTACATAGGTACTTAATGATGTGGTTATATTCTCTCTCTTTAAGTATTTATATTAAGCATCCTGCATTGTACATTCTCTGAGAAGTTTGTGGCCGTGGCGTCCATATTTATGCATCAATGCTGCCCGCTACTTCGTTTGTCGTCCGGACAAATTCGCCTGTGTAGTCTACACTTGCAAACGGATTCGACGATGCAATCCGATTCCGAGCTAGCTGTGGAATCCGAATCCGATTGGGATTACTGGTCCAATCAAATTTACACCTGACAAAGTTCAATCGCAAATGCTGCTACGGCAAAGTAGCTATGAATTGGTGTTTTGCGCAGATATTTCCCCAGTCTGAAAGTTGCAGTCTTGGCATGGATGGCATCTGCATCTCATTGCTTCATGGTTTCATGCCTCGGCATCAGGCTGGGGCAAAGCTTGAATTGCTCCAATACAATGGCGGGTTGGTATTACTGCTAATGGAACAACAACAACAACAACGTGCAACCTTTACGGTGGCATGACAATGATATTCGTTTCTTAATTAGACAGTCACGCAACAGGATTGCATTGCATGCACCAAAAAGGATCTGCGCATCCAACCAAAACACACCAGCAAACTTGCAATCCTCTATAGTCCAACTTCAGAGACACCGATGCCCGGAGCACAAAAGATAATTCAATCGAAAAAAACCTTACTTATTCACCAAATCCTCGACACAATGTTGTCAAGCAACCAATGTAGCCAGGAGTGCATCAACAAGTTACAGGTAGATCGTACTACTATCAAGAATAAGCAAAAGAAAGCATAAGTCTGAACAACATAAAGAAGCCACAAAGATACAGCAAAAGAACATTGATATGCCATCGTATCCATGACAAAGACAAGTGTATGCATTACAGCCAAATATCTAGTCTGCTCGGGATTGACCAGCACGAGATGACAAGATGATACCGACGATGAGGCCATAGAGTGCAAGCGCTTCAGCAAAGATGAGTATGAGGATCATACCCACGAACAATTTTGGTTGCTGAGCATTCGCCCTGGGAACAAAGTAGATCACATTAGAACAGCATCAAGCAAAGCGCAACACACAACATTCTTGTGTCATTCTCATTCCTAGACATAGAATTCATGCAGCAGTACTAAATGCTATTCTACAATATGTACAACCAGTTAAACTGTTACAAACATAATCATTAACAGATATTTATGCATGATTTTTTTCTTAGGAAGCAAGGGAGCACAAGCAATGATTTGTTGATACAAAGTAAATATATACTAGCTCCATGACCGGTCACAATTAGATCATTTGTTCATCTTGTCAAAATAAAACTTACCATAAGATATAACAAAGAGAAAATCATCCCAATCATGATGGGAATTTATGATAAGAGTGTGCACCATCCAATGCCCCCAACCCCAAGTACACCAACAAAATCTCAGCTGTCATCATATTACCCAAAATATAGGTATGCCAAATGCACTATATTGACCGCATAGACCATAAGTTCGGCTCAACTACAACACAACGTTGCATGAGAAAACCAAAAGTATATCGGCAACCACGTATGGCCTCTAGAATGGTTGAACTGTGACTGAATAACACAAAGTCAAGAAAAGTCAAATCAGGCCATTGTAGTAAATTCTAGCTGTGAAGTTCCTTAATTATCTTAGAGAATTGGTCACTTCTGCTAGGCATTCACCAGTATCAAGATACATGTCTTATATCCATACAGATTTTGGTAAACCTATGATACATGCAGTCAATTTTAACAAGGACAACCATAATGCAAAAAGGTCAATGTTTGGAGCCAAGTGAAACTCTTTGTATTTAATATGGTAGATTTGTACATATTTTATGGAAGGGGATGCATCTAAAATGAGGGTCAATGTTTCTTGAATCTTGTGCTACTCAATCCTCACTAGTTTTGCCACTAGATGCATACTGGATATACATCTGAGTATTTCTGATTTTCTGTTATGTCCAAACAGAGTAAGTGTAGAAATCGTTCATACTTCTCCCATCCTTGTTTATCGTTTTGTCAAAAAAATGGCATGTGGCATGGCACCATGTATAATTTTGTACTAGCGTCATATATTGATATTTGTGCTACAGGGTGTGGCACTCCAAGATTCCAGGCTAACTTCACTGTACAATCTACTCCACTGAAATAAAATAACGTTCTGTCACACTAACCTGTAAAGCTGCCGAAATATGTAAACACCCCCCCCCCCCCCACCCCCCAAAACAAATCCCCCTCCATTTCTAACCAAACTAACGTATGCAAACATAAATGCTAAAATCAATAGTTCTACAGCGAACTAAGAGCTATATGACCCCTACACGACATATGAGAGCGTTCCTAGATTAAACAACCTGTTCTATCTCATGCCATAAACAACCCAATTTGCTTTCGAATAAAGCTGGGCAGTAAGTTGTTAAATAAACAACCCAATCCTGTTTGTTTCACCGACCAACGAAATGCTCTGAAGATTCTCCCACCATACAAACTAATCACACATATAATAGCAGTAAAGAGACAACTTAGACCTACAGATACTGCAATTTACCACATTAACTAATCGACATTAAATTAACAAAAAAATTTAGCTTCTTTGGGTGTTGGGGGGGGGGGGATTTGAGGATCGGGATGACCTGACGCCGGCGTCGCCGACGATGCCGATGGCCATTCCGGCGGCGAGCCCTGCGAGGCCGCACGCGAGCCCGGAGGAGAGGTGCGCGTAGCCGTCGAAGAGGTAGTAGGGCTTGGCCTTAGGGTTGATCCCGGTGCTGATGATGACGGCGATGATGAGGCCGTAGATCCCAAGCACCCCCGCCATGACGACGGGCACGATCGACTTCATGACCAGCTCCGGCCGCATGACGCCCATCGACGCCACCCCGACGCCGCTCTTGGCCGTGCCGTAGGCGGCGCCCATGCACGAGAAGACCAGCGCCGCCGCCGCGCCCAGGAACCCGAAGAAGGGCGCCGTCTCGTCGCCGCTGAAGGTGGACGCAGCCATGCCTTAGGATTGGGTTCTCCCTTCCTTGGCCTTGTTTTCTTGGTGAAACCCTAGGCGTTTGATCGGGAAGAGATTGGTGTTGTGTGTCGGGCTGGTGTTGTTTGGGGAGGAGGAGAGGAGATGGTGGGGTGGGGAGCGGAGCACGGCGACTGGACTACGCACGCCACGATGGAAATGACTGCTTTGCCCATTGCTACGGAGAGCCGCCGCCGCTAGGAACCTAGCGACCTGCCGCAACTCCACCGGTTCACCGCCGGTCCAACTCCTCTCTTCTCCGATGTCCTCGCCGACGTTCTCTTCCAGAAGTAATTTTAGATTTGTTTGGTTTTCTCTGTGTATGTTTCTTAGATAAATTTGATATAGTTTTCCTACTCCGGCGAGTTTTTTGCCGGATTTTCTATGCTTTTTTGGATTTTATTGGATCGATCTACTTAAACGATGATAGTAACATCTACGCTAGAGATTTTAGACACTTCTAGACAGTGATAGTAACACCTACGCTAGAGATCAATACCAGACCAGTTCAGATATAAATAAATCCACTCTAATTTTCTATCGACAAACATTACTGTTACCAAGGTGTGGATCCTACACATTAATTGAGATATAGACAATCTAATTCTCGCTACTTTGATGATCAACAATTATGACATCGTTACAAGATACGGAGTTTACGACGAGAAAGATAAAAAAGTCCGACACATTCATCGATTCAATAACTTATGATAGCACGTACCTTATCTAAAATTTTCAATGTAAAAGTTTGTGCTTTACATATGAATTATTAATACAAATCAGAGCGCCATATTGTAAAAAAAACATATCGAGTAGATTGAGTGTAAAAAACGGATGGAATTGCTCGAGTTCGAGTTCTTTGGTAACATGCACATGCACGCGGCATAGATCGGAAATTTGGAATCAGAATAGCCGATCGAGCTATGAGGAAGTAGCCGACCAGGACATGCTTTCTTTCGGGAAAAAATCTTTTTTTTTGTAATTGCTAATCTGCACGCAGGTACCTTTTTTTTTTGTTCTAGCATTGGAATTTTGTGGCCGTGGTATGTAGCACACAGATTCGTGTTTTTTGGGGCCCCCTTTACCCCTGCAAACGGATACACATTTTTTTATCCGTTAATGTTAGACAATGTGGTGGTTATGAATTTATTGATGATGAATAATTGACTTTCAGATTGTATTGAAATTTGTGTTTGAAAAGTTTTGGTCGGTGCTCTTTTACAGAACTGAAATCAGTAGACTACGACCATAGTAGTACGAGCACCACGACTACGGAAGAACAACCACAGACGGTAGTCCGATCAGCCTTATGATGGCTAGTCCAATCGGACTTGTGGTGGATGATCCGATCAGTAGGTCTGTTTGGTCCGATCGGTAGGTCCAAACAGTAGATTTCGATCACGGCAAATTTTGACCACGTCCGACTTCGACCACGTCTGGTTTCGACCATGTTCGACTTCGACCACGTTTGGTTTCGACCACGTTCGACTTCAACCTTGTCTGGCTTCGAACATGGCCGACTTCGACCTCGTCCATATTCGACCACGACAGATAATTGTAGATTTTGACCTCGAACAATTAACCGATCATAAGCAAAAGTGAACTGGTTTTAGCTACAGTGAACCGGTCAGAGGTCGTAAGCTACAACAACCGGTCGATGGTCGTAGCTACAGTATTTTTTATGGTCATAGCTATAGTACCTGGTCGATATTCGATAGTCATAGGCTTTACTGGTTGATACTTGATACTAATAAACTTTGCAGTCTGCTGTCGTTGTCTTAGGCCTTTCGATCGGTTGTTGTAGACCTCGCGATCGGTAGTCAAAGGCTTTGCGATGTGTTGCCGTAAGCTTCACGATCGTTAATCGTAGACTTCATGGTCGGTTTGAGTGCTTCAATTCTTGCTATCTTTGAGTGCTTTGAGTACTCGTGTTAGGCCAGTGGTATGACTGGTTGGTGGTGCTCCATGAATAGTGCTCAAAGGAACAGTACTCAAAGGATTCGGTACTCGAAAGATGGAAGTACTCAGTGGTTTGATGGTCCTGGTACTTCGTAGTCGGTACTCGATGATTCTGTAGTCGATAGAGATGCTTGTTATTCCCGAGTGATCTGAGCGGTGATATTTCTCGAGTACTTTTGTTTGAGTACTCGATGAGCTAGCGACCGGTCCATGCATAGCGGTTGTAATAGGTTGTAATGAGAAGTCGAAAGGTGGATTTCTGAAGAGCGTGAATATTGTGGTCATGAACGACCTGGTTGGTGTTTGTGATGGTTTGGTTCTTGTCTATAGATAGACAAGGGTGTGTTTCGAGTATGTGGGCTAATGACAGTCAAGTTGGGAAGAACTTGTGCCGGGGAAAATGTTTATTTGGTCTTTGCATGTGCAGGTGGGCGTAGAGGCAATCATGGTCGATAACGAGGAGAACCAGAACTAAGATGGAGAAGTCTGAGGTTTAGGCGGTCGAGGATGTCACGTGAGGTGGTTGGGCTCACATTGGAGCACGTGGAGAACAAAGGTGGTGATTCGTGGAGAAGATACAGGAGGTGTGGTCCCGGAGGCTTCAACACGCGAGGATGATGCATGGAGAAAATACGGAAGGTGCATTCTCGGAGGCTTCGATATGAGCGGTAATGATGCGTGGAGAAGATACAGGAGGTGCGGTCCTAGAGGCTTTGACACGGAAGTTGATGGTGCGTGATGAAGATACAGGAGGTGCTTTCCTGGAGGCTTCATTACATGTTGAGTTAGGAGTTGTGGATGGAGTCCATAACTTAGAAGAGGTAAAGTTTGGCTAAAACCCATGTTTTGAAGGGTTTCGGGTAGAGATAAGGTTTTGAGTCTGTGTTTGAGGTGAACATGGTTTAGGGCTCTAGCATATAAAAGCAGGGGAGAGGCTAAGAGTTTAGCGGTGGCTTTGTGAGGTTTTTTGTGCTAGAGGTTTAGAGGTGTTGTAAGGTTGCTTTGTAACCACAGAACATGATCCAGAAGTAATAGATCAAATCGATTCCAAGAAAAGTTAGTCGATATCGGCGACGTGTTTTCTTAGCATCGTTTTCTTGTGTCTTTGGCGGTGTTCAAACATGTCATGATCTTGTGTGCCATGAGCTCGGTGTCTACGGTCATCGGTTCAAAACAACCGAGCAAAGTACGGTGTTGTCTTCGGCATGTTCTCGTTCGAATGGTTGAAACTTTCGAGGGGAGGGAGATTTTGACCACGTGCAAAGGCGGTCGTAGCGAGCGATCGAAGCGATCGGTTGAATGATCAAAGCATTCATTGAGCACGCGTAAAGAAGGTTAAGCGAGTAGACAAAAGACTTGCGGCGAAATCTACGTCTAATAAACTAGATTGCTTTTCTTCTAATTTGATATTTGTTTTCAAGTATCAAAAAGTGAAGGCAATCATTCACACATCTCTTATTATGCCAACGATCCTACAGTTAAGAAATCAGAAGTACGGTCAACCAAATTTTAAACCACATATTTGCTTTGATTCCCATCATGGTTAATATTTCGGTCACACAATAGATTCCCATCAGGTCACGACCAAAAGCACATTCTTGCTTGATTTCTAATGGCTCATGCAATATGAACAAGGGTTCGTGAGCGTGTGGTTTCTGTATCGTGCATATCTCCATATCTCCATAGCAATGGTTTCAAAGAGGACGATGACGGTTACTGGTTCCCACCTGAATTTCAGACCAACCCATGGGCCAACCGTCCAGTTCTACGCAATCGCGGGAGGCAACCTCGACCTTGCTGCTTGACCCCTCCAATCAATGGCACCCTACACGAGATCACCACCACCACTGATGCTAGCACACATGGAAAGCGTGATGCATCGTGTGCCACGGCAACTGCCTGCTCATGCTCAACGCCCTCACCAGGGAGCGCTTCTTGTGTTGGCTCAGCTCACGGATTAAAACACACACACTCTGTAGGCGCAACATATGCAAACACTTTTAATCAACTCAGAGACACATAAGAGTTTGGTGTCGTGTAATGCTATACAGTTTTTCTATTTTCTCTTCTTATTTATAGTTTGTTATACCATATGGAGATCGTGAATACAGTAATGATGAACTATTGACTTTTGGGTTGTATTGAAATTTGCATTTATGAAAGTTTTGGTCGACCACGGTCGGTAGTATGATTTGCTTTGATCCGATTGGCAGGTCCGAACAGTAGGCATTTCGGCCATGGTATTTCGACCACAGTATTTCGACCATGGCATTTCAACCATGGTGGAACAACCTCGATCTGGAGTCTTTAGAGGAGTCAAAGACTCCAGAGTCAGAGAGTAGTCGGAGAGGTTGAAAACCCTAGAGTCGGAGGCTTCGGAGAAACTGGTAGTAGCTACAGTCAACTGGTTATTGCTACAGTGAACCAGTTGTATGACATTGTGAACTAGTTGCAAGATAAAATGGAGTACGATTGGTAGTCGGCATGCTTTGACTAGAATGGTTGGGGTCGTGAGCTTCAGTGGACCGGTCGATGGTCGTTGCTTCAGTACCAAATAGGTACTCGGCGGTCATTACTACAGTACCCGGTCGGTACTCAATGGTCAGAACTACAATACTTGTTGATGGTAGTCTGCGTTACAGTACCTGATCGATACTCAGTAGTCAATGGTATAGCGAGTGGTTGATGGTCGGTAGTGGTAGGCTTCAACTACTACGATGCTGGTGATTTTCGAGTGTTCTAAGTGATCATAATTCCCAAGTACTTGTGGTTTTCGAGTACTCATTGAGCCAGCGGTCTGACCGGTCTGTGCTTAGCGGTCATATCAGTCGTACTAAGTGGTGGGAAGTTGATTTTCTGTAAAGTGTGAAAATTGTGGTCGTGGTTGACCTGATTCATAGTTGATGGATGGTTAAGAGTGTGGTTTGCGTGTGTGGACTAATGTTGGTCAAGTTGAAAATAACTTGTGCTGGGGGAAAATGTTATTTGGTTTTTGCATGTGCAAGTTGGCGTGAAGACGGTCATGGTCAATGATAAGGATGACCGAGACTAGGATGGGGAAATCTAAGATCCAGGCGGCCGAGGATGACATGAGGTGGTCGAGCTAACGCTGGAGCACGTGGAGATCAAAGGTGGTGATACGTGGAGAAGCTATAGGAGGTGCGATCCTGGAGGCTTCAACACGTGAGATGGGTGATGCGTGAAGAGGCTATGGGAGGCACTATCTTAGAAGTTTTGACACATGATGAGTTAGGAGTTATGGAAAGAATCCATAACTAAGAAAACTTAGAGATTGGATAAAACCCACATTCAGAAGAGTTTCGGGTCCCTTGATTTTTGGAAGAGATAGAATTTTATGTCTGTGTGTGAGGTGGATACAGTTTGGGATGTTAGTCTATAAAAGGATGGAGAGGTTAAGGGTTAATGAGACTTTACGAGTAGAAAAGATTGGAGAAGAAGTTTTAGTTTTTGGCTAGGGCTTTTAGGGGTTCTTATGAGGGCACTTTGTAAATCCACGAGAAACCAGTAATAAAGATTATCTTGAATCAATCTGGCTAGTGATTTGCTTGAAGAGCACTGATGATCGTGGGTGGATTGGATCTTATGGCAACAGGCAAGGCTGAGCGAACAGTTGAACAGGACGATCAATAAAGCAGTCATGCACTGAGCGATCGATCGGGAGGTTGAGCACTAAGCGGTCGAAATCTTCACTGACCACCAGAAGACTCCAAAAAGTGGTGACAATCATTCACCCCCATCTGATTGCATTATTTGATCCTTCAAGTGGTATCAGAGCCAAGTTGTGATGGAATTAGAGAGATATGTGAACCGTCCCCCCATACTAGATGGTACTTTTGCTTTTTGGATGTGTCGTATGCAAGCTTACATTGAGACTCAAGGTAGTGATGTTTGGAATAAAGTTTCTCAACCTTATGTAGTTCATGCTAATGTTACTACCCAAAAATAAAACAGATGTTGATTTAAATGCTCGAGCTCGTAACTTGCTTTTTCAAGGAATTTCTCGTAAATAATATGATCGAGTAGCTCATATTAATTCTGCACACTTAATATGAAAAACTCTTTGTGATTATCATGAAGGAATGACTAAAATCAAGAAAGTGTGCAAGAATCTATATAAAAAGAGTACTCTAATTTTACTATGAAGTCTGGTGAATTTATTGATGATCTTTTTGCTTGTTTTAAGAAGATATTGTGTAACTTACGTGGAGTTAGTGTTATTCCTACTGATGGAGATAATGCAACAAAAATTTTGAGGTCTTTATGTTCTAAGTGGTTGATGGTTGTCACGACCATTAATCAAACTGTCGATCTAGATGCTTTAACCATGGATGATCTGTACTATAGATTAAAAACCTATGAGATGAAAGCTTTGCCATCTAAAAAATGATAAATCTTTATCTTTAGCATTTATGATTAACTCCATGCAAGCTGCTTCGTCAAGTGCATTGTCGTGTGTTTCCTTGTCTAATTTGTCTTCTTTTTTAGAGAAACAATTCGAGCAGTTCCCTGAAGAAGACTTGGTATTGATCTTCTCATAAGCATACAATGCACTCAACAATCTGAGCCATCCAAGAATAACACCAAGGGTGGATCTTTCCATCGCAAAGTTGCTAAAAAAAGATTTATCAGCTATCAAGTGTCTTGATCTAAGTAATGGGGATTTTGAGAGTTGCAACGACGATGACCACAACGATGATGATGGCAAAGGCAAGAAGAAGAGCACTGACGACTTCATGGGCATATGCTTCATGGCAAGCGACAATGATGATGACTACAGTGATCCCAATAAAATAAGATCGTCATATGATGAGCTTGAAGATGATCTAGTTAAACTTGCTTTTGAGTTGAAAAAGACAAAAGAAATTGAAAGAAAACAGTTTTGTGGTTGAAATCTTGAATTCTGAGATTAATAAACTTAGAGCATCTATTCCTAAAGATGATTCTTGTGAAGCTAGTCAGGTTTTACATTCTGAGTGTAAAACTACTAGATTACTTAATGCAACAAAACTGGTTCAACTTAGAGATGTAACTGATAGATTTAATGAACTAAGAATGGTACATGATTCTTGTGATAGAAAATTTAAACTTGCTAATAATGAAATTGAAAATTTAAGTGTAACTCTTCTAAAGCATGTTCTAAGTGTGAGTTACTACAAGCTAGATGTAATCAAGAATTAATTCAATAAATGCTCTATCGTGAAAACTTTCTTGCTCTAACTGTCCTAAGTTAAATATTAAAATTAATGCTTGGCTCAATATAGTGCTTCCAAGAATCCTTTGATAGAACCTGTTAATTACACAATTTGTCCCTCACTGGCTAGAGAAAACGAGTACCTTAAGAACATTTTAGAGAGGTTTTCTTTTAGCACGAAGAATTTGAATATGATCATAGACAAGTCAAAAAGTAGTGTGAAAAATCATGGACAAGCATTTAACTTTGTTGAGCATGGTAATAAACAATTCTCCTAAAGTTGTCAAGTTACCCGAATCAGGAAAATTTGTAGTAGAATCTGAACCAAAACAAATTGTCTTTAGATCTACTAGTATTGTAAAAGGGTTCTCTACCAAATTGAGTGCTGTGAAGTCGATTGATACGACCACTCATCAAGTCAAGTATCAATGCACTTGTTGTGGTAAAGACAGTTGTTGATGTTTTAATATCAATCTTACATATGATTTGTTTGGATTTGAGGAATCTCTCAGTAGACCTTGCATGTGTGCATGTGGAGTAAAGACACAGGAAAGTTTTATCCTAATTCGGACCTTATCCTAAGAGAATAACAATCTTACATCCAATATAATTGCTAATTGCTAGAAAGTGGATTACAATAGAGAATTACACGAATGGCTAGTGCTCTCTCGGCAATTGTCCCACAACAGAAGACGTCTCAACACTTTGAATGATAATCGCATGATAGAAGTTAATGTTAGAGAGACATCTAAGGCCATTTGCCATGTAGTAGTTGTTGTTAGAGAGAGATCGTGTGTGGTTATAGGATAAATGTACATTCTAACTGCCTTATCAGACGAACCCACGATGCAGTTGTTCATCATAGACAAGTTAGTCGGAGACAGTTTAGTCTCAGGAAAGTCTACGACATTAAGATGATTGTAAGACAATTTACGATTACGTGGTCGTAGTAGGACTTACGACCAGGTAGTAGTCGCAGTAAGATTTATGACTCCGTGGTCATAGAAGGATCTACGACCACATGGAGTAGTCGCAGTAAGACTTATGACTATGTGGTCGTAGAAGGACTTACGACCATGGAGTAGTCACAATAAGACTTACGACTACGTGGTGGTAGAAGGATTTATGACCATAGAGTAGTCGTAGTAAGACTTATGACTACGTAGTCGTAGAAGGATCTACAACCACATGGAGTAGTCACAGTAAGACTTACGACTACGTGGTCGTAGAAGGATCTACGACTACGTGGTCGTAGAAGGATCTACGACCACATAGAGTAGTTGCAGTAAGATTTACGACTACGTGGTCATAGAAGGATTTACGACTAGAGAGTAGTCGTAGTAAGACTTATGACTACGTGGTCGTAGAAAGATCTACGACCACATGGAGTAGTCACAGTAAGACTTACGACTACATGATTGTAGAAGAGCTCACGACTAAGAAGTAGTCGTAGTAAGACTTACGACTATCCTGAGAGACTTCTCCCTACTAATAAGAGGTATATTCAAGGAATGTAATGATATAATAATTTGAGGATTACTCTATCCTCGTCAACAGTCATTTCATTCAATTCTACTTTAGAAAAGCAAAGAAAAAGAAGAAAGACAGGATAGGAAGCATTTTCGACCAGCTAATTCATGTGGTTGAACCAGCGTGATTGGACCAGACTTTTGACCAGGTGTTACTCATAGTCAGACTAGCGTGGTCGGTCTAGACTTTCGACCAGCTATTTTGCACGTTCGAACAAGTGTGGTTGGACCAGAGTTTCGACCAGTTTTTCATGCTCAATTAGACTAGCAGGTGGTCAGACCATTTTTACGTAGGTGGTCAGCTCGTTTTCGACCAGTGTTGCCCAGTGGTTGGGTCAGCTTCTCAATGACTGTCTAGTCGAAATCTGTTAGATGCTAATGCTTCATTTAAATCTTTATCAATGCATGCTTTTGCTCATGTTCATCGAGTATCTCAGTACTGGATACCTAAATCTTTATTGTCTAACCCCAGTACTAAGGCATCAACTATTGTTCGAGCTTTGTAGGCTCATCGCAAGCGGAAGAACATATGCTTCATTAACTCCGGTTGCTCTTGCCACATGACCAAAGAATCATGATTGTTCTCCTCCCTCACTCGTGCCCCAGTGATGAGATGATCACTTTTGGGGATAACTCTCAAGGACGAGTTCTTACAAAAGGTACCGTACGTGTCAACGACAAGTTCATCTTAAAAGACGTCGCACTTGCTAGTAAGTTGAGCTATAACTTGCTTTCAGTTTCAAAGTTGGTAGACGATCTTGAGGTAAACTTTAAAAAGCATTCATGTTGTATTTTAGACTCATTTGGCGATCTTATATGCAAAATAAGTTGAGTTGGTTGCTTGTTTAAGGGTGAATTTTCGTATTCAGTATCTTCTAATCCTAGGTATCTTATTTCATCAGGCATAAGGATTTGTTCTTCTGGCACCATAGATTAGGTCATATTGGCTTTGATCATCTATCTCGTCTCAGTAATATGCATTTTGTTAAAGAAATTTCTAGTCTTGATTAAAAAGCCAATGGATCTAATTTGTTCACCCTATCAACATGGTAAGGTGGTCTCATCGTCACATCCACCAGTCACACTTGTTATGACTGATTCTCCAGGTCAATTATTGCACATGGATATTGTAGGTCCTTCTAGGGCTCAGTCGGTTGGAAGTAAATGATATGTTTTTATTATTGTTAATGATTACTCTAGATACTCTTGAGTTTATTTTATGGCATTTAAGGATAAAGCTTTCGGTCACTTTAGAGAGTTAGCTCTTAGACTTAGTAATGAATTTTCTAGAGCACTTAGAGCAATTAGAATGCTCTAAGTGATAATAGAACTGAATTCAAGAACACATCATTTGCTTCCTTTTGTGCTGAAAAAGGTTTAGACAATCAATTTTTCTTAGCTCGTGTGCCTGTCAGACCCCGATTTTACAATCCGGAATCTTCTGTGATTCCACCGCACTATTCCCTGGATCAGTAGATAGTGCTCACAGATTACAGTTCTGAATATCAAACCTCATATCACGCGGAAATGTAAATATAATAGTAGACTTACTCATGGGTCGATTAGGCCGAAATCAATAAATTGCAGCAGCGGAAGAACGAAGCACACAAGTGGGACCTTCAGGACATGCCCACAGGCAGCCAACTGGAGGTTCGCGACCTAGCCCTTGACATCTTCATCTTCTCGGCCAGCTTATCCAATCTTGTTGCTGAGGCGAGGTGATTTGATTTCCTGATTCTGAATTTTGTCGCAAAAGCGAGCGTGAGCACTCCGACCCCGTGCTCCGCGAGCCAATACACAGAATGCAAATAAATAGTATGCATGGCTTAACCAAAGGAAGGCTCGGGTTATTTTATTTTTGCGCAGAGTGCTTTTGAATACAATTACTTAAAGATCCCTAAAACCTAGCAGTTTGAACCAAATCATATTGTGTGAAAAGAATGCAATATCATTAATACTGATACAGATTTTTCGTTCACCATATATGGCATCTGCACCATATGCTTATCTTTCAGCGTTATATACGCTTAACTTATCACTGGGACGACATCCAGGACAATTCCAAACCAGGGCAGTCCTTCGCCCTTCACTTTTCCATTCCCACCCACAAAACATTTTGAAATAGAACTATATCTGGTTAAGTTCCCATGTCCGCCCATGACCGTGGGCACGGCTATTCGAATAGTTTTGACTCTGCAGAGTTTGTACACTTTCACCACAAGAGATGAACTATCCTTTTTGCCAACATGCTTCCTTAGGCATGAGACCCAGATAATTTATCACAAAGCCTTTACCTTACTCCGATCTAGTTAGACACCACCCACGCTGAGGTTTCACCGCTGAAGGGTTACACCACCACGATCGAAGCCCCTCTTGCGCCGTGTGAGTACAAGACACCCCGTGCCTCACTGTGAGTAAACCAAGACACCACGGCACCCACTTCCTCGGTGATGTCCGAACTAAACCCTTGCAAGTTATTCAGCTAGGTCGTACCCATTATAGACTTGTGGTTGTACTTGTTTACATCAGAGATCATCACAAGATTCAGTCCTTAGTATTATCTCGAGCGGTTCTACCACACTCCATGATTTGTGCTCCCACCGCACCACATACCACCCCCAAGCCATCCGCTCGGATATTTAAGCAAGTTGGGATTTTTGAGAGCATAAAATAACCATATCAAAGGATACCAGTCATTCCCACCATGACCGCCCAACCAATTTTTCTCGTGATTAAAAGTGATGCTTGGCGCTCGCGCCATGAGTATCTAAACAATACTAAGCATGGCATATATTTAGGGACTTATTTTCAAAAGTTACCATTATAATTTTGCTAGGGTGACAAGGTTCACACATTCAAATATTCCAAAGGAGGGTAATATTATTCAAGGTAAACAATGGACATATAACTAGAATCGTAAATTAAACATGTATTTGCATATAAACTAACAGCATGCAATTTGATAATTTAAAACAAAGTAATTTGCAGAAATGTAGGTTCAACATGATCAAAGTATTGACTCGCCTGGCGCGGTTTACCGCGGTCTTGAGCTCACTCAAAGCTTTCTCACTTGATGGTCTTGGGCTTTTGGTCCTTTTTCTTCACCTCGATCTTGATTTCGCTTGATCCAGTAAATCTTCACTACTTCCAACTTCTAATTACGTGCTAAGCAACTGAATCCAAATAAACGCAAATAACTCAAAAGATCCAAACAACTCTAAGTAAACTCAATTTAGCTTTATTATGAGTTAATGGATGATTTAGGGCAAGGTTGATGAGGTGCGGATTGTTAACGGAGGCAACAAAGCTTGACCAAAGTGAGGAAATGATAACCGTGAAATCCGCCGAGACGGGTGTCAAGGAGGGTTTGAGATATAGGAATATTCACGGAAATATTCCTCTTTTGGTTCGATTACTGCTGGGCATAGCCGATAGTAGAATACCACAGTCGATCTTTTATTTAATAACTTCTTTTATCATTTTTATATTGATTTAGGAAGTTCCATGAACTAGGTTAGACTTACTACGGACATATGTGTTTGGTTTATTAGATTAATCTTTAGAGCCTATATTCCTAGCAGTCTAGGCGGTGGTATTTTATGGGATTCTATTTACTAATTACTCAAGGTATTCTCCTAATGATGAGATTAGCAGCTTAGCAATGCACGAGAGTATTTAATTATCTCATCGATGTCTAATAGAAATTTTTAGTATATTCTTATTTGCTATTCATTTGCGACTATTGGTCATAATATTATATGTTCCTTGGGACTGTTTATTAGCGAGATTATTTCAATGTCCGATGACGCAGGGCTACTATATTTTAGTATCTTTACACTAGTATGACCATTTTATTTGGACATATTCATAGGACTAATTGTCATTGTTGTTTTATCCTTTGAATCAGCATCTTGCATATTTTAATCACACTTTTATTTACATAGGACCGAGCTCGCGATACCAATTTCATTCCACTAAATTCACCATGGAGATTTATTTATTTGTAGCATGCTAATGGCGGGGATTATATTAGCACTTTCTAATTTAAATATTCATGATCACGTCCTATCATTTAAATAAATTTTATGAAGCGGCCTTTATTATCTAATTAAGTTTACTATTGAGATCTATCTATTGACAAGACGTTAAATGTTAGGCCATATATTTTGATTGTAATTAAGGGTGATCCTTTTAATTTAAAACCTCACTTTTATAGCTATCAATTTTATTTCCCTTAGGTTTAACTTGGATGTATTTTTAATTGGGACTCCTATTTAACCAAATCTTTCCTTTTAATAACTTTAACTAATAAGTAGAGTTAAAATAAATAATAAGGCACTATTATTCTTATATAATTATTATTCCAATGCTAAATCTTAATAATCTTATTTACCTCCTAAACAATTTTTATTAGTTCTCATGAATTAAAATTTTAACTTTCCTAATCACTTATTTATCAATATGCACATATCTATATTTTGATGTATACATAAATGTTATTTGAATCCAAGTCAATTAGCTTAGCTCCCTGGTTTTATTGCCTAACTATTTTCTAGTTAAAAGTGCTAAAAAAATGAATCAAAAATGTGCACAGAGGAGATTCAAACTCAGAACCTCACGGCGAGAGCCTTTAGCGGCCAGCGCTAGTGACCAACTGGGCATTTACCCGGTTGTGACAAGAAGGGGGTTAAATTAGATGAGGTGAGTGCTGGGATGGAGATCATAACAAAGCACTCAACCGGCCGAAACAAGGGAGGCGGCGGCGCCGGCATGGAGGATAGGGAAAACTATGGCGCGCACCAGCAGTAGGGGATACAGGGGAGGCTCACCATGGAGTTGGCCGAGCTCGCCCGTATCTGCGTCCGCATCCCGCTCCACATCGCCGCCGTGACTCTTGCCCGCGCCCTAGGAGCCGCCTTTCCGACGCCGCGCTCAAGCGCGACACGCCATGCCACCTCGCCTCGCGTCCATGGCGCCTCGACGCCGTGTCACTGAGCCGCTCTGGGCCACGCTGTGCTGTGTGCATGCATGCGCTGGCTGCATGCATGCTCGGCTCGGCCTCACTGCCCCGCGACGCCTTGCCACTTGCACGTTCAGCTCGGCCTCGGGGCCGCGTCACCGAGCCGTCGTTGGCAGCGCACGAGGCTAAGCCGCACCACGAGCCTCGCCTCGGCTGCCCCGAGCCGATGCCGCGCTATGCATGCAGGCCGCAGCGCTGGACAACGCCATGCCGGGCTGCTGTCATGGCACCTCCACTGCATGCATGTTACCGAGCTGCTGCTCCTCCTCTCCATCAAATGGCGCAGAGCTGCTTCATGCCTTCCATTCGGCTTTACATGAGAACAAAGTACTAGCAGCAGCAAGGAAGCTCTTCCTCTCCATCACAATGGCGCAGAGCCTCCCGCCCATAAAGCTCATTGCCGCACGCCTCCTCTCTCTAGCCAAACTACTATTCCTCCCCTTTCTTCAAAAATGCTCAAACCAACTTGCATGTGAAAACTAATTGCATAAATGGAAAGCTCTCAAGATGAGGAACGCTACCATATAACATGCATTGGGTGATTTGAGGTTCTTGAAAGGGATTGGAAGGAGAGAAGGTGGAGGAAGGGATATGTACAAAAGTGTTCGAAGTGAGTTCCTTTGGAGAGAAGAGGTGGCGTGAGAGAGAGATGAAATGGAGGTGTCCTGTGTTGCTTTCGGCTGGCAAAAGGTAAATAGTGAGGGAGCCATGCTGGTTTGGGGAAAAGGCAGGGAGATAAAAAAAGGAGAGGAAGAGAGAGAGAGAGAGAGAGAAAAAAAAAGATTGGCCTATTTAACTTTGCATGTTTTTATTTCCTATTGCACAATTTGTATATACACATATATATCTATGTATATGTGTTGTACTCGGTTCACCCGCCTTTATTGCTATTTATGCCATTATTTCCAAAATGAGATTTTATATTTTTTTAACTCGGATTTCTCTCTTCTTATGCTGGATCATCTTTTCAGATTCGCATTTACAATTTTAGTTTTCTATTATTTGCACATTTCCTTTTACTAATGTTTGTCTTTTATGAATTTCTTCAATTTTTGGAACCTCAACCAAGTTCAGGAAAACACCCAAAAAAATCCAAATTCCAATAAAACATATTTCAAAATAATTCAAGAAATTCAGATTTTCAAATTTTAAATTTTTGAGATGTTACAGTGCCTCAATAGAATGGTGTGGTCGAAGGTAATAATAGAACCTTGGTTGAGATAGCTAGAACAATATTAAATTAACAAACTACTCGTAGGAAGTATTGGGCTAAAGCGATTTCAACTGCTTGCTATATTTTGAAGGGTATTCTTGTGAGCTAAATTGCGTAAGACTTCCTATGAGCTTCATTTTTGTCATTCTCCTAATATTTCTCACTTGAGGGTGTTCAGATATCGATGCTTCATTCTTAAACATGGCAATCTTGATAAATTTGAATCTAGATCCTCAGATAGCATGTTTCTTGGATATGCACTTTACACTAGAGGTTATTGTGTACTCAACTTAGAAACTAACAAAATTGGTGAGACCTACAAGGTCATTTTTTATGAGGCTAGTCCTGGAACTAGACCCAACAATGCAGGTATACAAGTAACTGACGCACTCAAGGGCATCTTTTATGACTCTGACGACGACAAAAGGGAGTTCCCGAATCACACTTCTACTCCTACGACTACTAATGAGGTAGGGGCCACTACGACTACACTTACGACCACTCCACAAGCTTCGACCACATCAATATTGTCGTACTAAGTATAGATGTATTAAAAATCCTACATGTTTTTTTGAGTGATAGAGTATACAAACTGTCATGCGGATTATATAGTGCACTAATAAAAATCTATATAATTTATTTATCAATGTTAGTATTTGTTATCGTTATGATGCCATAAAATTAAATTATTTTCATAAATAAATATGTAAAATAGCCAATTAATTAGGATGGAAACACAACTAATTATATAGTAACGTTAAAGTACCATGTGAATACAATATTCATAATGCAGGGTTTACCCGATGCTAATATTTTATTACTCACTTTGTTCTCTTTTAAGTGATATTTTTTATTTTTCACTAGATAGTTTTAAACATATTAATAGTCAAATTTTAGAAAGTTTGATGATATAGATTATAGGATGCCAATTAAAAGTTTTATGTGAGTGACACGGTGAGTCGACAATTGCAAGGGCATACGTCAGAAGGTGCCTAGCGGCCGCCGTAAGGACGTGCATCCAAGGAAGCATGGCATGGCAATTGGAGGCCTGTCCAAGGGGGTGTGACACGCGCAATGTGCATACCTAATGAAAATTTTTTAGCTCTGCCACTAGATATTATTATTGTGTTGTCTAATGGAATGAGAATTCCCTTTTTTTTATATAAAGAAAGTAAACTTGCCTACAATAAATCTATGTTGGACGGATATATAGTGCTCCACATTGCTTAAAAGTTATGGTTTTTGGCTTCTGTTGTAGGCCTTTTGCTGTAATTGCATTATAGTAGCCGTTAGCTTTTTGAGTTAAAAAATAAGGAAAAATTAAATAAACCACTATATCTTTTAGGACAATGTAAATGAATAAGTGAAAAACAAAAAAAAAAAAGGCAAAAAAGAAAAAAGGGGCAAAATTAAGAAGTGGACGTATTCTAAGTGATTTTTAGCTTCTGAAAGCCAGAAGCTAAAGCCGTTTGGAACGAGGCCATACTCCTGTACTATGTAAGTCTTGGTGTTAATCCTAATTTTGATACGATTAGATACTGCGCGTGCACGATTATTAGAACTTATAAAGCACTCGTTTTTGCAGATCCGGAGGATCACAACCATCCGTCATGCAAATCGAATGGCTACGATTCAAAGTTATTCCCCTCCGCAAAACAATGTTATTCCATTAATCTATTGATTATTGCTCGGTTGTTTTAAGGATTAATTGCCAATATTATTGTAATTACTCATCACAGACACACAGTCCTTAGTACTCATCAATTACTTGACCTAGAATTAATGATGTTTGTGATTTCGTATCGGTAGAACGTAGGTTCCACGTACCAAGCGACCAGCGAGACTTTTTTTTAAGGAAGACTAGTGGGATTAAAATTATATAACTGGTGCCATAGCTGCCAATGACCATGGACCAGTTGAGTTATATGGGCCGGGTTTGGGCTGGATAAGGCAAGGAGCCCAAAGCCCATGACTGTTTCCTCACTATTGACTAGCCCCCTCTCGGCCTAAATTGAGATTAAAAAAAGAATAAAAAAAGAAAAAGGGTAAAACAAAAAAAAAAAGGAAAAACAGCTGCCCAACCAAGCGCCGACGAGTCTGACACTCCGAGATGGCGGCGGCGCCGGCGCCGGCGGCAGGGACGGGGAAGCGGAAGCGCGGATTCTCCGAGGACGACGTGTACCTCCTCCTCCACAGGTCCGTCCTTTCCCCTCGCCCTCCCCGCGCACTCCCACCGCACCTCCCCCGGCTCGCTCTAGGGTTTTAGCGCGCCGCCCCAATCTTCCCGCAGGTACACACCGGCGACGATCCTGACGGCGCTGCAGGAGGTTGCGCAGCACGCGGAGAGGAGGGACATCGACTGGAGGGCGCTGGTGAGCAAGACGGCCACGGGGATCACCTCCGCCCGCGAGTACCAGATGCTCTGGCGCCACTTCGCCTACCGGGACGACCTCGCCGAGAACGTCGACGACAGCGCCCAGCCTCTGGTTTGTGCCCTCAAACCTCGGGTTTTGCTGCCTGTTTCAATTATCTCGTAAGGTGTCCGGTAACTAGGATTATCGTAGTAGGGACTGTTATTATCTTCATGTAGTTGTAGTAGTAGACTAGTGGTACACAGAAATTCAGTTTGTTCAACTGTTGGCTGCTCTTTATCTAATGGTATTGTGGTACTTGTGTTGCGCTGATTGATGATGGTAGGGCGATGAGAGCGACCTGGAATTTGAGGTTGAACCTGTTCCTACCCCAAGCAACGAAGCATTAGTTGAGGCCTCAACGTTTGCCAAGGTACCACCTTGTGTTTTGTTAAAAGCATATCTTGCTGTATTGTAGCTTATACTTTTGAATAGCGGACTCTCCTTTTGAATTTAAGATGCCAAAAGCCTGTTAAAATTTCTTTTCCGCCCCCCTTATTTATATGTGTTTATCTACGTACCCAGCAATTAACTTAAACACATCCCAGTGTAATTAGTACTTGTATTTTTCTATTTGATTCTTTGACCCACAATATTCAGGATCAAGTGCAAGACATTTGGTGTGCATAAAATTTGGTTTGGCGTCTGCTTAAGGTCATTGTCTCCTATTTTTCGACAATCCAGTATCTAATGTCATGATATGCATGTTGTATTGTTATTTGCTTGCCCAAACAGACCTTTTATTATGATCTTATCCATAAGGAGTTGCAAAATATGATATACTCAGATGACCCATTAGTTAGGCTGGTGTGCCTTCAGAATTTCATATAGTAAGCATGCGTGTAACTGTAACATTTGCAGTATGAACCTATTTAAGACTGGTTGATGCGCAATGTTGGCTCTGTTCAAAAGCTTGATCGATGTCTCATTTTACAACTGGAAGATAAAGCGCCGTGTGGTTTCATTAGAAATCAGAGGATAATGAATTATTTTTGGATGTATGGTATAAAATATGTAAGGACTTGTCGATAAAATTCTTATGAGAGCACTTGAAGTTTCTTGTTATTTTTCAGTGAGTGTAGCCTTTCATTTCATTGAATACTTTTACAAGATGGATATCACAGAATACCTCACAACCCTCTCTTGTGAGTTTTCAAGAACTTAAAATAGCGTCTACTGATAGACTAATAGTGCTTGCATCTGCCAATTCCACAATCGCACCTATGAGTATGTCTATGTATGCTGAAATACATAAAAGGGCCATCATATTTAGTAGTTTATGAAAAATGTAAGGATTTCTCAAGAAAAAGTTTAAGTTCTTATGAGAGCTCTTTAAGTTTCTTGCTCTTTTCCAGTGAGTTAGCCTTCCATTTGTTTTAATAATTTTACAAGATGGATCTCATAGAATGCCTCACAACTCTCTTTATTTTTAAGAACATAGGATAGTTTCTACTCATAGACTTGTAGTGCTTGCATTTGCCAATTCCAAAACCGCTACTATGAGCCTGTGTATGTATGCACAAAGACACAAAAAGGCCATCATGTTTAGTTCATGGAAAAGATGTCTTTTCATGCCTATGTGATGCTGCAAAGAACTACTACATAACCTCTAGTTTCTTCGGCAAATCGTTTACTATGTCAAATGCCATGCAATCATGTCTTGCACTCTTGTTCTATCGCATATTTGTGCTATAACTTTGTTGATATCTTAGATATGTACAATGGCACTTTATCCTATATAACTTGCAGATCTTAATATCTGGATCTTCACGTGAGCAAGCCTCTAGTCATCGTGTTAACTCAGAAGCACCTGTGCTCAACACTCCAAATGAAAAGATACCTCATGTTCCATCTGATAAACAGCTTGCTCAGAGTCACCGCCTAACAAATGGTACAGGTCCAGTTTCCAACTCAAAACAGGCATCCCATACAGGGTTATCTCCTGATCATTTGGATGCAAATGGACCTCCCAAAAAGAAAAAGAAACCTAAACCATGGTCTAAAGAGGAGGATGCAGAGCTAGCAGCTGGTGTACAGAAGTGTGGTGAAGGAAATTGGCTGGACATTCTGCATAAATATAGCTTTGATAATACAAGAACGCCTGTTCAGTTGTCTCAGGTAACACTGCGATCACATTGTCAATTGTATACCAGCATCCATTATTATGTGGCTGCTCATCCTTATTTACATGTGTGGAATTACCAACCCGAAATCATCCCAACTTATGGTAACATGCTTTGCAAATCTTTATCTCTATTAAAGCAGAGTGCAAAACGAAGCACAAGAGAGTGCCACATCATCACATTTGCCCATTGTCGTCCGATTCCAATCCAACGAACACAATTCACTAAAAAGGACACTCAATAGAGCATACATCTACAAGATGCTAAGTGCCTCCTCCATAGATCATACTTCTAGAACCATCTACATATTTATATGGAACAATAAAAATTGCTAATATAATTTTTTCATACACTAAATTGCAAATAAAACTAGGATTACTGCAACAATGTGCTGGCACAATCCTAGTATGCTAAGATGGCAGAGTAGCCACATACGTGAATCTGTTGCAAGTATTTATCCAAAATTCCAATTTCCAAACATATGTGCTGCTTGTTGCAATTGTTTGGTTGCTTCTCATCTATGCCCCAACATAAGTTTCATCTCAACCTTGTTGGGTCTGTTTGGTTAGTTTTCTTATGCATCTTACAGTTGTGAATACGATGATAACCATGATTTGATATATCCTTTTGTCCTCGTTTGGATATCTGTTTTTAGAATAGTTAGTTAAAATATATTATTATTTTCAGAGATGGGTGCTAATTTGTAAGCGTCAAGGAACAACCAAGCCTGCTAACACTAAACCAGTCAGTGTGGCTAGCTCAGAGGAAAGAAAGGCAGCTCAAAAGGCATTTTCTATGGCTCTTGATATGCCCATGACTGGATTATCTACGTTAAGATCAGGTATTTACAGCATTTATCATCGCTATTAGTGAAGGCTGGGTCATTTAGAATAATGTTTCTTTGCTGAACTACCAACAACTCAAACATTGTTCTGTAGCTTACATAGCTGATTTGTGCAATCTTTGGAGTGACCTCCTTGTGCTGGCGTTTTGATGCTTATTTAAACTGTGTATGCAGGAGCTCTACAACAAAGCATTCAACATCCTTCTCCAGTGTTTGGTACTATGACACCTGAGGTGAAATCTGCAACAGCCCCTTCATCATTGCCGGTGCCATTACCAGTGCCAGTGCCAGTTGCCGTGCCTGTTCCTGTGCCAGTGCAAGTGCAGTTGCCCCTTCCTCAGGTGCAACAAGCACCTGCCCAAGCTGTGCCCTTGAAAGTGTCAAATACTTCAAACAAGTCACGAAATAACTCAAAGAAGCAAGCTGCCCAACCAAATCCTACGAATGGTCCTTCCTCAATACAAGCAGCAGCCATTGCTGCTGGTGGGCGAATTGCCACACCAAGCGTTGCCACCAACTTGTTAAAAGCTGCACAATCCACGAAAGCTGTGCACATAAGATCTCGAGGAACAGGATCTTCAAAATCTTCTGCGAGCTCTAAAGCATCTACTATGGCTGGTGAGCCTGGGACACAGCTTGGCAGTGCTCAACACCCAGAACCTCCAAATACTAGTGCCCCTACATCATCTCCGTCGGTTTTGACTACGCATGCATCAGAGCAAGTTCACGATGTTTCAGAAGTGGCAGGAGTTAATCCCCCGGGACAATCTGCTGGGGTGCATTTGTCGGAATCTAAGAGAACATTGAGCACTGCATCAGTGTCTGCCCCGTGCAACAATGTGGAAAAGGACGATGACTCTACATTTTGTGTTGTCACGATGGCGGACTTGTTTCCTGAAGAAGCGAAGCAGCCAGATATTGTAGATCCTAAGGCTGAGGAGATCATAGACCCCAAGGATGCAGACATGATAGAGTTTGATCGCTTTGTTGCCCAAGGATGCTTAAATATAGATTATTTGGATAAGGGCAAGACTGTCAAAATTGCTCCTGGAGCTCAAGATGTTGTTGGCAGCCAGAAAAAACAACTGAAACCGTTGTCCGCCGCTGGGAAGAGCAATCCTGTGTCTTCTGGAGCACCAGCAACCGGGAAGAAAACTAAAACTCCGGTTTTGCATGGAGCAACCTCTGCGAAAACAGGGACCTCTAGTGGCGTTGTTGGCACAGGCAATGCCAGTGTGCAGAATAAGGCAGCAGGAGGGAAGGCAGCTGCTCCTGCTACCACTGGCAGCCAAAATACCGTCCAGAAGCAGCATAGCACGAACTCAAAAGGTAACGGAATGCCAAAGAATGCGGCTCTCACTGGAACACCAGCCAATAGCCAAAGTAACCCAGTGGTGAATGGGGCCCGCAAGGGGAATACACCAGCCAGCCAATAGCCAGACTAACATTGGTAAATGTTGTAATAATGCTCGTAGGACTCGTGTGCATCTACTGTACTGTGAAGTGTGAATAGGTCCGCATAGACATCGCGTATTTTCCCCCTTTCATTTGCTCCCTTCTTTTCTGGACCAAGTACTGGAGGAACACATTTGATTGGATTGATCTTGTCTGGTAGTACCACTAGTCATTATCATAACTTAATTGTTAGCCTCGTGATGTTTAAAGCGATATTGGGTTACTTGTTCTGAGATGATCATGCTATCTCTCTGGACAACGTCCTGCGTCTTTGTTGGAATATTTGGATCTGAGAAATTATATCACTGTGGTCTGTTGAAGTTGTGACAATGACACGTCAAGGAGATCCATCTGCATGATGGCTTTGAAAATTCAGTTGCTTGTTTTGCCGTCAGATATTTTTCCAGTGCATGAACTGACTGCCTGGTGTTGGATCAGTCATTACTTATTATTACTAACAGAAAGGGATATTTGTGTGAGATTTGAATGTATGGCTCATGTCTTAACTACCACGTCAAATCAGAGGATAGATGAACTTTTGTTTGGCGCAACTGTCGCTCGCATGTATGGTGGCATCAGGTACCATACCACATGTACTGAGGTTGTTGACATTAGGTCACCTCAAGCGTCCCTTGCATTTTGTCGGGTCATGACTTGCAGTTTTTATTATTACTAGTATAGTGCCCGTGTTAACATTACGGTAAAATACAAAACAAGATAAAATTTGTAAAAACTAAAACGAACAATCAGATTCATTAAGATTCACGTCTCATATATTGTATAACCAAATATTTTTGTCACATAATGAACGTCACATAACGACTGATCCTTTGAGGAGGCGACAACATCATTGGACTCACCCACCGATGACTTTCTCCATCCCCACATTGTTTAAACTTGAGGCTACAAAGAAAACAAACATTTTTGTCACATAAAGAAATATGAAACACGGTAAGGAAATAGGTGTTTGTGGACTATTTACTTACCACATCACCATGCTAGGACGTCTTTATACACAATATTTTTGGTGCTCTTCCCTGAGGCATCAACTTCTTTCTTTGGTTTAGCCAAAATTCTTATCGTTTGTCTTAATACACCCCTTGATAGCGTGACATAAAGCTGTATTGCGCCTCCGTCGCCATACTCGACGCTTGCATTGCATTCGATATGATTAAGACTTGGTACGCACCTGCTGCGGTGATGAACCGAGAGAGGTAATCATGGACGGCGGCGCGCGTTCTTGAGGCGACGGAGCGGCGAGATGTCGAACGCCACACGGCCGGCCGTTTCCGACACCGTGTTCTGGCGGTGCGGGGTTCTTCTACATCCGCGCCGCACGTTAGCCTCCGTGGGGCGGAACGACACGCTTGTCGATGGCGCCGCGTCCTCATCCTCCTCCGTTGCACGCCTCATCGCCCTTTCTTCCACGGGTGGCGATGATTGCGTATTGTGATGTGATTGTTTCGCCAAAGATCTGTTTTTGGAAAGGGAAATCGGGAGGAGAGGTGGCGTCCACGGTGAGGCGCGGATTGGAGTGCGGAGGCGCTCGGGTGGAGACGGTATCGCGGGGTGGAGACATTAATACCAAATGAGGCGAATTTCTGCTATCACCAGCAACTTATAACCAGCTCTTCCCTTATCATGATAAGAAGATATGTGGAAGAAATTCAGCATTGAGATATTTCAACACGACACCAACTTAACACCCTCCACAGCAAAAGTGCTGCTAAAAATCGTAGGGCAAGGCTCGGAGCAGGTTGAGCGTCGCCACCGACTGCGCGTACGCCCGGATCATCCTCTGCGGGTCCGGCATGCGGCTCTTCTCGTCGAACAATACATGACGTAAGTACAGAATTATCATTAACAGGTAACAGCAGAGCAGTTCTTATTATTTGGTAATTGATCTATCAACAAACAAAATTCACTATTACTGGATATTTATACTACATAGACCAGTGTGAAGTCTATCTCCACTTATACATGGACCAAATCAAGCTTGGACACTTAAGCAGACCATTTGTCCATTCCCCATATAAATTTTAAATAAATTAGAAAGAATCAAGAATCGAATGATCCTACATGTTTTTCAGCAAATGCCTTTGCTGACTCTGCACTGTCAAATGTAAGTCCCGCTTCACCAACATTAGCGTATGGATCCCCAGTAGATGTCCATCCCATTAATGGATTCTCCCACCTATGATCATGCATTCAAATGTTAGAACCAGTTAGATGTATCAAGAACAATGTGAGTGAAAGACTGAAAGTAAGGTGACTGCAAAATAATCAATAATCAGCCCATAACAGTTAACCTATACTTGTAAATTGTAATAGCTATAAAGTACAAAGATTTTTGAGTTAAAAGGAAAAATTGTCGGCTAATCCTTTTTTTCTCTTCGTTGTCTACTCTGGCCACAAAAATACTAAATGACGTGGCCTGATTTTTTTTTATCTTTTCTTAATAATAAGGCCAAAAAAGAATTCCATATGGATCATAGCACCTTTACCTCTACAACTATTTAAGTGAGAGTATGACTGTTAATCAATGTTAAATTTATGTGAGGTAATTTGTTTTCATTTTATATTCCTCTTGAAGTAGCTCATCCAACAAAGAACACAAGATTTTTGATGAATGAGTCATGAGAAATAAGAACCAACAAAGCAAAACAAGAAACATACTTTTGGGTTGACACAAAGTTGATTTTCCATCTCCCAACTTTGCCTGAGCCTTGCTGAGACACAATTCTTGCTGGTGAATAGATTACAACCTGCTAATTCACAAGGATAAGGTGACCATTTGTGAGACAAAAAAGTTCCCATGTAGCTAGTTAAAATGCATATAAAAGACACCATATATCCACATAGTTTACACATCCTGTAACCCTTTGCTTAAAATCGTATTCTAATTATCCTGGTCCCTAGAGGCCTAGATTGTGTGCCAACAATACCGGTCTCACTCTCTATAATAAAACTGCAAAACATATTGAAGTTTAGACGTTCTTTCTGCAGTTCATCACAGGGCATGCCATCTCCATAGGATATATCACAAGTTGGGAATACCATGATCATGTGAAGGGAGAAACTATTTTCCCCTAAAATGTGAAGAACTCTACAGGAAGCGCTGAAAACGAATTGCATGGTCACGATACACAACCCAATATACCGATCAAACCATATCATAAAGTATGAGAAAGCAAAAAAAACTATCCTGAATTTGTTTACCCTCTACAACAAAGAACAGAGAGTGAGATAAAACATCAAGGGGGGAACCAATAATCAAAGAAATATCCATAAGCACACAGTAATATCTTTTTGGCGAAATTAAACATTTATGACGTACCTTATATTCCACGGGGCTGCTTTAGTTGACCTTAATTTGAAATGACAGCCAACAATTAAAAATAAACTAACAGCGGCTCACTATGTGGATTGTGGGAGGTAAATACAATAACAATAAGACCTATGAAGAAGAGTTATGAAAAAGACACTGTTTCTTATTCCAACAAGAGCTGTTTAAATTCAAAACTAAGCATCATCATTAGTTTCATCTTTCTTTACATGTAGTTAATTTTATCAAATGTATTTTTATTGAATCCTGATAAACCAATGTTATCAATACTGATATGTCAATCAAGTATGATTATTATTTTTTTACTCAGGAGTAAGGACCTTCAAGTATTATTGCAACTGAACTTCATTAGCGAATCACCCCAAAGAGAACTATGGTTAGTACTTCTCTAGATGTCTAGAGTATCTTGGTTAGTTTATTATGGCAATCGTTTGGCCAACCATAGCATAACATATATTCAAAAAAAACTTCCTATAATCCAACCATCGGATCTGATATTTTATCTCAACCTTGATTTCACAAGTTTAAAATTTTCAATTTGTTGTATATTAACATAGCCAACGCAGCATTTAGCACCTATCCTCCCGAAAATTGGACAATTAGCATAAATCAAATATTCGATGTCAAAAACACGACTTTCTAACCCAAAATCGACTTTCATTAGAAACATTTCGCGAAGCAACTATATATGCTTATACATTCACATTGCAAAAGCAAACTATTCCAAGTCCATGGGCAATACAAACCAAACCAGAAAATTTAACCAAAGTTGCAGTGAGCAATACGTTATTGCGCCTCTACCTCTCTCTACCCGAATGCCTGTCCAAACAAAGATGGACTAACCTAGTTACTCACAACGTCAAGTCCACAAGATGTCCACGAATATAACATGGCATACTATGACGGCTCCATTGCGATGTGAAATACACAAATATTGCTTATAGAAAACATCAACAAAATGACCTCGACGGACATATATAATCGACAAAATGCTACGGAAAAATCACGAGTCCATATAACTAATTAGTTGAACTACAATTAGCAATAGATAGTAATTTTATATATCTATTATGAATACGAGTATCGACTTTGAAGTTACATCCAGCAATGAGGTGTAAGATATATAAAATTAACATGCGATTGTAAGAATATCTTTTAATCCACATCGAATTAAGTGATGTAAATTAGAAGTCCCTAAATTCTTCTCTTTCAACTTGATAAAAACTAAAATAAAATAAACTAAAATTCTTCTCTTTCAAATTGACCCAAAAAAAGAAGCTTATACCTGGATCTAACAATCTATAAGGAGGTAACAGAAACGAAAAATACAGAACCCGTTCTACACTGAAAATTACTAACAACTAATCATAATGAACCTTCATCAACCGTAACAGATACCTCAAAGTAATTTATGCGGACATGGACAACTTAAAAATAGTCAGAATGTTTGCCCAAAATTATTCCTACAGTATACACTTTATTTTTTCTCAAGAACACACAAACTGTCAAGCTTTACCAAGCAATTCATGCAAGCTAAAAATATATGTATCTAAAGCTCCATGGCAATGTACTTTTCACATATTAGTATATACTGAACAAACAATTGTGATGGATCAACTGAACAATGGTTGCGAATCGTAGTACTTACCCGGTCACCTCTAAACATCTTTTCAACCTTCTCCTTGAGCTTTGCGACCTACAATAAAACCAATAGATATCAAATTACTACGCAAGAGGGCAATCCCACCACCTAAACGATGCAAAGAGAGTATCGAGCAGTATAACCTCCGCCAATTTGAATAGCTTCTCCATGGTCTCCCATGCCCGCTGCCTCGAGTAATCCGAAATATCCCTTCATACTCCCTATCAACCAACCATCACCTCAGCTAAGCAAACGGGACCCACACATGCAAGGGCGGAAACTTCACAAGCACACGATAAAATCCCTACGTTGTCATTGCCTTGCGGCGCTCGGCATCGGCCATCAGGTCGCGTAGGTGCGTCTTTTGGATCGCACCGACGTGCGCCTGCTCCCCATGCGCGACAACACGAAACCACAGTGAGACTACCAATCTAACGGGAGCATAATACCCCCAAAAAAATCCGCAGCAATGTTATCAAAATCTATTACCAAAATCATGTAAACCGAAGTTTGAATATCACACGGATGGTAATTCAAAAGAGAATTGTTAGCTAGAGCTTGCGATCACATCACAAACTCACATGAAGCGATGGAGCAGACTCAGGTGCACCATCGGACAAGGACAATGGGTGAATTATCTCAATGTCTTGTTCGGATGCTGATGCATAATCTGCTAGGTTAAGGGTAGCAGTTCCCAAAATTGATGGTTTAATCTTTGGGCCTCTGTTGATGTCCTGCGTCGAGGAAAATAAAAGAAAGGAGGTCAGACTCGACTGCAGAAGTCACTCAATGACCCAAACAACCTCACCTGCAGAAATCACTCAAAACAAAGTATTTACAAAAGCAAGCATATTAAACGATATGTTTATGATTCTCGTGACAAGAAATTATCTTGTCCATGTTTGTCGTGACTGCTCAACACAATACTTTACTATCAAGAAGCAGAATTTGCTTCATATTAACAGGAATACAGTTACACACGGGAATCTTGCTATGATTGATCGATTGACATCCAGCAACTACTATTACAACCAAAATGAAAGCAAAGCCGTTGGAAAATTGTACAGATTATAAGGGAACTAAAGAAACATTCTCATTAACTAAATGCACAGATTATACACAGAAGGTCCAAGCCGTTGGAAAAATTAATCACTCGACATATGAGACAATTATTCATCAACAGATCGAAAACTGAAATTAAGCTACAGAAAAAATCATAATATCGATTGGTAATGAAATAAAACATGAACGTGACCCAAAACTAATCGGGAAAAGGATAGGCACAATACCTCTCATCAGACCCTTAATCCTCTAAAATATTTCCCTACGTTCATATGAACAACATGAGAAGACAATAGGATCCAATTCTAGGAAGAATAGCTCACAGTAAACACGGTGAAGGCGAGCTCCCATGGTCGAACGCGGCGCCCCGGTGCGACGCAGCCGCGCGCGTCCACGACGCTCTCGAACTCCTCCTCCCACGCCACGCCCACCGAGCCGCCGCCTCGCCGGTGGCGCCGCCGCCGCCTCCTCCTCCCGCGTGCGGTTCGCGCGCACCGCGCGCAGCGAGCTCGGGCCGATGCCTTCGGCCTTCCACCGACCTCCACCGCGACCCTCGGCCGCGCTCCCCTCCGTCTCGGCTCGGCGGCGCGGCAGCCCCTCGCTCGCGCACCACCACCGGACGCGGAACTTGCGCGCCGACGGCGGCGCGGCCACCGCATCATCCTCGCTACCATCAAAGCCGCTCGGCCTCGGACAAGAAACGAACAAGAACCTCACAAAGATTGCCCAAACTACGCGGAGAGTCGGGCGAGGGTGAGGCCGACCTGGATGAGGTGAAGCGCGTCGACGTTGGCCTTGAGGAGGGCGTAGCGCTTGGCGGCGGTGAGGAGGGCGGGGTGCTTGGCGGAGCGGTGGATGACGCCGGAAACTCCGTGTCCATGGCGGCGTAGGGAAGCGCGGTGGAGGATGGGGAGGCGGAGGAGGGGAGACACGGTGGAGGATGGGGAGGCGGAGGAGGAGGCGGCGCTGGGAGGATGGGGGAGGCGGAGGAGGGGAGGCGGGGGGGAGGATGGGGGAGGCGAGGGAGGAGGGAGGCGCGGGGGGGAGGGGGGGGCACGGGGAGGCGGAGGAGGCGCGCGGGGAGGCGCGAGAGGGGATCGCGGCCGCGCCGCCGCCGGGGGAGTCGCGCGCGGGGTGGGGAGTACGCCGCCGTGCCCTGGGGTTCCTGCGTGCGGGAGAGGAGAGGAGGAGTCGGCGTGTGGGAGATGGGGGAGAGGGGGAGTTGCGCGCAGGTGGGGAGGACGCCGCCGTGGGGCTCCTACGTGCGGCAGAGGAGAGGAGGAGATGGGGGCGTCGGGGGAAGCCGCGCCTCACGCGGGGTGAGGGTGTCGGGGGGAGTCGCGCCTCGCGCGGGGTGCGTGACGAGGTATGATCCAAACAATCTGGGCCATTGGATTTGAGTGAGTAAGAGAAATGAGAGGCTACAGTGGATATCGTCCCTTCGTTTGAAAGGTTCGCTGGTTCTGGGAACATTAGGTTTGGTGCATCTAAGAGAGGTCTTGACTGCGGGGGACATTTGTTGGGTAGCTATAGAAAAGTTTACAACTAGTGGTTTTATAGTGGTAGAGATTTTTATTTTTGAGATGTGTAGTTTTTATTTTTGCCATCGTGAGAGCTTAGCTCATTTTAGCTTTTAGCTTTTGACTTATTTTTTACTATTCATAAATATCATCTTTTTCTAAATTTTTAGCTTTTTTGAGTTTTTTCCCGGTTCTTTTTTCCGTATTCGTTTGTATTATCTGTAATGAGCTAGCATATTCTTTTTATTTTTTTTTTTTTAAATTTAGTTACGCCAAATAAGTCATCTTCAGCTACAGCCGCTACAAGTAGACTTTTAGCTATAAGCTACAGCTTTTTAGCCCAACCGAGCGGGGCCTTAAAGTATCTGCCTAATTGGGGTGTTGGGATGCTACACAGCAAAGACCGGAGAAATATATGCTCCGTTTTGACACATTCATGACGAGAAATATTTGTACAGGCAAGCATTGAATCTAATTTTTTTAATGGTATTGGATCATACATATCTCTATTAAATAATATATTACAATTATTCATTCATCTTTTTCTGTATTAAATCAAGAGTACTGGGTGAAAATAATGCAATGACTATACTTTAATTCTCTCAATAGATTTATATTGTGGGACAATAATTTTTAATAAATAGACTTATATTACGGGGTGGACGAAGTATGTCCAAGCTTCAAACAGAATGTAATAAACAACCTCTCACTGTACTTACATAAGTGTCTTTAGAACTCATTGACAAGCTAGCCATGCTCTCGGAGCATTAATGTTCGCTTTGACAAAAAAAAAAAACATGTGCGTACCTCCACGAACAAGTTGATTTACCTATTGGGAACGTAAGAATTTTACAAATATTTCACCAGTGTTTTATCGGAAACAATTGGTTTCCCACGTAACTTGATGAACATTCTCATATTCCAACTGGAGCCTTAATTAAGAACCACTGCATCTTCGGTGAAGCTTGAAGCAAAGGGAAAGAAAAGAATAGCTCGCGCGACCTCTACCCCTTCCCATTTCATCTCATGCATATTTCATCCTCGAATCAAGATCCAAGGGGAAAAGAGGAATGAATACAAGGGTTCCTGGTCAAGGAGGAGAGTTGGGGCTCACCACCACTCGGCCTGACCTGGCAAAGTCAAAGCAAATACGGGGTAGCTGATGCGAACATCGTACGCCGTCCTCACACGCGCCCTTCCCACGTGCCGGCGCCGCGTGCCGTCTCACGACTATCCACCTTCGTTTCACACCTGGCGAGGTCGCCGCCTCACGGGACGCACCTCGTCGTTTTAGGAAATTTGGGCGTTGCCTGGTTTAGTTGGACCTGCTGCCCTGTTTGGAACGCAGGAATTTTCTCTGGTTCTTCTTGTAGAAGATGATTTGCTTATGCGTGGGAATCCTGCGCTCCGAAAAGTATCCTGTGTTTTATTATTGCCCCGTTTCCTCGTCGGCAGTTGATTTCATTTGCTAATGAGATAGAACAATCGGTGGTGATTGATGAGTGTTACAGTTTTGAAAAACAAAGCAAAATAGAGAGGAAATCACCAGATTTTAGACTTAGAGGAGGGATGGATTGGGGCATATGAGCGTATAGTGTGTTTTTTTTTTGTGTCGGTGCGAAACTAAAGTGAGGAAATGTCAAACCTTACAGGCTGTTTGGTCTCGTTGGAGAGTAAGAATTTCATATGCATTTTTACATAAAACATTTCAATTGTAACTTATTTAAGCCCCATCAACTTTAGAACAAAAAACTGTTATGTGAATTTTGCAGGAAATCTTACATCCAATGAAAATGGATCTTTCATTTCCTCTCAAATCCCGGTAGGATTCTCGTCTAGTCCTACATTCCAATCAAGGCTTTCAATATTTCTCTGAAGTAAATCACCAACCCTTGTAAGGCTTTCTATAGGTCTCTTCTTTTCAGTTTCTAAAAGCTGTTTTAGATTTTTTTTATAGCAAATAGCTTTCAAATGAAATGTCTTTTAAAGGTGGAGTATATAAGTTGATTGTAGTATATACAGTAACAACTTCATTTATATCAGGCCAAACCGCACGCGAGTTTCTGTTACTCTATACTATCTTATAAACAACCCACAACACATAATCCATAGTATAAAACTATAAGCTAAAGCTAAGAAGAGCAGAACCATGCTTCTCGAACAAAATAACCATTCTCTGCAAGAAATCCACCAAAGGACTAAGTTGCAAAAAGAGATAAATGAAAGGGTTCATATAATGAATAGCCCATACTAGGAGTACTAGTCAGCAACTTTTAGGGGGGCATATCATAGTTCACACGTCTAATCACGGCATAAACTAATCCCGATCGCCTAAACTAATCACACCCAAATCCAAACCCAACCAGTAAGTGAAAGCACATAGGCTAAAAAAGAGAAGCCTCCTGCTTTAAGCTTCGAATCCTCTCCCATTCCCTCCTCCTCGCGCTATCACCCTCTTCCTCTCCACCCCCAGGAACAAGCTTCCCGAGACCGAAACCTCGCCTCCGATCCGATCGAGCTAGCTTCGAACCGATGGAGAAGTACGAGCTCCTCAAGGACATCGGCTCCGGCAACTTCGGGGTGGCGCGGCTGATGCGGGACAAGGAGACTAAGGAGCTCGTCGCCATGAAGTACATCCCGCGGGGACAGAAGGTGCGCGGCGGCCTTGGCCTCGGATTCGCTCCCCCCCCCCCTCCCCCCAATTCGAGTTCTTGCGCTCAAATCCCTGCGGAATTTGTGGCCTTTCTGGGTCGAATTTTGATGTGTGTGTTCCTGCTGAATTTGTGTGCAGATTGACGAGAATGTGGCGAGGGAGATCATAAACCACCGCTCGCTGCGGCACCCCAACATAATCCGTTTCAAGGAGGTGAGGAAAAATTCGGATTCTTTTTTTTTCTGGCAATTTGTTGTTCTCGGTGGAGGGAATTTGATCGTTTCGGTCCATTCCGGGGCGTGTTGTTAGGTCGTGCTCACGCCTACGCACCTCGCGATCGTCATGGAGTACGCCGCCGGCGGCGAGCTGTTCGACAGGATCTGCAGCGCCGGCAGGTTCAGCGAGGATGAGGTGATCATTAGTTTGCTCGATTTAGACGGCTCCGAATCTTTCCTAATTTCCCCCAAAACAATTTAGGTTGGTGTTCTAATTTATTTTCTGATACTCTTCTAGGCGAGGTATTTCTTCCAGCAGCTAATTTGCGGTGTTAGTTATTGCCACTTCATGGTGAGGACAGCAACGAAGTAAAAAAAAAAAACCAAACTTTGTTCTGAAATAAATGTTAAAAAATGTGCTGATGAGTGATGAAGTGTGGGATTGCAAAATTGTTTGAGCTTGCAGCAAATTTGCCACCGGGATTTGAAGCTGGAGAACACGCTGCTGGATGGCAGCCCAGCGCCGCGCCTCAAGATCTGCGACTTTGGCTACTCCAAGGTACCAATTTTATCTTTTGTTCTTTCATAGTTTGTTTTCTTTGAAAAGGTATACCGCAAGACGCCTTTCTTGTTTAACTCTGCATGCTGGGAGGACCAAAATTTTTTTGACACGAAACTGTGTTGATTTCCTCAATGTGCTTATTAAACTCGTGCCTTTTTATTATTGCCTGAAAAGAAAACGAAAGTTATCCCCTTTCCCAGCTTTATTGAGTGATGTTACTAACAACTCGTTCAAAACCATATTTTTGCAAGTAAGGGAAAAAGGACTGCAGTTAATCAAACAAAAAAAAGCATGCTCTGTTGTTCCTCATTGTAGATATATACTCGGTTACTCACACCTTTCTTTTGCAATGTTTGTCCGTCGCAGTCCTCGCTGCTGCACTCAAAGCCGAAGTCCACGGTTGGGACTCCGGCGTACATTGCTCCGGAGGTGCTCTCTCGCCGGGAGTACGACGGCAAGGTCAGTATTGTCATTTTTCTCATCTATTTTGCTTATGTCACTGCAACTGGGTCCCGCGACGAGGGGCCCCTATTGCAGTTTCTGCTAGTACTTATGTGCATCATCGCATATGCTTGTGCCAGCCTGCAATACCCTCTGGCCCCCAACCTATCATATCGGTCCTTTGCATTCCTAGACCCAGTGCATGAAAGCACACTTGCATTGGTATGTGGCCCCGATGCAGCATACATCTGTGCCTTGTAGACTAGGTTCCTGGTGCGCCTCCCTAATCAGTGGCTCTGGATTTTGGAATTTTGTTCTGAGGTCAAGTAGACAGGGAGTGGGTCTGGCCCCACATGTCAGTATTGGTGTGTTGTACCTATCCCTGTAGGGGGATGCCAGGTTCCAAGTGCTCCAATTATTTGTGTTGACAATTTTGTCAAAGAAGCAGGGGGGAAGAGAATAGTCTAACGAAATGTTCCTAATGTTCATTCAGTGTCACCAGGACATTTTCTTTCTAGTAATCAAACAGTAATCACATCATGCTTGATGGCGATCTTTGCCCCACTGGGTGTGCCTGTTTTTATTGCATGCATAAATTCTGCCATTGATCGGATTCACAGTCGATTTACATGTCGGAGTCCTGTCTGCGTGGTGTTGAGGTAACGACCTCAAAAGAAAGATTTGCTGGAGAAAGGCACAAGATTTTGTTGATGCGAATCTTGTTATCGTGCTTAATTTAAATGATCTACTCGACGTGAGGATTAATAAAAAAATATTTGTTGTACACTTTGTTGTGTGGTGAATCCTTGACCCGCAAACAAACATTATTTCATCTTGCCTAAAAAATTTGTAAAGCTCCAGAAAAAAAAAAGTAGTTGTCTCTGCAGATGGTACTTCTTTTCATGTCACTAGTTGAGGCACTCGTTCCACTCCTAGTTTTCATGTTCATACCGTTTCTCATGTTGCTAGGTTTGCTGTCGCCACCTTATTGGGAGTTTAGTTTATCTTGGTATTACTCGTTCTGACATCTCCCATACTGTTCACATTATAAGTCAATTTGTTTCTGCTCCTACTTAGCTCCACTATAACCACCTCCTTTGTGTTCTACGATATTTTCGTGGGGCCATCACTCAGTGCCTTTTCTTCTCTCGCTCCTCGCTCCAGCTCCTTAAAGCTTTAGGCGTACTTTGATGCGACTTGGGCTAGTGATCCTTCTGATTGTCGGTCTCTCTCTGCTTTTTGTGTCTTTCTTGATTCTTCCTTGATTGCCTGGAAAGCTAAGAAGCAGACTGTAGTTTTCTGTTCAAGTGCTGAGGCTGAGCTGAGGGCTTTGGTTTATGTGAAAACTGAGAACCTGGCTACGATGACTCCTTGAGGACTTTGGTGTTTTAGTTTCTGCATCGACTACGTTACTATTAGACATCACTGGTATGATCAGTATTGCTCGAGATCCGGTGAAGCAAGAGCTGACTAAGCACATTAGGGTTGATGCTTCGTACATGCGGCCGTAGGTGCAACAGCACGTTGTCACTCTTCAATATGCGCCTTCTGAGGTTCAGCTAGCTGACTTCTTCATGAAGGCGTAGACTAGGGCTTAGCAGAGCTTCTATATCTCCAAATTCAGTGTTGTTGGTCCACAATAAGATTGAAGGGGTGTGTTAGAAGTATATGTATATAGTCCTTTGTATAGGGGTTTTTTTGTTATTTGCTCATGTCTTGTACATGCTTATTATGGCCATTTTGGTTTATGAAATTGAGATGAATTCATTCCAAAACAGTTTCCAGCCCTAATTGATGTGTACCACGGGGCCCTCTGACCTGATCTTTCATGTAGCCATGTTAGACTGAACATCTGGTTGGTCACCTGTGGTCCTTTGGAGCTTTTTTTTGTCCTCTTTGTTTATTTTTGTCATCTATTACTTGTCCTGCTTAGGAGATGCTATTTCACCTATGGTTATTGCACTTTATTTCTTACTTTTCGGGATGCCATGCTAAACTGTAGACAAAATTTCCTTTACAGCATGCAAAATTGGTTGCCTTTACTTGTGAAAGAGAAACTGTAGGGAGGCACTGAGATTAGTTCTGGAAATGGACATTGCTGATTTTTTTTATATTGTTGATTTCTAGAAGCACTGTTTTAGTTTCTGTGGAGTGGTATTACTTTCCAAACGTGCACAGTTTTCTGCCATAAGTTCTGTACTCTTGGGCTGCTACAGAACTTCAATATCCTCCCATAGTATTCTTCACTTTATCTTTATCTATCTATTTAATGAGTGTTTTAATTTCAAGGAAAATGACTTTCATGAACACGTTTGTTATATCTTAACATTTTAAATGAGTTATTGTGCTTGAAGTTCTAAGTGACAATTTGTAAGCCAACTTTTTTCTATGTTCTTATATTATGTAGTGGATATTTGATTTGTGCACATTATTTGGTGGTATTTGTTCTAGGTTCACATATAACCAACTCCCAAGTGACCTGTACTAGTTTCACTTAAATTCGCTTTCAACTTGTCTGTTTGAACAAGTGAATTGTGTTTCTTTGAAGTTTTGCTACCTGTGGATACGCTTTGAAGAGCCCCATGCTTGCACTAGACATTCTTCTGTCCTTGTGTTGTTAGCATGACTGCAGGTAACAACACATAATGAGCATCGTCGTTTTACTCATGGTGCAAAATATTTCACATATGATTGTGGATACTGGGCTGGAGTGTAGTCTGCTGAATTTGTTGGGTCTAACTCAAATTTCTGGGGAGGCACCGGCTTCCTTGAGCATCACTGCATAATTGATGGTTTCTTTTGTGCAGATGGCGGACGTGTGGTCTTGTGGAGTGACCCTTTACGTGAAGCTCGTTGGTGCTTACCCTTTTGAGGACCCTGATGATCCCAAGAATTTCAGAAAGACGATTGGGGTAATAATTCGCTCACTTCTTCCAACTGTTTCTCTAAACCCCTCCTATGTACGCTTGCGAATGTACCAATATATTGTGCGCTCATTTTTGTTTTGCAGAGAATTGTGTCAATTCAATACAAAATACCGGAGTATGTCCACATATCGCAAGATTGTAGGCAACTCCTCTCTAGGATCTTTGTCACAAATCCTGCAAAGGTATTCATTGGAGTGAAGCTCACAAAACTTCTTTTTTTGTGTGTGTGTGGGGGGGGGGGGGGGTCCTGCAAAATTCAATCTTTGTTTCATTGTTTTTTAAAGCCATTTCCCCCATATCATGCAGAGAATAACGATTAGGGAGATCAGAAACCACTCCTGGTTCCTGAAGAACTTGCCTAGAGAGCTAACAGAAGCGGCACAAGCAAAGTACTATAAGAAGGGCAACAGCACCCCGACCTACTCAGATCAGACCGTTGAAGAGATCATGAAGATTGTTGAGGAGGCACGGACGCCACCTCCGTCATCTACTCCGGCGGCTGGTTTCGGTTGGGCCGAGGAAGAAGAGCAAGAAGATGGCAAGAGACCTGATGAGGAAGACGAGGACGAGGAGGAATACGATGGCGAGGACGAGTACGACAAGCAGGTGAGGCAAGTCCATGCCAGCGGCGAGTTTCAGATCAGCTGATGAGACCAAGTTGCCCGCAAGAGGAAGTTTTTGGACATGAGAAACTGTGTATATTTGTGGCAGCTATGGTGGTGATGTTGAACCCTCGGTGTTAGCTTGTCACCTCGTAGCTCCTGTTGTTGAGGTAGCTTTGTAAATTACCAAACTGGCTCCCTCGGTGCCTATGTAATTGTATGGACGGTTGAGTGATTAAGCTAGCAAAATGGAATGTATTTTGTGGAATAATACCTCCAGCATGATGGAATTTTTGGGGCTCTGATGTACTTAAGCCAGTGCTGTAAATAATACTAGAAATCGATGAAAATCTGGTACCTTGAGTTTAGGCCCTGTTTGGAACACATGAACTAGGTGCCATGTCCTCTGGATCAGCGGCATTTCTTTGTTTCGAATGGATCCTAGGAAATTCTTGTTCTATAGGATTGAAATCCTCCATTTCTTCTTTGTTTCAAACGGGCCTCACGGATATCCAGCGCACACTTCATGCCCTCTGATCTGCTAAGAGATTTGTGGTATGATACGCTCCAGATGGCTTATTGGCAGGAACTTATGCTTTATTTTGCATTGTATCTGTTATTGGTTTATTTTACGAATTAAATATAAAAAATAAAAAATGTTATACCAATACGGACAATACGAATGAATAAGGGGAAAAGAAGAAAAAAAAAGCTAAAAAACTAGAAAAAAACAAAAAAAAACCTTAAGTTATTAATCAAAAGCTGAAACCATCTTGGAGCAAAGAATCATCCAAATTTTCCTCCAAACTTGCATCTTCCTATACATGTATATTTGAAATTATGGTGGGAGCTCTCCACCTTGCATTATAAGGAGAGAAATCTCAGCTCCATTGTAGCAGTTGGTTGTCTTCGTCGAATAAATAGCATCCCCCTTCGTTCGTCCGTCCGTCCGTCCCAAAATCCTCTCTGCCAGCGCCGCCGAAACCCCTCCGCCTCTAGTCGGAGATCCTTCCGCCGAGGCGAAGGAGCTCTTCCCCCTCTTAGGCGTCCTCCTCCTCCTCCCCACTGCGCGATTCGCTCTGTTGGTAAGGAAACCCTAGCGCTCGCTTGCTTGACTTGCTGTTCCTTTTGCTCTGGTCTTCTCTTTGCTGTCAACAATCGAATCCAACCAGATCTTTCTTTATTTCCTGTTCAAGATCGATCCCACCGATAGGCCTATCCAAGGTACCCTGAACTAGCACTGCTGAAAGCAGTTTAGTTCCTTTGCAAACAAAAATTGCAAGTGTAGCGGCCCCTGCCCGAATTAGGGCATGGATAGTTGATTGCTGAGCTCTAATCTTAGTAATGGTAGTTTCTTTTCTGATTCGTGAGCTGGGTCCCGGGTCTTGCTTAACGTTGATGCCGTTTCTTGGGGGGTGTTGCAGCCATGGTGAACGCTGATGGTGAAGGCGGCAGCGATGGCGAGGGTGGAGACCCGATGTGTGTCGATGAGAATGCCGGCGTTGTTGGGGAGATGGTAATTGCTGTAGACCAAGGCGAAGAAGGAGTTGGACCGCAGGAGGATGGTATTGGCAACGATGGGATCAGGGAAGGAGGACAAGGGGCGGTTTCTAACTCCGGTGATGAAATGGGGAGGATAGGGTATGCCGATGAAGCTGAGAATGAAGAGGCAGCGACGGTTCACGGCAGCAAGGAGGGGACTGAGGAGTTGCTCCGGAAGGTGGTGTACAGCGAGGAGGAGGCGTACAAGCTGTACTGCGACTACGGGCACCGCATGGGGTTCAGCATCCGGAAGGGGAAGCAGTCCTACTTTACTGGCACCAAGAGGATCAGGACCAAGGATTACTTCTGCTCCAAGGAGGGCCTCAAGGAAGGGGAGAAGCTTACCGATGCAAACTTCAATGACCCGCACACCAGGACGAATTGCAAGGCCATGGTCCGCTTCAGAGTGAACGACCAGGGTGAGTGGAAGGTCATCCGGCTGGTCTCTGATCACAACCACAACTTGGCAAGACCAGAAGAACGACACCTTTTGCGGTCTGCAAGGTCACTCATAGCGGGGAGGTCAAGTTCTGTAGAGGGAATGTTGTATGGTGGGTACCAGGTACCGGTTGCACCTTCCCAAATGACTGTAAGCACTAGTGTAACCAACAATGCAGAGACTTCGAAGCAAGATTTGCTCCCTTATACTAGTATGGCAAAGACATCGGGCATAGTGAATGGAGACTTGCAGAGCCTCGTAAAACACCTTAAGAGCAGAGCAAATGAAGATGGCATGTTTTATTGGGATGTTCAAATAGACCGAGGTGGTCGGATGACTAATTTGTTTTGGCGTGATGGTAGGAGCAGGATTGACTATGACTGTTTCGGTGATGTAGTTGTGTTTGATTCAACTTATCGCTTAAACAAACAGAATTTAGTATGTGCACCTTTTGTTGGTGTGAACCACCATTGGCAGAGCACTATGTACGGATGTGCACTATTAGCTGATGAGTCAATGTCATCTTTTGTGTGGCTGTTTAAGTCTTTCTTGGAGGCCATGGGGAACCGGCATCCTCAATCTATTTTTACCAATCAAGACCAAGTTATGTCAAAAGCGATTGAGGAAGTGTTCCCAAATACATGCCATCGCATTGCTCACTGGCACATTCAAAAGAATGCTGCTTCTCGTCTTGGGGTGCTTAATGGTTCAAAAGCATTTAACAAGATGTTCACCAAGTGCATGCAGGGATGCGACTCAGAAGCAGAGTTTGAGGAAACATGGGCCGAGATGCTCCGTGAGTTTAAGCTGCAGGATAATAAGTGGCTTAAGAAAATTTATAAGTTCAAGCAGAAGTGGTGTGGTGCTCTTAACAAATGCACCTTTGATGGTGGGGTCGAGAATGAGCCACAATGTGACAGTTTGAGTAACATATTCAATTGCATTGCTGATAAATTGCCTTCTCTTTCCGCAATTGTTGTTGCTGTGGATAAGATGATTGAAGATTGGCGCGAAAAAGAGTTTGATGAGGACATGCGGTGTTGCCAAAAGCCACCTGCTTGTATTATAAAGCACAGTGATATTTTGAACCATGCAGCAAAAGTGTATACACACAGAATCTACAAGTTATTCGAGACAGATTTTCTTGATGGGTGTGGTGCTACAAAATTCAAGGAGCTTCAGTGTGAAGACAGTAACACATATCGATTTGAGATGACCATGCAGGGGAGAGGGTCAAGAGTCTGCACAGTTCATCTCAATATGTCTACAATGCAGGTCACTTGCAGCTGTAGTAAGTTTGAGACAATGGGTTTACTTTGTCCACATGCTCTAAAAGCTCTTAGTATCAAGAATGTATGCAAAATTCCAGAAACCTATATACTGAAGCGGTGGACCAAGGATGCTAAGAAGTGGGTTTTTAATCCAAAGCAATATGAATCATCATATCATGAATGTATGGATGATGAAGCTGCATACTGCAACCATGTTATGCGGTACGCGTATGACCTTGTGATGAAGAGTCAAGGGCAGGAGGAATTGAGGAAATCACTTTGGGAGACACTTGAGAGTGGAGAAAAAGAATTGGAGAAATACCTAGAAAATGTTACCCAATATGCACTTTCTTATGCCACTTGAAAGAAGCATCGACTAACCTTTTTGGACTTACTGCTGAGGATAAGCAAGATGTAATTCTGGGTTCTTTAGAAGATTCGTGCATAGCTTCTCTTATGCTGACTCAAACTGTACTCTATGAAATTAAAATAAAAATTTCTGAAAAAAGATACAAGTTTGAGTACGTAGTTGTTCTTTCAGCTCTTCCTCGTTAATTCTTGTTGCGAGTCCCTGTGGTTTGATACTATTGGTTTTGGTACCTCATATTTGTCAATGCCTATGAATTCATGATGTTTGTCAAATTGTTATGATGAAAATTCAGTAGTGTTCTTTTTAGGTTTGTATTGGTGGCAGCATATTGGGGCCAACTGGCCAGTTTGAACCCTGCAATGGTTTGCCATCTTGAGGCAAGTGTAGGATGAATATGTGTGAATTTAGGCTGGTTGAGTTTGGGTTGGTCGACATTTCTAAACTCCACAATTAAATGTTTCAGAACTATGCAAGGAGTGATAAAGAACAATTATGGTTCTTTTTTAGCCAGTTTTTCAGCTCATGTTGGTTGTTTAGTAGCTGGTTTCTAAGTGAGATATGGAACCCAATGCATCTGCCTCTTATTTAAGATGTGAACTCACCAGCTTAGGACTACTATACTCGTTTATCACTGTAACTGGCTTGAAACTGGCCATGGTAACGTAACCAGGATGCCAAACCTTGTAGTACTGTATATATGAGAATTTTGTAGCCAATAGATATAATGATATGGCTAGCACTAGGTGCTATAATTCAGTGCCATCATCCATGATCATTAATAATAAGAGTGCTTGCCTCCGCAGCCTTGAAAAATTAAAATTGGGAAAAATACAGATTCATTTCCTATTTGTATGAATGCTTGACATGTGTAGCCAATTGAGTTTCTGACCTGTATCTTTGTGACAGTGCATTATAAATTTATGATTGTTAGGAACTATTTATATTTTCTACCATAAACTCAATTAGTATTAGATTTCACCTACTTCTTTTCAAAAAGCTTCTTGATGCAATCCATGGAAAATTAAAGTACGGAAGTTCGATACATGCATGGGTCATGGCATGAACAAGTGCAATAATTTGTAGGGGAGAAATAAGCTTATTTCCTATGTTACGGCACCTTCAAATGTACAACATACAATATCCTAAAAGAAGAAAATATTCCAGGTCAAATTAAAAAAGGCTGCGCGCTTCTTTTTTCCTTCATAAACTTGTGTTTACGCTCCATCATGTCGGACAACGGATTTGTAATATGAAATCCTTTGTGATTCCATCGTACTTTTCTGGATCTGTAAATAGTGCACAAAAATACATTACTGAATATTAAACATATCTCGCTAAAGCAAAACTAATACAATAACAGTGGATAATACATAAATAGACTTAACAGTCCTTGACTACACATGGACCGATGCCAAAACCTTTGAAGAGCAGCAATGAAAACAAAAACAACACACATATAGGACCCTCATGATATACCATAGCCAATCAACTGAGGCTCGCAACCTAGTTCTTGGTATCTTCATATTCTATTCTTGTCAACAATTTTAGATGACCGCAGGGTTTGTCTTTCTCCTTTTTACTTATTGAATAATAGTAATTGAGTAACAATGAATATGAAGGTACTCAGCAAATCACCACATGGAATACAATTATGGGCATGTTCTTTTCGACTAAATGTTATGGCTTTTGGCTGCGGCTTGTGACTTTTGGACTGTTCGTGCGAGAGATTACAAAGTAATAGAAACTCACGTGCAGTTTTTGCTGATATAAATGAAGTCAGTACAATATGTACTACAATTAACTAGTAGACCTCATCTTAAAAAAAACACTCCGTGTAAAAGCTAGTTACTGTAAAAAAAAGCCAAAACTGAAGCCAAAAGCTGAAAAAGAACAGGGCCTATAATAGATGCAAAGCTGACAAAGGAAAGCTTGAGGTTCTTTTATTAGCAGAAATCCATAATTGAAATGCAAGAAGTAAAAAGGCTAAGACTTAGCATTTTAACTAAACCATGTTTTTGAATAATGTAATGTGATAATAATCTTAGCAAAGGTTCCACCCACCTTTTACATAGCACGGTTCTATCCACCGTATGCTATTTTTATTTCTTGAGTTCTATCAACACTTTATACTCACTAGGTTTTATCCACCTAAGGAAAATCAAGGCAGAGTTCTATCCGCACATCGTTTTTTTGTTCATCCCACCAACAAATGGTTTTTATAAAACAGAGACTAACTCGAGTAAGTTTTCATGCTCGCCCTTAACTGTGAGCACAACTGGCCGAATAATTTTTACTCTGCAAAGGTCACATACTTTACCCACAAGAGATATTCAACTTGTTATATTCCATATGTTTTCTTAAGCATAAAGATCAAGAAGACCATTACAAGGCTTTTACAATGCATCTTCCTGACGTGACTACACCCGCTAATATTTCCACCACCGTGGGGTTCTGTCCACCTGCTCTGGAAGCCCCCTCTTACGCCATCACATCAAAGCCTCCCTCTAGCACTCTTTGCCCATGTTCCATTGGATGGCGCATCCAACGATGGGTCGATGCAAACTAATTGGTCAAGCGACACCCGTTATAGCTTGTGGTTGCTTTGTTTTACCTCAGAAGGTCATCATAAGATTCAGTTCTGCTATAAACCACACTCTTGTGCTAGCCCCACCTACCATCCATCTAGGTATGAAATAAGTTTAGAGTTTTTTGTTCTAAAATATTCTTTCTAGTTCAAATACCAGCCACTTCCCTCCAATGGCTGTATAAACAAAGTCTTCATGTTTGAAATGATGTTGAGACAATTTAATGACCACATATATCTAAGCAAGGCTAAGCACTGCACTTAGATATAGACGTATCAACTAGTATATATAATATTTATTCTAAGGTGACAATGGTTTATGTCCAAAGTCAAGAAATGAAATTTAATAATGCGAGTAGCATTAAGGCATTAAGTACAATCTAATGAAACAATCTAATGGCAATATAACTTTAATCAAAGTATGGCATGCAATTTCATAATTTTAAATGATATAATTTGCACTTAAAAAGTAGGTGCAATATGATTAAAGTGATAACTTATCTTGCTCAATTTACTGCGGGTCTTATTCTTTGCTCAAAGTCTTGATCTTCGTCTTTTTGGGTCTTGATCATTGAACTGTTGCTTCTTTGAGCAACTAAATTCTAATTATGCAAAAAAAAAAAAACCGAATCCAAATAACAGCATGACAAGAGTTAGATTAACTGTAACTTATAGGCCTGCCAGGTAAGAGTGATTTGTGTTCCTGTTCTGTATTTGCTCTTTTAATCTTCAATAATGGCTTTGTTGTACAGACAATCAATCGAACATCTCCGTGACACATAGCCAAGCTTTCCTGATTCAAGGATCCTCATCGGGAGTGGCGTACCACGGTGCATTGGGTTCGTGTTTGCCTTCTGTGCTTACCGTTGTGACAGAAATGAGCAGTTGACACTGGCAAATTTTGTACAAGCTATAGAACACTGCTCTAGAAATGGTTTTGAATTAATTTTTACATCAAATTCTGTTACTAGTCTTCCATTGCTTACTGTGTCGTTCAATCCTTTGAATCTAACCAATGACAACACAAAAAAGAGAAGAAAATTCCATGGATCAATGTCAATTGCGGTGTGTGCCTGAACTCCAGTTCGATCGATCTGGGCTGTTCTGATGGAATCCAAATAGAAGATGACCTGATTTTGGCCCAATCCATACATATAGAATCCAATTAGAAGATGACTTGATTTTGGCCCAATCCATACATATAGAAACCAATTAGAAGATGACCTGCCTGGGCTGAAAGGTTGGGTGGATGAACCAAGATTTTTTTCAAAAACCATTTCGATTCTCTAGGATCGGTTTGCAATTTTGCATGCAGGTGCAAGTGCAAGCTCGGAGGCTCTATTGCATGAGGTAACAGCACCAGGAACTTTTTGACGGCGTTTCAAGGTCATAGTTTGGTTTTTTGCATGCAGCCATGCACAGGGGCGGATCTAGCGGGGGCTCGAGTCCCCCTTACCGCTATCGTACCCTTGGAGCCCCCCATAAATTTTTAGCAATGGATGTATAATATAGTAGGGGCTGAGGTCGAGCTGAAGGTACTTCAGCCCCTCCAAAAAAATTTCATGGATCCGCCACTGCCATGCAGGTGCAAGTTCAGGAGTGATCTGAACTTACTGTACTAGCAGCCTCTAAAGTCATGCCAAAATTAAACTTGTGTCATATCATTCTTGTCCACACTTTCTGAGGGCCTGCTGTTTCTTCCGGTTTGCATGCATGCATGCATTCATGTGTTTCCCACTGTGGAGGCTAAAGAATTTATTGACTGAATGTGTTTTGCATGCATTTAGCACACTAGCAACGCAGTTAGTATGCCTCCCAGGCTCCCACTCCCTTAGCCCCTTCTAGCAACTAGATTTTACGTGGTATATTTTTTAAAGTGAAATCTTTAGATAAATTATAGTATATACTGTATTGAGTTCAGTTATACTAGCCAAAATAATATACGATTTTCTCTCTCTTCGTGCCGTCTTTCACGAACAGTCAGAATTTAAAAACTATAAGCCAAAAACTAAAACCAAGCTAAAAAAACACACCCGATGTGTGTTGCTGTGTCAGTGTAATCATTATAGATTAGATGAGTTTGTTGAATGGATTCTTTAGAAAAGAGTACATTTAACTTCTTTTTCTTCCATCCTTCCCGTTCTTTAAAGAGCGAATTTTTCATACGTAATCTCGCCATTGCTGTCTACACGCATGCGTGAAAGCAGCCGTGTAGCAGCAGGCAGCAGCATATGCCACAGGGAAATGGTTGGTTTGGTGTGGTGCTCCTATCACATGTAGCACAGGTGCGGGGTGGCCACCAACCAGCTGCAGCAGCACGTGCTTCTTCTGTTTTTTTAAGATCTGCTAGTCATGTGTCTGATGAAACTAGCATATTAGAAGATTAATTGGCCAAAATAACTATGTATATTGTAATAAAATTTATTGAATATATATAATCATATTTTAAAAGAGAATTACTTTCATCGATTAAGAAGTGGAGAGTTGTGAGAAGTCGAAGAAATAAGACGGTTGAAAGAAAATAAATGTACGATCACCACCTTATTTTTTATTATAGTAATGGAAAGCAGCTTAAAGATAAAAAAACAGGGCCCTGACGATTGGCCCGATCGGACCGCTAATCCAATCGTCGTCCATGTCAGTTGCACCCTGAGTTGCCTTGCGTTGCACCGCGATGTCTGAAAGAAAAAAAAAAGAAAGATAAAAAAATGCTGCGGCCTCATCCCTCATCACAGGTCGCTGGGCTCTCCAATAAACACGAGAAAATATTATATCCACTCACGTGCGGCAGGAAAAAGGTTTTTTAAAAAGAAAAACGGTGGGGCCGTGGCGAGGCGAGGGCCCACGTGGTAGGGGGTTGGCTTTGGCGTGTGGACACGGCGTAGCGTGTCCCGCGTGGTCGCCGGCCCGTCGCAGCCGAGCGAGCCAACCACCCACGGCTCGGTCAGCCGGGCGGCTGGCACCGGCTCGCTTCGCGCCCGTCCACCGGCTGCAGCCGGTGCCGTGGGCCCACGCGCGCTGCGTGCCACGGCTACTGCTCCGGTAGCTCGCTCACGGCTGTAGCGTCAGATCTGCACCGTTCTTTTCCAATCAAGCAACCAGGAACCATCCAAAATCTGGACACTGTTCGTCCGTCCGTGCTAGTACGTACACGTACGTGCTACAAGCTATACTTACTAATTTCTTTTCGCTTTCCCCGGGATTAAGGCGGTAAATTTTGTCTCCTTGTAAGGCTAGTGCAATGGCTACGTACTGTACTAGTACTAATCAGCCGTGCTTTCTGCCAAAAGAGCGAGATTTGAGGGTTAATCCGGACGAAAATTAAGCAAGCAATCGTAAATCATCTCTCTCCGGGCTGCAGATTGTCCGTCCTGCCGCGGGATTGTGGTCCTAGTTTTTTCAAGTTATGGATTATATCTTTCTTCAAATAAATAAATAAAACAGTTTTTTCATCGTTATTTTAAAACTAGTTATCGAGATAGCCTTTTTAAAGCAGTTTATCGACATTCAATTCGTCTACACAAGTTTTAGCGTTAGAACCAAAAACTATAAGCCACAAGCATAAGCTATAAAACGTAGCAAAGAAACCCACCCATAATCCATTAGATTTTGCTCCTTCGCACTTTAGCCTATTTTAGGTTTGTCTCAACCGTCATATTTACAGTTTGTATAAATCTGGAGGGAGTAGTGTTTTTGCTCTTTCACCTTTAATAAAAGTAGTACTAATCTCGAAGCATTAGATCAGATAAGTAATATATATCCACCATTCATTATATTTTAAAAACTATACAAATTACTATTGAGAAAAAACATAAAAACATCTACCATTTGAAGCATATGTACCTTGGACATTGGGAGAGTGCAATCACTCCCTAGTTTTCACTACGTACAAGCCTATTTTCTAGTTAATGGGGCAGTTGTGCAAAATTCTCCATCTCCTATGTCTACTTTTAAGTTGGGAGAGAGAATTGACTAGCTGAAAACAATTTGTTCGGCTAATAAGGCTAGCCAAGAAAAAACATAGTAGAAATAGTTTTCTCTGCAAATTCTCCCCTACCTGTTTGGTCTGTCTATATCCTAGTCAAAAAAAAATCTTATGAAAAGAAAAAAAAAGATTTCTTGTGATACGTAATATGGTGCAAGAAAGCGCCTTTAACGGGAGTAGGATCAGAACGGAAACGGAGCATCTCTGATCGGACGCCCGAGTCTCCTCGAGAAAGCGTGGACTATGGGACCCAAAAAAAAAAACTATTCCAGCAATTGACGCAAAACAAAAATACCAAAACAAGGGCGACCTTGGATTAACCGTTAGAATGCAACTTGTCTTCTGTCCAACCTGCAGCAGCCTGCATGTTCGATAAACTATCACATTATTATTATTATTATTATTATTATTATTATTATTATTATTATTATTATTATTATTATTATTATTATTATTATTATTATTTCACTGTGTGTTCATGCGTGTACTCGTGTGTTTGTTGGCTGAAAAGCCGATACGATACTTATAAAACAAGGAATCCCGATAAAAAAAATTCATATTTTCTTCCTAATTTCCTCTCACGCGTCTAGATAGATCATGCATGACAACACACTATGGCCCGCAGGCCAGATCGTTGGCCATGCTTTTGTTTTTCTTAATGCATTAATTAGCGCAACTTGGCAACGTCGCACGCATAAACTATGCATCCAGATCCAATATATAGGGCAAGATAATCTTCTCTCTGATTTTTAAGGGAGAAAAGGAGTAAAAGAAAATCTTCTCTTTAAAAGATCTCATAATATCTCTCGACCTCAGTTTGATCCACTGTACGTGTTCACCGAATCTACACGCTTCTTCTAACTTGCGTCATTGTAACGTGGAAAAAAAAAGAGAATATGTACCTGCTACGTGTGTAGGAATCTTTAAGCAAAGTCAGAATAAATATTTGGAGTGGTAACACCCTCGTTTTTCATTGATACATTAGGTGGGTCCTTTGAGATTATAATTTATGCTTTAAAATTTTAAATTCTAACTGTTCGTAAAAAAGAGTATGAAGAAAGATACTCGTGTGTAATTTTTGTCGATATACATAAAGTTAAGATAGTATCTACTACAATCATTTTATAAACCCTATTTTAAAAAAATATTCCACTTAAAAGTTAGTTACCATAGAAAATAAGTTATAAATCTAAAAGAACTCACCAATACCACAAGGTAGAAAATGGATGTAGATTCAGTGAACACGCACAATCCATCAAACTCAAATCCTAATTTGTTATGGCAAAACGAGTCCTCCTTGAAACTTCTGCCGCTCGAGGTCAATGCGTGATGTTTATAAGCAAACCTGATAAGCGATGACCACAGGCATACTATTGGAAAAATAGTTGACCTAGTGTGGATGTTTTGGCTGTGTGGTTTATAATTTTTTGTTCTAATGTGAGCGCTTGTATGAACGAACTAACTATCGATAAATTGATAAAATATTTTAAAAAACTGTTTCAATAAAATACTTCGAAACAATGATAAAAAAAACTACCCTTATTTGAGAAAACCCATAAACCAAAAACAACTCAAGCCATAGAGCGTTTTTTGTTTGGTTCATAACTTTCACCGGCATACCCGAAGCCGCCTAGCACTAATTTCTGAATTTGACTAGTTAGGCTGAGGCATATAACGGTAGTTGTCTCAGGTCTTGAGGACTTCTGCTTGTCAGGTTTGATTTACTACACAGTGCGCTTGGCAACTTGCGCATCAAAATTTATTCCACTAATTTGTGCGAAATTCTATGGTGAGGAAGGCTCGTTCTTTTGACTTTTTTAATCAGTTTGTGATTTTAGCTTCTATCAATCGGTACTATTTATCAAACCTATCAACTATAACTAAAAGCCATTAGGCATATCAAAAAAGAACGGGACCAAAAGCTTGGTAAAGAAATCCATGGCACAGAGATTTAGCAACATATTATTAGCAAGAAAATGAGCCGAGGCACATTTTACCCGCTCATTTCGGTTTAAACTTGTGGCTTCGGGCTTATTTTTCACTATTCCTAAATTTTATCTTTTTCTGGTTTTTTGAGCTTTTTTGCTGATTCTTTTTTCCCTTATTCATTTGCATTGTCCGTAATGGGCTAATCTGTTTTTTATTTTTAAATTTAATTACGCCAAATAAGCCGCCATTAGTTACAGTGTAATTTTAGTCAATTACAGTGTAATTTTAGTCATAAGCCACATTTTTTTCAGCCGAACTGAGCAGGATGTAAGAGCTTGTTTGGAAGCCATGGGTAAAACCTAGGGAAGTAAATCCCACATGGGAATTTTGAGGGCACATGAAATCCTCTTAGCCTTTGGGAACTAATCCCCCTAGGAAATATTTCCTGTTGCCATTTGGAAAGGATAGGAATAAAAATCTTGTCCATCTAAAAAATTTCAAAAAATAAAAAATTTCAGAAACAACAACACAATTAAAGAAATGCCTAAAGATGGACCAGTTAAGCACAAAATAATAGCATTTTTTGTACTGAATAAAGTAAACACATGAACAATCATATATCTTGTACTGATTGTACAATACCAAGTAATTTTGTGGAAGAGTTTTGTATGACAGTGCCCTTTGTAAGAGCCCAGATATTAATATCCGGATTCCTCTGTGATTCCACCGCACTATTCCCTGGATCAGTAGATAGTGCTCACAGTTACAGTAATGAATATCAAAATACATATCATGCGGAAGCGTAAATGTAATAGTAGACTTGCTTCACGGGCCAATTAGGCCGAAATCAATAAATTGCAGCAGCGGAAGAACAAGCACACAGGTGAACCCTTCAGGACATGCCCACAGGCGACCAAGCGGAGGTTCGCGACCTAGCCCTTGACATCTTCATCTTCTCGCGGCTTGTCCAATCTTGTTGCTTGCGCGCAGTGATTTGATTCTGATTCGAATTTTGTCGCAAAGCGGCGTGAGCACTCCGACCCGTGCTCGCGAGCCAATACACTGAATGCAAATAACTAGTATGCATAGCTTAACAAAGGAGAGGCTCGGGCTATTTTATTTTGCGTAAAGTGCTTTTGAATACAATTAATTAAAAGCCCTATGACTTAGCAATTTTGGAACAAATCATAATGTACAAGGAAATGCATTATTAATATCGATTCGATTCCATCCACCGTTACATGGCATCTGCACCATATAGCAATTTCTTGACGTTATAGCCGCTTAACTTACCACTGGGACGACACCGGGACAACTCCAAACTAGGGCCTTTCACGCCTCCACTTTTCCATCCCACCCACAAAACATTTTGAAATAGAACTATATCGGTTAAGTTCCCATGTCCGCCCTTGACCGTGGGCACGGCTATTCGAATAGTTTTGACTCTGCGAGTTTGTACACTTTCACCACAAGAGACAATCAACTCGTTGCTCCACATGATTCCTTAGACATGTGGTTGAGCGGACCATCACCGTGACTTTTCAAAGTATCTAGTCCCTTTGTCATCTCACCCTATGGGCCGTTCCCACTTGCGGTGGGTCCCATACGTTGCACGGGATGTTCCCCACGGCTACTAGCGTCACGGCTCCACTCCCCTCTGCGCTAGTACGACCGGGAAACTTCACCTCCACTCGGTGTCCCTTTAGGCCTCCCTTGCCCTTGGATATCCACTCCTATCCACTACCGGTGAGATGAGTCCGGGTTTCGATAAATTTACTTAGCCAAGCTATACTTTACAGACTTGTGGTTGTACTGTTTTACACGGGTTGACATGACAAGATTCAGTCCTTAGTGGTATCTGAGCGGTTCTACCACTAACCCACTTTGTGCATCCACTGCACTACACATACACACCCTCAACCCAATCCGCCCAGACATTTAAGCAAGTTGGGGATTTTGGGAGTGTAAAATAATCATGTCAAAATATACCAGTCATTCCCACCATGACTGCCCAACCAATTTTTCTTGATTAAAAGTGATGCTTGGGGCAATTCCTCGCCCCGAGTTCCTAAACAATGCTAAGCATGACATATAATTAAGGACTTACTTTTGAAAGCTAATCATTATAAAATTTTCCACTAGGCGACAAGGTTCACGTGTGCAATATTCCAAAGAGGGGTGTAATACTATTAAGGTAAACAATAGGCATATAACTAGAATCTTAAATTATCATGCATTTGCATATAAATTAACAGCATGCAATTTGATAATTTAAATCAAAGTAATTTGCAGAAAACATAGGTTCAACATGATCAAAGTATTGACTCGCCTTGCGCGGTTTTCCGTGGTCTTGAGTTCACTCATCGCTTCCTCATTCAAAGGTCCTGAGCTTCTGCTCTTTTATCTTCACCTCGATCTTGGCCTCGCTTGATCCACTGATTCTTCACGACTTCCATTTTCTAATTACGCTACGAACGACTGATTCCAAATAAAAGCAAATAACTCAAAAGATCCAATTAAATATGAATTAAACTCAACTTAGTTTTATTATGAGTTAATGGGTGCTTTGCGTGATTTGAGGTAAGGCCGGGGTGGAATACGATAACTTGACTCTTTATAATCTCTTTTATTATTTTTTTGTATTTGTCAACGAAGTTCCAGGAGTTAGGTTGGATTTAGGATTCAGTGTACAGGGTTAGAGGTGCATTATCTTGTCGAGCGTCCATTCTTTTGAGGGTTTATGCCATATTTTAGTATCCGTTTACGGTTATGACCCTTTTTATTCGAGTGCTCTCTGAAAGTTATTGTTACTAATATTTTATCCCTTTGTAACTCAAGTTTGCTATACATGACGATATTTTGTTATCATTATTTACTAAAGCTACCATTAAGCTTAGCTTTATCTTCTAAGTTTAGTGCAACCTTAGCTATCTAGGCACAGCTGGGTATATAAAATCATATTCCAATACCTACTAGTTAGCAAGACCTACTATAAAAATATATTTAATGGAGGCATGCTAAATATTGGGCATAGGTGTTAATTATAATTAAGGGTCGTCCTTAATTTAGAGCCTTAATTTTATATCTAAACATATCATCCAAACCTTTAACTTTATTTAGAATTTTCTTTTCAATTAAGATCTTTACTAAATCTGAATATTTAACCAAAGCCACTTTCCCTCTACTACTGCCCGTGATTAATACTCGGATGTCCAAATAATTGTCTGACTACCTTAAGTGTTCACATATGATACCTAGTCCATTAGTAAATATTTAACATTCATATGTTTTCTTTTTACATACTAATCAAATGTATTGCCTTTTATGGGTTATCCTTAACTACTCAATCGCTCATATGCATACATTTTATATTTTGGTGTATAAGTAAATTTTATGTTAAACCAAATTGATTATTTTAGCTTCTTGGAATTACTTCCTAATTATTGTCTATTGTAATGATTAAAGAAGACAAGAACAAAGATAACAAAAAAAATATATGGCCTCAGGGGGGGGGGGAACTCGAACCTGCAACCTGGGCTTATAGTGCACACTCAACTAGCCATCGGGGTCCTTGGTGTTTCTTGATTTACTGGGGATGTAAAATATGGACAAGTAAGCGCTGGACTGGGGGCTGCAGAGAAGTTAGTCGACAAAACTAATCCAAAAACCTAACGTAATAACAGGGCAGCAAGGGAATCGAACCCAGGTCTTCGAGGTAAACGCGCCCGCAGAGAGCCAATCGATCTCAGTTGTCACCTGACGAATCGGTGGCAGAAATCCCACTTGAGCTGAGGGAGCAACGCGAAAACACGGGAAGCTCGGGGTGAGTACGGCCGGTGGCGCCGCCGGCGAGGGAGAGTCGGGGAGGTGGCGGCGGTGGGTCAAATGGGCCTGTGGCGTTGCGTGGAAGCCGCTGGGGTGTCGGTGAGCATCGGGAAATGCCGGAGTTAGGCCGACGACGTGTGACAGCGGCGGCGTGGACAGAGGCTCGGCGCCGGCGAGGTGGGGTGGCGGGGAACCGTGGCCGGCGGTCGGGGAAGCTCCAGGGCGTTGAGGATGCTCCGGTGGTGGCGCTCCGCCACGAGCGCTAGAGCGGGCGGCGGCGTGCACGCGGCGATGCGAGGGAGGTCACCGTGGCCGGCTCGCTCGGTGAGGGGGAGAGTAAGCGGTGCTCGGGAGGCTTGGCGGTGACTTGGAGATGCTCCGTGAAGGGAATCGGCCGGGGCGGCGACGGGCGAGAACGAGGCGGTGGCGGCGCGATTGGCCGCGGTGGGAAGATGGCGCGCGCGAACTTCGGTCGCGAAAGTCCTATTAGCTCAGTGGGGAGGCCGAGGGGGAGTGGGGGCACTGTGGGGCGCGGTCCAATAGCCGGGGCGCTCGCCGGAGGGCGGGATTCGGCATGGAGGCGGTGGCGGCTCACGGGCGCTGGGCGGAAGAAAGAGCACGGGAGGAAAAAGGGGAGTGGCGCAGAGAGAAATGGGAGGGGGCCAGCAGCTTCTTGTAGCTGTAGAGGAGCGGGGAGGCACAGAGGACCCGGTGGTGGGGATGGTCCGCCGGTCCTTGCCCAGTGCAGGGTTCGATGGGCGGAGGTGCAGAGCGAAGCGACGAGTCGGCGCAGCGTCGAGGGTGACGGGCGAGCGGCGAAGGGACAAGTCGGCACGGGGCTCGAGCTCGCTGCGAAGTCAGGAGGAGCAGGGCACGCACAGAGAAGGAAAGAGGGAGACGTGGAGCTTGCTCTGCCGTGGAAGAAGTGAAGAGGAGGGGAAAAGAAAGGAGGAAGAAGGGGCTAGGCGCGTGGGGGTTTCCTGACCGTGTGGTCGGCAGGGAAAGCAGGGTAGAGAGAGAAGAGAGGGAGAGAGAGGATTACAGGGTGGGGCCCACATGTAATAGAAAGAAAATGGGAAAGGAATAAATGGGAAGCTTTTGCAGTTGCTGAAATTTTGATCCTTGAATTTGGATTTTCTATTCTCTAACTTAAATTTTTGTTTAGTACCTACGTTTACTAATTTTTGTATGACCTTCGGAATTTAAGCTTCAAATATATATATTTCTATTAAATGAGAGTTTCTATTATTTGTTTATTTCCTTTTTGACATTACTATTATTTGTATTTGTCTTTTATGAATTTCTTCAATTTTTGGAAGCTCAACCCAAAATCAGAGAAACACCATAAAATCCAAGTTCCACTAGAATCTATTGCAAAAATAATTCAAGAAATTCGTATTTTCAAACTCATATTTTTCAGGATGTTACACCCTTCCAAACACATCATTAGCATGTGACTTTGTAGCATATATCTCGTATTGAATTTTGATAGCATGCGACAACAAAATAACTACAATCATACCAAGATTACATATAACTAAGCAATAACTATATGTCATACAGATAGCATGCGACAACACATCAACATCAAGTCATCAACACTACAATCGTAGCTTAGAAGTGCGATAGCAAAGTCCAACAAACTCAAACCTCTCCTAGCATTCCCCAAAGCAAAGAGTTCATAATTCTTTGGAATCTATCACTATAAACTTCATGATTCTTTGAACTATCAGTCAACTTTAAGGAACCTGCAAAGCAAAGAGTAAATAGGCCAAATTAGAAAATTGGCACCTGTTTTATTTTAATGTCTTGATTTCTTTGTTCTTTTTACTAGGCTACAAATAGACTAGGCAATACAACCATACAGGAGTTGTGGGAAAGATCTAAAATATAAACAAACCTCCTAGAAAAGAGAGAAAAGCATCATGGAAAGCGAACATCAAGACTGACACATAACATGAATTAGATTAAGAATTTGAATACACCATTATAGCTAGATCTATACACAAAGAAAAACTATCAACTAATACTACCTACCAAACCACTTGCTGACGTCATTGGAAACAATATTAGATGAAGTAAAATTATTCATCAAAGCTACACTGAACATGATATCTATTGTAGTAACTGGAATTACAATGATTGAAATTTCAAGAGAGCTTAGAAAAACATACATCCGGAGTAATTCCACTCTTACGCCATCAAACACTTGGGTTTTGGTGTTGATAAAAAATTCTCTATTCAATCGACATTTAGTTCAGTTTGGTCTTGATCAGCTGGGCATAGTGAAAGGTGCAATAGCTCATCATGATGAAAAGGTTGGGCATCTTTTAGGCTTGTCTCAATTTTAATTTTGCAACTAAAGACTGTACGAGGAGAAAAAAGATATATACATAAAACTTCAATAATTGAATTAAGACAAATTAAAGAAGAGATAGCTAGTTAGATCTTAGCTTCCCCATATGGAGTAATTTTTTGGCTACACAAAATCAACGTACCACCAGTGCGAAAGGCTGCTTGATCTATCTACCTACTCACCCATCAAGGCTTTGAGTTTTTCTTTCTCCATTTCATACAAGCACTAAACAACAAAAATAAGCTGTAAATTAGCCCAAGGAGCTGCCTTTAGCTACAACTTCCATTCCCCCTTTATTTCTAACAACTATGTGGATCAAAACTACACATGTGCATCAATTTACACAAACAAAAAGTGTTATGGCAAGATCTGTGGTAATACCTAAGAAGTTTGGTAACCGTTGGGATTGGTCTCCCCCAAATTTTTTTGGGTTGCCTTGAGAAATTTGGTGATGGCAACACGAGAGGAGGGAATCCAGGGTTGATTTTCTTATCCTCACCTTCAAAGTCGCTTCTCACTTCAAGTTCGTAGCAGGTGCCAAATGATGGCGGCGCACCGATAGTGCACACCACTGATGTCCAACGGCTCCTTCTTCTAGCAATCTCGCCTCACCAACTTTCCTCACAAATAGCAATCGCCTCCTCCTCTCCTTCCTCAAAACAAGTACCTAGAGCACTAGATATGTGTGAGAAAGGGTTAGCGAAACCCTAGAAAGAGGAGGATGAGGAGCAGGGAGAAAGAAGAGGTGGAGAATACTACCAATTGAGGAGTCGTCACGCTGGCAAAGGAGAATGCATCGTTGACTCACCAAGGTGGTAGGAGGAGGCGTCGTCCTGCGAGAGGGCAGTGATAGAATCGAGAGGATGAGGTTGCGCGATGCACCGAGACAAGGAGAAAAATTCCCATGTGGGTAATCAATTTTTCCCTTGGGGAATCGAGTGGATTGGGCTGGAAAAACCCCGTGGATATAGACTCTCAAACAAATTAGCAACACGACCCAAGGAAAGTTCCCGTGCGGGTTTCCAACCCTAGGAATTGGCTGGGATCGATATTCCCAAACAAGCCCTAAGAGTTGCACTTGAAGCCCGAAATGATCCACTTTAAGGGCATGTACAATAGAGTGATATAAACTGTTTATAAGAGACGTCATATATGAATTTTGCTGAGATAGATGAAAGAGAAAGAGGAGGGAGAAGGAGGTCAATTGTAATTCTATAGATGGTCGAAACGCGAGAACATAGTCTGCTATAGATATTTTTTTTGTTATTATATCAATGTTGTCTATATTTTAGAGATAACTTATTATAGACACTTACAGATTTTCTATTATAAAAGATATCCTTAATGATATAAAATAAAAGTGTACTATATACATGTCCAAAGGGCCGGCTAGTTTGAAACACCCCTGCCTGAAGCCGCTGAGCATGCCATCACCGGTCGGCAACTTCTTTTCCTCCGGCCGCTTCTCGCAACAACTAGGGGTGGAAAACGGTAACGGATAATTCGTTTTATCCGATATTCGTATCCGAGAGAAATCCGAATATGGTAAGCAAAATCCGTATTCGAAAATATCCGTATTCGTATTCGAGAATATTCGTATCCGTATTTTAGAGTATTCGTATTCGCATTCGTATTCGAGAATATTCGTATCCGTATCCGTATTCGAGACTATTCGATTCGTATTCGATCCGTTTCTAGAACCCATGAAAAATCCGTACAAATTTTGTGATTCAAAACTTGAATTTAGGCGGTTTAAAACTGGTAACCGGTCAAAAACCGATGAAAAATCGGCAAAACCGTTAGGAATCCGTTTTATCCGATATTCGTATCCGAGAAAATCCGTATTCGAAAATATCCGTATTCGTATTCGAGAATATTCGTATCCGTATTTGAAAATATTCGAATTCGTATTCGTATTCGTTTTAAAAATATGGATTCGTATTCGTATTTGAGACTATTCGACCGTATCCGATCCGTTTCCACCCCTAGCAACAACCATCGTCCCAGACACTCAACCGCGGTCGCCGTGCCACGTCACTGCCCACGTGCACCGACTCACCACCGGCTGCACCCGGGAGCCAGCGAGTAAGCCCTTCACCTCCCCGCCAAAACCCACCACCTCGCCATCACCCACCTTCACCGACCATCGGCCCCCAGCTCCCGGCCCCACCCGCCATTCTCACGCGCCTTCCCTTTCGGCGGCAGCCGAAGCCTTCTCAGCCGCCGGCGACGCCTCCGCTGCGCTATAAATACGCGCACCCGCGGGGCTGGCTCCTTTTCCCCCACCTCCCCATCCTCGAGGTTCGCGCGGCCGTGTTGAGCCTGCGCTTCCGTTATAGATCTAGCGCTCGCTCGCCGGCGCTTGGCCTAGATCTGGTGCCGGAGCGAGGGGGCGCGGGCCTGCCGGAGATCCGCGAGGGGAGGGGGGAGCCATGGAGCTGGCGGTGGGCGGCGGCGGCGGGATGCGGCGCGCGGCGTCGCACACCTCGCTGTCCGAGTCGGACGACTACGACCTCTCGCGGCTGCTCAACAAGCCGCGGATCAACGTCGAGCGCCAGCGCTCCTTCGACGACCGCTCGCTCAGCGACGTCTCCTTCTCCGGTGGCCACGCCAGGGGAGGGGGCGCCTTCGATGGCATGTACTCCCCCGGCGGTGGCCTCCGCTCCCTCGTCGGTACGCCCGCCTCCTCCGCGCTCCACTCCTTCGAGCCCCACCCCATCGTCGGCGACGCCTGGGAGGCCCTCCGCCGCTCCCTCGTTTTCTTCCGCGGCCAGCCCCTCGGCACCATCGCCGCCTTTGACCACGCCTCCGAGGAAGTCCTCAACTACGACCAGGTAGCTTACCGCTGCTCTCGCTAGTTGCCACTACTGCAAACTGTTTGAAATTGAATCTAAAATTTGCAAATTACATTTTTTTGGACGCGTTCTGATCTAATTTGGGGGAACTTGGGGCCAGGTGTTTGTCAGGGATTTCGTGCCCAGCGCTCTCGCGTTCCTCATGAACGGCGAGCCATTGATCGTCAAGAACTTCCTGCTCAAGACCCTGCTGCTGCAGGGGTGGGAGAAGAAGGTCGATCGGTTTAAGCTGGGGGAGGGGGCCATGCCGGCAAGCTTTAAAGTGCTTCATGACGCTAAGAAGGGTATTGATACCCTGCATGCCGATTTTGGGGAGAGCGCAATCGGGAGGGTTGCGCCGGTAGATTCGGGGTTCTGGTGGATCATACTCTTGCGGGCGTACACAAAATCCACCGGTGATTTGTCGCTCGCAGAGACGCCCGAGTGCCAGAAGGGGATGAGGCTCATACTGAGCCTGTGTTTGTCTGAAGGGTTTGATACCTTCCCGACATTGTTATGTGCTGATGGTTGCTGCATGATAGATCGCAGAATGGTGAGCTCTAGACTAATGCTCTAGCTTTCAGTCTATAATTAGCATTTCTATTACATTCTCTTGTTAGAGAGCAAATATCAGTGCTGGAGTTCTCTTAACACTTCCGATAAAAAGTTTGGCCTTTTATCTCCATAGCCATGATATTTTATTCTCAGATTTAGTGATCTATCATTTGCGCTTAAATTGTGTAGGATTTCAGTTATTCTGATGATGATTTGCTTGCTTTCTATGATATGTGTCTTGAGCATACTTGACATTCATGATGATGAATGGTTAGGGACTGTTCATATTGACTTGTGCTATTGGCTTCAATATGAACATCTGGCTTTCTGAAGCGGCTCCTCCCTCTCCTCGCTCCCGTCTTACTCTGGGGATTAGGCAGGGGGTCGGGCGCATCACTCACCTGACTCCTCTTGCTCCCGTCTCGCGCACGCATTTCTCCTTCATTTTCCTCACCGCTCATCCCCTCCTAAAAACCACTTTTTTTAGCCACTACTATTCATTTTCAGCTAAAAGCCCTCAGTCGCAGCCAATGGCCCTGTTCTTTTGGGCTGCGGCTGGTAGGTCTAATGAATATCACCGACTGATAGAAGCTGAAACCAAAAGCCAGCTGAAAAGCTAAAAAGAGCTAAGCCATGAGCAGGCCCTAACTTTTTGCTAATAGCTTTGTTGCGGTTTCAATGATTACATATCTTCATATAACTAAAATATGGTAGTTTAGCACTATTTTCTGACTGGGATAGGGGCTGTTTGTTCATTCTTGTGGACTTACAAATTTCAGTTGTTTGGTAAAGTAAGGATACCATACAAGCCCAGGTTCCTTTTATGGATTCTGAATTCCAGATGCCTTTGTACATTTGACTTAACTCTATCAATCCCCTTAGTCTGAATTTGGTGCTGTGCTGCAATTTCCATGGATCTACATCGAATTAGAGCATACTAGGGAAAAATATGATGTCAAATGTCTTTTAGACTTAAATTAGTTGGTACAGCTCAATCCTGCTGTTACATCTGCAGGTGAACAACCTTGCATGACACAAGGACATACGCAGCACTGTACTTTAATCCTGCTACCTGTCTCCGTCTGTTGTATGTGAACTCACAAGTTTTACTTTGGTTCCTTACAAGTGCTAAATAGAATGATGACAAATACTAAAAGACCCATTTCCTTGTAAGCATTTCTTGAATGATATTTATTGATCTTAGCCCTTGTTGTTGCTGGCTTCTGCATATGCATGTGTCCTCTGTGAATTGCTGATGGATATGAGTACTCCTATATTGCTTAGTTAAAATGCAATATTGGTTTCTATCTGAGCTTCCTTTGCTCATTCCTATTATTTATCTTTTTTTGTAGGGTGTGTATGGCTACCCCATCGAAATTCAAGCCCTTTTCTTTATGGCACTGAGGTGTGCTCTTCTAATGCTTAAGCATGATGCTGAAGGGAAGGAGTTTGTAGAGCGGATTGCAACTCGTCTTCATGCTTTAAGTTATCACATGCGGAGTTATTTTTGGCTGGATTTCCAGCAGCTAAATGATATTTATCGTTATAAGACGGAAGAATATTCTCACACAGCTGTCAACAAATTCAATGTTATTCCGGATTCTATTCCGGACTGGCTATTTGATTTTATGCCTTGTCAAGGTGGTTTTTTCATTGGTAATGTCAGTCCGGCAAGGATGGACTTCCGTTGGTTTGCACTCGGAAACATGATTGCCATAGTATCATCTCTTGCTACACCTGAGCAATCTATGGCCATAATGGATCTCATTGAGGAGCGCTGGGAAGAGCTAATTGGTGAAATGCCTCTGAAGATATGCTATCCTGCTATTGAGAACCATGAATGGCGAATTGTGACAGGCTGTGACCCGAAAAATACCAGATGGAGTTACCACAATGGAGGATCTTGGCCAGGTTAGCAAGCTTTGTGTTACTAGTATTTCTCTTTTGAATTATTTCTAGTTTTTATACATGAAAAAACATCCCACTTTCCTTCTGTACTTGTATGATTTGGATGCTAAATTAAACTAAACAATAACCACGACAACACCATCTTTGAGCAAGTAATGAAGGAACAGCGTGTCAACTTGATGAACTGTGATTTACGCCATTTCATATGTTCTGTTCTTAAATGATTCCTTTTAAGTGCTGATAAAGAGTACAAGACCTCTGTTTTATTAAACGTGATGCCTTGCACGTATTGCATGTGCACATCAAATCTCCATGATTATGCAACCACAGAACTCTCGGTCCTCTGATCTTTTTTTAATTAATTTTTAATTTTCTGATCTTTGTAGTACAGATCCATAACATGACATTGAATACTTTCATCGTTGATTGAATGCGACCTGTTTTCACGCATTAAATTTCACATTTTTCTCCATTCTTTCTGCAGTACTTCTATGGCTGCTCACCGCAGCATGCATCAAGACTGGACGGCCGCAAATTGCAAGAAGAGCAATTGACCTAGCTGAGAGAAGGCTGTTGAAGGATGGCTGGCCCGAGTATTATGATGGGAAGCTTGGAAGATATATTGGCAAGCAGGCGAGGAAATTTCAGACTTGGTCCATTGCAGGGTATTTGGTCGCCAAGATGATGCTGGAGGACCCTTCGCATGTTGGCATGATATGCCTGGAAGAGGACAAGGCAATGAAGCCTGTCTTGAAGAGGTCTGCCTCATGGACAAACTAAGATGACGACGAAAACTTGTACGGAAGCAAAATCGGTTTGAAAACATGAATTCTTCGGGTAGCACTTCTCTGCTCATCCCTTCCTTTGACTTTCCTAACGGGAAAGGTTTGTTTTCTCTGGCTTCTTCGGTTGTACAATATCTCAGCTCATTTCGTGAGTTGAAAAAGAATCAATTGTGGAAATGGGCGTTTTGGTTTTCCTCCCCTCAATCCCTCGTTGTAAGAAGCTACTCTTGCTTGGGTCATCCTAAAGTCATGAATCCTTTTGGTTGGACTCAACTTTGTTGTATTAATTGACTATACGGATGGTTACGCTGATTCCAGCTTCCCTTCCCTGTGTTGAACAGAAGTGCTATTCTAACGAATAAAGATTCGCTCCTTTTTCTGCATTGCTACGTGCCTACGTTTCAAATCCGTTTAGTTTGCTGCCTATGTCCTATGAAGACAAGTCATCCAAAGAGCGCGTTGTGTGTTTCTTATAAATTTGAAATTGTGTTCAAGAAAAGAACATATCAAAAGCTTTCGATTGTACTCTAATTGGACATTCCAGTATCTCAAGTCTCAGTTCTGGAAACGTTGATGGAACATGTTTGCTAAGTTGATGCAAGCAAATGATAGTACTTCATTTGGAGCTTAACCAGTCTAGCTCAAACGACATTTCTCTCCAACCTCTTTTTCCCCCCCAACTTCCCCCTGCATCCGAGTCACGAGTGGTCGAGTGCTGGTGAAAAACACGTTTGTAAAGTACCGTGGCATAAGTTTCATAAAATCCAAGATAAATTAAGGCCACACTTCAAATGGATCCAATTTCTGACTTGTTAATTTTGTTTTTTTACTATTTGTTTTTCCTTATTTCTTTACATTGTCTAGAATGATATAATATTTTTTATTTTTTTAAAAATTTAATTACTTAGAAAAAGGTAACAGCTGTTACAGTGCATCTTCAATCGCTACAGTATAAAAAAACAAAAGTCATAGTTTATAAGTCACATTAAGCAGGGCGGTATTTTTGACTAAATTTCATGAAATAGTAATAAATTTGAATACAAAGCAAGAGCTCCCCGACATCTCTTGCTGTTGCCGTCACCTCTCACCAATGCTCACCAAGGACAAAAAAACCGTTTTCGTTTTATTCTAATCTGCATTTTTTTTCCGATTCTATATTTACCCTCGAAGCATTGTGTTTGATTGGTCTACTATAAACGTAACGTTTATGCCACAGTACCTATGCTAATGTGGCACTTACCAATATACTTACGATTTTCTGCAACTTGTGTTATAATAAAATAAGAAAGAAGTCTAGTTTATCTTTTGAACTTGAAATGAATCAAAAATTTGAAAAATTTGGATTTTCGTGTTGAATTTGATTTCCCTCAAATCCTAGCCAAATTCATCTTCAATCCCAGCCACCCAAACCCTAATTCCACCCCTACATGACCTTAACGACGAGATTGCGTACTGGCACTGTTCACTATCAGATTTTTTTCGCCGCCGCCGTTTCGTTTTGTCGCCACTCAGTTCTCCCGCACCTTCTCGTGTTTCCCCTCACTACCACACCACTGCCCTGCTGTCAGACGTCGTACGCCTTGCCTTGCTCGCCCTGTCAGTTCCCCTTTAATGCTCTGGTCGCGCGTCACCGCTGTCGGCCGTGCCTATCGCCGCTGCTCTCTCCCACGATTTCCTCTCTTGGTCGTCTTGAGCCATGCCAGTGCCTTTTGACTGCCGCAATACTCTGCCCGAGATGCCAGACATAACCCCCAACCAACCCTCCCTGAGTTTTCTCGACCTTAGTCGTATAACCGCCACCGCCATCGTGCCCTACTATGCCAAAACGCCTTTCCCTTCTATATAAAGCTCGAGAACCTTCTAGAGCCTACACTGCAGTGCAGTGAGCCTCTTCCCCACTTCAATTGAGTTATTAGCCTGAGCCCTGCCGGCGATCACTGAAGTATCTCAAGGTGAGCCCTAAACCAATCCCCTCAATTTACCCAATAGTATTTCAATTGTGTTTGTCCCTAGCTCCCTTAAGCCCCTAGAAGCATTTTCGAAAGCTCGCCCTAGCTCCCCGAACCCCCTCTTCTCCACTGTCGAAGCTCGTCGCTCGGCCTTGATGCCTCACCGTGGCCAGCACGCTAGGAGACTCCCTAACCCAAATCACCACCCCTCGAGCCTCCCTGACCACCCCTAGATGGTTAAACACCTGCCAATTTCAAGAATAATTGCCCCTATAGCTCCTGAGCCATCAAACACCGTACCGAGCCTTTGACCTCGCCGCTGGCGAATGCCGCCTCCCCTGGCCATGCCAACCTCAAAAATGGACTCCCTGCAACCCCAAGAACCCAACCATGGTCCCCAATTCCATCGCAAATCACCGTAGTGTCGGCAGCGACTGCAGTGTCGTCGGTCGCCGCCGCTCTTTTGCTCTGTTTCCAGTTGCGCGTGCGAGCGAGTGAGGAAGAAGAGCAGTGGCGGGTAGTCACAGTTCACTCGACCTGATAGCACCGGAACTCGAACCCATAAGGAATAGTAAAGTCCGGTAAGCACAATAAACCGACCAGTTAGACTTGAAGCCGACCCACGATGAACAGTAAAAATCCGATATAAATAGTAGAAACCCGCAATGAATAGTAAAATACCCGTTACTGTTCACCAAACCCAATAATACAAATTTATACCCATTTTGACCGTTTCGAGCCCGCCGACCCATTTCTCAGGCTCGTTTCGCCTTTTGAGCCCTCCTAAAAGCCCAAAACCCTATTTATTTGGATTTTTTGAATTTTCTTTCTTCATTTCATTTCTTTATTCCTAGCTCAATCCTTCGAGCGTGGAACTAATTTATTTTATTGACTTTATGTTAGCATCCGACATCGAAGTTTACTCGGAGCAGGAAGGAGAAGACCAAGCCCAACAACTGAAGAATTCGAACTCGTCGAAGTCGTAGACCCGCAAAGCAAGTCACATATGTTATTGATCATGTTGAACCTACATTTCCTCTATTTATCTACTTATCAGTGCTTTCATTATGCAATTTACGCACTGTTATTTTATGTATAATAATCTTTAGAATGACTTGATATTAGCTATGTCCCACCACTCAAAAAAGCCCAGTTTAATTTGATAGCCATATTCACCTTGACAAGACTTAGTAATATAAAATATATTAATAAGATAACTATGATAGTGTAGTGATTCAACAACTTTAACACTATTAAAAGATTTGGTATTTATTGGTTGAATTTTGGAAAGTGGTTCTAGGATAAGAAAGGATTGCTGGAGGGCACAAGGCGGCCGGATCCCATGACCTTATCCTAGGGTGGAGGCATGGGTTGGAAAATGGTGGCAGTGCAGTGGGCATTGGATATGGGTTTGTGGGAGGATGTTGCCTCGGTGAAAATACAAGGACTAGACCCTTATGCTGAGTAAAGAACATAGCACCCGCCCAACCACAAGTGTTGGTTATCAAACCTGGTCTAGTAACTGCTCCAATTCAATTGAACCTCTACAACTGGCGGGGGGAGACTGAGAGTGAGTCCGTATGGGAGGTGGTTAACTATACAATGGTAGGGCTGCGACAAGTTGGGCGAGGCCCGTGGGGTCACCCGAGCTTGTTAAGATCAAAAACCTACTAGGTGGAGGCTATATAAAGAATTGCGCAGTGAAAAACCTTGTTTTCTTAATTTTGTCTTGGGAGTTAAGGAATCTTGTGGGTAAAGTAGTGCAGCTCTGCAGAGTCATTGAATAATGGTATTCGAATACGCCGTGCTTCCGGTAAATAAAGCTGTGTTTAATGGGTGAATCCAACAGCAAAGTATAAGTAGATTTAGAAATAATTTGGAAATATTGAAGGTTTGGTAATCAAGTTTGAAACCCTATTAACTAAAGAAGTTATTATTCTTTTATGTTTAAAACTAGTTTACACTAAAACTGCATCCACATAAAATAATAAACCTTCCCACCCATCTCATAATAAACTCTGCATGTAGTTAATAGTAATTTCCGTGTGACTTGTTGAGTACGGTGGTTGTACTCATACTTGCTAAAAACATCAATAGAGTCAACCTAGTAAAACAACGAGGAAGTCTACGAAGGCGATGAGGTGGAATTCTATGAAGTAGATGACTCTTGGAATTAGGGTTGTTCTCCACTCAGGCGTGCCTGTGGCGTTCTTTTGTTATGTATTCTATCTAAGGGCCGTTCGCCCCACTGTAAAACTTGGCTTCTAAGCCTTTATATTGTAATAAAGTTGGCTTTTATTCTTAAGCATGTGCTGGCAATGTTGTACACTCGATACCATGACTTCTTGCAGGTTATCGGGAGCCATTGACTCGTGATCACGCGCCAAACCCTTTTTCTAGTCGGTGCTACGCCAGCTCGGGTGGGCGATCGATGACTACCCGTATCACCGAGGGGCTACTGTTGAGGGAAGGTCCCCATGCCACCTTCAGCCCATGACAACCTCAGCATGATGAAACACATCAGTGAGTCTACCCCGAGTGAAGTCCTCGATCCAACCCCTGACGAAGTCCACGAGCCGACCTCGACGAAGTCCACGAGCCGACCTTGGCAAAGTCCACGAGAGGTCTGGGGCCAAACACAAACTGACCCTTAGGGGTCTCTTGGACATGATGAGACCCGCATGGCGCAAAGACGAGATACCCTTAGGAGTAAACTAGGCCTCGTGGGCAAATTTATAACTTCACTTGCCTCCCTCTCTACTCTATAAATAGGACCTCTTGTAAGTGGGGAGAGGGCCATTTTTGTAACACTAGATACCCATATGCAATCATTTATTCATTCATGTGCGATTCTTGTTGAGTCCCTCCACATTCTCAGCGGTCCTTGAATCCATCCGAGGTGCTTACAAGTTTACTGCCTGATCACAATCGTCAAGCTGGAAAAACATGCATTATAAACACACAAGCATCCATGTTTTGTCAGTTCATACAGAAGATGGGAGTGTACACTAGGTGAATTACATATCTGCATCACCAGAAAAGCAGAGGGCATAAAACAAACAATTGGAATGACAGTGATAATTAAGGCAATAATTTTTCCCCCTCATAGCACATGTATAAAAAAATGTATAGAAAATAGTTATCACAAGCATACCTCCAAACGGGCCATAGAATACACTTTGCTCATTATACTTCGGGGTAAGAGAAACCAATGCCAGAGCTGTAGGATTGGACAGGCAACAGAGGGCGGTGAATGGTGCCTAGAGATTTTTCCTCCAAATATTCATACATTCCTTTTTCTCCAATAGCTACAAAGCTAAGAAGGTTAGGATATGAGGCCTCCTTGAAATCAGAGGAACACATAGCTCCGTACGACCAGATCAGAGAACAACGTGGTCGAATTACAACCACTCAACGGAAGCACAACCTGGTCGTTAATGGCTACTACACGGAAAGCACAAGACAGCCAAACTGAATGCAACCAGTCAGAAGAGAAAAGCAACGTAGTCAAAATTTAGACAACGTGGTCGAAGGGCAGACAATGTGGTCGAAATCAGTTTGGTCGAAACCAACGTGGTCGTAACCAGCGTGGTCGAAACCAAGGTGGTCATAACCAGCGTGGTCGTAACCAATGTGGTCGAAACCAACGTGGTCGTAACCAACGTGGTCGAAACCAACGTTGTCAGAGACTAATGTTGTCAATACCAACATTGTCGATGTCCAATGTGCGGTCGAAAGACTAGCATAGTTCAAGACTAATGAGTGGTCAGAAACCAGCGCTGTCAAAGACCGACGAGATCGCAAACTATGTGGTCGAAGACCAATGTGTGGTCAGCACCACGGTAGTCGATGACCAAAGTACAGCCATAAAATACATGCAGTCGAAAACCAGTATGTCGGATCCCAGAGCAACGACTCCGAAACCCTCTGTGTAAATCGCACTAGTCCAGGAACAGCTAGTGCACACAGTGGAACAAAGATACATATCAAGCATAAATGACCAATAATATTAAATTGAAGAGTGCGGTCTTATGGCCAAGTCTTACATCAATGCTCATTGGTGACAACAATAAGGCAAATAATTGCGGAAGCAAATTGATAAAAAGCGAAGCCCAGGCCTGCCCACAGGCAAACGACAGTAAGACGTGGCTTACTCGTCCAGGTCATCACCGTAGTCGTAGTCATCTTCCTCTGTGTGGAGATAGCAAGGTGAGTACAAACTTGTACTCCGCAAGTCACACGAAGAAATGCATCATAATGATAAAGGCATCAATGGAAGGCTTATAGGGTTAGTTTGAGCATAAAACGACATTTAAAGAAATACAGTAAATAGATTAGAAATTGCTGAATTTAATACAATAAGTAAAAACAGTAGTTGTAATTGAAAATAATACCGTTAGTGCAGGCTCCGATCAAACACCAACCTATCCACGGGCATCCCACCGGGACCATCTTTTCCAAAAGATCTCATATGGATTCCATCCATCCACACGTCTCCAATCACTCATGGATTCCATCCATCCACATACTTTCAAACTCTCATGGATTCCATCCATCTATAAGGTTTTCAAAAACTGTTTTAAAAAACAAAGTCTAATCAATGAAAAACTTTTACTCAGCATGCCCATGACCGTGGGCACGGCTATCCAGGATAGATTATATACTCTGTAGAGGTTGTACAGTTTTACCCACAAGACATGATCATCCCATATTGCCACGCGATTAACACACTTCCTTAGGTGTGCGGCGAGGAGATCATGACAAGGCCTTTACAATGCAAAGCCTTCAACTTGGTCAAGCCAACTCTAAGGTTTCACCCCAATAAGGAATCCACCAGATCAGGACCCCCTCTTGAGCCGAGTGAGACTTCACATGGCACACGCCATACTCACTTTTAACCTACAACATGACTTAGGTTAGGACCCGCAAATCAATCAGCCAAGACTGTCCCATACCAGCCTTATGGTAGTACGATAGGGCTTTGCAACAGTAGCTCACAGACCGGTCCTTAATTGACTTAGGCTCAACCATATACCCCCTGTGCACGATAATCAACATTGTGTCTCCGAACAACAGTGCATGCCTGCACCTACCACCTAACTATTAGCCTAAGTCTAAACCAGGTTTTATATTTTATTTTGAAATAATTTTATAATCCTTCCTGACTCACCGAAGTCAAGGATATATTTCAAAAGCTTATCATTTTATGTGAAAAGGTATCCCAAAACAAATATTATGTCTACGCGGGTCTAAGCATTTGTTACAAAATTTCTCTAGCCAATACTAGTGTACTAACTAGAGTTTTAATCTAGGGTGACATGGTGTTGAGGAATTCAATGTCAATGGGGAATTAACAAGTAGGCAATAACTAAATTTGAAACTGAATTGAAATACGTTGAATAAAATTAAGCATGCAATGTAATTTAAATCAAAATAATTTTATTTGCAAACTAGGTACAACATGGTCAAGGAGTGTGACTTGCCTTGCTCCGCAGTTGGATGCGAATCGTCATCGTAGAGCTCTCCCGAATCGTCGTAGTCTACACGTGAAAATGACCCACCAAATTCAAATAAACTCTAAATATTTAAATTCAGGGTAGAAATGGATAGAGGAGAATTTTTGATGAATTTAGAAATTTGAATAGGCTCAATCGGAGTTAAGACGAAGGAGAATGGGCTCTCAAAAGTTTAAAATCAGAGAAAAAGAATAAATTGGATTTTTGGAATTATTTTTCTAAAGAAAATAGATTTATGACGTCAGCTTGGCGTTAGCCCTGGGATTTATTTTTCAGCCGAATTATTTTCCTACTGGAAAAAAGGGAATTATGACGTCATGCTGACGTCAGCCCTGGTCGGATTTTTGGACAGGTGACTGACATGTGGACCCGGGTCTATGGACCGGGTCCACAGACGAAGGGGACAGCCAAGGTGGCAAGGGGGTGGGGCATGGCAGCCGGTGCTTGCGTAGCGCTCGCGTGGCAACCACGCCGGCAGCCACCTCACCCCGACGCTGACGTGGTGAGGAGGCACTCGAGGCTACGGTGGTGACAGCGCTCCGGCGCACGACGGCGATCGACGAGAGGCGGAGGAGGGAGAGGAGAAGACGAGGAACTCGAGGGTGGGCGCAGATTTTACCAGAGATGACCAGAAATGGGTCGGCGACGAGATTAGCGGCGGAGGCACTCAGGTCTCCGGTGAAGTGGGTCCTCGGGCGATGCTCGAGCTCGGCGGAGGAGCGGAGGAGATCGGCGAGAGCTTGGGGAAAAAGAAGGTGCTGATTGGGAGGCCCAGGGAAGCTCCCTTCGCCTACGATTGCTCGCCGAAGGAGCTTCGGCGGGCGAGGCAGTGAGGGCACGTGGTGAGGGTGAGTGGCACTCGGGAGAAGGAAGAGAAGAGCGGAGAGGTGTAGGGCGAAGTGAGGCGGAGCCGAGAAGGGGTTTAAATAGGCGGGAGGGGAGTGGAGCTAGCACGAATTGCTCGCCGGAAGATCGAGGAGGGCGATGACGGTTGCGGGTGGAGAAGGGGGAAGTGGGCGCGGGAAGAGGGGAAAGTGGGGGAAATGGGCGCGCGGAGGGAGGAGACGGGCGCACAGAGTGGCGCACGAAGGGGAGGGAGGTGGGGTGGTGCGCGTGTGAGAAGGGAGGGGCGGAGCCGGCGATTTCGGCGGTCGGGTGCGGGAGGAAGAAGGAAGAGGCGTGAAGTAGATGCGGGGAAGGGATGACAGGTGGGTCCCAGTGGCCAAAGAGAGAGAGAGGGAGGGAAAGAGAGAGAGGTGGGAGCGGGGGCGTGATCGATGGGCGACACGTGGCCACGGTGAGAGATTTGGCGGACGGGAGAGGAGAGAGAGGAAGAAAGGGTGCGGACAGCGGGTGATGGGCCGGGGCGATGGCGCGGGTGAATCCGAGCCGGCCAGGTGTCGGCCCGAGGAGAGAGGGGGGCGGGATGAGCGGCGGTGGGGCTGGGTCGGCGCGGGACGTGGCTCAATCCGAGCCATCCATGCGTCAGCTGGACGGAAGGAGGGAAATTTTATTTTCTATTTTTGATTTTCAGAAAGTCCAGAAAAATCAATAAAGCTCAGAAAAATAATAAATAAATTCCAAAAATTTCAAAACAATTCACAAAAGTTTCTAGAGATGTTTTGGACTTATTAAAATTATTTCAACCAAAGTTGGTATTATATTTTCATACTAAAAATACTTTTTAATTTCAAAATAGATTTAAAATCCAGAAAATCACAGAAAAACCAAATAAACCTAAATAATTAATTTGAATTAGGATTTTACAGAAAAATCAAAATATCATTTTATTTATTAATATTTTTATGTTTTTGCTTAAATTACTTTTCAAAGTCAAGACTTTTTCAAAATAGAAATACAGGCAAAACAATATTAAATCTTAGGCAACAAAATGCTTATTTTTATTTTAAACCAAATTAATTTAATTTTGAATTTTTTTCTCAAAATTTGAAATAAACAGCTAGGTTATTACACAGTACATGGTCGTAATAGATCAGATTGTGACTGAGAATGTACGACCATGGAGCGAACGAAAACAGACGTGGTCGTAAACGGTACCAGAGGAGGCGCACGACCACCAGATCTGAAAACATTAAATCTTGTGATTCAGAGATCAAATGGCCACGGAAATTTGTACGCAAGTAACTTAAAGTCTTAGGAAGCTAATCCCATCTTGGATTGAAAACTTAGTAAGCGAGTTGAGACCTTTTTGAGATTCGATTAACGGCACATAAGAACAAAGACTTGAGATCGAATAGTTGAACCGACCATGCTCATGGGAAGATAATAGCTAAGATGGCTATACGTCCAATCCCACATGTCACGGCAAGCAGCCACATCAGAGAGATCAAAACAAAACACTTGGATCAAGAAAAGATCAAGAGAGGAGAGCGATCTCAAAATAGAGCGGTCATGAGACGTGGTCGAAGACCGTCGAGCACTCGTAACCGACTGCGGTCATAAACAACTCGAAAGGCAGTGGGGGCACACGACCACGAGATCTACAACTATCGAGCAATCGGAAACAAGTGCAATCGAAATCAGATGCAAATCAATCTGAGTCTTGACCGTGGTCAAAACTGGGAGCAGTCGTAAATATTCGGAAGAACAGAGTAACACACAACCACAAGATCTAAAATCCACCTATCTTTTGATTAAAAGATCAAATGGTCATGAAACTTTGTACGTAAATTGCTTAAGGTCTCACGAGGCTGTTCCAGTCTTGAATTGAAAACTTATTAACCAAGTTGAGACCTTTTTGCGATTTGAACAAGCGCACAAGAACTAAGTTCAAGAACCAAAGTAATTGATCAGAATCACCCGTGGGTCAAAGAGCCAGGATGGCTTTGGATGTATTCCCATCTGTCATTACGATTCAGGACATCAACGAGATCAAGCCAAGAACACCTCTAGATCAAGAAGAGAGAGGAATCTCCACATCAGGAAGAGAGAGGAATAGAACAAAGAACACAGAGGAAGAACGAAACCGAAAATTTAGAACAGAGCAAACTCAAACGGGAAGATACACAAAAGGTAGACCAAAGATTGATGTATTGCTCAGATGAATGATTTCACAGCCACTCCCCTCGGGAGTACCAAGCTCTAACCCTAGAGCTAACACTCACTCTCAAACAGCCACTACCCTTGGGAGGACCAAGCTTTAACCCTAGAACTATACCCACTCTCTAACCTAACTCTCATGGGAGGGAGAAGCGCCAACCACCAAGGCTCAGCTGACTTGCTCAACCCTAGCTCTTGCCTCTCCTCCCCATTTTATAGTCTCACAAGCGAACTCTAGACTTAATGGATCCAACCATTAGTCCAAACCGGGGATAACCTGTTAACTCTACCTAACACTGAGTTTCACTCATGCACGATTCTCAAAGCAGCTTCTATGTGGCCCCAATGACTTGTCATCAAGCCTCTCACGCATCCGGATCCCACCGAACCGTCCTCGCTTGCAAATGACCCAAGTTACTTGGCGCACCACGTCCTTTTCCTCGTGTATGGCGGCACTCGGTATCCTTGACCATCTGGATCTCGACTTCTCCCTGAGCGTAGTCCCGATCCATCTCATCGTTGCCCGTCATGTCCATCTCCGGTAGCTCCTGCTCCGGTTCCTCGTCGTTTCGGCTTGCAACCACCTCACCAATCTCGATCATCTTCAGCGTCTCCCTGATCGTTCTGGACCTCAACACCTCCCTGTGCCTAGTCCCAGTTCTCCTATGCCTCACCATGACTTAGGTCCGAAGTCCTGCAACCAACACCAAGAAGCAAACCATCACATAGCACCGCACGATATATAAAGATTATCCATTAGCACAAGCAAAATATATGCACCCAACATGCTGATTCTAATCTTAGAACCAAGCAATAACTTCATGTGCTCAAAGCAACAAACACCCTGGTCAACCCTGACCAAATCATCAATAATTCTAGTGACAAACTCAGCACAATGACTGGTCTTATACGACTTACGAATACTCGGATGCACAAGAAATGAGGTACTCGTAGCCCACGAGATCCTTCCAGCAGCCTACGACCACACTGCAATCTGCTACGACCATCAAATGCATAGGCATAGAGAATGCTACGACTATCACTCACATTCAACAAAAGCCAGAAAGCAAACCTCTGCAAAAGCCTCAAAAATCAAACTTAACCTTTACACAAATTCTAATCCAAAGGTCAATTACTCATCACAACTATGGAGTGACATCCACATGGTCTCACAATCTCCCCTTAATGAGTATGTTGACAAACACTGAAAATGCATGAAGATGGAACCTACTGCGTTGAGAAATCCACAAACATTAGGTGTTTCAAACTCGTGCCTATCTGGTGTAACCAAACTTAGGTTGCAGCCAATAGCTTTTGACTGCATCAGATGACTTTTATTTATGTTTTTCAAGATGATAATGGACAGTGAAGACATCAACGCAGATAGACACACACAGTTTTAGACTTAGGATGCTGTTTAAAGAATCCACTTTAAAAAGTCATCCTTTTTATTTCAACTTTTGAATAAACAAAAACTAAAAGACTAAAAGAACAGAACCATACAAATCGCTTACTCTACTCCATATTTGGACCCAAGCTTCCTGTACTTCTCAGCATTTACTTTGGCGACTACGATGGGCGTGCTCAGCCCAGCAAGCACCGGCGCAGCCTCTTCTAAATGCAAAAGGAAACGCGAGCGGCCGCTTACCAGTTCACAATGAGAGCAGTCCCAATGGGACATTAATGGTGGTTTCTATCCCAATTAAATTAACTGACACATCAGCATTTTGATGAGGTGGCAATGTAATTAACAAAGAGAGAGAGAAGGAAATCGATTCTTCCAGTAGGAACGGCGTGTTCGCTAGTATCAAAGCCCGAAGAAACCGGTGAAATCGCGATGGGGAGACTTCGGTCGTTTCCATCTCCAGGCGCGCGGATCTCGTGCGCCGCCGACGCCCCGCGCCCGCGCTTTTCCTTCTCCCTCCCGCGCTTTTCCTTCTCCTTCGCGCGCGCGCTCTTCTCCTCCTACTTCTCTGCTGCGCGGGCCCGATATCCAGATCCACTGAAACCCTAGCCCGGCTCCACCACCGCGCGGCCGCCTCGGCTCTCCCACGCCGCCACCGGCGCCTCGCCGTGTCGCCACCGCGCTGGCTCAGCCCGCATCGCATCCGCCTCGCGCGCCGCCCGCCCGCCCGCGCCGCCGCGTCGCCTCCAGCCCGCTTCGCTCGCGCGCGCGCGCTGGACGCGTCGCCGCCTCCGAGCCGACCGCAATGGATCGAGGAACCGATTCTCCTGCGGCACCTGGTTCTGCATCCTCTGCTCAAGGTGCCGGTTTTGCAGCACCTGGTTCTGCATCCTCTGCTCAAGTTGCCGGTGTTCCTACATGGTGGACAGCGTCATCTCTTGGGGCCTTCTTCGGCCATGAATCAACTACTAGTGAAGGGTACGGTGCTGTAATATTCAAGATTTCATATTTATCTTGTACCTGTTAACATGAGAATTGGAATCTGGTGTTGTGGTACTGGACATTAGCTTTAGTGAATATCTCAATTTAGTAACTGGTTAATTGAACATCTGTTTAGTGAATATCTCAATTTAGTAATCGTTAATTGAACATCTGCTTAGTGAATATCTCAATTTAGTAATCGTTAATTGGACAATTTAGTGAATACCTGTTAACATGAGAATTGAACATATTCTTTATTATTGGTCCAAGCAATGGCCCCAATTCAACATCTGTTTTAGTGAAGATCTGGATATAGTTCTTGAATAGTGACATATAGTATGGTTCTTGAATATAGTTCTTGAATACTAACATATAATATGGATCTGTAATACAACATATCCTTTATTATTGGTCCAAGCAATGACACCAATTTAACAAACAGTACTTTGTTTTTGTAGAAGGTATATGGTTCTTCCATATATAGTTCTTTGCCAATCTTCTACCTACATGTTTGACATCTATTTGCCAATTTTTTCAGGATGTACCATCCTAATGGAAATAATTGTCCTGAAAATTTCCATTTTGTTGGTAGTATGGCAACCCAGCCGCCAAATTCTCCAATTGGCCCTGTGCATGAAGTAAATGCAGAAGAGAAGGAAACAATCGATGTTGATGTGGATGAAAGTACCGAGGATGTTAGGACCGACAAGCGCCTGCCATGGACGAAAGATGAAGACATTAGATTGGTAAGCCACATCCTTTCTGTACTTTGACTTTGGATTATAGGAAGAAGGCTAACTAGTTCTAATATTTGAAATTCTGCTGTCTTTCTAAATGCAGCCTCGCTTGGTTGCATAACTCAAAGGACCCAGTAGATGGAAATGACAGAAGTCGATCAATATTGGACTCTTTGCTATCAAGAATACAACAAAACCACAGAGAGATCTCGCAAGAGGAACCGAAACCAAATGAAAATCCGTTGGGATCGTGTCAAGAAACCAGTCATTGAGTTTCATGGATGTTGGGTACGAACCACAAAAGTGTACGTAGTGGCATGAGTGATGACCAATGATGGAGCTTGCCGAGAAGCTCTATGCTTCAACATGGAGACAAAGATTTCAAGTCAAGCATATATGGAAGGTTGTTCGATATGATAGGAAGTGGTCTGCATATGTCAAAAATGGAAGGGGAAAAGAAAAGGACAAGGGTGCGGTACTAAGGCAGCACAAGTGGTGAATCTGGAAGAGAGTCCTAGCATTCGTCCTATGGTCATAAAAGAGCAAAGGATGAGCGCAATGGAAAAAGGAAGGCACCTGATGCTTATTCTGCTATTAGTGAGAAGCTAGACAAGTTTATTGAAGTAAGCACAATGGCTAGAAAGGATCGTGAGAAGATGTCAGAGGTGCAGCAAAATTTGGCAAATAGCAAGGTTGAAGCAGCCAAGCTTAATCATAAGGCAGCACAAGAACAAACCAAGTGTAAAATGCTAGACATCTATAAAGAGTTATTGTTAGCACCTACAAGCAATCTTAGTGCACAAGCTTTGGCTGAGAGGGAGAAAGCACTGGACAGTATGAGGATGACCTTATTTGGTCAAGCTAATTAAGGTATTTTCTATGTCAACATTGCATTTTATTTTCTTAATTCTTGTATGAATTTGCTAGTATGTGTTCTGGATGTGTTGTTCTAGTATGTGTTAACACATTGTCTCATTGTCTCATTGTATCATTGTTTTAGTTTTGTATGTGTTAACCAATTGATAATTGATAATTGCTCTTTCCTGTAAGGCCATTGTCATCTACCAATTAATAATTGATAATTGGATGTTACTGCAGACAAACCCATATGTACATGTTATGGATTTGGTTTCAATTGTAATTCTGATATGTCTCATTGTCTCATTGTTTTAGTTTTGTACTGACTATATTGGTAGATGTGAACTGAAAATGTCCATTGTCATCTGATATGTTATAGAATAACTGCACTGTCAGGCAATGTATTGGCTTTGGCAGGCAGTCATGTTCCTTGCTCTGTCTTTGCAGCTCTGCTGCCTGCTGGCCTCCTAACGCAATGTATGGTTTGTGGCAATGCCTGGCAAGCGTAGAGTTTAAACTTTTCTTTTGTGTTTTTCTTTCCTGTTGGGCTTCTGGGATGGGTAGGTTTACTGCAGCATATGAAAAGGTAGCAATCCTGTGTGAAACTGCAGCACATCTGTTCGTATACTTCTCTTCAACTTCTGCTGATTTCTGTACACATTCTCTTCAACTTCTGCTGATTTCTGTACACACTGCCTCTGTCTATTCACGTCCTAACTCTGTACACACTGCAGCATAGAATTCCCAACTTCTCTCTCTCTATATACACACACAGGGGCAGTACTGCTCTCACGTCCTCCTCTCAACTTCTATTCTCAACTTTTCCTTATGTCTCACGAACAATCTCCTGATGCTGAACCTCATGATGAGGATGGCACCATAGATCCAGAGGACTTATTCACATTTGAAGAGTTTTTGGTTGAGCAAGAATTACTAGAAGACCTACAAGATCAAATGGTGGCAGAATTGAAGGATGATATTGAAGCTCTAGAAGAAGGGAGGAGACGTAACAGTGGTCCAAGGAGATATATAGCAAGGCCTCGTGAAGAAGCGAATCAACAGCTTATGGACGACTATTTCTCACCGAATCCTCTCTACAATTCTACTATCTTTCGTAGAAGGTTTAGAATGAGAAGGCCCCTCTTCCTGCGCATTGTTGAGGCTCTAGGTGAGTGGTCCCCATTTTTTACCTTACGATTAGATGCTCTGAAACGCCCTGGGTTATCGCCAATTCAAAAGTGCACAGCTGCCATTAGACAATTGGCAAATGGCAGCCCTGCAGACCAACTTGATGAGTATATCAAGATTGGGGAGAGTACTGCAGTAGAGTGCTTGAAGTTGTTTGTAGAGGGTGTGATTTCAGTATTTGGGGCTGAGTACTTGCGACGCCCGATGGTACAAGATGTCGAACGCCTAATGCAGATTGGGGAACGTCGTGGGTTCCCTGGCATGCTAGGAAGTATTGATTGTATGCATTGGCATTGGGAAAAATGTCCATACGCATGGAAGGGGATGTATACCCGTGGTGATCATGGTGTCCCTACGGTTATTCTAGAGGCAGTTGCTTCGCACGATCGTTGGATATGGCATGCCTTCTTTGGTGTTGCTGGATCAAACAATGATATCAACGTGCTTAACCAGTCAGATTTGTTTGTCCAGCAGTTGAGAGGAGAAGCTCCTATGGTGCAGTACTATGTCAATGGAAGGCAATATAATACTGGTTATTACCTAGTGGACGGCATATATCCAGAGTGGGCTGTTTTCGTTAAGTCCATACGTAACCCACAGTCAGATAAGCATAAATTGTTTGCACAAATGCAAGAAGGGGCACGGAAGGATGTTGAATGTGCATTTGGTATTTTGCAATCACGCTTTTGTATTTTGTGTCGTCCAGCACGGCTATACGAGCAGGGGGATCTTGAGAATATCATGCTTGCTTGTATAATCCTCCACAACATGATAATTGAAGATGAGAAGGATATAGAGCAAGTTTCACTTGATTTGAATGAGGAAGCGAGTATGTCGAATGTTCAAGCACCTACTATCTCTCATGGACAAAACCCGGAGATGGAAGAAGTGCTACAAAGAAATACCATTATTCATGATAGAGGAACATACAAAAACCTTCAATCTGATTTGATTGAACATATATGGCACAAGTTTGGAAATTCAAATTAATTAGGTACATATATGGTACATACCTCACTGTTATAGTTTACTGTTTTTGGTAGTTTATATTTTTTGGAACTGGTATATTGTTGACTGTTATTCATATTTGATTAATTCTATTCTCACATACAATATTTTCTTGTAGGCAAACATGGAGTTTTGATGTCTGGAGAATGGATGGGTGGAGTCTTGATGATCTGCTGTTTGAAGGATGAAGTTCTACTACTTTGTTATTTCTGTCATTTCTGTCATGGACTTTGTTATGGAGTTTGTCATTTCTGTCATGTAGTCATAGCTGGAGTCTTTACTTATGTTATGGACTTTGTTATTTTAATTTCTGTCATGGAGTCATATCTGAGTCTTAATTCGCATTGACTTTGTTATTTTGATTTCTATTATGAAGTAGTCACTATCGCCTCGAAATGACTTCATAATAGAAATCAAGAGGTAATTAAAATAGGAGATGGGATGTATACTATGCGATCATTTCTGTTCGTTTGTTCATTGACTTTGTTATTTTGATTCTGTCATTTCTGTTCGCCAAATGACTTCATAATAGGAGTTCTTGATTTCTATTAATCAGCATGTTAAAATATATGTATACTTGCCACAATTGATCCCATCTCTATTAAAGAGCATGCAAGAGGTAATTAAGTATAGAAACTATACTAGAAACTATGCATTGGAAAGGATTGGGTTTAAAGAGTAATTTATTGCTCTTTCTCTCTCCTTAAGAAACTAGCTCTAGAAACTAACCATTGGGACTGCTTCTGAGGCAGGCCGCGCGGATGCTGGACTGGAGACAGGAAGTGTGTGTGTGCTCTGCCCTGTCTAGATGGTAGTCATGGTACAAGCAAAACGAGGTATTGAGAGGATCTTGTGTCTCCCGTTTTGGTAGATCTAAGACTCAGATTCATTCTCTTTCTACAAGCTGATCTATTGAATATGTATTAACTAGCATATTTAAAAGTCTAAGTTGATAAGAAAATATAGATAATTTATTTATATTTTAAGTACTCTCTCTCACGAATAGAGTATCATCGATCTAAGACGTAGAATAGAAGTGTATTACAATTACTTTTTAATTACGTCAACCGGCTCTGATACCAATTGTAGGACCGAAATGGCGACAGAGGGGGTTGAATGTCGTCTCTTTGAAATCAACCCCAACAAGTACACACAAAAGACTACTCAATCTCTTCGATAGCTATAAAAAGCTATGAAGAGGATGATTTAATCTCACGGCTGAAACTTCACAACAGACAGCAAGAGGAACCAACAAAAAAACTGCAGAAGGGATTGCGCTTGGACCAACTAAAAGAGAGCACAAAAGACAAAAATAAGCAATCGTCTTTTAGTGCCAAGGCAAACACAAACCCAAATCAATCAGTTCTCACTGCCGATCGAGTGCCTCTTTTTCACCTAAAAGCTCACCGAGAAAAAGCAAAAAGAGAAACTAAAAAGAAAAGAAGTTCTGGAGAGCTAAGACCCATTTTGCATTGCCATTCGTACATGATTTTTGCTTCTCTTTGACCAGCCGAAATCAACAAGAAAAAGAGGAAATCCAGGACGCATGCAACACTGATCAAATCAACCTAGATCAGTGATTGTCCAGCAAAAAATTCAGCTGAAAGCGAGTTCATTTGGACTGCATGCGGAGAGGACGAAAGCAGCACAAAAAAACAAAGAAATGAAGGCCAAATGAGCACTAGCAGTACACAGCCGAAAGAAGTGTCTCCTGCCGAAAATAATTAAAGCATTAAATGATGCTTCTTCCTTACCAAGAGAAGAAAGGGAAAATCGCTGTCCGAATCGCTACCAAATCGCAGATTTTTGCTTGAGTTACATTCTTGTCGGACAGCTTGCTACTCACAGCAAAAACCAAAAGCTTTAGGTACTGATTTTACAGACATGAGAGCTGCAGAATCCTAAGAGACAAAGGAGTAAGAAGTGCATTCGGTAGGAACCAAACAGAGAAACACACGAAAATGAAATATCTCAAACACAGGAAGGCCAAATCAACTCAAACAAGAAACTTTCTTAGATTGAGACAAAGAGAGATACATGATTAAAAAAAAGGAATGATTACATAGATGTTCAGCTCATCTCTCTCTCAATCCTCAAGAACACCAAGAACTACATGGTTCTTGGGAGGAACACAACCCTATCTCATACACCCATTCTCTCAACCACTAAAGCACAAAGCAAAAACCCTAAAACCCCTCTCCAAGTCTTGCCAACAACCAGGAAACACACTCCTATTTATAGCATTCCTTGATGGGTTTACACTTTGCTTTGCCCATTTTACCCCTCCATGCTTTGCCCGCTAACACGCTTCCTTTTGCAGCCTCGCGCTTTTACCGAAACGCCCCTGCTGCACCTTCCGGGAAGCTTCCGTGTTCCTTGTCTCGCACGCCTCGCAACCACCTCGAGTCCACGTCGTCGTCGACACATCCCGACTGTTCTGACCTCAGCGCCACCTGCGCCTAGTCCAGTCCTCCGTGTCTCGCCATGACTCCACTCGACGTCCTGCAGCCATCACAGACAAAAACCACATCGCATAGCATGGCACAAAGCATATAAACATGATTAGTACTAACAAATTCTACTCAAGCGAGAAATGGCCCAAATGACCAACCGGGACGACGCCCACGCGTCAAATCTGTCTCGTCACAACCCGACCTCGCCAAATGCCAACCTGGCACGAATCACTCAAATCAAACTCACTCAAACCAAACCGCATGTCAATTACTCATCACCAACTTGGGATTTAGACCACATGGTCTCTCAATCTCCCCCTTGATGAGTATATTGACAAACCCTGAAAAAACGTTGAGATTGTTTGAAATGAAAAAGAGTCAAACATGGTCCAAAGAGGATTAAGGAAGCTAATGACCATGATGACAAAGGAACACTAGAGCTACAACAGAAAGAGCAAATTTTTCTCCAAAGCTCTAGAAAAATTCCCAATTGCCTTTTTCTCCGCTATTCTCCCCCTTTTGGCAATAAACACATCAAGGATGCAAAAGAGAGAATATGACATGTCAATGGATGTAAATGGCTGAAGTTTGATTATTTCTAAGCATCTAGAGCCATGAGAATTATCCATAATGACCATAATGAACTACACCAAGCCATAACTCAGTAAAAGGCTATCTAGATCATGACAGAATATGTATATCTTAGCTAGAGCACATAGATGACGATCTGAAATGTAATGCTTTTTATGAGCATGTCAAGTAATCAATAAGCAAAGTCTAACTAGAGATATCCAAGGATGATGCAGGCCATGTCAATTAAGCTAAGCGGAACAAGAAATCTAATATTGAGTCCAAATAGAGTGCTATAAGCTCAAGATTGAAACATTGGTTAAGTACTTGATTCTTTTTGTAGCTTAAGCAAATTGAGCACATTAAACATTGTCTTTTGAAAGCATATGGTTGTTTTCAACCCAATTTTTTGTTTATGTGCTAGATCTCAAGCCTTATGCGACTACTCCAAGCAATAAGCTTAAGAAGATAGTCTAGGTCATCCAAAACTCCCCCTAAGTTCATGCCAAGTGCAATGGCAAGCCGTCTCATGAGAAAGAATTGGTGAAATCAGTTTTTTCGCACAAAAGAGATCCTTTTTTTGTTAAACATATTGTACTACCTCATGCTACATCAAGAGACTAAAATAGCTCAATCTAAGGCTCAATAAAAGATTCAACGCTCAGCTAAGCCTAGTTGACATGGCATGAATCATAAAGAGATAACTCCAGAAAGACTAAACTCAAATGCTAGCATGACAAGTTTAATTTAAGTTGATCAATTTTACTTAACTTATCATGGCAAACGCTAGTCTACACATATGAAGTCATGATAAATTTAGCAAGCTAAGCACAAGTCATGGCAAGGTGTAAAGCATCAAGCATGTCATAACAGATAATAATCAAGGCTCAATGTAGTTATATTACAATGCGAAATGCTAAAATGCGAAAAATCCAGCTCCTCTCAACATGACATGCAACTTTTAGTTCAAGTTGAGTTAAGTCACAATTAAGCTCCGAAGCTCCCAAATGAACTCTCCACAACCAAAGCAATAAATTGAGAAGTGACAAATAAAACCAAAACAGCGATCCTTAAAGCATAGATAAGATATAGAGACAACTATGGCTCAGATCGACTCTCATCTACCCCATATGACTCCGGGACAATCGGCTAACAATAAATCACACACTAGAGAGCAAACACGCACTGCCTACCCGAGGTGGCCCAACCTCGCTAGAACCTACAAGAAGTGAGTGAGCTCGACCTAGTGAGATAAGAAGCGCTAATCCTGGAAGCACAAGATAAGAGTTAGAAGTCTAAGCATCTTGGCAAGAGAAGCACTCTAACCTATGCTTTGGAAGGACTAAACCCAAATGCACCCCAAGTGCAATGCAACGAAAATGAGACGAAGCATAAACCATAGTAAAGCAAAGAAAGCCCAAAGCTCCCCTCACTACAATCCGTAAGGACACACCACCCCAAGCTCTCCCGTAGAGCTGAAAACCTCGAACTATCCAAAGGCTTGGTGAAGATGTCACCAACCGGTGGTCACTCTCCTGGCAACCGGAGCACTATATCACCCTTCTCTACATGGTCTCTAAGGAAGTGGTATCGGATATCAATGTGCTTGGTCCGAGAGTGCTGCATCGGGTTTTTAGCAATGTTAATCGCAGAAGTGTTATCACGAAAGAGTGGAACACTATCTATGACCAACCCAAAGTCCCGCAGGTCGGCCATCCAAAGTACTTGGCTACAGCAATGGCCGCAGCAATGTACTCGGCCTCTGCGGTGGATGTGCAACTCCGATCGCTTCCTCGAAGACCAGAAACAAGAGAAGTGCCAATGAATTGGCAGTGCGAGGTGCTCTTCCTATCTATCCTACAACCGGCAAAGTCTCGCATCCGAGAAGGCTCTCAAGGAAAGACAGATGAGGAAGAGTACCGAATACCATAGTCAATGGTAGCTCGAAGGTACCGAAGATGCGCTTCACCGCTTTGGCGGTGAGATACGCGAGAGAAGCTCGAAACCGAGCACACGCACACACCGAGAAGTGTATGTCCGGTCTCGAGGCGATGAGGTAAAGAAGGAGCCGATCATACTTCAACTCTTTTTGATCAATCGCTCGCCATCCTCATCCAGGTCAAGATAGGTCAGAGAAGCCATGGGAGTCGACACAGGCTTACCATCGCTCATGTCGAAGCGTCTCAGGAGGTCACGAGTGTACTTTCCTTGATGAAGAAATGTACCCTCCCGAGACTGCTTGATTTGGAAGCCAAGGAAGAAGGTCAACTCCCCCATCATACTCATTTCAAACTCGGTGCTTATGACATCCGAGAACTGTGAAACTAGAGTATGGGAAGAGCCGCCAAAGATGATGTCATCGACATAGATTTGGACGAGCAGAAGGTCATTGCCATGACGGCGGATGAACAAGGTCTTGTCAACTTTACCCATTTCAAACCCATGACTTAACAAGTAGGATTTAAGTCTCTCATACCAAGCTCTGGGGGCCTGCTTAAGTCCATACAACGCTTTGGAAAGCTTGAAGACATGGTGTGGGTATTTGGGGTTCTCGAAACCTGGAGGCTGTCTGACGTAAACTTCTTCCTCAATGACTCCATTAAGGAAGGCACTCTTGACGTCCATCTGGTAGAGCTTGAAACCCTTAGAAGCTGCAAAGGCAAGCGAGATTCTAATGGCCTCAAGTCGAGCTACAGGGCAAAGGTCTCCTCAAGTCTAGACCTCAACACGGGAAAACCCCGAGCTACCAGTCTAGCCTTGTTTCGAATAACCACTCCATCCTCGCTCTGCTTGTTCTTGAACACCCACTTAGTCCCAATAATATTGTGACCTTGCGGGGGCTCGACAAGCGACCAGACCTTGTTCCTCTTGAAATTTTCTAACTCCTCATGCATGGCATTGACCCAAGACTCATCGGAAAGAACATGAGAAATATCCTTGGGCTCAAAGGAGGCAATGAAAGCAGAGTGGAGACAGAATTGAGATAAGCCAGATTTTGAGCGAGTAACACGCTCGAACAGGTCTCCAATCATCTGCTCAGAAGGATGCCTTTTCTGGATATGTCGGGGAGGTCCAGGATGAGATGAAGAAGTGGCCTCTACCTCGTGAGTTGATGAGGTAGGAGCAGAGCCACTAGCTCCAGAGGAAGCAGTAGGCAAGGGCTGATCACCTTGAGGTACCGTGGAAGAGGGCATCTCAAGGGGAGGATGAGGAGCTGGATCAGGTAAACAACCATCGTCTCCATCGTCCTCATCATCCACAAAGATGGTCTCGGACTGCTCTAAAGAACCTGAGATATCTGGCCTAGTCCCCGGACTGGCCTCGTCAAAGGTCACCTCACAGGTCTCTATCATTTTGCTAGACTCGCAGTTCCAGACCCTATAAGCCCGCGAAGAAGGCGAGTAACCTAGAAAGATACCATCACAGGAACGTGACTCGAACTTATCTAGGTTCCTGGACTTCAGAATAAAGCACTTGCAACCAAACACACGAAAATGAGAGACGCTGGGCTTTCGCCCGTATCTCAACTCATAAGAAGTGTGGTGCAAGTGTGCCCGAAGAAAAACTCGATTCGAAACATGGCACGCGGTCGCAATCGCCTCAGCCCAAAACTTCCTAGGTGTAGAGTACTCATCGAGCATCGTCCTGGCCATCTCGACCAAGGTACGGTTCTTCCTCTCCACGACGCCATTCTGCTGTGGGACATGCGGAGAAGAGAACTGGTGCTCTACACCTGTCTCACCACAGAAACTCCCGAAATAGGAATTCTTGAACTTCGTGCCATTGTCACTGCGGATCGCTCGTAAGGCACCCGGGAGCTCAACAGAAAGCCTACCGAAAAGACCTCGGAAATGAGAAAATGTCTCATCCTTCGATGCTAAGAAAAACACCCAAGAAAATCTCGAATAGTCATCGACGACAACAAGAACATACCACTTCCCTCCGGCTGACTGCACTCGAGCTGGTCCAACAGTGTCCATATGGAGCAGCTGTCCCGGTGCATCAGTCATGGTCACAGTGACCAGAGGATGTGAAGCGGCAACCATCTTGCCGTGCCGGCATGGAGCGCAAACAAGGTCTTTGACCATTTTGAGCTTCGGCAGACCACGAATGAGGTCGTGGCCGCTAACTCGGGTCAAATGGTCAAATCCAATATGACCAAGTCTCCTATGCCAGAAAGAGAGGTCGCGGGACTCAGAAGCAACTAAACACCTGAGAGGATCACCAGAAGACTCAGAAAAATCAGCACGAAAGATCCTCCCATAACGAGAAATCCCGCAGACCAGACTACCCGAAGAATCAAGAATTTTACAAGCATTTTTCTTGAAGCTCACCTCGAAACCGTCATCGGTAAGCTGAGAAACGGAAAGCAAGTTGTACTGCAGCTTACTAACCAAGGCAACATCCTTAAGAATAAAAGAAGCATTAACATGCACAGTACCTTTTTGCGATGACGCGCCTGCACGGCGTCTCCGAAGGTGATCGTCTCATCACCGGAGCACGGGCAAGGGAAGAAAACCAACGGAATCTCCGGTCATGTGTCGTGAACACCCGAGTCTACGAGCCAAACCTTTCCTTCCTCGCCGCGAACTGAGTCAAACAGAGTAAAGTCTCGATCGGGATAAATCAAGAGTGATTTTGGCACCCAATCTCGAGTAACACGTGGAGCGGATGAAGTAGTCAAACACGATCGACCTCTATCTACCCTACGCTCTCCATGACTCAAAGAAGCGTAAGTCCGTGAGCAGACTGAAGCCGCTGCGGGTCCGATCGCTATGGGAGAACGAGTCAGAACACCGGCAACACGCTGATCACGCCGCGGGTAGCTATCTCGACGGAGAAACCGAGATCTACCCTCAGGACGGCGGAAGACACGACCAGAGGCAGCATGAGGACGGAAAACAAAAACTCGGAAAAACCAAGTCCTCTATGCTGCCCAAACTCCGCAACAGAAGCAAACCTAGACCTCGTGTTGGTCTTAGGTGCACTCAGGATCTGGGGCTGACCCTGAATACCCCTAAGAGACTCAACACGGTCTCTACGCGCGATCTTGGCGTGCCTGAAGCATCTCTCGATCGAGTGTCCATCCTTTTGACAGAAGGTGCAGTGGTACCTCACCTTCGAAGAGGTGGAAGTAGCACGCGAGGGCTTTGGCTTCTGAGAAGCCGAAGTAGCGAGTGGACTCACCTTGTCGCCGAGATCCCTTGGACAAAACCCGCGATTTGAATTTTACCTCATCGATCTGGGCTCGACCTCGATCGCACCTCCTACTATGGGTCCGAGAATAGCGGTGGATGCTTCCTCATGTCCTCATAAAAATCATATCCTAGACCTTGATTAAATCTGCAAATTTTAGACGGTCCAGAATAAGATTAAGCTTCTTCTTGCCGCCTACAAATCTCTCGAGAGTGTTCATAAGATACCGACACTCCCGAAAGAGAGAGGTGCAGAAGAGCAAGGAGAAGAGGGAACAGCAGGGGTAAGGGAGCGGATGAAGAACCAATAGCAGAGGTACGAATGGCTTGTGCACGCACAAATAGACTCGTAATGGACAGTCCTCATCGCTAGCGAGTTGGTTCACGCCGCTAAGCGTCTCAACCTTACCCAGGCTTCTCCCTTCTCACCTGCACAATACAAGCGGATGGTGGCTTCTCTAGTAGGTCATTGGTTAGCTTCACACATTTCTCATCCAATGCAACCAAGTCGATTTTAGTTTGTTACAATTAATGCATGGTGAGCTAACAGGTCCTTAGAAGCATCTTGAGCCAACTTCCTATCATGATCAATCATTTCTTGAAACTGTTTGGAGACAGCTTCAAGTTCAGCAGTTAACTTAGGACAGTTCAAGCATGAATCAATCGGCTCAAGCAAAAAAACTTGTAGTTCAGCAATTTTATGATCTGCCCGTTTTAAGTTCATCTTCAAGTTATTGCACTTTTCACAAGACTCGGGCAGATCAAGGAGCATGACATAAGGTCCTCTAGCAGTAATGTCCTCAACCTCACATGAGGTGGGAGAAGTAGTCTCATCAGTAGTAAGTAGAGTAACAGCCATCCTACTCAATTCTAACTCAGCAAGCAGACTAGCATTCTCCACCTTAAGCACATCAAGCTCAGAAGACAAACTATCATGAGAGGTCCTTAGTTTCTCCATGTCTCCAAGCAAAGCAGGGCATGTATCACAATCGTCACGGGAGGGAGCAGATCTAAGTGAAGTAATCTCCGTGATGTCTATCTACTTCCTTCTCTAACTCGGTACACCTAGACCTAGCTCTAGCATGAAATCCACCTAGCTTAAGAAAGGCATCATTAAGCTGGTCATAAGAAGGAGTACCTCATCCGAGTCGGAGTACGCTCATTGTCGCTCGATTCGCCCTCGAGGCCATGAAGCACATGCCGAGAAGTCGTCGCCGCCATCCTTGGGCTCTTGATCACCCGTCCCGTCGTCGTCGCTCCATCCCTCCACCTCGCTGAGGTCGAGGTCGTCGGCGGTGAGGACACGGTGGAAGAGCTTCTTGGCCTTTCCGGTTGCGGAACTTCTTCTTGCCTTGAGCGAGTCTTGAGGTTTCGTGTTGCGGTTCTTGTCGGTGTAGTCGTTCTTGCCCAACCACCGTAGTCACCTTTGCCCTTCCCAAGCTTGGGGCGGTTGCTCGGATGTGGTTGGGGCCACCACACTCGAAGCAAATCACGGGTCCTCCTCTCTTCTGTCCCTCCTCCTTTGTAAGCGTGAGAGAATCTTGAGCAAGGAGGGCAAGCTGCTCATCCGCAAGCTGCTCTAACTGATCATCAGTTATGTCACAGAGAGCAGCAAGGGAGAAACCGCAAGAAGACTCAGAAGAGAGACCAAAAGCTGAAACGGGATCGGTGACCAAAGCCATCGACCGTGACTTCGACCTCGAGACAACGTCAATCTCGTGAGTCTTGAGGCGCGAGTACAGCGCGTCAAGAGTCAAGGTCGAGAGGTCTGTCGTGTCTTTGATGGTGGTCACTTTCATCTCCCACACACGCAGATCGAGTGCCGCAAGCATCTGACGAGCGTTGTCCGAGTCGGGGTATGTGAGACCGACCGCTCGGAGGTTGCTCAAGATCTTGTGGAACCGCGCGGCACTCATCTAGAGACTCACCAGCAAGCATCTCGAATTTGTTGTATTCCGCTTGAACTGGTCCTGTCGAACCGTCTTGATCTGGGTGGTGCCCTCATGGTATGCGTCGAGGGTCACCCAGATATCGTAGGCGGACGACAGGTGGGAGATGCGATCGAACTCGCTCGACTCGTGCCCCGGATAATGATGTTCCTTCCTTAGCATTTGCCTCAACATCATGCATATTCCCAGCATGATGTTCTCATCGGCAGGAACAACAAACCGGACCTTGACCTTGCGCCAGATAGCGTACCCCTGAGCCTGGATGTATGTCTCCATTCGGCTCTTCCAGAAGGGGTAATCGATGCCATCGAAAATGGGCGGCTTGGTCGAGTACTTGTCCGTCGCCATGGCTCTAGAGACCGGTTAAGATCTATTGATTAGAGCTAACCGGCTCTGATACCAATTGTAGGACCGAAATGGCGACAGAGGGGGGGGGGGTGAATGTCGTCTCTTTGAAATCAACCCCAACAAGTACACACAAAAGACTACTCAATCTCTTCGATAGCTATAAAAAGCTATGAAGAGGATGATTTAATCTCACGCGAAACTTCACAATGCAGAAAGAAGAGGAACCAACAAAAACTGCGAAGGGATTGCACTTGGACCAACTAAAAGAGAGCACAAAAGACAAAAATAAGCAATCGTCTTTTAGTGCCAAGGCAAACACAAACCCAAATCAATCAGTTCTCACTGCCAATCGAGTGCCTCTTTTTCACCTAAAAGCTCACCGAGAAAAAGCAAAAAGAGAAACTAAAAAGAAAAGAAGTTCTGGAGAGCTAAGACCCATTTTGCATTGCCATTCGTACATGATTTTTGCTTCTCTTTGACCAGCCGAAATCAACAAGAAAAAGAGGAAATCCAGGACGCATGCAACACTGATCAAATCAGCCTAGATCAGTGATTGTCCAACAAAAAATTCAGCTGAAAGCGAGTTCATTTGGACTGCATGCGGAGAGGACGAAAGCAGCACAAAAAAACAAAGAAATGAAGGCCAAATGAGCACTAGCAGTACACAGCCGAAAGAAGTGTCTCCTGCCGAAAATAATTAAAGCATTAAATGATGCTTCTTCCTTACCAAGAGAAGAAAGGGAAAACTGCTGTCCGAACTGCTACCAAACTGCAGATTTTTGCTTGAGTTCTGTTGCTGGCGGACAGCTTGCTACTTACAGCAAAAACCAAAAGCTTTAGGTACTGATTTTACAGACATGAGAGCTGCAGAATCCTAAGAGACAAAGGAGTAAGAAGTGCATTCGGTAGGAACCAAACAGAGAAACACACGAAAATGAAATATCTCAAACACAGGAAGGCCAAATCAACTCAAACAAGAAACTTTCTTAGATTGAGACAAAGAGAGATACATGATTAAAAAAAAGGAATGATTACATAGATGTTCAGCTCATCTCTCTCTCAATCCTCAAGAACACCAAGAACTACATGGTTCTTGGGAGGAACACAACCCTATCTCATACACCCATTCTCTCAACCACTAAAGCACAAAGCAAAAACCCTAAAACCCCTCTCCAAGTCTTGCCAACAACCAGGAAACACACTCCTATTTATAGCATTCCTTGATGGGTTTACACTTTGCTTTGCCCATTTTACCCCTCCATGCTTTGCCCGCTAACACGCTTCCTTTTGCAGCCTCGCTTACCAAACGCCTCGCTGCACCTTCCGGAAGCTTCCGTGTTCCTTGTCTCGCACGCCTGCAACCACCTCGAGTCCACGTCGTCGTCGACACATCCCGACTGTTCTGACCTCAGCGCCACCTGCGCCTAGTCCAGTCCTCCGTGTCTCGCCATGACTCCACTCGACGTCCTGCAGCCATCACAGACAAAAACCACATCGCATAGCATGGCACAAAGCATATAAACATGATTAGTACTAACAAATTCTACTCAAGCGAGAAATGGCCCAAATGACCAACCGGGACGACGCCCACGCGTCAAATCTGTCTCGTCACAACCCGACCTCGCCAAATGCCAACCTGGCACGAATCACTCAAATCAAACTCACTCAAACCAAACCGCATGTCAATTACTCATCACCAACTTGGGATTTAGACCACATGGTCTCTCAAAGATAGCAATTCACGGCACTTCCGCACAATCCAATCCATCTCTTGAATCACTCACCACTCGGCGACATTAAAATGATCAAAGATCTCGCTTTTCCCGTTTGCACCAACTTACTTGAATCCCACTTTTCCAAGCAAACTCTCACGAACAAATCCGCAGGTTCAAACAGCTCGAAGGATTCGCATGACAAAGACCAGACCAGTACTCCAGTAGTGGCTACTAGCTAGTGTTGGTGGTAGTGGAATGGAAGGGTAGGTACTAGGGCACCTGGGGGGCGAGGCGCTTGCAGTGGCCGCACCACGGTGCGTACAAAGTCCACGGTGCGAAGACTGGCCATTTCAATAGAATGCAGCTAATTTCGCATATGCCAAACGTGATGGTAGTCAGAAAGCAGTATGCTAATCAGCCAATGTCACAACAAACAAGCAATCCACCAACACATGACACCCAAAACAAGCACGTACCATAAGCATACGCGACGTTGGGGTTTTGCTCGCTCCGCAGGACCGTGTCGCCGTCCGCATGCCACGCAACCTCCTCGGCTCCTCCCCCTGTTGAATCTCCCGTGGGCTTCACACGTGAAACCAAAACCCAAATCAAACCACATTTCCCAAATCCAAACCCAACCAAACGAAGCACCACAACAGAAGCAAAACATGCCGAACTCGGCGGCGGAAGCGGGCGGCGACATTCTCCTCGGCATCGGGTCCTCGTCCAAAGCAAATGGCAGCGGCGACGCAGCGAGCGAGGGGCGGAGGCGGCGAGTGGAGCGGAGGCGAGGGCGAGGCGGCAAGGTGGAGGGCGGAGGCGGTGAGGCGGAGGCGCGCGGTGAGGCGGAGGGAGGAGGCGCGGCGCGGCGAGGCGGAGCGAGGCGAGGGCGAGGCGCGAGGCGGAGGGAGGAGGGCGGAGGCGGAGGGCGGAGGCGGCGAGGCGGAGCGGAGGCGGCGAAGCGGTTGCCGGCGGAGCGGAGGGCAGAGGCGGCGAGGCTAGCGTTAGGGTCCACGCGAAGCAAATGCAAATGGGGATCGGGGGGAGGGGGTACCGGGACGGGGGATGGGCAGGCCACGCCCCGCGCGGACGGAAAATGGGCTGGGCCCCTTGGCTCCATGCGCCATCGTGCCGTCCGGGCTGCTGCGGCGGCTGAATTTAGTTTATAAACAGTTGATTTAGCCCAAATACACATACATATATGTATTATACCTCATATATACTAGATTTTTTGTCAAAAAATTTGGGTGTTCAGCTGAACACCCATGAACCACTGTAGATCCGCCCCTGGGACTGAGGACTCATCAGCCATCTCATCTCCTCCATAGAGCGGCAACAATTCAATGGTCCTACGCCACAATTCAGAATACAGACCACAACAGTCACCGGCAGATGTGATATAGTTAAGAAGCCAATGTGACAAGGAAAAGTGGGCAAAGACAACAATAGAACATCTGACAGTATGGTTTCTCTTTCTCCACAGCTTGGGAAAGTCGAAGCTGTCATATTGTTTGACAGGAAAAAAAACAGTATTCCTACATCAAAAGCCAAGAAACAAAGTATCAACCTGTGGAAAGAAGGTAAAAAACAAACAAAGACCAGTGTAAAACTGAAGCTCCAGCCTGAACTTCTCAAAATGCTACTGAAAAGAAATAAATCTCATGGACAGGTATTTGAAGTTGTTTTGTCTATCTCTGGCATTTGGCTTATGCAGAGGCCGTCTTCTTCTGCTGGAAAATAACTGCATAAACAGGGACTGCAATGCCAACCGCAGCCACCACTGAGAAAGTTACCTTAAGCTGCTGATGCTTCATCCTGTGAAGGTTGTACATGTGCTTGGCGTGGAGGTAGTATGGCTCATCATGCGCGTGCGCTCCCATCCTCCTCACACCATTGGCATGGAATCCACGGGAAGCTGAGACATGCACCAACGGTCAGGAAAGTACAAAAAAAAAGGCTACTATACAGAAAGGCTAGACTGCATGCTAATTAGAGTATGAAAACATAAAAAAAAATTATGAATAAAATGAACATCAAAACGATAACAATATGTATCCACAAAGAGTGCAACCAACATGGTCATGCTTGCAAGATGCTTTGCCAAACTATAATAATGTTATGCAATGATATTTAAGAAATGCAGGCATTCATTTCAAGAGTTCATGATGTAATATGCTTAGCATAGTGATATTTGTTTGCTTACAAGTTCTTCAACATGAAAATTTTGCGCGGAGTTAATATGACCGATGCAGTTATAAATTGACAGTCTGACAGAGGATCTTGATTAACTACATGACTAATGCAGTTATACGTTGACAGTCTATCAAAGCATCTTGATTAATTATATGAGGAAAACACACCGTCAATTGCAACAAGGTAGCATGTTGGTGCTTTAAAAAAGAAAACAAGATTACAGAAAGATATATGGTTCATTTGGAGTGGTGCAAAACTATCAAAGTTTCATGTGAGGAAGGGTATATGTAATAATGTCCTTTCAACATTTTTTTTTCTATATATCACAACCAGCAGCTATAACGATTCCACTCCAAGTCTCCAATATTATGTAGTGCTATATTTATCCATTTTTCCTGATTGATCACGTTATAACTAAAATATCCACCCCTTGCAGCACCTCACCTAGAGATTTCAAGTTAAAACAAAGGTCCATGGATGATGGCCCTACCAATGGTTGACAATTTTTTTAAAAAAAATACACACATAGATGAACAATATGAAGAACAAAATTACCAACTATCAAGGGAAAACAACAAACGATAATACAATCATACAGCTATCATCCACAGAATTTAGTCTTTAACTTCAGAACGCATCGAAATTTCCTCATATAATTAATCAAAATTTAACGAACATTTGCAAACGTACAGGCATCTTGTGCCCAAATCGAGCACCACGCCACCACGAGAAACATTTCGTCGACAATTCTAGCATTCTTTTCCGGAACGAACGAATCAGATCTAATACCGTCACACGCATTAGGAGCAATCCAAACGACCAAGAGCAACAGCGAGAGCGACGCGATCAAATCGCACCACCGAAAGAAACCCCGATCGGATCGTGGAAGGGCGGGGCGGGCAAGGTCAAGAGAATCTCACCTGGCGCAGAGGCTGCCCCAGCGCCGGACGCGAGGAGGCGGAGGCCGGAGAGGACACCGCGGTTGAGAGCCATCTCCGTCGTCGTCGTCGTCGTCTTCTCTTCCGGTGGTCGCCGCCCTGTACGTGCATGCACGCATACATACGTACGTATGCACCAAGACGTACGTGTGCCGAGGCGGTTCCCGCGGTCGGGCGGCGGAATGTAGCATTTGTTCTGCGGAATAGCACGAGGTATTTGTCAGTTTTATTGATAGAAGGACAGGAAACATAAAAAATTCGATAAACTGCAATACTAATTTCAGAAGCTGTACACCAGCTTGAACTCATAGATTTAGAGTAAATTGTCAGTTAAGTGTGTGATACTAATTCGTTTGCCATATTCTTTTATTAGTTTTATGTTTGTTTATGTAGTTGCTCTTCTTTTTTTTGTTTTGTTCACAAAAATGTAGCCTTTCTGTGAAAATCTCCTAATGCTATTTTGATTGTACTAGTCATCAGGGTTTGTTCAGCACTGCAAGTACAGCAATTGTTTCTGGTCGGGTAGAAAGAGGAATGGCTGATTCAGGAAACCGTATAAAAATGATCATCATCCTGTGCTCACCTGTGTGTTGCGTTGTGTAAGTTTTACAACACTTTAAAGTATGCATTTTCCAACTGGTGCTCCACTTTGTGCTAAACTGTAACTATCGATCATGACATATTTCCACTGTAATTGTAAAACCGAAAGGAACTGATATTTGTCCACAGGAATCATTTACTCCATTGCAGATACTGGTTGTTTTTGTGACAATCCAAAATTTTCAAAAAATTTAATTTGAGCAAATTTCATTTGAATCTGGAGGTTTTTGCCAAATATGGAAATTTTAGTCAAAAAACCACTTTATTTTGTCCGAATTACGCTTTCCACCTTGAGAAAGTGCATTCTTGCTACCCATTTTCTCCCCTGTTGGCGCTTGACTCACATCGCACCACCATTCGCGCACCCACGCCGCCTCAACTCGCGCCACCTAGCTGCCCCCTCATGCCATGCCTAGTACAACTTCATTGGCCGTCGCTTTCCCGCCACCCCGGCCTGACACGCCGTGCTCGCCGCTGTTTTTCATAGCCACCTCATACGCCCGCTCCAGAGAGGAACGACCACTCCTACGCCGCCACCATGTCTTTGTCTTGCGTTGAATGTACGTGACCGTCCATACCGTTGCCCATGCGCCAAGTTCGTCTTCGCCGCTACTCTCCTCACGTGCCACCCCTCCCTGTACAAACCACCTTGGGCCGACTATAAAGCCAAGGCTAGCGAGTACCTTAGCCTTTACTTCACACACCCTCACACCCGAACCCACCATCTTCTTCGTTGGCCGCATGAAGCTACACCGCCACCATCATCCCCGATTCTGGTAAGCTTTGGCTATCTTCAAAATTCCTCGTCTCTGTCCTCGATCTTACCAAATTAGCCGCATCCTTAGCATTTCCTCACCACCACTAAGCTATCCCCTAGCTTCTCACCTAGCCTCATAGCATCTAGCTTGTCGCCGCCATGTGCTATCGCCCCACCGCCCACAACCACTGTCACCAGCTTTCCATAGACCTTCTCAAGCCAAGCCATCACCAGCAGCGAGCTCCTCTCACCCCCATTGATGCTCATACTGCCAACAATTTGGTCGAAGCACCATTGTAGCTTCATCGTGTCATTCCCCTATTCCAGCCATGCGCCGCCGTCGCTAGCCATTTCCATGCTACCATTGCCCACGCTGAAGCCCAAAATGGGTTCCTCATGATCCGTATATGCTCACCGCACCACTACTTGTAGCCGAAATTGTCATCGCTTTTCTCTGCTTGGCCACCATGGGAGCGAGCTCCAGCTTGCTTAAAATGTGAGCTAGGCCGCATGCCCCATGGGCTAGCAAAGCCAGCTTGGACCAATGCTTAAGCCCAGCCAGCCGAACCGAGCAGCTCGGTAGGTTCATAGCCCAGCCCAACACTATGCAGCCTAATAATACCTAGTGGACCAACACTATTTATTCAACCCAACCCGAACACTAGTTAGCCCAATCCGCTACATAGTAAATAAGTTTAACACTATTCACCAAACCTAACCTACTAGGAATAGTACCAACCCAGTACTGTGTACCTAACCTATTACTATTCGTCTAAAACCTAATAACTTTGCTTAGGCTGATTTCGACCGTTTCGAGCCTATCTAACATATTTTCAACTCCAGTCAATCTAACCAAGCTTAATTTAAACCCTATCCACCTAAATCGACCTTCTTTTATATCTTTTTCTAGATTTTTTATTTTTATTTTGTCTTGTATTCTGCCAAACAAGGACTTATTTGTATTCGCTCTTTGCGCTAGCATCCGGATTTGACTAGTTGGCCAACAGAAAAGCTACTAGAGTAGTGAAAAGAGTACCGGGTAGAACCTAGAATGAAAATAATAGTGAAATGACTTTGTTATCTCAGCTTAGTCACATGCTATCATGTTGCGTATCTACATGTTGATATTATGAGTGTGAGATATTTTGTCGGTAAAGTTGGGCAACTCTGCAAAGTATAATAATTAGTATTCAAATACGCCGTGCTCTCGGTTAATAAAGTTGTGTTTCATGGGTAATTTCTATAGCAAGGCATAAATAGAATCAGGATGATTTTAATGTGGAAATTACTAATTAAATAATATTTTACTATTTTAAATGCAAAGTTCTTTACCAGCAAACTTGCATCTATTCTTATCACATTACAATCTATGACTCTATCCAGTTAAACACCTTGCATGGTAATTAAATAACGTTCCCATGTGAAATGCTGAGTACCTAGCGCACTCAAACTTGCTTATTTTTATTAGAATAAACACCTGAAGAAGGAATGATACATTACCTAACATGTTAGGGTTACGCTTGTACTCAAGTGGTCCTGTGGGATTTCATCAGTTTGTCGTATGTAAGTTAAGTTTTGAACTTGGACATCTGTAAAGCTATTGTAGTTTAGCCTAAACTTATATTTTAACCAAGTTAATTCTTTTAAATATTGTGAGTAGGTATGATACTTTTTTTGTCTGTAACTGAATTTATAGGTTGTTGCAGGAAATACAACGGCCCTATTCTTAAAATGCGGTAGGTTGAGGCCCATAGTTGCCCATGCTTCCTCTTGGTTTTCAGTCTATTTATGCTCTTAATACAGTTCGAAGATGCAGAAGGGCATCTTATTTTAATGTCACAATTGCTATATTCAAAAATCTTTTCCAAGTAGCTACTCAAGTACAAAGATTTTTCTTATTTGATGGGGCGTTCAACAAGAATGAGAATGTGTTCTTTCTAAAGAGCAGAGATGTATACAGTACATAGGAACATCACCAAATAAATTGTCTTGATTTTTCTCCTTGGGCTTCCTTTATCGTAGGTATCAATCCAGAATTGGGCGCGTGATAGAGACAAGGTAACAGTTTCTCCTTTTTTTTTTCTCTCTTTTAGGTACATGATTCTGGTCAATACTTGATAACAATTAATGGGGCATGTGAATAGTACAAGGATTGGTATGGTTGACATTCCAACTTCCAGGTCACCCAACACTCCTGATGAAGAAGCTTGCAGATAACTTTGTTCTGATAGCTTAATTGAATTCTGCTATCATTGCAAGCCACTTAACAGATGAGTCCATGTCCATGCTGACTATATGTGTACTTCAGAATTATTCTGTAGCTTCCAATACATCATGCATGTACCATGTCCTATGCCATATTGCCTAATGCCTTGATGGCTAGCAAGTTAAATTGTTGCTTGCTGCTTCCATGCTTGAACACCATTTATGCCTATACCTAACAGATTAGGACTAACTGTATATAATAACTGTGTTCCTTCTCATATGGGTACTTGGAAAATTCATTGAGGATCAGCTAATCACAATGAGGTGGTAAAACCTGCAAAATACACATCAATGGTCATAGTAAAACACTACTATTCTATCTACACAGTAGGGATTTCTACCTTTAAATAGACCAGTTCCATTGCTTAAAATTTGTGGGATTAGTATGCAACATGTTGGTTAATTCAAGGAATGGATGCATGGGGGTCCTCCATTAGCAGTTGTTTTCTCTCCCTTTTTATTTCTGTTGGACTATCCACATCTGCCCTTTCTTCTCCACATGCATAACATGTATGTCAGCTTCAATTTTCAAGTACAAAATACAGCTCTGATTAAGTACGATGACAATGGAGCATTGCTTGTAAACAACAAAATTAAATCAATGGAAGAACAGTTGAATCCAACACTATTCTGATCAGCGAGTCGCGTGTGCTTAACAGATAATTATTTTTTTTTCAACAACTAATCGGTATGTTTCTTAATCACAATTGTGGACGTTTTAATCTGAGAAGTAACCGACAATTCCTTCTTGGAAAGTACTTCGGTGCTTTCCAAACAAGTGAAAAACACAAATTTTAAAGCGAGATGAGAGACTTATTTTTAACCACACACTACTCCATTACTAACCGTATTTAATTTTTTAATTTGTTTATTTGAAAACCTATGATAAAATTGACGAGTCTTACACCTTGTTCGTATTGGTTTCTAAAAACCACTTTTCTATAGTAAATGACTTTTCTACAGTACCTAACTTTCAAATAGAGTATCTTTTCAATATAGGTTCTATTAGTCGATTATAGTAGATACTGTAGTGTCGGGACCCTGGATTTCCGAACCCGGACCCTCTGTGTATTACTGCACTAGTCCCAGATCAAAGCTAGTGCACACAGTTAAACAGAAATGAATACATAACCAGCAACGCTTTATTACAATATTAAAGAGTACAGACCGAAAGGTCTCATTATTACAATTGAGGTTTCAAGACCTCGCACACACGAAACACAGCGGAAGCAAAAGATAAAATCGGTGAAGACCCATCAATACGCCACAGGCAATTGACTGGGGAAGCGCGACCTAGAACTCCTGGAATCCTTCATCGAAGCCACCGGCGAAGTAGTCGTAGTCACCTTCTTGAGCTTCGTATTCTTCTTAGATTTATTTTTGAGTGTAGCATGTGAGTACATAAAGTACTCCGCAAGTCTTGGAAAAAATGCATAGATGCAAGGCTTGACAAAGGAAGGCTATATGGTTCTTTTGCACAAAGCAATGTTTTAAATTCAATTACTACTAATTATTTTCGAAGGCATCAATTTAATAAAGTAAATATTTTAGCAGAAACTATCATTAACTTTCTAGTGAAGGTTCCATCTACCAACACTAGCCAACCAATTACAATTGGTCAAGTTTTAAAACTGCGGGTTCCATCCACCCTCTCTGACTCCAACCGCCAGGATTCCCTTCCGAGAGTTCCCTCCACTCTCGGAATACAAAAACTTTGATTTTAAAACCAAAACCAGAAATCTACCATGTGAATGCATTCCTTGCCCGCCCTTGACCGTGGGCACGGCTATTCGAATAGTTTTACACTCTGTAGAGGTTGAACAACTTTACCCACAAGAGATAAATTATCCTAAAAGTCAACACGCTTCCTTTGGCATGAGACCCAGATAAAATATCACAAAGTCTTTACCTTACTCTAATCTAGCTAGATACCACCCGCTGAGGTTTCACCGCAGGTAGGCTAACTGCTCGAATCGAAGCCCCCTCTTGCGCCATATGAGTACAGTAAATCCCTGTCCCTCACTGTGAATAACGGTCCATCCTCGGCACCCACTTTCCATTGGTGGCACCTAAACTAGACTATCATAAGTTAGTCAGCTAGGTCGTACCCATATAGATTTGTGGTTGTACGGTTAATGCTCAGTCTGGACAAACACAAGCGTCGATCCTTAATTGACTAGGGTGGAACATACACTTAACAAGATCTCGTGCTAACTGCACCAAACCAAACCAACCATCCACCCTAATCTAAACCAACTTTCACATTGTTATTTTTATTTTGAAAGCACAGTGACAACTACAATTACCACTAATTTCATAAACACAAGGTTTTCTCAATAAATCTTAACTTCCCATTTGCAAGAGTTTAAATATATTAAATAGCATGACTAAGTATTTCACTACCATTCTAATATTCACAAAGATTAATATTAATCTCATTATTGAGACAAAGGAAGTTCTAGGGTAACAAAGGTACATGGCAATCAATGTCAAATGAGGGCATAACAAAGTTGGAGTAGCTAATTCCTAAAGATTTGAACTAGTGGTTTTATGTAAATAGCAATGCACATAATTTAAAATATTTAAAACATTTCGAAAGCATAGGTTCAAGATGATCAAAGGAGACTTGTTTTCTTGTGCACTGGTTGGTCCCTCTTGCTGTGGTTCGACAAACTCTTCGGCGACTTCGGGTTCTACGCGCGAAACAACAAAACAAACAAAATAAATTCAAATAAAATTCAAATGAACTCCAAAAACTGCAAAACCAGAACCAAAAGATAGAGCTCAATTTTAGATGAATTTAGGAAGAAGAATCGGGTCGATCGGAGTTTGGACGAAGGAGAACGAGCGATCTAAAGTTTGCCAGGGCGAGAAAATGCTGGAAATTCACAGATGTTACTGTTCATCCGAGAACGATACTTTTGGCGAGAAGGCTAGCGCTGGCGAGAGTAGGCATAGGAGATGAATCTAACTAGCAAAATGGGTTGCTAGGGACCTAAGGCACACATAGGAAGCGACGGCACGCCGAACGGAGTACGGTGACGGCACGGGCGGCTACAACGACATGGGTAGAAGAGAGGAATAAAACCCGGGCATAGGACATGGAGAAGTAGGGTGAGCACGGGGTAGAACGCGGCTTGGTGAAGCTAGGAAAATTATCGGCTCGGCCAGAAACCCATCGGAGACGGCGCAATCTACATTTGAACGACGTCGGGAAGGGTAAAGGAAAAACTTAATATCTTGGTGCTCGATGAACGAAATCTAAAACCACTTGAAGGGTACCTACCTGGGATGGTTTGGCACAAAGTGACGCGAACGGATTGGTGGAAACATCACCGGGTAGATGGGGGACACGAGATGCCATTGACGGCCATGGCGAGGTTCGGAGGCGAAAATTTGTGGAGGCTTTCTGAGGAAAAGGGAGTGAGCACGGCGTAGAACGCGGCGAGGTAAGTCTAAGAAAAATTACGACAAGGGCTAAAGCTTACCGGAGATGACGAATCGACGTCGGGAAGTGCTCTTGACCTAGATTGGGGAAAACTCGATTTCGGGAGATTGGCTGCACCAAAACCAAATTAACTTGGCAAGAAGGTAGATGGCACATGATGGCACAATGTGACACGAAAGGATCACGGAAAAACTCACCGAATAGCTCGAGACGTGACGAGCAAATTCGAGACCGAAGGGCCTCGATGCCGACGGCGTCCTGACCTTTGATGGGACTTGCCACGGCTTGGGATGGGTTTAGGGGAGCCAAGGGGTCGTATTTATAGGCTTGGAAGAGGTAGAAACCGACTTCAATCCGCGGATTTCGGTTTAGAGTCCGTTTCAGAAAATTGGAGATAAAAGGCAAACGGATGAACCAAACGGAAAGAGACCAGTTGGGATGGATTCCTTGCATGATTTGGCACAACTTTCCTTTTGGGAAGACATTGAGATAAAGTCCGGATTGGAAGTTATGAAGAGAGAGGAAAACAGAAAGAACTGTGTACAGGCTGGAGATCATCGGGCTCGGGAAGAAGACGGATGAACAGTACCGCGCGGTACTGTTTATTCTCTCCTGCTTCTTTTTTTTTTTGAAATTTCAAATTGAGCTCAAACAAACTCCGAAAAATCCCAGAAAATACAGAAAAATTCCTTTTGACACAAGGAACACAAATAAAATATTTTTAACAAATATTAATGTTTAATTTAATCATATTAAATCTTTTTAATTAATGAAAATTCCAGTTAAGCTTTAATTAATTCCAGAAAAATCCAAATGGTGAATTTTATTTTAAAAGCTTCAAAAAGGCTCTGAAAATCAGGATGTTACGTGTAGTGACTTCATTTATATCGGCCAAAATCGCACGCGAGTGTCTTTCTCTCCATACAACTTCTCTCAAACTATTACTATTTGTAAGAAAAAGCAAAAAGCCATTAGCAAAAGCCAATATAAATGGACCCTTAAACAGTGTCTAGTCCTGAGGCGGTAAAAGATGGCATGCATGAGGCGTCTTCACACAACATAACTGTCCAACTTAATTGGCATATGTAGATCTGCATCCAGCCGCACTAATTCCTCCTGTAAGTTGTATAATTTCTCATCATGTGCTTATCATTTCCTGATGTTGTGTTTCCACCAAACCTTACACCAAAGAACCACATTTAGAATATCCATAGTTTATCTGTGTTGGACAATTAGTAATTGATAATCATATCGAGTTGAAATTTATATTTGTGAAAGTTTACGGTTTTTCAGAGCTGCTTTGCTGGAGGTGGTCTGACCACTATGCAGGTGTGGTTTGACTGCTGTGCAGAACCGGTCAGATTGCTCTACAGAGGTGGTCAGACCGGCCAGATGTCACTCAGACATTTCTGCCAGGGGCGGTCTGACCAATTTTGTTCAACGATTTGATTGGCCCTATTGGCTTTCAGTATTTAGACACCAAACTAATGTATAGAAATGTATTGGGATGTCTTTGCACTAAGAGTCACCTCGAATGGAGGTTTGAGCTAAAACTAGAGAGCAATTTTCTGAATTTCCAGATAGGGTCGATCTAGTGCTCTGCCCTGACGGTCAGATCGGCTTGAGAGAAACGGTTTGACAGGGCCAGTGGTTTGACTAGCCACACAATGGTGGTCAGACTGGCCATGACCAGCTCTTGGCCGAGAGGGGTTCTGGAATTATGGGAATTTGGTTGTGGGTTATGTTTTGGGTTCTAGGTCATTGCATTTATATTGTATGAAGCATGTTTGACTAAAGTAGGTCAAGTTCTGAAGAATTTATACCCAGATATAATTTCTTGGTTATTGATGTGTAGGTGCTTGGAGGCAACTATGATCAATAGCGTGGACCAAGACTAGGCTCGGGACGAGCTGAGGTATCGTCAAAGAAGCCGGGTAGGATGGTTGGGCTTAAGCAAGTTACAGGAGAAGATAAGAAATGTTGAAGGGAAGATTCGAATAATGGTTCATCGAATAGTGCGATTAGTGCAAATAAGGCGTAGTTGTAGAGAACCGACATGGAGAGATTTGCCGATGCGTGAGCCATTGGTGAGACTACACATTGCAAGCATAAGATTGCTTGCAAAGGAGGAGATGACCATGGACTAGGCTCAAGGAAGAAGTGAGGTCCATGATCAAAGCAATTATATTTTTGTGAGGAAGCCAAAATACTGGAAATGGCAAAGGGACCAAAATTGCGGCGCTTGGAGGGCATTTAGAGAGCAGTTTAGTTCAAAAAGATGTTGAGGAGGGCAATTGGATGGAAACTTGCTCCTTAGCGGGTTTGGACTATAGGCTTTGAAAAGCTTGCATAAGTCTTATGTGAGTGTAAAATCCGGTGTGGGGGTTAACGAGTTTCCCTGATTGTGCTAATAGATAGTATCCATTAGGGCTAGATATGAGATGGTTACTCTATCTATTTGAGTGGGTGTTGTTGGTGGCTAGGTTTAAGGAGAGAAAGAGGAAAACAACTAATCACTCCTAGGATTTTGGGTGAATGCTCTTGGGTGAGGGAGCTCAGTCCTCCATAGTGGAGTGGCTATAAATCAAACATCTACAAGTTGCAATAGATCAGTCATGTTCATCCCTCATGTTGTGTTCTTGATCTTGTTGGTTTGCTCTAGTTTTGATTGATGTTTTTGCTCTCTATTCTTCCCTCTTGATCTTGATAGTTCCAAGGACATGTAAGAGATGAAAATACCTCATGAGGATCATATGCCATCTATCTATGGACTAGCTATAGCAAGATCTTAGAGATTGCTTGGTTTGGTTCGATTTGGAGCTTTTCTAGTGAAATCATGCCTCTACAATTTTGGTCTTAAATCGTTAAGTGCCTTGCTGGCTATAGCATGTGGAAACATATCTATAGCCATCTTGGCCATATCAAACCCACGAGCAAGACATATCTCAAGTTGTTGAATTTTATCTGATTTTGGTGTGATCTTGCTTGTCTCAAGGAAATATTGGAACTTTAGTCAAGATTCATACGATCTTAAGATGGATTAGGTTCCTAACATCCTTGCCAAGATGTGTGTAAAATCTCAAGTCATTTGGATTTGTATTTTGAGGATTGTGTCATTTTGTGTTTTGACTCTGGCTGATTTCTAGGTCTAGATCATGGGAGCGGTCAGACCGCCCCACACCAATGGTCAGACTGGCGGCTAGTTAGACTGGTTGTACCAGGCGATTAGGCCGCTGGTTTAGGCTTGGTCCAACCGCTCCTTTTATAGCGGTCTGGCTGGGTCTGTGGCGTTGAATTTTGTTTTGCTTTCGTACTTTGGTGAGTTCTTTGTTGGTGGACTAATACGATCTTATCTTCCAGTAGCTAGTGGAGTGAAGATTTTGAAATACGATTTGAGGAGATTGGATTTGAATGCATCATTCACTCGTGTCATATCAAGTCCTACAAACACATTACAAAATTAATGAAATGATGCTTTGTATTTCATCCTTATTACGATTGTTTGATGTCATGCACACTGTGCTCAATGCCCATACTTCCCCACTGCTGGTCAATGCAACTAGAACACAAATGATTAATCAGATACAATGTTGTTGAACAGCTGATAGATGGAACCAATGCCAATTTATGAATATTTTTAATAAATAACAATGCATTTTTAGGAAATTTATAATAAAGATACTGCTAATGATTGCTTTACATATTCTAGGTACTGCTAATGATTGCTTTAGGTATAGCTTTCAGAATGCACACCCTTTGTGTGGCAGTATGTCCACTAGTACCCCCCAATTAGCTCGCCGGACAACTACTTTTTATTTGCTTCATGGTATTGTATTTGCCTTGCAAATGCGAAGGCGACCTGTCTCGCACCATAATCAGGCGGTGCAAGGCCAAAGAAGCTGGAGAATTGGTAGCATTTCTTTGCCATATTATGATGTGGTTTTCTTTTCCTATATGTGTTCTGTGAAATGGTTAAACTGCACCCTGGCCACTTGTTGATGCTTTATAGTATTATTGTGTCTGCATGTAGTAAACTGCAAAGAATCACTAGTACCAAGTAGACACCTCTTTGTCAGTAATTTTGTTTTATATGTACATTCTATCAAGAACATTTTTCTTTTACTGTGTGTTGATAAATAATTTTTTGTAGTCCGAAATGCGAAGTGAAATGTTGGATTTGATGGCAAAACAATCTCGATCAGGATCTAGGAAGAACCTATCCATCAGAACCAAACCGTAGGTTTTTTCTATCAGCCAAATTAGGTTAGGTCAGTGTGCACCACATGGCTCATAGACAATGGTGAAAAATTAAGATGAAAGTGAAAGAAGAATCACCTCCAATTTCCATGAATTGAGATTTCTCTTATTAATTGTTTGTTTGTTTTTCAGGCGTTCCAAGATGATGCCAAATACTACAAAACTGTAGGATCGTCAATGGCAATCAGAAAGGGGTGAATGATTATAGCGCACGGTGAAATTTTTTTTTCAAACGTAATGTCTTATGAAATTCTAACCTGCAAAAATGACAAGAACAAACGAAACCAAAATAACAGTAAAAGAGTAAATAAAAAAACTAACTTACTCTCTCTCTCTCTCCAACTTATTGATCAGTGATGGCTCTGATGGTTATTCCTTGAGGACATTGCGTTCTGAGGCTCTGCGTTGATCCGATAAACCAATGCATGGACCAAATCTAGCGACAGAAAGCTCGTGAGTCTAAACGACGCGTGTTGGAGATGAGGCACTGCCTTGTCTTGCTTGCCAGCCGAGGAAACACACCGAAAGCAACCGACTAAAATGTGGATCGCAGCTCTTCACATGGACGCAATGCAAAACGCTGCTGCGCACGTGTGAATCGACACCAACCATTGCTTTCGCTGCGTGACCGTGGCACGCATGAACGAGATTCTGCGACAAAAAAACACACGGATAGAGAACAGCCATGACTCGAGTCACAGCGATTGCATTTGTCGATGCACGCGTTCACGCACACACATCGAATTGAAAAGAGCTGAAGAAAAGAGCGCCGCCCAAATTTTTTCTCTCTCGGAATATATCTAAAGTTTATTTCTGAATCATGGTGGCTACAAAGTGCTCTCACCTAGCACCCCTAAACCCTAGCGCGAAATTAGTCTCTCCAAAAGCCACAGGGTTAGCCCCTAACCCCATCTCTATTTATAGTCCACGGCTTAAAACATGGGCTGAGCCTAAGCTCACGAGTTCTAATCCAATTCCAACAGCAAAGGGATCCAAAACCCTTCTTAACACGAGTTTTTCTAAAATTCCAACTTTTCTAACGTGTCACGTCTTGAAGCCTTTAGGACCGCACCTCTTGTAGCTTCTCTATGCATTATCCACCATGTGTCGTAGCCTCTGGACCGTACCTCCGTAGCTCCAACATGTACATCTATCTCTGATCTCTATGCGCCCTAAGCATAAGCCCGACCATCTCATGACCTCCTTGACCGTCTAAACCTCGGATCTCCCATCTTAGTTCCGGTCTACCTCATCACCGACCATGATCGCCTCCATGATCAACCTGCACATGCAAAGATCAAAGAACATTTTTTCAGCATAAGTTTGTCCCAACTTGACCAAGATCAGTCCACACACATACCACACACCTCAAATAACGATTAGCAACATCATCACTTATTCATCACAAATTAACTATTGTCAATTATTCATCATCAAAAAACCCTAGACCTAGCCACATGGTCTAACAATCTCTCCCTTGATGAATACATTAACAACACCATAAGTTGCATGATGAATTAGCTTCAAACACACACAGATATAAATAAAGAACTAAAGCCGAAAAAATATTTTAAGCCACAATCTCAAATCTCTTCGAGAACTCTCCTTCTCAACACAAGAGAATCAAGTTTAGCAAATTTCTCCAATATCTCTCTATTCTCTCTAATTTCTCACAAAGCACACCAAGTCTCTCCCCCTTTAGCAATCTAATCATCAAGAAAATTCAAAAAAGGAATAATTCTAAGAAAGAGAAATGAGAGAGAAAAAGTCAAGAAGCTTTGTAGATTATCCAAGTCACTGTGCAATGATTAAATCAAGCAACCAAGCCATATTTTTGAGTAGAGCTATCTAGATCATATAAAGTCATATATCATAAGCAATGTCAAAACCAGTTTTGAGCATGATTAAGCAATTTATATTAATAACAGGTATCTCAACAATGTCCAAATCAATTATAAAGAGCACGATGAGATATCACAACAAAAGTCAAAGCCTAAAAGTGAAGCAAATTTTAAATCCTAACGAGCTAGCAGTCTCATGTAATAACCTGTTGCTCCACACTCAAGTCATAGGCATGTGGCATGCTTAAAGCATACTTCTTTTCATAATGAAATGTTTGTAGCATACTTGTTTTTGATGGTGGCATGCTTGAAGCATACTTCTTTTTATTTATGCACTTTTTGTGCCTTTTTCTTTTTGTGTAACATGGCATGCTTGAAGCATACATATTTTCGATTGTCTCTTTCTCATTTTTATTGTTATAACATGCCAAATTGAGTGATCATAAAAAGATCACAATATGAAACATATGAGCCTTATAGCCAATATTTAAAGTAAGACTCATAATTAAGGTAATCCTTTTTGATAAACATCGTAGAGTACTATTTATAATCAATCTAGTCTAAGTATTCCACCATGTCATATTTTAGTTCAAGTATAGCAAATTAATTATAACTAGTCATGATCAAAGCTACACAGCATATGAGTAAATATGATAAAGAGAGCTCTACAACTCATTTAATTTCAATGGCTTGGACTTGTTAACTTATTTGATAAGTATAATAAACAAAACTTCTGAAATTTTTTAAACAACAATCTCCCCCCTAAGCTTCTAAAATGAGCAAAATGAGAAGTATCAAGCGGCTTAGGAAGAATATCAGCAACCTGAGAATCTAACTCCATAAGGTGTAGGACAACATCACCTTTTCCACATGGTCTCTCAAAAAGTAAAATCTCTTGGAAGCAATCAAAGACAGAGAGGAACCATCAATTGTTCCAATCAAGCAATGATGTAAAAGACCGAAACCCAATCTAGCTCATGTTCTCCATCCTTGTTAGCTGTTCTTACGTCACAGAAAACATCGGTCTCACAGTACTGGGGTTAGTGAAATAAGATCTAGGAATTCAGTACTGAGACGCATGACGAACAGGAGCAATAAAGTTAGAACCAAAATCACGTACATGTGGGTGATCAGAATGCCGAAAGAACGTGAATTATTTGAATTAAATCCTAATCTAGCATGTGAAGCAGATTTAAAGCCACCATAAAAGTTCTCTAAAAATATAGCTTTTGCATTTGATTTAGGAACAAAAGACAATGCATGTTTTTGTTTTAAAGCATTCAATCTTTTCTTCTTCTCTTTCTTAGCATGCCTGAAGCAAAATTCATGTAAATGCCCATCTCTTCCATAGTAGGTGCTATCAGTTCTTTTTTAGATGTCGTTTTAGAATACGTACAGTCAACCTTTAAAAACTTTAACTCTTAATATGGGCAAAAGTATTTGGATTTGTATCGCGAGATTGGTCATCAAAAATATTTTTCATATCAATATATTTTTAATAATTTTTACTAACATATAATTAGAAAAATAATAGTCAAATATGCATATTAGAGATTGTGTCAATATCTAAAATGGCAAGTAAAAAAGAACGGATGTAGTATTAAAGATTGTCACTTTGTAGATATGTTTGTTGTTTCGCTTGCCTTTATAGGGCATGTTCCTTTCAGCTTCTAAAAGTTGTTTTTGGCTTTTGTATAGTAACTAACTTTTAAATAAAATATCTTTTTAAGATAAGATCAACTAGTTAATTGTAGTACATATTGTACCAACCTCATTTATATCGGCAAAAACCGCATGTGAGTTTCTGTTACTCTGTAATCTTTTCCACAAATAGCCCAAAAATCACAAGCTGCAGCCAAAAGCCATAAGTTTTAGCTAAAAAGAATAGGCCCATAAACGTAACATTGCTGGGTGTGTGTGTTTAACTTAGCTAAAGAAATACAAAAGGAGTGCTATCAACATAACTACAATTTTGGGGCATGAATTTTGGACAAGCATGATCGATCCATTTACATTCCAAACGGAAGGTGACAATTCAAAGCTAAGCTAATTAATATCTTAGTGTCGTACATGCTAAGAGATAAAAAGTACACTGTAAAAGCGCTTGAAGTATTACTTATATCGTCGTGCCAAGATCAGCAGCGTGCCATTTGATTAGCTACACAGTTCGTTGCATCTGCTGCAACCTTAATTTTTTTATCAACTCGAGCAGGATGTAGCAATTAGCAAGTAATGAACAGGCACACGATCGATCGATGATCGATCGATCTCAGTGTATTTTCGCAAGGTACGTACAAAGGGGAAAACGGGTGAAATTAAGTAGTGTCACTGTCGCCGTCTCACGTACACGTGGGGAGCGAGTGTACTAAAATACTCGCTTGCTCCTAATTACCTTCGCTGTCCATGGAAAGCTCGAAAGAAATGTGACGCAAACGTATCACCGGCTGAACCTCAAGTTGCAATGAAATATATGGTTTTTTTTTCCGGTTATGATTTATAACTTATGGTTTTTTTCAAACAAATAAACAGAACAGTTTCTCTATCACCTTTTCAAAACAACTTACCGAGACATCGTTTTCGAAGCTATCGACGGTAGGTCGCTGATTTTACAAAATAATATGAGAAAAATAGTTAAAATCGTTAGAAGACAACTGAGATGTTGTTTATTGTTATGAAGTGGTTACAAAATGCCTTCAACAAGGCATGACACTAGCCCTAATTACACGGAATTGAATTTTGACGTAAACCAACAGTCTTTTTTACTGTGGACGCTTCGGTACTATTTTTTTTAGAAGTTTTGTAATTTACCTGCTTCACTAACTCAGTAAAAAAAGTTTGGGGTGTGTGTGGGTGTGTGTGTATAGACACACACACACTCTATCAGTTCTTTTTAGATATTGTTTTAGAATACGTATAATCAACCTTTAAAAAATTTAACTCTTAATATGGGCAAAAGTATTTGGATTTGTATCACAAGATTGGTCATCAAAAATACTTTTCATATCAATATATTTTTAATAAATTTTACTTTTTTATCACAAGATTGGTCATCAAAAATACTTTTCATATCAATATATTTTTAATAATTTTTACTTACATATAATTAAAAAAATAATAGTTAAATTTGTGTATTAGAGATTGTGTCAATATCTAAAATGGCAAGTGAAAAAGAACGGATGTAGTAGTAAAGATTGTCACTTTGTAGATATGTTTGTTGTTTCGCTTGCCATTAGCAACATTGCTGGGTGTGTGTGTTTAACTTAGCTAAAGAAATACAAAAGGACTGCTATCAAACATAAGTACAATTTTAGGGCATGAATTTAGGACAAGCATGATCGATCCATTTACATTCCAAACGGAAGGTGACAATTCAAAGCTAAGCTAATTAATATCTTAGTATCGTACATGCTAAGAGATAAAAAGTACACTGTAAAAGCGCTGGAAGTATTACCTATATCGTCGTGCCAAGATCAGCAGCGTGTCATTTGATTAGCTACACAATTCCTTGCGTCTGCTGCAACCTTAATTTTATTTTTTATCAACTCAAGCAGGATGTAGCAATTAGCAAATAATGAACAGGCACATGATCCATCGATCTTCAGTGTAGTCTGGCAAGGTACGTACAAAGGACAAAACGGGTGAAATGAAGTAGTGTCACTGTCGCTGTCTCACGTACAAGTGGGAAGCGAGTAGTACTAAAATACTCGCTTGCTCCTAATTATGTTCGCTGTCCATGCAAAGCTCGAAAGAAATGTGATGCAAACGTATCACCGGCTGAACCTCAATTTGCAATGACATGTGTGGTCCTTTTTTTTCTCTGTTGTCTTTCCAAAACGGCTTACTGAGACAATTTTTTTGAAATTATCGACGATCGAGTCACCGATTTTATAAAATAATATGAAAAAATAGCTAAAATCCTTGAGAGACAACAGAGATGCTCTTTGCTATGAACTTATTATAGAATGCCTTTAACAAAGCGTGACACTAGCCCTAATTATACTAAATTAAATGAGATATGAATTATCTTCATCGTCCAACATTAAATACCAACGAAGAGACATCAATTATCCGTCGAAGAAGACACCTTGTGGAACCAGCGCGTCTAGTAAGAGAGGCAAATATTGTCAAAGAGAACACTTGATCGTTAATTGTTACCAGTAGGAGATGAACGTAGGTAACAACCGCACGACAGTTATTGATAGATACTAAGGGCCGAAGCATCGTGCTGTTTGGAGTGGATACGGCACATGTTCCATCCATCACACGGAAGGAATATCTTGGAATTGAGTCTAGGGACCAGTTCATAGACTTTCCGAATAGTTACTCAGTCGGACAACACGCACAATGTTTCTCCAACCAGGATACTCAAGGAGCAATCTCTCGAGGTTCACAACCATAGGGTTCCTTAGGAATTTATTCAATTCTTGTCAGAAGTGGCTTATCAGTATTCAATACATTCATACAAATATACATGTTAAAATTAAAAACCATTAATGACAGCCGAAAAGGATCCACCCTGCACCTTCTACGAGTTAGGTGCAAAAAGTTCAAATTGCAATATCTTCGTGCTTACCATCTCACTTTACTTCTACTTTTAGATAAAGAAAGAGACTTAAACACAACTTGTTGTACTGCACAAACCATGGTCGATAGAGCTAGCCATGGGTTTGGCCGTATTTTTAAATACGGATATAAATATTCTCGAATACGAATATAGATATTTTTGAATATGGATTTTTTCGGATACGAATATCGGATAAAACGGATTCCTAGTGGTTTTGCCGATTTTTCACCGGTTACCGGTTTTAAACTGTCTAAATTGAAATTTTGAATCACAAAAATCGTACGGATTTTTCATAGGTTCTAGAAACGGATCGAATATGAACACGGATACGAATATTCTTGAATACGAATATTCGCAAATACGGATACAAATATTCTCGAATATGAATATTTTCGAATACGAATTTTACTTACCACATTCGCGTAGATACGAATATTCTTGAATACGAATATTCGCAAATACGGATACAAATATTCTCGAATATGAATATTTTCGAATATGAATTTTACTTACCATATTCTGTTTTCTCGGATACGAATATGGTATAAAACGAACTATTCGTCACCATTTCCACCCCCGAGCAATCGGTAGCACTACTAGCGTCCCACGTGGCCGACACACAAATAATTCAATTCCAGACGGCGCCGTCGATCGCCAGTGCCTCCACACCCAGACCCGCGTCAGCCGCGCACCATAAAACCCGACGACCCAGCTCAGCTGCTGCACCCCACTCACAAGCACCCCGATGCCCTCCTCCTCGCCTCCGTCGCCGCCGGCGCCGGCTACCTCCGTCGCCGCCACACCTCGCCGGCGCCGGCGCCTCCGCCCGCCCAACTCCACCAACTCTTCCACGTCGTCCCCCTTCTCCTTCCCGCCGTCGCCGTCCCCCATCCACCGGTTCCTCGCCTCCCCGCTCCGGGCCTCCTCCGTGCCCTTCTCGTGGGAGCACCGCCCGGGCATCCCCAAGACCCCCGCGAGGACGCGCTCCTCCAAGGACGGCAAGCCGCTCCCACTCCCGCCGTCGCTCCTCTCCAGGGCCGCCAACCCCTACGCCTCCTCCGTCGTCCCCGCCGAGTACGCCGCAATGCCGCCGCCGGAGCACCGCGGGCGCCAGCTGGGGAGGGTACGGGTCCACCGCCGGAGCCGTCCGCGGCCGCGGGTGGCCGACGCCCTCGCCGAGTGGCTCTCCGTGCTGAGCCTCTACCGCTCCTGCAAGCGAGCGGCCGCGTGCTTCGCCTCCAAGCTCAAGTCAGCGGCGGCGTGAGACAAGTGCCAATTGCGCGCGCTCTCGTGCCATCTCTGCGTGAGTGCGTGTTAACTTGCGTGCGTGTTCATAGCAATATTACATTTGGTGTAAATTAATTACTAAGAAGATTTCGTAGTATTATATGGAGTATTCCACTTTCGTATACGCATGTGCTTGATTGTTGTTGTCCTCCCAATAATTCGGCTACCATTAGTTCCAGTCAAATGTTGCTGCTACTACTGCGCTTCATGGCATTTCTAATAATATCATTTAAACTGTTTCTTAGCTATGCCATGCCAGAAAATTCTTCCGTAGAGAAGAAAGAAGGTGAAGAAAAGAGAATGCACTATCTCTTGTAAAAGATAATCTAAACACACAAACCAACGCAAATAATAATGAAGTGTAAAAGGAAATATGATGAAAATAATATAAAATAGTTAGATAAATTAATTTTAGAGATGAGCTATTGAAAATGTTATCTCTAGTGCTACCTTTAGATAAGGTGGAAGTCTGATCGGTTGGGCTTAAAAGCTCATGGCTTATGGCTGAAAACACTGTAACTGGCTGAAAAAAAGCACGGTAGCTGACAGAGGCTTATTTAGCATAATTAAATTTAAAAAAAATTAAAAATATAAAAAATATGTTAGCCCATTACGTATAATACAAACAAATACGGGGAAAAAATAACCGGCAAAAAAGCTCAATAAAAAGTCAAAAGTTCAGAAAAAGATGAAATTTATGAATAGTGAAAAATAAGCTGGAAGCCAGAAGTTTAAGTCCAACCGATCGGGGCCTAAGGGATAACGTTAAGAAACATTAGTAAGCATACATTAATTGTGTTGGGTTTAGGTTTAAATTGTAAAAGAACTTGCAAATCGTACTACCTGCATCATGCATGCTGATCAAATGTGTAACAGAAAATCAAGTATAGTGTATGTTTAGTATACATACTTACATCATGCATGCTTTGTCACCTGTCATTCAAGTACGTATAATACAGTACTATCTATGGGGAGGCATCACACGATAAAGTGACATAAATTAATTAAAGGACATACATATCTTTGTTTCAACTCACTGCGAGCTGTGCCAGGCATGCATCCACCAAATCATTCTCTACTTGAGAATTGAGATGGGTATATATGGCATGCTACATATATATACTCCATATATCTAGCCAGTCTTAGCTGTTGATATATGTCACATTGAGACCTCGCGATTACTCTCCAGCTCAAGCTCATGCATGGTTTAATTTCTGGGCTCATTTCTCATCGTTTTTACCCCTTCATTGTTTGACAATAAGGTAATTATGGTTACATAGCTTAGGGCACTCCTAGTGCAGACACTGCTATATAGTGTGTTATAGTTTGCCACATTACATAAATAGAAGACTAGAAAAGTCTTTCCAATGCATAATGTCTAGCAATCACTCCACTCAATTAATTTCTTGTCTCTGATCTCACCTTCTCTTTTTTCTACCAATTCCCATCCTCTGGTTTTCTTGGCCCTTTCAAATAAGTAATATCTTATATGAGACACTACTATTATCTCTTTCTTTTTTAATTACCCTTCCACATCAGCTTGTTACTTACTTGGCATGTTATGAACACTGCTGTACATCACCCTATTGGAAGTGTCCTTCGAGGCAGCAGCAAGGTAATTATGGTCACATAGCTTAGCGGCAGCACAAGGTAACGACACTTTAAATAGTGCACATCGGCTCTCAAAACTCAAAAGTCAAACTCATGGTGCTCCAGCTGGTTTATGGCTTAAGTTTTTGGTTGTGACTTTTAACTTATAACTGAAATTACACTGTAGTGACTGTTAGCTTCTTTTGAAAAAATGAAGAAAAAAATAAAAAAAGTGAGAAAACCGTTGTATCGACACGGTAATGCAAAAGAATAGGGGAAAAACAAAAAAAACTAAAATAAGCTGAAATTAGAAGCTGACGTATTTAAGCCAGAAACTAAAATCGTTTGGAGTGGGGCCAGTACGTCCCCGGCTGATTAAAATTGAAATTTCCTTGCCTTTCCGTTGCACGAGGCACATGTGGCAAGCATGACCTTTCCGTTATACATATAGGGCCTATTTTTTGGCTGCGGTTGATTAGTCTAATAAATAGTGATTGCTGAGAGAAGCCAAAAGCCGTATATTTGTTTTGTCTCCGGCATTGGCTAGCTAAAATTTCCTGTAAAAAGCACTAGAAATACATACATACATACATACATACATACATACATACATCACGTTGAATCATGCCTGGCCGGCGCCGGTGCATTATTTTTCTTCCACTTTATATTCATTAATCAGCCAAAAATAAAGAGAAACTGCACTAACAGACGTGCGTAATAGTACATAAGCTAGCGATGCGGGGATGGATGTAGGGGTTATATGCAGCTAATTCTTTATCTTATCCGACTTTTTCAAAATTAACATAGTTCAATTTAATATTATTTATTTTTAGTTTGAAAATATTTTTAAAATCGATCTAGTGAGCCAAGCAAGAGCGAAATCAAATTTCATTCAAAATTAATTCATTTCAATATTTAATCAATTAACGAGTGTGGTTAAAATAATTTTAAATTGATCCAAAGAATCCCACTAATAAGATCTTTTCCCACCTAGATGGATCCGGCGGTATCGAGGTTTGGTGACGAGAGAACACCACCGTTGCATTGCATTACATCCGGGTCAGCGTGCTACAGAACCGTGCCCATCGCACACGTCCATGTCAGTGAGATCACGACGAGATTATTATTGTTGTTGTCGTGCACACTGTCATCTCACGTCCATGTCAGTGAGATCACGACGAGATTATTATTGTCGTTGTCTTGCGCACTGTCATCTCACTCCGATTTGCCTCGCTATTTCAGGCATGTTTTTTTTTACAGTTTATAATTTTTAGCTATAGTTTATACTTTTTAGATTGTTCGTGAAAGAGAGTACAAAGAGTTCGAAGTAACAAAAACTCGTATATGGTTTTGACTGATATAAATAAAGTTACTATAGTGTGTACTACAATTAATTAATTTGTAGACTTCTTTTTTAAAAGACACTTCATTTAAAAACTAATTACTATAAAAAATTAAAAAATAGTTTATAGAAACTGAAAAGAACAGATCCGATTCTTCTCCCCTCGTTGTAGCACCCGGAGGGGAATTTAATTAAATCCTTGGGGTGTCGTCGTTTGCCAATAGTGGATGGAACTTCACACCAACTAGTTACGACCTGCTGATAGTTCATTAATTAGTACAGCACAATCTTTTTCACGCCGGCGATTGGTTAGCTCTGTCGGTGTGGTACACGGTTTTCTGGCTAAACTGCTGAGCGGGCTAAAGTTTGAATGCTTGATTTGCAGTGGGTCTTTCGTATGTATTTTTCAGGATCGATCGTACTAAATCTTAAGATAGCTTTATTCCTCTCGATACTAAATCTTAAGATGGCTTTATTAAATATTACTCCCTTCGTTTTGCAATATAAATTCTTATTTTGGAAAGCGTCGTCTCATAAAACAATCTATTGCAAAAATCAAAAGTATAATTATTACAATATTTCTACCATATATCTCTATTTTAAAGTTAAAAAATAAGTAAATAGTTATAGTATGTCATTTAATAAGGACATGCATGGTTCAATATTATTAATTTTGTTCTTAAATTTAATGATTTCTTGGTTTGTACATATGATGGGTTTTAGACTTATATTAGAGCAACTCCAGCAGTAGCCCTCAAAACAGGGCCCCTATTTTTTATTTGAGGGCTCTGTTTTTTGGGCTACACTCCAGCAGGAGCCCTCAAAACAGGACCCTCAAATTCATTCTTAGAGGGGATGACACATAGGACCCACCCTCATCATCATCCTACTTTTGAGGGCCGAGGGGCAAAAAACTCACTCCAGCAGGGCCCCTACTTGAGCCCTCAAAAGTAGGGGCTCCCTCCAGACCCCCAGGAATAAGGGCTCGAGGAGGAGATTTGAGGGCCCTCTACTTTTGAGGGCTCAAGTAGGGGGCCCTGCTAGAGTGAGTTTTTTTGCCCCTCGGCCCTCAAAAGTAGGATGAGGGCTCAAGTAGGGGCCCTGCTGGAGTTGCTCTTAAGATTGGGGAATTAACCAACTCGTCTTTTTTCTCTTAATAAAGATACTATTAATGGGCAGCCCTTCCAGCTCCTAACCTAATTCCATGATTTCGGTAATTAAGTCTCTAACTAAAACGCATGTATTCCTCGTGATGGCGCGTTCTAATTGTCGTTTGTTGATTATCTAACAGACTATATCTAGTGGTACCTTCATTTAACAAAAGAGTACACACTACTTTGCATTCCCGCACAAAAGGTGAGTGAAAGAATCATCCTATAGCTAGCTACTAACAAGAGAGTACATACTACTGTGCATTCCTTGCCGAAAAGAATGGAGCGTTTCCTCGCTAGGTTTGGTATGGCAATGGTATATGTATGCGCATGGGACACGGATATGTGCAAGCGGTGACCTGCACCGTAAGCCGAGGGGACGTATCACAAGCTAAACTTGATCCAGCTGAAAAGCAAGAGCTAGCTGCAAGGCCAAGAGTAAGAGTACACTGAGTACTTCCTTGGTTCCTCTACACTACAGTTCCAACTTCTCACGGCCAGCCTCCTCACCCTCTCCTTCGGCATTGACCTTTAGTTTCTTTTCTTTGCCCAAATTAGATTGAACATAGAAACACAACCCACGGTGGTAACAGCACTCGGGGCTGTATCATTCTCCTCTCTTCAAGCGTTTCAGAGTATTTTTAGAAGCTTTCCTTTTCTTGGTTGTTAAAATATTTTCATCAACATGAATAGCTCTTTCAATCATCAGTTTGAACACATGCTTTCTTCCCTCATGTACAATGTGTATATGTTGGATCGACCCTAATGTGTAGCGTTGTGATCATATTGCCATAGTCTTTCCAAGCTCATATGTATTGGGGAAAATTTGTTCAGTAGCACTGAAAGCTCACCTCTTTCGGAAAATACCACTAAAAAAACGGGGTACCGGATATTACCACCAAAAAATGCATTTTTCTTCGGGATTTACCATTCTGGACAAAAATACCCCTCTCCCTCCCCCTCCCTCACCTTCTCTCCTTTGCGCCGCCCCTTCCGCCTGCGTCTTCCCCCACTGCCGGCCTCCCCGCCTCCTCCTCCGCCCGCCGCTTGCCTCCCCGCCTCCTCCGCCCGCCGCTCGCCTCCTCCCTCTCCTCGCGCAGCAAAACCGCCGCCGCCAGCGCCACCTCTTCGGCCGGACGCGGGGGAGCGGGGAAAGGAGGAGGAGGAGGCGCAGGGAGGTGGGGGCGAGGAGGAGGCCAACGGCGGCGGGGAGGGGGCGCGCGGAGAGGGAGGAGGCGAGCGGCGGGCGGAGGAGGTGGCGGGAGGCGCGGTCGGAGGTGGGGCGAGAGGCCAACGCCGGCGGGAGGCGGCGCGCGAAGAGGGAGGAGGCGAGCGGCGGGCGGAGGAGGAGGCGGGGAGGCGAGCGGCGGGCGGAGGAGGAGGCGGGGAGGCCGGCGGTGGGGGAAGACGCAGGCGGAAGGGGCGGCGCAGAGGAGAGAAGGTGAGGGAGGGGAGGGAGAGGGGTATTTTTGTCCAGAATGGTAAATCCCGAAGAAAAATGTATTTTTTGGTGGTAATATCCGGTACCCCGTTTTTTTAGTGGTATTTTCCGAAAGAGGTGAACTTTCAGTGCTACTGAGCAAATTTTCCCTTATTGGAACTACGTTACAATCCACCTTATCAACATAGTTACCAACAACAAATGGAACACACACCTTGTGAGTAATCTTTAGTCTTCTGGAGCTATGTAGCTACTCCACATGGTGTGGTTGTAACTCGCACCACTATGATCAACTTGCATACTTTATCTTTGATTTTGCTCTCCGTTTGGAAAAAAACTCTACCACTATCTTTTAACTTCAATTTTAGCATCTTTCACCTTCTTGATGAGTATGTTTTATTGTTCTAGCATTGACATATCATCCATTGATGGACCTGTTTCAAAGGTGCATAGCGAACAATAGTGATAAGCATACTCTGTTGATTTGAACAATCACGCATCATACGACATCTTCCCATGCACTTAAGTACTCAATTTCTCTAGCACAAGCATTAGAAGGCAAATTAGAATCAGCTTTAGTTGCTTCTTTACCACCATTACTTGCCTCCTTTGAAAGAATCCCCTTTTAACAATTTGATGTTACCACTTTAGAGTGTGAACTAACATCATCGTCTTGCTATAATGGACATCTCCATGAGCTTATTTGAGCGTTGGCACGCCCACACTTGGCTTATTTGCATTTCAATTATTATTCGGTACGTTTGGTTTGATGCACCAAAGTCTTAGATGTTTTAGTAATGGATCATCTCTACCCTATCTTGCACATTCTCATTCAATTTATTAAAGAAGTGTGCCATAGTAGCCTCATCATGATCCTTCGTCCCTGTACAAATCATCAACATATCTATCTCTTTATAGTATTCATTAATAATAGAAGTACCTTGACATAATTGTTGTAATCGATTGTACAAGGGTCTAGTGTAGTGTGCTGGAAAAAATTTCACCTCAAGATATTCTTTAATTGCACCCAAATATCTAGATGAGCTCCTACATGACATAATTGGTTCCACCAAACAAAAACGTATCTAGTGAACTCAATTGTTGCCAAACGAATCTTCTTGTCCTTGGTGTAGTGATGGCTGTCAAAATTTTGTTCAACGCACATCTCCTACTCTAATACTCCTCCGGTTCAGCTTTTTCATTGAATGACAGGATAGAAATTTTTACCCATCCTATGCCATCATCTATGGTAACACGTTAAGTAAAATCAACACCATCACGCATACCTCCACCACAGGCAACACCTCTGTCATGCACGCCTCTACTACGGTAGTCTTGAGCTCAGTGCGGTTCTGGAGCACAGCCTGTTGTACCATCAAAGTCCTCCTTTTGTTCGTCGTCTTCGTAGGGTGCACGTCGTTTCAGGATATTGAGGAACCTATTCACCATGCTGAAGTTATGGTGTCCGGTTACGTACAATCTCCGTCAATGCATCAATTCATGTCCCCAAATCATTAACCTTACAATCAAGCTTCCGGTGACAATCCAAGTAGTTCAAGAAGTAGTCACATGCAGCAAAGATGTCACATATTGGGGTGCATCCTCGATTTGGCTCGGAATGAGTATCAACCGCCTCACCATCTTTGGTCATCACGGAACCTGCCATCAAGAAAAGAATCAGTAACCACGTACCATTATCAACCACACTCTGATACCAAGATGGTAAGGATGCAACTAGTGAACTAGCTGGATCATGTTGTTTTGGCCCAATTTTTCACGGTACGACAAGAACATCAGTAGAAGAAAGCCTTTCCCTTAGCGTAAACAAACAGCACTTCTCCTTGATATGGCACACAACTAGAGCGACAACCTAGAAGAATTATGGAACTAGTAATTCCTCACTAACTCCAATTGTGGCAGTAGTGTTGATTCGATGGCACCTCTATGTGCCTGTCCATGTGACAGTGGCAAGCCAATTCAATCGACCATGCATATAGCAGCAGTTCGCCTGGGCCTATTCTTCACACCAAACAACAACAGCAGTTCACCAACAGTGGCTCCACGTGAATAGCGGCAAAGAACAGCAGTTCTCCTGGGCCTGTCCATCATGTCAAACAACAGCATCAATTCACCAACAACAGTAAGAGATAGGTAGCTATCTCCTGCCCAAACACACCACAACGCAAGAACCAAAGAATGGATCACAGGATTAGCACCAAAGTTTTAGCACAATGCAAAAACCCTTAGCATAGATGAATTTTTAGGAAAAGAAATCACAAGAATACCAGAACAATGTTGCCATCAAACATGATGATTTTTTTTTGGTTTTTCAACACTTGATAAAACTTCACCTCCCCTTACAATGGCCATCGGCCTTGGCTTTTTATTTAGCCACACACACATGCACCTTGACTTCAAAACTGACCCACACACGTATTAAGTTTCCTAACAGAACACACGCATGTCACACTCAGACTAGAATCCAACATGGACATGTTGCAAGAGAATACATCTTTTTCTTTTTTATTCGATTACAGCCAAGGAAATAAAATGACATGGGAATTAATATCTAACTCCCTTTGATTCGACTGCAGCCAAGGAAACAAAACGACATGGGAATTAATCTCTAACTTGGCTTCAACAGATAGGCTAAGCTACTCAATTATTGATTCATACAGGAATTGATCCAATCCAAATAGAAAGAAATCTCATGCATGCGTGATTCTTTCCTGACTCGGATTCTTCATGCACAGCACCGATATCTTCAGGCTTAGATCGTGTTTGGCTTGTAAAGTCTTTTGGCCTTTTTGCACATGCACGGCGCCAATCTAGACTCCGAACAATGTATAGCTCTAGCATACGCTCCACGCACTTTCGGCCAGACTACACATGCGCTTACTTGGCCAGCCCACACAACACACGCCAAAACACCATCTATACCACAGTTCCAACTTCTCTTCTCATGGCTAGCCTCCCCCATCATCCTATTCAGCCTCGACCTTTGGTTTCTTTTCTTTGCCTAAAACATATTGAATATTAGAAACACAAGCCACGGTAGTAAACGACCCTTGGGGTCGTATTAGATTTTCCTGATTCAGTTGGTTTTGTTATGATTTTTTTGGTGTTCTAGTTTACTGTGATATGTGAAAATACATCTAAAGTCATTTTGGCCAGAAATCACTCACGAGCAAATCATATTCACTATTTTTGGTTTTTACCCAGTTTTAATACAACCTTCTTTCGAACGAGAAAATGTCAAAACTTTGGCAACGATTTTCTTGAGTGTTGATTAAAATAGTTTCTTGACATCCTAGAGAATGTGTATAATAAATTTAAGTGATTTGGAGTTTTGATTTGAGGGTTTGCTCAATTTATGATGTTAGCTTGGTTTTAGTGCACCAGAACTTCACGAACCAAAGACACCAATCCTCTTAAGTTCTTCCAAGTTTCTTTGGTTGGGGTAGATTTTTAAGAGTATGATCTTACCTTGGTTCAAGTTCCAAGTCTTTTAGATTTACAGATTAAAAGTTATATAAATTTTTATATTTAAAATAGTACTATTTTTGCTGTTAACGGGGCTAAAATTACTATAGTACAACGATTTTTGGAATTTTAGATTATTAATTTTCATAGCTTCTCGTATCTATTAGAGTGAAGAATAAAGAAATATTTAGAGAAAAATTTAAAGACACCATTCACCTCTCTATTGCTGTATCTGTCCTACAACATCCTAGCTGAATTTTGTGCACTTCTGTTGGCAAGTAACCTTCGCCGCAAACTTGTAGTACCGACAGAGTAACTATTAGATATATCAAAGTGACAAAAACAAGAAAGAAATGGAGAAAGTATGTTCACTTCATGCCTCTTTTATTAAGGACATACTTGGAATATAGGAATTTTAAAAGGATTCTACGGTAATTTTACGGAGCGTGAATTCTGTAGAATTCCTGTAGGATTCCCTTGTTCTAGAGGGGCATCCGTACGCGGGATTGAGCTTAGCACTTTCTTTGAATCGTTGAATCCAAAACGGGCGGCCTTGATAAAACTCGACGCGGCGGATTTGCTTGCACTGCACATTAGTAGCACCCGAGAGAAAGTACTGCCAGTCCACTAGATGGTTCCGTCGGCCATTGCGGTTTTCTCACGGTGTCGAACTGTCTTCCGCTGGAGCGGCACATCATTGCTCACCTGCTTTGCTTCCGGTTTCTGAAGCAAGCATGTGACGCAGAGACGACACATCACCAATTCACCATCACCATTCACCGGCTGGTGGTGGTGAATTATTGCGTTCCATGCTTGGCCCTTCACTCGATCAGGTCCAAACTTGCTGATGATGCAGAGTCTTCTTCCTTTCCGGCTGCAGCCTGCAGCTTAGCTGTAGCATCTGGAGTGGACTCCAGTTCAGGGTTCCTTCAATCTTTTTTCTTGTGTGGAACTGGTGATTCCATGTTCTCTCTGACTGTGTTGCTTCTTGAATCTTGCCTCATGATCCAGGGACCATGTACAGGCGGCAAGGCATGATACACAGGTAAGCCTAGCAAATCTTGGAGGGGTCCCAAACAATCTCGAGAACTGCAATAAGTGAAGATCACCTTATTACTACAGCTAGCACTTGATAAGCGTATGTATTCACAGTTACACACATGAGAGATGTACAGGACCGGCACAGCGCAGATGCAAAAACTGACCATCCAGGAGACAAATCAGAAAGGAGAGCTTCACTATACATGTGCCCGTAGTATTTCATCAGGCATTATGTACAGCTATTCATGACTCACCATGGTCTCATGGTTTCTGATTCTGTAATTTGGCCTTTCTTTCTTTCTTCTATAATGTACAAAGGCAATACAATCACACTGCAAGTACTGTTGCAATTTTTACGACTGTTCCAGGACCTTTATGACCGCTTACGAGAGGCCACGACCACCTCCCGCGGCATTTCGACCGCGTTGCATCCCCTCCGATCTCTCCCCAATCGCTCCGACTTCGTAGTCAAAAACATATGTTGAAGTTTCGATCACCTTCTCTGCCGCTGTGCTAGGCTTCCTTCGATCACGCTTGAATTACCGTAGTCACAGCTTCCTACGACCACGTAGTGATTCTACCGATCACTGTTCACCGTGGTCGAAACTCTCTTTCGACCACGTTCACTTCCTCACACCGTGGTCGGAGTCTCTTCCAACTACGTTCAAAGCTTCACAGCGTGGTCGAAGCCCCTTCCGAGTCCTCATAACGTGGTCGAAGTCTCTTCCGACCATGTTCAACTTCACAACGTGGTCGAAGCCTTTCGACCATGTTCAACTTCACAACGTGGTCGAAGCCTTCCGACCACGTTCAAACTTCCTTTGCCGTGGTCGAACACCTTCCAACCACGTCTAAACTTTCTTTGCCATGGTCGAACGCCTTCGCGGACACTTTGTAGTGGTCGAAAATTGATTTCAACCACGCCTGCGAGATCACACAATGAAGTCGATATTCTAGGTTTTTCTTTTCTCTTCTTTTCTTCTCGCTGCAAACTGATTAAATGACTCCTCCCCTTTTATACCCGGCTCTACGACTTTTGCTCGGGTTTTGACTATGGATACAACTCGATTCCGACTCCGACTCCAGTTCGACTTCGACTACGACTTTCGACTACAGTTACAATTCAACTTTGATCACAACCAAAACTTGTATATAACTTCTAAACAAGATTATTTCCAATATTCTCTCTCTAATCTTGTTTAGTAACTTCAATCATGCCAATTTTCATCCTCGTCTCTGAGAATTTTTTCGACCAAGAGGCTTTATCAGGATGTCAGCTTTCTATTCTTCTGTATTGGCGTATTCGATAGCGATTCTTCCTTCTTCAACATAGTCTCTGATAAAATGATACCTGATGTCTATATGTTTGCTTCTATCATGAAAAACCGGATTCTTGCTCAGCAAAATAGCGGATTTGCTATCCACCTTGAGTACAACTTTCATAGCTTCTTCTTCTGACAATTCGCTTAACACATGAGCAAGCCAGACTCCCTGCCAAGATGCAGCGCTTGCTGCTATGTACTCTGCTTCACAAGATGACAAAGGCACCACTCTTTGCTTCTGAGATTGCCAACTAACCAGACTTTCTCCCAGCACAAACATCACCCCTGTTGTGATTTTTTGATCATCAACGTCTCCCGTCATATCACTGTCACTGTAGCCGGTCAGCTGCAACTTCTTTTCGCCTCCTTTCCTGTACTGGATGCCAAAACATAGAGTACCTTCCACATATCTTAGAATGTGTTTAACAGCAATCATATGCTCCTGAGTCGGCTTCTCCATGAATTGACTCACATACCCGACTGCAAAAGCAATGTCTGGATGAGTATGGACTAGATATCGTAGGCTTCCGACTATACTTTTGTACTATGTGGCATCAACCGGAGATCCTGGGCTTGACTTGCTTAGCTTCGAATGGTTTTCTATTGGAACTTGACATGGGTTGCAGTCTCCCATGCCACACTTCTCCAGTATCTTCTGAGTATAAGCGGACTGACAAAGTGTGATGCCGTCCTCAGTCTGTTTTACCTCAATGCCGAGATAGTAACTTAGGAGCCCTAAGACTGTCATTTTAAATAGCTTCATCATCTCTTCTTTAAACTTTATAATCTCCCTTGGATTCGTTCCAGTGATTATCAGATCATCCACATAGACACCCACAATCAGCCTTGTCTTCACATCCCCTCTTGTGTTCACGGCATGTTCAGACTTACTCCGCTTGAAACCGAGTGATGTGAGACTTTTGTCAAGCTTCATATTCCAAGCCCGTGGAGCTTGTTTGAGCCCGTACAGGGCTTTGTTTAGCTTCAATACCTACTCAGCTTGTGTTTTGGATTGGAAGCCTGGTGGTTGAGCTACATATACTTCCTCCTCAATGTATCCATTCAAGAAAGCCATTTCACATCTATGTGGTGTATCTCCCATCCACCATAGGCTGCCAAAGTGATAAGAACACAAATTGTCTCCATACGAGCTACCGGCGCAAATACTTCTTCATAGTCCACTCCATGTTTCTGAACATAGCCTTTAGCTACAAGTCATGCTTTGTGCTTTACCACCTCTCCCTGAGAATTTCTTTTTACTTTGTAAGCCCACTTCAAGCCAATGGCTCGATGACCTTTAGGTAAGTCAGTGAGTTTCCATGTGTCATTGTCTTCAATTGACTTCAATTCTTCTTGCATAGCAACCCTCCAATGTTCATCATCCTTAGCTTCTTCATAGTTCTCAGGTTCTTTGGCTGAGGTGTATGGCAACATCTCCTCAGACTGCACTGGCTTTGTGTGTGCATAAATCTCGCTAATGCTCCTCATCTTTGGTATTCTACCATTTGAATCTTCCTCATCAGAGACTTCTGTTTCAGGTGAAGTCTCATAAGTCTTGACATCTGTACCCCTTGTTGCTTGGCTTAGAACCGAGATAAATCATCTTACTCCGATCATCCAACTTCTTCAGATAATTGGTTGGCTTCACATGTGCTAAGCAGCCGAACACTCTCAGATGCATGACATTCGGCTTTCTTCCTGACCACAACTCAAATGGAGTAACTCCATCGAGTGATCTTGTGGTGGCACGGTTGAGAAGATAGACCAAATGCCTCACTGCTTTTGCCCAAAACCTCCCGAGCAAAAATCTGCTCTTCAGTAAACTCCATGCTATGGCCATCACGGTTCTATTCCTTCTTTCTACGACTCCGTTTTGTTGAGGTGAGTACGGAGCTGTAAAATACCTTGTTATGCCTTTCTCTTCACAGATAGAGTCGAATTCTTTTGATAGAAATTCTCCTCCTCGATCTGATCTGACAGCTTTAATTTTGTGATTGACTTCCTTTTTGGCAAGGGCTATGAACTTCTAAAAGCTGGACTTAGCTTCATCTTTGTCTTTTTGCATGTACACCCACATAGCCTTGGAGTAGTCATCAATGATCAGCATGAAGTACTGATTTCCAGCATCTGTTTGCGGTGTGATCTGTCCACACAGATCAACATGCACTAGCTCCAATGGGTGAGATGCTCTGAACTGTGCCTGGGATGGAAAAGAGGTGCGAGCTTGTTTTGCCACTAGACAACCTTCGCAGATCTGTTCCGGGTGATCGATCTTTGGTAGGCCAACCACCATCTCCTTCTCTGCTATGGCTTTGAGGCTTTGGAAGTTCATGTGACCGAATCTTTCATGCCACAACCAAGCTGAATCATCTGTTGAAATCTTCAGGCACTTTGGTTTGCATGTCTCAATTGGAATTTTGTACAGACGGTTCACTGTCCTTTGTACCTTCATTAGCAGTTGTTCATTGCTGTTGAACACCTTCAGGTAGTCGTTTTTCAGCTCAATTCGACGCCATTCTTCAGTTAGCTGTCCCAGGCTTATAATGTTGCTACGCAGGCTCGGTATATAGTACACGTCTGACAGCCGTCTCTGGCCTCCATCCTTGCACTTCATGAGAATTGAGCCTTTTCCTTTAATCTGAATAGTTGAGCCATCTTTGAATTGCACCTTACCAAGTACTTTCTCATCTAATTTATGAAACATCGAGTATGTGCCTGTCATATGGTTGCTAGCTCACTACAAGGAATCAGGTGTTTCGCAACGACGCAAAAACGTTGCAATAGGCCCAGTTTGGTTGCAATAGGTACCAATGCCAACCAAATCACTTTCGTTGCCAAGCGTTGCTAGTGCTAGCGTGTTCTAAAGTTTGCGCATCGGTTTTGTGTTTCGTTGCAATAGATATGCTTATTGCCACGAAGTGGAGCATGGCGATACATAGGAGATGCAATGAAGTTATTTGTGGCAACAGAGGCTTTTGCCACGACTGTCATGGTGGCGATAACCTCTAGTGCCACGAGAACCTATTGCATTGCGATTGCAAATATCGCCACGAGTGACGTCGTGGCAATAGTGTTTGGCGCCACGAACATGCTCCGTTGCAATAAACGTTATTGCCACGACAAAACTGTCGTTGCAATAGAACCTTTTGCCACGTGCATCATTTTGTTGCAAGTGTTTTTTACGCCACGTGACACATTTCGTTGCAATGGAAATTATTACGACGATTATAATTTGGATGCAATAGGTTTTATTGCAACAAGAAATGTTTGGTGGCCAGAGATGTTAATGCAACGAAATGAGTTAGGTTGTAAATAAGACTTATACCATCAATGAATGTACGTGGCAATAAGAGCTGCATTGCAACGAAGGAGCAATGTGGCAATAAGCAATGTATCGCAACGAAATAATAATTCAGGGTAGCATATTGCATTTTATATATATTCAATGAACCGCTGTTGCAATACAGTAGTAGCAACATATAAAATGCAGCATGACATATGAAATCCAAACATCTTTATTTTCATCCACCATATTATGAAACTAAAAGGAGTATCATGTCCAGTGAAGCAAATAATACAAGATTATAATGTCAATCTCCAAAATGAGACTAAAAGATCCTAAATAATCTTGCGATAAGAAAAGAAATCTCCAAGGTCGATCTTTGTTCATATGCGAGTTGCTCGAGAATTCTTGAACCTTAGCGCCCGCTCAATTACTTTCTGTGCAACACAAGCACAAAATTGGCACATTAATAAAATAGGCAAACTCATCCATGCAAGAAACCTATACAACTTGGGCTACAACATGGTTCTAAGCGAAAATACAAAAATTTGGTTAGCGACAATGATGGTGCCTGTAACTAATGATTCAATTTTTGATAATAGGTGTGAATTTAGATGGCTCCTTAAACTGCAAGAATTCAGGCTTAGAAGAATGCCTAGTAAACATGCAATCTTCCATTTCTTGTTTCTCGAAAAAACATGATGTATCTATTAGTAAGTGGTTTAGTTACCTATTGAATATTGTTTATCAAAATGGATCATCACACTTTGCATGACACATGGTTTATCTATTAATAAGCTGATTTAGTTAGTGGTAAGTGATTACTGAGTTTTACTAGTAACTTGTAAGTGTTTACAGAAATTTGGGCTTACTAAACTGGTTTATCAAAATGGATCATCACACTACAGACACATGTTGTCTCGAAAAACATATTTGTTATTTCCATTTGTAAAGATTCATAAATTCATGAGAAGGGAAAAATAATATGTTCTTCTACATCGGTTGTTACCACAGCATTCTACATTTTCATTAAGACAATTGCAGTATATTTGCATGTACCGACGATTAAGGATGAAGTACAAGAAACAAGATTGTACAGGGTTTTCATTACCGGATTTTTAGCTTAGTATCTACTGAAACAAGAATCAATATCTACAGGAATTGATCAATTGATCATAAACAATGATTATCAAGTCCTATGCAACCATATGATTTTTACATGATTTTATGGAGCCTTAAAACATTGGGGAAGCTGAGAAAATATAGGATTGCACAATCTGAAAATTACTTGGCAAAAATCATGCGACATTTGCATTTCTTACCTTGTTCTTTTTCGTACACGGGTTTTAGCGATGATTCTGCAGCTGTTGTAATGAAATAATAGTTGGTGCCGCATTGGCATTGTTGTTATTGAATAGACTTTTGTTAATGATAGAAGCTCTATTGGTGTGAGGAGGTGGTCTAGCTTCTTTTGTGTGGTCAGAACACTTTCCGGCTGAGTCTGAAAATATTTAGATGTCGGATCAATATTACGTTACATTAATGCAAGGTAGAAATCCAGGATGGTTGGATCCATTGTTCAATTAACTTACCTGTTGTAATATATCTTCTCCATGTACTGGAGTTTGGACATTGTTCTTATCACTTATCCTCGCTGCAACCTCTGTTGTACCTAAGGTTTGAATCGGTTCACCTGCGGTTGGTAGATGCTAAAAGAAAAAGATAAATGGAATGTCACTTAGATGTTCTATGCACGAATAGAAGTATAAAATGCTGTCCAAAAGGAGAACATGAGCAGCAACCACAATTGTGGAGGGCAAGGAGAAAGAGAAACATATACATTCTAAACTTGTAAAGTTCAATAGCTGAAAATGTACAACCCGACACAAGGTATACTAGTTAATAGTTATTACTGATATGTATTCCTAAGTGGAACAAAGCAAATCCTAGTATACTAGATATTACTTCATTCTTGGTCAAGTAGATAAAATTGCATTGCATTTAGTTCTAAGGAAAAAAGACGAGGGCATATGTCTACTCTGGCCTGTGCTATAGTAATAAAGGTACTAATCTGAAATCAATATCCGTGGCAACATGGTCAACTATCGTAACCAAAAATGAAAATGGTGGCAATAGCCCCTACCTATTGCAACCAATTTCGTGTCGTTGCAAAGTTGATCGTGGCATTAGGGTCAAAACCTTGTAGTGGCTCCATTGTCGAGATACCAATCTGCTGACTGACCCTGTGTCTCCTCTATCTTCTCCATCAGACTTGGGAATACTCTCCCTTCATTCAGCAGTATCATTGTCGGCACAACTTCGGTACAGTGGGATAGTAGCAAAGTGGGTTCTCCATGTTCAGAGGTTTGAGCAAGATTCGCTTCTTCAACTTTCTTCTTGCTCCTGCAGTTTGCCACATAGTGTCCAAACTTCTTGCAATTATGGCACTGGATATGGCTTTGACATTCGGCAGCGTAATGGCCGAATTTTTCACACTCGAAGCATTGGATGTGTGACTTGTCTTGCTGGTTGTCACTGCCTCCTTGACCAGCTCTTTCTCCACGTCCTCATGTTCCTCCTCTTCCAGACTGGAATCCACGGCCTCTCTGGCCATATCCACGTCCTCGACCATGGAATGCGCATCGGCCGACTTATGAGCCACGACCATGACCACAACCGCTCCTGGATGACGAGTCTGCATGATTTTGCTTGCCTCAGTTTCGGGTGTCCTTTACAAGTAGTGCTTGTTCTCCGTTGTGAGTGTGATAACCCTTTAGGAGCTGCTCATGTGCCTTGAGCGCCGTTGTTACTTTCTCTATCTTCATCTTCGAGAGATCTTGGGAGTACATAATCGTAGTCACCACTGGTAGAAACCTTTCTGGTAGAATTCTCAAGTATTTCTTTACAGCCACCTCGTCTTCCAGATTGTCGCCAAGAGATTTGATCTCATTTACAACTTCATTGAATTTCCTAGAGAATTCTTCCACCAACTGGTTCTGTCCCATCTTTATTGCTTCAAATTCGCTCCGTAGAGTTTGGAGTCGAATTTCCTTCACTCTGTCAACCCCTTCATGCATTGTCTGCAGAGCAGCGCAAGCATCTCGCGCCGTCTCCTTGCCGATCAATTGTTGCATCATTGAGTCAGGTACAGCTTAATAGATCACCACCAGTGCCATCTGATCTAGTCGATCATCAATTGCTTTGTCCTTCCCCTTTGGATGAACAACGCCCTAGACTCCCTCAGCACGCATGTTGGCCTTTATCTTCATGGTACAGACCGGATAATCATCCGAGCTGAGGAGAGGATATTGCAGCGACACACTCTCCTTGGCCTTTGAAGTCTCTCTCATGGTTCTGATACCACTTGCTGCAATCTTTATGACTGCTCTAGGAGCTTTACGACCGCTTACGAGAGGCCACGACCACCTCCCGTGGCGTTTCAACCGCGTTGCAGCCCCTCCGATCTCTCCCCGATCGCTCCGACTTTGTAGTCGAAAATTTCTGCTGGAGTTTCGACCACGTTCTCTGCCGCTGTGCTGGCCATCCTTCGATCACGCTTGAATTACCGTAGTCGCAGCTCCCTATGACCACGGAGTGATTCTACCGATCACTGTTCACCGTGGTCGAAACTCCCTTTCGACCACATTCACTTCCTCACATCGTGGTCAGAGTCCCTTCCGACCATGTTCAAAGCTTCACAGCGTGGTCGAAGCCCCTTCTGAGTTCTCACAATGTGGTCGAAGGCTCTTCCGACCACGTTCAACTTCACAACGTGGTCGAAGCCTTCTGACCACGTTCACCTTCACAACGTGGCCGGAAGGTATGTGGTCGAAGCCTCTTCCGACCACGTTCAACTTCACAACGTGGTCGAAGCCTTCCGTCCACATTCAAACTTCCTTTGTCGTGGTCGAACGCCTTCCGACCACGTCTAAACTTTCTTTGCCAAGGTCGAACGCCTTTGCGGATGCTTTGCCGTGGTCGTAAATTGATTTCGACTACGCCTGCGTGATCACACAATGAAGTCGATACTCAAGGTTTTTCTTTTCTCTTCTTTTCTTCTCGCTGTAAACTGATTACATGACTCCTCCCCTTTATGCCCGGCTCTACGACTTTTGCTCAGGTTTCGACTACGGATACAACTCCTTCCGACTCCGACTCTAGTTCGACTTCAGCTACGACTTTCGACTACGGTTACAATTCGACTTTGATCACAACCAAAACTTGTATATAACTTCTACACAAGATTATTTTCAACAAGTAGAACGACATGCCGGCATCCATGCATCTACCAGCTGCTAGCGTCATCGATCTTTCTCATCTTGTCATTTCCTCTCATGTTTTCCCCCGCTGTGCCTGACAGTATGCCGACTTCGCCCGATTGAGCGATCGGCAGCGTTCACCAAAACTTGCAGGGCCCAGAGAAGAAGAATTTCGTTTCACAATTGTTTCTTAACATCCACTCTTTCGATCACATCCAGCGCCTTGATCCTGTCGATATCGAAGTCGACAACGGGTGCCACAGCGGGAGACCTCCTCGTCAGGGGGAAGAGCTTGCCGCTCTCTCGCAGCGGGGATTGCTTGCTGCTCTTGCTCAGCCGGTCGTTCTTGTTCAACGCCGATTTATTACAAGTCGATAGCTCCTGGCTCTTGCTCTTCCCGGGAGAGCGTCGCCTCGTGTACACGTCCTGCAGCATCTCCCGGTCTTCCCTGGTGAGGACAGGTGAGTTGCCGGGCGTCGTTGAGGCCGGCGAGGCCGCGTGTCTCGGCTGCAGTGGAGAACGGAAAGGGGATCTACTTGGTGACCTGTCTCCCATGTTTGGCCTACTGTAGCTGATGAGGTAGTGAAGCCACACCACCAGGTCCAGTATGCATGCTTCCGTCTTCTCTTTGTCTGCATGGTAAAGAGTCTCGATCTTGAGCGTGTCGGGTTGGTCAGGTGCCTTTCGTACCAGATCATTCCTGCATAAATTAGTTAAAAACAAGATAAGAATTCTTGTATTTGTGCGTGTGTGTTTGGTAGTTTGAGGAAGAGCAAAACTGTTTGAGGAATGGATGAACAACAGATGAGGGTTTCTAACCCTGTATTTGCCCACTCGCCGACCCATCCAAATCCATGGTGTGCTCTGATATTACATGCAAGCAGGGATGAACAAAATAAGTCAACACCTGGAAAAGAATCAATGGTCTGATTGCATCTATTTTGTGCAGTTAAACAATCAGAATTTTATTACCTGGCCGTATTATTCGCAACTGGGACAATCCATTGCAATGTTTTCTCCATTGAAGATCTGATCTGAACGATCGGAACCTACCACAGGAAAAAAATACAAATTTAGAAAATAAACTCCAGGGTGGAGGGTTGCCAATGTAGTTTATGGAGCAACATTATTAAGCATCAAAATACCTCTTGAGATTCTGAGAAAGCCTGTAATCTTGTTCTAAGAGCAGACTTAACATTTGGAGGCAGTCCTTGATAGAGCACATCTCTTGTACTTTGTGGAGGAACAGAGCTTCGGGAAACCTTAGGTAACCAAAATCAGTCAGTAAACAGTTTCCGACTGTTCAATAAATGACTTGGAGATAAGACATTTCATTGAAAGTACGATTCACATGCTGTCCATTATTAGCAGAATAAGTTGCTTAACTCCACAATTATATTTTTCAGCACAAACCTGTGATGACCATAAAAACAATAGTTCCAAAGAAACCTTTGCAGTTTTAAAAAATGCATATCAAGTAGAAACCTAACCGGCCTTTTGAATCTTACTCTGTCATGGACTCATGCCATTGTCCCGTAGGGCTGTAACTTGGGGGAATACACAACATACTTGATGAGGATTAAAAAATCCATTAATACAACTTTAATGCTCAATTAAGGCCTCAGACTAATGCGGTCATGAGCTACCAAATAGTATATACCCGAGTATCCCTGGTCGGAGGGCCACTATTTATTTACCCGACCAGTCACCATTCAAAAGTCTTATGAACTGATACATAGGCCCACCTCTAAGCAACTTCTCCTATGCAGAAGGATAAATCACGTGCTTTATCCTCCTCCTAACCGCATCGTGTGGACAACTTCTTTGCTTGCTAATGTGGAAAATCGACATCTCTTTGGTGCTATGTAAGGTCTAGTGAGAAGAAGACACGAAAGAAGACACCTGTTGCAAATAATACACAGAAAAATATAGACAAGAGACACGAATTTTTATGTGAAAAACCCTTGTGGGAAAAAACCACATGTACTCAAAGGCAAATCACTATAATAAGGAGAGTTTATAATAGAGCACTTTCTCTTCCTATAGGCTACTGGGGTACTATATAGTGTGAGGAAAAAGAGTCCCACACGGAGAGAAAACCGAATCAGAGTCGGTTGCAACAGATTGACACTACGTCTAATACAATCTATGCATGCACCAGCCATGCCACATCTGGCATGATCTATGCATGCACCAGCCATGCCACATCTGGCATGAGGCGATGAAGTGTCCTACACGGATACGGTACGGATTCGGATCAACTCTAACAATCTCCATCTTGAGCCAAATTCCCTCCAGTAATCGAAGAATATAAGACTCATCCAATAAAATTATCATGTATACCTTGAGCGCCAAAAGTCTAAATGACTAGTGAATAATACCAACTAAGTCTGAGTATAGCTCATACTTATATGCAGGAGCTGGCTTTGTCAACATATCAACTAGATTATCATGAATACTTATCTTATAGGCTTTAATATCACCTTGAGTAATGACACCTCGAATGTAGTAATACTTGATATCAATGTGCTTTGTTCTCTCATGGAACATTTGATTTTTTATAAGGCAAATAGCACTCTGATTATCACAAAATATTGTAGTTCAAGATGTACTTTCACAAAGCTCAGTAAATAAATCTCTTAGCCAAATGGCTTCTTTGTAAGCTTCAGAAATAGCCATATATTCAGCTTCTGTAGTAGACAAGACAACGGTAGCTTGCAAACTTACTTTCCAGATTAACGGCACACCCTTCAATAGTGAACACATAACCAGTGAGAGATCTTCTTTTATCTAAATCTCTAACAATATCAGAATCCACATAACCAACGAGTCCATCTCTAGTCTTCCCAAACTGTAAACAAACATTAGATGTGCCCCGCAAATATCTGAAAATCCATTGAACTGCTTTCCATTGCTCTTTTCCAGAATTAGCAATGTACCTACTAACCACACTTAATGATTGAGATAAATCAAGGCGAGAATATACCATAGCATATATAAGCGAATGAACTGCATTCGCATATGGAACTCTAGACATGTACTTAATTTCATCATTTGTTTGTGACATGACGCTGAAGAAATTCTGTAATGTGCAACTAAGGGAGTACTCACAGGTTTGGCCTTATGCATATTGAAACAACGAAGAACTTTATCAATATACCCTGTTTGACTTAGATATAATTTGCCAACCTGTCTATCTCTAATAATTTCCATACCAAAAATTTTCTCTGCTGTACCAAGATCTTTCATCTCAAATTCACTATTTAATTGTGCCTTCAACTTTAAAATTTCAGCCTTGTCTTTTGCAGCAATCAACATATCATTAACATGTAGGAGCAAATAAATAACTGAACCATTAGTAGTCTTCAAGTAAACACAGCTATCATAATTAGATTTTTTTTAAAATTCTGAGATATCATAAAGGAGTAAAATCTTTTATACCATTGTCTAGGTGATTGCTTCAAACCATAAAGAGATTTCTTCAAAATTCTCCTTTCTTGGACTGACGAAACCTTCTGATTTCTTCATATAAATGTCTTCTTCTAATTCCCCATGTAAGAATACGGTTTTCATATCCAATTGTTCAAGCTCATAATCATGCATAGCCACAATGCTGAGTAAAATGCGAATAGAACTATGCTTTACAACAGAGGAAAAAATATTTGTAAAATCAATACCTAGAATTTGACTGTATCCTTTTGCAACTAGTCTTGCTTTGTATCTAACCTCTTCAGTTGGTAAAACTCCTTCTTTCTTCTTGAAGATCTATTTGCAGCGAATACGTTTCTTCTCAATTGGCAACTTGACTAACTCCCAAGTGCTAGTCTTGTCAATAGATTCTATCTCATCATACATGGCAGTCATCCATCTTTTTGAATCACTAGAAGAGATAGCCTCTGAATCAGATGAAGGTTCTGTAGTACCTTCAATTTCTTCTACCATATTTAAACAATAAGCCACAATATTGGCAGAATTCCATCATTCTAGTTCCACTCATATGCCCCAGATGCATATGCCAAAAATTAGTAGCATCAGACTCAGATGATTTATTTGAGACAACAATAGCATTACCTGAAATTGTAGTGCCTCACAGATGATATAAGTTGGCAGCCTTCATATCATCCTTCATCACAACAAGAGAATCTTTGGTAACTTTCAGAACTCCACCTCCACCTGAACACTTGTACCCTTTAGCATCAAAAGTACTCAACGAGATAAGATTTCTCTTTAAATTCAGAATATGACAAACATCCGACAAAGTTGGTGCCATCAAACATCTTGATCTGGATAGAACCAAGGTTGCAAACTTGTATGGTGTATTATCACCCATCAACACTGATCCACTTGGCGTAGCTTTATAGGTAATGAACCACTTGCAGTTCGGGCTCATGTTGAAACTACAGGCTAAATCAAGAATCCATTCATCACTGGTTTTGAAATCACCGGCAAAGGCAACGAGAACATCTCCATTAGAACCTTCTTTGGTGACAACGGTGGCTCTAGATTCATCATCTTATTGATCCTTCTTGAAATTGTTATTCTTTTCTTCTTGTTTTGTAACTTTTAGCACTCGGATATGTCATGACCATCCTTCTTGCAATACATGCATGTCTTTCTGTTCCTGGATTTTGATCTACCTTTGTATTTATTTTTGCTTCTGCCTTTTGAATTACCATTAGAACCCTTCTCGTATTGCCTGCCGCGGACAGATAAACTTTCTGCATACATACTTGAACTTTCACCCGGAACCATAAGTTTCATCTTTTCTTTAGCATACAGAGCTTCATAAACTTCACTGAGAGTAAGAGTATCTTGGCTATATAGAATAGTATCTCTAAAAGTAGAGTATGAACTGGGCAGAGAACATAGCAAAATAAGACCCAAATCTTTATTATCATACTTTACCTCCATAGCTTTGAAATCTGCAACAACTTCCTTGAAAGCTGTCAGGTGGTTCAACAATGAGGCACCCTTCGCCATCTTGTAGGAATAAAGCTTCTGTTTTAGGTGCATCTTGTTAGTCAGATCCTTAGTCATGCAAATCTGCTCTAGCTTCAGCCATAATGCGACGAATGTCTCCTTCATAACCTCATAGAAAATATTATTGATAGATGAAGATTAATTTGAGATAAGGCCTTACGATCTTTATGTTGCTTCTTATCAGCAGACAATGTGGCTGGCATCTTGTCGATCTCCAAAAGTGCATCATCCAAATCAACTTGTGATAAAATAGCTCACATCTTGACTTGCCAAAGAGAAAACCTTGTGTCACGATCCAACAGCAGAAGATTATACTTCAAAGTTGCCACGCGGAAGAAAGCCAAATTTTGCTGGTACGAATTTGTGTGTACTAGCAAAATTCTTGGAATTGAAAACTCTTGGTATGCTCTCGTGTGCACGTAGCAAATCAAGCCAATTTTATTGTGTGTGCGCAGCCGGCAACCTCCTTGAATCTGCTCTTATTTTATTTCCCTTGGCCTCGGGTTGCATGCACCTTGATGATTTGCTTGCTTGCTGCGTTCTCTACTCCTTTTCTTTTGACGTGATGTGCGGACCGTGGAGTGGAGATGATCCTGCTTTAGCATGAATCAGGGTGCCTGATGAAGCGATCATGCGAGGACAAAGACACGTCGCGCAACTTGGCTTCGGAGACGGCGACGTCTGATGTGGCTCGGACTCGGCGACGGTGATTTTTTTCAACGAATCTCCTGAGCTCTAATTTCTTGTGCTATGATACCACTTGTTGTAAATAATGCACAGAAAAATAGAGATAAGAGATATAAATTTTTATGTGGAAAACCCTTACGGAAAAAATCACGGGTGCTCAAAAGTAAATCACTATAATGTGAGAGTTTACAATAGAGCGCTTTCTCTTCCTATGGGCTACTGGGGTACATATATATAGTGTGAGGGAAAAAAGTCCCACACGGAAAGGAAACCGAATCAGAGTCGGTTGCAACAGATTGACACCACGTCTGATGCAATCTGTGCATGCACCTGCCATGCCATGTCTGGCATGAGGCGATGAAGTGTCCTCCATGGACACGGTACGAATTCGGATCAACTTTAAAAACACCTAGACACATACAGATTCTAGAGAATCAGGGAAGATCTCTCGACCGGATCGTAGATTACAGAGGCAAGAAGTAGCAATCTTAGGGCTAATAGCATCCCCTTTGTAATATCTCATCGAGGGCATCTTGTAATCAGTTCATAGCAATATAGTTCCCATTCTCCTTTTATATCCTTTTGAGAGACTTAGCTTTTTCCTACAATTCATAAGATCGACGATTTAATCATCGACAGCTGGCGCTGACCATGAGGACAAGACGTTGAGTCCCTAAAAGTTTTATCAATATCATTTTCCCTTGTTTCTGTCCACATCACCTATACGGTCATGGCAGGAATATGGGATGAGGAGAATTGGTTCAATCGAGCAGACTGCACCAACCTCGACATGGACACATGCATCTGCGCCATGGAACACGATATCTCCTCATCATCTCCCCTATCCCAGGGTCACCAGTCCTTGAGACCAGTGAGGTCAATTGGATCAAAGAAGACACATAGCTCCAGACATCGATGCTTCTTGGGGAATCTGGCATCCCAACCTTGTCGGAGTGCCTAGGCACCACGGCAAGTCCAGTGCATTAGACCAGTAAACATGGCAACAATAGTGCGATGCCATGATCCGAGGGTTAGAGTACTCTCAATTCGATCATGGCCAATCACTATTCGCCAACAGCTCCTATGCATTACGATCATGGCCAATCATTATTCGCCAACAGCTCCTATGCATTACGGGAACCGATCAACACCTAGTGATGGTGTCGATGAAAGTACCCCCAGCAGAAAGCCAGGTGAAGACAATAACGCTCATCGTCTGATCGACAATTCATTGAATTAGGTTGAGTCCACCACATAGTCCCCCGAAAACTGTGGTATCAAATCGTTCTCTATCATGGAAGCTCCTTACTGACGCGATGGAAGGCTCTCCCTCAGTTTTGATGGGGATTCGTTTGGAGATTCCTACTGGAAGCACGAGGTTAACGCAATTGATGATACCACTGTAGATGTCGTGCATGACTCTCCACAACAGATGCCCTTACAATCCATTGGTCAGGACGATACGAACTCTCCAACATCACCTGGAGGAGTCAGAAATAACGGAGCCAGTGGACATCGACCAGCTAATCCGCCTATTCCTACCCCTCCATCCCTGTGAAGTCACATGGAGCAAGTAGAGAACTCGGGGTGAAGCTCAAGTCATTGTACCCCTTTCGCCAATATAAATGTACCAAGACCTTCAATAACTATTCACATCTACAATGTGTTTATGATATTCTTAACAACCCGGACCCTACTCTGGTGGGGTTCAAGTATCAGAGATCCTCTAGTGAACCATGTGAAATACAAAGATGTATTGGGAGCAAAGGCAGTTGCAGAGCCAAACCTTGACATCATATGTGCATTCCTCATACTACAGAAGCCAATGGGGTCAGACTGACAACAATCCGTAAGTAGGCGCAAGACCCGCTCAAAGGTTTCAGCAAGGGAGCCATGAGGGAATAAGGCTCTTGGATAATGAAGCAAACCCCCTGTCGGTAATCGAGTCGCTGATCTTACGAAATAAAATGAGAAAGATGGTTGGATTCCTTGAATGATCTTTATTATTTATGAACTAGTTACAGCTAGGTCTACCAGCTACGTTTGGAAGTCCTAGTAAATGACAAATCGATCAGGTAAATATCCCTACCGGTTATGTTTGGAAGTCCTAGTAATTTTCTAAATGGAAAGGATCTCATTCTATGTAGTAGATTTCAAAACTGCATATAGGGCCTGTTTGGCAAGCAACAAGCCGGCCGGCTTTTGGCTTTTGCTACAGTACCTAACTTTCAAACGGAGTATTTTTTCAAAACAGGGTCTACAAGTTAAACGTTGTACATGTTAAAAATACAACATCTGTACCAGCCAAAATTGTAAGTGAGTATCGGTCTCTCCGTAATCTGTACCGTAAACAGCCAAAATTCAAAAATTTCAGCCAAAAGCCAAAAGCCGCAGCCAAAACAAACAGGCCCATAATAGGATCCTTGGCCGACTGGCTTTAGCCAAGTTTCTGGTGGCCACATACTATGGTTACTAATGTCTCAAAATGTCGAAGGCAAAAGGAGTCATAAAAGTTCGAGGTAACAGGAAAATGACTTATGCATGTAATTGTAAATCTCGAGTTGGTCGATGAATTACAGACCAGGAATGCTAATTCAACTTCAATGCAAGGAAAGCATTCGAGGCTCAAGGTGGCTCCAAAACCCTCCGACCAGGTCAAGGAGATACCTTTCGACAAGGACAGGCCTTCGGAAACTGTCGAAGTCAGGACAGGACTCGATCCTAAATAGGAAGAGTCGCTCATCTCCTTCCTCTGAGCAAACTTGGATGTATTAACGTGGCAAGAATCCAACATGTCCGGTATCCTTAGGGAGGTGATTGAGCATAGGCTAGTACTCTAGCCTGACAAAAACCCGGCCAAGCAAAAGCTACAATGTTTTGTCCCTAATCAGAAGGAGGCAATCCAATCGGAGATTGACAAGTTTCTCAAGGCTAGGTTCATTTGTGAAGTCGATCACCCTAAGTGGCTTGCCAACCTTGTAATGGTTAGGAAAAGTAATAGGAAATGGTGAATGCATGTAGACTTTATAGATCTTAATAGAGCTTATCCAAAGAATGATTTTCCTCTTCCACGCATCGATCAACTTCTTAGATTTATATTCTGAGTACCATTAGATTAGTATGAGTAAAGAACATAAAAAGAAAACTTCCTTCATAACACCATATGGAACTTTCTGTTATGTGAAAATGTCGTTTGGGTTCAAAAATGCTAGTGCCACTTTTCAAATGATAATGTAAAAAATCTTTAGTGCACAAATTGGTCGAATTTTAGATGCATATGTTGACGTATTAGCAGTAAAAAGTGTTAACATTAGAGATCATGTCTCCAACTTGCAGGAAACTTTTGCTAACTTAAGAAGACATAACCTTAAGTTAAACCCAGAGAAATGTATGTTCGAGGTTTTTTCTAGAAAGTTTCTTGGCTTCCTAGTCTCAGCTAGATGGATTGGGCTAATCAAGAGAAAATAGTGGCCACCGAACGGATGCACCGACCGACCACAAAGAAAGAGGTTCAAAAACTAAATAGTTGTGTGGCAACGTTAAGCCGTTTCATAGTACGATTAGGAGAAAAAAGGATTACCTTTCTTTAAACTTCTTTGGAAACATGGTAGTTTCGAATGGACTAAAGAAGCTAATGATGCCTTTGAGGAAGTCAAGAAATACTTGACAAATGCCCGGTCTTAGTCTCTTCAAGACCGGGAGAATCTTTACTTTTACACTTAGCTACTACGCTACAAGCAGTAAGTGCAGTACTAATCATTGAAAGCAGTAAGTGCAGTACTAATAATTGAATGTGACAATATCCAATGACAAGTATACTACGTAAGCGAAGTTTTACATAGACCAAAAGAACAATATCCAGAAATACAAAAAATTACTATATGCCTTCTTTATGACTTTGAGGAAACTAAGGCATTACTTCCAAGCCCATAAAATCATCATGCCAACCGGATACCCTCTCATTCAAGTTCTCTAAAACAGAAAATCATCAGGATATATAGCAAAATAAGCGATCGAACTTAGAGAGTTTGATCTCCATTTCATCTCACGAATAGCCGCTAAATCCTAGGCTTTAGTAGAATTCATCACCAAATGGGCAAATCTTGAGTCTATCCAAGGGCCCAAGTACAAAAACTACGAGCAGTGGACTATGTACTTCGACAGGTCTTTGACGATAAAAGGCTTGGTGCTAGGGCATACCTGATCTCTCCTACTGGAGAAGCATAAAACACGCAATCCAGTTAAATTTTCCCGCTACAAATAATATGGCAGAGTACGAGGATTTACTGGTAGGGCTCTAGCAGCTAAAGCTCTCGGGATTCACAGATTATTAGTGAAAGGCTATTCTCAACTAATACAAATCAAATAGGAAAAGAGTATCAATGCTGAAGTAAGGTGAAGTCATCTTACCTTTATAAAGTACGGAAACTAGAGAAACATTTCTTTGGTTTCAAAGTGAAAGGAAAAATATGCTTAAGGATACTATCGTTCATTCTAGTCGACCAGTCTTCGATCGACTGATCCTTAGATTTACACACCTCTTCTAGTTTTAAAATAATAGCTCCCTTAGCCTTTGCCTCCTTTTCAAGACTTTCCAATTCTGTTGACCATGGCCATGAAGGAAATAAAAAGGGCAAAGATTTAGAAGCAATAAAGGAAACTTGGGAAGTTGTTCGTTCTCGGTCAATGTCGACTCGAGCAACTCCATCTCCTTTTTGGAGGTATCCTCAAGCACCTTCATAGTGCTTCCTGACCTATAAAAGTGTTCAAAAATTTATGAGAGGAAAGACCCCTCGGATGAGGAGATTTCCCAATTGTCAAAGAGCTCTTGGTCTCTAGTCCTCCAACAAAGGAAGTATTTCTACCTCCTCCTCCTTGACCACTGCTTTTTCAGCAAACGTAGGGGTTTACTGAGACTTCATCTCCACCTCTGTATCCTTCAATGGTATCGGAGCTACCGAAGGCTCCTTGGTCACAGCAGTCTCTGCTCCACCAGTCAATGTTGCTACCAACTAAGGAGAAGTTGTGACCGCTTCATCCCTTGATACTCCTTCAACAAAAGCACTCAGAAGGATTGCGATAGAAGTGGTAGATGTACTACAAAATCAAGAAAATAGGAAAAGGGGAAAAGTAAGAAATTCAAGACATAAAGGAATAAAAAGGTATGACTGTTTAAATTTCCTACGACTAGCACATACCTAGCCTTCTTTGTGTTTGAATTTAAATCACCCTGAAGCATAATCCAAAGTGCTCGCTTTCCTCTTCTTCTTGATCGACTTTACCAGTTTGAAACTAGTAGAGTTGGTCGGACCCTTCATGTCTTCTAACCGGATGTTCTCACTTGGAGCAACATCCTTGGTCGGCTCCTCCTCAGGGTGATTAGAGATTACCCCTCTGATCACCTGCACCCCCTCGAAGGGTCAGGCTTCCTCGATCATCGTTTCATTTGTCTCCGCTAGTGTTATGGAAATCTTGGAGGTGTCCACCAGATTATAGACCTTTTTGGTCTCGACCACCTCAGAGCTCACGATCAGTGGACCTCTACCACTGTAGCCTCCATAGGCATGACTCCACCAATCAGTGGTTCTACCTCTGCTCCCGTTGTCTCATCAATAGCGATTTTTATAGGATTTTTTCCAACTAACCAAGGTAGTGATTACGAGATTTGTGCCTAACAGGCATAAAACCCTTCAGTTTCCTTTCAATTAGTTTTTTCAACCTTAAGTGAACAAAAATGTCTTTTCAATTAGTTCATAACAATTAGTTCCTTCTAGATCCTTTTGAGAGACTTAGTTTTTTCCCCACAATTCGTAAGATCAACGATTTAATTATCGATAATACTTTTTTTAGAAGATATGTAAAACATACGTAAGCTGATAGTTTCAACATATACCAGCTATTAAATCCTATGAAAAACAAACATAGTTCAAGCAAAGTAGATTACTTTAGATCATGTACCATTTATTCTCAACATGAAGTATTCAATATATGTAGTAAATAACCTGAAGAAACTTACCATATTGTCAATCTGTGAAATGATATTTGCATAGTGCAGCGACAGGCCAGCTGACCCTAATGTCTGATGGGTCTCTGAGGATTCATTCGATTGTACAACTCTATCTACAGGAACAAAAAAAACGCATGAAAGTCAATATTAATCAGGTGGTAACTATGGTGAATTGATGAATGATAAGAGTGGGCAACTAGACATACCAAAAAACCCAAAAGCATCTCGAATCTCAACATGTAAGAAATGGACAATATCTACAAGCTTCTCCATGACCTATAATTAAGGGAGAAATTGCATGATTCAAATGACCATTAAACACAGATAACTGGAAATTTGTCATTATCTATATACTTCATCTTATGCAAAAATACAGTACAAATTACTTACATCTTCGAGTATCTTATACCAAAGAGACTTTTTCTTCAAGTTCTGTACGTGCTTCCTTTGGTTTTTCAATTCTTGTCTTATAATCTGAACAGTATCCCCTGATCATACATTGCACTCAACCATAAGTTCAATTGGGAAAAGACTGCCGTCTTGGTTGTGAAATAGCATATCAAGCTACAAGGGTGGGAAATACGGATGATGATACACATACCTCTTTCAAATACAACTGAATTTTTCTCTTCCTCCAATTTACGGCGATAATCTTGCTCGAATCTATCTAATGCGTGCAATTCATGGTAGAGATCCTACCAGCCAAAAAAATGAAACAGCAACTGAATCAGGAAAAGCTAGAATGAATAGTTAGACAGGGGGCGAGGGGATGAAAGATGCATAGCAAGCAGATGGCATGATTAATGGAAACATTAGCAAATAGCATAATAAATATCACCAGATTCAGTTTTCCATTCAGTCCAACCACTAAAGACATATTTTGTTGATAGGCCACTAAAGACATATTTATACTTTGTCTCTAAGTAATTGACAAAGCTCTCCTTCTCTAAAAAAAAGAGGCATGCTTATACTCACAGCTGTGTGTCGAACAAGGGTCATCAATTGTTCCATCTCTGCTTTTGCTATTTCTTTTAAGTCTGGTTGTGGTGTAATTTCCGATTCTAGCCTGGAAACGAACACAAGAACAAAACTGATTTCATCGTACCCTGATATCAATTATTAAGGCATGTAAAACAGTTATATAACCTACTTGGAAAAATAGCGATCTAGGTTGTGCCACTGAGGATCTTTGCAACGATTACCAAATCTGATCACCTCTCATGAAAACACTCTCAGCTCTTGCCTGTGAAGAGGCAACCAGAATGCGAAATTTTCATTTTCTTTTGGAGCATGGAATAAAGTTAGAGCAACTACATCAGTACATCCGCTAAAATATAACACAAGATCCAAACATCTCAATGCAACAGTTGCAAACCTCTTGTCCGCTGCAGCAATCCTCATCAACTCGTCCATATCGCTAGAAACTAAGCGCTGTACGACGTCTGATCGGAGGACAGTCTCCCTCAAATATTTCAGGTTCTCTTTGGACAAAGACTGCATGAGGCTCATGCCCTTCACTATCGTGTTTGCAACCTCAAATGCAAGAATCGACACTTTGTTCCCCTTTGTTGTCACCGCCGACACAAAACCCCCTCCAGGGCTCAAACTTGACATGCTGCTACTCAGTGTATCCAGAAACTCCACTGCTTTCCCAAGTCCAGATGTGCTCGCTCTACCAAACAATGAGCCTTTGTCTGAAACCTGCAAAAGGAGAGGGAAAGATCATAATGGAAACAGGTGAAACACACTTCTTCATAACTACAACAAATATGGAACGCTAATCTACGCGTACGCGTGCAATCAGGTCATAGTTCATGCTACACTGTAAGAGCACAATGTCCTCTGTTATATATGAACAAGATTTGCAAAATAAGGTTTTATCTACAAAATGCCATGGCTTCCAATGAAAATCATGCTACACTGTAAGAGCACAATGTAATACAACTTCTAGTCTCACTAGACAATCCAATCGAGCTTTACGCACAAATACGCAAGCTACTTGATCATCTGATCTAAAGAGTAATGCTTCCAATGCATGAACAACAAAAATTGAAGGCTTGCCTTGCTCGAAGCGGCCTTGCCGGCGGTGCTTGGCCTGGACTTCCCGGCCTTCTGCTTCTCCGAGGGGGCACGGGTTAAATGCGACTCCTTGGAGGCCGAGCGGCGAGCCTGGCCGCTGGTGGACGGCCGCGCGCCCTTCTCGGAGAAGCGGAACGACTGATCGCTCGATCGATCGGGCTCCGCCGCCTCCTCGACCGGCGCGGTCTTGTTCTTGCCCTGCACCTTGCCGGGGGCCGAGAAGGCCTTGAACTCCTGCTCCACCACGAACCCCATGGCCCGGAACGAGAGCTCCGTCGGCGACCTGTCCCCGGGGATCCCCGCCGAGCACACGCCGCCCATGGCAGCCAATGGCCACAATGCTCCAACAACTCAAATTGCCCTGCCGAACACTTGCAAGATGCAAAACTGAGGAGGGATACGCTCAATTCCAACACCGGTGATGACAAAGAAATAAATAGATGCCGCGAGCGAAGATCAAACCAGACGGACCTCACGCAAGTCTTGGCGTTGACGAGGCGGCCAGAGACGACGACAACCAGCCAACGCAAAGAAGACGAGCACCAAGAAACCAAGCAAGGGAAGGAGGCGCCCTTTTGAGCACCAAACGAGGGAAGACGAACAGCAACAACTACCCGCTCATGTACCGAATCGAAGGGAAGAAGACTAAGGCAGCCAAACGCCGCGAAAATTCTCCCGCCGATTAGTCAAGAAAGCCGGCGTCAGAGAGGGAGAGGGGGGATAAAAGGTTAGAAATTTGACGCAACCCAACCGCCCAAGGCACAGTACAAAACAGCACGAGGGGAGGAGGAGGAGGAGCGAGCGACGCAAAGACCCGCCGCGCGGCGACAGGCACCTCCCACTCGCGGCGGCGGCCGGATGGACGGGGTAGGAATCCTGTGCATGCTTGCGCTTGCGCTTGTGTTTGTTTTTATTTTTTGTTTAAAATAAACGAAAAAGGGGAAGGAACGGGCAAGTCCACGGTTGGGAGGGGCTTATTAGCCGCCACCACAGCATTGACTTTCTGGTCGCGTTTGACTTTGCGCCGACAATCCCATTGGTTCATGCAGCACCGGCTTTACATCAGTGCGCTCCCTCTCCCTCAACCTCTACCTCTACCTCTCCCTCTCCCTCTCCCTCTCCCTATCTCTTGCACTATGCTCAGCAACATTTGGTAGTTTCGACTTCAGCTTATGTTTCTAGTTCACTATTTTTTGATTTTATCTTTTTCTAACTTTTTAAGACTTTTTTGCTTTTTTTCATATTCGTTTGCATTATCTGTGATGGACAACTTATTTTTCTTTTTTTAATTTTTTTAAAATTTAATTACATCAAAAAAGACACCATCATTTATAGTGCAAAATAAGCCATAAACCAGCCGATCTCAGTCGAACTGAGCGTTCCCTTGGTAGGCCTATGATAAATAAGGAATTTGGGATAAAATTTTTTGGTGGTGCATCACATGTAACGAGGTTTTTATGTTGAAATTAATCGTACCCATTAGACCTGATTAGCGGACGAGTTATTAACTAAACTCCTCACTACCTGTCTTTGAATGATCATGTAACAAGATACTGAATTATGTTGTGATGAATCATTGCAATTTAGGACGGTCAAAATTTTGATTTGCAAATGTGTTGGATTTTTGGAAGTTCTACAGAGCAATTGGCAGCCAAGCCAGTTTGATTGGCCAAGGTGTGGCAGTCAGACCGGGTGCTCTTAGTGGTTAGACCGGGACTAATTTCTGGTCAAACCGGTCTATGTTAGCGAGTTGACCGGTATGGTGGACTAGTTTGATTGGCAAGGCAGTGTGCCTTGGCCAGGGTTTTGGTTTTACAGTTTTTGAGTCCCGGGATAAGTTTGAGTGATCTAGGTTGGCGAGTTTATTGCATGAGACATGTTATTACTAACGTGGATCAAATTGTGAAAAGCTTGTACCCGAAAATGATTTCTTCGTTTTTAGATATGCAGGGTCATTTGGAGTTAACCATGTTTAACGGCGAGGATTGAAACAACACTCATGGAGGAGTCAGGGTCCATAATGATCGAGGACACCGGGTGAGATAGTGAGCTCAAGCATGGCACAAGAACGACAAAATGTTGAAAGAGAGTTCGAGCAGCAGGTTGCACTATGTGGCTTGGTTGGTCTAAGTGAGGTATGGTCTAGTGGAATTGAAACGGGAGAGACTTACCGACATGTGGTAAGCTAGTGGTGCATCTACATATGGCAAGTATGGTGATTGCTTGCAATGGAAGGAGAAGATCGTGTCAAGAAAGGGTATTGTGGTAGCTTGACCAAAATACCAGAAGCTATCTTGGATCAAACCGTGGCACTTGGGAGAGCGGTTTAGACCAAGGAGAAACTGAGAAAATCAAGATAGATCAAGACTAAGAACTTAACGCATTCGAGCTTATGCGCTTTGAAAAACGTGCATAAGTGTAGTGTGTGAATTAAAACCCGTGTGTAGGGTTATCAGGTTTATCCTATATGTGCCAAGTGGATAGTATTCACTAAGGGTTAGATAGGGTTGGCTAGTCTATCTATTTAATGAGTTGGGATAAACACTTATATTTAACCATCCAACCATCATCTCTTGAGATCAAGTGTATCAAGTGTTCATGTGTTAGGGTTAGGATTTGAGAGAAGTTGAGTGTTGTGGTGTGCTTTCTTATCCGCCAAATAGAGTTGCTGTAAAATATTTATCCTCAAGTAGCAATACATCAATATTTGCTCATCTCTATGAATTTCTCTTATGTTGATTGATTTGCTCTTGATTTGGTTAATTTATCTTCTCTTTCTCCCTCATGATCTTGATGTGCCAAGGACGTGTAGGATATAGAGATGACCTCTGAAAATCAATCTCCACCCATCTAGTCACTTGATTGGCAAGTGCATAAAGAAACCCGTTTTTGCTTGATTTTGGCCTCACCGAGTGATTTCATGATCTGAGAGTTTTTGCCTTGATTTCTTTGGTATTCTTATTTGCTGTGTATGTGAGAATATATTTAGAGCCATCTTGACTATCTTCTACCCATGAGCAAGTTGTATTAACTGTTTTTGTATTTTGCCCAGTTTTGATGCAATCTTGCTTCAATCTGAAAAAGGTCTGAACTTTGACATGGATTTCTGCAATCAATAGATGGAATAGGTTCCTGAGACCTTAAGATGTGTACAAAATTTCATAGCATTGGACTTGTAAATTAGCCGTTGCATCAAAGGAGAGCCGTGTTGGGCTATTCTAGATAGAGGCCAGTCCAACCTCTAGAGACTGATCAGACCGGCATGACCCTAGCAGCCTGACCGCTAGGAGGTCAGACCGACGGGTGCAAGGCAGTTCAATCTCCTAAAATTGATTTCTTGAGCTTTTGCTTTGGGATTTTGGTTGTTGATTCTAGGCCTTGTAACTTTGTAGTTATAGGAGTAAAGAATCAAGAATACTAGAGGAAATTTTGGACGGCACCATTCACTCCCCGTCCATTGCTTATTCGGTCCTATAAGTGGTATCAGTGCTCGATTAGCTCTTCTCATAGATCTTAATCGGTCTTAGGAGCCATGGCATCAAACAATTATTCAACCAAGCCACTCATTTTTGATGGATTTGATTTCTCGTATTGGAAGGCTTGTATGCATTCATACATTGAGGCTCAAGGGCACGCAATTTGGCTCAAAGTCAAGAATCCTATTGTGGTGCTGGCCAATGACAATATGATCACACCTAATGTAGAGGCAAACAACAAAACTCAAAATTTCTTGATCCAAGGGTTTAGCCAATCTGAATTTGAGTTGTCACTCACTTGTGGTCTACTCATGAGATCTAGAAGACTCTCGTTGATTACCATGAGGGATCTATTGCCATCAAGGAAGTAAGACTAAATCAACTGAAGAAAGAGTACTCAAAGATCGAGCAAAGACCTAGTGATTCTTTGGATGAGTTGTGAGGAAAATTTTCCAAGATCATTCATAATTTGCATGCTATTGGCCTTGCACTTTCTAAGTTTGAGAATGCACACCAACTATTAGGTGCACTTGATGTAAGAGTTTGGGAGATGAAGACTACTTCCATCAATGACAATACTGTCAAAAATGAGCTTACCATAGATAGATTTTCTAGATTTTCAAGGTCTTCCTTGCACTTCTTGAGCAATAAGCAGCTAGAGAGTCTCTCTGAGGATGGCTTAGCCCTCGTACTATCTACAAAATTCACAAAAAGCCTACAACAAAGTGAGGAACAAGAGGAGAAGTGACCCTATCACTTGATTTGAGTGTGGTGAGCCAAACTATATTCGGGCCAAGTGCCCCAAGCTGAAGGGCAAGAAGAAGAAGAACCTCTGGAGATGTCCCCAAGCTCACAACACAAAGGCCAAGAAGCCCAATTACCATAAATTCATCAATTAGATCCTTGCCGTTCTTGAGAATATCAACATGAGCGATGTGGACTCAAGGACGAAGGATGATGAGGACAACTCCCATGACAAGAAGGCCTAGGACTTCACCAGCATGTGTTTTTATGACCAAGAGCAATCACGACATCGACTCCTCTGACGATGAGCCCTACAGTGATCCCAACGAGATATGCCCCTCCTACAAAGAGATGAAATATGCTCTTGTTTCTATTGAACAGAATCTAAAGAAATAAGCTAAAATGAATAGGAATTAGGACATTATGATTTGCAACTTGAACTTAGAGGTTGTTGGCTCAAATCTATTAATCCTGATGATAATTGTGAATCTTGCATGTGCTTGGATGATAAAAATGGCTAATCTAAAAATTGCTCATTCTTCTATTGTTGATCAACTTAAGAATACTTTAGATGAACTAGAATCTCTTAAATCTAGTCATGATCATGATTGCTTGGATGCTATTACTTTAGATATGATTCTTATAGATGCAAATCCTTCATCGCGCTCAATTTGTGCTTTACTTGAATTGAAATTGGATAGTGCTACTAAGGAATTGCTAAAATTCGATCCTAATCATACTTACTTTCATTATGAGGATAACAAAATTAAGATGAAAGAAATGACTAAAATGGTTCTTCATTTTCGGACTGCATCTTGTGAAAACTGCTATAGACTCATAATTGAGAATGATGCTCTTAACAAGACACTAGACGATTGGTGGAAAATTCAAAAATCCATGTTCATGAATATATCTAAGAAAGTTATTGATTCTATCTCTTGTGCATTTTATGCTGAAATTGAGACTGATTTAGATGAGATGCATGAGAATTTTAGAGTCAAATATAAGGATTAGTTGGTTGGCTAGGGTTAGAAATTTAGCTTGTGTGTTTTGTGAGGCTTTGAAGCTTGAGATAGATGTCTACAAAAAAAGATATGCTAGAGCAACTAAGAAAAATGAGTGTGTCACATGTGAGAATCTAGCCTGAGAAAATGACTACCTCAAAAAGACCCTTAAGAGATTTTCTAGTGGAAAGAAGAACCTCTATGAGTCAGTGAGTCAAAGAGAGATATGCTTGACCAATCTAAGGTGAGTATGAAAAAAAGAGGCCAAGCATTTAATTCTCTAGAGTATTCTAAAAACCACCCACCTAAGATTGTGAGAGTTGTTTAGAGTAGTAAGTTTGAGGTAAAAACCCCTAAGGCATTCAAGAATATATTTTGGCCAGCAGGTTTTGCCCAAACCCCTTCTAGCAAGTCAGGTGTTTCTACTTCAGCAGGTCAGATCCCTCATAAGATCAAGTACCATTGCACCTTCTACAAGAAGAATGGCCATATTGTTGAGTTCTGCATTCGTAGAGCCAAGGTTGAGAGAAAAGAGAGGGTGCGTGTTTTGACGTCTATTAGAGGAGTTCCTTCACCTGTGAGTGTCTCAGAGCCGGGCAATCCGTCTTTCCTTCTAGACATAGGTCTAGGTTTGTATATGACTTCTTTGACTCATTTGGTGGTTCTAGGCAACGCTTTGGATTAGGATATCGTGAGAGTTGATCATGGGTAGCATCTATACAGGGGGAGTACCAGTCTTTTGGTAGGCCTATTCAGAGATGTCTAGGTAGTTCTCGTGTGCATTCTCATAATTATCTTTCTAACCATTTTATTGTCACTTCTACTGTAGTTCCTAGAAATCGTGTGCTTAGTACTAGATTCCTAGGTCTTTTATCACTAACCCCAGTACTGAGGCATAGATGTTTCTTGCTTATGCCCTGTAGGTCCGACGTGCGTGAAAGGAGGACGTATGGCTTGTTAACTCCAGATGTTCTTGACATATTCCCGGAGATTCTAGATGGTTCTCCTCTCGCACATGTGCATCAGGTAACAAGTTAATCACGTTTGGAGATGTTTCTATCAGGACTGTGACAGCAAGTGCGCATCAACAACTACTTCATGCTCAAGGACATCGCTTTGGTAAGTAAGCTGATGTATAATCTACTATCTATTTCCCAGTTTATTGATGAGGGTCTAAAAGTGAGATTCAAGAGTGGAGAGTGTAGAGTTCTAGACTCCTCGGGTGAGTATATTTTTGGGATCTCTAGGTTTGAGATGATCTCTAGTGCTGATTTCAGTATCTCTTCTATCTCTAGCCCTACATGTCTTATGGCTTTTGACTCTTATGACTTAGTGTTGTGGCATTGTAGGTTTGGATATATAGGTTTTGATCACTTGACTAAAGTCATAGTAAGAACCTGATTAGAGAATTGCCTAGACTTAAGAGTGCTAGAGACCTAGTGCGCATACCCTGTAGATATGGTACGATGGTTTCTACTTCTCATCCAGCTCTTACTTTAGTGATGACTTATGGCCTTCGATAGCTCTTGCACTCAAACACAGTTGGCCCTTCCAGGGTCCAGTCTACAGGAGAAAAGTGGTATTTACTTGTCATTGTAGATGACTACTCAAGATATTCTTGGGTGTATTTTTTTGTTTCTAAGTATGAGGCTTTTGGTTGCTTTAGAGAGTTGCCTCTTAGACTAGCAATTGACCTTCCATGAGCCTTGAGAGCTATTTGGAGTCATAGTGGCACAGATTTAAGAACTCATCCTTTGCCACTTTCTGCACCAAGGAGGATAAGAGTACCAGTTCTCCTCATCTAGAGTCTCCCAGTAGAATGGGGTTGTTGAGAGAAAGAATAGAACTCCTGTAAAGATGACTAAGACCATGCTAGATGAGCATAGCATACATAGGAGGTTTTGGGATGAGGCAATTTCTACTGTTTGCTATATGACCAATAGAGTTTTCTTGAGATCATCCATAGGCAAGACTTCTTTTCATGTTAGATTTGGGCATAGGCCTAGCGTCTCTCATTTCAAGATATTTGGTTGCAAATGCTTCATTGTTAAATATAGCAATTTAAATATATTTGAATCTAAATGTTATGATGGTATTTTCCTTGGATATCTTGCTTATTCTCATGGTTATCATGTATTTAATTTGGATATTAATAAAATTATTGAGGCTTGTGAAGCCACTTTTGATGAGGCTAGTTCTGATACTAAACCCGACAGTGCAAGTACATAGTTACACGGTGATCATGAGAGCATCTTCGTTGACAATGACTTTGACATAGAGGATGAGGATCCAATCTCTTCTCTAGTCACTCCTGAATTAGTGGAGAGCCCGTTTCTACTTCTCTAGCTTTAGCAGATCAGCTTCCTCGTACCTTCATTGATGCTTCAAGTGGCACTGCTTCTACCTCCACAGCCCATGAGTTAGAAGCCACGTCTGCACTAGGACCTCCTCTTCATATTCAGTGATGACAGCCTTCGAAGCAGATGATTGGTGATCTCCATGAGAGAGTTACTCACTTCAGGTTTATCTGTACATATTCTCATGCACATTCTACTTTTCTTGCATCTTTTGAACCCCGAAATGTCACCCATACTTTATTTGATTTTTCTTGGGCCACTGTCATGCATGAAGCACTTGAGAAACTTAAAAGGAACCAAGTCTGGACCTTAGTTGAACCCCCTCCTAATCATAATATAATTAGAACAAAATGAGTTTTCAAAAAATAAGCAAAGTGAGGTTAGGTTGGTAGTTCGCAATAAGACTAGGCTTATAGCTTAACATTTTTCCTAAGTAGAAAGCTTAGATTTTGAAGAGACATTTGTACCTATAGCTAGATTAGAAGCCATTTGTATATTGCTAATATTCGTGGAGTCTAAGGGGTTTAAACATTTTCAAATGGATACCAAGAGTACTTTTTTGAATGGTTTCATAGAATAAGAGGTCTATGTGAAGCAACCCCTAATTTTGAAAATTCTAAGTTTCCAAACCATGTGTGTAAACTCTCCAAAACCTTGTATGGGTTGAAGCAAGCACTTAGAGCTTGATATGATAGACTTAAGAGTTTTTTTACTTAAAAATGATTTCAAAATAGAGATGGTAGTTAAAACCTTGTTCACTCTCATGCATGGTAGTGACTTCTTACTTGTTCATATTTATGTGGATGATATTATACTCTATGGTTCCTCTTAGGTTTTGGTGTCCAGATTTTCAGATTCTATGAGTGGGAAATTTGAGATAAGTATCATGGGAAAGTTAACTTTCTTCCTTAGTCTTCAAGTCATGCAACTAAAAAAAGAGATCTTCATTCATCAAAGCAAGTATACAAAGGATCTTCTTTGGCACTTCAACATCGCGTCTTCATATACCTTCAGGACACTCTTAACTTTAGACTCTGGCATTCTTTTGATTCTGCACTCTTCATTCAGTCTTTTCTAATGCTAAATTTGTGGGGTGTATAATAGATAGAAAGTGTACTTCTGGCACTTATCACTTCTTAGGCACATCTGTTATCTCTTGGTCATTTAGGAAACAATCCTCTGTTGCACAGTCCACTGCTGAGGCGGAGTATGTCGTTACTCTCAAGTTCTCTGAATTTTATCTACTCTACGAGACTATTGGTTGGCCTTAGATAGTGTTTCTCTCTTATGTGACAACACTAGTGCCATAAATATTGCCAAAAACCCAGTGCAATACTCTAGAACTAAGCACATTGATAATTAGATATGATTTACTTAGAGACCATGTAGAAAAGGGTAATGTTGTGCTTCACTTTGTGGAGTCGGAGTTGTAGATTTCGGATATTTTTACTAAGACTCTTGATTCTTCTTATTTTGCTTCTTTGCAGGGAGAGTTGGAGTTATTAGTCTTTTTGACCTATTTTGGGGGGGAGTTTGCCTCTTTTACATCAATTGTATCATATTGCATGTTTAAATTCAACAATTTGCATTGTGATATAACTACATAGAGATTTGACTATTATCCTTATGTGACATGATATCTTATTTTACATCTTGCCAAATCTTATGTTAGATTGCTAGATTTATCATGTGTTTTTATGTGTAGCTTAGTTTTTGCTATGCTAGCTCTACTAAATATGATAAACTTGAACTATATCATTTCTTGTTAGATATTGTGACTAGTTTTGTTCTAGTGATTCTCTTATGATTTATATCATATCAATAGGCTAAGTTGAGTCTTGAATTTAAATTGAGCTTTAGATTGAGTTGTGCCAGTTTTTTATTAAATTATAAGCTTACTTCTCCTAGGCTCTTATGGCTTAGGTGGAGTATAGCTTAATGACTAATAAGTAACTCATTGTTTTTGAACTAAAAATGACATTTGAAAATGATATCTTTTGTGCAAAAAACTGATATCACCAATTCACTCATGAGACGGCTTGCCATTGCACTAGTCATGAACTCAGATGGAGTTTTGGATGACCTAGATCACTCTTTTAAGCTTCTTGCTTAGGATGGTCATAGGAAGGCTTGAAATCTAGCACATGACTAAGGAAACAAAAATGTGAAAATTGGTTGAAGGTTAGGAGGTAGTTGTTGCTGGCTCCTAGTCCAGGATTTGCTTTGCTAAGATACAAAAATAAATTTTAGCAAGTGTTAAATGTGATAATTATGCTCAATTACAAGTGCTTGAATAAAATGATTCAACATTGAACTTGTAGCACTATAAATTGACTCAATTGTAGACTTTTGGTTTCATTTAGTTTATTTGCATGGCTTAGCACCCTTTTGGATACCTTTGATAAATTATGATTTTGATCAATTTGACATTCTGAAAATCCTTTTAATTTTAGATTATTTCTCATTTGGCTTTAGCTTTGCTATATATAATTTGTTATGATCTAGAATAGCTACTTTACATAATATGATTTGGTGTAATACTTGTTTAGTCATTTTGGATAATTTTCATGGCTCTTTATGCTAAAAATGAATAAAATACAACCACTTCATTTCATTCATGCTATATTTTCTTCCATGCATCTTGATGACTACATTATCAAAAAGAGAGATATTGGTACAATGCATGTTTAGAGCATGATTGAAGTTTTTGTGCAAAATGTCGCTAAATTGGAGCTTTCGTGTTTTATTGTTATTCTCTTGATCTTTTGGTCTCTTCTCACCACGACGAAGAGATGGACACCTACTGTTATTCTAAAGAGTTCTGGTTATGTTAAATTTCATTGCACCTACTGTGGAAGAGATGGACACTTGCATGAATTTTGTTTTAGGCGGGCTAAGAAAGAAAGGAAGGAAAGGTTGAATGCTTTAAGACAAAAACGTGAATTGTCTTTTGTTCCTAGATCAAATGCGAAAGTTATATTTTTAGAGAACTTTTATGATGGCTTTAAATCTGCTTCACATGCTAGATTGGGATTTAATTCAAATAATTCACGCTCTTTTTGGCATTCTGATCATTCACATGCACGTGATTTTGGTTCTAGCTTTGTTGCTCCTGTTCATCGTGTGTCTCAGTATTGGATTCCTAAATCTTATTTCACTAACCCCATGCTGTGAGACCGATATTTCCTGTTATGTAAGAACAACTAATAAAGATGGAGAACATGAGCTTGATTGGGTTCTGGTCTTTTTCATCATCGCTTGATTGGAACACTTGATGGTTCTTCGCTCCTTTGATGGCTTGAGATTTCACTTTTGAGAGACCATGTGGAAAATGTGATGTACTCTTACACCCTATTGAGTTGGATTCTTTTGTTGATGATTTTTTTTTTTCAAAACCACTTGATTTCTCTTATTTTGCTCTTTTACGAAGTGAGTTGGGCGTGTTGCATCCTATAGGATTATTCTGAGGGGGAGCTTGATGTTTAAGAATTTAGGAAGCTTTGTTTATTATACTTGTCAATTAAATCAACAAGACCAAGCCATCAAATTTAAATGAGTTGTGGAGCTCTCTTTATCACATTTATTCATATGCTGTGTAGCTTTGATCATGACTAGTTATAATTAATTTGTTACACTTGAACTAAAGTATGACATGGCAGAATATTTTGACTAGATTAATTATAGATAGTACTTTACGATGTTCATCAAAAAGGATTAGCTTGATTGTGAGTCTTATTTTAAATCTTGGCTATGAGGCTCGCATGTTTCATATTGCAATCTTTTTATGATCATTCAATTTGGCATGTTATAAAAAAATAGAAAAGAGATATTTAAGAAGATGTATGCTTCAAGCATGCCATGAAGAAATATTTGAAAAGATGTATGCTTCAAGCATGCCATGGTAAACAAAAAAAGGGCACAAAAAGTGCACAAAATGAAAAGAAGTATGCTTCAAGCATGCCACATGCGTAAGAATTGAATGTGGAGCAATAGGTTGCTATATGAGACTGTTAGCTCGTCTAGATTAAATATTTGCTTCACTTTTAGGCTTTTACTTTTTGTTGTGATATCTCATTGTGCTCTTTTTAATTGGTCTAGTCATTGTTGAGATGCTTGTCATTGATATAAATCGCCTAATCATATTGAAAACTTTGTTTTGATATTGCTATATGATATATGAATTTATATGATCTAGATAGCTCTACTAAAAAATATGGCTTGGTTAAATTACTAAATCAATTCAAAGTGACTTGGATAATTTACAAAGCTTCTAGATTTTTATTCTCATTGCTTCTTTTTAGAATAGTTCTTCTTTGAAATTTCTTGATGATTACATTGCCAAAGGGGGAGAGATTTGGTGTGATTTGTGAGATATTGAAGAAATTTGCTCTCTTGTGTTGAGGGGGAGAGATTTGAGTCTTTTGGCTTCAGTTCTTCGCTTATATCTATTTGAAGCTAATTTATCATGCTATCTTAATGTGTTGTCAATGTATTCATCAAGGGGGAGATTGTAAGACCATCTGGCTAGGTTTAGAATTTTTATAATGATGAATAATTGACAACATGGCTTAATATTGTTATTCGAGGCGTGTGCGTGTGTGCGTGGACTAATATCGGTCAAGTTGGTGAGAACTTGTGCTGGGAAAAATATTCTTTGGTCTTTGCATGTGCAGGTTGGGCGTGGAGACGGTCATGGTCAGTGACGAGGAAGACCGGGACTAGGAGGGGGAAATCTGAAGTCCAGACGGTCGAGGATGTCACGAGGTGGTCGGGCTCACGCTGGAGCACATGGAGATCAAAGGTGGATGATGCGTGGAGAAGATACAGGAGGTGCGGTCCTGGAGGCTTCGACACGCGATGAGTTGAAAAGTCGGAAGTGTGAAAAACCTGTGTTAGGAAGGGTTTCGGGTCCCTTGAAAATTAGTGGGCCAAAAGTCTAATTGACGTAAAAAGGCCCAGGGTTAGTTGGACGAGTTGTTTTAGGGTTTCAAATAGAGTTTGAATAGAAAACGGTCGGCCGTAGAAAATAAAAATACGGAGACCGCGGCTGTTGCGAGCAGGCGGATGGATATATAGGTGAGGAGTCGATGGATAATAGGTTGGCTGGGTCAAGTCTTTGATATGATGGCTGGCGCTTTTGGAGAAAATACTGTTTTTGATACGAGAGCAAAATTTTTTAGTCGTATTTGTTTTCCCGAGCGGCGTCGTCCTCACCCCGGCGGTGACGCGATTGAATCATCCTCCTGCTCCTCTGCGCTTGGCCCAGGCGTCGGCCTTCCTGCGCATCGCTCACCGAGCAATTATCCAGGTGCCGTGCGTTTGCTTTGCATCGTCTCGTCTCGTCGTTTTGGTCTGTGTGGCGACATCACGTTTCTTCACGAGTGTCTTGATTGCCGTGAGCAAAAGCCGTTGACACGGCGTGGATTGAAAAGTAACGGTGCTGTGTTGTATCAAGGCAAGTGTGCTGTGTGGTTTCAAGGAAAACTTTTTGCATGCATGCATTGACCTGATGGTCCGTGACTTTTTGGTACACTGAGAAGAGACTAGATGATTAGGTGAGAAAAGTGATTAGGTAAAGCTAATTAGATTTTGCTTTTAATTTTAGTTTTTGTTTTTGACGTTAAGCTTCTAACCTTTTGATTCATGCATGCATCAAATATATATGCATATATAGATTGTTTTGCATACATTGTGGTTGGATATTTTTTGTGTGTGCTTCTGTGATTTGCAGATTTAAAATAATAATAAATTTTGAAAAGCTTCCGCTAGGCGCTGCAATCATTCACCCCTCCTCTGATTGCCATCGACGATCCTACAAACTGGATGCAGCGGTGGTTGTACCACCGCGTGACGAGCAGCAGCGGCCTCTGGTGCACGGGACGACCAATGCCCTTCAATAGTTTGTCGAATGTGAGGCCCAAATTCGATGACGAGCAGCGGGCACGGAGACTTGTCGGTATTACCCTCTGGTTCAACATGCACGACCTCACTGAGGAGTTCGTTATGTATGGCGTGGCGCTGCTTGCCTGCCGGTGGAAGCATCAGCCAGGTCCCATCTGGCAGGATGGTGTTCAGCCAATGGTGTATTCGCTTTCGAAGCCCTCTGATCATCGTGAGCTCTTCGGCCATAGGCTATGTACATATTTTTATATATGTGTATAATAATTTTTTATGAATAATGCGTCGCTCTACCTATAGGGCTCCTGCTGGAGGATGCGGAGCGCACGGTAGTTGTGTTCTTGGGCGATACGCGGCCAAGGAGCACGACCTGCGCGAATTCGCGACCGCCCTGGCGAAGCTGGGGCGAATAAATCGAGTATGCGAAGCTCTAGGCATCCCCGTGCCGGAGCTCGCAGTGCCGACGTTGGGCCGGGCCCGCCGTCGCGACGGCGACGGCGACGGCAAGGTGGGGGCGTCTCCCCCTCGGTGTAGGGCCCGGTCTCCCACCGCGGTATCCAGCCCGTCGGCCGTATCTCCGGTGACTGCTACCGAAGCCGAGGGCACGAACGTCACTGGGTCAGACATGGCGGAGTACGGCAACTTGGACATGGAGGCGGAGGCGGAGCACGTTGCCCGCGGTGAGGGGGACCTGGGCGGCGCCGAGGAAACAGGCCGTGGCATCGACACCCAGGAGGGCGAGTCCTCATCGCCCACAACGACCGCCGAGGCCTTATCACCTGCGCCGGCCATCGAGGCCGAGGAAGCATCGCCAAGGTCCTCTAGGGCGAAGCGCCCTCGGATACGATCGCCCTCCCTTCCGAGGGAAGGGTTCGCTGTGACCGTCAGGGTCGCAAAGGATTCAGGGTCTGACGGGGAAGCCATCTAGCCCAGGGGGAACTCGCCGCCCCTGACGTAGATGAAGCCCCCACGGTCTGCACCGAGGTGGAGCGAACACCCCCCCGTGCCTCACCTGAGCATATCGAAGGTAGGCACAACTCTTTCTCCCCTCGCGACTTCGCGAAGCTTTCTCCGATCTGCTCGCTTATTCCGTCGTCAACATCAGGCGAGACAAGGTCTCTCGGACGCAGCCAAGGATCGAGCAATGGAGATGGCCGCGAAGTCTCCGGTCTTCCTGCCCAGGACATGGTGTCCACGCCTGGCGCTCTCGAAGTCGTCGGCACGGAGGCTCAGCGGCCAAGTGTCTCTGACTTTATTCCCCGGCCGAAGATGCTGCGGGCTCTTCAAGGGGCCACGGAGTGCGCCGACTCCGGCATGGATCGACGGGCACTATTGTCATGTGGGCCGGTGCTCCTGGAAGGTGTGCTGGAGGCCTCAAAGATGAGGGTAAGTACTTGACTTCACCATTTATGCCGTTGTCTCGAACTTTGCTAACAACCGCATTGTGCAGACCCTTGCTCTCAGCTGAGCCCTGCAGGAGGCACGTGTCCACGAGTGGAGGGCGCTAGAGGCCCATGCTGCCAAGGATGAGCGCATTTGTTTGCTGGAGATGGAGGGTGCGAAGGCAATCTCCGATGCACAGACAATCGCTACGGAGGCACAGCACGTAGCGGCGGAGGCGCAACGTGCAGGGGCCGAAGAGCGTGACGGCTTACTCCAGCAGATTGCAACGCTGGAGGAGGAGAAGGCCCAGCTCACCGCGTCCCTTGGAGAGAGGGACCGAACTCTGGGTGACGCCTCGGTGGCGGCATGGGGCGCCATGCAGTCTTTGGAAGACGCCCTCAAGGACCTCTCCATCAACGTGCCACCCCTGACGTTCGACCCCGAGGACTTGACGTGGATGCTTCGGCGAATTGGAGAAGGTTCCGGCCTCGCCCTCCACGCCGCCAAGGCCTTCGGCAACCACTGCTCCTTCGTCACCTCCCGCGTCGCCTTCGCCCTGCTCCACCACCGAGGATGCCAGCACGTCGACGAGCTGGCCGACCCCCAGCTGGAGATGCCTGCCATTGCCGGGGTGATGTCCGGTGCCGTGTGCGCCATCCGCCTCGCCGTCCGGGCCTTCCACGACCGAATCTGGGACTACATCGGGGAGGCCGTGGCAAAGGTAGCGCTGCAGCGGACTCTGTGTGGCGAGGGGAACTTCGGCCAATGGCTCAATGAAGTTCCACGGTGCAATGAAGATGGTGCCGCCGTCCCGGAGCATAGCGTAGACCCACAGGTGTGATGCCGGGGTCTAGTGTGTGGGCGTGCATTGCAATGTATCCGCTCTTTTTGTAAGCTGGCACCCTATGGCCCCCGCCCCTTTGTATGAATAAAGTGGATTTGAATAAAGTGTTCTGATGCCGCCTGCTATTTTTGCTCTGGGCAGATACTTGAGAGGGGCCGATTACTAGTTTCGGACCGCATGGTTTGATGGCATCTTCGACGTTGGGCGTGGGCGGAAGACGCCCGGGATTTCTGGGCAACCCAGACTTTAGCGGGTGACACATCAACGCAGAAGTATATTAAGGTGGAGCCGGATGAGTAGCGACCTTAGGCACTTGAAGGCACTTGTAAACCTTAGCTCTTTGCAAATGTAATTGTCGAATCTTTGTAATAATTCTTTTATGAATGCAATAAGACTTCGATTGGAGTACGTGTCCCTGTTGCTCTTCATGATCGCGCCTGTCTCTGACCAACTCGTAGGACTTAGTGCTCTGTAGACACTCAAGCGCTCCGTCGCCTACCCTTCGAAGTGGTGGCAGCAGAGCTGGCGCCTGGCCGAAGTAGACGCTCGAGCGCTCCGTCCCCTACCCTTTGAAGTGGTGGCAGCGGAGCTGGTGCCTAGCCGAAGCAGACACTCGAGCTCTCCATCCCGCACTTTCGGTGGTGGCAACGAGCCGCGCTGGCCGGCAGACGCCGAGTGCTCCGCCCCTACCCTTTGAAGTGGTGGCAGCGAGCCGGCGCCGGCTGAAGTAGACGCTGAGCGCTCGTCCCCTACCCTCAAGTGGTGGCAGCGAGCCGGGCGCTGGCTGAAGTAGACGCTCGAGCGCTTCGTCCCCTACCCTTCGAAGTGGTGGCAGTGGAGTTGGCACCTAGTCGAAGGAGTGCACGCTAAGGCCGTGCGTCTTATTAATACTCTGGAGAGCACACGCAAAGACTGCACGTCTTATTTATACTCACGTAGAGTGCACGCGAAGGACGCGCGTCTTATTTATACTGCATAGAGTGCGCGCAGAGGTCGCGCGTCTTTTTTATACTCCGTAGAGTGCGCGTGGAGGCCGCACGTCTTTTTTATACTCCGTAGAGTGCGCGCAGAGGCCGCGTGTCTTATTTATACTACATAGAGTGTGTGCGGAGACCGCGTGTCTTCTTTATACTCCGTAGAGTGCACGTGGAGACCGCGCGTCTTGTTTATACTCCGTAGAGTGCAAGCGGAGGCCACACGTCTTCTTTATACTCCCTAGAGAGCGCGCGGAGGCTGCGCGTCTTTTTTATACTCCGTAGAGTGCGATCAGAGACCGCACATTTTATTTATACTCCGTAGAGTGCACACGGAGGTTTGCCTCCGCGCGTCTTATTTATACTCCGTAGAGTGCACGCGAGGCGTCCCTCCATGTGTCTTATTTATACTCCGTCGAGTGTGCGCGGAGACCGCGCGTCTTATTTATACTCTGTAGAGTGTGTACGGAGGCCACGCGTCTTATTTATACTACGTAGAGTGCGTGCGGAGGCCACACGTCTTATTTATACTCCGTAGAGTGCACGCGGAGACCGCGCACCTTATTTATACTCCGTAGAGTGCATGCGGAGGTGGGCCTCCGCGCGCCTTTACACAGAATGAGACAAGTTTTGCAAACGATAGACTTTATTGATCTCTCGTTTGCGCGGGCGAGCAATTCACAAAAGGCAGGGTGCTGATCTTGCGGTGGGCCTCCCTTCGGCCTTATACATAATATCACCGCAGCTTGTCTGCATTCCATGTGTGGCGAAGAGTCTGTCCTTCCAGTGTTGCGAGGCGATAAGCTCCGCGCTGCAAAGCTACAGCGACGATGTAGGGGCCCTCCCATTGGACTCTAGCTTGCCAACCATCTCCGCATGAAGCGTCATTTTGAGGACGAGATCTCCCGGCTGGAACTCTTGTGAGTATATGGTGCAGTCACGTGTGCGTGCCATTTGGCGTGCGTACTTTGTGACGTGCTGGGTGGCGCTCACCCAATCTCCATCAAGAAGATTGAGGGACAACTCGTACTCTTCTGTCGGCGCCTGGACGAGGACCCTCCTCGAGCCAGCCTTAATTTCTTCGGGCGTTACTGCCTCATCGCCGAAGAGAGTTTGAATGGTGTGAACCCCTTCGGACGTGTCACTATCGTGCGAAGGGACCAGAGTACGCTGTGGAGCTTGTCTGGCCACTTGCCCTTTGGCAGCCCGACGAGGCGCTTCTTGACTCCGGCGGAGATGGCGCCATTCGCCCGCTCGACGGCTCTGTTGGACTGTGGGTGCCCGACCTAAGCGAATCAGAGCGTGATGCCCATGTTGTCACAGAACTCCTTGAATGGAGAGGAGTCGAATTACAGGCCATTGTCCACAGTGAGCTCCCTAGGCACTCCGAAGCGGCATATGATGTTCTGCCAAAGGAAGCGCTACATGGCCGCGGAGGTTATCCTAGCCAGGGCGATGGCTTCGGGCCACCTGGAAAATACTACAAGGCGACTACAACGAACCGAAGGTCTCCCGAGGCCCGCGGAAGTGGCCCAACTTTGTCGATGCCCCACCGTGCCAACGACCACACCGGGGGTATGGGCTGCAAGCTTGTCAGAGGTCTGCGGATGACCCGCCCCATCCATTGGTAGCCTTGACACCGACGCACGAGGTCTTGCGCATCGACGATGGCGGTTGGCCAGTAGAAGCCTTGCCTAAATGCCTTGCCGACCAGAGATCTCGGCACAATGTGCGAGCCACAGAGCCCCATGTGAATCTCCGCGAGGAGGTGCTTGCCTTAGTCACGTGAGAGACATCGCAAAGGTAGGGCCATACTCCCTTCTTGTAAAGGACACCGGCCAACACCTGGAAGGATCTGGCGCAGTGCTGTAGACATCGCTGCTCGAGGGGGTCATCCGGTTCAGCTATGCTTTGCAAGAAACCGTAAATGGGCTACCGCCAGTCGCCCTGCTGGGTAATTTGGTGGACGAGGGCTGCATCGCGGTTGTCCTGAGCGATGGCTGCTGCAGGTAAGACCTCGTAAAATGCTCCCTCAGGGAGGGGGAGCTGCTGGCTAGCAGCCTTGGCTAGGACGTCGGCTTATTCGTTGTCCGCACGAGGGATGGCCTTGACCGTGACGCCTAGGAAGTGGTGCACTTTCGCTCTCACTGTCGCCAGGTATTTGGCCAACTCGAGGTCCTTGGCTTGATAAGATTTGTTGACGTGGCCCACCACCAGACGTGAGTCGGTGCGGACAAGGACCCTTCGTGCGCCGAGAGCCTTAAGCTTCACGACGCCAAAGAGTAGCACCTCATACTCGGCCGTGTTATTGGTGGCTGGAAATCCAAGGCACACCGAGTACAGCAGGTGGTGCCCCTCCGGCGTAGTGACCACTGGGCCCACCCTAGTGCCAGAGCGTCGTAAGCCCTGTCAGTGTTGAGCATCCACACCGGGTCCTCTGGCTGTTGGACGTGTTGAGCCGGCGGAGTCCATTCCGCGAGGAAGTCCTCAAGGACTTGAGATTTGATTGCCGTTCGCGAGGCATACGTCAAGGAGAATGGCGCGAGCTCGGCTGCCCAGTTGCCGATATGCCCGTGGACTCCTTATTATGTAGCATCTCCGCCAGAGGGAACAAGGATGGCACAGTGATGGGATGGGTGAGGACATGATGCCGGAGCTTCCTCGAGGCCATGACCAGCGTGTAAGCCAACTTCTCAAGCTCCGTATACCGCATCTTGGTGCCCTGGAGGGCTTCGGAGATGAAGTACACGGGCCGCTGAAGGGTGCCCTCCTCGAGGACAAGGACGGCACTGACCGCTGTTGCTGTAGCTGCGAGGTAGAGCAGTAGGGGAGCCTCTGGTGCTGGGGTGACCAATGTGGGAAGGCTTGCGAGGTGCTTCTTGAGGTCATCGAAAGCCTTCGCGCAGTCACCATACCAGTGGAACCCGTCGCATCAGCGGAGGGTCTTGAAGAATGGCAGGCCTTGCTCCGCTGCCCTGGATAAGAAGCAGCTCAGTGCGGCCATGCGGCCAGTAAGCCTCTGGATTTCCCTCGTCGACTTTGGCGGCTCCATGGCGAGGATCGCGTCGACTTTGTTGGGGTTCGCCTGGATGCTGCGTCTGGACACGAGGAAGCCTAGGAGCTTCCCCGCTTGCACGCTGAAGACGCACTTGTCCGGGTTGAGCTTGATGCCCTCTCTCCTAAGGTTGTCGAAGGTCTCTTGAAGATCTTGACCGTGGGAGGCGAGCTGCCTAGTTTTGATGACCACATCATCGACGTAGGCCTCCACGTTCCTCCTGAGCTGGGAGGCCAGCACTAGCATGACGAGATGGGTGATTGTTGCCCCCGCATTCTTCAGGCCGAAGGGCATCCTGACAAAGCAGTATGTCCCGACCGGCGTGATGAAGCTGGTCTTGTTCTCATCATCCTTGGCCATGTAGATCTGGCGGTAGCTGGAGTATGCGTCCAAGAAGCTCATGAGCTCGCACCCCACTATGGTGTCCACCAGCTAATCTATGTGTGGCAAGGGGTAGTCGTCCTTCGGACACGCCTTGTTAAGGGTGGTGAAGTCGATGCACATGTGCCAGGCGCTGCTAGCCTTTTTTACTAGCACCGGGTTGGCAAGCCAGTCCGGGTGCTGGACCTCGCGGATGACTCCGGCCTGGAGAAGCTTTGCTACCTCCACCTTCGCCGCATGCTGCCGGTCGATTGACATGCGCCACAGCCTCTACTTGACCGGCTTAGCGTCGGGGCAGACCGCTAAATTGTGTTCAATGAGGGTGCGGTCCACGCCCTTGATGTCTTCTGGGGACCACGCAAGCCTTTGCCGATGGACACAACTGACCTTGGCCTTCGGCTTGTAGAGGCACCCTCTTGACCTCGCCATCCGGCCGGGGCTTAGGCATCCATCCCGGCATGGAGGGTGTGTCCGCCTTTGGATTGTCGGTGAGGACATGCACCTTACGGTGCGGGCCCCGAGAACCAAGCTCTATGCGCCAGGCGAGGTCCTGGTCACCGAAGGTGGTGATGACGCCTTGCAGGCCCAGGAGCTTCATGCATAAGAAGCCATGGTGCGGGACCGCCCCGAAGGAGTTGAGGGTTGGACGCCACAATATGGCATTGTACGAGTACGGGATGTCGACGATGTCGAAGGTGACATTTTCACTCCTCACGTTGTCGCCCTGGCCAAAGGAGACTTGGAGGCGTATCTGGCCCAATGCTTTCAGCGGCTAACCCCTGAAGCCCTGCAGTGGGATTCCCGAGGGGCCCAAGCGACTCCGGGGATCCCCATTTGGTCAAAGGCCGCCGCGAACAGAATGTCCGTGGAGCTGCCTCCATCGACCAGGACGCGTTTGACATCGTAGCCTGCGATGGCGGCCTAGATGACCAGGCGATCTTGGTGGGGGAATTCCACGCCCGCGGCGTCAGCTGGTGTGAAGGTGATTTCGTACTGCGCCCACTCCAGTGGTGCTTGCGCCGGGTACGCTGCCACATGGTTTAGCCTCCACGCGTAGGCCTTCTGTTGCCTCGTCGAGGAGAACTCCAGCGAAGAGCCCCCGGAGATGACGTTTATGATCTAGCGCTGGGCTCCCTCCAGAGCCTGAACTCGCGCGGGACCTTCCTGGAGCTGCTGCACGTGGGCTTGAATCCACAGGGGGCCCTCTTGGGGCTACTGCACATAGGCCACGATGGGTGTCCCTGCCTCTAGGGCCCTATCCCTGGTGACGCTCTGACGAAGCGCCGCAACAGCGGTGCATGCTCGCGTTATCACCACAGCCATGCACCTCGCACCACATGCCGTAGTCTTGGTTCTCTTGCTCTGCGCAGGATCTATCGTCGCGACCCCGGCCACGTCCTCACCCCCGGCCTCGGCAACCTCGCCCGCAACCAGCGGGGGCATTGTCCTCGGAGCCGCCTTCGATGTCGAAGACATAGCGGCCCCTCTGGGACCTACTTTGGCTGCGCTTGGGCCATAGCCATGCCGATTGCTGCAGGCCCGCATAGAGGGGGGACTCCGGATCCACGCACCGTAGTGGGACGCGACTGGAGGTAGGGGCGTTGCGGATGTACGCCCGCTCTAGCGGGGGCTCCGGCGCAGCCACCGGTGGGACTTGTTGGCTTCGAGCCTCTTGTATATCCTGCACAGTTCCGTGGAGGTCCACCAGCTCCCGTTGCAGTGTGCCGAGGGCCGTTAGTAGAGCGTTCTCCATCGTCAACATGGTTGCGGCAGTTGGCACAACGGGTTGCACCATTGGGTTGGTAGCAACCACAGCTTGCGCTCCAGAACTGCACAGCGCGTCGGTGCGGTAGGCTCCGGAGTCGGTGACGGGACTGGCATTGCCACCGAGGCCACCTGCGGCTCCCGCACCGGGCGCGGTGGCAGCGGCCGTGGTGGCACGGGCATCGGCGCCACCACTCCCGATGGCCTGATCGGTACACGAGCGTCGAGGTCAGCAGCTGCAGCACCGGCGCTGTCACCTGCACCCGTAGTCAACGCCGAAGCCCTCGCATTGTGAAGCGCCTTTTTCGTACTCCTCTTCTTCTTTGCCGCCGCCGATGATGAAGCCTTCTTTGGTGCCATCCTTCTTCAGATCTTGGAGCTTGCTCTTGTCTTCCCCATGGACGGCGCCAACTGTTGTGGTTACAGACCAAACAGAGAGATGGTAGTATGGTAGTGGAGATGTTAGGTGAGCAATGCTTGGGGGCTTCCCCATGGCCTAGATGGCTTTATATGTATTCACATGGGGAGTATTTTACAATTATGTCCTTACACCCAAGCATCCCTCTCAATTGTATTTATGTCATTATACATGTCCCATTTTAGGCTTTACAACCTTCTAATAAGCTGGCTGGGCTTAGGTGGGGCCACCCCTACAACAGGGAGATTGAAGGACCATCTGAGAAGGTCATGGATTATGTTGTGATGAATCCTTGAAATTTGGGAAGGTTAGAAGTTTGATTTGCAAATGTGTCAGATTTTTAGAAGTTCTACAAATCAATCAGCAGCTAGGCCAGTCTGACTGGCCAAGGGGTGGCGGTCAGATCGGCCAGTCAAATCGGCGGCTTCCAATGGTCAGACTGAGACCAATTTCCAGTCAGACCGGTCCATGTCAGCGGGTTGATTGGCACAGAGGACCGTTCTGACCGGCATGGTAGTGCGCCTTAGCTAGGGTTTTGGTTTTAGGGTGTTTGAGTTGCAAGATAAGTTTGAGTGACCTAGGTCAATAGTTTTGGGTTGCATGACACATGTTACTGCTAACATGGATCAAATTATGAAGAACTTGTGTCCAAAACTAATTTCTTTGTCTTTGAATGTGCAGGATTGTTGGAGTCAACCATATTCAACGGTGAGCATCAAAGCTGTGCTCAAAGAGGAGCCGAGGCTTAGAATGATCGAGGAGATCGAATGAGATTGTGAGCTCAAGGATGGTATGAGAAAGGGGGAAATGTTGAAGGTGAGTCAGTCCAATTGAAGCATGGTCTGGTGGAACCAAAATAGGAGAGACTTGCCGATGCATGGCAAGCGAGTGGTGCACCTATACGTGGCTAGTATGGTGATAGCTTGCAATGAAAGGAGAAGACCGGGTTGGTACTGTCGTAGTTTGACCAAAATACCGAAAACTACCTTGGATTAAAACTATGGTGCTTGGGAGAGTGGTTTAGGTAAAGGAGAAACGAAGAAGATCAAGGTGGATTAAGGTTAAGGATTTAGCAAATTCGGGCTTTATGTGTTTTGGAAAGCATACATAAGTGTAATGTGTGAGATAAAACCCGCGTATGAGGGGTTATCGAGCTTTCCCATGACTACAACACGCATAGCCTTTTATGACGTCTATGGTATGACAATAGGTCCAACCGTCACTAAATCATTCGGTTTATGACGTTTTCTAAGAGACATTTCAGCATAGTGACACCAAAAAAATTAACGTCACAAAAGACGTCATAATTGAAGTCCAACTCCAACCTGTGACATTTTTTGCTGCGTCATATGAGCCAATTTGCAAATGTCATAAATCTATGACAAAGTTTTCGCATCATAAAATAATTTTTTTTGTTTTTAAAAAATTGTAGTCCCTGTTGGCATACGGAATGGGCCTGGCTGCCTCCAAGACACAAACAAAATGCTTCAGATTTGATAAAGATTTAAGGGCCTAATATAAAAAAGAACGTGTGGGCGCCAAAAAGAAATCACCCAACTGTATGGCGCGTCCTCTCCTGCGGACACCAAAATTTTAGGTCACTCAGCTATTCAGGTCACTGCTCCCCCAAACCCTAAACAATCCAATCCATTCCCCACCTCAGACGTCGTCGATGCCCTCCTCCCCCGACCGCCCTCTGCCCTCCTCCCCCGCCGCCCTCCGCCCTCCTCCCCGCCGCCCTCCGCCCTCCTCCCCCGACGCCCTCCTCCCTCCTCCCCCGCCGCCCTCCTCCCCGCCGCCCTCCGCCCTCCTCCCCCGACCGCCCTCCGCCCTCCTCCCCCGACGCCCTCCGCACTTCTCCCCTGACCGCCCTTCGTCCTTCTGCCCCGACGGCCCTCCGCCCATCTCCCAGGTGAGCCTTCCTCCCCCGGTGAGCCTTCCTCCCCCGACGAGGAACCGACGACGCCGTCCGCACTTCTCCCCCGACCGCCCTCCGTCTTTCTCCCCCGACGGCCCTCCACCCATCTCCCCGGCGAGCCTTCCTCCCCCGACGAGGAACCGACGACGCCCCCCGCCTTCCTCGTCCGCCAACGAAGTTTGCATCAAGATGGGTCCTAGTCAGAGGGCGAGGAACCGGATCTCAACCTCCCGTCAACCAGTAGGTAATACACGTGCACTGGTCCCTCTTGCTTGCAATCCATGTGGTGGGATCTCTTGATTAGTCAGAAGTTTAGCCGTGGTGGTCTGGCAAGCAGTTTATGTGCTTATGTGTGATCTGTATGTTAGGTGAAATTGAAGGATACATGTCTATTGTCAAAGTAAAGAGCAGCATGTGCCACAATTTGGATGACATCCTGTATGCTGATATATGCATGTTAGATTTGAGACTAGACTTTTATAAATTAACTTGCTGTTACATTATATAGTTAAATTATAAATTAACTTGCTGTTACATTTGAGTCTAGACTTTTATGTGTGCTGAAATATGCATTTGTTGTTTGTTTTTCTTGGGCAAGTACAGAGATGCCACTTACTGAGTATGAAAACTTATTCCCATTATCAACTTTTCAAACATGTCAAAATTATTCATGTAGCAGGGCCTGTCTGCTTGTCTCCTTGACTGATTATGTAGCCTAGAACTTCTTGACATTGTCATTTTCTAAATTCTGGATAAGCATTGAATGGAATTTTTCAATGGAAATACTAGATATAAAAGGCGTCCACATTATGGTTGAATAGTTTATGGTATTCTGGGTGCTGAGCATAGGATAAATATGAACCAATAGTCACTTGTGCACTTGTTGGTTTTGAACTTTTCATATTATAAGGAACTGAGCTTATTTTTATAGTGCTCTTCTTGTAGCTTTCAAGTGCATTCCATTATCACCTTGTCACGCAGGTTGCTAACAACCATATGCATGCATACCATTGCCTCACGAATAAGGCATGGATCAGACCTATTGTGACGCATCCTCGCAGCAAAATTGTTTGTGTGGGTTGACATTTGCTAAGTTAATTAAACATGCAGCACTTGATATAGGCTGTTTTTTACAGAGGCATATAATTTCATTATATTCCAACTTTCTAACTATTCTCAAATGATTTTACAGAGGCGCCTACTACTGAATATGAGCATTTAAGGGCTGAAGAAATAATAAGAAACAATCAAGAGCTACAAAGGCTTGGTATCAACACATTAGTGTCCATAATTAACAATGCATCAGTGAAGAGAAAGGGTGAAGACTGTGAAGTTTCTGGGTCGTTGTATACCGGTGAGGAGAGTGAAGACTATGAAGAAGTGGAGGTTAGCAAGGTAGCTAGTCTTCTAAGCATATGTTTGTTTGTCCTTTATTGTTTCTCATTATGTGTCAGTATGCTGTTTACCAAATTTGGCACCAATTCTGCTTGTTTTCTGCCTATTGAGGCTTCACAGGTTGCTAAGGTTGCACATACAAAGAATCCAACCAGTTCAGAGAACATCTCTGTTAGAGGAGCACAAGCATCAAAGAGAGTGGTGGCACAAGCATCTCAGGAACAACATATGCCTGCAAGAATGACTAGGCAAAAAACAAGGGATCTAGCCCCAGCTTTGAGCCCAAATCCACAGGAAGTGCTCAACTTAGGCCTGTCTAATGCCACGCCCACACATGATCCCTCCCAGCAACAAGACTTGGTTGGCATTACAGATGAAGGCTAGTGACTGTATCTACCTTGTGCAAACCTTTCACTTTTTTCATTATTTGCAATTTATTCTGATGTAATGATTAGTTTATAGTAATATCCTTTGTCCACATGTGACTGTATCTACTAGTACAATGCTGAATGCTAATATTAGTATGTCATTGTCATAAATTTAGTGCCTTCTAAATTCAGTTGTACTTCTAACTAGGTTTTCTTTACTTTCATCTATTCCTATCCACAACCTTTGAATTGTGCATGAATGGACTGGTTCAAAAATTGCAGTCTAAATCTAGTTTCTTTAGTTCTTGATGACATGCTGTATTTTTGTTACATGTAAATCTATGAACCAATGCTGCCATTGTATTGTCATTTGTGCTTCACACCTGTGTAAATGTATGAAACCGTGCTGTATTTTTGTGTTCAATTAGTACAATAGCAAGAAATATTCTTTTTTGATAGCTTACATACATGAGTTGCATGTGTACTGCAAATAGCAACTACGAGATTAACACTAACATTATATTGTTGTTAGGTGCACTTGTTGCAAGAAAAGATCCGGATAGGATAAGGGGAAGAAGCGTAGGTAGAGAACTAGAAAGGCTAAGTAGAGGGTTATGCATGAAGATGCCAATCCATGTTTCTGAAGGGAACAGACGGCCAGAGGCACCTATCCAAGCTGCCAAGCTTGCATCAGAGGGTGGGATCGCACTTAGGGAGCACATACCAATCCTTACACACTGGAAGGAGTACAAGAACAATAAGTCACATCTTGAAAACTACATTGGCAAAATTGGTGTAAGTTAAATTCAATTCTGCTTGTTTCATCAAAGTTCATTCAATCCTTTGCATTCGCAAATTCTAATTTTCATGCTCTTTACTAGGCCCAATTCACCATTGACACCGATAGTGACGTAGTCCAATATGCATGTGCTGATTTGCTTAAGTGTGGACAACGTCAGATGAGGCACAAGCTGAAAAAGTACTTCAATGGGGTACCAGACAAGTCAAGTGAGGACTACATCGCTCGTGAATCATATGATCGACAACGAATGGCAGGCCTTAGTGCAAATGTGGTCGACTCAAGCACAAGGTGCGACAAACCTCCAAATTTCTGAACTATGGTTATTCCATATGCTTTGAATTGTGCCATATGTAACTAATATGTGAGCATATTTTTATGCATCAATTTAGTACTGTTTTAGATACCTTCATTATCTGTTATTTCAAACCTGCATCAGTATTATTTGATAGACTTTTGTTATTGGCATCTAGCTTACTGATGCAGGTTCAGAAAAGAGAGGCCTTTTTTGCATTATAGCTTACCATGAATACCTTTCCTGCTGCCCGACATCTACTCGCGCTTTCTATATTTGTCATGTGTGCGAAACACTTAAACAAATGTTTCATGTGCAGGACAAGTGCTTGAAAACCAGCAAAATCGTGAAAAGTACTCGCTCAAAGATCGCACAGATCTCGGTGTTACATTGCACAAGCCCATGTCTTGGTAAGAAACTAAACAACCAATGATCAGTAATGAATATATTATGATTTTTGTTTCAACCTAATTGTTTGTAATTCTTTGCAAATAATTTAGAAACAAGAGAAATACAAAGATGTAGAACCCACTGCGATTGATCTTTTCAAGGACTTCCACTGCAGCAAGAACAAAGGATTCAATGAGCCTATCAACAAAGCTATTGTGAGTGATTGATTCCCTTTTATTCTTCTTTGCTACATGATGTGCATATGAAAAAATAGCTTTGTGTGACATGTGTATAAAATAGTTCATACTTCATACATAGTTCTAGTCAGATGTGCAGCATGTTGCAAACTAGTTTTGTTCTGTTCCCATAATTCAGTGTAATTGCTAAAGTGGTCATCTTGCAAATGTATTCAAGATTATTTTCTAGTGTCCACAAGTCCATTATTTATATCTCAAAGAACAACACTTTCCTGATGTTCTTATCTTTTCAAAGCAAGATGTGCTGTGTTGTATTATACTTTTTTGGTTCATTCATTGAATGCAAATGATTTAAGGAAGCAACCAAGAAAGCACATATTTTTATTCTTTTCTACATGATGTACATATGAAAAATAAACGCACACAAGATTTAAGCCTCAATTGTAATTTTGTTTTGCTAGGTGATATGGAAACGATCATGGCTAAACCAAGACAAGATGGAGAGCAACCAAAGTCAGCGAACCATGCTGTTTCTCAAGTTGTGAAATCGACTATGTTTCTTCAAGTTGCAGGAATTCAATCAAACTCCAATAATAGCTCTAAAGGTGGCACTTCCGCAAAGGTACAACTCAATCAGTCCCTACCATGCATGCTCTCTGAAGTTATTTTCTGTACAGATTTGTGCTTCATCAAGACATAGAGTATTGATATTATTTTCTGTACAGATTTGTGCCTAGCTGTTCAGTTTGATTTAGGAATAAATACATAGTTGTTCGTTTGAATATACTAGTACCTAGCTGTCCTGCTCTTGCACATGAATTGTTGTCCCCTAGCTGGGCATATGCATTTGATTTAGGAATAAACACCTAGCTGTTCAGTTTGAATCTACTGGTACCTAGTTGTCCTGCACATGAAACAGTAAACCCAATTTGAATCTATTGGTACCTAGCTGTTCAGTTTGCACACAATACTAAAGAAATCAACATATATGGTCTTCATTCACAGGTGCAAGAGCTTCAGGCTGAGCTTGAGATTGAGAAACAATCAAAAGAAGACCTTCGGCATGAGTTCGAAGCCATGAAGAAAGAATCTGAAATGGCAATGGACACTTTAAAGAAAGAATCAGAAATGGCATTGGCAAAACAGGCTGAGGAGATCGAAAATTTAAAAAAGGCATCACAAGAAACCATGTCCTTCCTTCGTCAAATGCTAGGTCCTAGAGATGGTTGAACTTGGTTTGGTGGCCAATTGTTTACACCTAGGTATTAGTAGCTCTAACTTTTGGACTGTGCTGCTGATTGCATTGTTTTGCAACCTTTGAGCTGTGCTTGAAGTATTGTGCGGCCTATGAACTTTGAACTTGTGGCTGCTATAATTTTGGTCAGTGCATATGATCTGTGAGATGTATTGTGGCATGTGAACAAAACTTTGGCCTGCTATTGCTGTCAGTGGATATGGCCATTGAAACATGTATTGTGGCTTGCTGTTGTAATTTTGGTTGGTGAGTTTGAACTTTAGTTAACTGCTGAATGATATGATCAATTTGTGGCCTATATTTTATTATGTATTTGCTTGTGTTGATCTGTGTATTGATTATGGATTTAGCCCATAGATAATTGTGTCGTATATTATATCACTACATTTGGGCCTTGAATTGAGCCTAAAAGGGTCTTAAGAGGCATTTTAATGAATTGTGACAATAAAATTGTCGCAATATCTTGCCATGTGGCATTATGGCACTTGATAGTTAGCGACGCTTCTTCCGAAACAACGACAATATGGAGATGTCACAAATTTTGTGACAAAGCAGATCGCCAAAAATTTAGAGACGAAAAAACTCGTGTTCGTCACCAAAGGTGTTTAGACACGTCAGATAGGCGACAAATGCGAATTCGTCACGCAACCGTCACAAAATCCATAACTTGACGTAAATTTACTCTTCAACGACAAAAGTTGATTGTCGTAGAAGGTCATATCTCTTGTAGTGCCATATGTGCTAAGTGGATAGTATCCACTAAGGGTTATATGAGACTGCCTAGTCCATCTATTTTACGGGTTATATGAGACTGCCTAGTCCATCTATTTAACGGGTTATATGAGACTGCCTAGTCCATCTATTTAACGGGTTAGGATGGACACTTGTAGTTCACCATCCGACTATCCTCTCTTGAGACCAAGTGTTCATGTGTTAGGGTTTGAGAATAGTTGAGTGATGTGGTGTGCTATCTTGTCCTCCATGTGGAGTGGCTATAAAAGCTTTATCCTCAAATGTCAATACATCAATCTTTGCTCATCTCCATAATCCCTCTTATGTTGATTGATTTGCTCTTGACTTGGTCGGTTCTTCTTCTTCTCTTTCTCCCTCGTGATCTTGCTATGCCACGAATGTGTATGCGATAGAGATAATATCTGTAAATCAATATTCACACATCTAGGCACTTGATTGGCAAGTTTATGAAGAAACCTGTTTTTGCTTGATTTTGGGCGACCAAGTGATTTCGTAATATGAGGATCTTTGACTTGATTTCTTTGGTGTTCTTATTTGTTGTGATATGTAGGAATACATCTACAACAATCTTGGCCATCTTCTACACACGAGCAAATTGTATTAACTGATTTCGCATTTTATCTGATTTTGGTGCAATCTTGCTTCAATCCAAAAAGGTTAACTTTGATATGGATTTTTATAATCTATGAATGGAATAGGTTCCGGATACTTTAAACAAGGTGTATACAAAGTTTCATAATATTTAGACTTGTAATTTAGGAGTTGCATGAAAAGAGAGCGCGTCGAGCTGTTCTGGATAGAGGCTGGTCCAACCTCCAGAAGCTGATCAGACCAGCATGACCCTAGCTGCCTGACCGCCAGGAGGTCAGACCAGTGGGTGCATGGCGGTTCAACCTCTAGGGTTTGGCGATTTCCAGAATTGATTTCTTGAGCTTTTGCTTTGGGATTTCGGCTGTTGATTCTAGGCTTTGTAACTCTGTAGTTACAGGAGTAAAGAATCAAAAATATTATGAAATAATTTTGGACAGCGCCATTCATCCCTTCTATTGCCTATTCAGTTCTATAATCTTGAACAAAAGTATCAAATGATGCCACAACGCAAGTCTATATGATGCACAGCTTAACACACATGTCAGCTGTGTGTTTGTACAGATGTCTTCAGTTTCATCTAATGCTTACGGAGGGTTTGCGACTCTGCCTTACCAAACTTCTTCACATTCATTCATTACCCTCCTTACTCATCATTCCTTGAAATCACTCGTCTCTTTTCCCCCTCTTAGGCTTTGTTTCTTTGGAACTATGCAGTGGCGGACCTAGGATTTTACCAAAAGGTATGCCGCACTAAAATTTTCATATGCAATTTGGTAAAATCATTTGCCAATTCAGTAAAATCATTTGCCAATTCGGTAAACAATTGTAAAATACGGAATTGGCAATGAAGTTACTACTCAGGGAGATGTTTACAGCTATGGGATAGTTGTACTAGAATTGTTTACTGGAAGAAGGCCTACAGAAGAAAATTTTGGGGAGGATTGCGACCTTCACAAGTTTGTCGAGGCAGCATTGCCTGATCGTGTTGAGGGCATTGTGAACCAGCATCTCATATCACCAAGGGAGGACACAGAGAGGAATCAAAATTCACTCCTGAACAAGGAAGCAACGCTTTCATGCCTAACTTCCATTCTGAGGGTTGGCATCCTCTGTTCGAAACAACTACCTGCAGAACGGATGCAAATACGAGATGCAGCGAGAGAACTTTACAAAGTCAAAGAAAAATTCTATACATCAAGAATCAATACAGGGAGAAGGGAAAGTCAAATACCAGAAATAGCACGGGAGCAAGCAGAGTAAATTAGCAAAGTAATAATTTTATAAATAAATGGTCTAAGGATGAAGTTGCCAACACATTATTCAGTCTTATCTCTTTGTTCGACGAGATTTTGTGCGCGCTTTAATATATAATCGCATGTGGAAAATATACACACGTACAATTTCAAATACTTGTGTGTGCATTCAAGAGGCAAGAAATGCATATGTAGATTACAACTAGTCTTGTGCGGGGCATATGCACGTATGGATCATGGATTAGTGCATGCATGGCATAATTCGAAAGATGCAGCCGCTGCGGCCGTTCAAGATAAGAATGGCAGTTCAAATCTTAATCCGTATCTACAAAGGAGTTGAACTACTAAACTCTATCCAGGAGATTTTACCGGGCGAGCCACGGAACAAACGGTGCGATTTGCGACGGCGCCGCGCTCTGTGCGTAGTTCCTCTTGTGCCCTACCCCTGCCTATATAAGCCACAGACGCAACACACGCACGGCTGGGCCCCAAGGTATGCCGTGGCCCACCCGGCATACCCTGTGGGTCCGTCTCTGGAACTATGACTCATTAGCTTTTAGTTATGACTGATGGTTTTTACCTGTGCTTTTCGAGGTGGTAGTGGACGGTGAAGATGTCAACGTGAACGACGCACATGGTTTTAGACTCGGAAAGCTATTTAGAGAATCGGCTTTGAGAAGCCATCTCGTTTGTTTTGAATTCCGAAGAAACTAAAACCAAAAACCATAAAAGAGCTAAAAAGTACAAGCTTTTATTCTATTCTTCGAGGTGGAGAGAGAATAATACGTGCTTTCTCCCGTTGTTCTTTGGCACCCTCTAACATGCTCAGTGGCGGAGGACGGAAAAAAATGAGGTAGGGCGGATCGAAAGCAATACCATTCAAGCTATAATACTAATCAAACCCATCAACAATAATCTAAGTACAAAGATGTTTAATAATACAAGACATTGAAAAGTACCTCCAAAAATTGAAGGATCACAATAATATATCACCAATTTAACATATAACCTTGTAGAGCATAGCAATGGAAATAATCTGCCAAAGAAAGAGCAAACATAGTTAATATTGTTATGTATAGTGTAGACAACACAAAAGTGACAAGTGGAATCAAATGAGAAATACCAATATTAATCTTGTTAATTGCGTCTAGGAGACTTAGGCAATTGCATCTGCCTATCTTTCTTTTTCTGAAACATCTTTTTAATTTTTTCAAGATGAGGTCCTTTAAATATCTCCCTTTCAATGTAGCACACCATCAAATCATTAAGCCATCCATCGGACATCTTGTTGCGCAATTCAGTCTTGATAATCTTCATTGCTAAGAAAGCTCTTTCAACCGATGTCGTCGCCACCGGTAGCAGCAATGCCAACTCAATGAGGCGATAAACAAGTGGAAATACAATATGCCTCTCAAGTTCAACTAGTTTTTTGGCTAGACTTGCAAGATCGTGACAAACTTTAAACTCATCAAGCCTTCTTACATGAATAATAAATGTCTCTAGTTGATCTTTTATAGCCTTGCGGTCATCAAAGGAAAAATCCTCATAATAAATTTCCGTAAGCCGAGCAAGTTTATCCACATTAAACTTGGAGAAAGAATCTCTTGGATCAAGACAAGAAAAGCAAACAAGCAATTCTGAAGATACCTCGTTAAAGCGATGATCCAACTCGTTGGTAATAGCATCTATAGCAGCATAGAAGGTATCAACACGGAAGTAATGATCTTGAGTGATATTGTTTCTCCCTCCTTTTCTTGAACGGCCAAATCTTGGTACTACATCTTCCATATTTGGTATGGGAATATCGTTTGCCTCACAAAATACTTTAGCTTCTTGAAATAATGGCTCCCAACCTTCACTTCTCAAATTGATCAAACGTGTTTTGACATCAACAACCAAAGATATAGCTTGAACAACATTTTGATCCTTCCTTTGCAAGATTAGAGATAAGTCATTTGTAATGCGAAGGATTTGCAACATCATTTTCATGATGAGCACAAAGCTAAAAGATTCCATTATTTGGACCAAACCTCCTGCCCTTGATGGATTACGCTCATCTTGTTGCACAATTTCTAGGACTTGTATAATGTAATCCCACATTGATTCAATTCGAAGCAATGTCTTGTAATGAGATCCCCATCTTGTATCTCCAGGTCTAGCCAATGATGTTTCTTGTAGTTTTCCTCTCCTTGCTGAAACCTCTCCACTCTCTAACTTAGCCAAAAGGTTTCGACAATGCTTATCAAGCAACAAATCCTTCCTCTTGCATGATGCACTGGTGCTACTCACAATCAACCCCACATATTCAAAGAAATCCTCAATTGATGAACAACACCTTGAGACAAAGAACTACCACTAATCGCAATTGATGAGCAAAACAATGAATGTAGAAAGCATAGGGATTCTCATCACGAATTAGTTTCTGAAGACCATTAAATTCTCCTCTCATATTAGAAGCTCCATCATATCCCTGGCCCCGTAGTTTTGCAATAACTAAACCATAATCACTAAGTGCCTCAACCAATGCTCTCTTCAATGCTTCAGATGTTGTATCTTTGACATGCTTGATACCCAAAAATCTTTCTATTACTTCTCCTTTATTGTTCACAAACCTACACAAGCAATGACAAAGAATAGAGTAAGAACATTTCTCTAATATAGTTTCATCGTAAGATATTAATGAAACATTTACCTCACAACTATGGCCATTTGTTCTTTGATGGATACATCACGAGATTCATCAATAAGAACAGAGAATAGACAATCCCTCATTTCTTCCTTTATTGCCATGGTGACCGCCTCAGTATAGCAGTTTGCAAGCTCCTTTTGAATTGTCCTGTCATTTTTGCATTTTTAGGACATAGCTCATCAAAAGCTCTCTTCACTTCCTCATTCCTTTGTTTATACCAATCAAGCAATTCTAAAAAATTTCCTTTATTCAAGGAATTATCAGTTTCATCATGTCCACGGAATGGTTCACCTTGCAAAGCCAGAAAACTCACAATACCCAAAGATGCTTCCAAACGAGTCTCATACTTGATAAGTGATTCTTTGCTATAGCTTGAAACCTTATGTTTTACACTTGACCTTTGGTTATCAAAATCATCAAAAGCTGTTCTAGCTTGATTATGTATGCTATTAGCCCCACCAACATGCACTCGAAGTGACATGTATGCATTCTTCCATTTTTGAAACCCAACTTTTGTAAAGACATCATAACCAAATTTATCATCCATTCGATCATGTCTAAAAAGATAACAATAGAAGCAAAAGGCCCTATCCTTCTCCAAACTATACTCCAACCAATTATATTGCTTAAACCAATTTTTTTGAAATGACCTTTTATCCTTTGAGGGGGGGATTATGACCGGTTGGTTGAGTCGGGCCCTTAGCTATGAAAGCCCTCCAAACTTCATCTCTAATATTAGGAGCAAATCTATCAATTGGAATACGAAGCCCCGGATCAGAAACAATATAATCTGGGTTGAATTCAGTTATAAGATCACCTTGCACTGTCTCTTCTTCAATTACCTCTTCCACTTGTACAGAGCCTAATTGAAGTTGTTCTTGCCACTCTTCCACTTGCCCAAAGACCAATGCACTCTCCCACCTCCACTTCAACATTTCCACTTTCACGAGTGCTTGGGTTTGTGGCACTTGAACCCCGATTAAAATAGCTCTTCAAATATAAACACATAAAAGCAAATAGACAAATAAATTGACCTATAAATTTGCAAAATGTAAATTGGCAAATGTAAACTACATATCAATTATCAAAAATCAATGACATTCCTAATATATGCCTCACCTCTCTGTGATTTTTCCTTTCCCCTTTTATCCATTGCTCAAGCCTCAAAATCTCAAATAAAAATAAATCCCCCCAGTCCCAGACCCCCACCGCACAGGCGCACAGCAGAGAGCCCGAGCCGAGCGTCTCCTCGGCTCCTCCTCCTCGCGAGTTCCGCCCGCCTGCTGGCCGCCTCCCGCCCGCCCACCCGCCCGCGGCCGTCTCCCGCCCGCCTGACGGCCGCCTCCCCCGCCGCCGGAGCGCCTGCTCCCACCGCCGCTCACTTTCTCAAGATCTCGGAGCAGGAGCACAACAGACAGGGAGCATTGTTTCTAGGGTTTACATTGTTGGGCTTGGATAGAGGGGTATATGGGGGTCTATTGCAAAAATTTGAGGTATGGCCCAAGCCACACCTTGCCCTATCGAGCCCTCCGCCCCTGCCCCTAACTCACGCACACAAAGGCTCACACGACACAAACTAGGACTCGTAGGACTCACTCCAAACCGATTAACACACCAACTTAAGCCAAGCTGAAAAACGAACTCATACACAACAGTTGTATACACACATACATGCATACGTATACATACGTGTCGCACCCCTGTGCATGCATCATAATGGCCATGCATGCATGTAATTGCCCATGAATATGTAGGACCCAGATTTTACAATCCAGAATCCTCTGTGATTTCACCGCACTATTCCCTAGATCAGTAGATAGTGCTCACAGATACAGTACTGAATATCAAAATTCATATCATACGGAAGCGTAAATATAATAGTAGACTTACTCATGGGCCGATTAGGTCGAAATCAATAAAATGCAGTAGCGGAAATGAAGTACACAGGTGGGACCCTCAGGATGTGCCCACAGGCAGCCAACTGGGGTTCGCGACCTAGTTCTTGATCTCTTCATCTTCTTTACCATCATGATTTGGTGTATTGCTGTAGCATAGCGATCTGACTCCTGATTCTGGATTAATTGTGAGAGCGAGGGTGAGCACAAACCACCGTGCTCCGCGAGCCAATATGCAGGATGCAAATAGATAATATGCATAGCTTATCAAGGGAAAGCTCGGGTTATTTTATTTGCCATAAATTGTATTTAAAATATGATACATAGAAATTTCCTGAGACCTAGCAGTTTACACTAAATCATAATGTGTGAAAAAATACAATAATAATAGCGATCCAGATTCCATTACCTTTACATGGTTTTTGCACCATATGCTAACCTTTCAGTGTTATAACCACTTACATTATCACTGGGGCGACACCCAGGGCAACACAAATCAGGACTTTCCACTGCCCTCCACTTTTCCAATCCCTCCCATAAAGCATTTTAAAAGAGAACTATATCAAGTTAGGTTCCCATGTCCGCCCTTGACCATGGGCACGGCTATTCGAATAGTTTTTTAGTCTGCAGAGTTTGCACACTTTACCCACAAGAGATAGTTCGCTCATTGCCCCACACGATTCCTTAGTCGTGCGGTTGAGTAAACCATCACAGTAACTATTCCAAGTACCTCACCCCTTCCATCATCTCACCCATATGGGTTTATCCTACTTGCGGCAGGTCCCATAAGTTGTGCGGGATGTTCTTCTCCTATGCGGCTAGCGGCTGGCTATCCACACTGCTAGCGCGCCGTGGAAAACTTCACCCTTTGCGAGTGTTCCATTCAAGTCGTCACACAGACAGCCACTTGCACTACCTCACCTCCTCCACCGATGATATTACTTTCAGGGTTCGATAAGTCTACTAAGCTAAGTTGTATTTCACAGACTTGTGGTTGTACTTGTATTACACAGGAGGTCATGACAAGATTTAGTCCTTAGGATGATCTGGGTGGTTCTACCACTAACCACACTCTCGTGCACCGCTGCACCATACCTCCGAACCATCCGCCCAAATAGATAAGCATTTTAAGGTTTTTGGGAGCATAAAATAATTGTACCAAAGTATACTAGTCATTTCCACCATGACTTTCCAAACCAGTTTCTCATGAAGAAAAAGTGATATTTGGGGCACTTTTGGCGCCCTCGAATATCTAAGCAATGCTAAGCAAGCGAGTAACAGTAGACTTATTTTCGAAAGCTATAACATTATAGCTTTCGCTAAGGTGACAAGGCTCAATTATCCAAGGGTCTCAATGGGTGTAATACTAACAAGTGTAATATTGGGTGTATAACTAGCATCTTGAAATTGAACATAAATTAACACGTGAAATAACAGTATACAAGTGGATAGTTTAAAACAGAAATAAATTTGCATAAACGTAGGTTCAACATGATCAAATTATTGACTCACCTTGCGTGGTTTACCATGGTCTTGAGCTCATTCAGTGCTTTCTCATTCGATGGGCTTGAGCTTCTGACCTTTTCCTTCACTTCGCTCTTGATCTCGCTTGAACCCGTGATTCTTCAGGACTCCAATTTTCTAATTACGCGCTAAACAAATGAATCCAATAAATACAAATAACTCAAAAGCCCAAATAAATATGAATAAACTCAATTTAGCTTTATTGTGATTTAATGGGTGGTTTGAGACAAGGTTAGTTGGGTGTGGAGTATGGATGGAGTTAGAGGGGCTGGAGCGAAGTGATAAATGGCTAAGGGAAATCCGCCGAGACGGGTGACAAGGAAGGTTTATAGTGAAGGAATATTCACGAGAATATTTCTGCTTAGGGCTCGAGGATGGCTAGGCATAGCTGATGGTGGATCATCATGACTCGATCTTTTCATTAATAACTTCTTTTATTATTTTTATATTTATTAAGAAAGTTCCACGAGTCAGGTTAGACCTACGAATCGGACTACGAGTTTAACTGAGCATTATTTTGTCGAGCGTTAGTATCCAGTGCATATGTTATATATAAGTGATGTATACAATTTTTAGTTTATCGAATTAATCTTATAGTCTGAGTTTATAGCATTTTGTGGTACGATATTTTTTGTACCCTTAGTTATTACAGGGCATAGTTTAATTTGAATTAGGATCCATTTGTACGGGTCCTAGCTTGTTTTATACGATTATGCTCAACATTATTATTTATTAAATCTAGTGTTAAGATTTAATTAATGGCACCATTATTACATTGTCTACACTTTAGTTATTGTTAGGCTTAGATTTATTTTTATTTTTAATTTATTTATCTAGGCAGAGTTTGTTATACGGGGTCAATATTTCAATATGGTGACATGTTAAATGCTAGGGCATATATTTTAATTATACTTAAGGGTAATCTTTATTAAATTTGGATATTTAACCAAAGCCATTTTTCTTTATTAATACCTTTAATTAGTAATTAGTCTTTTAGATCATTATTCAAACCCTATTGGTTATCCATGTATGATAACCAATCGAAATTTAAATCTTAAATAATCTCATTTATATCTTAGTCAAATTTATTAGCTTCCCTGGATTATTTCCTAATTTTCCTTAATTTTTCTTCATTAAAATTGATTATAGAAAAATAAAATAAAAATAAAACTGGGACGACCAGAGATTCGAACCCATGTCTGTGTGTTAGTGAATGACGCTGATAACCAACTAGGTGACGGGCGCTTTGTGACTAGAAGAGGAGGACAAATTAGAAGAGACGATGCATGAGCTAGGGCAAAACAGAGGAAACAGCCGGCGCTCAGCGCCAGGCTTGCCGGCGGCGGGCGGTGGCCGAGGAGGTGACAGTGACCGGCAAAATGGATTCCAGGGGAGGTGAGGAAACCAGTGGAGGAGGTGGCGCGGCCCGGGACAGCACCAGGAGGGGTCGGCGATGCTGAGAGCGGCCGACAGCGAGAGTAGAAGGGGACGGCGATGCCGGTGTGGAGGAGAGGGAAAATTGAAGTACACGTGAGCATGAGGGGGTACAAGGGAGACTTACCATGGGATTGGTCGAGCAGGAGAGGGCCGAGGTGAGCCGGCGGCGGAGGCCATGGGTGGCGCGGGCATGCGCATGGCACTGGTGAGCTGGGGTGAAGGGAAGCCGCAGCCGATGCTTGGGGAAGACTCGTGGCGCCTTGATGATGCTCCTGAAGGAAGCAATCGAGCCGGGGGTCGCCAAGGAGGGAGTGGCGCTGGCGGCGGCGGTCTTGGCCGGAGTTTGGGGAGATGGCCGTTCCGGCGAGCTTGGTGCATGGAAATTCAATTAGGCCAGCGGGATGCTAGAAGGGGCTTAGGGACACACTGTGACATGGATAGTTTTTGGAGTGAGTAACCGAACCGGCAGGAACGGCGTGGAGGCGCAGGCGGGCATGCAGCCGAACTAGCGGTGGGGTAAGTGAGGAAAGAAAGAGGAGGAGATGGGAGGCTTCGGGAGGCCTAGAGGAGGTCGGAGGCTACTTATAGCGTGGGGGACGGTGGTAGATGCTGTGGGCGGAGGTGGGAGAAACCGTGGGCGGCAGGGCCGTGCGGCGGAGGCGTGCGAGGCGCAGAGCGAGGTGACACGATGGAGGCACAGGGTGATGGCGACGTGAGACGGTGACGGGGCAGGCGCGGTGGTGACACGTGGCATGGCGATGAGATGGAAGCAGGTGCATGCCTGCCACGGGGAAGGAGCGGGAGGAAGGCGACGTGGAGGGAGCTCGGAAACAAGAAAAGAAGGGAAGAGGGAGAAGGAAAAAGAAGGGAGGCGGGGAAAGATGAGGGCCCAGCGGCCAGAGAAGGATCGGGAGGGAGGAGAGAAAAGAAAAAGAAAAGGGAGGAAGAGAGAGAAAAGGTGGGGCCCATATGTAAGTGAGAGGAAAATTGGAAAAGAATGAGAGGAAATGAGAAGCTTTTGGATTTTTAAATTGTAATTTGAACTTCTATTTCCTATTTAACATTATTGATTCCAATTTTTGAAATTTTAATTCAAGTCTTTATTCAATTATCTAGATGCATAATATAATAGTCCTATATTTTGATTTTATTTAATTTTGTTATGAATTGTATATATAATTTTTTTGGTTTACGTATTTAGAGATAAAGTCTAATATTCTTTTGGTTTTATTTTATTGACTCGAATTTGAATTCCAAATTTTTGGTATTTTGGATTCATGATCTGTAATGTCATATTCTATTATTATTATTTACATGATCATTATTTGCACTTGGGATTATTTTTGGTTATTAATTTGCATGCCACAAAACTCAAAAAGATTTCAATTAAATATTTAGAAGAAATTTGAATGCCAGCAAAATGCAAGAAAAGTGTTAAAAATTTCATATTTTTAAATATCCAAATTTTGGGATGTTACAGAATAGTGAAAGACTAGAAAAGCTGTAACACTAGACTCAATGCATGTAAATATTATGTTGATCCTAAATTAAGAGATATGTGAAATCCAAATATCTCCTACTAAGAGTCCTAACTTACGCACGACTTGGTTGTAAGCTCGCCACGCTCGCGCCTCGCGGACTTGCCACACTCGTGTTCGGCTTTCAATTTGTTCTCCTTGGCCTTCCTTCGTGTTGGCCACCATGGATATAGTAGTAGTGGTACTTGGCGCCGTATCAAACAAATAACATCTTTTGTATGTATTACAATGGATACAATTGTGGCATTGTGTTATGCCTAGCCTTGTTGTTTTGGGCTGTGAGCTTGCGGCTGATGTCTTTGTTTGTGTTTTTTGAGATAACAGCAAACGGTGAAAACGCCGATGCGGATGAAACATACAATGTTAGATTCAGAATCAATTAAACAAAAATAAAGAAAAAATAGAAAAAAGAAAGGCGCCATTATTTCTCTATGGATAATACAAAGGAAAAAGAAAAAAAGAGAAAAAAATCATGTTAAGAAGTCAACATATTCTAAACAAAATTTGACTTTTGAAAGCTCGAAGCAATCGATGTTTTGAATGGGGCTACCATTTATTCAGTTATGGTAGAATAATTAATTTTTTTGAAAGAGAAAATCTAGCGAACGGTATACTGTTCGACAGTATACCATTGTCGAGAGCTGCCACCGCTGCTCTCTCATGCTCCTCACTCCCGGCCGCCACTCCCTCCCTGTTGCTCCCGTCTGCCGCTCCCTCCCTCCTCACCACTGCTATGAGTTTACCCTTCCCCCTGGCATAGAAGGAGGTCAGGGGGAGGCCGCGGCCCGACGATGGGTGGCGGGGGCAATGGGCAGGGTAGGAGGGCAGTGGTAACAGCGGCTGTGGTAGTTAGGTTGGGCAAGATGGTAGAACAAGGAGGGGTCGGGGGTTGTGCAGCGAGGTGGCGACGGCACCGCCGGGCGCGGGTGGTGGTGGAGGAGGTGGGGGCGAAGGAGGAGGCGTGCAGAGCTGCGGTTGGCGCTAGAGAGGGCGGCGGGAGCGAAAAAGAGAGGGAGAAGAGGGCGATGGCCAACGTTGGAGCAGGAGAAGAGGGGGAGGGGAGGGCAGCGGTGGCATTTTGAGAGAAGAGAGAGGGAGGAGAGGGGCGACATGAGGAGTATACTGGCAAGATGCTTTCTGACGGCGGACTTTCCGACGGTATACCGTATCGTAGTCGCTCTCTTTTCGAACCAGGGGTCTGACCTTGGCTCTACGACCTAGCGTCCTCCCATCCCATGTGTCGTGCATTCAACCCTCGTGTGGCTCCTCTGCCTAGGTGCCCCCACAAGTGAAATGAAGCCTTGCTAAGGTCGGGTGGAAATGGGATATTGGGATGCTCACAGCCGCACCCGCCTGCAAGATTGATTTCCTTTCCTTTCCTTGTAGCCACCACCAGCATCCATTCCAACAGAGCTATTCACCTCACTCTGACTGCCGAGTCGTGATTGTACCCATCGTCCGGTCAACATAAGTTGCCACCCCAAATCCCAATCCCTGCCACCGCCGCCGAGGGAAGATGAGCTGAGATGCCACCCGCCGCTCCTACCGATGGGTCAAGGAGTGGTTCGTGTCCCCAACCCATAACCCCCCTACTCCTCTCGAATTCTACTAATCTCCTCTCGGTTGGGGGCTCTTGGTTTCTCGCTCACGTGATTTGGATCTGATCTCCCCTATCTGTGCTCCGTCACCTCTCCTAGGGTTTCACAGGACCTCGTCATCACTGGTGGATCACCCACAGCCGGCGCCTTCCATTGTCAGACCCAGATTTTTCAATCCAGAATCTACCGTGTTTACTGCACTATTCCCTGGATCAGTAGATAGTGCGCACAGGTACATTGCTGAATCATATCATACACCGCATGAACATTAATAATATTACAGAATTAAAATACACCACATCGGGTGAGAGTTTACAAAAGGGACACCTAGGCCGAATGTTACCATTACAACAAGTAAGCAACGGAGAACGAAAGCAAAAGTGAAACCACAACCACAGGCAAGCGACTGATGGGTAATGTGTGCATTATATATTACCGAGACTCCGACAATATATGAGCACACAATGCCTTAGGTCAACTTGTCTAGGCTCAAGAAAAGCGTAGGCTATGCCCTAATTTCCTTCGTTGCTTCTCCCTTCAGTTGTAGGGGTGTCTTCATGCGCATAGTGATCCTACGTCTCTGTTTTGGGTAATGCGAGTGTGAGCACAAATCCACCGTGCTCAGCGAGCCAACACACAGAATGCAATATTTAACATGCTCAGCTGATCAAAGGAAGGCTTGGGCTTATTTTATTTTGCGTAGAGTGCTTTTGAATACAATTACTTAAAAATCCCTAAGACCTAGCAGTTTTAAATTCATGACTTAAATTTGTGAAGTAAGACTATCTTATAATTGACACAGATTCCATTCACCGTTACATGGCATTTGCACCATATAGCATCTTTCAGCATTATAGCGACTTAACTTACCACTGGGACGACACCCAGGACAATTCAAACCAAGGCAGCCCGTTGCCCTTCATAGTACCATTCCCAATCTCCAACTATTTTTAAATAGAACTATATCTAGTTAAGTCCCCATGTCTGCCCTTGACCGTGGGCACGGCTATTTGAATAGTTTTGTAACATCCCGAATACTTTGATTTTGTAAATTATGGAGCCTCAAGACACTTTGTAGTATAATTCTATTTTTGGATTTGGATTTCATGGTGGTTCTTCAAGATTTTTGGTTAAGGTCCCCAAAATCTGAAATAAAAAGGAATACATATATATATATAAGGAGGTAATTACAAATTTTAATTAAGAATCTGAAAAGATGATCCAAAAATTAGGAGGGAGGAATTTAAGGTAAAACCTGGAAATTTACATTTGAATTCATAGCAAAGTTAAACTAAAAATATAGCAAGGATGGTCGAAGCTGTGCCAGCTGAACCAACAAATTACCCGCCGCCGTGCGCCCATTTCCCAGCTCGGTCTAGCCGCGCGACGCACGCGCGCGCGCCCCTGGCAAGCGGGCCCCGCCCCTGCACCCGCTCTCTCCATGACCGCGGGCCCTCCCCGCCCGCGTCTCCTTCCGCCGCTGCCAACGGGCCCAATCTCCTCGACTGCTCTCCCTCTGGCCGGTGGACCCGCACCGCGCCCGTTCTCTCTGGCACACGGGCCCGTGCCCGCACTCTCGCTGTCGCTGGCCTCGCTCCCGCGCCAGCGTCCTCCTCCTTTTTCCCCGCGTGGCCAAGCGCGCGCCTCGCTCAGAAGCTCCCTTCCCTGTGGCGCGCATGCCTCCGCCGAGCCGTCCCGTCACCCGGTAGGAACGCCTGCGTGGCCGCCTCCGCCCATGGTTTCGCCGTCTCCGCCCCTGGTACGGCGCCACCGCCCGAGGTTCTCCCTCCGCCCGGTCGCTTCGGTTCGGCCACGTGGCGCTGGTCATCTGTGCTCCGTCCGTGCGTGGGAGGTGGTAAGCGCTGAGGAGACCGCACGAGGGGAGTAGTTGTGTAGCTTTGCCAGGCCATTACGCCGCCTGTGCCACCGTCTGGCACCGCCACCTGCTCCGATAGGACAGAACGGCCGCCCGCCTGTTGCCAGCCTCCCCCGAACGCCTATATAAGGCAATAAACCGTCCGTTGAGCTCCCCACGCCGTACTCGTTGTTTTCCAACAGGTAATTGGGCCCCGGTCCACCGTACTCACCGGCGAGCTCTTTTCTCCCCCAACTCCGGTGAACTAACTCCCGCTGTTTATCGCACTGCAGCCCACCTCGCGCTAGATCGTCTCCAGGGCGCCGTGAAGCTTCCCCGGCCCTCGCCCGAGCTCCCCGTCGCCTGTGGTTCGCCGCCACCGAGAGCTTCCCCGAGCCGCCGCCCCCGCTCGTCGCCGGCCACCCCCGTACCCCCTCGGCCCCTGGCGACCGTGTCACCGTCTTCACCTTAGTGCGAGGATCGCGTTTCGGCGCTCACCCGAAGCTCCCCGACATCCCCTCGCCGTCGGCCACCATCGTCCCCGACTCCTCTGCCCGACCCCGCTGCAGACCCACCTCAAGGGAATTAATTGCCCTATAGAGGTAGGCAAAGCCTCCCCGCTCACTTGGCTATCAGCGCTAACTCTATTCTCCCCTGGTTCCTCGGCCACAAGACGCTCGAGCCCCGGCTCCGCAGCCGCCGAGGTCGAACATTTTTATTTCCGCTTTGACAGTGGGCCCCACTGTCGCCCGCCAGAGCTGAGCCGCCCACCGACCACCGGGCCCCACCGGTCGCTGAAACTCTCACATCGAACCTGCACGACATGTGGACCCCATTGAACGATGAGCTGACCCGCATGTCGAGCGCAGAAAGTAAATAAAATGAAAAATCAAAATAAAAATGAGGTGACAAAGGACCCACATGTCGAATTTAGTAATTTTAGGATTTGACTGAAACAGAGAACTTTGACCAATCATAACTTCTACATTTTAGCTCCAAATGGAATGAAACAAATTTGTAAATTCGTCTAAATTCAAGATCTGTCTAATGGGACTAAAACCACAAATTTTTGAGTTCATTTGAATTTTGGAGATGATTTGTGTTGTTTGATAACTTCTTGTCCAAACTTTCGCAGCGTAATATAGCTTACGAGGACCAAGAAGAGGACGCAAGCCAACGCCAACCCGGATGACCAAGACCAGACACCAATGATCCAAAGTAGTCGACACTTTGATCATATTGAACCCAGTATTGCAAAAATTACTTTCTTTCAAATTACCAACATGCATGCTATTATTTCATGTGATATGCTATGTTAAATTTCAGAATGTTAGTTACACCTTGCTATATAAATCTGCGTACATTATTCTTCTTGCCATACATTGGTAATGCGAGCCTTGTCACCCTAGTGAAACTATAACATTAAGACTTTACAAACTAAGTCCTTATTGATATGCTCTGCTTAGATATATTAGATGCTTGGGGTATCATCGATACCCCAACTACTCTATCTTGAACTGAAAGAACTGTTTTGGGAGGATATGATGGGAATATGGTGGATTTACAGGAATAAATGTATGTTACCAAAAACTCTCAAAACATGCTTACTGTCTGGGCGGATGGTTCGTGGGGATGTGGTGCAGGGATTGTATAATTGGGATTAGTGGTTGAACCGCCTAGATAACATTAAGGACCGAATCATGTGATGACCTCCTGTGTTATAACAAAGACAACCACAAGCTAGCAAAATGTAGGTGGCTAAATAATTTGCATTAACTTAGTATGGGTTGCGCTGGTATGATCATGGGCGGGTAGAGGATGACCACATCCTCCGCATGATGATCACGGCGGGTAGAGGATGGCCACATCCTCCGCGTGATGGCGCAAGAGGGGGCTTCCAGAAGGGTGGGCGTACCTGGAGGAAGTGGAAACCTTAGCGGACGTAACCCTGCTAGGAAAATGCATTGTAACGGACCTGTGATAGACTACTCGACCACATGTCTATGGAATCATGTGGGGGCAAGGAGTGGGATTATCTCTGGTGGGTAAAGTGTGCCAACTCTGCAAAGTCTAAAACTATTCGAATAGCCGTGCCCACGGTCAAGGGCGAATCATGGGAACTTTGCTAGATATAGTTCTGTTTCAAAACACTTTATGGGTGGAAATGGAAAATGGAGGGTGTGGATGGCCCTAGTTTGGATTTCCCTGGGTGATGTCCCAGTGATGAGAAAGTAATATATGGTGTGATGCCATGAGTATTTGATGGTGTGATGCCATAAGTAATGTAGGGTGCGTTGCCCTAAGTATGAAAAACTATGATGATCTTGGGTATATGGTGTGATGCCATATGTAAGGAAAATTTATGAGAATATGGATTAGTACCTTAATCAAATATGTGCTTTAAACCTGCTAGGTCATAGGGATAAGTAATTGTATTCAAAAGCACTCTTGGCAAATAAAATAACCCTATGCCTTTCCATTGACAAGCCATGCATACTATTTACTTGCATTCTGTGTGTCGGCTCATGGAGCACGGGGTTGGAGTGCTCACACTCGCTTTTGCGACAGAGATAGGAACCCATGGGCACTATGATCATGAAGATGCCCCTGCTAACGCTGGAGGAAGCAACAACGATAACTAGGCCGCTATCTTCGTGTTTTGGTCTATAGACAAGAGATCTTGTTGGAGATTGTGTGCATATATATTATCCCAGTCTAGATAATAAACATGGCACCTAATCACCTCCAGTCACTTGCCTGTGGTATTGGTTCTACTTTTGTTGAGATTTTCGCTGCTTTTATTGTAATATGACTTATGGCCGATGTGGCCCTTATGTGAACTATTTCCCCGTCGGGTTCTAAGACAATTATGGTTTGTCGTATGATGAACTTTTGCAATGTATGTAAATGGTTCAGTAATGTTCCTATGTGCACTACCTACTGATCCAGGGAGTAGTGCAGTTTAACACAGTGGATTTGGATTGAAAAATCCGGGTCCGACAGCGCTGGTATCAGAGCATACGACTGTAGGGTGAAAGCCTTAGAATGGACATTAGGATGGCCTAGGAATACAATACTTATGAAAGTAAGAAAATAATTTCCAAAATCATAGTATAATATTCTTACCCGTATCCTTCCTAGAATCTGCTCTACTCTATTTTTCATTACATTTTGGAAAAGTACTAGCATTAGTAACTTAAAATTTACAGATGGCAGGAATGGGACATGAGGGGAACTGGGATTATATGGCCCACGGTGTCTATGAAGGAGAATTCGCAAGCATTTTACGCAAGCTGCTGCATTACATGGGCTATGAAGAGCAACCTATTTACCGCGGACTGAAGGCTACCGTTGGAGAAGATGAATCATGGACCATGGAGGTGTTCATTTATCCGAAAAGTGAGCAAGAACAGCCTCATGTCTTTACGACCGAGCATCGGAGAAGCACCAAAGAAGCTGCAATCCAGGACGCCGCGCGCCTCGCCGCTGCGTGGCTGTGTGACATCTATGAGACTTCCATACGCCGCACGCCCTACTGTTTCTACCCGTCGCGCCAGGACGGTGCGCGGTACAATGAGACGAACATACCGGTTGATGAGGACGACCCTACGCTTACGCACCAGGTCGCTCTCACCAGGGCTATGGGCGCAGCCCACACCGCTGCCTTGGAAGAGATCACCCTTCTCCGACAGCACCTTATCGCCGGGCACGCTGCCAGGGTGACCCTACAGGAGCAGGTCGCCAAGACCGAGCAGGCCTTGGCGCAGGCCCAGGTAGAGGTGGCTGCCCTCCAGGCTCAGCTTCGGCAGGCCTCCGCCCCTGTGGCAGCTCCAGCACCGCCACCACCGGGATCCGGGCCCCGCACTAGGATGACTACGCGTAAGAGCACGCAGCCACCAGGTCCCCGGTCTATTCTTCGACGGGAGGAGCCATCCCGTAGCCGCAGCAGGTCCCACACTCCTTTGGACTCCGACCCATCGGAGTTCAGCGGGAGCCGCTCCCGTTCCAGGTCCCCGAACTACAGTCCGTCCGGCCCGAGTTATGGGTTTATGGAGTAGGTTAGGTAGAGCAGTGTGTACTTGCCATAGGTGGTGCAGGTACTAGTCTATGTATGTTGTGTCAGTCCCTCTGTATCGTAGCAGCTATCGAGTCGAACTTAGATCGCTATGTTGTACCTGTAAAAGTCCAGTACAAAACTGGCTAAGTGAATGTGCAATGAATGGCCTAGTATGAGCCCTTTTGTTGAAATCGTTTGTTGCTTCTTTGTTAGTTTTATTGCATGGAGTTGTATCCTTTTATTGCTTGCTTAGTATTAGTATTAAAATATGCAACCCGATTGCAGATGGCCAGCCATAGAGTGACCAGGTCCCAGTCAGGTGCCAATGTACCCCTTCCAGCGGAGGCAACTACCTCACAGCAGGAGCCATCCTCCGGACAGGGCAACACTCAAAACCCAGAAAGTGAACTTCCTACGCCACCCGTCCACCCCACCATGGCGCAAGTCATGGCCCAACAAACACAGATATTGCAAGCAATCTTTGCCGGCCAGCAAGGCAACCTTGGCAATAATCCCCGATCTGATTTGGGCGACTTCCAGAGGACCAGACCGCTTACTTTTGCTTCAGCCGATGAGCCGCTTAAGGCTGAAGACTGGCTAAGAGATACCGAGAGGAAGCTAAGCCTCGCTAGGTGTGCCGAGGAAGACAAAGCGATATTTGCAGCTCACCAGCTCCAAGGAGCTACTGCCACATGGTGGGAGAACTATTCCGCCGCCAGAGGACAAGAGGGTACCGCAAGAGAAGGCATGATAGTGATATCCTGGTCTGAGTTCAAAACTGCGTTCAAAGCCAATTTCATTCCAACCGGGGTGATGAAGATGAAGAAGGATGAGTTCCGTACCTTGAAGCAAGGGAGCCTGGCCGTTCAAGAATACCTCACCCGGTTTACCCAGCTCGCTCGATACGCCCCAAGGGACGTAGAAGCTGAGGAGGACAAGATTGACCGATTTTTCACGGGCATGAATGAGGAGCTTAGGGTACAGCTAATTACACAGGACTTTACTAGCTTCCATCAGCTAGTAAACAAGGCACTAATTTTAGAAAATGAGAGAAGAAATCTTGTGGCAAGTCGCAAGTGCAAGATGGCGGTACAGCGACCCCAAGGAAGATTTGTGCAGGGATGTTTCAACAAACCTTCCTCCTCCAGAACCAGTCAGTACAAGGCACCAACCTCGACATTCCAGCCAAGAGGTGGCTCTTCTCAAATTAACCGTCCGGGGGGCCAACCAACTAACTCGAGCCAAGAAATCTCTGTCTATTGCTTTGTATGCGGAGAAAAAGGGCACTACTCCTGGCAGTGTCCACAGAGGCAAAATGCACAAGGGAAGCCCAACAAAGGAGCTGCCCCAGCTCATGGCCAAGCCGCAGGAAGCAGTCGGGGCCACCAAGCTTCCCAGCCCCGCAAGGCCAACACAGCAGCCAACAGGGGCCGCGTGAACCATATCACTATGGAGGAGGCACAAGAGGCAGCAGGAGTGCTGATGGGTACGTTCTCTGTCAAGACTATTCCAGCACACATGTTGTTTGATTCGGGAGATTCCCACTCTTTTATATCCAAGGGATATGCTGAAAAACTAGGGTTACCTGTCTACCCCCTAAAGAAACCACTGGTGCTCAATTCACCAGCTGGCATAATCAAGGCTACTCTAGTGTGCCCGAGAGTAGTAGTTACCATGGAGAAGTACGACTTCTTAGCAGACCTAATAGTGTTAGACTCCCAGACCCTGGATATTATTTTTGGTATGGATTGGTTAGCTAAATATCAAGGGGTCATAGAATGTGCCACCAGAAATGTAAAGGTGACCAAGTGTCCTGGAATGATTATCAATATAAAAGTTGATCGACCTTATCGCTGGGATCGTGCAGTATATTATAGTGAAGACATCCCCCTAGAAGGCGAGATAGTGGTGCAGGATTATCCCGAGGTGTTTCTGGAAGAATTGCCCGGTATGCCCCTGGATAGAGACCTAGAATTTGTCATTAACCTAAAACCAGGAGCTGCACCAGTCTCCAAGAGGCCATATAGGATGACAGTTGAAGAGTTAGAGGAATTGAAGAAGCAACTTCAGGAATTGCAGAGTAAAGGATTTATTAGACCTAGCTCATCGCCGTGGGGATCGCCAGTGCTATTTGTGAAGAAGAAGGATGGGACTGCCCGGATGTGTGTAGATTATCGGGCCTTGAATGAAGTAACTATCAAGAATAAGTATCCTCTGCCTAGGATCGATGACCTATTTGATCAGCTTGGTGGAGCAACAGTATTCTCCAAAATAGACCTAAGGTCAGGCTATCACCAGCTGAAAATTAAGGCTGAGGATATACCCAAGACGGCTTTTACCACAAGATATGGACTGTACGAGTTTACGGTCATGTCTTTTGGATTAACAAATGCCCCCGCCTATTTTATGAACCTCATGAACAAGGTATTCATGGAGTATTTGGACAAGTTTGTGGTGGTCTTTATTGATGACATCCTCATATACTCCAAGAATGCGGAAGAACATACGGAGCATTTGCGATTAGTTTTGGAGAAGCTAAAGGAGCACCAGCTGTATGCCAAGTATAGTAAGTGCGAATTTTGGCTACATGACATCAGTTTCTTGGGACACATAGTGTCAGCAGGAGGGATATCTGTTGATCCCGCCAAAATAGCGGCAGTAACGGAATGGAAGCAGCCTACCTCTGTCACTGAGGTAAGAAGTTTTCTTGGATTGGCTGGATACTACAGAAGGTTTATAGAAGGATTCTCCACAATCGCCAGGCCGTTGACCCAACTGCTCAAGAAAGAACAGAAATTTGAGTGGACAGGGGCCTGTGAAAAGAGCTTTCAGGAACTGAAGAAGAGGTTGACTAACACCCCGGTGCTAGTCCTCCCAGATGTGCGCAAGGACTTTGAAGTGTATTGTGATGCCTCACATCAAGGACTAGGTTGTGTACTGATGCAAGGAGGCAGGGTCGTGGCTTATGCATCAAGGCAACTTCGTCCCTATGAAGCCAACTACCCAACCCATGACCTGGAATTGGCGTCGGTAGTGCACGCCCTAAAAATCTGGAGGCATTATCTGATTGGAAATCATTGTGATATATACACCGATCACAAAAGTCTTAAGTACTTCTTTACACAGTCTCACCTTAACCTGAGGCAAAGAAGATGGCTGGAACTGATTAAGGACAAAGACCTCAGTGTCCACTACCACCCAGGTAAAGCCAATGTGGTAGCAGATGCTCTAAGCCGTGAAGCATACTGCAGTAATCTCATGGTTCAAGAACAGCAGCCCAAGCTCTACAAGGAGCTAATGGCATTGAACCTAGAGATAGTGGAAGCAGGCACCCTAGCAGTAATGGAGGTGCAACCAAGCCTAGAGGAAAGAATCATGACTGCACAGAAGGATGACCCCTCTACTAAGAGGTTGAAAGGATTAATGGACAGAGGGAAGGCTCCTAAGATGCTAGTGGATCAGCATGGTGTCTTAAGGTACGGTACCCGTCTCTTCGTATCGCATCAAAAGGACCTTAAGAATCTAATACTCAGTGAAGCACATAATTCTGCGTACTCCGTCCATCCCGGGAGTACCAAGATGTACCAGGATTTGAAACAGTATTATTGGTGGCCATGCATGAAAAGGGATATTGCAGAGCATGTGACGTGTTGCGATACATGCCAAAGGGTGAAGGTCGAACATCAACGGCCAGCAGGACTATTACAGCCACTGCAAGTACCACAATGGAAGTGGGAAGAAGTTGGAATGGACTTCATCACGGGTCTACCTCGAACCAAGTCAGGGTATGACTCTGTATGGGTGGTAATCGACAGGCTGACTAAAGTCGCCCACTTTATTCCTATCAAGACCACCTACAGAGGAGACAAGCTAGCGGAGTTGTATATGTCCCGCATTGTGAGCTTGCACGGAGTGCCAAAGCGGATAATCTCAGATAGAGGCTCCCAATTCACCTCTCATTTCTGGGCTAGCCTTCATGAAGCCCTGGGTACACATCTGGATTTCAGTACTGCATATCACCCCCAAACGGACGGACAAACAGAGAGAGTAAATCAAATACTAGAGGATATGCTTCGGGCTTGTGCATTGGATTTCTCCAGAGATTGGGACAAATGCTTACCGTATGCCGAGTTCGCATACAACAACAGCTGTCAAGCCAGCCTCCAGATGTCACCATTTGAAGCTTTGTATGGAAGGAAATGCCGAACCCCTCTACATTGGTCAGAAGTAGGGGAAAGTTATATCTTCGGACCAGACACTTTGAAGCAAGCTGAGGAAAAATTTCGCTTGATCAGGGATAGATTACTAGCAGCCCAGCCCCGGCAGAAGAGTTACGCCGATAAGAGAAGAAGGCCGTTAAAATTTGAAATTGGGGACTATGTTTACCTGAAGGTATCACCCTTGCAAGGAGTTAAAAGGTTTAAGGTTAAGGGTAAACTTACACCACGGTATGTCGGACCATTCTCAATAATAGCTAAGAAGGGAGAAGTCGCATATCAGCTAGAGTTGCCCTCAAATCTGTCCGATATCCATGATGTCTTCCATGTGTCGCAACTCAAGAAATGTCTGCGAGTGCCGGAGGACCAAGCACCCATGGAAGCAATCGAGCTTGAAAGTGATCTCACCTATCAGGAGCGTCCAATTAAGATCTTGGACACGGTGGAAAGGAGGACAAGAAATCAAACTATCCGCATATGTCGAGTGCAGTGGAGCCATCACTCGAAGAAAGAAGCCACCTGGGAACGCGAAGATCAGTTACGAAGAGATTACCCCGACCTATTCACTAGCTAGGTGTTATGGATGCTTATTGGGGCAAGCATTACAAGAGAAGAGGCAAGCAGTCATCTGAATCCAATAAGGATTCGTAGTCCTTTCCAGGTTAAGAGTCCGGTTCCCTTAGGATTCGTAGTCCTTTCCAGGTTAAGAGTTTGGTTCCCTTACGGGACTGCCTTGGGCAAATCTTTAGAGATAGCTTAGAGAGGAGTTTGTTTAGGATTCGGTTGAGGACAAGGAAGATTGTAACTTATAAATATACCTCCGGCGTTCGGCTGGGAAGGTAGCAAAGTAATAAAGATCTTCTTTTTCCCAAACCCTAATTCTCTCGGGTGTTGTCAGCCACGGCGGAGCCAGAGGGCTCTCGTCGGGAAGAGGCAAAGACAATCCCCTCTACCCATCCATACTATCTGAGGTCAAGAAGCAAGAACCATAACAGATTGGTATCAGATTCCATGGCTTCTGATTCTCTCAACTCGGAAATTCGTGAAATCAAGGAGATCCTGGGGACAATCTTGAAGCGGCAAGATGAACAAGCGGCGGCTCACGCGACCTTGGAGGCGACTGTCCTGGCCCTTGAAGGACGTCCGTCGTCACCACCCAAAGACAGCAACTCGGCTAATTCTTCGTCACGACATTCATCAGGTGAACAAATTGCGGCTACTCATCCAGGCCGATTCTACAAAGTAGACTTCCCTCTGTTTGATGGCACCTCAGATCCATTGGAGTGGTTAGCCCGATGTGAGCAATTCTTCCGGGGTAATCGAACTCTTGAAGAGGAGAAGGTTTGGTTAGCTACATATCATATGATGGGTATCGCAGCCCAGTGGTACTACAAGATGGAGCGATCTGAAGGAATCCCAACTTGGGCACGGTTCCAGAATTCTTGCCGCCTGCGATTTGGTCCTCCTTTTCGATCAAACCCGGTGTCCGAGCTTGCGCTTCTGCGCCAGACAGGGTCAGTTGAGGAGTACGCACAGAATTTTTACAGGGTGCTATGTCGCGCGGACAATCTTTCACCAGAGCACGAAGTGGGTTTGTTCTTGGCGGGATTAGGCGAGCTCATTAAGTCTGATGTTGAACTGCAGAGTCCATCTTCCTTGGACATCGCAGTAAGTCTAGCTAAGGCGACGGAGAGACATTACAAGTTACTCTACAGTTCGGGATTGATTAGTAGACAGCCGCATTCCAGCTCCCTGACATCGGCCGCAAAGTTTAATCCAGCACAGCGAACGACACCGCTTCTGACTAAGACCCCTGATGTTCCTCTGCTTCCAGCACCGCCAATAGGGGCGACAACACCACCTCAGAGGGCTTTTCGACGACTCACACCAACAGAGATGTCTGATCGCCGACAAAAAGGCCTTTGCTTTAATTGTGATGAGCAATTCACAAGAGGTCATCGCTGCAAGCGGTTGTATTGGATTGAGATACTGGATGAAGACGATGTTGCAGAGGAATGCCTTGCGGATTCCCAACCTCAGATTTCCCTCCACGCACTAACTGGCATCTCTTCAGGTAATACTATGCAATTAACAGTCCTCATTAATCAACACAAGTTCTGTGCATTGGTGGATTCGGGATCTACTCACAACTTCATCAGCATTGAGGCTGCTCAATTGGCCGCTATTCCCCTGCAACATCGCACGGGTATTAATGTGGCGGTCACCAACGGTGATAGGTTACCTTGTCCAGGCTTTTGTTCCTCCTTGCCGATCACCATTGACCATGAAGAATTCTCCATCAACTGTTTTGGCCTCTCTTTGCAAGGGTTCGACATTATCCTGGGAGTTCAATGGCTGCGTACCTTAGGTCCAATTCTATGGGACTTTTCCAAGCTATCAATGTCCTTCTGGCATCAGAGGCGCCAAGTTAAATTGCGGGGGATACCACAGCGATCATCTTCCCGCTTATTTGCACTCACTGAACCGAGTAAGGAACTACTACCTGCTCTTTTGTCGGACTTTCAGGATATTTTTCAGCAACCTTCTGGATTACCTCCGCAACGCTTTTTCGACCATCGTATTCATCTATCTCCTGGGGCTCAACCAGTAGCAGTTCGGCCGTATCGTTACCCCCATCACCACAAAGATGAAATTGAAAAACAATGCGCTGAGATGCTATCACAAGGGATTATCCGACACAGCACATCTCCCTTCAGTTCGCCAGTGATATTGGTCAAAAAGAAGGATAACTCTTGGCGCCTTTGTGTGGACTACCGGGCGCTTAACTCCCAGACAATCAAAGATAAGTTTCCCATACCGGTGGTGGATGAGTTATTAGACGAATTGAAGCATGCCAAATTCTTCACAAAACTGGATCTGAGGTCTGGTTACCATCAGATCAGAATGCATCCAGAAGACATCCACATGACAGCTTTCCGAACGCATCATGGCCACTTTGAGTATTTGGTTCTACCTTTTGGCCTGTCTAATGCTCCGGCGACATTCCAAGCGATTATGAATGCACTTCTTCAGCCATATCTTCGCAAGTTTGTATTGGTTTTCTTTGATGATATCCTGATATTCAGCCCATCATGGTCTAAACATTTGTGCCACATCCGAACAGTCTTTGATCTTCTTGGCACCATCAATTTTTCCTTAAGCATTCCAAATGTTCCTTCGGTATAGAATCAGTTTCATACTTGGGCCATGTGGTCTCCTCTGAGGGCGTGTCCATGGACCAATCAAAGGTACAGGATATTCAACAATGGCCGGTTCCCAAAACTCCGCGCCAACTTCGGGGATTTTTAGGTCTCGCCGGTTACTACCGTAAGTTTATCCGTCACTTTGGATCTATTGCTGCCCCCCTCACTCACTTGCTAGCCAAAGAGGGATTCTGCTGGTCCAGAGAAGCGGATGAGGCATTCACAGCTTTGAAAAACGCTCTCTGCACGCCATCTTTTCTGGCTCTTCCAGATTTCACACACCCTTTCATCGTCGAATGCGACGCATTTGGCAGTGGTATTGGCGCTATTCTTCATCAAGGCTCAAAGCCGATTGCATTTTTTAGCCGAGCTGTTCCTCCCCACCACGCCAAGCTAGCGGCTTATGAACGCAAACTCATTGGGCTGGTCAAAGCAGTTCGTCATTGGCGGCATTACCTTTGGGGCAAGTCATTCATTGTCCGAACGGATCACTACAGTCTGAAATATCTGTTGGATCAGCGCCTCAATACAATCCCACAACACCACTGGGTAAGCAAACTTTTTGGGTTTGATTTTCACATCGAATTCAAATCAGGGCAGACAAACGTGGTAGCTGATGCGTTGTCACGGCGAGATGAAAATGTATCTCTGGCGGCCATATCAATGCCAGACTTTCAACTTCTCGCACAACTTAAGGAAGAAATCGACTCCCTGCCGGAAATTCAGAAGTTGCACAGTCAGCTAGCAGCCAACGAGCTCCCTCCTATGTGGTCATTCGTTGATGGCTTCTTCCTTTACAATGGCCGTATTTTTGTCCCAACTTCTTCAGTTCACATTCAGCAGCTCCTGTCGGCCTATCACGCCTGTGGTCACGAAGGAATTCAAAAGACCCTGCACCGCATCCGATGGGATTTCTACATTCCCCAACTCAAGCAACTAGTTTGTGACCATGTTACATGCTGTACGATTTGTCAACGCAATAAGGTTGACCATCTTCATCCTGCTGGACTTCTGCAACCTCTACCGATTCCCCATCAAATTTGGTCTCACATTTCCATGGATTTCATTGATGGCTTTCCGCGGGTCCATGGGAAATCGGTCATATTGACAGTGGTGGACAGATTCTCCAAATACGCACATTTTGTTCCACTGGCACATCCATATACAGCTCATTCTGTGGCTCTTGCTTTCTTTGAAGCCATTGTGCGACTTCAAGGGTTTCCCGAATCTATTGTCAGCGACCGGGATACCATCTTCACTAGCAATTTCTGGAAAGAACTCTTCCAGCTCGCCGGCGTCTCTCTTGATATGACATCGGCCTTTCACCCGCAAGCTGACGGCCAAAGTGAGGTGGTCAACCGAACCATTGAAATGTATCTCCGTTGTCTCAGTGGGGATCGTCCGCGCGACTAGCTCAGATGGCTTCCATGGGCAGAATTTTGTTACAACACCTCCTTTCATTCCGCTCTACGTTGCACACCGTTTCAGGTGGTTTATGGGCGACCCCCACCGACCCTTATTCCTTACAAAGAGGGATCAACTAACATACAAGCCGTCGATGACATGTTACGGGCCAGGGATGATTTTCTGATGGAAATCAGAGATCGTTTACTGCACGCACAGCAGCGCATGAAGGACTTCTACGACAAAAACCACAGAGAAGTTGTATTTGACGTTGGCCAATGGGTTTTGCTCAAACTACATCATCGCCAGGCAGTAGGAATCACCTCCAAACTCTCCAAGCTTTCCCAAAAGTACTACGGCCCATATCGGATCATTAGCCGCGTGGGTCGTGGCTTACAAACTCCGACTCCCGCCACCGCTCGACTTCACAATGTCTTTCATGTGGCTTTTCTAAAGCAATTGGTGGCTCCCCACGGCCGCTCCACCGCTTCTTCGAGAGATACTTCATGGCCGAGTTCTACCCACTCCAGAACGGTGGTTCGTTCGCTTTATAGAGACAAATGGGAAGTGCTGGTGCATTGGGTTGGCCAATCGGCAGCTGATGCATCGTGGGTTCCATTAGAAGATTTCAAACTACAATATCCAAATTTTCAGCTCGAGGACGAGCTGTTTCCTCAGGAGGGGGGAAATGTTATGGATGCTTATTGGGGCAAGCATTACAAGAGAAGAGGCAAGCAGTCATCTGAATCCAATAAGGATTCGTAGTCCTTTCCAGGTTAAGAGTCCGGTTCCCTTAGGATTCGTAGTCCTTTCCAGGTTAAGAGTTTGGTTCCCTTACGGGACTGCCTTGGGCAAATCTTTAGAGATAGCTTAGAGAGGAGTTTGTTTAGGATTCGGTTGAGGACAAGGAAGATTGTAACTTATAAATATACCTCCGGCGTTCAGCTGGGAAGGTAGCAAAGTAATAAAGATCTTCTTTTTCCCAAACCCTAATTCTCTCGGGTGTTGTCAGCCACGGCGGAGCCAGAGGGCTCTCGTCGGGAAGAGGTAAAGACAATCCCCTCTACCCATCCATACTATCTGAGGTCAAGAAGCAAGAACCATAACACTAGGTTGAATCTCGGGGTCGAGATTCTTTTAAGGGGGGTAGGTTTGTAACATCCCGAATACTTTGATTTTGTAAATTATGGAGCCTTGAGACACTTTGTAGTATAATTCGATTTTTGGATTTGGATTTCATGGTGGTTCTTCAAGATTTTTGGTTAAGGTCCCCAAAATCTGAAATAAAAAGGAAAATATATATAAATAAGGAGGTAATTACAAATTTTAATTAAGAATCTGAAAAGATGATCCAAAAATTAGGAGGGAGGAATTTAAGGTAAAACCTGGAAATTTACATTTGAATTCATACCAAAGTTAAACTAAAAATATAGCAAGGATGGGATGAAGCCTGGCCGGCTGAAACCAGCCAGCCCAGCCCCGCCGGCAGTGCGGCCCATTTCCCAGCTCGGTCCAGCCGCGCGACGTGCGTGCGCGCGTGCCCCTGGCAAGCGGGCCCCGCCCCTGCACCCGCTCTCTCCATGACCGCAGCCCCTCCCCGCCCGCGTCTCCTTCCGCCGCTGCCAACGGGCCCAATCTCCTCGATTGCTCTCCCTCTGGCCAGTGGACCTGCACCGCGCCCGTTCTCTCTGGCACACGAGCCCGTGCCCGCACTCCGCTGCCGCGGCCCCGCTCTGCGCGCCGTCTTCCTCCTTTTTCGCGCGCCAGCGCGCCTCTGCCTTCTCTCCCGCCGCCGTGGCGCGCATGCCTCCGCCGAGCCGTCCCGTCACCCGGTAGGAACGCCTGCGTGGCCGCCTCCGCCCAAGGTTTCGCCGTCTCCGCCCCTGGTACGGCTCCACCGCCCGAGGTTCTCCCTCCGCCCGGTCGCTTCGGTTCGGCCACGTGGCGCTGGTCGTCTGCGCTCCGTCCGTGCGTGGGAGGTGGTAAGCGCTGAGGAGACCGCACGAGGGGAGTAGTTGTGCAGCTTTGCCAGGCCATTACGCCACCTGTGCCACCGCTCGCACCGCCACTCGCCCGACAGATCAACGGCCGCCGCCGTTGCGCCTCCCCGAACACCTATATAAGGCAATAAACCCTCCGTTGAGCTCCCCACGCCGTACTCGTTGTTTTCCAATAGGTAATTGGGCCCCGGTCCACCGTACTCGCTGGCGAGCTCTTTTCTCCCCCAACTCCGGCGATCTAACTCCCACTGCTTTCTCGCACTGAGCCCACCTCCTGCGCTAGATCGTCTCGTGGCGCCGCGAAGCTTCCCCGGGCCTCGCCCGAGCTCCCCGTCGCCTCTGGTTCGCCGCCGCCGAGAGCTTCCCCGAGCCGCCGCCCCCGCTCGTCGTCGGCCACCCCCGTACCCCCTCGGCCCATGGCGACCGTGTCACCGTCTTCACCTTAGCGCGAGGATCGCGTTTCGGCGCTCAACCGAAGCTCCCCGACATCCCCTCGCCGTCGGCCACCGTCGTCCTCGATTCCTCTGCCCGACCCCGCTGCAGACCCACCTCAAGGGAATTAATTGCCCTATAGAGGTAGGCAAAGCCTCCCCGCTCACTTGGCTATCAGCGCTAACTCTATTCTCCCCCACGGTTCCCTCGGCCGCGCACGTTCGAGCCCCCGGCTCCGCAGCGCGCCGAGGTCCAACATTTCTTTTATTTCCGCCTGACAGGTGGGCCCCACCTGTCAGCCGCTGTAGCCAGAGCCGTCCACTGACCACTGGGCCCCACTGGTCAGTGAAACTCTCACACTGAACCCGTACCGACATGTGGACCCCATTGAACAGTAGCTGGACCCGCATGTCAGTAGCGCAGAAAGTAAATAAAATGAAAAATCAAAATAAAAATGAGGCTGACAGTGGACCCCACATGTCAGAATTTAGTAATTTTAGGATTTGACTGAAACAGAGAACTTTGACCAATCATAACTTCTACATTTTAGCTCCAAATGGAATGAAACAAATTTGTAAATTCGTCTAAATTCAAGATCTGTCTAATGGGACCGAAACCACAAATTTTTGAGTTCATTTGAATTTTGGAGATGATTTGTGTTGTTTGATAACTTCTTGTCCAAACTTTCGCGCAACGTAATATAGCTTACGAGGACCAAGAAGAGGACGCAGAAGCCAACGCCAACCCGGACGACCAAGACCAGGACACCAGCGATCCAGGCAAGTCGACACTTTGATCATATTGAACCCAGTATTGCAAAAATTACTTTCTTTCAAATTACCAACATGCATGCTATTATTTCATGTGATATGCTTTGTTAAATTTCAGAATGTTAGTTACACCTTGCTATATAAATCTGCGTACATTATTCTTCTTGCCATACATTGGTAATGTGAGCCTTGTCACCCTAGTGAAACTATAACATTAAGACTTTACAAACTAAGTCCTTATTGATATGCTCTGCTTAGATATATTAGATGCTTGGGGTATCATCGATACCCCAACTACTCTATCTTGAACTGAAAGAACTGTTTTGGGAGGATATGATGGGAATATGGTGGATTTACAGGAATAAATGTATGTTACCAAAAACTCTCAAAACATGCTTACTGTCTGGGCGGATGGTTCGTGGGGATGTGGTGCAGGGATTGTATAATTGGGATTAGTGGTTGAACCGCCCAGATAACATTAAGGACCGAATCATGTGATGACCTCCCAGGTTATAACAGTACAACCACAAGCTAGCAAAATGTAGGCAGGGCTAAATAATTTGCATTAACTTAGTATGGGTTGCGCTGGTATGATCATGGGCGGGTAGAGGATGACCACATCCTCCGGCATGATGATCACGGGCGGGTAGAGGATGGCCACATCCTCCGGCGTGATGGCGCAAGAGGGGCTTCGGAAGGGTGGGCGACTGGAGGAAGTGGAAACCTTAGCGGACGTAACCCTGCTAGGAAAAATGCATTGTAACAGACCTGTGATAGACTACTCGACCACATGTCTATGGAATCATGTGGGGCAAAGAGTGGGATTATCTCTTGTGGGTAAAGTGTGCCAACTCTACAGAGTCTAAAACTATTCGAATAGTTGTGCCCACAGTCAAGGGCGAATCATGGGAACTTTGCTAGATATAGTTCTGTTTCAAAACACTTTATGGGTGGAAATGGAAAATGGAGGGTGTGGATGGCCCTAGTTTGGATTTCCCTGGGTGATGTCCCAGTGATGAGAAAGTAATATATGGTGTGATGCCATGAGTATTTGATGGTGTGATGCCATAAGTAATGTAGGGTGCAATGCCCTAAGTATGAAAAACTATGATGATCTTGGGCATATGGTGTGATGCCATATGTAAGGAAAATTTATGAGAATATGGATTAGTACCTTAATCAAATATGTGCTTTAAACCTGCTAGGTCATAGGGAATTTAAGTAATTGTATTCAAAAGCACTCTTGGCAAATAAAATAGCCCTATGCCTTTCCATTGACAAGCCATGCATACTATTTACTTGCATTCTGTGTGTCGGCTCGCGGAGCACGGGGTTGGAGTGCTCACACTCGCTTTTGCGACAGAGACAGGAACCCATGGGCACTATGATCATGAAGATGCCCCTGCTAACGCTGGACGAAGCAACAACGATAACTAGGCCGCTATCTTCGTGTTTTGGTCTATAGACAAGAGATCTTGTTGGAAATTGTGTGCATATATATTATCCCAGTCTAGATAATATACATGGCACCTAATCACCCCCAGTCACTTGCCTGTGGTATTGGTTCTACTTTTGTTGAGATTTCCGTTGCTTTTGTTGTAATATGACTTATGGCCGATGTGGCCCTTATGTGAACTATTTCTCCGTCGGGTTCTAAGACAATTATGGTTTGTCGTATGATGAACTTTTGCAATGTATGTAAATGGTTCAGTAATGTTCCTGTGTGCACTACCTACTGATCCAGGGAGTAGTGCAGTTTAACACAGTGGATTTGGATTGAAAAATCCGGGTCCGACAAGTTTTGACTCTGCAGAGTTTGCACACTTTACCCACAAGAGATAGTTCACTCGTTGCCCCATGTGATTCCTTTGTCGTGCGATTGAGTAAGCTATCACATTAACCGTTCAAAATACCTCACCCCATCCATCAATTCACCCTATGGGTCGCTCCCACTTGCGGTGGGTCCCATACGTTGTGCGGGATGTTCTCCTTTTGAACGTCTGGCAGCTGGCTACTCATACTGCTAGCACGCCACAGCAAAACTTCACTCTTTGCGAGTGTCCCATTCAAGCCGTCACCCAAACAACCACTTGCACACCTCACCTCCTCCTGTGAGGATGATTTTCGGGGTCCGGTAAATCTACTAAGCCACGTTGTACTTTAAAGACTTGTGGTTGTACTTGTGTTACACGGGCTAACATGACAAGATTCAGTCCTTAGGATTACCCGGATGGTTCTACCACATTTCACATTTTGTGCACCCACTGCACCACATACCAGCCCCCAAACCATCCACCTAGGTATTTAAGCAATTTTGGGGTTTTTCGGGAACATAAAATATGATACCAATAGTGCACACGAAGGTAACCCTTTGCGCACTTTTGGTATGAAAATGAGAGAACTTTGCATGAACGATGCACTTTATTAAATTCCCGTTTGCGCGGGTGAGCGGTTACAAGGGTTAACGCACTAACCGCTAGCTTCTTGTGCCCGCCGAAGCCGTGGAAGGCCCTTGCCCTCGCGTGCTCGACTTAGGCGTAATACCACCGCAGCATGTCCGCATTCCACGTGTGGCGGAGCGTCTGCCCCTCCAAGGTGGCTAAGCGGTACGCTCCCTTCTGTAGGGCCTCCGCGACGATGTACGGGCCTTCCCACTTGGACTCGAGCTTGCCTACCGTCTCCGCGTGGAGTGCCATCTTAAGGACGAGGTCTCCTGGTCTGAATTCGCGCGGGTACAGCGAACGATCACGACCGCGCACCATCTGTCACGCGTACTTTATGACATGCTGTGTTGCGCTTGCCCGGTCTCCGTCAAGGAGACCCACAGACAATTGGCGCTCCTCGTCTGGTGCTTGGACGAGGACCCGCCGTGAGACAGCCTTTATTTCTTCAGGTGTGACCGCCTCGTCACCGAAGAGGAGCTTGAATGGCGTGAACCCCGTTGGGCGTGTGACCGTTGTGCGAAGGGACCAGAGGATGCTGTGGAGCTCGCCCGGCCACTTCCCCTTTGGTAGCCCGACGAGGCGCTTCTTGATTGCGGCGGAGATAGCGCCATTCGCCCACTCCACCGCCCCGTTGGACTGTGGGTGTCCAACCGAAGCGAACCGGAGGGTGATGCCCACGTTGCCACAGAACTCTTTGAACGGGGCTGCATCGAATTGCAGACCGTTGTCAACGGTGATCTCCCTAGGCACGCCGAATCGACATATGATGTTCTGCTAGAGGAAGCGCTGCAGAGCTGCCGAGGTAATCTTGGCCAGGGCTACCGCCTCCGGCCACCTGGAAAAGTATTCCAGAGCGACCGCTACGAACCGCAGGTCACCTGGGGCCCTGGGAAGCGGTCCCACTACGTCGATGCCCCACCGCACAAGCGGCCATACCGGGGGTATGGGATGGAGGCTTGTCTAGGGCCTGTGGATAGCCCTTCCCATCCACTGGCAGCCTTGACAACGGCGCACGAGATCCTGGGCGTCCGCGATAGCCGTTGGCCAATTAAAACCCTGCCTGAATGCCTTGCCCACCAGAGATCTTGGTTGGAGGTGCGAGCCAAAGACTCCCGCATGAATTTCTGCAAGGAGGCGCTTTCCTTCTTCGCGCGGGAGGCATCGCAGGAGTGGTGCGCAGACCCCCTTCTTGTAGAGCACCCCGTCGAGCACCTGGAAGGACCTAGCGCGGTGTTGCAAACGCCGGAGCTCGGAGGGGTCATCCGGTTCCGCGATGCCCTGCAAAAAAGCGAAAAGGGGTTCCCGCCAGTCACCCTGCTAGGTGATCTGGTGGACGAGGGCCGCATCCCAGTTATCCTGCGCTATGGCCACCGCTGGCAAGATTTCGTAAAATGCCCCTTCGGGGGTTGGGAGCTGCTGACTGGCAGCCTTGGCAAGGACGTCGGCTTGCTCGTTGTCTACTCGAGGGATGGCCTTCACCGTGACACCCAAAAAGCGTCGTTCCTTCGCTCTTACGGCTGCTAGGTACTTGGCGAGCTCCGGGTCCTTGGCCTGGTATGACTTGTCTACATGGCCCGCCACTAACCGTGAATCAGTGCAGACGAGGACTCGCCTCGCTCCCATTGCCTTGAGCTTCCCGATGTTGGTGATATGCCCTAGAGGCAACATGGAGATGTTGAATATATCACATACTATGTTTATGATACATTGCTTTGTTCCTTGAAATAGACATTATCATTATTGATCAATGAGTATGTGACTTATTCATGAGACTCTTAATGCCAAAATGTTGCTATTTCTAAATGATCCCTGATCATATATCATATGAGGAACAAATATGATTCAAAGATCAGCATATGTATTGATTGATGATCATGTCTCATGGATCATGGTATGGAGATACCAAATCAATAATATGAACATGTGTTAGTGAACATATGTTGGATAGACCCGCCATGAGACACTGCAGAGATTCCATGTGTCATTAGTTGGTCTCAAGTAGTGTTTATGTAGAATCCTTAGACTTGAGATCATCATGGTTCCCAATATGCGTAGTAGCCTATTTTGGGACTACTAACCACTACTCCGTGAATCGGGTAGTCATAAAAGTAGTCTTCGGGTTTGCTATGAAACATGTAGTGGGATGTGAATGATCAAGATAGAATTTGCCCCTCCTTATGGGAGAGATATCTCCGGGCCTCGATGTAATGGATTATGAAAGTGCATGGCCATGCCAATGTGATTGAGGAGTCAATCACAAGTTTATAATCTATCACGGAATCGAGAGAGTGATTGAGCTATTAAGAGGATGACACAGTCTCGCCTTGAGCTTAATCTATATCGTGAGGCAAAGGGATTCGTACATGAGAACATTACAGTTCAGTGATATGATCTTTACGTATACTTTGGGGTTAATATGTCTTGCTAGAGGCCGCTATTAATGGGTGACCGGAAAGGTGTTTCCGGTCGCGACCAAGTATACGTGAATCTCTGTCGCACACTTAACGGGTTGGAACACTAATTCGAATGTGATTCGGATGTGGGCTCAATTCGGATAGAGATCCGGATAGACTCCTATTGGGCCTCGGTCCACGAGGCCCAAGTGAGGAGGTCTATATATTTTGAGGCGGGGCCGAGGATGTACGCTGCTCCTCCCGAGCAAAACCCTAGCCGCCACCTCCCGAGCCAAACCCTAGCCGCCGCGAGTCTTTGGTACACTCGCAATCGGCGCCCACCCGGACGTGTGGATACCGGTGGAGGCGCTGCTCGTTGCGGCGTTGATCGGCATCAACAAACTACAGATTGGATCTGCTCGTGGTGTGGTTGATCGCGTGGAGGAGACGATCTGTTCGGGACGATCGGCTACTTCCACTACTACCTCGACGCGCGTGGTTGGATCGGCTTCTCCAACTCTTCTTCGCACACTGCGCGTCTAGTGGTAACGATCTATGATCCCTCCTTAGCATGATGTCCGGTGTGCGCGATAGAAATTTTTATTTTCTGCTATCGTAGCCTCGCGCGCTCCTTCAAAGGTATCGAGCCATCTTGCTTAGTTTGCGATTCGGATCAGCGCATATGATGATATGCGGTTGTAGTAGATCGGATCTATTACGCTCTAGATCAGTCGGTTCATGTGATGAATCGATGGTAGCACGGGTTGATGAGATCAATCGGTGAATAGGGTTGATGAGGCACAGATTGTATCACTACTAGTGCCCTAGAGATTGTCTCGGATCGGCATAAGGTGGTTATGTCGAATACTAGTAGGATACGAATCGATAGCCTCGGGCCGCTGGGAATACTAGTGCCCTAGAGATTGTCTCGGATCGGCATAAGGTGGTTATGCCGAATACTAGTAGGTTACGGATCTGATGGCCTCGGCCCAGTGGAAAAACTAGCATCCTAGAGAATGTCTCGGATCGGCATAAGGTGGTTGTGCCGAATAGTTTTTCCATTGCGATTTCATAGATAGGATCTGTAAATTTCATAGTTTGGCCCAGTGGAAAAACCCGCCTTGTATAGCGTCATGGGTTCACATCGTTAGGTAGAATACGATTCTACGTCTAACTTGTTTTTGCAGAGAATGATGTGAATGGTATGTCCCTATATCTTATTGGAATGTATGAGATGTATGTGATGCATGTAACATTCTGCTCATGGCTGCGTGTCATGATTATTTCAGCTATTGTTAGCTGTCTATATTGTATTTAACGACTGCATGTCGACCTTAATGCTTGAACCTATCTTTGTAATCTTCAATTTCTAGCTATTATAGGTAGTAGCCTAGTTTTGAGGTTACAAGCTTTCAAGCATGGTGGCCTAAAGGAGTGATGTGGAGGATGGAGATCGTCTACACCTACATGGAGATGGAGATCACCATTTTTGGGCCATACTACTTCACGCTTAAATGTGTTTATCTGTGATATTATCTATCTTATTCTTATGCAATGTTTTTGTGATATGTTGCTTTGGTAGGATAGAATCCTCATAAAATTAGGTGTTCATGCCCTTCCATATGTTGCACCAAAAGATAATGATCACCGCATGGTAGGTCTACCAAAGTAGAGTGCCGTCGATTATCATCATTATTTGGGGTAGATGTCGGACATCTACATGCGGAAGCATTTGGTTTACTTAACAAGGTTATCAAAACAGTTTTGGACCTTGGGGCATAGGTTGGGGCCGGGCATATTGATGTCACCCAACAAGCAAGAGTCACATAGAGATGTGATTAGCAAGGTGTTGCTTACCCATGTCACTAGTTTTCTAGCCGTGATGCCAAAGCTCACTAGGAATTTGTGAAATGAGGATCTTGACCCACTATGTGACTTAGAGGGAGTTTTGTTGCAAAACACATAGTGGGAGTCTTTTGTTAAATAGTTTAATAAAAGATGAACATAAACATAGTGCTAAACTTTGCATATTCTTTGTTGTAGATCATGTCAACTAATGCCGCATCCAGTTCTTTTAATTTGCGATCTATTCTTGAGAAAGAAAACTCAATGGAACGAACTTTATGGATTGGTATCGCAACTTGAGAATTGTTCTCAAGCAAGAGCGCAAGGAGTATGTCCTTGAGTCTCATTATCCCGATGACTTGCCCGATAATGCTACTGCGGCTGCACGAAGAGCTTATGAGAAGCAAACGAATGATTACCTTGATGTGAGTCTGTCTCATGCTTGCCACAATGTCCTCTCGAGCTTGTAAGCAATATGAGAACACAGATGCCTACAATATCATTGTGGGGTTGCGTGGTATGTTTGAGAACCAAGCAAGGGTGAGAGGTTCAACACTTCAAAGTCCTTGTTTGCGTGCAAGCTTGCGTATGGGAATCCCGCCACCCTCATGTGATTAAGATGATTGGCTACATTGAGAGTCCGGAAAAGCTTGGTTTTCCCCTTAGCCAAGAGTTGGCTATCGATGTGATTCTCCGCCGCTCCCCGAGCTTTGAGCCATTCATATTGAACTATCACATGAACAACATGGATAAGACCTTGGCGAGTTGCATGGGATGCTAAAAGTCACGAGAGAAAGCATTAAGAAAAGCAGCAATCATGTGATGATGATGCAGAAAGGCAAGGGCAAGCCCAATGTCAAGAAAGGCGCGGTCAAAGAGTTAGCTCCCGATGAGATCGCGAGCGCTTCTAAGGCCAAGCAAGTCAAGAAGGGCGCTGCTCTAATGCGATTGTTACTACTGTAAGCAATCAGTCATTGGAAAAGGAACGCCCAAAGTACTTGGAGGATCTTGAGAAGAAGAAGGAAGTGCGACTTCCTCTCCGTATAAATGTTATAGAGATCAATCTTGCTACTTCATCCACCGATTCTTGGGTATTTGATACCGGATCGGTTGCTCACCTTGCAAATCGCTGCGGGGCTAAGAAGAAGTAGAAGTTTGAGGAGGAGCGAAGTGGATCTTCGCGTTGGCAATGGAGCAAAAGTTGCTGCGATCATTGTTGGCACCATGCCATTGTCTTTACCTTCGTGATTAGTTTTGGAATTGAATAATTGTTATTGTGTTCCATCTCTTTCCAAGAACATTATTTCGCTTCATGTTTGCAAGCGTAAGGTTATGACTTTAGATCTGTGAACAATGGTTGTTCTCTTTATTTCAAAGATATGTTCTATTGTCATACTCCATTGGTGAATGGGCTATATGTTCTTACTCTTGAAGAGTCACCGGTCTATAACATTAATGCAAAGAGGCAATGTTCGAATGATTTAAATCCCACGCTTATTTGGCACCGCCGCTAGGTCACATAAATGAGAAACGCATGGAGAAGCTCCATAGAGATGGTATTCTGCACTCATTTGATTTTGAATCATTTGAGACATGCGAATCTTGTTTACTTGGCAAGATGACAAAGGCACCTTTCACCGGTCAAGGTGAACGGGCAAGTGACTTATTGGCACTCGTACATTCGATGTATGTGAACCAATGAGCTCAATAGCCGAGGGGGTTTTCAGATACTTCATAACTTTTATCGATGACTTTAGTAGATATGGGTATATCTACCGATGAAGCATAAGTCTGAATCCTTTGAAAAGTTCAAAGAATTCCAAAATGAAGTGCAAAATCATTTAGGCAAGACAATCAAGTTTCTACGATCCGATCGTGGAGGCGAGTATTTGAGCCATGAGTTTGGCAATCATCTCAAGGATTGTGGAATTGTTCCACAATTGACTCCGCCAGAACACCTCAATGGAATGGGGTATCTGAACGAGAAATCGCACCTTATTAGATATGGTGCGCCCATGATGAGCCAAAGTGATCTTCCGTTGTCTTTTGGGGTACGCTCTTGAAACAAACCGCTTTCACACTAAACAGGTTCCATCAAAATCGGTGAAAAGACACCATATGAGATGTGGACAGACAACGCCCTAGCTTGTCTTTTCTTAAGATTTGGGGATGTGAGGCTTATGTAAAACGTTTACAACTGATAAGCTCACCCTAAATCTGATAAATGCTTCTTTATCTGTATCCTAAGGAAACAAAAGGATATTACTTCTATAATCAAGGAGAAGGCAAAGTGTTTGTCGCCTCAAGCATGGTGTCTTCTTAGAGAAAGAGTTTCTCTCAAGAAGGGATAGTGGGAGCACGGTGCAACTTGAAGAAATTCGAGAAACACCAAAACGTTTCAGCTCCTCTGTAACCACAACAGGATGAACAAACCGTTGAAGAACTCGTTGTGGACACACCGCACCACGTAGGTCGAGAGGTCACGTCGCACACCGAGAGGTACATGTTCTTGACTACTCAACAACGGGACATATTGTTGTTAGACAACGATGAGCCTAAGACCTATGAAGAAGCGATGGTGGGACCAGACTCGAGAAATGGCTTGAAGCCATGAGATCCAAATTGAATCCATGCACGAGAATCAAGTTTGGAACTTGGTTGATCCACGATGGTGTTAAAACCATTGAGTGCAAATGGATTTTCAAGAAAAGATAGACATAGATGGAAATGTTCACATCTATAAAGCGCGACAGGCCAAAGGTTTCAAACAAATTCAAGGTGTTGATTATGATGAAACTTTTTCGCCCGTCGCAATGCTAAAGTCTATTCGATCATTCTAGCGATTGCTGCATATTTCGACTATGAAATATGGCAAATGGATGTCAAAACAGCTTTCCTTAATGGAAATCTGAGTGAGGATGTGTACATGACACAGCCCACGGGTTTTGTCGATCCGCAATCACCGAAAGATATGCAAGCTGCAAAGATCCATTTATGGATTAAAGCGAGCATCTCGGAGTTGGAACATTCGTTTTGATGAAGTAATCAAAGGGTTTGGTTTCATCAAGAACGAAGAAGAGCCTTGTGTTTACAAAAGGCTAGTGGGAGCACACTCGTGTTTACGGTCTTATATGTGGATGACATATTACCGATCGGAAATGACATTCCTATGCTCGAATCTGTTAAGTCTTCATTGAAAAATAGTTTCTCTATGAAAGACTTAGGAGAGGCGGCATATATTCTGGGCATCAAGATCTATAGGATAGATCAAGAAGGCTAATTGGATTAAGCCAAGATACGTACATTGACAAGGTATTGAAAAGGTTCAACATGCGGATTCCAAGAAAGGCTTCCTACCTATGTCACATGGTATAAATCTTAGCAAGAGTCGGTGTCCTAGTACACCGATGAGCGGGATAAAATGAATGCGATTCCATATGCTTCGCTATGGGATCCATTATGTATGCCATGCTTTGTACACGCCCGCATGTCTCGTATGCTTTAAGTGCTACAAGTAGATACGATCGATCCGTGAAAGTCACTGGATTGTCAGTAAAGAACATCTTGAAGTACTTGAGAAGAACTAAAGATGTGTTCCTCGTCTATGGGGTGAGGAAGAGCTCGTTGTAAATGGTTACACCGATGCTAGCTTCCAAACCGACAAAGATGATTTTAGATCGCAACTGGATTTGTGTTCTCTGAATGGCGGTGCGGTGAGTGGAAGAGTTCCAAGCAGAGACGGTTGCTGATTCTACAACGAAGCCGAGTACATAGCAGCTTCAAGCCGCTAAAGAGGCTGTTGGATCAAGAAATTTGTTTCGAGCTTGGTGTGGTGGCTAGTGGCTCCAGCCCAATGGACCTCTCTCGTGACAATAGTGGGGCCATTGCGCAAGCCAAGGAGCCTAGATCGCACTAAAAGTCCAAGCACATTCTACGGCGATTTCATCTCATCCGCGAGATTGTGGAGAGAGGCGATGTGAAGATATGCAAAGTACAAACGGATTTGAACATTGCAGATCCGTTGACAAAGCCGCTTCCCACCAAAGCATGAGGCTCACACTAGGGCAATGGGTATTAGATACCTACATGGTTGACTCTAGTGCAAGTGGGAGATCATTGGTGATATGCCCTAGAGGCAACATGGAGATGTTGAATATATCACATACTATGTTTATGATACATTGCTTTGTTCCTTGAAATAGACATTATCATTATTGATCAATGAGTATGTGACTTATTCATGAGACTCTTAATGCCAAAATGTTGCTATTTCTAAATGATCCCGATCATATATCATATGAGGAACAAATATGATTCAAAGATCAGCATATGTATTGATTGATGATCATGTCTCATGGATCATGGTATGGAGATACCAAATCAATAATATGGACATGTGTTAGTGAACATATGTTGGATAGACCCGCCATGAGACACCGCAGAGATTCCATGTGTCATTAGTTGGTCTCAAGTAGTGTTTATGTAGAATCCTTAGACTTGAGATCATCATGGTTCCCAATATGCGTAGTAGCCTATTTTGGGACTACTAACCACTACTCCGTAATCGGGTAGTCATAAAAGTAGTCTTCGGGTTTGCTATGAAACATGTAGTGGGATGTGAATGATCAAGATAGAATTTGCCCTCCTTTTGGGAGAGATATCTCGGCCCTCGATGTAATGGATTATGAAAGTGCATGGCCATGCCAATGTGATTGAGGAGTCAATCACAAGTTTATAATCTATCACGGAATCGAGAGAGTGATTGAGCTATTAAGAGGATGACACAGTCTCGCCTTGAGCTTAATCTATATCGTGAGGCAAAGGGATTCGTACATGAGAACATTACGAGTTCACCGATATGATCTTTACGTATACTTTGGGGTTAATATGTCTTGCTAGAGGCCGCTATTAATGTGGTGACCGGAAAGGTGTTTCCGGTCGCGACCAAGTATACGTGAACCTCTGTGGTCGCACACTTAACGGGTTGGAACACTAATTCGAATGTGATTCGGATGTGGGCTCAATTCGGATAGAGATCCGGATAGACTCCTATTGGGCCTCGGTCCACGAGGCCCAAGTGAGGAGGTCTATATATTTTGAGGCGGGGCCGAGGATGTATGCTTCGCTCCTCCCGAGCAAAACCCTAGCCGCCACCTCCCGAGCCAAACCCTAGCCGCTCGCGAGTCTTTGGTACACTCGCAATCGGCGCCCACCGGGCGTGTGGATACCGGTGGAGGCGCTGCTCGTTGCGGCGTTGATCGGCATCAACAAACTACGATTGGATCCGCTCGTGGTGTGGTTGATCGCGTGGAGGAGACGATCTGTTCGGACGATCGGCTACTTCCACTACTACCTCGACGCGCGTGGTTGGATCGGCTTCTCCAACTCTTCTTCACGCGCTGCGCGCGCCTAGTGGTAACGATCTATGATCCCTCCTTAGCATGATGTCCTGGTGTGCGCGATAGAAATTTTTATTTTCTGCTATCGTAGCCTCACGCGCGCTCCTTCATGGTATCGAGCCATCTTGCTTAGTTTGCGATTCGGATCAGCGCATATGATATATGCGGTTGTAGTAGATCGGATCTATTACGCTCTAGATCGGTCGGTTCATGTGATGAATCGATGGTAGCACGGGTTGATGAGATCAATCGGTGAATAGGGGTTGATGAGGCACAGATTGTATCACTACTAGTGCCCTAGAGATTGTCTCGGATCGGCATAAGGTGGTTATGTCGAATACTAGTAGGATACGAATCGATAGCCTCGGGCGCTGGGAATACTAGTGCCCTAGAGATTGTCTCGGATCGGCATAAGGTGGTTATGCCGAATACTAGTAGGTTACGGATCCGATGGCCTCGGCCGATGGAAAACTAGCATCCTAGAGAATGTCTCGGATCGGCATAAGGTGGTTGTGCCGAATAGTTTTTCCATTGCGATTTCATAGATAGGATCTGTAAATTTCATAGTTTGGCCCAGTGGAAAAACCCGCCTTGTATAGCGTCATGGGTTCACATCGTTAGGTAGAATACGATTCTACGTCTAACTTGTTTTTGCAGAGAATGATGTGAATGGTATGTCCCTATATCTTATTGGAATGTATGAGATGTATGTGATGCATGTAACATTCGTTCATGGCCTGCGTGTCATGATTATTTCAGCTATTGTTAGCTGTCTATATTGTATTTAACGACCTGCGTGTCGACCTTAATGCTTGAACCTATCTTTGTAATCTTCAATTTCTAGCTATTATAGGTAGTAGCCTAGTTTTGAGGTTACAAGCTTTCAAGCATGGTGGCCTAAAGGAGTGATGTGGAGGATGGAGATCGTCTACACCTACATGGAGATGGAGATCACCATTTTTGGGCCATACTACTTCACGCTTAAATGTGTTTATCTCGTGATATTATCTATCTTATTCTTATGCAATGTTTTTGTGATATGTTGCTTTGGTAGGATAGAATCCTCATAAAATTAGGTGTTCATGCCCTTCCATATGTTGCACCAAAAGATAATGATCACCGCATGGTAGGTCTACCAAAGTAGAGTGCCGTCGATTATCATCATTATTTGGGGTAGATGTCGGACATCTACATGCGGAAGCATTTGGTTTACTTAACAAGGTTATCAAAACAGTTTTGGACCTTGGGGCATAGGTTGGGGCCGGGCATATTGATGTCACCCAACAAGCAAGAGTCACATAGAGATGTGATTAGCAAGGTGTTGCTTACCCATGTCACTAGTTTTCTAGCCGTGATGCCAAAGCTCACTAGGAATTTGTGAAATGAGGATCTTGACCCACTATGTGACTTAGAGGGAGTTTTGTTGCAAAACACATAGTGGGAGTCTTTTGTTAAATAGTTTAATAAAAGATGAACATAAACATAGTGCTAAACTTTGCATATTCTTTGTTGTAGATCATGTCAACTAATGCCGCATCCAGTTCTTTTAATTTGCGATCTATTCTTGAGAAAGAAAACTCAATGGAACGAACTTTATGGATTGGTATCGCAACTTGAGAATTGTTCTCAAGCAAGAGCGCAAGGAGTATGTCCTTGAGTCTCATTATCCCGATGACTTGCCTCGATAATGCTCTGCGGTGCACGAAGAGCTTATGAGAAGCAAACGAATGATTACCTTGATGTGAGTGTCTCATGCTTGCCACAATGTCCTCTCGAGCTTCGAAGCAATATGAGAACACAGATGCCTACAATATCATTGTGGGGTTGCGTGGTATGTTTGAGAACCAAGCAAGGGTGAGAGGTTCAACACTTCAAAGTCCTTGTTTGCGTGCGAAGCTTGCAGAAGGAATCCGTCACCCTCATGTGATTAAGATGATTGGCTACATTGAGAGTCCGGAAAAGCTTGGTTTTCCCTTAGCCAAGAGTTGGCTACGATGTGATTCTCCGCCGCTCCCGAGCTTTGAGCCATTCATATTGAACTATCACATGAACAACATGGATAAGACCTTGGCGAGTTGCATGGGATGCTAAAAGTCACGAGGAAAGCATTAAGAAAAGCAGCAATCATGTGATGATGATGCAGAAAGGCAAGGGCAAGCCCAATGTCAAGAAAGGCGCGGTCAAAGAAAGTTAGCTCCCGATGAGATCGCGAGCGGTTCTAAGGCCAAGCAAGTCAAGAAGGGCGCTGCTCCTAATGCGATTGTTACTCATCGTAAGCAATCGTGTCATTGGAAAAGGAACGCCCAAAGTACTTGGAGGATCTTGAGAAGAAGAAGGGAAGTGCGACTTCCTCTCCGTATAAATGTTATAGAGATCAATCTTGCTACTTCATCCACTGATTCTTGGGTATTTGATACCGGATCGGTTGCTCACCTTTGCAAATCGTTGCGGGGGCTAAGAAGAAGTAGAAGTTTGAGGAGGAGCGAAGTGGATCTTCGCGTTGGCAATGGAGCAAAAGTTGCTGCGGTCATTGTTGGCACCATGCCATTGTCTTTACCTTCGTGATTAGTTTTGGAATTGAATAATTGTTATTGTGTTCCATCTCTTTCCAAGAACATTATTTCGCTTCATGTTTGCAAGCGTAAGGTTATGACTTTAGATCTGTGAACAATGGTTGTTCTCTTTATTTCAAAGATATGTTCTATTGTCATACTCCATTGGTGAATGGGTTATATGTTCTTACTCTTGAAGAGTCACCGGTCTATAACATTAATGCAAAGAGGCAATGTTCGAATGATTTAAATCCCACGTTTATTTGGCATGCCGCTAGGTCACATAAATGAGAAACGCATGGAGAAGCTCCATAGAGATGGTATTCGCACTCATTTGATTTTGAATCATTTGAGACATGCGAATCTTGTTTACTTGGCAAGATGACAAAGGCACCTTTCACCGGTCAAGGTGAACGGGCAAGTGACTTATTGGCACTCGTACATTCGATGTATGTGAACCAATGAGCTCAATAGCCGAGGGGTTTTCAGTACTTCATAACTTTTATCGATGACTTTAGTAGATATGGGTATATCTACCGATGAAGCATAAGTCTGAATCCTTTGAAAAGTTCAAAGAATTCCAAAATGAAGTGCAAAATCATTTAGGCAAGACAATCAAGTTTCTACGATCCGATCGTGGAGGCGAGTATTTGAGCCATGAGTTTGGCAATCATCTCAAGGATTGTGGAATTGTTCCACAATTGACTCCGCCAGAACACCTCAATGGAATGGGGTATCGAACGGAGAAATCGCACCTTATTAGATATGGTGCGCCCATGATGAGCCAAAGTGATCTTCCGTTGTCTTTTTGGGGTACGCTCTTGAAACAAATTTTCACACTAAACAGGGTTCCATCAAAATCGGTGAAAAGACACCATATGAGATGTGGACAGACAACGTCCTAGCTTGTCTTTTCTTAAGATTTGGGGATGTGAGGCTTATGTAAAACGCTTTACAATCTGATAAGCTCAGTCCTAAATCGATAAATGCTTCTTTATCGGGTATCCTAAGGAAACAAAAGGATATTACTTCTATAATCAAGGAGAAGGCAAAGTGTTTGTCGCCTGGCATGGTGTCTTCTTAGAGAAAGAGTTTCTCTCAAGAAGGGATAGTGGGAGCACGGTGCAACTTGAAGAAATTCGAGAAACACCAAAACGTTTCAGCTCCTGAGAACCACAACAGGATGAACAAACTGTTGAAGAACTGTTGTGGACACACCGCACCACGTAGGTCGAGAGGTCACGTCGTGCACCGAGAGGTACATGTTCTTGACTACTCAACAACGGGACATATTGTTGTTAGACAACGATGAGCCTAAGACCTATGAAGAAGCGATGGTGGGACCAGACTGAGAAATGGCTTGAAGCCATGAGATCCGAAATTGAATCCATGCACGAATCAAGTTTGGAACTTGGTTGATCCACCGATGGTGTTAAAACCATTGAGTGCAAATGGATTTTCAAGAAAAGATAGACATAGATGGAAATGTTCACATCTATAAAGCGCGACAGGCCAAAGGTTTCAAACAAATTCAAGGTGTTGATTATGATGAAACTTTTCGCCTGCCGCAATGCTAAAGTCTATTCGGATCATTCTAGCGATTGCTGCATATTTCGACTATGAAATATGGCAAATGGATGTCAAAACAGCTTTCCTTAATGGAAATCTGAGTGAGGATGTGTACATGACACAGCCCACGGGTTTTGTCGATCCGCAATCACCGAAAGATATGCAAGCTGCAAAGATCCATTTATGGATTAAAGCGAGCATCTCGGAGTTGGAACATTCGTTTTGATGAAGTAATCAAAGGGTTTGGTTTCATCAAGAACGAAGAAGAGCCTTGTGTTTACAAAAGGCTAGTGGGAGCACACTCGTGTTTCGGTCTTATATGTGGATGACATATTACCGATCGGAAATGACATTCCTATGCTCGAATCTGTTAAGTCTTCATTGAAAAATAGTTTCTCTATGAAAGACTTAGGAGAGGCGGCATATATTCTGGGCATCAAGATCTATAGGGATAGATCAAGAAGGCTAATTGGATTAAGCCAAGATACGTACATTGACAAGGTATTGAAAAGGTTCAACATGCAGGATTCCAAGAAAGGCTTCCTACCTATGTCACATGGTATAAATCTTAGCAAGAGTCGGTGTCCTAGTACACCGATGAGCGGGATAAAATGAATGCGATTCCATATGCTTCGCTATGGGATCCATTATGTATGCCATGCTTTGTACACGCCCGGATGTCTCGTATGCTTTAAGTGCTACAAGTAGATACCGATCGAGATCCAGTGAAAGTCACCTGGATTGTCTGTAAAGAACATCTTGAAGTACTTGAGAAGAACTAAAGATGTGTTCCTCGTCTATGGGGTGAGGAAGAGCTCGTTGTAAATGGTTACACCGATGCTAGCTTCCAAACCGACAAAGATGATTTTAGATCGCAATCTGATTTGTGTTCTTTGAATGGCGGTGCGGTGAGTGGAAGAGTTCCAAGCGAGAGACGGTTGCTGATTCTACAACGAAGCCGAGTACATAGCAGCTTCTCAAGTCGCTAAAGAGGCCGTTTGGATCAAGAAATTTGTTTCGAGCTTGGTGTGGTGGCTAGTGGCTCCAGCCCAATGGACCTCTCTCGTGACAATAGTGGGGCCATTGCGCAAGCCAAGGAGCCTAGATCGCACCAAAAATCCAAGCACATTCTACGGCGATTTCATCTCATCCGCGAGATTGTGGAGAGAGGCGATGTGAAGATATGCAAAGTACAAACGGATTTGAACATTGCAGATCCATTGACAAAGCCGCTTCCCACCAAAGCATGAGGCTCACACTAGGGCAATGGGTATTAGATACCTACATGGTTGACTCTAGTGCAAGTGGGAGATCACAGTGATATGCCCTAGAGGCAACATGGAGATGTTGAATATATCACATACTATGTTTATGATACATTGCTTTGTTCCTTGAAATAGACATTATCATTATTGATCAATGAGTATGTGACTTATTCATGAGACTCTTAATGCCAAAATGTTGCTATTTCTAAATGATCCCGATCATATATCATATGAGGAACAAATATGATTCAAAGATCAACATATGTATTGATTGATGATCATGTCTCATGGATCATGGTATGGAGATACCAAATCAATAATATGGACATGTGTTAGTGAACATATGTTGGATAGACCCGCCATGAGACACCGCAGAGATTCCATGTGTCATTAGTTGGTCTCAAGTAGTGTTTATGTAGAATCCTTAGACTTGAGATCATCATGGTTCCCAATATGCGTAGTAGCCTATTTTGGGACTACTAACCACTACTCCGTGAATCGGGTAGTCATAAAAGTAGTCTTCGGGTTTGCTATGAAACATGTAGTGGGATGTGAATGATCAAGATAGAATTTGCCCTCCTTATGGGAGAGATATCTCTGGGCCCTCGATGTAATGGATTATGAAAGTGCATGGCCATGCCAATGTGATTGAGGAGTCAATCACAAGTTTATAATCTATCACGGAATCGAGAGAGTGATTGAGCTATTAAGAGGATGACACAGTCTCGTCTTGAGCTTAATCTATATCGTGAGGCAAAGGGATTCGTACATGAGAACATTACAGTTCAGTGATATGATCTTTACGTATACTTTGGGGTTAATATGTCTTGCTAGAGGCCGCTATTAACGTGGTGACCGGAAAGGTGTTTCCGGTCGCGACCAAGTATACGTGAACCTCTGGTCGCACACTTAACGGGTTGGAACACTAATTCGAATGTGATTCGGATGTGGGCTCAATTCGGATAGAGATCCGGATAGACTCCTATTGGGCCTCGGTCCACGAGGCCCAAGTGAGGAGGTCTATATATTTTGAGGCGGGGGCCGAGGATGTATGCTTCGCTCCTCCCGAGCAAAACCCTAGCCGCCACCTCCCGAGCCAAACCCTAGCCGCTCGCGAGTCTTTGGTACACTCGCAATCGGCGTTCCCACCCGGGCGTGTGGATACCGGTGGAGGCGCTGCTCGTTGCGGCGTTGATCGGCATCAACAAACTACTGATTGGATCCGCTCGTGGTGTGGTTGATCGCGTGGAGGAGACGATCTGTTCGGGACGATCGGCTACTTCCACTACTACCTCGACGCGTGGTTGGATCGGCTTCTCCAACTCTTCTTCACACGCGCGCTGCGTCTAGTGGTAACGATCTATGATCCCTCCTTAGCATGATGTCCTGGTGTGCGCGGTAGAAATTTTTTATTTTCTGCTATCGTAGCCTACGCGCGTTCCTTCACCCGAGGCCGAAGAGTAACGCCTCATATTCGGCCGTGTTGTTCGTAGCCAAAAACACTAGGCGCACCGAGTACAACAGGCGCTGCCCCTCAGGTGTGGTGATAACGGCGCCCACCCCTGCGCCCGCAACACCGTAAGCTCCGTCGGTGTTAAGCGTCCATACCGGGTCTTCGACCTGGAGGACGGGCTGAGCTGGAGGGGTCTATTCCGCGAGGAAGTCCGCCAGAACTTGAGACTTGATCGCCGTTCGAGAGGCGTATGTTAGGGAGAATGGGGCAAGCTCGGCCGCCCATTTGCCGATTCGCCCCGTGGACTCCTTGTTGTGCAGCATCTCCGCCAGGGGGAACGAGGATGGCACCGTTATCGGGTGCGCCAGGAAGTAATGCCGGAGTTTTCTTGAGGCCATGACCAGCGCGTAAGCAAGCTTCTCGAGCTCGGTATATCGCGTCTTGGTGCCCTGGAGGGCTTCGGAGACAAAGTACACTGGTCGCTGGAGCGCGCCCTCATCAAGGACGAGGATGGCGCTGACCGCCGTTGCCGAGGCGGCGAGGTAGAGTAGGAGGGGAGCCTCTGGTGCTGGGGCCACCAGAGTGGAAAGGGTTGCGAGGTGTTTTTTTGAGGTCATCGAAGGCCTTTGCGCAGTCGTCGTCCCAATGAAACCCATCGCAACCACGGAGAGTCTTGAAAAATGGTAAGCCCCGCTCCGCCGCTCTGGAGAGGAAACGGCTCAAGGCCGCCATGCAGCCTGCCAGCCTCTAGACCTCCTGCGTCGTCTTGGGAGGTTCCATGTCCAGGATAGCGTCAACCTTGTCGGGGTTCACTTGAATGCCTCGCCCGGATACGAGGAAGCCCAAGAGCTTGCCCGCCTGTACACCGAAGACACATTTGTCCGGATTGAGCTTAATGCCCGCCTTCCTGAGGTTGTCGAAGGTCTCCTGAAGATCCCGACTGTGGGAGGCGAGCTGCCTAGTTTTTACTACCACGTCGTCCATGTAGGCCTCCACATTCCTCCCTAGCTGGACGACCAGGGCCAGCGCGACGAAGCGGGTGAAAGTTGCGCCCGCGTTCTTCAAGCCGAAGGGCATCCTTACGAAGCAAAAGGTCCCCACCGGCGTAATAAAGCTGGTTTTATCCTCGTCGTCCTTGGCCATGTAGACCTGACGATAGCCGAAGTAGGCATCCAAGAAGCTCATGAGCTCGCATCCGGCGGTAGCATCGACCAGTTGATCTATGCGCGGCAGAGGGTAATCGTCCTTCGGGCATGCCTTGTTGAGAGCGGTAAAGTCGATGCACATGCGCCAAGCGCCGCTGGCCTTTTTGACCAACACCGGATTGGCGAGCCAGTCCGGATGTTGGACCTCGCGGATAACCCCCGCTCGAAGGAGCTTCTCCACCTCCACCTTGGTCGCTTGCTGCCGGTCCATGGACATACGGCGAAGTTTCTGCTTGACGGGCTTGGTGTCAGGGCGGATCGCGAGGTTATGTTCGATGAGGGCGCGGTCCACTCCTTTGATATCTTCCGGGGACCATGCGAAGACATCTATGTTGGCCTGGAGGACTCGGAGCAAGTCTTGCTCTACTTCCGGAGGGAGGCCCTCGCCTATGGATACGAACTACCCCTTCGCCTGGAGCGACACCCTCTTCACTCCGCCCTCCGGGTGGGGCTTAGGTGTCCATCCTGGAGCGGATGGCGTGTCCGCCTGGTATTTGTCGGTGAGGGCGTGCACCTTACGGTGCAAGCTTCCAGCTCCGATTTCGATGCTCCTAGCCATATCCTGGTCGCCGAAGAGGGTGATAACGCCCCGCTGTCCTGGGAGCTTCATGCATAGGAATGCGTAGTGTGGGACCGCTTCGAAGGAGTTGATGGCAGGTCGGCCCAGTATGGCATTGTACGGATACAAGACGTCCACGACGTCGAAGACGACATCTTCAGTCCTGGCGTTGTTGGCCTGGCGCAAGGAGACTTGGAGGCGAATCTGACCCAGAGCCTTCAGAGGCTGCCCTCCGAGGCCCTGAAGGGGGGCTTCCGAAGCTTTTTAATAGGCTCCGAGGTATTCCCATACGATCAAGGGCCTCCGCGAACAAGATGTTGGCGGAGCTCCCTCCGTCAATGAGGATACGCCTGACGTCGCAACCTGCAATGTTGGCCTGGATGACCAAGGGATCTTGGTGGGGGAATTCTACGCCCTGGGCATCGGCTGACGTGAAGGTGATGCTGCAATGGGACGCCCGTAGAGGTAGTTGTGCTGGGGAATTGCTCGACGAAGAGCCTCCAGTGATAACATTAACACCACAGCACTGGGTCTCTCCGGGGGACCCAGCATGCAAGGGACTACCTTGCGTATGCTGTATGTGAGCTATTGCGGGGGTCAGTGTCTCCGAGGCCCGTACATGGGCCACCGCTTGCCGTAATGCCGCAACTTTGGTGCATGTCCGCGTGAAATGGCCCCTGTAACCGTGCACCTCGCACCATCTGTCGTATTCTAGGAGTTCCTGCTCCGCACGCGGCTTATCATCGCGGCCTCCTTCGCGCCCCCCGCCAACGCGCGAGATTAACGCGGCCTCCCGGGGAACGCCTTGCGCAGCGAGGACGTGGCGGGCCTTTTGGGGTCTTCGCCGGTTAAGCCGGGGCTTACGCCTGTCGCCTGGTGAGGTTTGGTGTACCCCGTCGTCGACGGGCTCACGAGTGTCGCCTACAGACACTTGCTTGTGTTTCGTCCTCAGGTTGTCTCTTGTGCTGCTCCTTTGCGACAAGTCCTCCATTTGCCCGGCGTCGGAGCCGTTGCCGCTGCGCCTTCGCGCGTCCTCCTTGGCTCAGGTGTATGCTTCCATTTTGTCGAAGAGCTCTGCCTCCGACTTGAGCGGCTTCCGCACGCTATACTCAGCGAGCGGTCCCGGGCGGAGACCTTGTATCACTGCGTTGATAACGGTTGCCTCGCTAACGTCCCTGACTTGGCAGCATACCTTGGTGAAGCGTTTAAAGTAAGTCCGGAGCCCCTCCTCGGGTTTCTGTTTGACTGCGAAGAGCTGGTCCACATCGACACGCTCGACGTAGCTTCCCTGGAAGTTGTTGTAGAGCCGATCGCGGATCTGTTCCCACGCATAGATGGACTGTGGTTCGATGGTGAAGAACCAAGACAGTGCCGCTCCTTGTAACGCGAGGGGGAGTCTCTTTGCCTTCGTGGTGTCGTCTCCGCCGACGGCTTCAATGGCGGTCTCATACACGCATACGAACTCGCGCGGGTCAGAATTGCCCTTTTACGCTTCGATGACACTCGGGAACTTGAAGTCCTCGGGCCACGTCGCTTGCTGCAGGCCCACGGAGAGCGGGGACTCCGGGTCTATGCGCCGTAGGGGAACGTGACTGGACGCAATAGCGTCGCGACTATTCGCCCTCTCCGAGGTGGGCTGAGACGCAGCCACCGGTGTTGCGCGTTGGCTCCGAGCCTCTTGTATGTCTCGCACAGCCCTGCGGAGGCCTGACAGCTCCCGTTGGCATGCGCTGAGGGCCGCCAGCAAGGCGGTCTCCACCGTGGGCATGGTTGGGGCCGTCGGCACGCTCGGCGACGCGACCGGGACGGCGGCGACCATGGCCCGTGCGCCCAATCTACCCGCAGCGCTTGCGCGGAGGACCTTGGAGCTGGTGACGAAGCCCGCGTCATCGCCGAGACCGCCCACCGCTCCCGCGCCGAGTAGGGAAGTGGACGCGCCTGCGTTGTCACCGCTGGGGTTGGTGGTCGGGGTAGTGGTGGCGGGGTCGGGCGTCGCGTCGTGGACACCGGTGCTCACGGTCGTCACATCCGCGCCGCCACCCTCACTGCAGCTACTAAAGCCAAAGCCTTGATATTGACGCGAGATTTCGCCGCCTCCACCTTTTTCTTCGCCACCGATGTTGAAGCTTTCCTTGGTGCCATCCTCCTTCAGATCTGGAGGCTTGTTCTTGTCCTCCCCACGGACGGCGCCAACTGTTGTGGCTACAGACCAAATAGTGAGGGAGTATGGTAGTGGGGAGTTAGGTGAGTAAAGATGGCTTAGGGTTCCTCCCCGTGGCCTATGTGATATATATATATATATCCAAATGGTGAGTGCTTTTACAATTATACCCTTACACGTGAGTATTCCACTCAAGGGTACTCATGTCATTACACATGTCCCATTTTGGACCTTACATCCTTCTAACAGGCCTACTGGGCTTAGGTAGGGGCCACCCCTACAACACTGCCCAAATTATTTTATTATTGCAAGTGATGATTTTGGGGCATTTACGTACCCCTGATTATCTAGCCATACTAAGCAATGCAATATTTATATGAACTTATTTGCAAAAGCTACATCATTATAATTTTTGCTACGACGACAAGGTCCACATGTCCAAAATTTCAACGGAGTATTATTAACAAGCATAATATTAGGTGCATAACTAACATCTTTTAAAAGCCAAGGTAATTTACCATATAAAATAACAGCATGCATGTTGATAATTTAAAGAAAATTAAATTTGCATATTCATGGGTTTAACATGGCCAAAGTGTTAACTCGCCTTGGTCACAGTGGTCTGGGTCTTGGTTGTCTTGAGCTTCTAGAGTTGCTGCCTCGGCTTCTTCCTCCTGAGCCTTGTACGCTATTTTTATCGTGCGCGAAATTCGAATAAAAAGAAATCAGTAAATCAACCAAAATATCACCAGAAATTCAAATGAATTCTAAAAATCATGGTTCTAGTTCCATTGGACAGATCTTGAATTTAGATGAATTTAGAAATTTGTTTCACTCAATTTGGAGTTAAAATGAAGAAGTTATGCTTATTCAAAGTTCTCAGTTTGATTTAAATCCAGAAATTGTTAAAATCCTAACAGGTGGGTCCTACTGCATATTTTAAATTTTATTCTTTTCTTTTATCTTTTTATGCTCTGTGTCTATGACAGGTGGGCCCTCATGTCAGTGAGCCCATTGCGCTCGGCTACTGACAAGTGGGACCCCTCTGTCAGTGGCCATACATGCTATTGGTCACTGACAGGTGGGACCCTTCGGGCTCTGGACCCACACGTCTGTGGTCCATTCTGACAGGTGGGACCCGGCTGTCAGTGGCCTCTCAGATTGGCAGCCGCTGACAAGTGGGGCCCACCGCTCAGTCCGAAAATTAAAAGAAAGACTCAACCTCAGCGCTGCGGAGCCGGGGGCTCGAATGCGCGCGGCCGAGGGAGTCGGGGGGGGAGAGAATTAGCGCTGCTAGCCAGTCGGTCACTCGGGTGTTGCTTACCCATATAGGGTAAGTAAACCACTTATACCAACCTTGCAGAGGGGCCGAGCAGAGGATCGTCGAGGCCGGGTGAGGGCGGTGGCGTCGCCGGCGAGAAGTGACCCGAGGGGTGTCGGGGTGGTCAAAATGGGTTGCGGGGGTGACGGTGATGCCGGAGGTAGTGGCGACGTGGACGGGGGAGTGCCAGAGGTAGGTCGACGGCGGCGGACTTGGGAGGTGTTCGGCGACGGCGAGGTACAGGCGGCGAGGAGCTCGGGCAAGGCCGGGGATGACTTCGCGCTGAGCCGAAGATGGTGTGGGTGCGGGGAATTGAACCCTAATGGCTTGGATCGAAGGATCGGTGATCGCAGGAGTTGGGTAAGGAGATGGGCTCGCCGACGATTGCGGGGGTTTGGGCTCAATTGCTTTCGGTGGGAGGCTGAGGTGAATGTGCCGAAGCGTTTGGGAGTTGCCCCGAGTTTTATAGGCAACGGGGTGTGGCTGGCCGCGGCGGGGTCATGCGCGCACGTCGGGGACAGCGGTGCTTGGCAGACGGCGGTGTCAGCGGCGACAGCGGGCGGCGGAGGCGTGACTGCGGGATTCAGGGAAGCTCCAGCACGTCGGCCGTGTCGCGCGGCTTTGCCGAGTCGCACGGCTTTTGACCGGCATTGAGCGGAGGAGAATGAGCCAGGCGCGCGGGGAAAAAGGAAGAGGGAGAAGAAGGAGAGCGCATGGCAGAGGCGGGCCTGCGTGGCAGTGGCGGGAAGCGAAGGCGAGCTGGGCTGGCTGAGGCGAGCGCGGGAACGGCTGGGCTATTTCGACCGCAGCGAGGGAAAAGCGGGAGAGAGAGGAGCTGGGCCGAGTTGGTGGCCGGCTTGGCTCTTTCTTTCCCTTTGCTTTTTTATTTTCCTTTTCCTTTTGTTTTTATTATTATTCAAGCTATTATTTTCAGAAATGAGATTTTATGTTTTAGGCCAAATTTCTCCCTTCCTTTTATGGATCATCTTTTCATAATCGCATTTTAAATTCAAACTTTCTAGTATTTTAATATGTTTGTTTCTTCTTGATCCTTTTAACTTTTTGGAACCTCAACCAAATTTTTAGAAAAATGTCATAAACTCCAAATTCAAAATAAAAACATATTGCAAAATAATTCAAAAGCTCGATATTTTCAGATGTACATTTTTCAGTGTGTTACATCCATCCCCTGCCCGCTCCACGCAGAGCTCGCGCATGCCGTTGTCACCAACTCCCTCCTCAAACTCTACATCTCCCTAGGGCTCCTCTGCCACGCGCGTAGGGTGTTCGACTCAGGTGCCACGCTGGATGCTTTCCGGCGGCGTACTTTTCGGCGATATATCGTATCATAGTCGCTCTCTTTTTGAGCCATATGTCTGACCTTGGTTCTACAGCTAGGCGTCCTCACATCCCATGCGTCGTGCATTCAATCCTCGTGTGGCTCCTCTGCCTAGGCGCCCCCACAAGTGAAATGAAGCCTTGCTGAGTCTCGCGCAGGTCGGGTGGGAATGGGATACTGGGATGCTCGCAGCCGCGCCCGCTCGCGAGGTTGATTTCCTTTTGTTTCTGTTGAAAGAGAATACAAGTGTTGAGAGACAGGTGTATGAACTATTGATTTTCTTAATTTGAGTCTGTACATGATACATATTTATAGATGAAGAGAGGTGGCAAGAATAGATGTCTTTTGCTGTAAAGGCATCTCTGTATGAACAAGCATCTATACATTGGGCACCCTTTACTTTTTGCTTGTAACACTCCCCCTTGACCAATGTATCTGCATATGATCATCTTGATTCATCATCTTGAAAAAACTCCTCAAAAACCCTGTAGGGAAAAATATGAGGAGAACCTGTAGAGTAGATATGCCACGAAAACTCCTTTAAAACCCAGTGGGAAAATTTAAGGAGAAAAGTTGATATGGCATATATTTGATTATATCTCCTTAAAAACCCCTGTGGGGAAAATAGAGATATATTTATGATTACGTTGTTATATTGCCTCATTAAAAACCTTGATGAGAAACCCTAGAGGGAAAACTCATAAAGGGAAAAGAGTACAATATTTGTATTGAACGGGTTAAGTCTTTAGGAGATTTCTCCCCCTGACATCTGCAAGTCACATAGTCTTCGCATACCAATTCCATAAACGCAATTTTGGAATGTGGAAGTTGGTAATGACTTAGTGAATAAGTCTGCGAGATTTTCACAAGACTTAGTTTGCAGAATATTTATTTCCCCACTCTCTTGCAATTCATGTGGGTAAAATAGTTTGGGTGCAATATGTTTTGTGATATTGCTCTTTATGTAATCCGTTTGCATTTGAACAATGCAAGCAGCATTATCTTCGTAGATAATGGTAGGTGATGCAATAGCACCTATACCACAAGATTGTTGTATGTGGCTAATCATTCTGCGAAGCCATGCACATTCACGTGATGCTTCATATAATGCAATTATTTCAGAATGATTAGTGGATGTAGCCACTAGAGTCTGTTTGGAAGACTTCCAAGAGATGGCTGTTCCACCATGTAAAAATACAAAGCCTGTTTGAGATCTGGCATTATGGGGATCTGATAAATAGCTAGCATCTGTATATCCTATTAAATCCACATTGTTATTCTTCTAAAAGAATAGACCGAGATCTTTAGTGCCTTGAAGATATCTAAGGATATTATTCACTCCTACCCAATGTCTTTTGGTTGGAGCAGCGCTATATCTAGCAAGTAGATTTACCGCAAATGCAATATCCGGCCGGGTGCAATTTGCAAGGTACATAAGCGCTCCGATGGCACTGAGATATGGAACCTCGGGTCCCAATAGCTCTTCATTGTCATCTCGGGGTCTAAATGGATCTTTATCCCTGTCTAGAGATCGAACAACCATGGGGGTTTTCGATGGATATGCTTTGTCCATATTGAATTTCTCCAATATTTTCTGGACATAGGCTGATTGATGCACTAGGATGCCTGTATGAAGGTGCTCAAGTTGTATACCTAAGCAAAATTTGGTTTTACCCAAATCCTTCATTTCAAACTCCGTCTTTAGATGATTGCATGCCTCATCAATATCTTGTGGGTTGCCGATGATATTTAAATCATCAACATACACTGATATGATGCAAAATCCTGTTTGGAAATTTTTGATGAAAACACATGGACAATCATCATTGTTAGTGTATCCCTTCTACAAAAGGAACTCACTAAGTCGGTTATACCACATTCTTCCCGACTGCTTTAAGCCATAGAGTGACTTTTAAAGCTTTACACAATACATGTTGCGATTTGCGTTTGGATTCGGTATAGAGATTCCATCAGGGACCTTCATGTATATGTCCGAATCAAGTGACCCATATAGATATTCAGTCACTACGTCCATCAACTGCATAGATAGACGATTTTGAACAGCCAGAGATATAAGATATCGGAATGTTATTCCACTCATAACTGGAGAATATGTTTCATTGAAATCAATGCCGAGTCTCTGCGTGAACCCTTGTGCTACAAGCCTCGCTTTATGTCTCACCACCTCATTGTTCTCATTCCGTTTCCGGACGAAAACCCATTTGAATCCCACAGGAAAGATTCCTCGAGGTGTAGGTATTGCATGAGTGAATACCTTTCTTTTAGCTAGCGAGGTTATCTCTGCTTGAATTGCATCTTTCCATTGATTCCATCCGAGCGCTTTCGCACTCGCCATGGTCTTAGGATCTGGATCATTTTGGATGATTTCTGCAATTGCTTCAGAGAAATAGATGTCGACAATTGTAGACTTTATGTCATATGATTCTCCAGATTCAATATAGTTGATGGAAATTTCAAGCACCCCTTGTGATGTATCATTATTTCCCAAAATGATTGCATCAGTATCCGATGTCCCAACATCGATGAATTGAGTGCATCGTTGATGTGGGATGTGAAGGTTGAACCTCCACAGGGTGTTTCTCAACGTGAGGTTGAGTTGCATTTACTGGGTTAGAAGAATTGTTCTTCCTTTTCCTTTGCTTGCTAGAAGCTGCATTTGTGGAAATAGCCGTACTTCTCCCCCTCTTACTTAGGAGTTGAGTAGTTTTATTTGGTACCTCTACTCTTTCTGGCACATTTCTCGCAGGATTATAGGATTTTGTAACACCCTTATAATCGGTAAATGCATCTGGCATGTTATTTGCAATGTGTTGCAAATTAATGATCTTCTGAACTTGGAGTTCAGTTTCAGAAGTACGTGGATCAGAGTTGGAGATGTCTATGGCATCCCAATTGATTTCCTGGCATTTTTTGTGGTTTTCAATTCCTCCCCCTAATGCCGGGAAATGATCTGCATTGAAGATACAATCAGCGCATCGGCGGTGAATAGATCCTGTAAGGGTTCCGTATTTAATGATCGACGGAGATTGATATCCCACATAGATCCCCAATTTCCTGTGTGGGCCCATAGACGTACGCTGCGGTGGGGAGATCGGTACGTATGTAGCGCAAACGAACTTCCGCAGATGAGAAATATTTGGTATATTTCCACGTACTAGTTGCAACGGGGAGGTTGCATGGTATGCAGTTGGACGCAATTGAATCAAGTCAGCAGCGTGTAAGACTGCGTGACCCCAACATGATGTTGGTAGATTGCAATTCTGTAGTAAAGGTCTTGCAATAAGTTTCACTCTCTTAATGAGAGATTCTGCCAACCCATTTTGAGTATGAACATATGGAACCGAATGCTGAACTTGAATTCCTAAAGCCATGCAATAATCATTGAAGGCACGTGAGGAAAATTCAGCAGCATTATCCATTCGGATTGATCGGATTTGATGTTCAGGATATTGTGCTTTAAGTTTGATAACTTGTGCAACAATCTTAGCAAATGCATGGTTCCGTGTGGAAAGTAGACACACATGAGACCATCGTGTAGATGCGTCTATTAGAACCATGAAATATCTGAACGGCCCAGACAATGGTTGGATGGGACCACATATGTCACCTTGAATGCGTTCAAGGAACTTTAGAGGTTCGGCATGAATTTTGAGGTAAGAGGGCCTCAGAATTAATTTCCCAGTGGCACATGCGGTGCACATAAACTCTGAGGATTGGGAAAATTTTGCATCACTTAAAGTGTGACCAACAGAATTGTTTATAATTTTCCTCATCGTCCCTATTCCAGGATGGCCAAGACGATCATGCCAAGTTTGGAATGCGTTAACAATCGGAAAAATTACTTTGTAAGCAACATGTGGTACGGGTTTGATGTATGTGTAGTACAATCCAGACGGTAGTGAGGGAAACTTTTCAAGTGTCTCTTTGCCATATCCGTGATCTTTTGTTATGAGAAGAAACTCCTCATTGTTGTCCTCATGAGTTTCAACATGAAATCCATTCTTACAGATATCTCTATAACTCAATAGGGTACGAGTTGAATCGGGATACAAGAGTGCATCCTCAATTTTTATTGATGTACCCATAGGAAGCGTAATAGTGGCCTGACCGGTGCCAACTATTACAGCATCGCGTCCAGCGATTGTTAAAACATTTCCTTTGTTCTTTGTGAGAGTTTGGAAATATTTTATCTCCCTGAGTATAGAGTTAGTAGTACCGCTATCCACTAGGCACATTCCCTCATCCATCAGATCGACTCCTGTACAATCTATACAAAATGGAGAATTTGAATATGTAATTCTCAACAAATATATATAGAATACATACAATATATATATAGGTATCAATTGTGCTTAATACAAAATACAATACCCATTGTGCTTAAATGAAGTACGGACAACAACTAGCCTATGACAACATTCACAATTAAACGAAATCCACATTTAAGGCATAATTAAAGAAGGTATCTCAAAGTGTAGGAGCCTAATTAAAGTCTCCAAACGGATCGTTAGAAGTGAACTCCACGATCATGTTCTCCGTATCGTCAATGTTCCCATCAAGTGGAGGTAGTGCCTTGGTGTTGCTTGGTCCCGCAGCTGTAGGAGCAGAGTAGGAGCACCCAGGGGCATCTTGCTTAGTAATGTCAGGTTGGAGGAATTCTTCCATGTTGACATCAGATTGGGAGTTGAAGTGTGCTTCAAATTGTCCACCTTGATTGGAACGTCCTTGATTGGAGCGTCCTCGTCCCACGGAATTCAAGTACAAAGCCACCAAGTGCTTGGGAGTGCGACATTTCTCAGTCGGATGGCTGTAACAGCCACACTTGACACAAGTGTTAGACTTGTGCTTTTTCGACTTAGAAATATCCTTTCCCTTGTTAGCACCACGAGACTGACGCTGACTCTTGCGCTTGTTCTTCCCTTTGAAGTTTCCAGGATTGCTAGAGTTAGTAGCATTCCCTTGAGGTTTGTTCTGAGTGTTAGCATGTACTTCTGGCAAAGGCTTAGTGCCCAAAGGGCGCAGATTAGAGTTCCAAAGTAGGAGCTCATTATGCCTTTCTCGCTCAAGTAATGTTTTAATCAACTCGAATAAACGGTGAAACCTCTTTCACGGTATTGTTGTTGAAGGATCATTTGTGCAGAAGCATGGTAGACAATGTCTTCTCAATTTTCTCCGCATCGATGGCTCCTTCTCGCAAAACTTCATTTAGAACTGATTTTATGAACAAAGATGGTTGAACTCTCCCACGATTTAAAATCTTGTATGCGGAGGTGGTTCCACTCATTGACACCTCCTAGGATGACCTTCTGCTGTTCATACCGTGTTTGAAGAGCAAGCCACGAGCGCGTGGGTCTTCTTCCATCGATACTCACCTTGAGATCGGGATGGATGTGGTTCCTTATGATAAATAAGGCATTGTACTTGAGAGAATCAGCCAAAGGAGCTACACCCACTTGGGAGCCGCAATTGCTCGGTACATTCCGCGCAACGATAGACTCACTTTGAGATCCATCGCCCATGTGGGAAGTTGTGGCCGTCAAGAGCGAGAGCCTCAAACTCTTTAGTAGCCATTGTGCCTACATATGTAGGGCCACGATTTGTTAAAATCTTTGGCAATGTTAAATAAGCAATGCGAAATGCAAGTAATCAAGGTAAACTTGAAATACATAAAGGGACATTCTCCTATTGTGGAACAACATAGTTAATCACCAATGGTATTAACATTATTTAATTCATTTTTCAACATTGAGTGCGCATTTTGAGGATGATAATCCCACAGTAGTACTTTGATACTACCTTGTGTATGGCCAATGTGAAAAAGAACCATGGTAATCACTTAGGTGTAGACCTTGTATAATTTATAATCAAATTGGGTACGCACGTTGAGGATGAAATCCCACAGTAGTACCATGGTACTACCTTGTGTATGTCCAATTGGAAAATAAATAAAGGTAGTCACCCAAAAGTGTAGACCAAATTGTTTCAAAACTTGATATTGGGTACACACGTTGAGGAATAAATCCCGCAGTAGTACTATGGGACTACCTTGTGTATGGCCAATATCAAAATTAAGAAACTTTGTGTTATTCCAAAATGAGAGAAAATCAACCTAAAGCATTTGCATAAAAAAAATATTAAGTGCTTGTATGGTAAGCTAGAAAACGTAATATTTAAATTGCATAAGATTGATTGCAATAATTGATGTATAATACATTGCATCAAGGGTCTATATTGCAAATATTTACAATAGAAATTTATTTAACATAAAAATGCTGCATTTGCAGGAAATAGAGGGGGAATTGTGCAAAATGCCGAAAACTTGGGCTGGAGCCCATTCGGCCTTATGGCCCATGAGGGGATGGTGGGATTTAATGGGCTAAAGCCCATTTTAGAGCTGCAGTATAAAAAGGGAATGGGGGGATTAGGGTTCCTCCAAACCCTAGCCCAGCCGCCACCCAAAAAGGAAGCCGCCGCCTGCCCCATGGAGACCCGCCGCCGCCGACCGCTTGGAGACCCGCCGCCGCCGGCCGTCTCCCCCGGGCAAACCGCCGCCACGCCACCACGGGCCGGCCGCGCCACCGCGGCGTCGCCGCGCCGCGCGGGGCGCGCGCAGCCGTTTCGTGCCGCGCCGCCACGCCTCGCCGGGGCGCGACGCCGACGTGATGCGCCGCCTCGGCGCCACCTCCGCCTCGACGCCGCGTGCTTTGGGCCGCCTCGGCAGGCACTCGCGCCATGAGCCGGCCGCTTTGGCGCGCGCCGCGGCTGCTGAGGCCTCGTCGGCCGCACGGCGCCTCTGGTCGCCGCGCCATGCCGCCACGGCGCGCTCGAACCACCGCCGCCGCGCGCCGCCGCGCGCGGCGTTGCGATCACGGAGTCGCCTCGCCGCGCCGCGCCGCGCGCCAGCCGCGCGCGCCGTCGCGCGCTGCGGCGATCGGCGCGCCGCGCCGTCTCGCCACCGCCGGCCGCGGTGCTGCGCCGGCCGCGCCATAAGGACGCGCCGGCCTTGCCGCCACGCCGTGCCTCGCCGGCCTCGGACTCGGGCGCGCCCGCTGCGGGACAGAGGCGGAGGCGGCACCGTTGGGCGCGGTGGAGGCGGCCGTGCTCTCCACCGAGTTCATCGTGATTGACGATTGCTGGGAGGGGATGCATGGTGGTCATTCTCACCTTGAATGCTTCTTCTCTGTTTCTGTTGTATTTGTGTGGATGGCAGATCGTGCTGATAACGTGTTGAAAGAGAATACAAGTGTTGAGAGACAGGTGTATGAACTATTGATTTTCTTAATTTGAGTCTGTACATGATACATATTTATAGATGAAGAGGGGTGGCAAGAATAGATGTCTTTTGCTGTAAAGGTATCTCTATATCAACAAGCATCTATACATTGGGCACCCTTTACTTTTTGCTTGTAACAGTTTCCTTGTAGCCACCACCAGCGTCCATTCCAACGGAGCTACTCGCCTTAGAGCAAGTATAATAAGAGGCTGTTAATAGGCTGTATGCTGAGGTGGAGGAGAGAGAAGAGAGGTGGGCTGTAAGTTTACAGCTAGCTGAAGCAAAAGAACCAAGAAACTTTGTGAGAGAAAGGGGTGAATCATACAGCCTTCAGCTGGCTGTAAACTACTATATGAATAGACTGATAAGTGAGCTTACAACCAGCTGAAGGACTTTGAGTCATGATTGTACCCGTTGCCCCTAACCCCCTCTCGAATTCTACTAATCTCCTCCTCTCGGTTGGGAGCCCTTGGTTTATCGCGGAAACTATACTATTTCCTACAAAATTCTCATGACATTCCTTTGTTTCTGCGCCAAGGTAAAAGCACTTATTAAGGAGAACGTTAGCTGGAGGTGACTAAAATAATTTGAATTCGTTTATAGACGACGTGCAGTCAAATCGTTCTACTAGGTCTCGCATTGGCACACCGCAACGTCCAACCAAACTCGTGGTGGTCGCTCGCTCTCGCTCCCATGCCCGCCCACCCCCGCCGCCTGCGCTCACTCCCCAGACTCGGAATCCCACCCGCCGCCGCCGCCTTCTTCTCCACGGCGCCCTCCATCCACTGCCCGCTCCACGCCGAGCTCGCGCGCCGCGGGGCCCCCGCGTCCGCCTCCCTCGCCCTCTACTCCCGCATCCGCGCCGCCGCCCCTCCCACCCCCTTCACCTTTTCCCTCCTGCTCGCCGCCCTCGCCTCCTCCCCATCCCGTTCGCCCTCCTCTGGCTGCACCCGCCTCGCCGCCGCGTGCCTCGCCCACGCGCAGGCGCTCAAGTGTGGCGCGCTCGCGCACCCCGTCGTCACCAACTCCCTCCTCAAGCTCTACTGCTCGCTGGGGCTCCTCTACCACGCGCGCAGGGTGTTCGACTCGGGTGCCGCGCTGGACGTCGTCTCTTGGAACACGCTGGTGTCCGGGTACGGCAAGAGCGGCGACCTGGCGGCTGCGCGGGAGGTGTTTGGCAGAATGCCGGAACGGAACCTGGTTTCTTGGAGCGCGATGGTCGACGCGTCCGTGCGTGCCGGGGAGTTTGGCGAGGCATTGAAGGTGTTTGATCGGATGATGGGGGAGGGGTTCAGGCCGGACGCTGTGGTTCTGGCCAGTGTGCTCAAGGCTTGTGCACATCTGGGTGCGGTGGAGAGGGGGCGGTGGGTTCATAGGTATTTGGAAACGGAGGGGTTTGGGGGGAGGCAAGGGAATGTCATGCTTGCGACAGCGCTGGTGGATATGTATTGCAAGTGTGGGTGCATGCAGGAGGCGTGGTGGGTGTTTGACAGCGTTCGGGCCGGTGATGTGGTGTTGTGGAATTCAATGATTGGAGGGCTTGCGATGAATGGCTATGGTGAGCGTGCACTTGAGTTGTTCGGAAGGATGTTTGAGAAGGGTTTGGTGCCGAATGAATCAACATTTATTGTTGTTTTGTGTGCGTGCACCCACACAGGACGTGTGGATGAAGGGAAGGAGATTTTTCAGTCAATGCGGGACCGTGGCATTGAGCCACAGAGGGAGCACTATGGGTGCTTAGCTGATCTCCTTGGGCGTGCAGGGCGTGTCAAAGAAGCCGAGGCTGTGTTACTGGATATGCCAATGGAGCCTCATGCTTCGCAATGGGGTGCATTGATGTTATCATGCCAGATGCACAACAATATTAATGTGGGCGAACGTGTAGGGAAGAGGCTCATTGAGCTAGAGCCAGACCATGGTGGGCGCTATGCTGTTCTGTTCAACCTATATGCAAACAATGGTCGATGGGAAGATGCACGAGCCATTCGGCAGATGCTGGAGGAGAGGGGAGCCAAGAAGGAGACGGGTTTGAGCTTCATAGAGTGAAATGGTTGGTTCCATGACGTCATGTCTGGGGATATGAGACACCCACCCCCAGGCAAGGCAGATCTATGCACTATTGGAAGATACAAAAGGAGGTTGCAACTGATTGGCTATGTCAAGGACACCAGACAAATGCTTATGGACATGGATGATAAGGAAAGGAAGGGCAATTCGGGCGTCTTCTAGTTGGTGTACTCAGATTGATTAGTTAGTTATTCCGCCTTGGCGTGATCAGGGTGAATGGTTTTGCTTTGGTTGTTTCGGATAGGAGCTAGCGTGTGGGTTTGGTATCTCCCGATTGGGCGTTTGGATGTGGCGTGCTGTCTTCGCGTTAATCAGGCTTGTGTTGGGATGGAGCAATTTGTAGTTGATTGGTGCACTCTTCAGGTCGTAAAGTTTTAGGCTCCAATGCACGCGGGAGGATACCCTCCACGTTTGATTCTGGGGAATTCAGCTGCTGCTGTACCGCTGTTGCGTGAGCGATGCTACGGACTGTTTCAGCACTCTTGAGGTCAAAATCATGGGTTGAGTAGTGAATGGAGTCTGGTGTGGATTCATTGGGCAAGGTAATCTTGTGATCTTGTTCTTAGGTGTGGGTGTTCTAGTGCTGCAGTCTTGTTTGTAGCTTGCAAATGAAATTAGGACGGCAATGATGTGCTGAATTTGCACCAGCCATGCATGATGTGCTCTGACATTGAGCAATACGGTTAGATTCACAAGATTGTATTAGTTTTATCAAGAGAAACTTGTCAAGTACTCTTGGCTGATGGTACAGAAAGCATAATGTATGCACATTACTTGTGATTATAATTTATGCAAGTATACATGAGTTAACCTACTTAACTGTTGTTTGGGCTGCAAATTCACTTGATCGATAATAGGAAGTGAGCTGTTGCTTCTATTACTGACCTATATTGAATAATTTGTATACCATTTGCTACTTTAGTATGTTGGGTCCTGATTTTGCATGTATATAGGATATAGCGCTTCACAATAATCCATTTTCTTAGCTTAATGCTCCTGCTTTCCATATTATAGAAATTTGAACAAATGTTTGGTTTGACCTTCATTCTGTTCATTTCATCAGGCACACTTTCGATGTAGGCAAGGCATGAAGAAAACTGCACCAAGTATTGTTGCTATGCCTATATACACTAGGCAAATGACTACTGTTTGGTTCAGATAGATGTGGAAAAAGATGTGAAATTTTACGAATTTTTTTGACGGTTGCTGGACAAGGGATGCACTTGAGACGAACAATTGTGCATCTGTTTTCTGTACCAGTACCATCTCTGTTACAAAAGCATAATTACATCCATGAAGTTCTATTCACTGTACCATGCACATTTCGCTATTCCTACTTTACTACTATTTCAATAAGCTAGTCCAAATATGGAGGTTGTTTCAGTAAGTTGATTTTGATTTTTAGGCAACAATTTTTCACTGAGTGCCTCTGTTAAATACTTCCTGGTAGCAGTTTTACATAGATGTGTTATGATAGAAGCAAACAGTGTCACAAACTCATGTTTGGTTCCCTTGCTAAACAAACGGCGCGACTTTCTTACACATCCAGGAAGAAAATAATCATGTCTAGGAAGAAAATAATTTTTATAGGTAATGGGACATCCATTCCCACTGGATTTTTATACAACAAGATTCTGGTAGATTAAATCAAGGGAATAGTTACATTTCAATTATAATTTGGACACAAACGTTATACTGAATAGTATGACATATTCATTTACTCTGTTTTTTTTTCTTGTAGGGTCTAATTGTGGATTTAATATAAAAACATCTTATCTTCTGTTGTTTTTATCAACTTCCTTTCTTCTCTTTCTGTAGTTACAGTAAGGGTCTTGATGTTCTGCACCAACATGATCTTATTACCCTTTAAAATGATGTTCTGCACCAATATTTACGTATATACTGAGACAGCAAATTATGACATGGTACCAATTGAGCATCTCCGTAGAGAACCAGAGATGACATGGACCAGTATTAATCTCTATATCATTACAATAGCTAAATTTCTGTTGTTTTTATCAACTTCCTTTCTTCTCTTTCTATAGTTATAATAGGATTCTCTAGATTTATTTCATTGACTTTGTCGTACGGTTGAAATCCTACATCTAGAATTTTGCATAAGAATCTGGTGCATGTATTCAGTTAATTTCTATATGTAGCAAGCCTTTGGTACGTGGTTTGGACACAGAATGTCGGTAACAGATTCTTGCCTTACACTCGCAGGACTTTAAGATTGGAGATTTTGGCCAGCTTGCTAGGGGTTGATCTTGAAGGCTTTTACTAATGCAGCATTGGTCTGATTCATGAGAGCATTGTGTTACTAATGCAGCATTGCTAGGGCTTCATAAGTACTGCTTTTGTGATATTTTTTGGTTCACCTCCATCTCGTGTTGTAAGCTTTGTATATAGGTGATGTCATGCTTTAATAGTTGTAATACAGTAATGAAATGTGTTCTGTCCTTCATATCTGGCGGGTTCTTTTATACTTATGGTTTGACTTTCTACAGTAACTAACTTTTGAAATAGAGTGTCTTTTCAAAATAGGATCTACAAGTCAATTGTAATCCTGACTTAATTTATATTAGTTAAAATTGCACATAAGTATCTCTCTCACGAATAGTTATAATTTAAATTTTTAAATAAAAAACTATAAACTACAGTCAAAAAAGTCTACCCATCAGTTTTGATCTACTCATATGGAATTTTGGACGCTTTTGGCACTGTTGCTACCCGAAATTCCGAAAATAGCTTCTTCGGAAACGAAATTCCAACTCTAGCCCCCACCTGACCGCACCATTTAACCGCGTCGCGACACGTGTCCAATGGTGCGGCCGGGGAGCGCACCACACCTGAGTGGTGCGGTCCCCGACCGCACGACTCACTCTGATGTGACCATGTGGTGCGGTCGGGAGCGCACCACTCGGTGTGGTGCGGTCCCCACCGCACCATTGACACGTGTCACACTCCCGTTAAGTGGTGCGGTCAACAGGGTGCTAGAATTGGAATTTTGTTCTCCTCAACACTATTTTTGGTATTTTCGGGTAGCAACAGTGTCAAAAACGTCCAAAATTCACTCATATGCTATCTTTTCAGTTGCTATGTGCATGGCTTGCAATGTCAGAAAGGGAGCAACAATTACTTCGGATATGCATTGGATGCATCAATTTCTCTCTCACACCTGTACGATTTCATTTGTTTAATATGCATCCGTAATCCTGATAGTATTTTTGCTTTGTTTAAAGCCCTGATCAATTCAGATTCGACTTCTGGCTTATTTTTTACTATTTATAAATTTCGTCTTTTTCTGAACTTTTGACTTTTTGTTGAGTTTTTTTGCCGGTTCTTTTTTTCCTGTATTTGTTTGTATTATACGTAATAGCTAACATATTTTTTAAATTTTTAAATTTTTTTAAATTTAATTATGTTAAATAAGCATCTGTCAGCTACAGTGTTTTTTTAGCTAGTTACAGTATTTTCAGCCATAAGCTATGAGCTTTTAAGCCCAACCGATCACCACCTAGTTGGTGCACTCGGCATGATTAGTTTGTTAGTTATTCCGTGTGCTTGGCGTGATCAGGGTGGATGGTTTTGCGTTGGTCGTTTCGAATTGGAGCTAGCGTGTGGGTTTGGTATCTCCCGATTGGGATGGAGCAGTTTGTGGTTGACTCGTGCACTCTGCAGGCGGCAAAGCTTTAGGCTGCAATGCACGCGGGAGCGTACCCTCCACGTCTGATTCTGGGGAATTCAGTTGCTGCTGTACTGCTGTTGCGTGGGCGACGCTACGGACTGTTTCAGCACTCTTGAGGTCAAAATCATGGGTTGAGTAGCGAATGGAGTACGGTGCGGATTAACTGGGCAAGGTAATCTGGTGATCTTGTTCTTGGGTGTGGGCGTTCTAGTGCTGCGGTCTTGTTTGTAGCTTGCAAATGAAATTAGCACGGCCATGATGTGCTGAATTTGCACCCAGCCATGCACGATGTGCTCTGACGTTGAGCATAAGGTTAGATTCACAAGATTGTATTAGTTTTATCAGGAGAAACTCGTCGATTACTCTTGGCTGATGGTACAGAAAGCATAATGTATGCGTATTACTTGTGATTATAATTTATGCAATTATACATGAGTTAACCTACCTAACTGTTGTTAGGGCTGCAAATTCACTTGATCGATAACACGAAGTGAACTGTTGCTTCTATTACTTATGACGTGACCTATATTGAATAATTTGTATACCATTTGCTACTTTAGTATGTTGGGTCCTGATTTTGCATGTATATAGCGCTTCACACTAATCCATTTTCTTAGCTTAATGCTCCTGCTTTCCGTGTTATAGAAATTTGAATAAATGTTTGGTTTGACCTTCATTCTGTTCATTTCATCAGCCACACTTTCCATGTAGGCGTATGAGAGCCATGAAGAAAACTGGGCCTCTTGGCTTTTTTGGCCGAATGTGCCACCGAAACACCGAAAGACCAGATCTGACCTATTCGCGAGAAATTCCATTTTTGGCCCCCTTAGCCGGGCAGCGCGTGAAGCCGCGTGAAGTAGCTGGCGCGCCCGGGGACCGCATGAGTGACGTAATGCGCTCCTGGGGCACATGACCTTCCCTGCCACATGAGGAGAGCAGCCCAGGTCCACATCGGGCGTGGTGCTGCGCCTCCCGGCCGCGTGAGGTGGCCCCCGGTGCACCGTTTTGCCACAAGGAGCCGGGCGCACCATTTGGTGGCACGCGTCGAGCACGCATCCGCCTGACCTCGTCTGCGCGTCGTTTTGCCGGCAGGCACCGGGCCCGTGTCCGCTTGACCCGGCTACCGCCCCTCCCCGCGCATGCAGTGGCTCCACGGGCCGGCTCCCTCTTGCGCGTCCGCCTACCCCCCACAGCTTGCTCCACGATAAAATGGTTCGAGGTTCATTTTCAGAGGCAGCGCAATTTTATTTTCGTTGAGCTAGGAATGAGAGACTGAGAGAGGCAGTAGAGAAGGGTGGAAGGAAGGCTGTAAAACCACCGAATTTTTGAGTGGTTTTGATTTGTAATTTGAAGTTTGCGCAGTTGAAAAAGTTACAAATCGGCTTTTGAGCATCCGAAAGAGGTAATTTTCATTGACATGCACCAATTTTTTAGCAACATGATTAACACCTAATTAGAAAGATGGCATCTTGTTAGTATGAAAAGGTGGTACTTAGCCTTGTGTAGTTAGTCTGGGCTCTTAATTGACCTAGAAGACAGAGTGTTGTTACTATCATTAATTACTTATTTGTGACGGTAAATCCATGCATGTCATTGCTTATGCATAGCTAATTGAATTTGCATGCAAACGGAGTTGTTACATTATTTGCGTTAGAAAATAATTATTACTTAATGTGTAGTGTGTTTTTTTTGCATGCGTTACGAAACTATTATGTAATGGGCATTTTGTTTATTTAAATTATCAATTTTTGAAAATATATTTATATTTAAATTGCAGTAGGGTTATTTTTACCTTGGAGTTGGACAAAAATAATAGTCATACGACGAAATAAGCGCAAATATTATCATGAAGCCAGTTTTTGTAACAAAACCTTCATATGCATATAATGTACATAGTTATTAACTATAGCCACACCTTTGTTAGATGGTATGATTATTGTGTATCGTGTACTAAGTGGGTTTCATATGCACCTACGTTAGGTACGCCATGTTGGGCGTTCAAGATCTGTTCACGTTCCATGGGAATGGTCTCGTATGCGACAAGCTGTATGGGGCGGATCTATTGAACTACAAGTGGACCGTGATCCAAACGGGGGGTCTGAAGGACATGAGCCTCTCAGAGCTAAGGAGGTGTGTGCGTTCTGCGTTCGATCGGGCCATTGCAAGGAAGAAGCTACGCATCAGTGGTGGGTGCTATAAGGGAGACTGATGTGGCACCAAGTAGCACTACTACTTTGGTTAGTGCTGTTTTGAGCCAATAAGATGAAGCTAAGGGGGAGGGAAGTGGGGATGGCGAAAAAAGAAAGAATGTAATTACTACAGCACATGAAGAAGACAAGGAGAAGAACTATGCCGGCCGTGGGGAGAAAACCCTAGTTTGGAACCTTGGGTTGGATGGAGTTAGACGTATATTGTGTGGGCCTAATTATGGTGAAGAGAGAAAGAGAAAGCTCGTTTGGTTCAAGAGGAAGAGACAACATCAATTAAATATTAGTGCTTGCAGTTCTGTGCACAATGTTCAGAAAGCTTTCAACGCCAATTCTGATGTTTATAATGCACACAAAACACATATTTCGAAAGCTAATGAAGTTTACTTTCCAACGGATCAAATGGTGCTTGATTTGGAGCTTCCTACCCAAAATTATGGTAAGATCATTTGATGCTGCACGAGCTGTTCGGACAGACGCGTGAGAGTTGCCAAATATTAAAAGTGTGAGTATTGCAATGCAAGTGTGGGTAATATTGGACAACACCATGACTTTCTAAAGGTTAAGAAGGATTTCTTTTCAGGTTTTAAACAGATTTGGAAGCCCCTCAAACAAGGAAAGCAAAGATATGAAGATTTGAATTCAGTTCAGACTCGGTTTGGAACAGCCAGCAAGACCGATATTAAAATGCACGTAACTTTCACAAACGGAGTCCGATTTGGGTGTTGTTGGACTCGTTTGAAAGCTTACTCGAAAGCCCATACAATGGATGAGGTGCCAGCCCTGGAATCCTCATGGTCATGTCACAAATTGAGAAAGAATCTGACGGTAGCAAGTTTAGATATTTCCTTTTTAGTTCGTATTGGAGTTTATTTCGACCTTAGACCAGGTTGTGCGTGAGTTTTAGTCAAGGCCATACATTGTGCACCTATATAAGGCCAGAACTTAGCCCCATTATACGTTAGGCTATGATATGATATGATTTGAGGAATATAGAGACTAGAAAATCACCATGGTTTGGCAGCCATTGTTGGTGTGTTCTTGAGATTTCCATCAAGGACTTGCTCTTGGTGTGTTGAATCCAATTGTGGTGTTGGATTTTGCTGGCTGAAACTTCAGTTTCTCTACCCTTTGTTCATGTGCTGTGGTGTGCGTGGGAGAAGGTCTATCTCGGAGGTGTTGCTGATCTTGGGTGAGCAAGAACCCTAGAACAAGGAGGGCGTCTAGCAAGACGTATCATGAAAGATCAGGGCCAAAACAACATGGTTAAGCTAGCTTGCTAGTTGGATGCACATCAAAGACCTTTTGGCAATTTATGAAGGTGACAAGTGATGCTTCATGGGGCAATTACATGGAGGTTGTTTACAACCCTGCTGCTGTGATATATGCGAGGTTGATGGTGCATGCGCATTTTATGGAGAGGATGGAATCGTCTGGCATGAGCGATTTCAGTGGAGATACTGGTAACGAAGTGCCTGGGTTGGTCTCTAGTGGTGATGTGGATGTTGCTACTAGTGGAGATGCGGGAGAGGTGGTGGGTGATGGAAACCTGAAGAGACGTGCCGACAATTTTGAGCCCAACGAAGAAGTAGATGGATGGTGGGTAGCTTGTATTGATTGCCACAAGTACCTGGCCAACCAGGTGGAAGAAGTGGAGAATGAGGAGGACGAGGACGTGAAATCATCTAGTTCTAGAGATGAGGGAGATGGAAGCTGCTGCGAGAGGTGTAGTCGGTGGTGTTGTTGCCACCGACGTTGCTTATGTCTCCTCCGGATTGGATGACATCGTAGTGACATCGCTGGTTCTACCATAGCCAGAGGAGGCATAGTGAGACTTCAATGGAGATACTCTACTCTTAGGGCAGCGCTTCCCTAACAAAAGTATTGCCTAGCAGGACATTGCCAGATATGTCGTTACCATCATCTGGAGTATCGGGTGTGTAGGTTTAACCCTGACACCTATATCGTCAATTGAATCTTGCCTTGGCAAGGTCTGTGTGCAGTAGTCAGAGGGCGCGGCCACGGACTTCCAGATCACGGTGTTGGAGGATCACACATGCGAGCTTTTTGAGCCACTTCACAGCCACCACAATGTGACATCCTTATATGTTGCTAATCTGATTAGCCACCTGGTCATCGAAGATGTTTACATTTCACCGAAGCTTCTGTTGGCAGATGTTATCAACATGGTGGGCTTTCTAGTTAGCTACAGAAGGTAGGGCGAGCGAAACCGAAGGTCGTGGACGTATGTACAACACGTACGAAGAGGCTTATGATCTAGTCTCAAGATTGCTCTACCAAATTGCAGAATCAAATCCCATGACATACATAAACAAGCTGGAATGGGTGCATCCTACGAAGGGGCCAAATTGCTTCATTCTTGATAGAGTGTTTTGGGCCTTCTGTCAAGTGATCAAAGGGTTCAATTATTGCCATCCTGTGCTGATGATGGATGGCACCTTCCTATCTGGGAAGTACAAGGCCACTATCCTCACCACGGTTATAGTGTATGCCAATGACCAATTACTCTCTATGGCCTTCGCAATTGTGGAGAGTGAGAACATGGAGAGCTGGCTGTGGTTCCTGGAAAATATGAAGCAGGCGGTGGTTCAAGACCATGCAGATGTGTGCATCATCTCAGACCGCAATGCTGGGTTGTTGTCCATGTTGAGCACAATGCAGAACAGGACACAACCCCCGTTTGTGTGGAACAATTAAGGAACCATTGGTGCATAAGACATCTTGCGGTGAACTTCCGCACAAGATTTCGAAGCAAAGAGCTGATGAAGACATTCAACAAGCTCTGCATGCAAAAACCAAAGGTGGCAGTTTAAGGCTGTGTGGAGATAGATCGATGAGGACACCAGCAAGCATGTTACGAACTCAGGCACCATCGAACCAGAGGCAGCGGCGGGAGGGTCCACGAGAGTTGGGGAGTTCACGTAGTGGGTGAACACACACGAGCCCGACTTGGAGAAATTGGTCTCTGCTGCACAACATTAGTAATGCATGGTATGTAATCATGACAACAAATATGTCTGAGGTGTACAACGATATCCTAAAGGGTATGCAATCCCTACCGATCACTGCAATTGTCGAGGAGAGCTGGAATTGCACTGTCAGGTACTTTGTGAACAAAGCCATGATGGCCAAGAAACATCTGGAGTAAGGCAAATAATTCTTGGAAGTAATGCAGGTGCACATGGACATAAAGATGAAGAAAGCTCGTTCGCACGGTGCTAAGACCATGGATGGTATTAGGAAGAAGTTTGAGATCCATTTTAAGGAGAAGTATGCCATGGGTCAGACTAGAGGGGATCGCAAATAAGTATGTATGATTGATGACGAAGCTTCCTGCACCTGCAACAAGCCACAACTTCTTCATAAGCCGTGCTCCCATGTGTATGCGACGTGGCGGTAGGCCTTGGCGCATTACATCTTGAAGTACCATGACATCCACCACCTATACGGCATTTGGAGTGCTGAGTTCAACTCATACGGGCTGGATGTGCACTATAGATACCTTTGGCCAAGGGAGGTAAAGTGGGCACCGAATGACACACTCAAGTAGGCTGGCTATGGAAGAGGACAGTCCCGCTGCATCCGCAATGATATGGATGATAGCCAGCGTGGGCAACAGATTAGGTGCCCCAGATGTAGACTCTACAAGATGGTTGGGCACTCCCTCAGGAACTGCCTAAACGGGACTAGCCCAAGTAACGCACTGTAGCAATGATGTTGCTTGTTTGTTTTCATGCATTCGGATGCACTCACGTTACATGTTCTCATGTCGTATGTATTGTAATGTGTTCGACAATGGTAGTTTTCGTTGCAGTGCCTTCAAATTTATTGTGTCTCCAATGTAATGTATTGCACAATACTTCATACGTTTTGAGCTATGTATTCTTGGTCGTACAGTGATAACGATGCCACTCTACTACTGTGATGCAAAGACATTAAAGAGGTAATAACAACTTGTAACCGTCTATTATGGTATAGACATGGATGTGCATTATATAGACATAGACCGTACAAAGTAGTGCAGGTAACAACGTGAATCACAACAACAGTCATAACACTACACCTTCCACATAACGACCAACACAAGAAAGGAAACAACACACAACATTAATTTCATCTTGCTTTCCAGTCTGTCAAAACGATGCCTCATCTCCACCATTTCCCTACCCCCATCACAGCTTTCCCCTCCAGAACAATGTCATGCCCAGTGCTCATTTCATCTTCCCACACCCAGAATTGGAAACCGCATGGGCCATCCTGTAATTCAATCAATAAAAAAGGTTTCCTAACATCTGTAGAACGATTGGAAGCAACTCAAACCAAACTGACTCACCGAGTAAAAGGGGCACCTGTAGTAGTGGCATCCATGATTCATGGCCATCCTTGAGGTCCACCGTTTCACAAGTGTGCTGCATTTTAGGCAAAACACTACAGGTGCTGACGAAGAGGCACTCACTTGGCTCATTTCGGCATCTTGGGGAGAGGAGCAAGGCCAAGATAGAATGGGGAGAAATGCATGATGAGGGAAAGAAGAACAATGCATAGGAAGTGCCTGAGGAATGGCAGCCTTTTATAGCCTAAAATGTGGACTACTTTGCCACCAAATAGCCACTTCTTTGGTGCCAGCAAGAGGGCATTTTGTGGGGGCAAAACGGTCTTTTCACACCTGTAACGGAAGATAGATAATGGGTAGTACGAGTGACTGTAGATAGTTGAAGTTACAGCAAACCTAGATAGGGCAGCTTTTGTGCAGCGTCCTGACCCGATGGGGCTTTATGCTGCGACATGACCCAACAAGGCTGCTTTGCCCACTGATAAGACCAAACAAGACAGTCTTGCATAATAACAAGACCAAACAGGGCAGCTTTGTGTAGCGACGTGATGCTACGCTGGTTCCCACATCGTCCGACATGCCACTGCCTTGTAGACGTGAATTTACCCAAACCGAATTAGACTTGTAACGCATACGCTGCATCGACTTAGCCTACAAGTACTACCCCTTCTGCAGTAGGTTTTCTTGCACCATGACTATAACACTATATCGCTAGTATGGAGAAGCAATGGGAGGATATCACCTGACTTGCGAGAGCTACTGCAGCCTGGGACGAACAAGGGAAGCATGCCAGGAGCCCACCTCGCCAAAACAAAGCCCTCCGTACCTCCAACCCATACCTCAACATTCCCATCGAGCATTCGCCGCAAGACCTGCCAATGGGGGAGACGTCCCCCTCTACTAGTGTAGGGATGCATTTAAGTTCTTCAAGTCCAAGGAGTGGTTGAGCTTAGGTATGCGTTATTAGGGTTGCGGTAACTACGTTGGGACTATCCTGACCGGCGTTGGGACACAGGCCGTTGACAGCCATTAAGGACGGGTTATTCCCCTACTAGTTCTCTTCTATGGCACACATTAACAAGCTCTCCCCTCTTCCCGTAGTCTCTGGATTCACTACGCACATACTGCAATTGGATCGACTGGAGATCCACTCACAAGACCAGTGGCATCAAGACTACGAGAAGTGGGATGGTGAGATAGAACGCGAGAGGAGGGAGGAGCGATGATGTAATGAAGATCAAAGCGAGTGTATCTGGAGGGAAACGCAAGCTCATCTGGAGGCGTGCAGGCGTGAGCATGAGGCTCACAAGGAGGAGCACGAGAGAAAGCGCGAACTGGTGACCAAGGCCAGGGCGGCTAGTGAGGACTACAACATCAACCTCGAGAGGAAGGACAAATGGCCACGGTCTATGCAATAGACCGGGCCATTCCGTAGTAGCCCATCATCCTAGCCGCCAAGTTATTCCTTTGTCCAAAAGGCATGCTTTCCTACATGGTCTGGGCACATGTGTCGCTACTTACCCTTGTAGTAGCGTTGTTGAAAACAAAATCCAATGAGAAAGTTTTCTCCTAACCTGTGAAAATATTATTTACCATATGTTAAACTTGCTCGTGCTTGCTTCCATGCTGGAAAAAGTTCGAACATAGTACTTTATGATTTTTGCCACTGTTTCTAAAAAAAACTCTACATTTGCTTCGTACGGTGTAACATCCCAAAAATTCGCTTTCTTTAAAAAATTTAATTTTAAATTAATTATTTAAAAGTGTTTGGATTTTATTTGGGTTATTTGTGTAATACTACAAGAAAATCTCAAAATCCCGATTCCAATCTGAATCCTCAAATTCAAATACCAAATTCCAAAATTCAAATTCAAATATTCAAATCTCCAGAAAAATGTTCGTTTTAATTTTTCTGGGAGCAATGTAATTTTTCTTGACCTATTCTTTTATTTTCTTTTCCTTTCCTCTCTTTTCCTTCTTACTCTCTCCTATTGGGTACTATTCATGCTATAATACACTCGAACACTGTTCATCCATGTTCAACTTGTGCTTGTGTTCGTTCGAACAGAAAACTAACACAAAAGGTAGTCGCCATTCTTTCTGCCATATCTTTCCACTTATGCGTCCAATTCAAATCCGTTCGAAGCAATACGAGCCCATCAACATCGCGCATTCATCGCCAGAGTCAATGCTTCCATTACCACATTCCATTAGTGCTTTCATTGCCATTTTATTCGTCAATTTTCTAAAACCAATACCATCGACCGAAATCACTCGCATTCCCAGCGATTCGAATCATGAGAGGGGCTATAAATTGGCACAACAACACCTCTTCTACCCCTTTTCATTCCCTTAAAATCTCATAACCTTCGGAGCTCCAACAACGATGAATTTCTCGTTTTCCCGAACGGCAGCCATCATAATCGATTTGGGCATTCATCATTCCGGTGAAGATTTTCAACTCTTGTTCATGTCATCTACTATCTTAGCATCCAAGTAACCCATCCATCATATTTATTTAATTTTTCTTGCAACCAGTCACCAGGAATCGAACGATCTTCATCGCCAGCCATTTTCAACTTCCATCGTCGAATCGTCACCTCCAGTGAACTGTTCTTCAATTCTTTGGTTCTGCACAATCACCTCCACCTCTTCTACGTATTCCATTCTTTTGTTTGCTCAATGAGTCACTGTGGAGATTTGCCACCATGAACCATGCCGTTCCGCCCACCTCATGCCTCGCCGGCCTTCCTCGGTCGCTCTCCGGCCAAGCCGAGCATAGCACGTGTTCCACACGCCGAAGCTGTGCTTGTGCTCACCTTAGTTCTCTGCATTCCATGCCCGTGTGCCATCGACCATGTGAGCCACTCATGGCTGCCGCCCGCTTCACCGTCCAAGACTGCCGCCAGAGCCATTCCCTTACCGAAGCACTCTGCCACCGCCGTCTTTCGCTATCGTTGACCTCTATCTAGCTATCTCCAATGAACCCCCCGGCCTGTTGAAAATGATAACTACAGAGTTTCAACCACTCTGTAGCTTTTGACCACTCTGGTCAGTTATGACCACTCTCAGCGGTCACTTTTGACCACAGCTAGTTTCAACGACAGTCGCTTTCAACCACAGTCACTCTCGACCACGGTTGCACACGACTGCAGTCGCCTATGACCACGTTATATCCTTCGACCACCCTCGTTTTCGACCACCTTATAGTCTATGACCACTCCGACCGATTTCTTCGACCGGTCTAAGTCAATCGATTCTTTCGACCACTCCGTACCGTCCCATTCCTTCGACTACTCCAAACCGTTCGATCTCTCCGACCTCTCCAGACCCTCTAATCATTTTAGCCATAGTTGCTTTTGACTACAATCGCCTCCGACTGCTTGCAGTTGTGACCGTTGTCCCTTCTCGCTCTAAGCTTTCGACCGTTGTCACTCTATGCCTCCAACCACCACCGTTTTCAACCATTACTACCCCTTCTCTAAACTTTCGACCAGCTTTTAAGCTTTTTCGACCATTCGGTGGCCAAGACCACGCAAAGCCGTTCAACCACATTTAACCTCGACCTCCGACCGCCACCATAGTCTTTTGACCACTCGGTAGCTTCCGACCACTCTCTGAAGATCTGACCCCTCCGACCACGGGAAACACTTCCGGAAGCCATATTTCTTCATCTTAACTCTGATTGCACTCGTTCAAATTTCCAAATCCACCTAAAATCATAAACATCCTTTCAGTATATGTATTTTGTATTTTGTAACTTTGTTTGTGTTTATTTATTTATTGGGTTTCTCGTTTTGTCACGTAGAACCCGACATCACAAAAAAGTTTTTCGATCTGTAGCAGGAAGGTCCAGACAAGGTGCAAGAAGGCAAATCTCGTTCGATCATCTTGTACCTATGTTTTCCAAAATCCTTTTATTATTTCAAATTTAAATACATTGCTATGTTACGTAAAATGATAACTTCTATTTAAAGGATAATAGTTAAACCGATAATTGTTATGCCCTCATTTGACATTGACAACTATGTACCTTTGTCACCCTAGACTTTTCTTATCTCAGTATTGAGATTATTATGATGTTTGTCAATTTTAGAATGGTTTTAATTGCTTTGACAAGCTAGTCAATCAGTATAACCCTTCGGGTGAAAATTGATATTGCCTACTCTAATCTTTTAATCAATTAATTTAGTGGCAATAGGTATTGCTACTATTTTTACAATAAAATAAAATGGTGAGAATTGGTTTAGACTTGGGCGGATAGTAAGATTGGACTAGTGTGGATTTAGCACGAGAACTTGTATTGTGAAATGTGCCGTGTGAGTCAATTAAGGACCGACGCTTGTGATTGTCCAAACTGAGCGCTACCATACAACCACAAGTCAAATGGGTACGACCTAGCTGAATAACTCGCAAAGGTTTAGTTTAGATATCACCAGTGGTATGTGGGTGTTAGGGATTTACTAGTTTACTCACAGTGAGGCACAGGGATTTACTGTACTCATATGGCGCAAGAGGGGGCTTCTGACTGTGGTGGATTTAACCCTTCAGTGGTGAAACCTCAGCGAGTGGTGTTTAGCTAGATTGAAGTGAAATAAAGGCTTTGTGATAAATTATCTGGGTCTCATACCTAAGGAAGCATGTTGGCTATTAAGATAGTTTATCTCTTGTGAGTAAAGTTGTACAACTTCTGTAGAGTGTAAAACTATTCGAATAGCCGTGCCCACGATCAAGGGCGGACAAGGTGCGCTTTCACATGGTAGATCTTTAGTTTTGATTTCAAAGTAAAAGTTTTGAGAACTCAGAAGTGGATGGAACTCTCGAGAGTTTGTCCTGCGGATGGAGCTAGTTCGGGTGGATGGAACCCGTAATCTTGAACCTTGACTGTTAGAGCATGTCTACTAGTGTTGGTGGTTGGAACCTTCACTAGAAAAATTATACTAGTTTCAGTTATTGCAATTACCTTGTTAAATTGATGCTTTCAAAAAAAATATTGGTATTTGAAATTAAATGCTGCTTTGTGCAAAACAACCATATTATCCTTCCTTTGTTAAACCTTGCATCTATTGCATTTTCCCAAGACTTGCGGAGTACTTTATGTACTCACATGCTACATTGAAAACAAATCTCAGAGGATTATGAAGGTCAAGAAGGATATTACGACTACTTCTGTGTGGTTCGACGAAGGCTTCCCGAAGTACTGGGTTTTGCTTCCCCAGTCAATTGCCTGTGGCATATTGATGGGTCATCATCAGGGATTTTTTTTTGCTTCCGCTGTGTTTCGTAAGTTTGGGAGGTCTTGTAACCTCAGTTGTAATAAGTGACCATAAGGCATGTACCCTCTTTTATTATAATGAAGCACTGTTGGTTATGTAATCATCACTGTTTGACTGTGTGCACTAGCTTTGATCTAGGACTAGTACAGTAATACACAGAGGGTTCGGATTCAAAAATCCAGTCCCGACATACAGACCATTGGCCATAAAAAAATTGGCAACATGCGAACGTGCGACCGCGTCGCAGGAAAAGGGGGAGTACCTAGCCACCAGAACATGGGATCCACATGGATGCATATAGGGAGCCAGTGTAGTGAAAAAGCACGGCAATAGATTATTTTCATTCACTAATTATGATAATTTAGTTTATAACGTTCTGTAATGGTGTTCATAATCTGCACCATATGAATGAAACATAAACAATTAAATGTAAAACATGGTAAAAGATCTTTTGTTCAGCCATATTTTTACATGAATAAAATACTTGTAATTAATTTTAAATATAAATAAATTTATTTACACGAACGTATAATTGAGTACCAAAGACACAACAAAACTTGCTAAACACCTACTAGAGAAAATTAGTCAAATGAAACTCCCACATTCCAAGTCACATGAAATCATGAAACCCTAATTTTGAAACCTAAAATCCTAATTTCTAAGACCTAAACCCTCAATTTTTGAGAAAATTTTGTAACATATAAAATTCTACGAAAATTACACAACCAAGTACACTATGTAAGGAGATTGTAAAATAAATTTCATAATGTTTGGACCTCATTTCCTGTATTAAAAAATTCCTACAAATAATATATTTAAATAACTTTTCCAGTAAAAAGTCATAAAGGTTAAATTTACAAAAAAAAGTTACACAAGCAAGTACACTGTGTCACGTTGCTTCCCAAAAAATTATAATTTTTTGGGCTCATTTGCTACATGTACAAATTCCTACGAGAGGCATACTTAAATAAATTTTCCTGCAAAAATTGTACTGACTTGGTGCTACAGTACGTTACCTACCTCGCGCGCCCGGGAGGCGCATTATCTCCCTCGTGCGGTCCTCGAGCACGCCAGGTGGGGTCATGCGGTCCGGTGGCGCGTAAGGAGGCTTCGCGTGCTCCCCAGCCACAGGGGGATCAAAAATGGTATTTCTCGTGAATAGGGGCCAGATCTGGTATTTCAGTGGCACATACGACCAAAAAAGCCAAAAATTCAGAAAACTGCACCAAGTATTGTTGCTATGCCTATATACACTAGGTAAATGACTACTGTTTGGTTCATATAGATGTGGAAAAAAGATATGAAATTTATGAGTTTTTTGGACGGTTGCTGGACAGGAGATGTACTTATGTTGCAGTGAGGCTGTCTAAAGTACTTTGCTTTGGCTAGATTGTTAGTGATATGCACTAGAGGTAATCATAGAGATGATTGTATCACTTCTATGTTTAAGATCTTTTACGTAAATGTTATTATGTTCCTTGAATGATTTGTCATTCATAAAGGTTAGCAAGTATGTGACTTGTTGGTGAAACTCTTTATTTGTATATGATGTCATTCCAAAAGGATCCTTTGTCGGATATCACTGGTCAGAACACTAGTGACTTATAGAGCAACACATGTATAGATTGATGACCATGTGTTTACCGGTGATAAATATGAAGATATCAAATCAATAATGTAGACACATGGTAGAGAATATGGAATTACATTGACCCCACCTTGTGACATTGTTGAGATTGTTATGTTTTATGTGTTATTAGTCGGTCTCAAGCAATGATGATGTACAATTTTTGTACCTGAGGTCAGCATAGTTTCCTACATATGTAATTATGCACTTAGGGGTTGCTAAACGTTACATCGTAACTGGGTAGTTATAAAGATAGCTCTCGGGTATACTATAAAACATAAGGAAGAAACTAACTGGTCGGACATGAGATTTGCCCATCCTTCACAACAGGAGAGATATCTCTTTGCTCCTCAATGTGTTCAGATAAAGAAAGAGCATAGCCATGCCACGAGTGGTCGAAGAGTTGATCGCATGAAGTTATCTATCACTAGATCAGAAAATGATTGAATAGTCTATAGATGACATGTTTCTCACCTGGAGTTCAATCGGATATCGTGAGGCAAAAAGAGAATACGTAAACATGTCGATAGGTCTTATCGGATGCGATTCAGTCATATGGAGATACTAACTGGTCGTAAACATGAACATCTTCCAGGAATAATGTTATTAATCAAGCCTGTACTCCGATAGCTGTTATCATATCTCCAATTTCTTAAAACTCTATTAATTCATTTGGCAATCGATCCTACCCCCTTTTTTCTCCATTATTGTAAAAATCTTCCAGGAATTACACAATTTATCAGTGTTGCAATCCTTTAATTAGTTTCACACTTTCTATTTCTCCAGGAATCACTTAATTCATCTGTCTGGTTAATCTATTCATTTAAGCTCCACCAATTCATTTACTCCAAAATTCACACTATTGTTTCCTCCAAGGATAAAATAATTAAGTTTCAAGGGTAAGCATCATGATTCTTGGCCCAAGTGTGTTTTCATAGAACATTTACAAGAGGAGTACTGGATTTTTATCACGTTTTGAACTTCGGGGTAAGGGAGCTTTAGAAGTAAAATGGCTAGGGTAGCATATAGATGAGGGGGAATCGTCTAAGAGAGATGAGAATGAGCATTATAACTTATATTTGTGAAAATAGATATTGAGGAAATAGTTCTAATTATGAACTAACGGCCAGACTAACTAGGTCACGACCTGCAGTCGATATACTCTGATACCATCGCTGTAAGGACCCAGATATTAACATCCGGATTCCTCTGTGATTACTGCACTATTCCCTGAATCAGTAGATAGTGCTCACAGTTACAGTAATGAATATCAAAATACATATCATGCGGAAGCGTAAAATTTAATAGTAGACTTACTCATGGGCCGATAGGGCCGAAATCATTAAATTGCAGCAGCGGAAGAACGAAGCACACAGGTGGGACCTTCAGGACGTGCCCACAGGCAGCCAACTGGAGGTTCGCGACCTAGCCCTTGACATCTTCATCTTCTCTGCCAGCTTGTCCAATCTTGTTGCTGCGGCGCAATGATTTGATTTCCTGATTCTGAATTTTGTCGCAAAGCGGCGTGAGCACTCCAACCCCGTGCTCGCGAGCCAATACACGTAATGCAAATAAATAGTATGCATGGCTTAACAAAGGAGAGGCTCGGGCTATTTTGTTTTATGTAGAGTGCTTTTGAATACAATTAATTAAAAAGCCCTATGACTTAGCAATTTTGGAACAAATCATAATGTACAAGGAAATGCATTATTAATATCGATTCAGATTCCATCCACCGTTACATGGCATCTGCACCATATAGCAATTTCTTCAATAAGTATAGCCGCTTAACTTACCACTGGGATGACACCCAGGACAATTCCAAACCAGGGCAGTCCTTCGCCCTTCACTTTTCCATTCCCACCCACAAAACATTTTTAAATAGGACTATATCTGGTTAAGTTCCCATGTCCGCCCTTGACCGTGGGCACGGCTATTCGAATAGTTTTGACTCTGCAGAGTTTGTACACTTTCACCACAAGAGACAATAAACTCGTTGCCCCACACGATTCCTTAGACGTGTGGTTGAGCAGACCATCACAGTGACTTTTCAAAGTATCTAGTCCCTTTTCTCATCCCACTATATGGGCTTCTCCCATTTGCGATGGGTCCCATCTAATTGCACGGGATGTTTCTCACTGCTACTAGCGTACGGGCTTCCCTCCCCTCTGCGCTAGTACGACTGAGAAACTTCACCCTACCTGGTGTCCCTTCAGGCCCCCTTGCCATAGCATAACCCCATCGATCCACTACCAGTGAGATGAGTCCGGGATTTCGATAAGTCTACTTAGCCAAGTTGTACTTTACAGACTTACGGTTGTACTGTTTTACATAGGAGGTCATGACAATATTCAGTCCTTATTGGTATCTGGGCGGTTCTACCACAAACCACACTCTCGTGCACCGCTGCACCATACCCCCGAACCATCCGCCCAGATAAATAAGCAAGTTGGGGGTTTTGGGAGTGTAAAATAACCATATCCAACATACACCAGTCATTACCACCATGACTGCCCAACCAATTTTTTTCTCAGGGTTAAAAGTGATGCTTGGGCGCTCTCGCGCCCATGATTATCTAAGCAATACTAAGCATGGCATATATTTAGGGACTTATTTTCAAAAGATTACTATTATAATTTTGCTACGGCGACAAGGTTCACACATTCAAATATTCCAAAGGAGGTGTAATATTAATCAAGCAAACAATGGGCATATAACTAAGATCTTAAGTTAAACATGGATTTGCATATAAAATATCAGCATGCAATTTGATAATTTAAACAGAAATAATTTGCGGAAAATGTAGGTTCAACATGATCAAAGTATTGACTCGCCTGGTACGGTTTACCGCGGTCTTGAGCTCACACAATGCTTTATCTGGGTCTTTTGGTCCCTATCTTCACTTTGAGCTTGATCTCGCTTGATCCACTGAATCTTCACGACTTCCAAGTTCTAATTACGCGACATTCGACTGAATTCAAATGAAAGCAAATAACTCAAGAGATCCAAATAAATCCAAATAAACTCATTTTTTTTATTTTATTATGAGTTAATAGACGATTTGGGTTATTTGAGGCAAGGTCGATAATAACATACGATAACTTGACCTTTTTATTAATAATCTCTTTTTATTATTTTGTTATTTATCAAGGAAGTTCCATGAGTTAGGTGAAACCTATGAATTGGTGTATTTTGTCGAGTGCTAATATTCCGGGCATAGGATATGTATATATAATTATATCTATAAATATGCCTGCAAATTTTTGCCTACCGAGTTAGTCGTATAGTCTATGTTTGTGGCATTTTATGGTATGATATTTTATGTACTTTCATTTATGGTCCGACTAAGTTTGATTTGAATTGGAGTCTATTTATTCAGGTCCCAGCTTACTATATATACACACAATTATACTCAGCACTATTATGCACTAACGCTAGTGTAAGATTTAATTAATGGCACTATTATTATCTTGGTTATACTTCTATCTACTACTAGGCTTAGTTTTACTCCTAATCTTATTTATCTAGGCCAAGTTTATCATATAGGGTCTTATTTTCAGTACTGCTCTTTGATCTACCTCTGGGATTTATTCATTAGCGGCTTGTTTTATACTAGGGTATATATTTTAGTCATAATAAGTGATAATCTTTAATTTAAAACCTCGCTTTTATATCTAACTTAACCCCCTTTTAGCTTTAACTTGGATGTCTATTTACTTGGGACCTTCATCAAACCTAGGCATTAATCATGAGTCATTTAATAGTCGAAGAAGGATTTCCATAATTTCTAGGACATAGGATTAATAACTATGGTTTACACCATGTAGTACTTTGTACTATGATCCTACCGATGTGCAAGGCGTTAGAATTTATTCTATAGGCAATATGCTAAATCATCATTCCATGAGAGCTTGAACCTAAACTACATCCTTTCTGCATTTCTCACTATGGCTTTAATTGAACTCTTAAACTAAAAATTAAAGGTGCATTAGCTGCTAACATCTAACAAATAATCTATGACTAGGAGCCGAGAGAGGAGCCGAGATGAGCCGGCGGTGGAGGCCTACGGTGGCGTCGGTGAGCGCGCGGCGCCGGCGAACTGGGGCGGCGGGGAGGCCCAATTAACGGCAGGAGCCAATTGAGGGCGCCGAGGGGATGCTTCTCCGGCGAACAATAGACGGGATTTGGACTGAGGTGGCGGCGACAGTGGGAATGGCAGCGGCGGCCTGTGCTCGGGCAGAAGAGGAAAAGAATAGGGGAAAGAAGGGAGGGCGGCACAAAAAAGGAATAGGGAACAGCGGACGCCTCTTATGGCCGCAGAGGGGCGGGGGCGCGGAGAACCCGGTGGCGGGGAATGGTCCGGGCAGCGGGGTCGGTCCGCCGGGTAAAGCCCAGCACGGGGCTCGGCGTGTGCGGCGCGGGGCTCGGCGCGCGGATGGGACAAGTCGGGCGGCGTGATGATGAGCAGCGGGCTCTGGCGGAGGCGGGAGAATGGCGCCGACGTGGAGGAGTCTCAGCCAGAGAAGGAAGAGAGGAGGAGGAAAAAGAAAGGGAGGAGGAGACGCTCCGCGCGGGGAGAGAGAAGAGGCGGGCGTGGGAAGGGCACGGGCCCGCGTGGCCAGTGGGAGGGGGCGGAAATGGTGTGGGGTGGCGCAGGACCAGCAGCGCAGTGAGACGGTCGGGACTCGGGAGTGAAGGCGGGCTGGCGCGCGGGAGAAAGGGGAAGCTGGGCTGGCCACTCGGCCGGTCTGGTTTCCCCTCTTTTTTTATTTGTTTAATTTTACTTGTTATTATTGTTGAGATGGCATTTTATGGTTTTAGTCAAATTTCTCCCTTCCTTTTATGGATCATCTTTTCATATTCGGATTTTAAATTTTAATTCCCTATTTTTAAACATGTTTATTTCTTTCCTAATCCTTTTATCTTTTTGGAACCTCAACCAAATTCAGGAAAACACTATAAAATCCAAATTCCAATAGAATACACTGCAAAAATAATTCAAGAAATTCATATTTTCAAATTTAAATTTTTCAGGATGTTACACGACCACCCCACCGCCGATGACCATGGGGTTTCGTGTGCAGCCATCGGTCGGAGTGGCCACATCAATACATAGGGCTTATGTGGATGCCATGTGGCATGCCATATCAGCGCACAATGGCCACGCGTGCTCCACGCTAGCGCCCGGTCTTCCCGTCAACCCCCCTTTGCCACGACAGCACCACTTGGCTAACACGTTGCCGCCTCAGCAAACCGAGCCCAGTCACTCGCCATGTAAGCTGGCCATGTCAGCACCTATACCCAGTTCACCATGCACTATAGCACTATTTCATGGACTCAGTTCACAAGATCGGGCTCACCTGTCAATCTCTGGATGCTGACATCATCATGATGCAATAACTCTGAATTTTCTTTAGGAAATTAATTTAGCCAAAAAGAATAATCCTTGCTGACATCTTAATTATCTTTTCTTTAGAAAAATAATTCTAGAAAATCTAATTTATTATTTTTTTACCATTTTCTTAGGATTAGAACTTCCGAGAGGTTGTTCTCCTTTGTCCTAGCTTCAATTGAGCCCATTCAAATTTCTAAATTCATCTAAAATCACAATCTCCCCATTTCTACCATCCTTTCGAATTTGGAATTTTTGGAATTTTATTTGTATTTAGCTTGTTTGGTTAATTTCACATGTAAACTACGATGATTCTGAGTTCTACATCGATGACTCATCAGTCTGCGGAGCAAGACAAGTTACACACTTCGACCATGTTGATCTCAATTTACAAGAAAATTTATATTGTTTAAAATTATACTGCATGCTTAATTTTATTCACTGTACTTCAATTCCAATTTTAAACTTAGTTAATGCCTATTTGTTATTAACTCATTTGACATTGAATCCTGGTTACCTTGTCACTCTAGAACAAAAGTTTGGTTAGTACACTAGTATAGGATAGAGAACTTTTGTAGACATGCTTAGAAATAACTTTAGGCTTGGGATAACTTTTCACATGAAATGGTGTCTTTTAAAAATGTATTCTTGACATCGGTGAGTCAAGAAGGTATATGCACCATTTCAAAATAAAATATAAAAATTTGGTTTAGACTTAGGCAAATGGTTAAGTGGTGAGTTCTTGCTGGCACACGTTGCTTCTTGGTGGCTTAATGTGAGTGCTAGGCACAAGGGGTATGTGGAAAGTCTGTCTAAGTGAATTAAGCACCGATCTATGAGCTACTACTACAAAGTCCTATCGTACTACCACAAGGCTAGTATGGGACAGTTCTGGCTGACTAATTTGTGGGTCCCAACCCGAGTCTCGCTACAGGCTGAATGTGAGCATGGCGTAGACCGTGAGAAGTATCACACGACGCAAGAGGGGTCCCTGATCTAATGGATTCTTTATTAGGATGAAACCTTTGCGGGGGCGTAGTTAGGTTGACGACTTTGTATTGCAAAGGCCTTGTTATAATTTTCTCAGTCGCATGCCTTCGAAAGTGTATACTGGTCGACATTATGAGTTAATCATATCTTTTGGGTAAAGTTGTACAACCTCTGGAGAGTGTATAAATTATCCTAGATAGCAGAGTGGTTAGATAGTTGCACGGTCATGGGCATGCTGAGTAAAGTTTTTTATAGATTAGACTTTATTTTTTTGAAAACTAGTTTAAGTGGAATTGTTAGCATCTTTTTGGGGAAAGATGGTCTGGGTGTGATACTCGAGGATAGGTTATTATCAGGTCAGTGCCTGTACTAACGGTATTAATTTGTTAATTATTGTCTTTCCTTACTGTATTAAATTCAATAATTTTCTATATATTTATAGTATTTATTTAAATGTTGTTTTATGCTCAATTAACTCTATATGTCATCACTTGTTAGCCTTTCATGAATATTGCATTTTTTCATGTAACTTGTGGAGTATATTTCATGTGCTCACCCTTGCTAAATCTACTACTCAGAGGATGACGACTTCGACTATGATGAGGACCAGGACGAGTAGGCTATGTCTTACAGTCGTTTGCCTGTGGCCAAACTTTGGCTTCACCTTTTGTTTAATTGTTTTCGCTGTTATTTTTCTTTATTATTTTGCCATTGAGCATAGATGATGTAAACTTGGCCATAAGGCCCGTACCCATTTATTTAATAAAGTTTTTCATTGTACCTGATATGTATCCCTGTTACCGCTGTATGCACTAGCTGATCCTGTACTAGTGCAATTTACACAGAGGATCCAGAGTTATCGCTCGGGGGTCCGACAAAGAGCCTCTCACATCTCCATAAGGTTCTCTTCAAGAATCCTAACTCTCCTCTACTTGGCATGGATGGCTTTACCTTAAGCTACCCCTCTCCACCCTTTTATGGTGGAGGCACATTATAAATCCTAACTAGCCCCTCTAGTGGGATTTCATTCACTTACATAGGCTAATCCGTTAGCCTAACACCATTTTGGGTTTTACACTTACACATGCATGCTTCTCAAAGCGCAAACGCCCGTACACTCGTTAGTAAATCAACACTTGATTCACTTCACATTTCCAGCACATCCTTGACCTAAACCACTTAGACCATGCCGCAGCAGCTTTCCACACCGCTATTTTTCAGTATTAGACAATTACCAAAATATCATACCGCTAGCACAACATCGGTACTACCATCGTATAATGCCCAGTATGACCGCTTGAGCTTAACTCCAGCTCAACCTAAAATGACCCTCTCTAGAAAATAGGAATTGCCAGCTAGAATCCGGTCGTACCACAACTCCGATCCGACCGCCATTCAAGTCCAATACAACCACACCCGATAGGTCATAACATGGCTCCCATGTCGGTCTAACCACCGCTCAACTGCTGGTCTGACTGCCAGCCCTAGACCAGTCCGATCGCTCCTGGTCGGTATGATTGCAGCCTAAGTGTCGGTCATACTGCCAGCTGCAGAAGCAACTAAAAAAATTGCAAACTCACAAAAATCAAACTCAAACTCTGCAAACTCTCTAAACCAAAAATCAATTACTCATCACAATCATGGAGTGACCACCACATAGTCTCATACTAAAACATATCATACATAATCTGGCTTCTTTGGCCATAAGGGCCTTAGCCTTGTACACCCCTCACGCACGTACAGCCAAAGGCCATCTCAACCATGTCTACCAAATTGACTAGGACTCACACACACTTCTAACATTATGTGCTTACAACTCACTCCTCTAGTAAACTGGACTCCTCAAACAAACTGGAGCTAGTCTTTGAAAGGAACTCCCAAAATTGGATACAAACCGACCACATCTAGTTCAGCCAACTAAAAAGGACGCCCAAGTCATGCACAATTCAGACTCATCTAGATTAACTAACAAACTCAAAAGATAGAAACCAACTTAAATATAGAAAACTTGGATTGGAATCCATTTCAAGTGGTGAGTCCAATCCATATAGAACCGATGTAAAATCTATGCTTATGGCTTCCCAACTCGGTTTTTGGCTTGATATGCATGACTGAAGGAACGCGCGTATGCTACGAGAGCAGAAAACAAAAATTTCTACCGCGCACACCAGGACATCATGCTAAGGAGGGATCATGGATCGTTACCACTAGACGCGCAGCGCAGCGGAAGAAGAGTTGGAGAAGTCGATCCAACCACGCGCGTCGAGGTAGTAGTGGAAGTAGCCGATCGTCCCGAACAGATCGTCTCCTCCACGCGATCAACCACACCACGAGCAGATCCAATCTGTAGGTTGTTGATGCCGATCAACGCCGAACGAGCAGCGCCTCCACCGGTATCCACACGTCCGGGGCTGGAACGCCGATCGCGAGTGTACCAAAGACTCGCGAGCGGCTAGGGTTTGGCTCGGGATTACCGTAGCATGTATCCCCTCACCCCATGCCTCCATATATAGACCTCCTCACTTGGGCCTCGTGGACCGAGGCCCAATAGGAGTCTATTCGGATCTCTATCCGAATTGAGCCCACATCCGAATCACATTCGAATTAGTGTTCCAACCCGTTAAGTGTGCGACCACAGCAGGTTCACGTATACTTGGTCGCGACCGAAACGCCTTTCCGGTCACCCTGTTAATAGCGGCCTCTAGTAAGACATATTAACCCCAAAGTATACGTAAAGATCATATCGCTGAACCTGTAATGTTCTCATGTACGAATCCCTTTGTCTCACGATATAGATTGAGCTCAAGGCGAGACCTGTGTCATCCTCTTAATAGCTCAATCACTCTCTCGATTCTGTGATGGATTATAAACTCGTGATTGACTCCTCAATCTCCTTGGCATGGCCATGCACTTTCATAATCCATTACATCGAGGGGCCCAGAGCTATCTCTCCCATAAGGAGGGGCAAATTCTATCTTGATCATTCACATCCCACTACATGTTTCATAGCAAACCCGAAGACTACTTTTATAACTACCCAGTTACGGAGTAGTGGTTAGTAGTCCCAAAATAGGCTACTATGCATGTTGGGAACCATGATGATCTCAAGTCTAAGGATTCTACATAAACACTACTTGAGACCAACTGATGACACATGGAATCTCTGCAGTGTCTCATGTCGGGTCTATCCAATATGTTCACTAACACATGTCCATATTATTGATTTGGTATCACCATACCATGATCCATGAGACATGATCATCAATCAATACATATGCTGATCTTTGAATCATATTTGTTCCTCATATGATATATGATCAGGGATCATTTAGAAATAGCAACATTTTAGCATTAAGAGTCTCATGAATAAGTCACATACTCATTGATCAATAATGATAATGTATATTTCAAGGAACAAAGTAATGCATCATAAACATAGTATGTGATATATATAACATCTCCATGTTGCCTCTAGGGCATATCACTAACAATGACATCCTAGCTTGATACACACCACACACTTGACATACCACACAGAATTAGTTTTGACAACTGGCCATGATTCAATAGAAACAAATTAGGAGATAGACCGGTCTCCTTTTTCTTCACACGCAAGGAACGCCACTCCCAGCCAAACGCTCCCCCTCCATTTCTCTTCACCCCACGTGCTTTTGATCCCATATCTAGCTCCCTTTCTAGCCCCACGCATTTGCCTCGACTCAATCTCCTGGCTTCACATGGCCTTCACGTGCCCACGCAGCTCTACACGGCCCATGCACTTCCCGCACCCAGCCACACTCCCATGTGCCCACAGGCCTTGCACTCATGCACCCCTCACACGGCCTCTCGCTCGGCACAATTGAACCACAAGCCTCATGCGATCGCCTGTGCTTTCCCTCTTCATGCATCGCACAAATTGCCTCACACATGCGCTGTACTTCACACGGCCGAACAACATGTGCTAGGGTTTGTCCCCATTCTCGCCCTTCCTCTATTCTTTTCTTCACACAAAACAACACCGATTTGTAATGAAATTTCGTACTGCAATTTGGGTGCACCAACCAAAGTGTCAATGGTATTTAGGGTCGCATCATCCCCTCCCCATTCAAGAGAAACTGTCCTCGGTTTTGAGGTATTCTTCACAGCCTTGTGTTCAATGATGATCTCCTAAGTATGAGTTGCATTCTCTAGCATAGGATATAATGTGAACGATCTGCTTATAATGTGGACGATCTACCCTCATGCATCAATGAGTATTTATTGGACCACCTGTGATGTGTGGCATTGTGGTCGAATTGCCATGATTGCCCAATAGCAAGTGACATATGTGCATTGACATGATGTCACACTCCACCTTATCATGATAATCTTCCACTAAAAAAAGAAACTTTGACACTGTGAGTAATGCTTAGCTTACCAACATTATCCAACCATTACACATAATACGATTTTGGATGTCACCACGTTGTCAATCCTAAAGCTCGCATCAAGTTTTTGCTAATAATGTTGTTGTAGCTGCCACCATCGATGATAAATTTGCAAACTTTGCTATTGATTTTGCACTCAAATTTGAACACATTGGTTTGCTGCCCCTTTGCAACAATTGTTGTGTCCTCAACTCGAACCCTCTTGGTCAGCATGCTCAAACCATCTGGTAGTGTCTCAACATCTGTGTCACCATCATAAGAAAACATCTCCCCTTGCTATTCATGGACAGATATAATGGCCGCCCCCTTAGCTTGCTTTCTTTCTTCCTCGACCATCTTTTCTTCTTCCCATTTCTTAGCTTCTTCCTACGCCGCCTTCTTTTTCTCTCAATGTTGTGCTATAAATTTTGTCGTAGCCTTCCTCTAAGTATTGCTGGTCCATCCAAGATTTGATCTCCCGATGCATTCCTCTCCACAGAAAAGAGAAGCGTATGATAGGACTAGAAGCAACTCGCCTTATATCCTATTCCCACAGTCAATACATGTCCAACACCAATGAACATGCTTGCATATGTATAGGGATTACATCACACTTGGCAATTGCAACATATTCATCCACAGAAAACTTTACCTCTACTTGTTGCATAATTGTGATGTATTGGCACACCCACAGCATTCGATAGGGTTTTGGATGCAATGTCGTCGTCAACCCCAATCTATCCACAAGCATCTGGCTCGCTACGTTGATGAAGCTTCCTAAGTCCTTCATCAAGATGCAATCGGTGTTTCCCACTTGGCACTATGAAAGAAGCCGATGATTGCTTTCTTTTTGCAACTGTCCTAGAACTTGGATGGACCTCTTCTTTAGCATCTTCACCTTCTCCCTATTGAGCTTCATCCTCATCTACCCCCTCTGTGTGTTTGAACTTCCTTGAATTGTTCTTCAGGTAATTGTGCATCTCTCTTTTGGTTGCCACGGTTACTTCAGCACAATTTTCCACATCTCCATAACCCCAGCATGGTGCCACTTCAATCTTCCCACTTCGCCATGGAATCTCTTGTCACAGAGCTTACATTAAAGGGCATCCTTTTTATGTAAATCAAGTCAGAACCCATATATTTCCATGATGGTTCTTTGGACTTAGCCCTCTACTTAGGATCATTAGCTGGATCATATGGCTTAGCTGTTGCTGCATCGACTTGATGGTCTACATCTACCATGGTACCTGCACAAGTGCACATAGAGAAATGGACTAAGTATCAAATAAAGTGGAGCAATGGAGAAGCACAAACTTGCTAGTGCATTACTACCACATTATTCGCTACTGCATTACAATGACTGCTACATTACTTGCTAGTTACTACTGCCTACTGCTACTGAATTACTTGCTACTGCTACCAGCCTGCCACACATAGTACATTACTAGCAGCACTACACATTGACTAAGTATTAAACAAAGCACAAAGCAAAGTTATCAGCAGTTCATCACAATAGTGTAGTAGACTAATAGTGCATAATAGAGCAAAACAAAGCAGCAGAGGAAGGAATAAGGATAGGAAGCAGATTAGAGCCAAAGCATCAGATGCAGATGTAGATTGCTAATTAGATTAAAACAGAACAGAGCAAAACAGGGGAGAAAGGAGAGGATTAGAGGAGAGGGGAGGAGAGCCAGAGCATCAAAATATCATATTTAGAAATTAGATCATTAGATGTAAATTGCTAACCACATTAAAACAGAGTGGAACAGAGTAGGGGAGGAAGGAGAGGAAAGGGGAGGAGAGGATGAACTGACCGACAATGGACTAATGGTGGCAATGATGATGGAGACAGAGATGGGCTGGCAATGAACCAAGGCAACGATCTACTTCTCTGGAATAAGGTAGGGCCGAGGAGGAGGAGGATTTGAGATTTTAGGAGAAGAGGTTGCTTGCTTGAGAGTAACCAGCGTTGTGGCCACTAGTGGCAGGCAACGGCAGCTAGGGCTACGCCTTCGCCCTCACATCTAGGGCGACGACAGTGTGGCCCTCCTGGGGACTTGGCTGAATATGTTAGGGTTAAGTGACTTCATCAGTCCAACTGGATCTAAACTCTGAAGGTGGGCCATCAAGTTGTGCGACTAGCCATGCTTAATTAGGGCTTGTTCTTTAAGTCAAAAGCTGGCGGCTTTTGGCTTTTGCTACAGTACCTAACTTTCAAACGGAGTATTTTCTCAAGATGGGGTCTACAAGTTAAACGATCTACACGTTAAAAGCCCAACATCTGTACCAGCCAAAATCGCAAGTGAGTATCTGTCTCTCCGTAATCTGTACCGTAAACAGCTAAAATTCAAAAATTTCAGCCAAAAGCCGTAAGCCGCAGCTAAAAAGAACAGGCCTTTAGTCATTGCTAGTTGCTGATTAATTGTCCAACCGCCCGACTAGTTGTTCCAGTCGAGTCAAGCAACCTAGTCATCCTAAATGTATAGACCAGACAACTAATCATGGATTAGTCACAGCTTAATAACATTGGCTTTAACACATGTATGAATTACTTGTACATAAAGTGATTTGAATTTTATTTGCCCCTTTACTCTTAAGATACTTGGCTCATTCTTGTACAATCATATCGATAAGTCAATACATATTTAGATTGTTGCTCTTATTGTGTAAGCCGTTGCATATATGGCACCGTACCCATATTTTTTTTTCAATTTTTGCCCCTGGGCACCTATTTTTGCAAATCTAACGCCCTCCCCAAGTTCAACAGTCATGACAACCAACAGGTGTCTCCTGTCACATTACGTAGCACAGCAAGAGGATGCCAGCACGGTAGGGCAAGCAGGCTCATGGTAGTCGATGGCCCCACTGGCCTACCATGTTATCGTTGCTCGGTAGCTCCTACTGAGCTACCCTGGCTTGGTAGCTAGCCCGTGGCTGACCGTGACATGACCACACACTTAGCAGTGACACGACAACACTTGGCAGCGATGCAATAGGCGCGGCAGGCCTCCTGCTGAGCTAGCACTCCTCAGTAGGGGCTTGGCATGGCCTGTGGCACTCGCATACACCCGCATGCCCTTACCGGTCGCCAACACATCCCCGTGCATATAAAATTGTTCGTGTTGCTCTTTGCCCTCTCATCCGAAGCCACGTAGTTCAGTTTCTTCCCTGTCGAGTGAGAGAGTCGAGGGATAAGAAAGAAAGAGAGAGTAGAAGAGAATTTCAATTAGTTTTTGAGGTGGTTTTTTTTTGTGATTTAGGACAGTTGGCAGCTGGAAAGACTATAGATCCAATGAAGAACTTCAAGAAAAGTTATGTTTCATTCACATGTGAGCAATGCGGTTAATATGTCATTAGTGTTTTATTAGTGTAATTATGGTTTGGTAGTATGGAATTCGCTTGGTAACCGTATTTAGTTGATGTATGTATTTAGTTCGTGTAGATTATATTTTGTGATTAGCTATGTTAATGATGTATTAGCGGTGATAATGATGATTTTTTTGTAAATATCTAAAGAAATACACACTATTATTTTTAGTTTTCTCGTTGCCTTCGTAATTTTGGAAATATGTATGTATGCACGCGCGCACGCACACACATATATTGCTCTAGTGTGATTAAAAAATTATAGAAAATGATGATAAGATTGTAGAATTGTGCACTATTAGATGTATTATCTATGTGTATATATATGTATATATGTGTGCACATGTATACAGGCATATAAACACATGGCCATTAGCATAATTGGTAGCTCAACTATGTACATATGCATGATTATTTTGTATTATGTTTAGTTGTATTTAGCATGATCAGAAATAAGTGGATTTTGTCTACATTGGTGCTAGGTATGTGATATCTGATATAGAATATTTGTTCACGTTATATGGGGAGGGTGTCGTGCGAGACGAGCCATATGGGGTGGACCTACAAAATGATGAACAAACCATGATCCAGGATCCGAGTTTGAAGGATGAAAGTATCTAGGCCCCTAAAAATAGTTTTGGTAATTAATGAATTTATGTGAATATGGGACTAATGTGTTTAATGAGCGTTTAAAGGTTAAGTCCATAAGTGGTTGACAAGATGCAAGCCAAGGATCAATATGAAGACCAAAAATGGCTCAAGACAAAGGTATACATAGAATAGGATCCCCTTTACTTTTACCGGTCTTAGGAGAAAAGGTGGAAGACCGGATTATAGGGTAAATAATCGTACCATAAAGAGGGATCATGGCAAGTAGCTTGATAGCAAAATTTACGTGCCATTGGGATCAAACTAGGATCATGCATTCATTAAAAATTTGTTTTAAAAAGCCAATCTGTGCTCCGTCTGGAAGAGCGGTAGTACCACAGTTTTCAACGTCGGAACTACTGCAGAGTGGAAGTTCCGCAGGCAAAATCAGAACTACCGACGACTGAAAGCTCCGAAGTCCTAGCGGAGCCTTTTTTTTCCAGAGAGCACCCTCCGAGTGAGGTTTGAGTTTTCGCGGGATCGGAAGTGCCGACGATTTTAACGCTGAAACTACCGCTGTGTGCGGTAGTTTCGCTGCTTGAAGCGATACTTCCGGAGCCTGGAAGCTTTAGAGGTAGAGCGGAGCCTTTTTTCCAGAGAGCGCCAAGTTGGGCTCCGGCCCAAGCGGTAGTACTGCGCTGACTTTGCGAAACTACCGCAGAGCGATAGTACCAGATTTTATAACGGCGGTAGTACCGCGCCGACTTTCCAATGGCTACTACAGAGGCTCTGACATAGTTGTTCTATCGCATCAGAGGTGGAGCGAAACTACCGGCCTTTGGCCGGCGGTAGTTCTGCTCACCCTGATTTTTCTGGAATTTGTTCCAAACGGCTAGTTTTGGTTGGTGAGGTAATGTGACGATGTTCCGATCTTCTGAAAGGTACTGATAAGTCGATTGTGGAGAACTCGACATTGATGATCCAAAGGCTATGACCAAAACAGATCGAACCCCTCGCAATCACTACACTACTGCTCCGTTGGTTATCAACCGTGCCGAACATGGTTGACCTAGCCAAGAAGGTTATCTCTTGCAAGCGAATCGAGAACACAAGCAAGAGAGTTCAAGATGCAATCTGAAATTGTATTACGAATAAAGATTAAGTTCACAAATTGAGGTTCCTCAATTGAACATGCGATGAAACTGCTAAGCAGAATAATCTCTTAAGAAAAACCCGAGGAAAACTAAAGGGGTGCGACCTCCTTAAATAGGGAAGTGGGAAGCTGCACTTATCTAATGAAAAGGGGTGTGGTACTATTCACAGTTACTGTTCACATGAACAGTACGGCATGAACATTACTGGCCCAACTAGCCTAAGTGGTGATACAAGGCCCTCGGCCCACTTTGACTCAGACTAGAAAAGTTACGTGACTTGTTGCACAGTTTCTAATCTTCTCAGATGGAGTTTGGAGGTGAGGCCAGATCCATCTGAAAGTAGACTTCAAGAGCTTTCCAATAAGTACTCACGGGCCCCAAGAAGCCTTCTGGATCAAAAGTTATGGCCGTTTAAAGTAGACGCTGTTACAAAGGCCGAATTTGAGTCGAACTCGCGAACAGGACTTGGATTGTGCTTGACAGGTCCACTTCTACACTTGAGCTCGCGTGGTTCTTCCCCATGGTTCCTAAGGACAATTAAATCATCACAAGAATTAAGTAGTATACTATTATTTGAAATATGTGTATGCAAACTTAGGAGCGTATTTACATGATGGTTAAGTTGACGTGCTCGCGCTCGAGTCATTGGTCCTTGTATCATAGTTTCAGTTTGTTGTGGAGTTCGCACAGTTGTATCTATGAAAAGGATGTCCTCATCATGAGGGGTATAAATACTTGTACCACTGCTTAAGGACAGAAGTAACAGACTCTATTGAACATCTTTGAGCTTAGAGCATTCACGCCACCCCTTCTTTTCACTTTGAGCATTCAATTTGAGGTGGTTGAGCAAAAGTGCATTGCATTCATTAGTTGATCCTTTGGCACTCATTTACAATCAAGTGAAGCCCTGATTTATTACTCTTGGTGCTTGCCGTGCACCTGGATGATTGGGCGGAGTTGGATTGATGATCTTCTCAAAGGAGCTTGTGAGAAGACCCAGTGTTCGTGTGAAGGTTGGAGCTCACCTACCCGGAGTGGGGAAGAGCTACCTCTAGTGGACTCGAGGTGTTTCCGCTAAATTCGTGGAGCTGGTCCGATTTGTTCATGCTAACTTCAACGTGGATTAGGGGAAACCGACAAGTTTCTGAACACCACGGTAAAACATCGGTTGTGTACATCTCTCTCATATTTTCTTCTAGCTCTTATTTGTTAGAATTATTGTGATTATTTGCTTGATATAGAGCTAGTATTGTTTCTTACTTGACTAGAATTGTGTAGACTTAAGTGTTTTACATTCTTGCTAGATTGAGATTTTAGAAAATTATTTAGAAGAAAAGAAAATTTTAAAAACCTCCTATTCACCCCCTCTAGTTGGAACAAGATGGGTGTAACGCTCATTTAGATGTCCAAGCCATGAATGCTTTATTTGGGGCTTTAAACGCGGATGAGTTTAATAGGGTGAGCAACCTAGAAACGGCTCACGCTATTTGGACAACCCTTTCCGAAATTCATGAAGGGACGTCCACGGTTAAAGAAACCAAATTGCATAGGCTTCGGATCAAATATGAGACATTCACAATGTTGCCCCATGAGGACATTAATGAGATGTACACACGGCTCAACAACATTGTGAATGAACTCAAAGGCCTTAGTACTAACATTTCCGACATTGATGTTGTAAGGAAAATGCTTAAGGCTTTGCCGGAAAAATACGAGATGTTGGTGACACTCTTCCTCAACTCACCGGAGTTGGCAAGAATGACACTAACATAACTCTTGGGCAACCTCATTACAAATGAGTTGTACAAGAAGGACAAGAAGGAGCTTTGGAGCAATCCACCTCCAAAGGGAAGAAGATTACCGCCTTAAAAGGTAAGGCAGTGGTAAGTGAGGAATTCGAAGATGATGAGAAGGATTCCAAAGAGGAGTTGGCCCTTCTAGTAAGAAGGATGAACAAGTTCATGAGGAGGCGCTCAAACCGAAACGCAAGTCATGAAAAGGCAAAGAAGGGGCACTCCTACTCCAACAAGCACTATAGCAACATCTGTTGCTATGAATGTGACGAGAAGGGACACATTGCTTCTCAATGCCCTACCAAGAAAGATGACAAGGAGAAGTCATCAAAGAAGAAGAGCTACCACGGCAAAAAGAAGCTTTTCAAGAAGCTTCACAAAGATGACAAGAATGAAGCCCACATTGGCGAGTGGGATTCCGAGGAGGAGTATTTTGACTTCGACTCAAGCGAGGACGAGTCTCCCAAGAAAAAGGGGCTCGTTGGAATCGCTATCAAGGAGGCCTCATCACTCTTCACTACAACTTGCCTCATGGCAAAAGGAAAGAAGGTAAAAATGTTTGATGATGATGAACCTTTTTATGATGATCTCATGGACATGCTTATTGAATTAAATGAGTTTCTTGGAAAAGAAAATTCAAAATTTAAGGTCTTGAAGAGAGAACACATATGTCTACAAGAATCTTATGAGGAGCTAAAGGAGGCTCATGATTTACTTATCCAAGAAAATCAAAAGAAATCTTGTACTAGCATTGGAATTACTTGTGATATTTTAAATGAAATGCCTAATATAGAAATATCAAAATCTAGTATGTCTACATCTTGTGATGACTTACTAGCTATGGCATGCTCTTCAAATATTGATTCCAAAAATGCATTAGCTTTTGCTCATGATGATATGCTTGTTAATGAAAATAAGAATTTAAAGGAACAAATATTAAAATTGAACAAAAGTTTAGAAAGAGCATTCAAGGGAAAGGCCACCCTTGATAAATTGTTGAGTGATCAAAGATGCTCATTCAACAAAGAAGGCCTTGGGTACATTCCCAACAAAGATAAGAAACTGGCATACAAGCCCACAAGGTTTGTAAAGGAAAATGGTAAATATTGCACAAAATGTTGGGAAGTAGGAAATGAACAACATAATTGTCCTAAAAAAATTCAACCCATTGGTTTATATGACTCATGTTACATGCTTAAAAAATCTAAAAATAGAAATGTTATTGCTTATTTTATTGGCACCTCGATTTTGGGTGCTAAAAAGAAAGCCATTTTGGTGCCCAAAACCTTGGTTACTAACCTCCAAGGACCCAAACAAATTTGGGTACCCAAAAGAACTTTATTTTCTTTTGTAGGTGAACTACAAAACCAGTGGAAGGCATGAGTGCTTGATAGTAGGTGCACTCAACACATGACCGGAGACCGGAAGATGTTCACCACATTTGAAAGCGGGAGCAACGAGAAAATCACATATGGGGACAATAGCAAAGGAAAGATACTTGGATTGGGTAAAATTGCTATCTCAAATGACCTTTCCATTTCAAATGTATCTTTAGTAGAAACATTGAATTTTAATTTGCTATCCGTTGCTCAATCATGTGATTTAGGCTTAACTTGCTCCTTTTCTAAAGAAAATGCAACTATTTTAAAAGAAAATGGAAATGAACTTGTTTTCAAAGGTTTTAGATTTGGAAATCTTTATTTAGTAGATTTCTCTTCAAATGAATCTTGTTTGAAAACTTGTTTAATAGCAAAAACATCTTTGGATGGTTATGGCATAGAAGGTTAGGTCATGTGGGTATAGTTCAACTCAAAAGGCTTTTCAAACATGACTTAACTGTTGCCTTTAAAGATGTGAAGTTTGAGAAAAATAGACTTTATATTGCTTGCCAAGCTGGGAAGCAAGTAGCAAACTCTCATCCTTCCAAAAGTATTATGTCAACATCAAGACCATTAGAACTCTTACATATTAATTTGTTTGGGCCAACAACCTATAGGAGCATCAGAGCAATAGTTATTGTTTAGTCATTGTAGATGATTATTTGAGGTACACATGGGTATTCTTCTTAAATGACAAAAGTGAAGCCTCCGGGATTTTCAAAAGTTTTGCAAAAAGGGACCAAAATGAATTTAATTTTAAAATAAAGAAAATTAGGAGTGACAATGGTTCCGAGTTCAAAAACATTAAAATTGAAGATTTTTGTGATGAACTTGAAATAAAGCATGAATTTTCCACAACCTACACTCCGGAGCAAAATGGAGTTGTAGAAAGGAAAATCAAACATTAATTGAAATGCCTAGGACAATGCTTGATGAATATAATACTTCCGATAAATTTTGGGAGGAAGCTATTAACACCGCTTGCCATGCCATAAATCGCCTTTATTTGCATCGTCTTTTGAAAAAGACTTCCTGTGAGCTTCTCATTGGAAGAAAACCGAACATATCCTACTTTAGATTATTTGGTTGCAAATGCTATATTTTAAGAAAGGGTGTTCGGCTCTCAAAATTTCAAAGTCGATGTGATGAAGGATTTTTATTAGGATATTCTTCAAATAGTAAAGCGTATAGAGTTTTTAATAAAAATTCGGGTTTAGGAGAAGAATCTTGTGATGTTCCATTTGATGAAACTAATGGCTCTCAAGAAAAGCAAGAGAATTTGGATGATGTAGGAGATGAAGGACTACGCAAAGCCATAGAGAACATGCAAATTGGTGACATCAAGCCAAAGGAAGATCCAACATCACCTACCTCATCAAGACAAGTTGGACGACCAACTTTTTCTACAACGAGCAACATACAAATTATAGATGATAATGAAGAAAAGGATCAACAACCTACAACCTTCAAGATCCACAATGCAATCGCCAAAGATCATTCAATAGATCAAATATTGGGTGACGTGAGTAAGGGTGTTCAAACTCGCTCTAGAGTAGCTTCTTTTGTGAACATTACTCTTTTGTGTCTTCTCTTGAACCAAAACTTGTAGATGAAGCTCTAGATGATCCGGATTGGGTTAATGACATGCATGAAGAATTAAACAACTTTGCTCAAAACGAAGTTTGGACTTTGGTGGAAAGACCCAAGGAGCATAATGTGATTGGTACAAAATAGGTCTTCCGAAATAAGTAAGATAAAAAGGAGTTGTGGTAAGAAATAAAGCAAGGTTAGTTACTCAAGGTTATACTCAATTGAGGGTTTAGATTATGATGAAACATTTGCACCTGTAGCTAGACTTGAGTCAATTAGAATATTGCTTACTTTTACATGTAACTTTAATATTAAATTATTTCAAATGGATGTTAAAAGTACTTTTCTAAATGGAACAATCTCCGAACTAGTTTATGTTGAACAACCTCCGGGGGTCGAAGATTCAAAATATCACAATCATGTTTATAAGCTCTCAAAGGCGCTATATGGTTTAAAACAAGCTCCTAGAGCATGGTATGAACGTCTTCGAGATTTTCTTGTCTGAAAAGGTTTTAAAATTGAAAAAGTAGATACAACCTTGTTCACAAAAATCATTGGTGATGATTTCTTCGTATGCCAAATTTATATTGATGACATTATATTGGATTCCACTAACTAGGATTTTTGCAAAGAATTTGGTGAAATGATGTCTAGGGAATTTGAGATGTCAATGATAGGTGAACTAAGTTATTTCCTTGGACTTCAAATCAAGCAACTCAAAGATGGGACATTCATAAGCCAAACAAACTACGTCAAAGATCTTTTCAAGAAGTTTGGCATGGAATATGCAAAACCCATTAAGACACCTATGGCAACAAACGGGCATCTAGACCTCGATGAAGGAGGTAAGTCGGTAGTTACAAAGCTTTATAGATCTATGATTGGTAGTTTGCTTAATCTTACCTCATCTAGGCCCGATATCATGTTTAGTGCACGCATGTGTGCTCGCTTTCAAGCTTCTCCAAAGGAGTGTCATTTAAAGGTCGTAAAAAGGATCTTGGTATATTTAAAACATTCCTATAACATAGAGCTTTGGTATCCTAAAGGTACTAAATTTGAATTAATTGGATATTCGGATTCCGATTATGTGGGTTGCAAAGTAGATAGAAAAAGCACCTCGGGAAGTTGTCAAATTTTGGGAAGATCCTTCGTGTCTTGGTATTCTAAGAAACAAAATTCCGTAGTACTATCAACTGCCGAAGCCGAATATGTTTCCGCCAGAAGTTGTTGTGCTCAATTGCTATGGATAAGGCAAACTTTGATGGATTATGGAATTAATTTTGATAAAGTGCCTCTTTTGAGTGACAATGATAGTGCGGTCAAAATTTCCAATAATTCAGTCCAACACTCAAGAACCAAGCATATAGATATTCGTCACCATTTCTTGAGGGACCATGTTAGCAAAGGAGATATTTGCATTAGCCACATCCGGACCGAAGACCAATTAGCGGATATCTTCACCAAACCCTTAGATGAAAGCCGCTTTTGCAAATTAAGGAATGAATTAAATGTTATAGATTATTCCAACATTGCTTAAATTTTATGGCACATTTAAATTTATACTCATTCGGAGTAGCTTGAGAGTTTTTGTGCAAAAGACTTTATACAAAGGAGTTTTTGATTTTAATCAAATGCAAAAATTATTTAAAGCAATTATTTTTGTATATTTAATGCATAATGATCCTTAATGATTTTAGTTGAGTGCAAAAACTAGGTATCATTTGCATCTAATCTCATTCCAATCCTTTCCCTTTAAGTTCTAGAAAAATCAGAATTACCACTGTTGTCTTTGCGGTACTTCCGTTGGCCAGAACTACTAGCAGTGTCTGCGGTACTTCCGCAGAGCGGAATTACCGGCCATCACTGCGGTACTTCCGCATCTGACTTGAGGTGGGAGAAACCGCTTGAGCCCGAGGCTTACATGCGGGACCCCCCCTCCTGCAGCGGTTATTTCGCACTTCACTCCGCCCGAGCCCGTACACTTCTTCATCTCTCCTCTACTCTCCTCTCCAAAAACTCCACTTTGGATCTCCAAATCCTCAGGGATTTTTCTTCGTTTTTGAAGACTCTTCACTCCCTAAGGGTTCAACTCCTCCGATCCTAAAGGCACTTCGGATCAAATCTATTTTCTTAGTGTCCTTTGAACCCTAGGTCAATTTTCTAGGTTTGAACAAAATGTAGATGATTTTGCGCGATTAATCTAGGCAAATGAGTAGTTTTGGTGTTTAATGGTGTTTGCACACCTATTTCATGAATTCAATCCAAGAAAACACCAAAATCTTATGCACATTTTCTTAGCCCTAGAATCGGTCAGGGGGAGCAGAACTACCGCTCGACAAGCGCGGTACTACCACAGTGCGGTACTACCAGCCCCTGAACAGCGGTACTTCTGATTCTCCTGACAGAGCAACAACTTCACTCCATTCTTTTTCAATCTTAATAGACCTATTCTCCCTTGGCTCTAACACTATTCCTCCTTGCTCTTAGATGCCTAGGACAAGGAATGCAGGCCAGAGACTATATTCTTCTGCCACCTCTGGGGATTCATTAGGTGCCCTGCTCTTCCATCCACAGATCCATCCGAGGCAGCTCAAAAGGCTGCACAGGACAAAGGCAAGGGACCAGCTTCGGAGTCAGACTCAAAGACAGAGAAGATGGGCTAGTTGGGTTAGGATGGGCTTTTGGGCTATAAGGCTTTATTTATGCCTTTTAATGTAATGAACTTTGTCTTGCTTTTGGATGCTTGGATGTAATGACATTTACGCTTATGCTCATTTATTCCTATGATATGATATTTTTATTTCGCATGCATCTTGTATCCCTATGTGATGTTTTATTATCTTGAATCATACGCACATGTTTAGGGGGAGTTTCCCCTCATCTTGACTTTAAAAGGAGATGATTCACCAAATGCTAAAATAAAATTTCTTTGCAAGAATTACTCTCATTTAAAGTCATAATAGAATATACAACTAGTTGCCAAAACAAGTGGTATATTCAAAAATTCATTTCTCACATAAAACGTGTGTTGTCATCAATTACCAAAAAGGGGGGAGATTGAAAGCATCTAGGCCCTAAAAATGGTTTTGGTAATTAATGAATTTATGTGAATATAGGACTAACATGTTTAATGAGCATTTAAAGGTTAAGTCCATAAGTGGTTGATAAGATGCAAGCCAAAGATCAATGTGAAGACCAAAAATGGCTCAAGACAAATGTATACTTAGAATATGATCCCTTTTACTTTTACCGGTCTTAGGAGAAAAGTTGGAAGACCAGATTATAGGGTAAATAATCGTACCATAAAGAAAGATCATGGCAAGTAGCTTGATAGCAAAATTTACGTGCCATTGGAATCAAACTAGGATCATGCATTTATTAAAAATCTGTTTTAAAAAGCCAATCTATGCTCTGTCTGGAAGAGCGGTAGTACCGCAGTTTTCAACGTCGGAACTACCGCAAAGCGGAAGTTCCGTAGGCAAAAATGGAACTACCGGTGACCGGAAGCTCTGAAGTCCGATTGGAGCCTTTTTTTTCTAGAGAGCACCCTCTGAGTGAGGTTTGAGTTTTCGCGAGATCGGAAGTACCGGCGATTTTAACGCCGGAACTACCGTTGTGTGCGGTAGTTCCGCTGCTTGGAGCGGTACTTCCGGAGCCTGGAAGCTCCGGAGGTAGAGCAGAGCCTTTTTTCCAGAGCGCCAAGTTGGGCTCTAGCCCAAGCGGTAGTATCGCGCCGATTTTGCGGAACTACCGTAGAGCGGTAGTACCGGATTTTATAACAGCGGTAATACCGCATCGACTTTTCAACGGCTACTGCAGAGGCTTTGACATAGCCGTTCTGCCACGTCAGAGGTGGAGCAGAACTACTGGCCTTTGGCCAGCGGTAGTTCCGCTCGCCCTAATTTTTCTAGAGTTTGTTCCAAACGGCTAGTTTTGGTTGGTGAGGGGTATAAATACCCGTACCACTACTCAAGGACAGAAGTAAGAGACTCTATTGAACATCTTTGAGCTTAGAGCATTCACTCCACCCCTTCTTTTCACTTTGAGCATTCAATTTGAGGTGGTTGAGAAAAAAAGTGTGTTGCATTCATTAGTTGATCCTTTGGTACTCATTTGCAATCAAGTGAAGCCTGGTTTATTACTCTTGGTACTTGCCGTGCACCTGGACGATTGGGTGGAGTTGAATTGATGATCTTCTCAAAGGAGCTTGTGAGAAGACCCGGTGTTCGTGTGAAGGTTAGAGCTCACCTACCCGGAGCGGGAAAGAGCTACCTCTAGTGAACTCAAGGTGTTTCGGCTTAATTCGTGGAGCCGGTCCGATTTGTTCGGGCTAACCTCAACGTGGATTAGGGGAACCGACAAGTTTCCGAACACTACGGTAAAACATCGGTTGTGTACATCTCTCTCATATTTCTTCTAGCTCTTATTTGTTAGAATTATTATGATCATTTGCTTGATATAGAGCTAGTATTGTTTCTTACTTGACTAGAATTGTGTAGACTTAAGTGCTTTACATTCTTGCTAGATTGAGATTGTAGAAAATTATTTAGAAGAAAAGAAAATTTTAAAAACCTCCTATTCACCCCCCCCCTCTAGTCGGTATCCTTGATCCTACAAAGGAGATGGATCTCCTTGAGCTCAGGAGGTGCATACCGAGGAGTGTATTTGAAAGGGAGATAAATAGGAAAAAGCTTCCATCGAGGCGGTGATAGACACAGTGGTTGGAGCTTTGGGGGAATGTTTCTGGGAGCTAAAGAAGGTGGCTGGAAACGCCGCTTAGGGGTAGTACATGGAGATTGCAAGCAATCCTAGTGCCGCGATATATGAGAGGCCGATGGTATATGTGCAGTTTATGGAGAGGATGGATCTGTTGAGCAGGGGTGAGGCCAGTGGGAGTGGTCGCGTGGAAGTGCTACAGTTGATTGGTGGTGGCTGTGTGTAGCGTAATGTTGGTGGGGATGGTGGTGGCGAAGTGGAACCTGTTGTTGGTGCACATGGTGGTGGTGCGACGGAACATGCTGTCAGTTAGGATGATGGAGGGCTAAGAAGACTTGCTCATAACTTTGAGCCAACTGAAGGTGCAAGGAGATGGTGGGCAACACGTATTGACTGCATGAATACTTGGATGGCTAGTCGGATGGAATCCATTCCAATAATGAGGAAGATGTCAACACAGCCAGCAGTGGAGGCAAGGCTGGTGTAGGCGCTAGTGGGGGTAGTGCATCTGTTGGCATTGTGTGCACAGAAGTTGAATATGTCTCCTCTAGATTGGATGATGTTGTGTTGACCTCCCTAGTTCTACATCTAAAGATGGGTACGAATGATCTTTCAATGAAGACACTTTGGTGGATAGGCAACACTTTTCCAACAAGGGTCTATGCAGAAAGCTATTGCTAGATATGTTGTCCACATAAGCCACATATATTGGGTGCATAGGTCGAACCCCGACACGTATATGGTGATGTGTTTGGATGGTTCTTGTCTTGGGAAGTTCTGTGTGCAGAGATTCAAAGGCGATGCAATGGACTTCTGGATAACTGTGGTGAAGGATCACACTTATGAGCTTGTGAAGCCACTGCACAAGCACAGGAATGTGACCTCGTCAATCGTTGCCAGCCTAATCAGTCACCTCGTAGTTGTGGACATCACAGTTTTGCCAAAGCTGTTAATGGTTAATGCCGTGAACCTGGTTGGTTTCTCGTGAGCTGAGCTATGAAAAGGTGTGGCGGACAAGAAGGAATCTCATACATGGAATGTACTACACGTATTATACCTTTGCGCAAGAATACTGCATTAGATTGCCGAAACGAATCCTGGGACATATATAAACAAGATGGAGAGGGTACACCCTTCAAAGGGGCCCAATTGTTTCATCCTTGACCAAGTGTTCTGGGCGTTTCGACAGACGATCGAGGGGTTCAAGTACTGTTGTCCAGTGCTCACAATGGATCGCATGTTCCTCTTTGGTAAGTACAAGGGCACGTTATTGACGGCAATGGCCACTGACGCAAATGACCAACTACTTCTAGTGACCTTTGCAAGCTGGCTGTGGTTTCCAGCCAATGTGAAGCAAGCGGTAGTCTAAGATCGGTCCAACTCTGATATTACTTGTAGGATCAAGGATAACCGACTAGAGGGAGTGAATAGGAGGTTCTAAAACTTATTGCTCTAAAATTAATAATTCTAACAACAATGAGTAAATTAAATATTCTAGCACAAGTAAAGAGCTAAAAGGATAAGTTTGTCTAAAGCACCACAAGCAATGTCTCTACTAAATACAATTATAGCTACACAAGATAATCAATTCAATAGCTAGGAAAGTAAATGTGGAAAAGTAAATACAAGAGATAACCACAATGGAGACACACGATATTTTTTCCGTGGTATTGAAGACTTATCGGTCTTCACTAGTCCACGTTGAGGTAACCCTAAAAGAATTGGACCGACTCCACGATTTAAGCCTAATGACCTCAATTCCACTAGAGTTGCTCTTCCTCCATGCCGGATATGGTAAGTACCACACCACTCACAACCGGTGTTGGGCGCCTTCACAATCTTCTTGAAGAGATCACTGCGCAATCTTCTCCCAAACTATCTAGGTGCTAACAAACGTCGAGAGTAACAAATCACAGCCCTTGCTTGAGCAAGTATTAAGTGTTAAGAGGATCAATAAATGATGCAAATGCACTTTAATGCTCTCAACTTCCTCCAAAGTGAAATATGAGCAATTGAGTAGTAAAGAGCACACCTACAGCTCTAGTGTATTCAATGAGGTCAAGAGTTGGTGCCATGGTATTGGTGAGGGGGTATTTATAGCCCCCAACTAGAAATTCGACCGCTTGGGGCCAAATTCTATAAAAATCAGTATGTGTGGTACTACCATCATGTATCGACTGGTACTGCTATACCTACTATTCAACGACTCTTTTGTGTGCAATTAATGCATCTCTACAAGTCATTAAACCTTATGTGCGGTACTACCACCCTCACAGGGGCCAGCACTACTGCACAGTGGTAGTACCACTCGGCAGAATCGGTACTACTGATTTCTAGGGTTTAAAAATGTCCAAAAACATGCTCTTTGGAAAAAACGTACCACATAAAAATAGGTACTACTGCACTACGGTAGTACCGCTATTCACGCACGGTCACACTATCGGCTGATAGTACCGCATGGTGCCTGTGGTGCTGCTGATAGTTCAAGATGCATGCATGACTTTTTGTTGATCAAGATGGCACAAATTAAATCCTCAAGCTATTAGCCATGATCCCTATTTATAGTACAATTTCTAGCCTACAAATCCGGTCTTATCTCCAACACCGAGCCGAGACAGGCAAAACTATAAAAAGGATCTTGAAGCTATATTTTACCTTTATCTTGAGCCATGTCGATCCTTCATAGTCATTGCATACCATTGTTGTGTTGTCATTTGTAATCCAAGACTAAACCTTGAAAACATCTTAGTACACATGTTAGTAACAAAATACAATGTTATCATTAATTATCAAAACCAATTGTGGGGGGCCTAGATGCTTTCAACTGCGCCGCTGTTAGGGATGCCGAACTAAGAGAGATCTTCATAAGCGGAAGTGGATTGCTAAGAAGAAGGGATTCTACCACGATAATTCTTGCAAGGATGCACCTATGCCACCAGAGTTTCCATACCCGCAGTGTGACTAAGGTAATCCGACATAGATCATTCAGTCAACACATCGAGCCACCATCGCCCAGGAGCACTACACATGCAGTGATAACCACATAAGTGAATGTCAAGTATTAATAAATCACATTGTATATTTTATTTCACTTATCGCTAACCTTCTCATGCATGATAATAGGCGACGGAGCGTTGCTACTTCTTCCAATGGATCGATGGCCCGGAGAGGTATAACAAGGCATTCATCGAGTAAAAGGGGTCATTCTTTTGGGCTGTGGGTTATGACTTATGGCTTAAATTTTTTAATTCTGGCTATTCATGAGAGAGAGTGCAGAGAGAGAGACACTCGCGTGTGATTTTGGCCGATATAGCTAAAGTTGGTATAATGTCTACTACAATCGACTTATAGACCTCACCTTAAAAAGACACTTCATTTGAAAACTAGTTATTGTAGCATAAGCCATAAGCTAGAAGCCAAAAGGAATGGCCCCGTAATACATGCTAAACTACCAGTGGCACAGGAGAACTTCACCCGTTGGAAACCTTACACCTAAGATGACAAGGGAACAACCGAGATAGTGGAAGACAAGGGAAAGTAGCCAATGGTCCCCAATGGCCCTGCTAAATAGTAGGTTATTTCAGAGCAGGACAAGCCTATACAAGTTGTGGAAGCCAAATGCTAGGCAGCCACCATGAAGGCTAAAGCCCACAGGGGAGACAAAGGGAAAGACACCGATGGACCCAAATGTATATGACGAATGACTACAAGCATGCCTTCCAAAAGGTGCACATGTATCTTAGTTGTAGTTCAGGTTGATAGTTTGTGCATGTTGCCATGTATATAGTATGAGTAGTGAGACAAACATACACACCTAACCAAACCTTACGTGCGATGTAATCCACATATTCATTACGAAATATTATGTCAGGTTAGGCATGATCCATTACTATAATATTTTCAATAACGTGTTATTAAAAATGGCTAAATGGGGCAATCGGCCATGCCAGGTACTGTTTCCAAGCTCGCTGACCTCGGCCCCACCGTCCTACTGAGCTCCTACCGAGCATGCCTATTCGGTCGAGCCAGGGTACTATGGCAGGACCTGCTGAGCTAGGGCAGCTTGGCAGAAGTTGCTGAGTAGTGGTGGCGTAGCAGGCTAGTGGGGCCCATTGGCTACCGCGTGCCTGCCTGCCCAGCTGCGCTTGGCCCTCCTCCCACGTTGGCACCCTCCTACCGAGTTACGGTAGCGCAACAGAAGACACATGTCATCTGTCGCGGCTATCGAGCTCAAGGAGATGATTAGATTTGCAAAAATGGGTGTCCGGGGCCACAATTTAAAAAATACGTGGCTACAGTGCCATATATGCAACAGCTTCCTCCGTGTGCAAAGACAGCTGCTTTCTAGGTAATTTTATGCTACTATATTCGCCTCGGTGTCCCCTAGGGCATTGACATTTTAATTTAACTTGTGATTAATTGTGTTATGGCCATTGCATTTTCATTTTATCACACTTAGACCTATTCAAATGGGTGGCACGACATAGCCCGACACAGGCCTGATTCGGCACAGGTCTATTAGGCATGGCTCGTTTAACCTGTCAGATTGAACAGGTCATGCTGTGCCAGGCCATGTGTGGGCCGCCCCTCGGCTCATGGGCTCATGGGAATAGGTCCAGCCCATGAGCCGACGGGGCGGCCCACACATGGCCCAGTGAGCTAACAAGCTGTGTCGTGCCGGCCTGGACCTATTCAGCTTGATGGGCCAAGGAGGCCCGTCTAGCCCAGTTACCATGAATTTTTTTAGAAAATGTAAGAAAATTCTAGAAAGTATGTAGAAATTTTAAAAATACAAATAAAATTATTTATACTTATAAAATTAACTATATAAAATTCAAAAATGATAAAATAAAACCATATAAATATTAAAAATATGAACGGGCCTAACGGGTTATACCATGCTAGACCATACCCAGCCCGACACTTTGCGTGCCGTGCTGGCACACTGGGCCAGAGCGGCAGTCCAGGCATGGCCCAACTCCTCGTGCTGTGTCAGCCTAGCACGATACGCCATGGGTCGTGCCCACAATACCCATAGAAATGTAGCAATTGGCATGCTTCTCGGTGTGTGTCTTCAAAAACTGCCCATCTTGGTTTCACTTTACTCACCCAAACTGTTGGGTGCATTTTTACGTAGTATGTGCTGTGTCGGTGTCTATCTGAAACCCTGCGCAGCGCCAACTCCTATGTCAATCTCCTGGTATTTATTGTGCACATATATTTTCCTATTTTGCACTTGGGACATGTCTGAACTGTCAGTTGCAGTTCTCCTGTTACATATTCTATGCATCGTTTAATGGCTACTGATAGGTTTGTGTCAATCTCATTTGTTATTATTTCCTATCAGGCACCAAATCTTCTCTGTTTGCCCATAGGTGTCGGTTTGTCTTGCAGTTCCGATTCATCTTCTGGATGCTCTCTATTTTAGTGATCTAATTCAGTTGAAAGGTCAGCAGCAAATCTGCTAATTGCAATATCTACAACAAACCAGTCTCAACCTTTACTACTACCTGTGTTATGTTTTATTCATATCCCTTATTCCTTTGTCCCTTTTATCCTCAAACCCAGATATAGGTTTCTAGCCAGCTTTTCTAGACAAGATACAATTTTTTTTATGGCAATAGACGGCCTAACAAGGCCTTAACTCTGGATTAAACTTGGATCATACAAAAGTTGATTACAATATCCCATCGGTTTGTAGAGACGATACAATTCATTTTTTAGAGAAACCTCTTGAAGAAGGACATCTACATATGTGTTTTTTCTGATACTTCCATTCTCTCAGGCTCACTGTTTGTTGCCTGATATTTTCTAGTTCCTACACATGAACAAAAAATGTTGCATCTTGTCATGACTTAACAAGCAAAGCACCAAACCAGCCAATACCATTGCACACGCTGAGCTGTCTGTCGTTGCACAGAAGAAAGCAAAAGAGAAATTACATGTGGGGGCATTGGATGCTTGCTGCTCCCCCCCTTTCCGTTTTGTTGACTGTGGTGCACATACATTGTCTCATGTGTAATTATGGATTCTAAGTTCTGCCCCCAACAACTAGTCCCCATCATTGATCACACATCTGTTCAGTCATTCTGGCATCACCTTCTACCCTGTTTGCTCAGTACCCTATCTCATCATGCTGATCAACATTCTTACATATAACTGAAGTCTCTACAGCTTCTGTTACAGTTCTGATCTGATCTCCACCACTCCATGGGTCATATTTGGTTGTTTGAATTGAGCTCCTTCAAAGCTGAAAGCCTGGAACCAACTAAACCCTGCACCATGCCCTCATGTTTGCTCCGCAGCATCAAACTCTGCCTCCTGAGTCCTGACCTGAGTTGAAGTAAGTTCTTGCTCCTCAACATTGGTCACAGTCACACATGGTCAATAAGGAGGCACAGAAAGTTCTTGCATCTTTTGTCCACTTCTGGCTGGTACTTCTACCTGCCATGCTTCCTTCTCTCTTGGGGTCAACTTGGCGCCAGAGATAGACAGAGAGGTGTCAGTAAGGTTATGGGCCTCGTGATGGATGATGGATGGGGCGGGGGGTGGTCATGGGAGAAGATCTTTCCATTGCAGCCTTGCCTGTGAATAAAGGGCTCAGGGCCTGCAGATCTTTGCTGCAGCTGCCTCAGTTCCTGCTTGTACTGCAGTTGCTCCCGGGGTCAGCAAGTGGATATCATCAGACAAAAGCTTCCAGCAGCGGCAGCGGTCTTGCAGCTACACATACTTTCAGTTTCTGATTTTGTCGTACAGAGGAAGTCCCTATCCTACTTTATCCCTCCACTAGTTCTAGCATCCTAGAATCAAACTATTCCAAACTTTGCCTATTCAAAAGTTTGCTTTGCAGCATCTTTTTGCATCCATTTTGTTTTTTTTAAATAAAGAGGTTTCCAAGCTACTACTAGTCTGGTACTACTCCCATAACCTGTCTGTTCAGATGTTCTTGACTTGTGATAAGCTTTTTTTCCCCTTCTGAAAAGAATAAGAATGCATAGGGTCAATCTCTGCACAGGAGCCTACATGGCTATCCTTAGCCAGTTGTGTGACACGGTGTCATGGTGATACACCTCATAATTAATTGTTTAATAGTATTTCCTGGCATGTCAACCCTTAGAAGTTCATGCAGAAATTGAACAAGCTACCAGTAGCATCTTGGACACTGTTTGCAACCTTTTCCATCCATTTCTACCATTTACGATCAGACATGTCCAGCTATTATCGACTCAGGAGCCCAACAGAGAACCAAGAAAAAACACGAGAACCAGAGCCTCTGCCGCCATTGCAAGGCGAGCGCCAGGAAAGCTTGCTGCTAGCTAATTGCTGCCGCTACAGAGGTCAAGCAGCTTCTTCCTCCCCTCCACGATCTCGTCGAACAGGTCGTCGATCAGCGCGACAATGTCCTCGCACCCGGACCGCAGCAGCCCGGCCCACAGGCTCACCTCCTCCGCGGCCGTGGCGACGTCGCCGCCCCTGTCCATGGTCTCCTTCACCTCCTCCACCGCCGTCCTCGCGCGCCGGAACTCGTACATCATTACCCCCGCGGCGCCGGACGCCCTGTCCGCCTCCGCCGCCGCCCGCTGCTGCGCGCGGGACAGCGCCGACGCGAACGCGGCGCCGAAGTAGGCGCCGCAGTCCGTGGCGGCTCCGGCGTCGGGGGGCGCGTCCGGCCAGTAGTGGAGCACGCCCCAGGAGAGGAGCGTGAGGAGGAAGGAGGTGAGCATCCGGGTTGCGCAGAGCACGCCGCGGAACCCGTTGAAGCCGTTGAGCTTGGCGTCGGCCGGCACGCTCTCGCTGAGGCGGAGCGCGAGCGCCTCCGCCCGCGTCTCCACGAGCGCCCTGTTCTCCTCCTTGAGCCCCATGGCCTCCCTCGTGCACACCGAGATCGCCCTCGTCACCTGAAGCCACGATCAATTCACACGCAGTTGGAGGTTGGTTAGTTTGCTTGGTTGGTTGTGCAAGTGCAACCGTGCAAGAAGAAGATGACGAAAAAGAAGAAACGCACCTGGCGGGAGAGGTGGGGGTTGGGGGGGACACCGCCGGCGGCCTGGAGGAGGGAGACGACCTGGGCCGCGGAGGCGGAGTATCCCTCGATGGCGGAGGCGCCCAGGCGGAGCGCGCGGCAGGCGTCGCAGAGGCGCGACGTCTCGTCCATGTACTCGTCGAGCCACGCAGCGCCGCCGGGGAGGTGGAGCGAGCCGACGAGGCGTGTGAGCCCCGCGTGCGCCGCGCGGAGGAGGGCCAGCGCGGCCCGGAGGGTCGGCAGCGAGAGGAACGCCGACGACGCCAGCGAGCGGTCGAGGTCGTCGAGCCCGCGCGCCAGCGTCGCGTAGAAGGCGGCCACCGTCGAGGAGGACGGCTTCATGGCTAGCAACCTAGCTACGTTGCGATGCTTCCTCTTCGTGGAACAGAGAGGGAGAGGGTTCAAGGTGGAAGCTTGCTAGGTATAATAATGGCGCGAGTGCAACTGTGCAACCGTGCGGAGTTGGCTCCTGTTGGATGGCGACCTTGTTCTTACTCCCAAGCCTAGCTCGCTCAGCTAGCCACCGAAAGTGATGGCAGCTATGTGGAGCGCAAGGAAGCCAAGCTCAGCTAGCGACCAAGAATGGCCTCTCTCTCTCTCTCTCTCTCTCTCTCTCTCTCTCTCTCTCTCTCTCTCTCTCTCTCTCTCTCTCTCTCTCTATCATGTGGGCATGGTTGCCGTTCAAGTGCAGGTTAGAGCGTGATGGCGAGGCCTCTGTATGATGCGAAGGGAGGGGCTCCTCGGTTCTGTGTGTTATATATAGGGCCACAGTCACTTGGAATGGAACCCTGTGCTCTTTCTAGTTTATAGTTTATGTTTTTTTTAATAAGTAAATAAGATAATTTCTTTATCATTGTTTTAAAATAATTTATTGAAATAATCTTTTAAAAATAATTTATCAGTTTTTAGTTCATTCGTATAAATATTAATAGTAGGATCGAAAGCTAAAAAGCCCTGGATCACAGCCGAAAATAACTCTTCCGCGCGCGCCCTTTCTGCTACGGCTTCTAGACAAGTACCAGTCGTTTGTTCGCGTCCACGGACAGACAGACGCTCAGCAGACAGCAGAGGTGAGGAGGATTAATGGATCGTTAGCGTCCAAGATCGTTACTTGTTAGTGGGAGCTATCATCATCGATCTCATCAGAGCTAGCGTGGACTTTTTTTTTCTCTCCCTGCGCGAGTGATCGACCTGCCGGGTCACTTTTTTTTTTCCTTTCCCTGCGCTTTTTCGAAAGATATGTTAGTTGTTCTGACACAGTGATGCATCTGCATTCCACAGTTGAGGTCTGGCGATCAACAGAAAGTAGGGATGATTTCTATTGACTTTTGATGCTTTCCGATCGTTTATTTAGGTCCCGTGTGGAACTATATAGAAATTTCGGTGTGACTATATGAATTCTTGTAACGGTGGAACTACGTAGAAGGGACTATATTGACTCTTGTAACAGTTGAAATACAGAGAAATTTTGGAGGAACTGTACTTACTCTCGTAAAATTAGTTAAGCAATAAATATTTCACACGTACTGGCATCTCGATGTTCCAATGCATCAAGTGTATAATAAATTGCACTAATATTGATGTATATTTAAGGTTAATTCTAGCTACTTAAAACATTAAATCACTCATCCGACTGTCTAGGAAAATTCCGCCACAGGGCGATATTGTTCGGCGATCACCACGCATCAGGTGTGTGATGGAGGTGTGCAATCAAGCTAGCGGTAGCAAAGTCACTGTAACACCTTGTACCAAATATTAGATCGAGTGACTGTGGCAATTGATTTAGCCCACCCCACATTAGATTGGCCAATCGCAAAACGCCTGTCACACTGTAGCTGAGTGCCATTGCCTCAATATCGGCAGCCAATCTTTCCCCACTACTACTGCACTGCCCAAAGCTGGCCAAACAAGCCATTCCAAATATACCGGCTCGAGAAACGGTACTATTGATCCAGCCCAAACACAACACGATATGAACTAATAGGTCGTGCCGGTATAGCCTGACTAGGTGTACCTTTCTTAGGCCGACACCTCAGAACAGCAGCCCAGTCTGGCATGGCATGCACAAAACTCTCATGTGGTAGTGTGGTAAAATTACTTGCGGTTATAAGTAAAGTTACTTGTGTTAGGGTTACTGTAATTACAGATTTTCTGGCAGCAAAATTACTTACGATTGACAGTAAAATTACTTACAATTGACAATAAAATTACTTATGACTGACTGTAAAATACATTGGGCTAGCGTGCCCATACCGCCAGGCACGGCCCGACCCTCTCTATGCCATGTCTAGGTCAGAGGGCAGGCACGTAGGCCAGTACGTCATGGTATAGTAACTTATTTGAACCAACTACATCGGGCATAATCGGATCGTGCCATATCTAAGCCCATGCTATGCTGTGTCAGGCGGCCCATTTAGCCAGATCGGGCACTATTGACCATGCATAGTACCAAGGAAACTGGCACCATGAGTTGGGTGACTGCAGAAGATCCGAGGTGAGCAAAGATTGCAGGTAAGACTAATTAGGGCAAGAAAGATGAGGAGTCTTTTTTAGACTACATGTAGGACCGGACAGGCAACAGAGGGGGTGAATGGTGCCTTCAAATTCTCTCCAATTATTCACTTAACTCTTTTCTTCGATAGCTACAGAGCTATGAAGATTAGAGTTGAAAACCTACTTGCAAACTGGAGCAACAGAGAGAATACAGCAGGAAAACACACACTGTGGTCGGAAGCGGCCAACGTGGTCGAAGTTCAACAACGTAGTCAAAAGCTGACAACGTGGTCATAATTTTAACAATGTGGTCAAAAGGTAACAACGTGATCATAAACTTGACTATGTGGTCGAATATTCAACAACGTGGTTGAAAATCGACTACAGAATGAAAATCATCGTAGTCGATAACCACCGAGACAAAAATCAACATGATCAAAAATAAGTGCAATCGAAACCAATGTGGTCGAACACTAACGAGTGATCGAACAACCAACGTGGTCGGAACCAATCGGCAACCAAAATGATTAACGTGGTCATAAGCCAATGAGATGGTCAAACAACCAATGTGGTCGGAACCAGACTGCAACCAAAATGATCAACGTGGGCATAACCAACATGGTCGTAAACCAACAGGTGGTCGAACAATCAAGAGGTCGAAGGCCAACAAATGATCTGCAACCAGCCAGATCTATTCGGTTGAAAAGCAACCAGAGAAAATGAGGATCCGTGAGCGGTTGGAAATCCCATGCGGAAGGAAAAAAGCGAAGCGGTCGAAAGAGTGAATGTGATCGAAACCGGTGCGATGTAGTCTGGAACTTGGTCGTAGTCGAAACCAACGTAGTCGTAAAGCTGATTGACGTTCTAGACAGAGAGTGCACCAACTACCAAACTGCTTCAGTTCAGATTCAACAGAAGAACGCGAAGTAATCGAAAGATTTGAACGTGGTCGAAAGCAACGCGGTTCAGTCTAGAACTCGACTGTGGTCGAAACCAACATGATCGTAAAGCTGATCAAGTTTCAAACAAAGAACAGAGCCAGCGCCGCCGACTATATCAATTCAGGATCAAAATGAAAAACCGAAAGATCTTTTCATCCATAGATCCAAATGATATGAAACTTTGCAAAGATCCTCTCTAGGGTATTGTAAACCTATTCCAATAAACAATCATTAAAATTATGGCCAAAGATGAGACATTTTTTAGTTTGTTGAAAGGTCATATCAAAACCGAGTAAAAATCAAAATTGGTGAATCAAACTAGCTCATGGGTGAATGATGACCAAGATGAGTCTAGAAGTATTCCCACATGTCATAGCAAACTCGAACACAAAAGAAATTGACTCAAAACCCTTGGATTCAAGAAATCAAACTTGAGGCCAAATCAAGAACACATCCAGAACAAAACAATCAAATCAAGAAAGATCCATGAAAATAGCAAATCTTGATGTATTGCTCACTTGAGAAGATTGAGTCTACAGCCACTCCACCTTAGAGGACAAAGAGTACACCATGTGCTCCACTCTCAAAACCCTAACCTAAACAAGAAAGCACATGAGAGGGCTGGGATGATTAACCATACATGTCTCCATCCCCACCCCTTTTATAGGTGAGCAACTAGTCACCTACTCTTCAAATTGGATCCTATCCACTATTACAATGGGGAAAACCCGTTAACCCCCCCCCACACACACGGGTTTTACTCTCTTAACTCCACTTATACACACTTCTCAAAGTGCATAAGTGTGCATCCCCAAAATCCTTAGCCTTGATCTGTTAGCTCCATCTTGACCTAAATCACTCTCCAACACATCGCCCATGCGCCGTGGTTTTGATCCAAGATGGTTTCTGCTATTTTGGTCAAATTACCAAAATACCCCTCGTTGACCGGATCATCACCCTCCTTTGCAGGCAAACGCCATGCTTGCCACGTGTAGGTGCACCATTAGTTTATCACGTGTCACCAAATCTCTTCTGTCCCAGTTCCACCAAACCACGGTTTACTTGGCCCGTGCAAACCACCTGGCGTCGTCCCGCTATTCGAACTCGCCTTCAACATTCCCGCCTTTCTCGTGACATGCTTGAGCTCACCGTCTCACCCGGCATCCTTGATCGTTCTGAGTCTCAACTCCTCCACGAGCCTAGCCCCGATCATCGTCGTTACCACAGTTGATTCCAAACGACCCTGCACATCCAAAGACAGAATTTATTTCCAGGCACAAATTCTTTACAACTTGACCTACATTAGCCAAGCCATGCATCATACAACCTTAACCCAACAACTCAAGTCAACCTAATTAAATCCAGGACTCAAATCCCAAATTCTCAAGATCTGCACAAACTAATCCTGATATAGAGTTATCTCTACAAAGCCAACTGACCACTCTATAAACATCGCAATAGTTCATCACAGCAATAACTTGGACCATCTCACATGGTCCATCAATCTCCTCGTTGATGAACTCATTAGCAATACTCAAAAATACAAATTGGAGGTGGTTTTAGAAAAAGAAGAAGAATTTTGCAAAGAGAGCTCCAAAAATGGTCACAAAGAAATGCAATGACTGAAAATGACCATATGAAGCAAAAATGGATTGAAGCCACTAAAAATAACAAATTTTACAAAAGACTTCAAATCCATCAAATGAGTTACAGGATCTCACTCTAGGTTCATATGAAAGAACAATTGTTCGACTTAACCTTGATCATAATGAGAACAAATCAATTGCACAAAAGCTCCAATATATGCTCTAGATATGTATTTTTTACCAAGCTTTCTCCCCCTTTGATAATGGAGTCATCAAGATGCATGGAAGAAGATAGAGCATGAATGAAATGAAGTGATTGTAATTTATTTATTTTGAGTATTAGGAGCCTTGAAGATTATCCAAAATGACTTTCCAGGTATTACACCAAGCCATAACAAGTGAAAGTGCTATTTAGATCATATCAACCCATGTATAGTCAAGCTAAAAGCAAGTAAGCCATAATCTGAAATTAAATGGATTGTTTAACATGTCAAGTCATTCAAAATCATAGTCTAGTAAGAGGTATCTAAAAATGAGTCAACTCATGTCAATATTCTAAGTGGAACTAACAAGATATAATTGAGTCAATTTAGAGTACTACAAGTTCAAAAATGAGATATTTTGTTCAAGTACTTGATATCACTTGTAATTAAGCAAATTAAGCACATTTAGCATTTTCATAAATTCATGGTTGGCTTCAACCATTTTTTACAAGATTTTGTTTTCTTAGCCATGTGCTAGATCTCAAGCCTTATACGACCACTCCAAGTAGGTAGCTTAAGGAAGTGATCTTGGTCATCAAAAATTTCCCCTGAGTTCATGCCTAGTGCAATGATAAGCCGTCTCATGAAAAAGAATTGGTGAGATCAGTGTTTCACACAAAAGAGATCTTTTTACATTTTCTTGACTTAGTTCAAGAACAAAGAGTTAAATCTAACTTATTCTTCACTAATGAACTAGCATAGCTCAATCTAAAGCTCAATACAGATTCAAGAATCAACTTAGCTTATTTGATATGGCATGAATTATAATAGAATCACTAGAACCAGACTAGTCATAAGATTTAATACGACATGATTTAATTTAAGTGGTTCATATTTACTCAAGCTAGCATGACAAAAGCTAGGCTATACATAGAAAGTCATGATAAATCTAGTAACCTAACACAACTCATGGCAAGATGTAAAGCAGTCTTATCATGTCATACAGGGATAATAATCAGGGCTCCATGTATTTATATTACAATGCACATTGCTGAAATTAAATGCAATATGATGCAATAAAAAGGAAATCCAACTCCCCTTCAACAAGCGAGTCAATTTTAAAAGTATTTTGGTTCAAGTTGAGTTATGTCATCATTAGGCTCCAGAAAATCTCAAATGAACTCCTCCTGAACCAAAGCATGAGACAAAAGGAAGAAGCTTGGACAGAAAGAAGAAATGGCAGTCCTTACAGCATAGACAAGATAGAAGGAATACTATGGCTCAGACTTGCTCTCATCTACCCTATATGACTCTAGGACTATAAGCTGGTCATCTAAACACTAGAGAGTAAACACGTTTCCTGTCAACCCAAGGGGGCCCAACCCTTGCTAGACCTAAAAGAAGTGAGTGAACTCAATCTAGTGAGAAAAGAAGCAACTAATAAGCAACATTCTAGGATCATAAGCTAAGAGAAAGAAATCTAAACAGTTAAAAATAAGAACCACTCAAGTCTATGCTAGAAAGACTAACTCAAATGCACCTAATGAGCAAAGTGCAACAGAATAAAACAAAAGCATATAAACAATATAATACATAAAGTACAAGGTGCTCCTCTTTAAATTAAGCCACAAGGACAGACCACCTCAAGCTCTCCCCACAAGGTCGCGAACCTTGAGCTATCTAAAGGCTTGGTGAAAATGTCAGCCAACCGATGGTCACCCTTCTCCACATGGTCTCTAAGGAAATGATATTTGATATCTATGTGTTTAGTCTTGGAGTGTTGCACTGGGTTCTTGGCAATATTAATGACAAAAGTGTTATTACAGAAGAGAGGAATACTATCAATGACTAACCCAAAGTCCTGCAAGGTCGAAACCATCTAAAGCACTTGACTACACCAATTAGCGACTGCAACATACTCGGGCTCTACGGTGGACTGTGCAACACTGGACTGCTTTCTAGAATACCAAGAAACAAGAGAAGTGCTAATGAATTGACAAGTACCAAAAGTGTTCTTCCTATCTATCCTGCAGCCAACAAAGTCTTCGTCAGAGTAGGCACTAAGAAAAAGATAGGAAGCTGAAGAGTACCAGATACCATAGTCTAGAGTAACTCGAAGGTACCTAAAGATGCGCTTCACCACCTGGTGGTGAGAGACGCGAGGAGAAGCTTGAAATCGAGCGCATAGACACATAGCGAAATATATGTCTAGCCTCGAGATAGTGAGATATAAGAGGGAGCCAATCATGCTGCGATACTTCTTCTGATCTACCGGCGCGCCATCCTCGTCTAGGTCGAGTGTGATAGATGATGCCATCAGAGTTGACACTAGCTTGCCATCACTCATGTCGAAGAGTCTCGAGAGGTCTCGAGTGTACTTGCCTTGATGAAGAAAATACCCTCTTGAGTCTGCTTGATCTGAAAGCTGAGGAAGAAGCTTAACTCGCCCATCATGCTCATCTCAAACTCTGTGCTTATGACATCAGAAAACTGGGAAACCAGAGCATGAGAAGAGCTACCAAAAATAATGTCATCCACATAAATCTAAACGAGTACAAGGTCATTTGCCATGCCTGTGAATGAACAAGGTCTTCTCTACCTTACCGATCTCAAACCTATGACTCAACAAATAGGACTTAAACCTCTCATACCAAGCTCTAGGGGCTTGCTTAAGTCTATATAGGGCTTTGGAAAGCTTGAAGACATGGCTCAGGTATTGGGGTTCTCGAAACTGGACGCTGACTAACATAGACTTCTTCCTCAATATACCCATTGAGGAAAGCACTCTTGATATCCATCTGGTATAGCTTGAAGCCCTTAGACAATGCGAATGCGAGCAAAATCCTAATGGCCTCTGGTCTAGCTATAGGGGCAAAAGTCTCCTCAAAATATAAACCCTCAACCTGGGAGGAACCCTAAGTTACTAGTCTAGCCTTATTTCGAATGACTATCCCATCCCCACTCTACTTGTTCTTGAAGACCCACTTGATTCTTATGACATTATGACCGCTAGGGGGCTCAACAAGCAACCAGATCTTGTTCCTTTCGAAATTTTTGAACTCCTCATGCGTGGCATTGACCCAAAACTTATCAGAGAGTACATAACAGACATCCTTGGGCTTAAAAGAGGCGACAAAGGTAGAATGAAGATAAAAATGAGATAAGCCAGATTTTGAACGCGTAACATGCTAAAAAAGATCTGCTATGATTTACTCCGAAGGATGATGTCAATGAATGTGACGGGGAGGTCCTAGATGAGAAGAAGTGGCCTCTACCTCATGAGTTGTGGAGGTAGGAGCAGAGTCACTAGCTCTAGAGGAGCTAGAAAGTAAAGGCTGATCTCCCTGAGGCGCAGTGGTAGAAGTAGGCACCTCAAGGAAAAGATGAACTAGATCAGGTAAAGAACCTTCATCTCCATCCTCATCGTCTACAAAGATGACCTCGGACTGCACTACTAGAACTGAGATCTCGGGCCTAGTGCCAGGACTGGTCTCATCGAAAGTCACCCCACAGGTCTCTATAATCCTACTAGACTCATAGTTCTAGAACCTATAACCCTGCAAAGAAGTCGAGTAACCCAGAAAGATACCATCAGATGAGCGTGACTCGAACTTATCTAGGTTCCCATACTTCAAGATAAAACACTTGCAACCAAATACACGAAAATACGAGACACTAGGCTTTCGCCCATACCTCAACTCATAAGAAGTGCGATACAAGTGTGCCATCAGAAAATCTCTATTTAAAACATGGCACACGGTGGCAATAGCCTTAGCCCAAAACTTCCTAGGTGTAGCATACTCATCTAGCATCGTCTTGGCCATCTGGACCAAGATACGGTTCTTCCTCTCAACGATGCCATTTTGCTAAGGGACGTGCAAAGAAGAGAACTGATGCTTTACACCTGTCTCATCATAGAAACTCTAAAAGTAAGAGTTCTTGAACTCCGTGCCATTGTCACTGCGAATTGCTCGCAAGGCATCAGGGAGCTCAACAGACAACCTACCAAACAAACCCCGAAAATAACTAAAGTCTCATCCTTCTAAGCTAAGAAAAGCACCCAAGAGAACCTTGATAAGTCATCAACCATGACAAGAACATACCGCTTCTCACTAGTTCTATCTTGACCTAAACCACTCTCCAACGCATCGCCCATGCGCTGTGGTTTTGATCTAAGATGGTTTTCGGTATTTTGGTCAAATTACCAAAATGCCCCTCGTTGACCCGGTCATCACCCTCCTTTGCAAGCAAACGCTATGCTTGCCACGTGTAGGTGCATCATTAGCTTGTCACGTGTCGCTAAATCTCTCCTGTCCCAGTTCCACTGAAACACGGTTTACTTGGCCCGTGCAAGCCACCTGGCGTCGTCTCGCTATTCGAACTCGCCTTTAACATTCCCGCCTTTCTCGTGCCATACTTGAACTCACCGTCTTACCTGACATCCTTGATCGTTCTGGGCTTCAACTCTTTCATGAGCCTAGCCCCGATCACCGCCATTGACCACAGTTGACTCCAAGCGACCATGTACATCCAAAGACAAAGAATTCGTTTCCAGACATAAATTATTCATAACTTGACCTACATTAGCCAAGACATGTATCATGCAATCTTAACCCAACGATTCAGGTCAAACTAATTAAATCCATGAATCAAATCCCAAATTCTTAATATCTGCACAAACTAATCCTGATATAGAGCTATCTTTGCAAATGCAACTAACCACTCCACAAACATTACAATGGTTTATCATAATAATAATCTGAACCATCTCATATGGTCCATCATGCAACTTATTATCTAATAAATTGTAATTATTAAAATAAGCTCACCCATTGAAAAGCAAAAGAAAAAAAGAAAAAAAGAAAAAGAACAGCACCGAAATCCTATCCAAATTTTGACTGATGACTTGACCCGAATCTTTCCTTCCACAATGACCACCATGATAGGGCCTGGGCCCCGCATTGCCGTGACTGTACAAATGCAGTAACCCTGCTGCCTCCAAGTGCGCTTCTGTTTCATGCTTACTCCAGCTACTTGCTAGTTCCTACTAATGTAGATGTAAATAGTCGTAATCCCTTTCATTTCAAAGAGTACTTGTCCTCGTGCTCTTATTCCTATCGAGAACACGCTAACAAATATTCCTATCAAATACCTAATCATATTATGTACAAAGGTACATTCCTCTGTTTCTAAATAGTACTAGTGATATGGTGATCGTAATTGGCTGCATATAATGTTCTTTAATTAGTAGGTAAAGACATCGCCGAACTAGCACATTCGATGCCCCCCTTTTATTTTTCTCATTTGGAATAAAAAGTCCTTTATCCTGTGATGGGACATGAACATCTGCGTAAAAGTTGGCCTATCTCTTCATTAAGCTACACCACTTATTATTACCCCCATAAAGCGAGATTATGGAATGAGGAAAATCATTTGTCTTCTCCTTTTCTCAGGGCCTTCCCATCTTGGGGGCACTTAAGTGTCACTAGGAGTTGGAGGCGCATTTAGGATCTACCTGTCCATGTGAATATATATTGGTGTCACTGGTACTACATTGAAACTTGCTTTTGTTTTTGGGGAACCCTGGACCAAGATTTCTTAATCTTGTGATGTGATGGTGATGGTGGTGGTGGTAGTCTAGAAAGGCCATTGATTGGCTCATGTGCTTAGAGGACCCCCTCCTAGCTCATGCCGGGACAGGCACTCCATTCTCCATTCCATTTGATATGTAATATACCCGAATGATTACAAGACAAGCTTTCATTTCAGTTCGCTTCACCCTCCGTTCAGCCCCAACGATCGATGGCAATGTTGAATCCGTGCCATTGACGGTGGTTTCCCACCTATTACCGAGACTAATCATCTCTCTTCCTGGTTTCAAGAATCAAGACCTTGGAGAATGATTCACCATGTGACCTTGACGAACGATCTCAATCTCGGCTCCTTTCCTCGTGCCATCTGTTTTAGAATCATGCAAGAGATGACCGTTCAATCAAACAAGGTTCGTCTTTTGTTCCGATTGCTCGCCCAAAACCCTAATTCGCGGGGTTCCTTTTGCACTCCTAGGGAAGGGGATGCATCATGCATTGCGTCAAATCCATATCTCGAACCACTATGTAGATCTTCTTTTCAGATTCTCCCCTTGGCCCAAGCTCTGCTTTTCCTCCGGTACTTGATGCATCTTATTGGAATCCTCCTGTTTTTTTAGTGCCTATAGTTATCCGGCACTTGCCTCGGGGCCTTTTCTTTTCTTTTTTAATTCCAAAGAACAATAAAAACGTTACAAATATATGCAACTACAAAACTTAGTCCCCGTTTGGCACAGCTCCACCACCGGCTCCTGGAGCTGTTTGGAGCCATTTTGTGTCAAACGGGGTAAAACAAAATAGCTCCACCCAAGAAGTCCCTTAAAACATGCTGAGACAAAAGATATGTATAAGATGGAGCTGAAAAAAGTAGCTCCACCCGGCTCCATCCGCAGGCCCGCATGCCACTGCCCTTGTACTTTCGCGAATTTACGCGATCTGCCACCGGCTCTTCTATTCTCTCGTTCCCGTTCCTCTGTTCGGTCTTCTCGTCTTCGACCGTGAAGGGAGCGCCGCCGCCATTAAATATTGGTTTCTAATACTTTGTGTTATTTTAAATTTTAATTTTTTTTGAATTCAAATTTACTCGGATGAAAAATCATGTAGAAACATACAGCTCTTGATGTTACTACAAGCCAAATAGACAGGGGTATATTGGACAATTGACATCTCTCAACCATGCATGATAAAACAGGTGGAGCTGTTTTGCCAAACAGTCTATTAAAACAGCTCCAGCTCCACCGGTGGAGCTGTTCGTGGAGCTGAAGCAAAAAAAAAAACAGCTCCACTTGTGAAGTGGAGCCGTGCCAAACGGAGCCTTAGTTTCAAGCTGTCGATCCTACCCCAGTTCCATAAATTCGAAATAAAGGATTTTCTTAAGAAATCCGGGGTAATTCTTTTGTTTCCTACAATTTACATAAAATTTCTATGTTCCAAACAGATACTCGGTAAGTGTTTCAAAATCTTGCATTGACCTGTCTGCATATGCGTATTTTTTTGTTATGGGATGTCGTTACTTACAAATGGTTGTCTCCAAGGAGTGCTTCCTCCCTCTCAAAAAATGTTTTTAGGCATTTTCAGTAGATGTCATTCCAATGAAAATGTGTACCAAAGCCATTGTAGTTGTATAATTACATGTTTTCTTTAATGAGGCTGGCGTTTGTGGGTTTAGGAGGACTAGTGGATTTATCCGCGCAATTGCACGGTTAAATATTATGATATAATTATCTTTAGTATACAACTATACTATATGTATGTGTATGTGTGTGTGTATATATATATAGGAAAAAGGAAAAATACTTTTTACTCCCGGGTGCAATTACACCCACCTCTAATATATCACCTAAATAAACTTGAAATACTCATTTATCACTTTAGGTATACTCATATACTAATTATAAGATACTTCAATGTGAACCACACGAAAAAATTGCAAGGAAGTCCATGGTTTTTAGCGTATTTTTATAAATACCTTTATATACGTACATAAAAAGGAGTATGTCAAAAAAAAATATGTATACCACCTCTGAAAAATTGTTCATACCACCTATATAGTCTTTAATACTCGTATACTACACGTACATACTCTCTGTTACGCGAGATACTACCTATATTGTGAGAAACGACATAGGGTGTAATTACACCCGGGAGTTTTTCTCTATTAACGTGAGAAGTTCTGAAAATTTTTTATAATTATTATAAGATTTTCTTACTTTCAAAATAAAGAAGATATCTCGAATCTTACTAGTTATTTTTATTTATAAAGATGTGATGCTCGGACTCGGAGGAAGGCATGTTGGCCCTCCATGCGGATCTCATTGGCTAATTAAAAAGCCTAGTCTTCAGCACACTTCCACAACACTTTAAGCTACCCTCGAAGTATATTTTGCCTATGTTCTTCCAAGTGAAAAGCCCAGCATATTCAAGAATTTTTAATTTCTTGGTAGAACTTCTAGTTCTGAACTTGATTTCCCTGCTGTTCTGTTAATTTGATTTTAAGTTCTAGTTCTGAGCTTGATTTCCTGCTGGTCTGTTGATTTGATTTTAAGTTCTGAGCTTGCTTTCCCTGCTGTTCTGTTGATTTGATTTTAAGTTACGCCATGTGACCACTCCTTATTTTATATGTTATCTTAATGAGTGCCAACATCAAAGTACTCGTATTGTAAGGTGTTGGTTTGTCTTAACTCTAGTAGAAAACCAAGATAAAAGACGACTTCTCCATTATGAATCTTGATCTCTTAATCTGCCTTACATCTCAAATCAAGAGTTCGGACGACTTCTCTCATTCTTTAGATAGGATCTGTTTTAAGTTACAAATCCTATTCATCGTCCTAATCACTTCTCTCTGTGCTCTAATAGCAATATGGTTGAAGACAACAAAGAAATGAGAGTCTATTGGTCAGCATCTCAGCACTTCCTCCTCCTTTTTCTTTCTGTGCTCTTATACCATTGATTATGAAGAGATGAGTTATTTCATTGCATAATTGCTATTAACGCTTACCGAGTACTTCGGACTCATCCTTACTATTAAATTTCTTTGTTGGATCCTAGTCTGCCTGGGGAATACCCCGAGTGGACGTGGGGTTTCTAGGCCCAGAGGATGCATCGTGGGATGAGGATGATCGTACCGAGGGCCAGAACGAGAAGAACGCCCTACTCGAAAGTTGGGACAAGTAGGCGACTCGTAGAGCCTCGTTCTCAAGAGATAGGATATATAAATAATCTGTATCTCCTTTTATATTTCTTATATGTACTTAAGACCTTTGCTTTGCACGGCTAATTGCTATATTAATGCAAAGTCACTAGTTATTGGTCAGCTCCATAACTCTTGTATTGCTTATTATTCCATAAAGTGTTGATCTTATGAAGTAATAATCCGCTAGAAAGCACTGATACTCTGCTAAACTGCCGTACTCATGTCCAATACGTATCCGATATGGTGATACATTCCTATACGCGGCGATACGGTATTGATGGAGTATCGGCGAATTTCGGTTGAAAAAAAGAAAAACAATACTCCAATACGGTGCCGATACGCTACGATACGGTAACGATACGTTGACCCAATTAAAACCTAGTCCAATAGACAAGACAACCCGAAGGCCCAACAGAGAGGCAGCCCGAAGGCCCGACCGTATGACCTATATCCGATCACATGGTCCCGAACCCTAGTCCCCAACAGCAAGCACCACTGTCGCGTCCCCTTCTCGGCATTCCCTCGATCGCCGCCGCCACCACTCTGTCGCCAGTGCCTCACTACCACTGCCTCTCCCGTCGGCAGCGCCTGAAGGTCTGCCGCCTCTCACACCGGCAGCGCGTGGAGATCCACTGCCTCTCCTGCCGGCAACGCCTGGAGATCCGCCGCCTCTCCCGCCACCAGTGCCTAGAGATTCGCCGCCTCTCCCGTCGGCAACGCCTGGAGATCCGCCGTGCCCTCACCATCGCCAGTGCCTGGAGATCCGCTGTGCCCTCGCTATCGCCAATGCCTGGAGATCTGCCGCGCCCTCGCCAGCGCCTGGAGATCTGCTGCACCCTCACCATCGCTAGCGCCTAAAGATTGGCCACCTCTCCTACTGGCAGCGCCTAGAGATTTGCCGCACCCTCTCCGCCGCCAGCGCCTGGAGATCCGTCGTGCCCTCACCACCGCCAGCGCCTGGAGATCTGCCGCGCCCTCGCCGTCACCAGCGCCTGGAGATCCGCTGCGCCCTCACCATCGCTAGCGCCTAGAGATTGGCCGCCTCTCCCGCCTGCAGCACCTGGAGATCCGCCGCGCCCTCGTCACCGCCAGCACTTGGAGATCTGCCATGCCCTCCCCACTGCCAACACCTGGAGATCCGCCACTTCTCCCCTCGGCAGCACCTGGAGATCCTCCACCTCTCCCGCCGATAGCGCCCTCGCTGTCACCGCTTGGCTCGCCGACCTCCAGGTTAGGTATTGTGCCTTCGCGTTTTCTATGTAAAATGGCTCGCCGAGTCGTCGACCTTCAGGCTTCAGCTCCAGGTAATGGCAAATCATTTGAGCTCACCACTTTGGCTCCAGATAATGGCAGAAGTCCAGACTCCAAAACTGATCAGTGATCACTCATGTTTGGTCCATACTTTTAATTTGAATGCTCATTCAGTCATATGTACCATGAGTATATGACAATACTATCATATAAAATTTCAATGTGAGATCTTTACATTTTGTGCCGAATTATTTTACAATTTTGTAATATATTTCTGATAGAGATGGCAAGTGGAAGTACTCCAATAGAGAGCACTGATAACGGTGGTAGTGGTGTCAATTCGTCTACTATTGGTGGTAGCGGAGAGAATTATAACCATATATTTCCTTTGTGGAATCATGTCAAAATAAATTGAGAAAACCGGTGGTAAGTCGGATGGAAATGCAAAATCAGAATGCCGATATTGTGGTCAAATTCATCCTGGATTTCACTGAGCCCATTTATTCAATGCTACGGGCAGCCGACACCAACAAGCCATGTCTCCATTTGATATATGAGATGTGGGACACCATGATAATAAAGGTCAAAGCTAGCATTTATGGATATGAAGGAAAGGAGTTGTATGAAGATTCTATCTTTTACGACATTGTTGATGCCATTTTAGTAGATCGGTGGTGCAAAGCAATACACCTCTTCATTGTTTGGCACACTCATTAAATCCTAGGTAAAAACCCACTATTCTTTCCTTGTCATTTCATTCCCACTTTCTTGATTTCTTGACATTTTTTATTTGCCATTCATTTCTTCATTCATAGGTACTATAGTCCAAATTGGCTCTCTCAAGCTTCAAACCGTGTACCCCCATGAGAACATTGAAATTTCAGAAATGAGGGACAAATGCTTTAGAAAGTTTTTTCCTATTGTGGAGATCCTGAGAAAAATTAAGCAACAATTTGCTGATTTTTCCCTCTCGGGAAAGGCTACGATGATTTCGACTCAATTGAAGATAGAGCCCATCTTGAACCAAAGTAATGGTAGGGTATATATGGAGTTAGGACTTATAATTGAAAACATTAGCTCTTAAGTTACTTGGGCAGCCATCTTCTTCTTGTTGTTGTGAAAGAATTGGAGTACTTATGGTTTTGTCCATAGCACAAGGAGAAATAGGCTCACACCTAAATGTGCTGAGGATTTAGTGTTTGTGCATAACTCTGATGATTATTCCATGGGGCCAACCCGAATGTGGGATGTTGGGGGAGATGGCTTCGAATCCTTTGATGGTGTTGGCATTCTTGAGGCAACTGATCTCTCACTAGATGAGCCAGAATTTGAGAGGTTCATATGTGGAGACGAGGGAGGGTAATGAGCATCTAAGTTGAAGCAGTCAAATATTAGTTTAATTCAGTCAAATTTGGCCTTGTGCCTGCCCTTTTGCAAGTTGTAACATATTCCTATCTTCTATCAATTATCAACCTATGTTATGTTATATTGCAAAGAATGTTATCTATTAGGCTAATTCTCTATGATCTATTATTTAGTTATACAATGTTCACTAATACTTTTTTTTGCTAAGATTTATCATGTACAATCTTAGGGATAGAGGATTCAACTAATATGAGGATATGAGGTCATACTTTTGTAGTTTTGTTTGCCTAGGTCAAAGCATGGATTAAAAGAAGTCTTGCAACCAGGATAAAAAGTTGTCCAAGTGGGTATGTGCCAACTGCCAAGTGGTATGTCACTCAAAATTTTCGATTATATATATATATATATATATATATATATATATATATATATATATATATATATATATATATATATATATATATATATATATATATATATATATATATATATATATATATATATATATATATATATATATATATATATATATATATATATATATATATAAGGCACACAGGTGCCTAGGCACCCACATCAAGAACCGTCCGATACACGCGTATGATTGATAACTTTTTTGAGTTTGGGTATGAAAATGTTTTATACCCTTGATATATTTATGGTAAGTAAGTTTTGAACTCGGTTCAAACTAGTTTGGACTACTTTTGAGTTCAATGCGACTACAGTGAGTATATACCATAAAAATAGTTCAAACTAATTAAACTGAAATTGAATTTAATTTTTTTTCGGAGTTTGACATCTCAAATATACTTTTTTATGGGTATATGAAGATACCCACATCAAACGTTGCGAATCTCAAAGCAAATCAACGAGTATTGATATGGGTGCTGTTGTGGTTACAGACCAAACAGAGATAGATGTGGTAGTGGGGAGTTGGGAGAGAGTGATGTCCTCTGGCCCCTCCTTGGTATATATATATATTCATATGGGCTGTGCTTTTACAATGGTGCCCTTACATCGGTACCTCCCTGTTAGGGGTATTTAAGCCATTACATATGTCCCATTTTGGGCTTTATAACCTTCTAACAGGCCTGCTGTGTTTAGGTGGGGGCCACCCCTACAACAGGAGCATCTCATGGTGAAGGGCTTCACAGGGCCGAAGCCATGTTGCCGAGTCCTTTGGCCCCCTCCGTCCCTGCGACCTGTGAACTTCTCCGAACTTGCGGAGCCTTGGTGTGCAGCGGGTCCCGGGGTCTGAGGCCATAGCTGAAACCGATGCCTGGATTGGCAGCTGAGGTAGACGCGCGAGCGCTCCGTCCCGAGCTGGCGCCTAGTCGAAGTAGGCGTGCGAGCGTGCTCCGTCCCCTACCCGCCGAACGGGTGGCGCGAGCGGCGCTGGTCGGTGCGCGCGCGCGCTCCGTCCCTACCGCCGAATGGGTGACAGCGGGCTGGCGCTGGTCGGCAGGCGCGCGCGCTCTGTCCCCTATCCTTGAGCGGGTGGCGCGGAGCTGGCGCTGGTGGAAATAAGCGCGCGCGCTCCGTTCCTACCTTCGAATGGGTGGCGCGGGCCGCGCTGTCGGCGAGCGCGCGCGCTCTCGTTTCCTACCCTTGAGCGGTGACACGAGCCGGGCGCTGGTCGGCGAGGCGCGTGCGCGCTCGCCCCTACACTTGGAGCGGGTGGCGGCGGGCCGGGCGCTGGTCGGCGGCGCGCGCGCGCTCCGTCCCCTACCCTTGAGCGGGTGGCGCGAGCTGGCGCGCTGGTCGGTAAGCGCGCGCGCGCTCGTCCCCTACCCTTCGAGCGGGTGGCGCGAGCCGGCGCTGGTCGGGCGTAGCGCGCGCTCTCCGTTTCCTACCCTTGAGCGGGTGGCGGCGGGCGACGCCTGGTCGGCGTAGGCGCGCGCGCTCCGTCCCCTACCTTCGAGCGGGTGGCGCAGAGCCGGCGCCTGGTCGGCGAGACGCGCGCGCCCGTCCCCTACCCTTGAGCGGGTGGCGGCGAGCTGGCGTCTGGTCGGCGCGCGCGCGCTCTGTCCCCTACCCTTGAGCGGGTGGCGGCGGGCTGGCGCCTGGTCGAAATAGACGCGCGGCGCTCCGTCCCCTACCCTTGAGCGGGTGGCGGCGGGCTGGCGCCTGGTCGGCGAGGCGCGCGCGCTCCGTTCCCTACCCTTGAGCGGGTGGCGCAGAGCCGGCGCCTGGTCGGCGTAGATGCGCGATCATCGGCCGGCCGGGGCCGGCCTATCGCGGTAGAGGCTCAACGGTGTAGTCTAAGTTGAAACCTCGCACAGCGGGCACCGCTGCGCCTGCGGTGATTGCAACCTCACGATCCGGTAATGCGCTGTAATGGTTCCTGGAATCGCGCCGGCCCCTGGCTTTGCCAGGGCTAGGTTGTCATACCGTGCGACTCGCCCTGACGTGTGTGGGGCATGCAGCGGCTTGTAACTGGTGCGCGGTGGGATGTGAGCGGTTGCGTGACCGTGGCTGCTCGCCTCTTCCCTAGGGAAGGGGGACACGAGGCGGGCGAGGAATGGCGCGTCATACGGCGTTTAGCCATATTCCGCCGCGCCGTTACTGCCGGCTGTCCTGCTATGGTTCGAAGCTGTTATGATCCCGCGGTCTGGTAGTGCGCTTTTAATGGCGGCTGAAATTGTGCCGATGCCTAGTTTGTCAGAGGGCAGGCTGTCGCGTCATGCAGCCTGCCTTCCCGTGGGTGGGGCACACGGCGGAACGTATTCCTGCCACGGGCTTTGACCCCTCGGCCAAGGCTGTGACCCGCTGGCTGGCCTTTGCGTGAAGGGGCCATCTTCCGGGTGCGGTCCTGGCCTGAGTACTGGAAGCTACCTTATTGCGTGCGAAGGTCGGGCCAAAGACCGGGGGTATTCCTGCTGGGGCGGAGGCTCCGTCTTAGAGGCACGTCGGGTCGTGTGCCCCAGTTATTTTGTGCGGGGGTTGCCATGCGGCGGGAGGCCACTGGAGCGTCATGCACCGACGGTCCTCACTGCTGTGGCCGCGTCTGGCGCGTACCGTCACGACGCTTCGTGCTCGGTTATGGGGAATCATGTGGGACGGGCCTCTGTACGACTGCGGTCGCGTTCGGCGCGCGGACCGTCGCGATGCTTCGGCTGCCGCCTTCGGGGCGAGGTGGCTTGAAATAGCCCTCGTAACCGCGCCCCCGCAGTTCTATGCCCCCTTCTCGCTGCATCGCCTTCTACACTCTCGTGGTATTCTCACCGCTGTATTCTTCCTTCTGTGAGAAGCGATGGCATCCGGTGACAAGCGTGGCCAGGCGGCTGATGCTTGCAGCATTCGCCGGCGGTCCTCACCGCTAGAGGTGAAATACTCGCTCAGCGAACGCGACCCGGTGGCGGCGGACAAGTGGTGGCTGGCGGCGGAGAAGGAAGGCTCATTTTCCGGCGAGTTGGGCCCCTCGCTCGTGACCGAGAAGACAATCCAAGCGCTGCTACACGCGGGGAAGTTGTCCGAGCGCTAGGCGGTACGATTTCCCGCCGCCGATGAGACGGAACCGCGCCCCGAGAAGTCGGAGGCGCTTGTGTTCGTCGCCTTTTTTGACGCGGGGCTCCGCATCCCGTCGGCGGCGATCGTGGCGACGTCTTTGCGGACCTTCGCTAGAGCCGCACAATTGACTCGAGCGCCGTGGCCTCGCCGTGTCTGATTGGGCCTTGCGCTCGGGGCGTCTTGGCGGCCGCCGTTGTTTGCCTACCTGCATGAAGCACGGTGCCAGCCCAACGAATGGAAGGACGGGACGCTGTCGAACTTCGGCATCGTCACCTTTATTCTTCGGTCATCTTGCAGCAAGCTCTTCCCCGCGAATTCCACTCGCGGGAAGTGGGAGTCTCACTGGATGAAACGGTGGTTCTACCACCGCGTGGCGAGCGGGAGCGGCCTCGAATGCACGGGTCGGTCGATCGCGTTCAAGACCTCGCCCGGCCAGACGCTCGACGACGAGGACAGGCGGAGGGCCCGACGGCTCGTAGGCGTGGCCGCCCGCTTTAACATGCGCGACCTCGCCGAAGAGTACGCGATGTGCGGCGTGGCGCCGCTTCGCCGTGTGATCGGCGCCGCGCGAGAAGCGTCGAGACGATAATGTTCTGCCGTGGGTCTACTCACTGCCGGCACCCTCCGGTCCTCGTAAGCCTCGACCATATCCCCCCTTTGTTCACGCGGAGTGCGTTACATGTTAATCTTGTCTCCTGCTTTTCTTTAGAGATTCGCTTGGAGGATGCAGAGCGGGCCGCGCATGTATTCCTCGGGCCGTATACCGGCAGGGAGCACGAGCAGCGCACGTCCGCTACTGCTGAGGCGGGGCTGGGGCGGATAAACCGCGTGTGCGAGGCCTTGGGCCTTGCTGTGCCGGACCGTGCTGAGCCGACCTCGCAACACCAAGACGACAACGCAACGAGGACGAAGGCGCCGTCTCGCAAGAGGGCCTGGGGCGAAGCGTCTGCCGTGCTTGGTGTAGCAACTGCCACTGCTGCTGCTAGTGCTCCCGATGGCACGGCAGACGCGGAGTCGGATTCGGCGAGGTACGCCGACTCGGGCTTGGATGGCGCGGACGCCGGGGGCGGAGGGTCTTCGGGGGGTGCCCTGGACGGCGGGCTTGCCGCGGGCAGCCGGAGAGGGGAAGTCTCGTCACCCGTGGCGGTCGTCGAGACAGAATCCATGCTGACCGGCGGTGCTGAGGTGGAGCCTTCAGTCGTGGCCGCTATGATGCTGGAGACGCCCTCCGCGGGGGCGCACGGAGCTGGGTCTTCGCCGACAGCCGTGACCGAAACCGAGGTGCCCTCCGCAAAGGTTGGCACGGTGGGGTCTTCGCCCACGGGTGCTGTAGCCACGGGGGCCTCTCCGGCAGCGGCTACTGGGGCGGTGGCGTCGCCACTTGCTCCGGCTAAGTGGCTGTGTCTGCGGCTGGAGCTCCACCGGACGTCGAGGGGATTCACGGTGGCGACGGGCATCGGCAGCTTGTGGGACTCCGATGCATATGCCGAGGTCCCTGCGGCGTGCGCCCCCTCCGCCCCTCAGGCCACGCCGTTCGCCGTGCAGGAACGGTCAGCGCCGACCCCGAACGCGGAGGCTCCTATTCCTTGCGGGACCACGCCCTCCGCGAGGACTTGCGCCACCACTACCCTGCCTGGGACTAGGGGCGGGCCCCCGAAGCCCTCCTTCCGCTACTGAAGGTAAGGTGGTTTAGTTTGCCCTGGTGTGTTCTTCGTTGTGCCTTGCGGTGCTCACCTGCATCCCTGCCTGCAGCGTCGCTTATTCCGGAGGGGGAGCCCTTGGCGGAACATAGGGGTCCTCGTGCCGGCGCGGCGATCACCGTGCGCCCGAGCCCAGCGGACTTCGTGCCTCCGCCGGAGACACTGAGGGCGTGGCGCGGGATCGTGGATGACGTGGCTGCCAGCGTCGGCCAGCAAGCGCTGCAGACCTACGGGGTGGGGCGTCTCGGGTACGCCTTAGAGGTGTCGGGGGTGAGGGTAAGCACTTATATGACAATGCCTGGCCATGCTAAGCTTGCTAAGCCTTTCTGTTCTGCAGACACTTGTGCTGGGGCAGGCCTTGCAGGCTACCAATGTTCGTGCCCAAAGGGCGCTTGAGGATAGGCTGCGGGTCGCCGAGGAGGAGCTACGCGAAGCCTCAGGGGCCCGCTCTGCCCAGGATGCCCGCATCCGCCAGCTGGAAGCGGAGTGCGCTGAGGTGAAGGCGCACGCCGAGGGACTTGCCGTGTCGGCACGGGAGTCAGCCGCGAAGGCGGCGCGGCAGGGGTTTGCGGCGGAGCGGGACGGCCTTCTGCAACAGGTCGCCTTGCTGGAGAAGGAAAAGGGTGAGCTTGCCTTAACTCTAGCGGAGCGTGACCGGACGCTTGGCGAAGTTTCGGTCATTGCATGGGATGCCATGCAAGCGCTGGAAAGCCATCTCCAAGGGCTCGTGGCTAAAGTACCGGACCGCGCCTTTGGCCCGAAGGAGCTGTCTCAGACCCTTCGCTGCATCGGAGATGCCGCCAACATTGCGTGCGGCGCCGCGACGACCTTCGGCAACCACTGTGCTTATGTAGCGTCGTGCATGGTGTGCGCGCTCCTACGGCACCGCGGTTGCACGCACATCGCGGGGCTGGAGGACCCCCAGCTGGAGATACCCGGTGGGGCCGGAGTAATGTCCGGTGCCGTCTGCGCCGTTCGTCGCGCCGTCAAGTACTTCCACGAGCGGGTCTGGGATTACGTCGGGGAGGCCGCTGCGCGGGTCGAGCTTTGGAAGTCGCTTTACGGGGAGGGGAGCCTCGGCCAATTTCTGGACGAGGTCCCGCGGCGCGACGAGGGTGGCGCTGAGGCCTCCGAACGCGCCGGAAACTCGCAAGTGTGACGCCGAGGTGGCCAGGTGTAGGCGTGCGTTGCAATGTCCCCCGCTTTTCTTGTGAATGAAGTATGCGCTTGCTTTACAAATTCTGACTATTTCACCTGTGTCCCGCAGCTTCCTTCTGGGGTGACTACTATGCGTCGACCTTGCGACCGCGGCGCCTTCGACGGCGAAGGGCGAAGGGAGTCGCTGAACTTTTGGCGGGCGATCTTCTTCTCGGCGAAGCCACGCCTTAGCGCGTGCTAAGGACGAGCTGCCGAATAGCTGCTTAGAGCGGCAGAGATGTTGGCGGGCCTCTGTACTTGTAAGATTTTTCCGATATATAGACCTCCTGGCGATTAGGAGATGCGCTGCATGCTGTGCTTCGGGCGGTCATGTTGTGCGGGGACGGGATCTCCACGTTCCAAGTGCGCTGTTGGTGGAATAGTCGTGCGAGCGCCGTCTCCTACCCGTCAAACAGGTGGCCGCGGACAGTGCGCTCGCAGGGCTCGCGTGTTGATTACTCCGTAGAGTTAGCGAGTGCGGAGGCACTCGTTGATGTTATGACCTGTTTAGAGTCCGTAGACTGGCGCGTGCGGAGGCGGACCTCCGCAGTACAACTTGTTTAAAGTCCGTAGACCGGTGCGTGCGGGGGCGGACCACCGCACTACGACTTGTTTAAAGTCCGTAGACTGGTGCGTGCGGAGGCGGACCTTCGTACTACGACCTGCTTAAAGTCCGTAGACTGGCGCGTGCGGAGGCGGACCTCCGCACTACGATCTGTTTAAAGTCCATAGACGGGCGCATGCGGAGGCGGACCTTCGCACTATGACCTGTTTAAAGTCCATAGACTGGCGCGTGCGGGGGCGGACCTCCGCACTACGACTTGTTTAAAAGTCCGTAGACTGACGCGTGCGGAGGCGGACCTCCGCACTACGACTTGTTTAAAGTCCGTAGACTGGCGCGTGCGGAGACGGACCTCCGCACTACGACTTGTTTAAAGTCCGTAGACTGACACGTGCGGAGGCGGACCTCCGCACTACGACCTGTTTAAAGTCCGTAGATTGGCGCGTGCGGAGACGGACCTCCGCACTATGACTTGTTTAAAGTCCGTAGACTGGCGCGTGCGGAGATGGACCTCCGCACTACGACTTGTTTAAAGTCCGTAAGACTGGCGCGTGCGGAGGCGGACCTCCGCACTACGACCTGTTTAAAGTCCGTAGACTGGCGCGTGCGGAGACGGACCTCCGCACTACGACTTGTTTAAAGTCCGTAAGACTGGCGCATGCGGAGGCGGACCTTCGCACCCCTACCCTCCAAAGTGGGGGTAGCCTCCGGTGTACCTCGTAGTCCGCGTGCGTGCCCTCGCTGGGGCCAGTCTCTGGCGCACTACGCCGCTACTTCTTGAAGCTCTCGAAATTGGGTTTCCATAGCGCGCCTTGTGTACCTCTCCCGTGGTGCGCGAAGACGAGCCTCGACGCTGAGGGGGTGCGCGATTGACAGCCGCGCAAGGTTCGCATCGCGTTTGTGTTTTGCCGAGCGCGCAGGGACAGCATCCGTGTCTTATTTATACTCCGGGGAGTATGCGTAAGGACGACATCCATGTCATGCGCGGAATTCGCGTCTTGTTTATACTCCGTAGAGTGCGTAGGGAGAACATCCGCGTCTTATTTATACTCCGTAGAGTGCGTGCAGAGGCGTCCACCCACACGTCTTTGTTTATACTCATGCACGTGTCTTCGACGGAGAGTGCACACGCGAACGTGCGTCTTCGTTTATACTCATACCCGTGTTTTTGACGGATAGTGCACACGCGAACGTGCGTCTTCGGTTTATACTCATACCCGTGTCTTTGACGGAGAGTGCACACGCGAACGTGCGTCTTTGGTTTATACTCATACCCGTACCCCTGGCTATGGAGAGTGCACACGCGTACGTGCGTCTTTGGTTTATACTCATACCCGTACCCCTGGCTACAGAGAGTGCACACACGTACGTGCGTCTTTGGTTTATACTCATACCCGTACCCCTGGCTACGGAGAGTGCACACGCGTACGTGCGTCTTTGGTTTATACTCCGGGAGCACGCGCGTAGGCGAGGCCTCCGCGCGCTCTCGCCGCGTATTTTTGCACAATGATAAGAGGTTGGCGACAAACGGAACTCTATTACATTCCCGTTTGCGCGGGTGAGCGATTACATAGGGTGGAGGTACTAACCACTTGTCTTTGGCGCGGCCGGAGCCTCTAGTAGTTGCACTATCTGTAGGGCTTGCCGAGCCGTCCCCGGATGACGCCGTGGGTCACCGCGGGGCGATGCCGACTCTAAGCGTGCCGTTGAGCGTCGCGACAGGGACATCTGGTACCGTACTCGATGCGCCGGGCCATATCCTGGTCGCCACGGACGGTAATGATGGCCCGCGGCCCCAGGAGCTTCATGCATAAATAGCCGTGATGTGGCACCGCTTCGAAGGAGTTGAGGATTGGGCGCCCCAGTATGGTATTGTAGGGGTATAGGAGATCGACGACATCGAATGTGGCATCTTCGACCCTTTCATTGTCGTCCTGGCCGAAGGAGACCTGAAGGCATATTTGGCCGAGCGCTCGTAGAGGTTGTCCTCCGAAGCCTTGCAACGGAATTCCCGATGGGCCGAGGTGGCTTGGGGGATCCCCATCTGGTCGAAGGTTGCCGCGAATAGGATGTTCGCGGAGCTGCCGCCGTCAACTAGGGCATGTCCCACGTCGCATCCCGCTATAACGACCCGGACGACCAGGGGGTCCTGGTGAGGAAGTTTCACGCCTTGGGCATCGGCGGGTGTGAACGTGACCTCGTGCTGTGCCCAGTCCGGCGGTGTCTGCGCTGGGTACGCCGCTACGTGGTGTAGCCTCCGGACGTAGGGCTTCTGCTGCTGTGCCGAGGTGAACTCCAGCGAGGAGCCTCCGGAGATGACATTGATAACCCTGTGGTGGGCTGTCTCCAGAGCCTACAGCTGCAGGAGGCCCTCCCGAGGCTGCTGCACATGGGCCTGACTTCGCAGAGGCCCTCATGGGGCTGCGTCCCTTGTGCCTGGATGTGCATGGGGGCTTCGTATGGGTGCTGGACGTGGGCCACCATAGGCGGGCGTGGCTCCAGGTTCCTATCCCTGGCGACGCTTTGGCGGAGCACCGCGATGGAGGTGCATGCGCGCGTGTCGTGGGTGCCGCGACCGTGGACTTCGCACCACAGCCCATGGTGCTGGTCGTCGTAATCTCCGCGGCCTCTATCATCGCGGCCCTGGCCTCGGCGCCCCCGACCGCCCCGACCAGCGGAAGCGTTTTCTTTGGAGCCGCCTTCAATGTCGAAGACATACCAGCCTCGCCGCGACTTCTGCTGGCCGCGCTTGGGCCTATCGGATGGCTCCTTGTGCGGGGCGTCCTTGCGCTCGGGCTCGTCCTTGGACGACTCCTGCTTGCGTTTTCCCTTCGAAGAACCGTCCTTCGGCGGATCTTCGGTTTTCGCCAAGCCACCGGCCTGGTTGGTGTCGGAGTTGTCACCTTGTCTTCGCCATGCGTCCTCTTCCGCCCTGGCGTATTCCTCCATGTTGTCGAAGAGCTTCGTCACTGTCTTGATTGGCTTCCGTGCGTTGTACTCGGCCATCGGGCCCGGGCGAAGGCCCTGTATGGCTGCATTGACAATGGTGGTTTCGTTAACGTCTTTGACTTGACAGCATATCTTTGCGAAGCGTTTGAAGTAGTCCCGGAGCTTCTCCGAGGGTTTCTGCTTTACGGCGAAGAGCTGGTCCGCGTCGACCCGCTCAACATAATTTCCTTGAAAGTTTTGTGAAGGCGGTCGCGGATCTGCTCCCACGCGTAGATGGAGTTTGGCTCTATGGTAAAAAACCAGGAAAGCGCCACTCCTTGCAACACGAGGGGGAGTCCCTTCGCCTTTGTGGTGTCGTCTCCACCCGCGGCCTTGATTGCGGTTTTGTACACGCGCACGAACTCGCGGGGGTCCGTATCGCCTTTGTATGGCTCGATGACACTGGGGAATTTGAAGTCTTCGGGCCACGCCGCCTGCTGTAGTCCTGCTGAAAGCGGGGACTCTGGATCGACGCGTCGCAGCGGCACGCGGCTGGATGTGGGGGCGTCGCGGCTGTCTACCCTTTCCGGCGTGGGCTCTGGCACGACCACTGGCGCGACCTGCTGGCTCTGAGCCTCTTGCATGTCTCGGACAACCCCGCGAAGATCCCCTAGCTCCCGCTGGAACGCGTTGAGGGCCGCCAGCAGGGCGCTTTCTACCGCTGGTGCGGGCGGGGCCGCCGGCGCGCCCAGCGGACGGGTTGGCACGGATACGATCGCCTCGCGAGCTCCTGAGCTGTCGGTCGCTCCGTTGTGGCTATCTCCAACCGCCCGGTCCGCGCTACCGGCGAGCGTTGCGGCGAGGGTGGCGGGGTTGGTCATTGTAGTGGCGGCGGCGGGGTCGGTCGTCGCAGGGCCAGCGGCGGGGTCGGTCGTCGCAGCGCCAGTGACGAGGTTGGTCGTCGCAGTGCGAGCGTCGACGTCCGCGACCACCACGCCCACGCCGTCACCCGCGCCCGCGACGGCCAATGCCGAAGCTCTGGTACCCACGCGACTCTTTGACCCAGCCACGTTCTTTCCTTCGCCGTCGACGAAGCTTTTTTCGGTGCCATCCTTCTTCGGATTTCAGGCTTGCTCTGCCCTCCCCACGGACGGCGCCAATCGCTGTGGTTCTGAGACCAAGCAGAGAGATGTGGTAGTGGGGAGTTGGGAGAGAGTGATGTCCTCTGGCCCCCCTTGGTATATATATATTCATATGGGCTGTGCTTTTACAATGGTGCCCTTACATCGGTACCTCCCTATCAGGGGTATTTAAGCCATTACATATGTCCCATTTTGGGCTCTATAACCTTCTAACAGGCCTGCTGGGTTTAGGTGGGGGCCACCCCTACAACAGGTGCCTAGGCACCTGGGTGCATAAAACACTCACGCTGAAATGGGGCACCATGGTGTCTGGGCACCAGGCCTCGCTGCCTTTGGATTGCTTTTATATGCGTGCTAGTGCAATGATATATAATATATCAGGATGGAAAGTCTTAATCATAGATAAAAAGTCTCAATCATGGATAGAAAGTCTTAATCATGAATGGAAAGTTTTAATCATGGAGTCTGGGCACCATGGTGTCTCTGTTATTTATACTATATATATACACACATGCACACTTGCCGTATCGACGTATTCTTGTTTTTGAAAAATTTCGTATCGCCGTATCTGTATTGCGTATCGGGGCATCTTAGATAATCCGTTGTTCGATGTTATGTTCTAAGGATAATGACACAGGACGTCGTAGTAATGGCCCCCAAAAATTTTATTTGGAGCTTCTCATGCACATGATGCATACGAATCATCTTTCATTTTGCTTGCCAGATATTCAGGACCTCTTTCATTGATCGCGGCTTGTTTGTTTGTTCAAACTCAGCATTCTTGGTAGCTAGTTAAGACTTACCCATGAATGAACAAAGAACAGATTAACAAATTCAGTTAAAAAAAAGAAGATAAAACTCATGGCTACTTCAGGTCTGAAAAATATCTTGCAGATTAATGATGATTCCTTGCCACGCATGTTTGTGCTATCTGGATTTCTATCAACAATGCAAGGCCAGTTCCTTTCAGGCCGAGTTGTTGCCGGCTTACTTATTTACTCACTCGCCTCTTTGTCATGCTCTTTCATCATCGCTTTCGTACTGGCCGTGCGCTGTCTTGGCCATTTCAGTTTCAGTTCCAGCTTCGGTCGGGATCGGCGGTTGCTCGTCCGTCTCGCCTCTCATTTCCCTGTCGAGGAAAAAAAGGGTGATAGACAAATATCACACTGACAATTATTGACGCGCGCATCTTCCTTATGCCTCTGATGCCTTTGTATTTTCTAGCTGAGCGGAGAGGGACACGAGGAGGTTTATCAAGGACTCGAATCAGGTGAATCAATTCCCGCAAATTTCTTTACGTTTTTATGATACAAAAATATCAATAGCAGTTATGCTTTTTGCAAAAAAACCTGTGAGGTGAATTGACCCGGCAAGTATAGCCGACGTCCGCCACTGGAACATGGGTAACATTGAGCAAAGATGTTGTAATCGTTACAAGAGCAAACTTTGGATGTATTAATCGTTACCATGGTGCCCTGGCACTATGATTTTAAATGCATCAATTCCATCTAAATTCAGATATATTTTTTAAAATATCAATTTTAGGGTATATACTCATCTATAACAATTCAAATGAAATGACATATAAGTTTGAAAAAATATACTCAAATTCAAAGTTTTGAACGAATTTCGATCACATACTTTGCTATAGTATATACCTACCATCAAACTATCATAAAAAAAGGCAACTACAATTCGAAATTTAGTTTAAACTTATTCGAACTAGTTGAACTTGACATCCAAGAAATTTTAAAATTTTTCACACATAATACATATTTATTTTAGACTATGGTGCCCAGACACTAAGAAGCACTCATTATTTTTACTCTATACACACACAAGGGTATTTGAGTGTTGTAGAGCTTTTTTTTTGGCACATTCTATATATATAAAAGAAAACTATACATTAATGTCACGAGCGTCCTGGGTGACCCCTGTGCGACAATCACAATTCTAGTCGTACTAGCTAAGCATCTCTCGCTGTTGAGTCCTACTTTTTCCTGCATAAGATTACTCCAGAAAGATGCACATGTGGTGGATCTGGTCATCCTTGCCCAACACATCTCAACCTCAAAACAGTGACAACTCCAGACACAAGCTACTGCGTTTTCAAGCACTGCCAATTCAACACATAGGACACGACTCCCTGAAATCTTTAGAATTAGGATTAATGCTACGCGTGCGAACGATTCATATTACTAGTTGAACTGAACTCCCATCGATAAGCTAGCCCATGATGGGTACAATTCAGGGAGGCCTATTTGTCAGTGACTGCGACCGGTATTGTTAACATTTTTCTTGTAAGAATAATTCCGTAGACGGAGTACTTGCGCTTCTAACTGCACCTTTAGTTGAAGGAGACCTGCATGATGGTTAAGTCTTACAGCTAGCTCTAGGATAAGTCAAGAGTGCCCTTTTAGGGATTCTTATTATTTCATCCTTTCATATGTGTAGCAGCCAAGCCAATGCTGTGTCATGTGTGATATCACAACTAAAGTGTTCCTCTCTTTTTTTTCCTTAATTGACCACCTGAAGCATTCTAAGAAAAGATTGGCCTGAACTGTGGCCTTTTCTGTTGCTTTTTGCATGATAGGTCGTTCGGTCAGTCACACTACAACTCGTAACTCAGCTACCTTTGCTTTGCTTTAGACATGAGCCAGGAAATCTTACCGAAATCTAGAGCAGCCGAATCCACCACCATCACCACTGATTAGTTTGGAATCTGCGAGCTTGGGGAGGTACAATAATGCTCCAAATCCCCTAATCATGGCGTCCACACCCAGCACCGCACCGCCATCGGGGCCCCCGAAAACGCCGTCGACCGGATTTTCAATGAAGGCGACCAGTAAGATCTCCGGACCTGCACGATCGTCGCCGCCGCCGTCGTCGTCGTGGTCGCTTTGCTTTTCGGTAAGATATAAGGTGATCAGGGGGGAGATTGTGCTACAAAAGTGCCTGCTTCACTTTGTGCCGTTGTGGGAGGCACGGCTCCCTGAGGTCGAATCAGCCATCATTCCATCCTCCTCTCATTTCTTAAGTTGGAAGCATTTGCATCACTCGTTTAAGTATGGAGAAGAAAAGAAAAAGTAGAAAGGAATGGGGGAAGAGATGTTGCCTTTGTTTATGTCAACTCTTCTGTTGCGTAATCGCGCCTACCTGTACTGTTTAAGGATGAACATGTCATTTGTTTTTTTTTTTATTAAAAACAGATTGCAATCAGAGGAAGCAGCTTTGGTGCGAAAGAAGCGGCTTTGAGCAAATGGTTTGGTCATGGTCCTCAAGGGGATGTATCATGTGTGGTTTCTTTCTTGCCAGATTAGTCTAGAACCTCATCCTCCCCAAGGGAATCACCCAATGAATGAATGATCATTTATCGGCAAAGCAGAAAGAATGAGGGCATAATGCCATCAGATTGGTATCAGATAGAGCAGCCTTGACCTTTAGGAATGCCATTATGAGCCAATGATTAGATCTGAACTTAACAAAGAAAACTTTGTAGAACAAATGGTACACTGATATTCCAGGGGGCAAGTGGTTCTCTTTATTCTCATACAGGGGTATGTACAATCTAGTATTACAAGATCATCAACTTTACACGGTGCAATATGCAGTGGATACAGTAGTGGCTTTTTTTTTTGTTGTTGTGGAAGCTGGATGTGTAAACAGTTGCCAGGGGGAAGCTTCCATCAGATGCTGACACACATGCTCTCCTAAATAATGAAAATCTGCCATTTCATTGGCAGTATTGCATTCGACATTGGAATGAGAGATTCAAATGCTACAATCTGCTTGCAAAGCATTACAAGTCTTGACCTAGGAGGTCCCTTCTGATTTATTGTTCCTGTCAACCAATAAATAAAAAACAACCAGGTTAAAGGCTGGGTTCATTTGTGCGTTTGGCTTACGGCTTATGTACAGATGAACAGTAACACGCTAAGTAAATTATAGTACAAACTGTGCCGAGTTTAGCTGTACTGGCCAAAATTACATGTGACTATTTCTCTTTGCATACTGCCCCTCACGAACAAACTAGAATTCAAAAACCACATCTATAAATCATAAGCCTTAGCCCAAAATAACCCACCAAAAGTCGGCATATAAAGCAGACTAAAAAGCAGAGAACATAACTGACCTAAAACTCTGCAATATTCAGAATTTCAGATGCTTTAGGGGTTTCCAGTTAGTCTTTTAGCAAAAGTAACTCCATGATATAGTATATACAGAATGTGGCTATCTTATCAGAATGTCATATAACTTTTGCAAGTGAGCACTATATGATATGAAATTACCAGAGTATATCTGAGAAAGGGTGCAACCCTCTGAATAACCAGGATTTTAGAAAGCACCAAGAAAACATTCCTGTTACCTATCTTGTCTAGATTTTGTATAACATTTACAAGTAAACACGATATGGTGTAAACTTAATGGAAAAAATAAGAAAACCATACAACACTCTGTAACACTCTAAACAACACAATTCCTGTTAGCTATCGTGTCTGAATTTTTTAGAAACCGGCATGAAACCATTCCTTACCAAGTTGCAGCAGCTCTCAACCACTGGAATAGTTTAACATTTGATACTGAACACAAAGAAAAGTACATAACTGTTAGACAGGTGTTATGTACAGCTGTGTATGGCTGTTGGGCTCATGTGCCCATATGCCTTTAGTCTTTTTCTGTTAGAGTCTCCAGGCTTTCTGTTAGGGTCTCCAGGATTGATCCCTTGTCTGTTAGACCTAACCCTAGACGCTCTGGCCTTTATATACACCCTGTACTGCTGGCTGTTTCACTTGAGAATACAATCAATACACTCTGTTCTCCTACATGGTATCAGATACTCCCTTCCGCTCTTAACTTTCCTTCCCTATCTCCCCGCCGCCATGTCCGGGGAACTCCCGCCGCCAGCCCCCTCATTCCCTGCTGCCGCTATCCCCTCCTCCGATGTCGTCGCCCGAGTTGAGGAGATCGCCGCCAGGGTCGACGTCGCCCCATCCACCCCGTCGTGCGCCCCGCTGCCGCCGCCAAATCCCGTGCCGCCGCTCTCGCGCGGGCGGAGGCGGCCGAGCGCGAGGCTGCTGCTGCCGCCAAGCACGCGATCGCGGCTGCTGAACGCGAGCGCTGCCCTAGCGCCGCGCGCGCGCAACGCCGCCGCTGCTGAAGACGCCGACGCCGAAGTGCGTGGGCGACGCCTCCCCTCCACGACGCCCTCCTCCTTCACGAAGCCGCTGTCGCCAACATTCACGCCAGGTGGTCGGCGTGCGAGCATCCGCGCTCGGTTCCCATCCTTGACCGAACTCCGGCTTACACCCGATGGCGCGAGCTCTTCCTTCTCGCCCTCGGAAGTACTCCCTCGAGGACCATGTCCTCGCCGACGACTCCCACCTCGCCCTTCCCGACTGGATCCGCATGGACTGCGTCGTCAAATCGTGGCTTCTCGGCACCCTCTCCTCCGACCTCATCGAAGTCGTGCTGGAACGCCGCGCCACCGCTCGCGCCACTTGGCTCGCCGTCGAGACGCAGTTTCTCGGCAACAGTCGCGCGCTCTCTACCTCGACGCCGAGTTCCGGCACTTCGTCCAAGGGGATCTCTCCATCACCGACTACTGCCGTCGCCTCAAGTCCATGGCTGATGCTCTTGCCGACCTCGGCGAGGTCGTCGCCGACCGCACTCTCGTCCTCAACCTCATCCGCGGCCTCAACGAAAACTTCACCGCCATCGGCCTTCACCTCCAACGGAGTCGGCCGTTTCCCTCCTTCCTCGAGGCGCGTGCAGATCTGCTTCTGGAGGAGCTCAACATGGCAAACCGTAAGTCTTCACCCGCCATCGCCTCTCCTCACGTCCGGCGGCCACCTGCTGCACCACCCGCCGACCGCGCCTCGCCGACTCACAACGCCCGGCGGCGCAACGGCAGTACCAACAGAGGAGGCGGCGGGCGGGGTGGTGGCGCTCCGTGGGCGGCGCGGCAGCGCTGGCGGCCGAGCCGGCCCGCCCACCTCGGCTCCGGTGCGGCGGCGTCCTCCAACCGGCGCTGGCCAGCTCAGACAATCCGTGGGCCGGCACCATCCGGATGTGGCCCGGTCCACGGCCTCCTGCCCTCTACCGCAGGCCGCCGCGGATCGCTCCACCGCCTCCAAGCCGGCGCATCCTCAAGCTCTCTTGCTGCCGCCCGGCCGCGTGGCCTTCTCTCGCTCCTCCCGGCCAGTTCGCGCTTCTATAGCGGTGCCTCGCTGCACCTTCTGGGCATTTTTGCTCTGCCAATGGTGCCCACCGGACCAGCGCCGGCCACCGGTGCTCCACCGCCTACCCGCTGGGACGAGCAGCCTCGCGGTGGCTTCTCCACCATGACAACCGACTTCACCTCACCAACTTTGAGTGGTACTTCGACTCGGGGCTACCTCCCACATGGCCTCCGACCCGGTATTCTCTCTCACTCCTCCCTTCTCGGTATCCTGTTCCTTCATCCATTGTTGTCGGTGACGGCTCCCTTCTACCGTCACCATCACCGTACATTTCTTTGCTCATGGCTCTCTTCGTCTCAACAATGTCCTTGTCTCCCCAAAACTTATTAAGAATCTCATTTACATTGCAAGTTTACTTGACAATAAGCGTTACGTTGAGTTTGACCCACCGGTACATTCGTGAAGGATCTTCGGTCTCGGGCGTGATCATCAGTGCGATAGCTCCGGGCCGCTATACCCTCTGCATCCTCCGTCGCGAGTCCTTCCTCGCCGTGTCCTCCGCCTCTTTGGCACCGCCGACTTGGTCATCCGGTCATGACGTTTTGTCTAAGTTAGCAAGATCGTGATCTTACCTTCATGTAATAAAATCATTGGTTCTCCTATGTGTCATGCATGCCAATTGGGTCGACATGTTCGTCTTCCTTTCCCTATGTCAACCTCCCGTGCTTCACACACCTTTGATCTTATACACTGTGACCTTTGGACGTCACCTGTTGAAAGTGTTTCTGGTTATAAATATTACTTGCTCATTCTCGATGATTCCTCACATCATCTGTGGACATTTCCCGCCGGCTCAAATCGACACATTCACGACCCTTGCTAACTTCTTCTCCTTTGTTTCCACTCGATTCGGCACCACCATCAAGGCGATCCGGTCGACAACGGCGCGAGTTTGACAACTCTAGCACCCGCACGTTCTTCCTCACTCATGGTGTTCACCTCGCATGTCACGCCTCACCTCCCAACGAATGGTAAAGCCGAGCGCATCATTCGTTCTATCAACAATGTCATTCGCTCACTGCTTCTGCATCCATGCCACCATCCTATTGGGTTGAGGCTCTGACCACTGCCACTCACCTCCTCAACATTCTACCTACCAAGACGCTGAACTTCTCCACGCCACATCATGCTCTTTTCGGGTCTCCACCATCCTATGAGCATCTTCGCGTTTTTGGGTGCAAATGCTACCCAAATCTCGCTGCCACAGCCTCCCACAAACTTGCTCCTCGTTCTGCCCTGTGTACCTTCCTTGGCTACTCCACCCACCATAAGGGATATCGATGTCTCGACATGACCTCCAATCGGGTCTACCTCTCCCGTCATGTCACTTTTGATGAAACATCGTTTCCTTTTGCCGATCTCCCTTCCACTCCTCCTCGATGATTTTCAATTTACGGATGACTACACTGTCCGGTCGCCGCCCCTATGGGACCGTCATCCACCTCTTTGCTGCGAGTCTCCGCGCGATGAGTCTCGCCGTCTTGGCGTCCGCGCCCGCGCCAGCACGCGCGGCCGGACATTGCCGTGCTCGCCACCGCCGAGGATCTTGCGCAACACCGACTACGCCACGCCGCGCCAATAGGAGTCATCAGTGTTCCCGCCGGCTCCGCCCGCCGCGCCCAAGACGACCACGTCGCGGCGCGCCTCCTCCACACGCCATGTGTGGCCGACGTCGCGCCGCCGTGTTCGCCATGTCTACACCCGGCGGCCGCCGTGGTGCCCCGAGCGCGACAATGACGCCTTCTCTCGCACCAGCGCGGTGCTCCCAGCGCCTTCCGGTGCCGTGCGGTCTCTCCGTCCGGAATCAACACCCGATGACAACGCGCGTCAAGTCCGGGTTCGGCTTCCCGCCTCTACCTTGCCTCGCAACTATCGCTGTGCCTCGGACGTATCGCACCGCCTCACCGACCCCAATTGGCGGTGGCGATGGAGGACAGCACGCTACCCTCTTGCGAGAACCACACATGGGATTTGGTTCCCCGCCCAGCCAAGGCTAATGTTGTTTCCGGCAAGTGGATCTTCAAACATAAGCTCAAGGCGGATGGCTCTCTCGAGCGGTACAAAGCTCGTTGGGTACTACGTGGCTTTACGCAGCGCCCAGGAGTGGATTATGCCGAGACATTCAGCCCAGTTGTGAAGCCAGCAACAGTTCGGACAGTGCTTGCTCTCGCTCTCTCTAGGCAGTGGCCGATTCACCAACTTGATGTGAAGAACGCTTTCCTTCATGGGACCTTATCTGAGACTGTTTATTGCTCACAGCCATCCGGATTCGAGGATCCTGCTCACCCGGGGTTTGTCTGTCGCCTAAACAAATCACTCTATGGTCTCAAGCAGGCTCCCCGTGCATGGTACAGCCGGTTTGCCTCATATCTGCTATCCCTTGGATTTCTTGAGGCCAAGACTGACACCTCCCTGTTTGTTTACCACCGAGGCTCGGAGATCGTCTACTGCTCCTTTATGTTGATGACATCGTTCTCACCGCCTCATCTGCCGGACTACTACGTCGCATCATCACGGCCTTACAAAGACGAGTTCGCTATGAAGGACCTTGGTGAGCTTCATCACTTCTTGGGGATGCATGTGCGAAGTGCGATGGTGGTCTTCTCCTCTCCCGGCGCCGATACATGATGGACATCCGGAGCGCGGCGGCATGGTGAGTGCAAACCTGCGCACCACCCCGCCGACACAAATCAAAGTGTCGCCTCGAGCGGTGTTCTGTCACTAATCCCGGTGATTACCGCGGTTTAGCGGGGCTCTGCGGTACCTCACCTTCACCAGGCCGGACATTTCGTATGCAGTTCAGCAGGTGTGCCTTCATATGCACGATCCTCGAGAGCCTCACCTTGCTGCCCTCAAGCGGATTCTTCGGTACATACGTGGCACTCTCCACTTGGGACTCTTTCTTCAGCCATCGTCGCAGTCTAATCTCGTGGTCTACTCTGACGCTGACTGGGCCGGTTGTCCGGACACGCGCAAGTCCACCTCCGGCTATGCCGTGTTCCTTGGGGATAACCTGATTTCCTGGTCCTCCAAACGTCAGAACACAGTTTCACGTTCAGTAGCGGTGGAGTACCGCGGTGTGGCGAATCTTTGTTCTTTGAGGCCTCTTGGCTCGCCACCTTACGGTGGAGCCGCACACTCCACCTCGTGAGACTACCTTGGTGTATTGCGACAACGTCGATTCGATCTATATGTCCTCCAACCCGTCAGCATCGCGCACCAAGCACATTGAGATTGACCTTCACCGTTCGCGAGAAAGTGGCACTTGGTGATATTCGTGTTCGCATGTTCCCACCACTTCACGGTATCTTGACATCTTCACCAAGGGCCTTCCTTCTTCCGTGTTCGGTGAGTTTAGGTCCAGTCTAAGCGTCAGAGGTGCGGGCGCTTCGACTGCGGGGTGTTAGACAGTGTTATGTACAGCTGTGTATGGCTGTTGGGCTCATGTGCCCATATGCCTTTAGTCTTTTCTGTTAGAGTCTCCGGGCTTTGTTAGGGTCTCGAGATTGATCCCTTGTCTGTTAGACCTAACCCTAGACGCTCTGGCCTTTATATACACCCTGTACTGCTGGCTGTTTCACTTGAGAATACAATCAATACACTCTGTTCTCCTACAATAACGGTGCCGATGGTGGTAAGCGAAATCAAAGGAGTGCCAGCAATGGCAAGCGGTGGGAGCTTCACGTATTGATAGACTCTTCTAGTGTTTGCAGGAATAGAGATAGAGGTAGTGGTAGCTTATTCCACGCAATTTAGCTTTCTGTTCTTGCAGGGTACAGGTGATCAAATCGTTGTAAACTGTTACTGGTGGGTTTCCCCCCTATCTTAATTAAAAAGATGTGCAGATCTCTTGCGTGTTCTAGAAAAAACATTTGATACCGAACTGTTTACCATGGCAGCTAGCTACGAACAAGTATTAGCCACCTAGTAGCAACAAATTTGGCACCATTTGGTGAAACAATGATATGTCATTCCTGTGTTCTAAGCAGTTGGCTGTCACTGAAACTAAGGAATGGTATTAAGGTACAACTGAAATGTTGTGATGAACAAAAGGAAGGCTCGTAATTTCTGGTGGTAATACTCATATTGGCGCTATGGCTGAAGGAAAAACGTAGACAACAAAACATAAATCAAATACTACATCATAACGGTTTACAGGTAGCAATTTCCTCTTTTCAACCACTTTACTTCGTGCAGGAAATATGTATTAATTGAAAGCCATGCTTATCTTCTACAATTTGCAATTAATAGTGATTAAATAAAGAAGTTTCATATGCTATTTGCATCATAACTCGATATGTTATGCTATGAAGTATGAGACAGATAGGCTTTTTATATAATATTAACATTCTTTTCTTCCATTATATATCCATTGCTCTTGAACCACGCCTAAGAAATTTCATATGAAGTTGCAACTTTTGAAACAGTAAGATTGCTGCCTGCTGGTATTCACAATGCCAGGCATTGAAGACTTCTGTTTTTAGAGTAACTATAGGTCTGTTCATATTGGTTTTGATTTCTGGCTTTTGCTTTCAAAAGCTAAAACCTGACACTTCAGTTTCTATAAACCGTTTGTAACAGTCACTACTATTCATCAATCACTACTTTACGCTTTCACATGTTGTAACGCACTTTGTATTTTATTATGTCACAATTCCGTAAGTCACATGGTAGTCTGAATGTTATAGTGCCTTTTGTTGCACCATATTTCTTACATAATGGACTACTATTAATCAGCCGCTGCCATTAATCACTACTATTCATCAACAACAACAACCAAAAACCAATATGAACAGGCCCTACAATCTAACATGGACGGTTGTTTCAAGCCTTCAAATGCAGCTTCGAAAAGAACATCCAATGCCAAATCTTAACACCTTTTGTCATTTAACAGTAACCACGTTTCTTAAATGGACTACTGCTTCCCAGTTCCCACTCCCAGCAAATCAAAATACTCCATGTACTGAATTGTCTAGGCTTTTCTTTAACACAGTTTTACTTCAGCATCAATACTGGACTTGACATGAGCGTCAGACGCAGGAATTTGAGATACACATCCAAGGGGAAACACAAGGAACACAAGTGTGCAGGTCACACTGCCTTCGGAAACCTTCATCAGGCGCCCTACAATCCTATGACAGATAAATTTCAGGTGCACAGAGAATGCCAATGCTTCCCATTCTTACAGGTCAAGTTGACCAATTGGACTAAACCATTTCACCCTTGTCTTCTACCAATCCAACTATCCAAGCTCATACTGAAAAGGCTGTAGTACAGTCCCAAAGAAGCACAAAGCTTACGCAGCAAACCTCATGGCATTGTGCTAAATTTCACAGAGTTGACCGAAGTGAGCAGCATATAGCTTAACCAACTTTTGACGTCACAATTCCAATTGCAACCATTGTGCTAAATTTCACAGAGTTGACCGAAGTGAGCAGCATATAGCTTAACCAACTTTTGACGTCACAATTCCAATTGCAAACCATAGTAACTATGCCATTCTCATAAGGAGTCATTGACATCACATACAGCTAACCAAATCAGACAATACCTGGCTGTGCAGACACCGAGAAAATTGCAATTATAGGACAGCAAACAATGCGCTTCGCAATTATAGGACTCCAAACATCGTCGTTAAAATGACCCTTGAAACGTTGGCTTCTTGTTTTTTATGACATTTGGTGTATTAAGTCTCTTTTCTCATCTAGAAATTTGGTGTATTAATACACCAAATATCATATCTAACAGTTTTCATGTTCTACTTTGTTCTCTCTTGACATTTGGTGTATTAAGTCTCTTTTTCCAAAGTGGCAAAAGGGTGGGTAACAAATACATGTATTTAGATGAGAAAAGAGACTTAATACACCAAATGTCATGAAAAACAAGAAGCCAACGTTTCAAGGGTCATTTTAACGAAGTCGATGTTTGGAGTCCTATAATTGCGAAGCGCATTGTTTGCTGTCCTATAATTGCAATTTTCTCGCAGACACCAACCTAGCCTACAACCTACCGCACAACTATCTAAAATACTGAATCATGGGTCTAATTGAACAACAACACATCCAAATGAGAAAAAGACGGTGGTGGAGCGTTCACCTTTGGGCCTGGGACTGGTAGAACTTGGAGATGCGGCCGCGGTTAGGGGGCTTGGGCTTGACGGGCTTCTTCCGGCGCAGCCCGGCGATCTCCTGCACCAGAGGGACGTGCACCAGCACCGTCCTCCACGCCACGTACCAACCTGGGATACTCGCCCCCGAGACGAAACGAATCAAGAAAGCCCCAAACCAAAGCAAATAAACGACCCAAGGAGGACGCAGGGAGCCGTACTGAGGAGGATGAGGGAGACGACGAAGGCCACGGCGAGGAGGGGACGGAGGACGAAGACTTCGGCGAGCTCCCACGCCGCCGCAAGGCTGCCTCCGGCCATGGCGCCGGCGTCGGTCTGGCTCCAGCCTTCGGCAGAGGAAGGCGTGGAAGGAATCTCGTTTTGGGAGGAAGGGTGGGGATCGGTGCTTGATCTATGACGTGTGGGGCGTACGCCAAGAATAGGTTCGTCACTCTGCTCGTTAGCGCGAGCAAGGAATCGGGTCCACCATCTACAAGGCAACATACGTTGCTTCTGAAGTTGTGATAGGGGTGTAAACGGCCAGGATTCAAAATTTTCAAATTAGGTAGTGGCCAAATCATACTCACATATATTCTGTTAGAGCAACTCCAAGAGAAGAGCTAAATCATTTTCTAAAGGTAAATTTGGCTATTATTGGAGAAAAAACGTCTCCAATAGACTCTGTAAATGACTCTCCAAATTTAGTAGCTCTCTATCCATCCTCCTTCGCTCTCTATTTTTGGATAGCCTACCTCGCTCACCATCCAGCCTCTTGGCGCGGTCGGCGTTTCCTTCCCGCACGCTGCGCCCCATCCCGCGCGTACGCGACCCACCGCGCACCCTCTAGTTTAGATAGCCTGTTGGAGTAGTCTTGTTTTTTGAGGTGAGATTCATTTTAGAGAATAGCTAAATCAATAAATTTAGATACTTCTTTTGGCTAATCTCTTGGAGTTGCTCTTAGACATATGTTTTACAGCCATACATGGCCCACTGTTTCCTTTATCGGTACTCCCTCCTAACCTCCCGATTCTGTTACCAAATCGGTTGAGATTGTTACGGCAAGGGTTCGGTATATATGTATACGCTTCTGTACTCAATAAGATCCATTGCGTTGAGTCTATTCACGCTTTCATGGTATCAGCTTTTTTCGATCCCTAGCTTTCGCTTTTCCCCATCTCTCGCCGCCGCCGGCGAATCGATCCATAGCTTTCGCTTTTCCCCACCTCTCGCTGTCGCCGGCGCACCGATGGCCGCACCCGATGGCTCTCCTGCGCCGACCCTCGACGCTGCTGTTGAGGCAGCTGGCGCGGCCGCTCACGTTGCGGTCCTTCCATCGATCTCCATCACCGACGCTCTTGCGGCCGCACTCGCCGATGCCATCGCCACGGCTACCGCCGATGCAGTGCGTGCGGTGCTCTCCTCTCACCGCCCATGCGTCTTCTTCCGTGCCTCTGGCTCCCGTGGCGCTCCTGCCGGTCACCTCTTCACCCACGCCAACTCTTGCGGGACAACCGTTCGGCTCTCCTCTCCACTAGGGTGTTCCACCTCCAGCTGATCTCGGTGATGACGCCACGGCCGCTCTCCACGCACAGGCTGTTGTGGTTCTCAACATCAAGACCTTGATCCCCGTCACCCTCGACCTTGCTGCTTCCAACTACACGAAGTGGCGCGGCCTCTTCCTCGTCATCCTCGGCAAATACGCGTTGGCCGACCATGTTTTGTCTGACGACTTTCATCCGGACCGGCAGGACTGGTTACGGATGGATTGTGTGGTCCTCGCGTGGCTCTATGGCTCCATCTCCGCCGAGCTTTTCGAGATCGTGATGTCGTCTTCCTCAACTGCCCGCATCATCCGGTGAATCGTGAGCAGCGCGCCCTCAACCACTCGGCGGAATTTCGCTGCTTCGTCCAAGGCGATCTTTTCGCCACCGACTACGTCGGCGTCTCAAGAGCATGGCCGATGGTCTTGCCGATCTCGGCGAGCCCGTCACCGATCGCACGCTCGTCCTCACCATGCTTAAAGGTTTGAATGAGAATTTCAACACTTACAGACTATTCTCCCACTGCAGAAGCCCTTCCCGACTTTTGTCGAGGTTCATTCTCAACTTTTGCTCGAGGAGATCACAAGGGGCGAGCGCTCCACGGGTGCCACCACTTCTTTTCTGGCCGCCGGCTCCAACGGCGGCGGGGTCAGCCGCGGCTCTTCGTTCGGGGGCGTGCCTACTCCCAATCCCACCCATGTCACGGGGTTTGGCTCTGGTGGTAACGGCGGCGGGAACAGCGGCCGCAACTCCCGCAACAATCGTCGGTGTCGTGGCAACGGTGGCGGGCAACCTGTCACCAACTCGGGCGCTTCGTCCGGCCAGCAGCACCACCAATCCTCCTCCTGGCCCAACCCCCACAATCCCTGGGCTAGAACGATACACATGTGGTCCGGTCCGTTGGGCCATGGACTCCTCGGCCCCCGTCCGACCGGTCCTCTGGGCCCGCCGCGTACTGCTCCGTTCGCGGGCTGCTCGCGAGCCATCCGAGCACTCGTCGATCATCCGGCGGCCACCGCTGCTCGTCTCGACTTACGGCGTCGGTGCGGCCACAATAGTGTCGTCCTTCTTCCAGCCTCATTCGCCGCCGACTTGGAACAGCAACAGCAGTACCGCCCCGGCACCCGCCTATGATCGACATGCCCTGGCTACTGCCTTCAACACCGTCTCCTTGACGCAACCACCGTTGTCAGCACATGATTGGTACATGGACACATGTGCTACATCACATAGGGCGTCGAACACTGGTATCCTCTCCCTTTCTCATTCACCTCCTACACATACTCCTCCTAGCATTATAGTTGGCAATGGCTCTCTTCTTCCAGTCACTTCTGTTGGCTCCACCCTTTTACGTGGCAGTGATACCTCCTTTGCTCTTAATCATATTTTGGTCTCTCCTCAAATCATCAAGAACCTTATATCTGTCCGTCGCTTTGTTTCTGATAACAAATTGCATGGTTGAGTTTGACCCCCTTGGTTTTTATGTGAAGGATCTTCATTCCAGGACTGTGATCGCCAGGTACAATAGCTCCGGTGACCTTTATCCGTTCTGTTCGTTGCCTTCTGCACATGCCCTCACTACTGTCTCCACCACTCTCTGGCATCGTCGTCTCGGTCACCTCGGTCCTGACGCCCTCGCCTGCCTTGCTCGCTTATCAGTCATTCCCCCCGTTGGCTCCACCACCATTTGTCATGCATGTTAGCTCGGTCGCCATGTCCGCCTTCCCTTCACTAGTTCCTTTACTAGGGCCAAACATGCTTTTGAGTTAATACATTGCAATTTATGGACCTCTCCCATTGCGAGTATTTCAGGCTACAAGTATTATCTTGTCATTCTTGATGACTATTCACACTATGTATGGACCTTTCCTCTGCGTCTTAAGGCTGACACCTTTGCCACTATCTCTCACTTTTTTTGCCTATGTGCAGACCCAATCTCTATCACTATACACAGTTTCCAGTGCGACAATGGTCGTGAGTTCGATAACTCTTCCGCCCGCACTTTCTTTTTAACCAACGGAGTCACCATGCGCATGTCTTGTCTGCACACTTCTCCTCAAAATGGTAAAGCCGAGCGTATGCTTCGATCCATTAATAACATTGTATGTTCTCTCTTGTTCCAAGCCAGCCTTCCCAGCTCCTTCTGGGTTGAGGCCTTACACACTGCCACCCATCTCATCAACCGTCACCCCACCAAAACCCTCAACCATCACACACCCTACTTTGCCCTTTACGGTGTCCACCCATCCTACACCCATCTTCGTGTTTTCGGTTGCACTTGTTACCCCAACCTCTCTGCCACAGCTGCCCACAAACTCTCCCCTCGCTCCATCAAGTGTGTTTTCCTTGGCTATCCCCTTGAACACAAAGGATACCGATGTTTTGATCCTGTTTCTAACAGGGTCATTGTCTCACGCCATGTGGTTTTCGATGAGCACTCTTTTCCATTTGCTGAGTTATCCTCTAATGGAACATGTGCTACTGACTTCACCTTCCTTGAGGATCTTCCAGCTACCTCTCAGGCGCCGATCAGCAGGATCCCACACCGTGTCGTGCGCGGCACTGGAGTACCTCACGACATGCTCTTTGCGCCGTCCTATGCTGGCACAGCTTCAGCGGCTGCTACCGGGCCTTTGGATGGCCTGGCCTCCTCCTCCGCTACGACACCCTCGACTTAGGCCAGGCCTCCCGCTGTAGCTCTTGCCCCATCCGTCGATGCTACACCACCTGACGCAGCCGATGTCACGCCTGCGGACTCACTGCCCCTCGCGTCGCCTCCGCAGGACGCCTCCCCTGCCGTCCCTGTGATCAACTCCCACCCGATGATTACTCGCAGCAAAAACGGCATTCGAAAACCGAAGATCAAGGAAAGCCTGCACGCCTCCACCTTGTCTCCTGTGCCTCGCAATTATCGTACAGCTTTGGCATATCCTCATTGGCGTGCCACTATGGAAGAAGAGTTCACTGCTCTCCAAAAACAAATCACACATGGGATCTCGTTCCGCGTCCTCCAGGTGCTAATCTTGTCACTGTAAAATGGATATTTCGTCACAAATTCAAGTCTGATGGCTTGCTAGACAGATACAAGGCTAGATGGGTCCTTCGTGGTTTCACTCAGTGACCCGGTGTTGACTTTGATGAGACTTTCAGCCCTGTTGTCAAGCCTGCAACTGTCCATACTATTCTTAGCCTAGCTGTCTCTCGGGATTGGCCCATTCACCAATTGGATGTCAAGAATGCTTTTCTACATGGCACACTCGATGAGATAGTTTACTGCATCCAGCCGTCCGGATTTGTCTATTCTTCTTGCCCTGAGAAGGTTTGCCGCCTCAACAAGTCACTGTATGGTCTCAAACAAGCTTCATCGTGTCCATTGGCTTCCATGAGGCCAAATTTGACACCTCGTTGTTCATCTACCACCTCGGTGCTGATTGTGTTTATCTGTTACTATATGTTGATGACATTGTTTTGACGGCTTCATCCTCCGCACTGCTACACTGGACGATCTCTGCTCTTCAGTCAGAATTCTCCATGAAGGACTTGGGTACTCTCCATCACTTGCTTGGCATCAGTGCCACTCGGCAGCCCTCTGGTTTCTTCCTTAGTCAGCGCCAGTACTGCCTTGAGATCTTGGAGCATGCTGGTCTGAGTGACTGCAAACCATGCAGCACACCGGTCGACACCAATGCCAAACTCTCCTCCACCGACGGCACTCCTGTCTCCGATCCCACTGATTATCGCAGCTTGGCCGGCGCCCTTCACCTTCACCAGACCTGATATCGCTTATGCGGTTCAGCAGGTGTGCCTCCACGTGCACGATCCTCGTGAACCTCATCTTGCCGCCCTCAAACGGATTCTCCGCTATGTCCGCGGCACATTAGATCATGGCTTGGTTATTCAGTGGTCATCCACTCATGACTTGATTGCATACTCCGACGCTGACTAGGCTGGCTGCCTTGACACCCGAAAGTCTACTTCAGGTTATGCAGTGTTCTTGGGGGATAATTTGGTTTCCTGGTCATCCAAGTGACAGATCACCATGTCCCGTTCCAGCACCGAGGCAGAGTACAGGGCAGTTGCCAATGCTGTAGCTGAGACATGTTGGCTTCGTCAGCTTCTTCATGAGTTACATACTCCACCCGCTCGGGCCACTCTTGTCTACTGTGACAACGTCAGCGCCGTCTATCTCTCAACGAATCCGGTCCAACATCAGCGCACCAAGCACATCGAAATCGATTTGCACTTCGTTCGGGAGAAGGAGAAGGTCGCTCTTGGCATCGTCCGCGTTCTTCATGTTCCGACAACGTCCCAATATGCTGACATATTCACCAAGGGTCTCCCTACCTCCGTGTTTTCGGAGTTTCGGTCCAGTCTCAACGTTCGCTCCATCGACGTTCAGACTGCGGGGGCGTGTTAGACATATGTTTTACAGCCATACATGGCCCACTGTTTCCTTTACCGGTACTCCCTCCTAACCTCCCAATTCTGTTACCAAATCGGTTGAGATTGTTACGGCAAGGGTTCGGTATATGTATATGCTTCTATACTCAATAAGATCCATTGCGTTGAGTCTATTCACACTTTCATATTCAAATATTAATAGGATGCGTCCTGGATATTAAGTTAGAATCGAAAAATCAATACATTCTGGACAGGTTCAGTCACATCATTCGTACATCAAACTTGACAATAATAACCTTAGACACTTGCATAAACTCAAAATAAAACATTATAATATGAGGAATGCAATCTTCTTCGTTCCAGAGCATATAATTAAGCAGCTGTACTGAAGCAATCAGAAATCACATGATACAAACTATTTGTGACCGGTTACAGATATATAATTGCTTAGCTATCCCTGTCAATCACACAAGATTTCTGTCCATGTGTTCAGGTGGGCAAAACCCACCGTTTGAGTCTTCAACAAAAGATTTGTAGGTCCAAGAACTAGTTACACACACGATTTCAACGGCAATTCCGGCGTTCTTCCAGTCCTTAGATCATCTTCTATACCAAAGTGCTTTTATTTGCCTGCGGTTTATACCCCAAGGTTCAAATATGCAAAAACTTATACAAGTACTCAATTGATGCTCGATTCAATTAAATTTCTCCTTGTGTGTGCCTAACAACCAAAGATGACAATTCCATTCCGGTTTGTCTGTTGGTATATACCATTTCGGATTTTAAGATTTAAATATAATAATATATATTTATTCATAAGTATATTATGTAATTATATACGCATATAATTTCACTTAAATTTTCACTTTAAATACATAGTCATAGCATAAAAATGAGGAGGTCACTTCAATTATACCTAGTACTAGAATAGATGGAATGATAAATTCTACAAATTTCCAAAATCAAATACCCAAATATGACCGGTACCGGAATGGCCGGAATGGAATGGACTGGTATTGACCGGTATTAAGATCGGTACGGAATAAAGGATTTGCTTGACGTTTTGGAATTTGCATCTATGCTAACAACACAATAACATCTACCCTTCCATTTTGTGGAAGATGCCCGAGTAGACTAATCATACAACAAAATCCAGTGAAAAATTAAGATTCAGTATGTCACAACATCAGGACCAATGAGTCGAGCATTCCTATGTCAGAATCTGACGAGCTAAATGTTAATGTGATCAAGATTCAGGGTACCTTCTAATGAATTCCTACTGCTAAAACACAGTTGCCATCAAAGTTCTGAGAATCGGGTCGCATAGCAGAATTCCCATTCCTCAGCACTTTCAGCGGGATATTGGGAAGCCTAAGTGCCATGATTTCAATAACTCCGGATTCACCCTAATAACATAAAGCAGAAGATAGTTCATTACAATCAAATCCTTTTGCATTCCTGCAATAATAAATACGTTCTTAAGCAGTGAACATTCAAACATCATAGTTACTGAAAGAATATGACACAAAAAGGCAAACCTTTCTACCACTAATATCCATGCTTCATCACAATCAAATCCTTTTGCATTCCTGCAATAATAAGTACGTTCTTAATCAATGAACATTCAAACATCATAGTTACTGAAAGAATATGACACAAAAAAGGCAAACCTTGCTACTACTAATATCCATGCTCTCTTATGGTTACATTTTTTTCAACATTGTTTCCCCCACGCTTCCTTTTGGTAGGTTTTGTGGTGCCACTGGTAACTTCAGCCGCCGTAAGTTTTTTAGTAGAAAGCTGGCCAATGAAGAGAACATTCCGTGCCCAACTGACATGCGTCATATTTATATATATTTACCCGTCATTTTACCCTCATATTCTTCACATTTTGGGACCATTTATCATCATTTACATGTTTTTCTATATTTAATTGCTTGAAATGGGCTATTTTACACTATTTTATATTTTCCGCAGGCCGGCGCGATCGAGGCGCATAAAACGATAAATTTGGCATTCGGGACTGCTCCGTGCAGATGTACGCGTCATCACGAACGCGTAGGATCTTTCCGCGATTAAATCGGAGCTCTGGAGGTCAAAACAGAAGAAATTACATTTGGGAGGGACTTGTTTATAAACCCTAGAAAATTTGGAGGGCCAAATCACAAAAAAACCGAAAACCCCCAATCCCACAAAACCCTTAGCCGCCGCCAGGAGATGATCGAGCCGTCCATTGCTTCTCCCCTAGCCCCCTTCTGCTCTCCCCCCTTCCTCTTCTCCGGCGCCGGCGAGGGTCGGCCAAACTCGCCGCGCGGCCACCAACGCGCACCACCCTCTCCTCTTCCCTCGGTGCCGCCCAGATCATCCTTCCCTCCACCAAGCGCCGTCACCTCTACTAGCTGGCGCGCCCCCACTTCTCCACCACACCTCTACCTCGCCGCCATCTCCCCGTCTTCCTCTATCGCGCTGCCCTCTTCCGCCCACGCCACCGCCGATCTCCTCCTCCTCCCGGTGCCCTCCTCCTCTACTTCGCCACCGCATCCTCCATTAGCGCCGCTTCCCTTCTCCCTTCTCAACTCCCAACGGCCAACCACCTCCACTCTTTTTCGTCGCTCCCCACCGCTCCTCCGACTCCACCACCGGCGCGCACCCCTTCCTCTACTGCGCCACCACATTCTCCACCCCGCGCGCCGCCTTGCTCACCGCATCCACCGCCGCATCTCCTTCTTCTCCACATCCGGCCGCCCCTGTGCACTTCTTCCCCGCTCCCCGGTCCGCCCGCCGCTCTTCCATCTCTACCACCTCCGGCCGTCGATCGCGTTGACCCCCTTAGCAGCACCTACACCGGCGGCAGCGACATCTTCACCAACCACGCTGGCCCTGCTTCCTCTTCACCGAGCTGGACGGCATCGACGGCCACTTCTTCCTCTACGGCGCCTCCTGCTTACACTTCACCGACGCCGACCTCTGCCTCAACATCACCAGCCGACAACCCTCCTCTGCTCTACTCCTCTCGGTTGACTCTTTCCCTCTCCATTACTTTCTCTGCTGTTCTCAGTTAACAGTCAAATCGAATGTTGTGAACTCCCTGTTCATTGATGCATTGTGAACTGTGCTTATTATTCTGTGGTATATGATCTGTGATGGTTGATGGTGGATGCTGAACTATTGCACTGTGGAACATTTTATTAGATTTGTGATGTATGCATGAGATCATTGGGGATGATATTGCTGCCCTGTTCTGTAATTGTTATATATGCTCATGTGATTCCACCATATGTGCAATGTGTTCTGTTAGTAGTAATTTTAGTATGTTATCTGTGTTGGCCAGTGAGTATTCTGTGATTTCTGTTGTGTTGTGTTAGCTATTCGTAGTATCATTCTGTCAGTTGTCTTGTTAAGTCAATTGTTTTGTGCCGCAGTGCTGTTTGAGTTGCGCGGATTAGTGACCCGACGACCGTTTCCCCTCCTAGTGCTTCTCAATCTTCCCCTTGCTGTCTCGACATCCCCTTGCTTCTAGACTCTCTCTTTGCTTCTTTCAGCGGTCGTTCGATAGTTAAGTCGTGCGTTCATTTGTCGTAGTTCTGTGTTTATTTTGTTGTCATGTGCCGTCGTCATCTAGTTAGCCGTCGACCGTCTTCTCCCTCGTTCTCTCTTGACTCCCTCCTTGCTTCTAGACTCCCCCAGTGCTTCTCGACTTCTTCTTTCTATCTCGCGGTCGGTAGTTAGTTAGGTCGTCGGTCGGACGGTGGTCGTGTTCGTCGTTTAGTTGTTTGTGTCGTTGCTTGTGCGTCGTTCACGTAGTCTTTTGTCATGTTGTTCGTTCGGTCGTACGACGTCCATTCGTACGGTCGTTCGTCCCGTCGTTGTTTAGTTCGTTCGTTTGTTTAGTCGTTCGTCATTTTGTTCGTGCGAGTTAGAGTTCATTCTGTAGTTCGTTCGTTCGGCTAATTCGGTAGACGTTTTAGGTTTAGTTCTCCCCCGTTTCGTTTGACCTAGCTTTAGCTGAGCACCGGTAGCCTCAGTCTAGTCCCTGTGGAGAACACGACACTCGCCGCTATTTCAGTGGCAACCCGTGCACTTGCGGGTGTGCTATTTTTGCACGATCACCAACCGGCATAGCTTGCAAATTTAGCTACAAATGCATCGGCAACAACAACACTAAGTTTTGGGGTCAGGCTCTTGCCATCTAGCTCTGGCAATAGATATTGTGTAGCAACCTGCATTAAATCCATATAGTTAGGGTTTAAGACTGGCATAGAATAGATGTTTACGTCATAGAAAACATATGCACCAATTCCTTCTTCCTCATACTGCCTCATGGTTGAACAATATCTTTCATGCCACACGATTGTTTTTTATGCTTACAGAGTAGCATCAATTATGAATACAGAGTGAACATTTATTTATCTATGGCGACTGGTCTATTTGCCCTTTCAAAGGGTGAAAGGTATTCCCCCAAAATATATATAAAAAAAAGAATAAACCTTGTTGTGAAGATCTATGTTTTGTGGTCAAATAAAAAATGTGAAGTCATAACTTGAACCAGGTGCACCCATGCAATTTAAACACGTTCAGCTTAGGAACTGTAAAACAGGTTATCATGGTCAAAATGGTTAAAATTCACACCGTAAAGCCTTAAATTTGTGTTCCAACAAAACTTGAAAAAGCTGATTATAACTAAAGCCAGCTCTGACCATCAATTCATTAATTGCGTTACAATGGACCAATAGTAAAATGGTGGAATGGAAGAATAATAACAACAACAAATCATTTTGTCCTAAACAAGTTAAGGTAGATTGGAAATTAAACCTCCTCAAGGCTAAAGAAACAAGAGCCTTGTAATAAAACCCTAATATCTACATCCTGTCATCTAAACTGAGAAGCTAAAACGCTGTCCTTAAACCTTCTTCTAATGTCATGGTTCCTGTACGTGGAATGAAAGAACAGATGTAGCTATTTCCACAGCACTATTACAGCACATGTTTAAAGATATAGTAATATAGTATACCTTCCAGACATGCGTATCAATAGGAATAGCATGGTTCTAATCGAGGGAGAAGATAGCAATACAGGCTGCAACTTTTGGACCGACACCTGGTAGCAACTCTGTAGCACGGATACGTGTCAAAACCGCCGTATCCGTGTCCGACACGTGTCGGACACGGATACGACACGGACACGTCTCCGACATGTGCCGGCGACGTATCGGCCGATTTTGGAATTAATTTTAATTATTAAAATTCTCGACACGTGTCAGACACAATAAATATACGAGTCGGACACGGCCTGGACATAGCCAGCCCAGAAATGGCCCAGGACACGGTCGGCCAAAGCCGCCCCATCCCTAACGCTAACCATAAGCGTCAATTCCCGAGCGCATCATTCCCATCGCTCGCTCACGCTTCTCCGCATCGGCCACTCGTGCTGCCGCCGGCTCCCGTATCTCGCCGCCGCCCGCTCCCGTTGGCTCCCGCATCTCGCCGCCCTTCCATCTCCTCACTCGCATCTCCTCACTCGCAGAAAATAATACATATATATATTATTTATTTATTATTTAAACATATATAGCCGTGTCGGCGTATCGGTATTTTTGGGAAAACGGCGAATTCCCATGTCGATGTCGTGTCGACGTATCCGTGTCCATGCATCATAGTTACCTACAGAGTGCAAAGGGCCGCAATCACCTCCAGAATTTCCCTCTCACACAGTGAGGAAAGCCATTTATCACCTCCACCAGGCTTGGCCTTCAATTCTTTAGCAGTGCCAACAATGTACTTTGCCCTGCCATTTATTTATAGAAGATAACACGCATAATTTGCACAAATCAGATAACATGCATAATTTGCACAGATCAGTGTATGAAGTATCTAGCAACACTGTATACACAACAAATAATCATGACTTAAGTTATGGTTCAAATATTCCATTCAAGAATTATATTTCTGCCCGGTAAAAGATGGTTTCCCCAAAGTTGAACTACACCACAAATAAAAAAATTGAGATTCTATACATATTCACATAAACAGTAGAGACATAATCAACGATTTTTTTATTAATATTCTGTTTTTATTCGAAATAACATAAATATACCCGTGCGAACATTTTTTTTTACAGAAATAGGCTCCAATCGCTTAACCGTCAGGCGACTGGAGCCTATTGCCGAATGGTTGCGTGGCAACAAAGCTGTCCATAAGCCATTAGGCGACGGGTTCCAGTCACTCAATAGTTGGGCGACTGGAGCCTGTCGCCCTGTGGCTGGGGGACAGCAACCACAGTCGCTCGGCTGTGTAGCAACTACAAACAACATGTAGTGTGGGTTAATCCATTTGTGATTTTTGTAGATTATAACTGGGAGATAATATGTTGGATTCGTAATAAGAATTTATGATCATTGTATGTTGTTGTAGTGCAAAAAAATTCATGAAACTTTTTTAAGAATGATTGAACTAATAACGATCAGTAAGTACGAGGGTAAGTGATATTGTGATGTTACCAGAAATTTGTACACGGAGGAGAACTAGTCTGTTAATATTGTTGGATGACTTGTTATGGGAATAATTGAATGCAAAAAGACAAGAAAATAAGCTTGTCTGAATTAAAATAGACTTCATAATACAGTTGAGAGTAACATGCCGCGTAGAGTTTGATTGCATGCATAACATAGAGCATCATGTGAAATTAACCAACCCAACTACTCGTACGACCTACTTTATGGACCAGGGCCATTTTCCTTTCCTTGCGAACTCGGCATTGAACTCCTCGGCAGCTTCTTTTGCCTTGGTCGCCATTTTCCTCTTTTTCTCGTGTTCCCTCTCGCAAGCCTCGCGCTCCCTACGCGTGCACGCCTTGAGACAAGCTTTCGTCTCCCATTGTATGCGCTCGATTTGCTCGTCCTTGCGGCGCTCCTCCTCCCGGATTTCGTAGGACCTTGTGACATTCCACTACTCGAAGTCGAGGGCCCACTGGTTCTTTGGGTGGATCTCAAGATCACTCCATTTGCGGTAGCCACATAGGGGTTCTAGGGACTGTGGAAATACAGGAGAGGTTGTTAATGTGTACTTTGAAGGAGAAAAAGTAGGGGAAAATAGTGTGCCTAGTCCTTACCGGCTGTCAATAGGTGGCGGTGTCTAGACGGCGGTTGAGATAGTCACTGGAGTAGTTTGCGCAACCCCAGTAACGCACACCTAAATTGAGGCGGTGCTTAGACTTAAAGAACTTGCATGAGTCCCGGCACCAACAAAGGGGGCGTCTCCCCCTCTGGTGGGTGTTGCGGCGAACGCTCAGTAGGAACACACAGGATGGGGTTGTTGCTATGGGTGGCATCATTGCGGAGAGCTGACCTCGTAGCACGCTGGGCTTGTTCTGCCCGGGCCGCAGTAGTCCTTGCTTTCTCATCGTGGGCAGCAGCTGATCATGCTAGGTCGCAGGTCTCCTCCCATCGCTTCATTATCTTGTCTCATTACTTCTTCTGCCTCTTGTCCATCCTGGTGTGGTGAAGCAAGCACTGGTGTAATGTTGGGTTTGCTTGTGTAGTGTTCTCTCAGAAATCTCTTCGACTTCCTTTTATAGGCCCCTTGTGGCCTTCTCGCTGCATGAAGATGCCCGTGTGGTCCTGTCGCTGCGCAAAGCTACCCATCTGGCCTTCTCACTGCGCAAAGCTGGCCCGTGTGGTCATGTCGCTGCGCAAAGCTGGCGTGTTCAGTCTTGTTGTTGCGCGAAGGTGTCTTCTCTGGTCTTGTCACTGCGCAAAGCTGGCTCGTGCAGTCATATCGTTGCGCAAAGCTGGCCTGTGTGGTCCTGTCGCTGCGCAAAGGTGTCTCGTCTAATCTTCTCACTGCGCAAAGCTGGCCTGTCCTATCATGTCACTATACAAAGCTGGCCCATGCAGTCATGTCACTGTGCAAAGCTGACATGTGTTTAGTCTTGTCACTGCGCGAAGGTGTCTCCTCTGGTCTTGTCACTACGCAAAGCTAGCCATGCGGTCATGTCGCTGCACAAAGCTGGCCCGTGTGGTCCTGTCACTGTGTAAAGGTGTCTCGTCTAGTCTTCTCACTATTCAAAGCTGGCCTGTCCTATCATGTTGCTGCGCAAAGTTGCTCTGTGTCACAAAGTACACCACGACATCGCAATTACGCTATAAAATGAATGGCCAAGGCATTGATGATAGGAACAACTATCTTCTCCATCGTAGAGTAATGCACCATGACAAACACTGAGGGGCCAGTCAAATATGGATCACCAAGGGGGGACCTTCCACTCGAATGGAAGGAGGACTTCAGCGTTAACTACCGCTTGTTGCCAAACAGGCGTGCTCAGCTAGTGTGGCTGAAATGTAGACACATGCAGGATGCGGCAGGTGGCAGAAGGCCATTTGGATGGCGGGCAACGTTTCTTCCGATGCCCATACTCCGGGGTATAAGTAGGCAGTCGTCTATTTTGTAGTTCTACTAATAGTGTTTCGATGTTAACATTCCTTTGTAGCAGATGGATAAATGTGACTTCGTGCAATAGATTGATCCTCCCTATGAACGGTACATTGTGAGGTACATGGATACGTTGTGGGAGTGAATCGCTAACTTGGAGGTATAGATTGAAAGTCTTGAAGAGCACAACAATGACCTCCGTTAACAGATGGAGCGCGAAAGGGGCAACGAGGAGGTCATCAACATAGGAAGTTTGTACGACCCAACATGCTGCTGCATGAGCCCTAGTTGTATATGTGCTTGCCACTACAACGACGGCCAGCCATGTCTAAGGCGGCCTCCTCAACAACACTCCATGTGGGTACCACGAGGCTCCTTCCACCTATAGGCAACGACATGTATGGTTATACCGTAATACTCTAACCTATTGTTCAAAATATTTTGCAATGTCGTTAAGCATATAATCGACAGAAGTCAGAGGCAGGGTCTTTGACCATGTTGCAAAGTCGGCAGACTTCGATCGTATTGGCTACGGTCAGAAGCGAAGTAGGGTCTCCGACTACACTGCGAAGTCGGCAGACTTCGACTGCGCTCGGAAGACAAAATCGGAGGCAGGGTCTCCGACTACACAGCGAAGATGGCAGACTTCGACTTCAAGCAACAGACTTCGATTACACTGTATTATGACCTTATTGCTGTGGTCGGAAGTTCCTACGACCATGTTGGTTGTGGTCGGAAGCGAGGCAGTCGGAAGTCGTGGCTTCGACTACTGCAGTCGGAAATCGGTAGACTTCAACCGCGACCATGTGGGAAGTCGGCGGACTTCGACCACGTTGTGAGGCATGGTTTAACCGGTCGTAGGGTATTTACGACTTTGATGAGTATGCTTTGAGTACTTCTTACTGATGTTAATGTATGATTACAGTGTTTTGTGCGGTGCTATGTGATGTGTTCTTGTCTGTGATGCTTGCAGGACTTTGAGGCTAAATCGTGGCGAGGCATGGGATGACCAGACTAGGCACGGGAGTGCTAAGGTCGAGAGCAGTCGGGAGATGCCGAAGACAATCAGGCTTGCGAGGTGGTTGCTAGGTTCGGACAATGAGAAGAGGAGGAAGCTTCTGGGAAGGTGGCAGAATGGCATTTTGGAGAAATGCGAAAAGCTGCAAAGGAAGCTGGTCTCTGGTTGAAGTGCTAGAAAAGCACTATGTAACAGGCAGTCTTAGCAGGTTGTCGCTCAGATGTCTATTGATAAACTCGGTGTTAGGTTGGGGTTTACGGGTTCCCCTTCGGTAGCCGAGGGCTATAAATAGGGATGTAGAGCTCTAGTGCTTAGTGAGATTGTTCCCGAGTTGCTCTTGGTTTATTGTTTCTATTTTGCGTGAGTTATCTCTGGGTAGAGCATGGTGCTCTTGTACCTCCGGATGGAGTGGCTGTAGAAACCTCCATGATTAATCATTCATCTCTCTGTATCTATCTATCGGAGCTTTCTTTTGTTGAGATGTTATGATTGATAGTATCTGTTCTTCTCGGTTCGGTCTGTTTCTTTGTGGTGCTTTGGGTGTTTCTTTCCTCTATCTCTTGAGTTGTGTTCTTGGCTAGAGTAGCCTCGTTTCTCTTCTGCTCAGAACGGGGAATTAGTCTCAAGGCCTTTTGGCCAGTCCATTCCCAAGAGCAAAAGTTGAATCGGAGAGTGTTTGCGTCTCACGGTTGTGCGCCTCTTTTCTCTGTTCTTGATTTGTCAACAGGGTACTTTCTGTGCCTTCTCTTTTCTGCTACTTCTGTAGTGCTTCCATTGTTGGCTACTCTGAAACTATTTCGGTCGCTTCGACCACAGCAGAGAGTCTATCAACTTCACTATGAAGCACCAACTGCTCTGGATTGCTCTCAGCCGAGAGTCTGTTGGTTTGTTTTACGATCTATTTGTTCTGCTACCTGGTCCTCGGTGTTTCCAGTGAGCAATCATCCTCTTGCTTCATAGCTTCCATAGCTATCGGAGAAGAAGATTGTGTGAATACTTGGGGAGGCTTGAAGGCACCATTCACCCCCCTCTATTGCCATTTCGGTCCTACAATCGGTATCAGAGCCCAGTTAGCTCTTCTCTGTAGATCTTAACTAGTTTGTTGAGACATGGCAACAGACAAGTATTCCACCAAGCCCCCTATCATCGATGGGATCGACTATCCCTTCTGCAAGAGTAGGATGGAGTCGTATATATAGGCTCAGGGCTATGCCATCTAGAGGAAAGTCAAGAACCGGTATTTGGTTCTTGCCGATGAGAACATCACAGTGACAAACATACCTGATGTTGAGGCGAATGCTAAGGCAAGGAACATCATAAACCAAGGTATTTGATCGCATTTCTCATCTTTCGTTCTCCTACGACATTTGGGTGACCCTTGATGCTTACCATGAGGGAACTACTCAAATTAAGACAATACGACAGGACCAGTACAAGCGGGATTACAACAAGTTTGAAATGCTTGCTGGTGAGTTCCTGGATGAGTGTTTTGCAAGGTTCCACAAAATCTTGAGCAATCTCCGAGCAGTCAGTCTCACATACCCTGACTCGGACAACGCTCGTCAGATGCTATCTGCCTTGGATTTGCGAGTTTGGGAGATGAAGGTGACCACCATCAAGGACACCTCCGATCTTTCGACACTGACTCTTGATGCATTGTATTCACGTCTCAAGACTCACGAGATTGATATTGTCTCTCGCAAGTCGAAGTCACAGTCGATGGCATTGGTCACCGATCCCAGTCCTGCTTCTAGAGTTTTTTCTGACGATGCTACTGGTTTTTCCCTAGCTGCTCTTTGTGAAATAAGCGATGATCTATTAGAGCAGCTACCAGAGAACCAACTAGCTCTCTTAGCCAGAAAGTTCTCCCATGCATACAAGAGAGTGAGGGACAGAAAGAGGAGTGGGCCAGTGATTTACTTTGAGTGTGGTGGCCCCAACCACATTCGAGCAAATTGCCCCAAGCTGGAGAAGGATAAGAATGACTACGGCGGTGTGAGTAAGAATGACTACATCAACAAGAACCGCATCAAGAAGCCCACAGCTCATGTCCAAGATTAAGAGAAGAAGTACCGCAACCTTGACAAAGCTAAGAAGCTCTTCCACCGCGTTCTCACCACCTTCAACGACATCAACTTCAGCGATATGGAAGGGTGGAGTGACGACGACGGCAAGGATGATCAAGAACCCAAGGACGGCGATGACTTCATCGGCATGTGCTTCATGGCCAACGAGACCAACGTCAGCGACAGCGAGCTCTACAGCGACTCTGATGAGGTAGGCCCCTCCTACGACCAGCTCAATGATGCCTTTCTTAAGCTAGGAAAATTTAATGCTAGATCTAGAGCCAGGTGTAGTGAGTTGGAGAAGGAAGTAGAGAGTTTGTCACGGGAGCTTACTTCACTTAAATCTGCTCCCTCCCATGATGATTGTGATGTGTGTACTTCTTTGCTTGGAGATATGGAGAAACTAAGGACATCTCATGATAGTATGATTTATGAGCTTGACATGATTAAGGTAGAGAATATTAGTCTACTTGCTGAACTAGAGATGAGTAGGGTAGCTGCTCTTTCATCTATTATTATTGAGACTACATCTTGCACCTCATGTGAGGATAAGAACAATGTATTTAGAGGTCTTTACACTATGCTCCTTGATCTGCAAGAAACATGTGAAAGCTGCAATAACTTGAAAATGAACCTAAAAAAGGCAGATCATAAAATTGCTGAAAGTAGAGCTGTTTTGCTTGAGCCAATTTCCTCTTGTATGAACTGTCCCAAATTGACTGCTGAACTTGAATCTGTCTCAAAACAGTTTCAAGAAATGATTGACCATAATAACAAGATGGCTCAATATGCGTCCAAGGAGCCTATTAGCTCACCATGTAATTACTGTGAAAAACTAAAATATGAACTCGTTGTTTTGGATGAAAAATGTGTGAAGCTAACTAAGGACCTTCTAGAGAAGCCACAAACTAATTGTGTTGTGTGTGCTAAGGTGGGGGAGAAGTCTAAGGACATGGTAGAGACGCTTAGCCACGAAGACCAAATAGCTAGAAGTAGGAATGCCCCTTGCGAAGTCCTCAGAGGTGAGGCGGCTGTGCACAAGGAGAGACATGCACATGCCATTCGTTCTTCTGCTATTAGTTCTTCTTCCTCTCTTTCTGTTGTCTCTTCTTCCCCCTGCCCTTCTTTCACCTCTCTCTTTCAGGAGTGTCAGTATCTTATGAACACTCTTGAGAGATTTGTTGGAGGCAAGAAGAAGTTAAATCTTATTCTAGACAAATCCAAAATTTGCAAGTTCAATCAAGGTCTAGGATATGATTTCTTAGTATATGCTAGGAAGCATCCACCTGCTGTTCTCAGACCTATAGCTAGGATATGATTTCTTAGTAGATGCTAGGAAGTATCCACCTGCTTTTCTCAGACCTATAGCAGTAGGTGTGATCGAGGTCATGCCCAGAACCAAAAAGGTTGAGTTCAAATATGCGGGCTTTGTCCAAGGGATCTCTGATAGTAAGGTGGCGCCACCTGTTGCTTCGACCTCTCAGAAGGCGAAGCCTCGTCATGATACTTCGACCTATCAGAAGGCAAAGCCTCATTATGATACTTCGACCTCTCAGAAGGCGAAGCCTCGGCATGCTACTTCGACCTCTCAGAAGGCGAAGCTTCGTCATGGTACTTCGACCTCTCGGAAGGCGAAGCCTTGGCATGCTATTTCGACCTCTTAGAAGGCAAGCTTTGTCATGATACTTCGACCTCTCAGGAGGCAAAGCCTCGGCATGCTACTTCGATCTCTCAGAAGGCGAAGTTTCATTGTACTTTCTATCAGAAGGATGGACACAGGATCGAGAGATGCTTCAGGTGCACCAAGATCGTGCAAAGAGATCATGTTCGTGCTCTTAGAGGTATTCAGGGTTAGCCCCAGACTCTGAGTGCACCTAAGACCAACATGAGGTTTAGAGTTGATTCTGTTGAGGTGCTTAGGCAGCATCGAGGACTTGGTTTTCCTATTTCTGGTTTTAGTCTTCGGGTTGCCTCTGGTCAGGACATCCACCATCCTAAGGGTAGATCTCATTTTCCTCATCGAGATAGCTATCTGCGACGTGATCAGCCTATCGCTGTTGGTTAGACTTGCTCTTCTATAGCAGTCGGACCCAGCAACAACTTCGGGTCTGCTCGTAGACCGTCTGGCTTTCTGAGCTACGGAGAGCGTAGGGTAGTTAGAGGTTAGTCGTGTTTGACTACTTCTGCTGCTCGTCGTGTGACTTAGTATTGGGTTCCAAAATCTATTTTGATTTATCCCAGTACTGAGCCACAGCTGCTCTTTTATTGACTCAAGTTCGCCGGGCAGGGAAGGGAGAGGTTTGGTTTGTTGACTCCGGTTGTTCTCGACACATGACCGGAGACTCCCGTTGGTTCTCTTCCCTTGTCCGAGCTCCAGGTGATGGACGATCACCTTCGAAGATGCCTCGTCTGGTCGAGTCATCGCAAAAGGTACTGTGCGCATTAATGACTCTTTCATTCTTAAACATGTGCCTTAGTGAGTAAGCTGCAATACAATTTGCTTTCTGTTTCTCAACTTACCAATGACGATTTCGAGGTAAGTTTCAAGAAAAATGCTTGCAAAATTCTTGATTCTTCGGGGAGTCTTATTTGCGGGATTTCTAGATTTGGGAGGATCTTTCGTGCTAATTTTATTGAGTCCTCTGGCGATCCTCTCAGGTGCTTAGTCACGTCAGAGTCCCATGATCTCTCCTTCTGGTATAGGAGACTTGGTCACATTGGCTTTGACCATTTGACCCGAGTTAGCAACCACGATCTCATTCGTGGTCTGCCCAAACTCAAGATGGTCAAGGACTTAGTTTGTGCTCCTTACCGGCATGGCAAGATGGTTGCTGCTTCTCATCCTCCAGTTATAGTGACTATGACCGATGCACTAGGATAGCTTCTTCACATGCACACAGTTGGTCCAGCTAGAGTGCAGTCGGCAGGAGGGAAGTGGTACGTTCTTGTCGTGGTCGATGACTTCTCGAGGTATTCTTAGGTGTTCTTCTTAGCCTCGAAGGATGAGATGTTTAGTCATTTTCGGGGTCTTTTTAGTAGGCTTTCTATCGAGCTCTCGGGTGCCTTGCGAGCGATCTGTAGTGACAATGGCACGGAGTTCAAAAACTTCTACTTTGAGAAGTTCTGTGATGAGACAGGTGTAGAGCATCAATTCTCTTCTCCGCACGCCCCCCAGCAAAATGGCGTCGTAGAGAGGAAGAACCGTACCTTGGTCGAGATGGCCAGGACGATGCTTGATGAGTACTCTACACCTAGGAAGTTTTGGGTTGAGGCTGTAGCCACCGCGTGCCATGTTTCAAATAGAGTTTTTCTGAGGGCACACTTGCATCGCACTTCTTATGAGCTGAGATATGGGCGAAAGCCTAGTGTCTCGCATTTTCGCGTGTTTGTCTAGGAACCTAGATAAATTCGAATCACGATCTTGTGATGGGATTTTTCTAGGGTACTCTACTTCTTCGTGGGCGTATAGAGTCTGGAACTGCGAGTCTAGCAAAATGGTAGAGACCTGTGAGGTGACTTTCGATGAGGCCAGTCCGGGGACTAGGCCCGACATCTCAGATTCTGTAGAGCAGTCTGAGACCACTTTGTGGATGATGAGGAGGATGGAGATGAAGGTTGCCTACCTGATCCAGTCCCTCCTTCCCTTGAGGTGCCTGCTTCTTCCATCGCACCTCGAGGAGATCAACCCATTCCTTCCGCATCCTCTGGAGCTAGTGGCTCTATTCCTATCTCGTCAGCTCATGAGGTAGAGGCCACTTCTTCTCATCCAGGACCTCCCCAACATATCCAAAATCATCATCCTCCAGAGCAGATGATAGGAGATATCTTTGAACGTGTCACACGCTCAAAATCTGGCTTGTCTCACTTCTGTCTTCACTCTGCTTTCGTCGCCTCTTTCGAACCTAAGGATGTTTGTCAGGCTATGTCTGTGAGAGACCATGTGGTTATGACCCATGCTTGTGATGAGTAATTGACAAGGTTTCTGGAAAGATCGAGTTTGGTTTGTGCGTTTCATGCCATGATGGCATTTGGCTCAATCGGGTTTGGTTAGTCGAACTTGAGGCGTATTCTTCTTCCCGTTTGAGCTTTTGGACCATTTCATGCTTAAGTATGATTCATTGATGATATTATGATTACATGTGCCGAGCGGTGCTATGTAATGCATTTCTTGTCTGTGATGGCTGCAGGACGTCGAGGCGGAGTCGTGGCGAGGCACGGGATGACCGGACTAGGCGCAGGCGGTGCCGAGGTCAAAGCGGTCGAGGTATGCCGAAGACGGCGAGGACTCGAGGTGGCTGGGAGGCTTGGAGGGCAAGGAATGAGGAAGCTTCCCGAAAGGTGCACGAGGGGTGTTTTGGTGAATACTCAAAGCTGCACTAAAGGAAGTGGATTATGGATAAAGCATTGGAGTTGTTGAGGCTTAATGGGTAAAGCAAATTGCAAACCCTTTAGTGGAAGACTATATAGAGGAGGGGTGTCTCCTGCATGTAGATTATGGGAGAAAGGGGTTGATGGCTTTTGGAGTCTCTTTTGCTTTGAGCTTTAGTGGTTGAGAGTTGTTGAGAGATAGCAGGAGAAGTTTTTGCCTGTTGCTTGTGTTCTCCTGTGGGTGTTCTTGGAGTTCTTGAGCTTGTGAGAGGGAGAAGATGAGTTGATACACCATGTAATCATTCCTCTGTAGTCAATCATGTATGGGGACTCCTTTGTGACCCATGTGTTTCTGGGAATGAATCTTTTGAAATTTATCTCTCGTGCTTGCCATTTGTCTCTGTTTGTTCTTCTCTCTGGCTCATTTTCTTCTTTTGTTGGTTGAGATGTTTCCTTGAGCAAGAGGTAGCAAAATGGGTTGCTTTGATCTAGAAGATACTCCAAAGCCATTTGGCTAGTCAATTCTAGGAGCAAACCATTTTTAATTTCAGTTTTTGCATCTCAACTTCCTCTGTTTCTTAGTTTTCTAGGGTTTCCTTCTCAAGGCATGATGGAATCTTTCATTTCCCTCCATAAGATGACATGAGACTTGGGTTCTTAAGTCATGAGATCCTTGCTAAGTTGATTGCAATAAATCTTGAGCAAAAGATTCAAGATTTGAGAGAAATCTGAAAATTAGTTCATTCTTAATTCACTTTTCAGATTTTTGCTCAATCCTTGATTACTTGTTCTCTATATGAGTTCTTTTGGTTTTTGGGGCCCTGCTTCTATTTAAATCAAGTATTTGCTCTGTTGGTTTGAAAAGATCAGGAGATTTTATCAGAATTCTTTGAATTGGACAAGATCTGAATTTTCAGTCAGGGCTTACTGATGTCTGCTCCCGAGGGGCGGTCAGACCGGCCGGCGGTTGGCGGTCAGACCGGCCGGTGGTTGGCGGTCTGACCGGCCTTGAGCCACCAGTCTGACCGGCTGGTGTGAGGCGGTTGAACCGGCCCTGAGAGAGCGGTCTGACCGCCTGGTGCATTGCAGACAGATCGCCCCCTTGCTATTTCATTTCGGATTAATTTTTCATTTGCTCTATTAATTTGCTTTGCCTTCTCCCTGTGTGTTTGAGTTTCTAGTGTGCGCTTGATGCCTTCTTCATATCTCCATATCTATCGGAGAAGAGTATTATTGAGGTGGATACTTTTTGGGGGCAAGTTTTTGAAGGCACCATTCACCCTTCTCTCTGTTGCCAATTTCGATCCAACAGTCTGGCGAATCTTGGGTCAATGCCATGCATGAGGAGTTAGAGAACTTTGAGAGGAACAAGGTCTAGTCGCTTGTTGAGCCCCCTAGAGGTCATAATGTCATAGGTACAAAGTGGGTTTTCAAAAACAAGCAAAGTGAGGATGGGGTAGTCACTCGAAACAAGGCTAGACTGGTAGCTCAGGGTTTCACCCAGGTTGAGGGTTTAGATTTTGAAGAGACTTTGCCCCTGTAGCTAGGCTAGAGGCCATTAGAATCTTGCTTGCATTCGTGGCATCTAAGGGCTTCAAGCTATACCAGATGGATGTCAAGAGTGCCTTCCTCAATGGGTATATTGAGGAAGAAGTCTATGTTAGGCAGCCTCCAGGTTTCGAGAACCCCAAATACCTAAACCATGTCTACAAGCTTTCCAAAGCCCTGTATGGACTTAAACAAGCCCCTAGAGTTTGGTACGAGAGGCTTAAGTCCTATTTGTTGAGTCATAGGTTTGAGATGGGTACGGCAGACAAGGCCTTGTTCATTCGCAGGCATGGTAATGACTTTCTACTCGTCCAGATTTATGTAAATGACATTATCTTTAGCGGCTCATCTCATGCTCTTGTTTCCCAATTCTCGGATGTCATGAGCACAGAGTTTGAGATGAGCATGATGGGCGAGTTATGCTTCTTCCTTGGCTTCCAAATCAAGCAGACTCTGAAGGGTACTTTCTTGTATCAGGGCAAGTACACTCGAGACCTCCTGAGACGCTTTGACATGAGTGATGGCAAGCTAGTGTCAACGCCGATGGCATCATCAGCTTCACTCGATCCAGATGAGGATGGTGAGCCAGTTGACCAAAAGGAGTACCACAGCATGATAGGCTCCCTCTTGTACCTCACGGCCTCGAGGCCAGATATACACTTCTCTGTGTGTCTGTGTGCTCGATTCCAGGCCTCTCCTCGTGTTTCTCACCGCCAGTCGCTGAAACGCATCTTTCGATACCTTCGAGCTATCATAGACTATGGTATTTCGTACTCTTCTTCCTCCTGTCTTTCCCTCAGAACCTACTCCGACGCAGATTTCGTCGGCTGTTGGATAGATAGGAAGAGCACTTCTGGTATGTGCTAATTCATTGGCACTTCTCTTGTCTCCTGGCCTTCTAGGAAGCAGTCCAGTGTTGCACAGTCCACAGCAGAGACCGAGTATGTGGCTGCTGCTAGTTGCTGCAGTCAGGTGCTTTGGATGGTCTCGACCTTGCGGGACTTTGGGTTAGCCATAGATAGTGTTGCACTCTTTTGTGATAACACTTCTACCATTAATATTGCCAAGAACCTAATGCAGCACTCCAAGACCAAACACATTGATATTAGGTATCACTTCCTTAGAGACCATGTGGAGAAGGGTGACATAGTGCTCCAGTTTGTGGAGAGTGACCACCAATTGGCTAATATCTTTACCAAGCCTTTAGATAGCTCAAGGTTTTCGACCTTGCGGGGAGAGCTTGGGGTGGTCTGTCCTTATGGATTATTGTGAGGTGGAGTTTCGTGCTTTATGCTTTATCTTGCTTATATGCTCCTGTTCATTCTGTTGCATTGCATATGGGTGCATTGGGTTAGTCCTTCTAGCATAGATTAGAGTGATTTTCTTGCTAAGTTGCTTAGAGTTCCTCCTCTCATCTTGTGCTTCTAGGATGATGCTCATTAGTCGGCTCTCTTCTCACTAGGTTGAGTTCACTCACTTCTTATAGGTCTAGCGAGGGTTGGGCCACCCTTGGGTAGACAAGGAACGTGTTTACTCCCTAGTGTGTTGAAAGATCAGCTGATAGTCCTAGAGTCATATGGGGAAGATGAGAGTCAGTCTGATCCATAATATTCTCTATATCTTATCTATGCTTTGAGGACTGCCTCTTCTGTTTTCTTTGCCAATCTCTCGTACTTATTGCTTTGGTTCAGGGGAAGCTGGATTTAACTGCACTTCATATCATTCTCAGCTTTCTGCATTGTAATATAACTACATGGAGCCTTGATTATTATCCTGTTATGACATGATTAAACTACATTACATCTTGCCATGATCTGTGCTAAAGTGCTTGATTTATCATGACTTTATATGTGTAGTCTAGTCTTTACCATGATAGGTTTATTAAATGTGCACAACTTGAATTAAATCATGTCATGTTAGTTTTTGTGACTAGTCTGTCTCTAGTTATCCTCTTATGATTCACGCCATGTCAAATAGGCTGAGTTGAGTCTTGAATCTTAGTTGAGCCTTAGATTGAGCTATGCTAGTTCTTTGATGAAGCATGAGTTAGAGTTAACTGTATGTTCTTGAACTAAATTCAACAAAAACAAAAAGATCTCTTTTGTGCGAAAAAACTGATCTCACCAATTCTTTCTCATGAGACTACTTGCCATTGCACTAGGCATGAACTCAGGGGGAGTTTTGGATGACCAAGATCATTTCTTAAGTTCATTGCTTGAAATGGTCGCATAAGGCTTGAGATCTAGCACATTGGCTAAGCAACAAAAAAATTCGTTTGGAAACAACCATGAATTTCTAAAAATAAAAGTATGCCCAATGTGCTAAATTTGCTAATGATTCATTCTTGAACTTATAGCACTCTAAATTGACTCAATATTAGCTTCTTGGCCCCACTTAGATTATTGACATGGTATGCATCATCTTTGAATACCTCTAGCTAGACTATAATCTTGAATGACTGGACATGCTAAGCAATTCATCTAATTTTCAAAATATGACTTCTTTGGTTTAGCTTGTCTATACATGACCTGTCATGATCTAGAGAGCATTCTCTTATGTTATGACTTGGTGTAATACTCAAAAGGTCATTCTGGATACTATTCATGGCTCTAATGCTTAAATTGAATAACATACAGTCATACCATTCAAATCATGCTCCATTTTCCTCATTGCATCTTGATGATTTTATTGCCAAAAGGGGGAGAATATTAGAGAAAAAGACATAAAAAGGGGATTTTCTGGAGCTTTTGATGCTTTTGAGGAAAACTTGCTCTTTCTGTTTTTGCTCCTTTTGTCAACTTGGCCATAAGTTTCTGTGTCTTTCCTTCCAGACCATGTGTGATTTTCACAGCTAAAACAAAAATTTTCAAACTCACGTTTATGCTTTTTCTGTGTTTGTCAATATACTCATCAAGGGGGAGATTGAAAGATCATGTGGAGGTGACCACATGTTTATGATGAGTAATTGACACTTGTTTTGGAAAGGTTGAGTTTGATTTGTATCTTTTCTACAGAGTCATAGCCCCAGAGTGGTCGGACTTCAGTTCCTGCGAAGTCGGTCGACTTCGACCTTGTCCTCGTTGCGAAGTCTCTGGTCTTCGACTTCGATCTCTTTGCAAAGTCAGCAGACGTAGACCTCAAACACGCTGCAAAGTCGATAGACTTCGACTACACTATCTTGCGACCGTTAGGGAGCCGAGCTCAATGTTTACGACTATGTTGGCCATGGTCGGTGGTCGGGAGCACCCGTTAGTCGTTGACAAAAGTCGGAGGCAGGGTCTTCGACCATGTTGCGAAGTCGGCAGACTTCGATCATATTGGCTACGGTCAGTAGCGAAGTAGGGTCTCCGACAACACTGCAAAGTCGGTAGACTTCGACTGCGCTTGGAAGATAAAGTTGGAGGCAGGGCGTCTGACTACACAGCGAAGATGGCAGACTTTGATTACACTGTATTACAACCTCATTGCTGTGGTCGGAAGTTCCTATGACCACGTTGGTTGTGGTCGGAAGCGAGGCAGTCGGAAGTCGTGGCTTCGGCTGCTGAGGTCGGAAGACGGCATACTTCGACCGCAACCATGTTGGAAGTCGGCGGACTTCGACCACGTTGTGAGGCATGGTTTAACCGGTCGTAGGGTATTTACGACTTTGATGAGTATGCTTTGAGTACTTCTTACTGATGCTAATGTATGATTACAGTGTTTTGTGCGGTGCTATGTGATGTGTTCTTGTCTGTGATGCTTGTAGGACTTTGAGGCTAAGTCGTGGCAAGGCATGGGATGACCAGACTAGGCACAGGAGGTGCTGAGGTCGAGAGCGGTCGGGAGATGCCGAAGACGATGGGGCTTGCGAGGTGGTTGCTAGGTTTGGACAGCGAGAAGAGGAGGAAGCTTCCGGGAAGGTGGTAGAATGGCAATTTGGAGAAATGCGGAAAGCTGCAAAGGAAGCTGGTCTCTGGTTGAAGCGCTGGAAAAGCACTATGTAACATGCAGTCTTAGTAGGTTGTCGCCCAGATGTCTGTTGATAAACCTAGTGTTAGGTTGGGGTTTACAGGTTCCCCTTCCATAGCTGAGGGCTATAAATAGGGATGTAGAGCTGTGGTGCTCAGTGAGGTTGTTCCCAAGTTGTTCTGGTTTATTGTTTCTATTTTGTGTGAGTTATCTCTGGGTAGAGCATGGTGCTTTTGTACCTCCGGATGGAGTAGCTGTAGAAACCTCCATAATTAATCATTCATCTCTCTATATCTATCTATCAGAGCTTTCTTTTGTTGAGATGTTGTGATTGATAGTATCTGTTCTTCTCGGTTCGGTCTGTTTCTTTGTGGTGCTTTGGGTGTTTCTTTCCTTTATCTTTTGAGTTGTGTTCTTGGCTAGAGTAGCCTCGTTTCTCTTCTGCTTAGAACGGGGAATCAGTCTCAAGGCCTTTTGGCCAGTCCATTCCTGAGAGCAAAAGTTGAATCAGAGAGTGTTTGCGTCTCATGGTTGTGCGCCTCTTTTCTCTGTTCTTGATTTGTCAACCGGGTACTTTCTGTGCCTTCTCTTTTCTACTACTTCTGTAGTGCTTCCATTGTTGGCTGCTCTGAAACTATTTCGATCGCTTCGACCACAGCAGAGTCAATCAACTTCACTGTGAAGCACCAACTGCTCTGGATTGCTCTCAGCCGAGAGTCTGCTGCTCTGTTTTGCGCTCTATTTGTTCTACTGTCTGGTCCTCGGTGTTTCCAGTGAGTAATCATCCTCTTGCTTCATAGCTTCCATAGCTATCGGAGAAGAAGATTGTGTGAATACTTGGGGTGGCTTGAAGGCATCATTCACCCCCCTTCTATTGCCATTTCGGTCCAAAAGTACTCGAAGCTGATCAAAACGACTCAGAGTCAACAAAAAACACAAGTTATGACCAAAACCATCAGACTCACAACCTTTGAGTGTGATCAACTGAAACTTTCACAAACACAAATTCCAAAGAAATCCAAAAGTCAATTATTCATCATCACTTTTAATCACGACCATCCACATGGTCTAACACCAGAGAAGCTAGCACACGGTTGCGTGCTCGCCGGTGTCTTGTACGGCTTCGGTTTCTCGATGTTCCAGAGAGTGGAGTGCTCAAGGATCGTGCGCATGAGACTGAGAGGGTGAGCTAAAGTGCAATGGCATGGTCGGGGGGCTTTATAGGTAAAGGAAGGCTGAGGGCTGAGCGCGAGTTCTCGCAAGCGCAACCGACGAGCCCAGTCGAATACTCATGGAACATGAGATGCGGGACAAGACAAGGGGGAGAGATGCATCACATTGAGGTGATGGGTCAGCGGGGTTGGCAACAGCATAGAGCGAAACTATGGGCACGATGTCAGAAACTGGGGGCAGTTCAAACCCGGATTTTTCAATCCAAATCCACTATGTTTCACTGCACTATTCCCTAGATCAGTAGATAGTGCACACAGGTACATTGCTGAATCAACACATACATTGCAAAAGATCATAATATAATGAGCCATAGTTAACTTACACCACGTCGGGTGGTAGTTTTACAATAGGGCCACGTCAGCAAATGTTTACACCACAAAGTTGAAGCGGAATTAAAAGCAAAAGTGAGACCAATGCCACAGGCAAGTGACTGGGGGTAGATATGTACTACGTATATTATCTAAGCTTTGCACACAATCTCCATCAAGCCTTCTTGTCTATGACCCAAAATACGCAAGTAGTGCCCTAACTATCATCGTTGCTTCCTCCAACAATGGCAGGGGCTTCCTCATGTGCATAATGATCTTGAGTTCCTGTTTCTATTTTGGTAATGCGAGTGTGAGCACAATCCACTGTGCTCAGTGAGCCAACACACAGAATGCAATACTTAACATGCACAACTTATCAAAGGAAGGCTTGGGCTTATTTTGTTTTGCATAGAGTGTTTTTGAATACAATTACTTAAAAATCCCTGAGACCTAGCATTTTAAAGTTCACGACAAAATTTTGTGAAGTAAGACCAACATATTAACGACACAGATTTCATCCACCGTTACATGGCATCTGCACCATATAGCATCTTTCAGCGTTATAGCCGCTTAACTTACCACTGGGACGACACCTAGGATAATTCAAATTAGGGCTTTCTGTTGCCCTCCATATTCCCATTCCCATTCTCCAAACATTTTTAAATAGAACTATATCTAGTTATACCCCCATGTCTGCCCTTAACCGTGGGCACGGCTATTCGAATAGTTTTGACTCTATAGAGTGTGTACACTTTCACCACAAGAGACAATCAACTCGTTGCCCCACACGATTCCTTAGTCATGTACTTGAATAGACCGTCACAATGACTGTTCAGAATATCTATCCCATTTTGTCATCCTACCCTATGGACCACTCCCACTTGCGGTGGGTCTCATACGTTGCACGGGATGTTCCCCACGGTTACTAGCGCTATTCGGGCTCCACTCCCCACAACGCTAGTACGACTGAAAAACTTCACCCTCCACTCAGTGTCCCTTTAGGCCTTCCCTTGGCCTTGCATTAACCACACCTAACCACTACCGGTGAGATGAGTCTGGAGTTTCGATAAAGCTACTTAGCCAAGTTGTATTTTACAGACTTATGGTTGTACTGTTTTACACGGGATAACATGATAAGATTCGGTCCTTAGGGCTACCTAGGTGGTTCCACCACATTTAATAATTTGTGCTTCCACTGCACCACATACCAGCCCCCAAACCATCCACCTAGGTATTTAAGCAATATTGGGGTTTTTCGGGAGCATAAAATAACCATACCAACATACCCCAGTCATTCCCACCATGACTGCCCAAATCATTTCAAAATTGCAAGTGATGATTTTGGGGCATTTATGTGCCCTCGATTATCTAGCAATACTAAGCAGCGCGATATAATATGGACTTAATTGCGAAAGCTACATTACTATAGTTTTACCACGGCGACAAGGTTCATTTATCCAAGAGTTTCAACGGAGTAATACTAGCAAGCATAATATTGGGTTTATAACTAGCACCTTTTAAAAGTGAACGTAAATTATCACATAAAATAATAGCATGCACATGGATAATTTAAAAAGAAATTAAATTTGCATAAACATGGGTTCAATATGGTCAAAGTGTTAACTCGCCTTGGTCACAAGCATCCTGTTCTGGAGTGTCGAGGTTGGCGTCTGCTTCAGCTTCTTCGTCTTGTGCTTCGTAAGCTATTTTACATGCGTGAAAATTTGGATAAAAATTTAGCAAACCAAACAAAATATCATCAAAAATTCAAATGAGCTCTAAACTTCATGGGTTCAGTTCCATTGGACAGATCTTGAATTTAAATTAATTTAGAAATTTGTTTCATTCAATTTGGAGTTAAAATGAGTAAGTTACGCCCATGTAAAATTTTCAGTATAATTAAATCTAGAAAATATTAAATCTCTAACAGGTGGGTCCCACTTTCCATTTTTAAGTTTCTGTTTTATTTTATTCTCATTCTCTGTGCCATTGACATGTGGGACCAGCTACTGTTCTTAATTAATGGTGGGGTCCACATGTTAGTGAGGGGTTTTTAATTATTAAACCAATGTCAACACTTATGACAGTCATTAACCATTAATTAACCTCTGTCTGAAACTAAATAAGCTTACTTATATTCTAATTAATTTTTAACACTTCCTAATCATTTTAAATTTTCCTAACCACCCTCTCTTCACTGTAGCTCGGCAAAAATTCCTAAAAACCCTACACTATTTCCGGCAGCAATGGGGATCGAACTTGGGTCTCCTAACCGAACGCGCACTCAGCCAGCCACTCGGGCTTGGGTCTCACCTGACAGGAGGAGGGCGAAGAATGTAGTTGAGCTGGGCGTGCGGGGCTAAAGCAGAGAAAGCTCGGGGGCGGCAGGTCGTGAAGGAATGCGCGTAGGCTACGATAGCAGAAAACAAAACTTTTCTACCCGCACACCAGGACATCATGCTAAGGAGGGATCATGGATCGTTACCACTAGACGCGCAGTGCAGCGGAAGAAGAGTTGGAGAAGCCGATCCAACCACGCGCGTCGAGGTAGTAGTGGAATTAGTCGATCGTCCCGAACAGATCGTCTCCTCCACGCGATCAACCACACCACGTGCAAGATCCAATCTGTAGATTTTTGATGCCGATCAACGCCGCAACGAGCAGCGCCTCCACCGATATCCACACGTCCGGGGCTGGAACGCCGATCGCGAGTGTACCAGCACTCGCGAGCGGCTAGGGTTTGGCTCGGGATGAACAGAAGCATGCACCCCTCAGCCCCTCGCCTCCATATATATAGACCTCCTCACTTGGGCCTCGTGGACCGAAGCCCAATAGGAGTCTATCCGGATCTCTATCCGAATTGAGCCCACATCCGAATCACATTCGAATTAGTGTTCCAACCTGTTAAGTGTGCGACCCTGTAGGTTCACGTATACTTGGTCGCGACCCGAAAACGCCTTTCCGGTCACCCTGTTAATAGCGGCCTCTAGTAAGACATATTAACCCCAAAGTATACGTAAAGATCATATCGGCTGAACCTGTAATGTTCTCATGTACGAATCCCTTTGCCTCACGATATAGATTGAGCTCAAGGTGAGACTTGTGTCATCCTCTTAATAGCTCAATCACTCTCTCGATTCCGTGATGGATTATAAACTTGTGATTGACTCCTCAATCACCTTGGCATGGCCATGCACTTTCATAATCCATTACATCGAGGGGCCCAGAGATATCTCTCCCATAAGGAGGGGCAAATTCTATCTTGATCATTCACATCCCACTACATGTTTCATGGCAAACCCGAAGACTACTTTTATGACTACCCGATTCTGGAGTAGTGTTTAGTAGTCCCAAAATAAGCTACTACGCATGTTGGGAACCATGATGATCTCAAGTCTAAGGATTGTACATAAACACTACTTGAGACCAACTGATGACACATGGAATCTCTGCAGTGTCTGATGGCGGGTCTATCCAACATATGTTCACTAACACATGTCCATATTATTGATTTGGTATCACCATACCATGATCCATGCGACATGATCATCAATCAATACATATGCTAATCTTTGAATCATATTTGTTCCTCATGTGATATATGATTTGGGATCATTTAGAAATAGCAACATTTTAGCATTAAGAGTCTCATGAATAAGTCACATACTCATTGATCAATAATGATAATGTCTATTTCAAGGAACAAAGTAATGCATCATAAATATAGTATGTGATATATATAACATCTCCATGTTGCCTCTAGGGCATATCACTAACAGGTCGGCAGCGTCGCCGGCGATAGGTGGCCGGAGAGGGTCGGGTGTTGGCGAAAATGCGTCGCACGCGCCGAGGTGAGGCTGGTGGGGGTGCTGGAGGGGACCGGGGGCCGTCGGAGCGGGCCGACGGCTAGCGGCGGTGGCGAGCTCGAAGGGGCTCTCGGTGACGGTGAAGTACGGGCAACGAGGAACTCGGGCGAGACCGGGGGTGACTTGGCGGCATTCTGGAGGTGGCTCAGGTGTGGGGAATCGGGCTCTAGCGGCGCAGATCGACGGTGAGGGTGGTCGCCAGAGTTGGGGGAGAAATGGATTTGCCGGCGATTGAGGGCCTCTCGGTTCAATTGCTTTCTACAGGAGGGAGAGTGTGGTGTGGGAAGTCTGTGAAGGTCCTCGGGGGTTCTTATAGGTGGCCGATTGGTGCTGGCAACGGGCGACCGCCCGTGCAGTCATGTCGGGGCGGCGGGGACAAGCAACGGCAACAGCGCAGCTGCGACACGATCTTGCGAATCCCGGCGCGTGATCTCCACTTGCTCTGCAGCTTCACACGCGCGCTGAGCAGCAAGAGGCCTGCGCCACGTGGCCGAGCAGACACGACCGGGAGGAGGGAGGTTTGCGAGTGGTGGCGCCGGAATCCGGCTGGCCCGCGACTACACGAGCAGGCTTTTGTGTCGTGCACGCGAGGGGACGTGTCAGGGTAGCGGAGCAGCAGCGAAGTCAGGCATGTATGCCATGGGGAGGAAAAGTGCTGAGCGGGACAGAGCAGGGAGAAGACTGGGGGAGGAAGAAGGAGTAGCGCGGGCGGAACAAGGGTTGGGCTGTTTCGGCCGAGGCGGGAAAGGGGCAGAGATCGGTGGGGTTGGGCCGGGCTGATGGCCGGCCTGACTCCATCTTTCTCTCTGTCTTTTTTTTTGTAATTGTGTCTACCTATATATATTGAATTCATGTTTTTATTCATTCCCCTCTTGCTCACATATATATATATATATATATATATATATATATATATATGTTTGTATTTCATTTTGCTTGCTTCTATTGTTATTCATGCCATTATTTTCAAAAATGACATTTTTTGTTTTTAAGTCAAGTTTCTCCCTTCCTTTTATAGATCACCTTTTTAGATTCAAATTTTAAATTTTAGTTCTCTATTATTTGAACATGTTTGTTTCTTTCATGAACTTTTTAACTTTTTGGAACCTCAACCAAATTCCAGAAGAATACCATAAACTCCAAATAAAATATATTGCAAAAATAATTCAAAAGCGTCACATTTTTAAAATTTAAAATTTCAGGATGTTACATGGACCGGTTCATCAAGTCTGAACATTTTATACCCATCCGCACGATGAATACGGTGAGTGATTTGGCTCCTATTTATGTGTAGGAGATAGTACAATTACACAGTATACTTAAGACTATTATTTTTTATCGAGGTGCAAAGTTTGTCTTCAAGTTTTGGGAGAGTTGTAGAGTGCGTTGGGCACACAGTTTCATCTTAGTGCCGCTTTTCACCCACAGACAGATATTCAATCCGAGCGCACAATCCAGACACTAGAGAATATGCTTAAGTCATGTGTCTTGTCATGGAAGGGAAGCTAGGAGGATCACTTGGCACTGGCAGAGTTTGCCTGCAGTAACAGCTATCATGTCAGTACTCGAGCTGGACCATTTGAGGTCCAGTATGGGTAAAGGTGTAGGTCCCCTGTTGTGGCAACGGGCCAAACAGTAAAGAATGGGACTAGCAGGAGAAGGGGAGAGCAAACACAGAGATCGTATGTGGAAAGTGGGTGAGTAAGAATGAGTGGATCCCCCTCCTCCTGCCCCTCTTAGGGGTTTATATATATGAGTGGGGTAGGATGGGAAATTCCCATCCTACCCTTAATAATTACAAAGAATGAGGCGATGCCTATGAGGTAGATGGCGAAGTCTCACAACGAAGGCGTGCCGTCCCACTGAGGTGATGCCTATGAGGTAGATGGCGAAGTCTCACAATGAAGGCGTGCCGTCCCACTGAGGTGATGCCTATGAGGTAGATGGCAAAGTCTCCCAACAGAGGCATGCCATCCCACTGAGGCGATGTGTACAAGGCAAGCAACAAAGCCATACGCCGAAGCCCGGCCGCCCCACCGAGGCGATACCTACAAGATGCGCGATGAAGTCTCCATGCCATCCCACCGAGGTGATGCCTACAAGACGCGCAGCGAAGTCTCCCAATGAAGGCATGCTGTCCCACCGAGGTGATGCCTACAAGGCACGCGGTGAACTCTCCTGATGAAGGCGTGCTGTCCCACCGAGGCGATTCTTACAAGGCGGGCAGCAAAGCCCTACGCCGAAGCCAGGTCATCCCACCGAGGCGATGCCTACAAGTCGCGAGGCGAAGTCTCCCGATGAAGGCGTACCATCCCACCGAGGCTGGGAGGCAGAGCCACCTTTCCCCTACCTCAAAAAAGTGGCACCCACAGAGGGCAACCTTGCGCAACGTAGGCCAAGCAGGGTGTTGCACCTTGGAGGTAGGGAGGCAAAGCTATCATTCCCCTACCTTCAAAAACAGTGCCCGTGGATGTAAGCGCGAGCGGCGTAGGCTGAGAGTGCTAAGCACACAGAGGCAAGGAGGCGGGCCGCCATTCCCCTACCTCAAAAAAGTGGTGCCCATGAAGGGCAAGCTCACGTAACATAGGCTGAGTAGGGCACGGTGCTCGTGTAGGTAGGAAAGCAAAGCTACCGTTCCCCTACCTTCAAAAACGGTGCCGATGGAGGACGGGCATGAGCGGCGTAGGCCAAGGGTGCTACACCAGCAGAGGTAGGGAGGCGGAGCCGCCATTCCCCTACCTCGAGCAACGTAGGCCGAGTAGGGCGTAGCGCTTGTGGAGGTAGGAAGGCAAAGTTGTTGTTTCCCTACCTTCAAAAAGGGCACCCACGGAGGGCAGGCACGAGCGGCATAGACCGAGGCGTTTATATACATGAGTGGGGTAAGATGGGAAATTCCCATCCTACCCTTTAATAATTACAAAGGATGAGGGTACATTGGTACATTTCTCTATACCATTGGGCCTATTACATACTGGGCCGATTGCAACGCCTAGTCACGCGGGGTTGGGCCACCCCCCACAACATCCCCACTTTGTTGGATGCAATATGAGAGAAGGCAATTCTGGGTCCCAATTAAGTTCAGCAGACCATGGTCCGAGTGGCGGAGATTAGATAGAATCTACTTACCACTCAGAGCGGGCAAAAGAGGTATGCTAATATGAGGAGGTGGGAGTTGGAGTTCGCGGTGGGGTGATTAGGTGCTCATGAGAGTGTCTCCCACCAAGGACATTGTGTGGTTAGGTACAAATAGAAGCTTAGCTTTGATGTACGTTGGACCATTTTTTATCATGGCACGAATTGGGAAATTGGCTTATTGTTTGAACCTCCCTAAGTCCATGCGCGGTGGGCACAATGTATTACATGTCTCCATATTGAGAATGTACTTGGGGAATCCTGACCATGAGATATCGCTAGAGCCGTTGACCATCAAGCAAGATCTCACCTTTGAGTCCCGTCCAATGTGGATACTAAGGGAGTCAGAGGTGGGGGAGCTAGCTGAAACCGACTCTGAGTTGTGCGCCCTGGATGCCCGTGTCGTGCCATGATAAAAGAAAACCGTGGGGAAGAACCCAAACCCTAGTTGCCCCTGCCCCTCTTCCTAGCACCATTGTGGAGGCGCCCAGCATTCGTAGCTACCATCTCCTAGTGCCGCCGCCCTACCCTAGCCACTGCTAGAAGGATCATGCCACTGTCGAGTAAGCTACTACCCTGGCCGTGCCACGCCGCATAGGTGCATTCCTGGAGTTGCACCACTATCGTTCCTTACTGTGTTTCACATGGTTTTCAAGTTCTAACCATGTCACGTCACGTAGGGACTACCAAGGAACATGGAGGATGAGACTCAGAGGGTTTGGACGTCATTCCAGACAATGAATCGAGAAGAGATCAAGGGGCATCAACAATTCCAAAAACTTTGCAAGACTTTTGAGTGAAGGTAAACCCCAGATCGTGTTTCCCGCTATTTTGGCCTAGTAGATGTGTTTTGGGGTCATGTTGGTGCTAGATTAGAGTAGAGGATCAGCGTTGAAGGTGAATTGTTGATGTCATGATTCATTGAGGATGCTGCCTAGAGATTAGGACTTAGTTTTGGGGCCTTTGTGTTCCGTTTCATAACTTGTGCACAACATAAAAGTTGTAGGTAATTGTCTCTTGTCTAAGGGTTCCATAGAGTCAAAAAAAAACATGAGTTTTTGTTGTGTAGATTAGAAGTTATGGCTTTGGGAACATTGCTATCCAAGCGTAAATTATTGATGCCATGGTTCATTGAGGTTGTTGTCTAGAGATTAGGGCTTAGTTTTGGTGTCTTTGTGTTTTGTTTCATAACTTGTGCACAACATAAAAGTTGTAGATAATTGTCTAAGGATTCCATAGAGCCTAAGAACATAAGTTTGGTTGTGTAGATTATAAGTTATGGCTTTGGGAATGCTACTGTCCAGAAATCAGTTGTTGTTGGACGCAATCATGGAAAATTGTTAATTTGACTTGGAAGATGGCCAAATTAAATTCTGGGCATAAATAAATAAAGGTATATACTTTTATGTAGATTCTAGAAGTGGTATTTTTTACTGTATTTGAGTGGGTAATTTCATAGATATGAATTTATTAAGCCTATTGTCTAGTATGATAATGGAACTATCTTCGGGGTTAAAAATGGGGGGTTAAATGGTTTAATCAGGGCTTGTGGCCAACTAAGAAACTATAGGAAATATTATGCAGATTCCATAACTAGGTGGTTTGCCATATTAAGGCTTTGGAGTCAAAAGTTACGTTATTTTTAGTACTGAGATAGCATAGAAGACTATCCGGTAAGGGGGAATATTGCGGAGTCAGAAAGCGTGTAGAAGCGATGTTGTTTGACTGTTGATTTGATACTATTGTGGCTTATTGTTGAGGTTGGGTGTTCACGGTAGGAGGAGTAATGTTGGGGTTGGTGTCATCTTTGAATCAAACTGTTTCTCACAATTAGAAAAGTCAAGTGCATAGTAGAATAGTACACGAATAGTTTGCTCTTATTGTTCATGTTAAAAAAATACCTGCCATGATGATCCACATGTTTATATTTGCTTCTTATAATTCTCATATAATTATGGTTAAATGATGATGATGCCAAATGGTTAATGTTGTTAAGTAAATAGTGAATAAATGAATCATTACATTTGCATGTTGAGCATTCATGATGAAAAGAGGTGACCTATGCATCCCTCTATAGCCTACTTTATGTGGGCAACTCACGAGAGTGGGCAGAGAAAGATCTACTTTGGTAGGCACTCCACAAGAATGGAGTTGAGGTCTCCGCATGAAAAAAGGTAGGCTTGAGTAGACACCAACAGGTGTAACACTCTGCTATATCAGTATAAATAAAGAGAAGTTGAGACATGTGCACTACATTCATGAAAAGATAAATGAGATGATGAGATATGTGTATGAAATCAATGACAAGAAATATATGAAATTGAGATAGTTGTGAATTGACATGGCGGAGAGTAGCACATGATTGATCTTACACCTTATAGCTTCTTTTATCATTTAGTGCCCAATCATTCATTGTTAGAAATGAATAATACTATTCATGCAACTCTTAGTTGAATAATGGTTTTTCCTTAGAACATATTGATATTATATTATTGCTGCTTGTCGAAGTTTCTTTGATTAGGCCTAAGGTCAAATCATCTTTATTTAATGTTATTCAATGTTCCTATCTTGTGAACATATTTGTGTTATGTAATCATCTTATGGAATTTATGGTTGAATAATAGTTTATGGTAGTGTATGTGGAATGGTTAAAATTGATAAGGACTTGTAGTTGTTGATGACATTCAGGTTTCTTGTTGGGCCAAGGTGTTACAGAAATACATTTGATTCTTGAGCTTAAGTAGAAATTTTTTAGTTATATTGTTAGATGGATAGAAATTTCACAGCTTGAAAGAAATTACATAGCTGAGAAAGTGGTGGTAACTATTTCATAATTACTAGTTGCCAAATAAACCTACCTCCAGAATATAGACTTTCAATCAATAGCTTTTCTAGCCAAATCATTATTATGTTTATGTATTTTCATACATATTTTTGTCTTCTCTTTCAATCAATTACCAAAGTCCTAGAATACGCACTTCAGTCGGGGAACTACTTTGAGAAAATGAAGGCACTGATCAAGATAGGCCAATCTGGGCCTGAAATTTTGCATTCTCTATAGTTTTTTTTTCAGAAAATTGAAATGTAACTCCCTGAACTTGTAGAGTTGTGTCACTTTACTTTCTCAGCCCACTAAACTTGTACGATTATGCCACTTTACCCCCTGAAGTTGCAGCTTACTTTCTTAGCCCTCTGAACTTGTAGGGTTGTACCACTTTACTCCCTGAATTTGTATTTTACTTTCTAATTCTAAGCCCCCTAAACTTGTGTATGTTTGTGATGTGACCATGCCACCAACACATACGACCATAGCGGCCAATATCAAGATTGAACTAAAGGTGAATTCGTTTCTTCAACTTCAACACATTTTAAATGAGAATATGATGCTACCTAATGATGAAAATATATATATTTGTAGCACCACATCACTTTGGAACCAATTGAAGCAAGGGTTCAAGTTGCACAGGTTTTGGAATCCAATTCGGCCTCCAGATCAATTCGGATTCAGCCTGATAGGCCAACTTCAAACAGCCATAACTTTTGATCTAGAAGGTTTCTCGGGGCCCGTGAGTACTCGTTGGAACGCTCTTGGAGTCTACTTTCCAATGGATCTGGTCTCACCTCCAAACTCCATCCGAGAAGATCAAAAACTGCAAAACAACTCACATTACTTTTCCAGTCCGAGTCAAAGTGGGCCGAGTGCCTTGTAACTTAGGCTATTTGGGCTGGTACTGTTCACATAAACAGTACCATGGCTGCATGAACAGTAAACTATGAATAGTATCACACCCCTTTTTGTTAGATAAGTGTGGCTTCCCCCTCCCCTATTTAAGGAGGTTGCACCCCTTTAGTTTTCCTTGGGTTTTTCTTAAGAGATTATTCTGCTTAGCAGTTTCACCGCATGTTTGGTTGAGAAACCCCAACTTGTGAACTTAATCTTTATTCGCAACACAGATTGCATCTTTTACTCTCTTGCTCGTGTTCTTGATTTGCTTGCAGGAGATAGCCTTCTTGGCGAGGTCAACCGTGTTCGGCACAGTTGATAACCAACGGAGCAGTGGTGTAGTAATTGCGAGGGGTTTGATCTGTTTTGGTCAAAGCCTTTGGATCATCAACGTCAAGATCTCCACAATCGACTTATCAGTACCTCTCGGAAGATCGGGCCATCGTCACATCAGTTGGTATCAGAGCAACGGTTGCCCGTGAGGTAATTCTTGTATCCCTAGTTAGTAGATTGGTTGTTATTTCCTATAACCCAGAAAAAAAATTGCCCCACAAAAAGAGTTAATTCTGCTGTCCAAACCCCGTTGTGCCTTTCAATCTGTTAGTTTTGGTTTGCTAAATTGAATTTGTGTCTGTATAGCATTGTCTAGTTGCTGGTCATATCTTTGTTCCATTAAAAATCTAAACAAAAGAAAAATTCCCCACCCCAAACCCTAATTTCCAAATTCGGCTGATTTTTCCTTTCTCTGCAGCCGCCACCAAAAATGCCATAACTTTTGATTCCGAGATTAGTTTTGCATGAGACCACCGCCATTAGATTCAAAATTTCATTATCCATCTATCTATAAAATTTCACATCACTCCAGCAAGTCAGTTAAGAGATATATGCGGTGAAAGTTGACCTAATTATCTGTTTTGAATCTGCAACAGTCAGCAGTTGTGATTTTTGCGCGAATTTCTATGTCAGGTTTTGGAAGTTGGCCCCAAAAGAATATCTGTAGAAAAAGCCATCAGAAAATAGAGAGAAAAATAATCAGTGAAAAAGAGCATCTGACAAAAAGGTACGGCCAAATATCGACGTGCTGTTCAGTGGACAGAAATCTTCAGTTTTCAGTTTTGGATCAATCCTTGTGTTCTTCAATTCCAGATTGTATTGGATTGAATTATCTTGTATTTACCACTCCTACATATTGCCATACACTTGTTTTAGCCTTCTTTCATTCTTGGTTGATCAGCAACATAGGCTAAATGCTAGATACGAACTATAATTCAATTCTATGCAATTTCTGAAATTAACTGATTGTTCTCCATTGCTACATATTGTGCCTTCCAAGCTCCACATACTCTTGATCAGAACAGGTTCCCTCTTGCAATCGTACCCACACTCGACATGGTATCACGAACCAACCACCGGTTGTACCACCTGTTGCATTGGTAAGAACACTTGTAAGAGTGTGCTAAGACGCTTGAGAATGTGTGATTCCACCTTCCATCACCTAGTAGTTGATAGGGATAATACCTTTGTGTTGTCTTTTGTTTTCTACTAACCATGATAGGTGGGTCGTCTGATGATCAAGAGTGTGTTTTAAAGGGAGAGCTCATGACGCTCTTAGATGAACAACGCATCGATAGGAAGCTTCAAGCTTCGACAGATACATTGCAGCGCTCCATCAGTTCCATCAATGAGAATATTGCAGCACTCACTACACGCCTTGTAAGAATGGTGAATCGGCCGCCAAACAATGGACACGAGTATGATCACTATGCAGGCCAAGATCTCGAGGAGGGAGACGATAATGAGAGACAAAACTGTGACGCCGGGGCTGCATTTGTTGCCCAAGATGCACGCCCACGACACCGCCCTCATCAGAACCGTCACGGTATGGGAGGTAATAATATTTAGCACTACAATGCTCGTGCTAATGATGAACCATTTGCTAAAGTTAAATTTACCATACCATCTTTTGCGGGTGTTTATGATGCTGAAACTTATATAGATTGGGAGATGACAGTTGAACAAAAATTTAATGACCATCTAGTTCCTGAAGTGCATAGAGTCAGACAAGCCACTAGTGAATTTAAAGATCGTGCTATCATTTGGTGGACTCATGTAGTTAATTCTGGTTTAGCACCTGATACATGGGATAAATTGAAGGTAGCTATGCGTGCTAGATTTGTTCCTCCTGCTTTTAAACATGAAATGCGTAAGAAATTGCAGCAATTAGGCCAAGATAATAAATCTGTCGAGGAATATTATCAAGAACTACAAATAGGCATGTTGCGTTGTAATGTTGTAGAAGATGAGGAGGATACGATGGATCGTTTTTATGGGGGCTTAAGGCGTGAAATTCAGGACATAATTGATTACAAAGAGTATAATGATATCAATAGATTGTTCCAGCTTGCTTGTTTGGCAGAGAAAGAATTGCAGGGTACGCAAAAAGGACAAGGAGCAACTTTGGAGGTACGTCTACATCGAGATCGACGCCTGGGCAAGCCAAGACAGTCCCACCTCCTATTTTTCGAGCTGCTGCCCCCTCTGTGAGTAGGGCCCGTTCAGCAGCACCGCCGCCACCATCACGCACAGCCGAGATGAGCAAATCTACTAGTGTGCAAGCACCAGCAAAGAGCTCTTCATTGGTTGCTTCCACGGGTCGTACGACGAGCATTATGTGCCACCGTTGCAAAGGGATGGGCCACGTCATGAGAGATTGCCCAAGTCAGCGGGCGTACATTGCGACAGAAGATGGTGGTTATGTAAGTGCTAGTGATGTTGAGGATGAATATGCTCTTGCAGCTAACCTTGCAGGAAATATTGAAGATCATGAGAACAAACCTGTGTTTGTGCCCTTTTCTGTGACTAACAACTTGCAGGTAGTTGAGAACCATGCCGAAGAGGAGCATGAGCTGATTGAATCACTGACCCCATTGGTTGAGAATGAAGATAAGGAGATGGATGCACTTACATCATTTGAGGAGAGCCAAAAAGGTAAAGACCATGGTGCTATCATCGCTCACGGTACTGATTTGGTGCTACAACAAGACATAGAGCAACCTTGTGAGTATATACCTGCTGTATTGCAATCTTTTGATGTTCCTTGTGTTGACTTAAATGAACCATGTGCTGATCTAAATTCTCATAATTTTGCACATGTCGAATTAATAACACATAAAGAAGTTTTGACTAGAATTTCTCCTGCTAATTCATTGTGTTACATCATGTTGGATCTACCTATGAAATTGTCACATGCTATGAAGAAAGTTTCTGAACTTGCATGTTCAAAATTCTTGTTTAATGCCTACACCCTTGGATATAAGTTTAATTTGATTGGAGATTATGGTGAGGAAAATCAATTTCTTGTATATCGAATATGCATAACTTGCGATCACATGGATGAATTGAAACTTGCTGTTTGGGACAACAATTCTTGTATGCTGGATCATGTTCAATGTGAGAGGGAAGTAAAATTTAGTACTCATCCAATGCCTATGTGTTCATCTCTTTTTACACCATCTAGTATGGACAATCTGAATAAAGATGATGAATTATGGCAAAACATACAAATCTCTTCACCCTTGTTAGATGAATTTGATATGGTTCGATTGAGATATGATTATATGGATGAACTTTGCTTGATTCCAAAAGTTGTAGTTTTGGCCATATGTGCCACCACTACATGTTTACAACGTCAAAGATTTGAATTACATAAATGCTTCACTTACATTTGCAAAACAAATTGCAATAATTACTGTGTGAGAAATTTTAAATTGCTCATTAACATATATGATTACTCTTGGGTTAATAATACAATGAGATTTTATGATCGCTGCTATTTTATGACATTAATGGTGCAACAACGAAGAACTGTTAAAACGGATGATATATACATATACCATGCATACACCTTGGCTTCTTTGTTACCATATTTTCAGCTTATCAAAAGCCGAGGACGGCTTTATTTGCAAGAAGGGGAGGATGATAAGAACATGTACCCTATGGATATAACCATATTTGTTATAATTGTTGTTCCAATTACAAGAGCTCCTACGCATCACTTAAATTATGAGGTGAGCTCGTTTCAAAGAGATTTTATTTTATTTGATAAAAAACTTATGATATTACATAATGAGAGTTTGCTGCGTTTATTATCATGTACCAAGATTTATGATCAAGATCATGCAATACGTGACACTACACATATGTCAAAACCGAGGACGGTTTTCTGTCAAAAAGGGGAGGATGATGTGACCATGCCACCAAGACATACGACCATAGCGGCCAATATCAAGATTGAACTAAAGGTGAATTCGTTTCTTCAACTTCAACACATTTTAAATGAGAATATGATGCTATCTAATGATGAAAATATATATATTTGTAGCACCACATCACTTTGGAACCAATTGAAGCAAGGGTTCAAGTTGGATATGTTTTGGAATCCAATTCGGCCTCTAGATCAATTCGGATTCAGCTTGACAGGCCAACTTCAAAAGGCCATAACTTTTGATCTAGAAGGTTTCTCGGGGCCCGTAAGTACTCGTTGGAAAGCTCTTGCAGTCTACTTTTAAATGGATCTGGTCTCACCTCCAAACTCCATCTGAGAAGATCAAAAACTATGAAACAACTCATGTCACTTTTCCAGTCCGAGTCAAAGTGGGCCGAGGGCCTTGTAACTTAGATAAGTGCGGCTTCCCCCTCCCCTATTTAAGGAGGTCATACCCCTTCAGTTTTTCTTGGGTTTTTCTTAAGAGATTATTCTGCTTAGCAGTTTCACCGCATGTTCGGTTGAGAAACTCCAACTTGTGAACTTAATCTTTATTCGCAATACAGATTGCATCTTTTACTCTCTTGCTCGTGTTCTCGATTCGCTTGCAGGAGATAGCCTTCTTGGCGAGGTCAACCGTGTTTAGCACGGTTGATAACCAACGGAGCAGTGGTGTAGTTATTGCGAGGGGTTCAATCTGTTTTGGTCGGAGCCTTTGGATCATCAACGTCGAGATCTCCACAATCGACTTATCAGTACCTCTCGGAAGATCGGGCCATCGTAACATCAGTTTGCACCGCATGTCCATTAGGCCATTTGCTAATGGAAAACACTGAGCTGGCATACACATGGCTCACATCATAGGGTCAGGCTCGATCTTGTGGGCACATGGTGAATTTGGGAGGTATACCATCGTGGTTTGGAGCAGTTGCTATTGTTCATTGGCTTAGGGATGAGGAAGGCGATATAGTGGCGATATGGCAGGATGGAAAAGGTGGAAGGAATGGCAAACAGGTAAGAATGGCATGTCGGAGGTTAATTTATTGTCTTCCTCATCGCCATCTGTTGTGGTTACAGACCAAACAGAGAGAGAGTGTAGTAGTGGAGAGTTGAGTAAAATGAATGGCTTCTGCCTTCCCCCCGTGGCCTATGCCACATATATATATTCACATGGGGAGTGCTTGTACAGTTGTACCCTTACACATGAGTATTCCCCTCGGGGGCTCTTATGTCATACACATGGCTCTTATGGCTTAGGCGGGGGCCACCCCTACAACAGGAGCCTCTCATGGTGAAGGGCTTCACGGGCCGAAGCCATGCCGAAGTCCTTTGGCCCTCCGTCCCATCGGCTGTGATGCTTGATGACTTGGATAGTTCGCACGTTCGCCCATGCTTGCGCGAGGCTATTTTCGGTCCCGAGCCGGCGCGCCTCGAGGCCGGCGCCGGAAGACCGAAGGCCGGCGGGCCGAGGTCGTGCTTGTGCGAGGCCGCCTCCGCACTGGGGCGGGCGCGATCTGAGGCCGAAGGCACCGGGTAGGCCGAGGGCTTCGGCCGGCCGGGTTGGGCATGCCCTACCTCGCGCTCCAGATATTTATGGGCGGCCGACGGTCACCGCCCTTGGCGGCGAAGTCTCGAAATGCGTTGCGCGATGTGGCGCCAAGGCGGGAGATGGTTGCTTGGTCCGGAGTGCGCTTTAATGACACTGAATCGCGCCGCCTTTGTCGGTAGGCCGCACACCGCCCCGCCGCTCTGACCGGATGTGGGCACGTGGCTGGCTGTAATTGGAGCGTCGTGGGATGCCAGCGTTCCCATGACCACGGACGTTCGCCTCTTCCCCTGGAAAAGTGGCCACACGGCGGGAGTGTATGGGCGCATTGGGCGCTGAGCGGCCACCTACCGCCGCCTGCCGCGGTTGCCAGCGGTTGCACTGCCCAATCGTGGGTAGCCGAATCGCTGTAATGCTATCGCTCGGTCTTCTGCCTGTAGGGGAGACGGGGGGCTTTATAAGCCGCCCCTGTGGGCATGCCGTCGTTCCGCTTGGCTACTTGATCGCTTGTGCGTTGCTTCTTATTCTTCTTGCACCTCCTGCTGCTATTCTCGCCTCCGCGCGTGCCCACCGTCGTGAGAGAGGGATGGCTGCGCGCGACGACCTCCCCGCTAACACGGGTGCCGCCCTTGATGACCCTGCGCGTCGCCTTAACGAGAGCGCCTCGTCGAGCCAGCGCTGCCTGACGCCACCACCGGCGGAGTACCGCCTGGTTCCGCGCGACAGGAAGCAAACTACCAGTACCGGGATGCCATGAAAAGGTCCAAAGGTCGCTGCTCCCGTGTGCTAGGGCGGAGCCGCGTCACAGAGGAGACCCTCCGAACCCTTCTTCAGGAGAAGAAGCTGGAGGAGCGCGCGAGGCTCGCCGCCAGCCTGCGACGCGGGCGAACCGGGAGAGTCGGAGGCGATCGTCTTCGTGGCATTCTTTGACACCGGGCTCTGAATCCCCACGACACACTTTGTTCGCGAAGTGCTACGAGCGTATGGGTTGGAGCTGACGCAGCTGACTCCGACCGCGATCGTTCGATTGGCCATCTTCACTTGGGCGATGCGGACGAAGGGTACCCGTCCCCACGTCGAGATGTTCGCCATCCTGCACGACGCACGGTGCCAACCGAGGAGAGTGGAAGGGGGGCTTACTCGAACTTCGGCGGCATGGACTTCGTGCTGAGGCCGAAGTGCTCGCACCTATTTTCCGCGTCGGCTATGCAGGAAAAGTGGGAGGCCGGCTGGACACGGCGATGGTTCTACTACACCGTGATGAGCACGAGCGGCCTCCGGAGCCGTGGAGAACCGATGTCGTTCGACCGCTGTCCGAATGTGACGCCTCGGCCCAGCGACGAGCAGCAAGCGCGAAGACTTGCTGGGGTCGCACTCCGGTTCAACATGCGAGACCTTGCGGAGGAGTTCACCATGTACGGGATATCCCGCTTTCTGCACTGGAAGTACGAGCGCGAGGCCCGATCGGAAGGACGGCATCCACCGGGTGTCTTAGCTTCATAGGCCCTCCGCGCCCTGTAAGTATCCCTGCGATATGCCAAGTACCACGTGGGTGGTTGCAAACCCTTAGGTATGACACTCCGCTTGTGCATGCAGTACGCCGGTTAGAAGATGCGGAGTGCGCGATGGCTGCGATACTTGGGCGTGCGGCGAAGAGCACAAGACCCGTGAGTCGCGACTTCCTTGGCGGCGGGCGGATTAATTGGGTGTGCGAGGTCTTGAAATCCCGTTCGGGCGCCCGGTGCTGCGAATCGCCGGCGATCGGCGGTGGTAGCGCCATCTTCTCGGAGCAGGGTCCGGTCGGAGGCCATCGCCCTTAGTTCGCCGGCCGTGCCGCCGGTCGAGAACATGAGGATGGGGGGCGAGACGGGCGCTGGGCTCGACGACGATTCGGGGCGCGTAACTCCCGACGAGGCCGTATATGGTGGCAAGGCGACGAGCACACACCTCGCCGTTCTTGAAGATGACGCCTCGTCACCTCCAGCGGCAACCGCCGCATTGTCATCGACGCGCTCTCCGCGGCTGCCTGTAGCCACGGAGGCTTCACCTCGACTCAAGGAAAACGGCCTCGGTGCGATCGCGCCGTCTTCTAGGGGCGGTTCGGTGTGGCGAGTCCGGTGATGCGGCCACGGCGGCTAGCGGAGATGCTCCTAAAGCCGGGAGGGTTGTCGCGCCTCAGGCCAGCGAGGCGCTTATGACCCAGGTGGAGGCCACGGTAGAGGGGACCGGAGGTAGGCGTAGTTCGTTTTCGTCGCGTGACTTCGTGAAACTCTCCCCGATTTGCTCGCTTATTCCATCGACGCCAGGCGAGACGGGGTCTCCTAAACGAGGGCAAGAATCGAGCAATGGGGGGCCCCGCAATGTCACCGGCCTGCTTGAGCCGGGGACTGTGTGTGCCCCAACTGCTGCGGAAGGCACTGGGACGGGGGCTCTAGGGCCTGACGTCTCCGACTTCGTACCTCGATGGGAGGCGCTTCGCGCCTGGAACGAGGTGGCGGAGTATGCTGGCGCCCGCCTAGATCGACAAGCGTTGCACTCCTGCGGGGGCGACCTTTTGGCGCTCGCGCTGGGGGCCTCCGAGATGAGGGTAATGGTCTCCGTTCTCGCTGCATACGTCTTGCTTACCTGATAGGTAACCCTTGTTATACCTTGTGTAGACGCTTGCAATTAGCAAAGCCCTTGAAGAGACTCGCGCTCGCGAGCAGAGGGTACTGGAGGACCAGCTGTGCATCGCGGACGACGCCAACGCCACCAAGGACGAGGTCATTCGAGTGCTGATGGCGGAGCGGGACGAGGCTATTGCTGACGCGCAGCTGGTGGGCAGGAACGCGAAGAACACGGCAGTGACCGCACAACTTGCGCTGGAGGAGGCCCAGCGCGCCGCGACGGAGGAGCGGACCACCCTTCTTCAGCGAATCTCCACGCTAGAGGCGGAAAAGGGACAGCTTACCGCCTCCGTTGCGAAGAAGACGCTAACCTGGGATAACGCGTGCTCCTCCGCGTGGAATGCGATAGAGTCTTTGGAGCGGGCCCTCCGGGGGCTTTGTGTGCACGTGGAGGACGCCACTCATGGCCGCCAAGACCTGATGGAGACGCTTGAGCGAATCGAAGAGGGCTCGAGCGTCGCCCTCCCTGACGCCAAGGCTTTCGGCACCCTGCGGCTATATGAGTCTTTGGGCTTGCCTCGCCTTCTTTGCGCGGTGGGTGCGAGCATGTTAATGGTGCCGCAAACCCCACCGACTTGCCTACCCGGCCGGGTGATATCTGATGCCATTCGTGCCGCCGAGCCCGCGACCCGAAACTTCCATGACCGAATTTAGAATTATGTCGGGGAGGGCGCCGCCGCGGTTGCTTTACGACGGACACTGCGGAACGAGAGGGACGTGCTTCGCTGGCTCAAAGAGGTCCCTCGACGCAGCGCAGGCGACGCGGGCGCTCGTCGCGGCGAAGATGGCGTGGACTCATAGGAATAGCCAGGTTTTGGCACGTTCCACACCATGCGTGTCTGCTTTTGTAATGTAACTGTCTTGCTCGGGCCAAGCGACAATTCTCTAATGCACTTGTTGTTATGTAATATGCTGCGAGCTAGGAGGTCGTGTAAAGCACGGGTATCGTGTTGCCCCTCGTTCGGGTATCAGCAAACGGGCTTGCAAACACTTTGCGCCTCGGATCCCAGACTTAGTCATGGTAGACGCGCGAGCGCTCCGTCCCCTGCCCTTCGACGTGGTGGCGGCGGAGCTGGCGCCTAGTCGAGGTAGACGCGCAAGCGCTCCGTCCTATACCCTTCGAAGTGGTGGCAGCGGAGCTAGCGCCTAGTCGAGGTAGACACGCGAGCGCTCCGTCCCCTACCCTTCGAAGTGGTGGCAGCGGAGCTGGCGCCTAGTCGAGGTAGACGCGCGGCGCTCCGTCCCCACCTTCGAGTGGTGGCGGCGAGGCTGGCGCCTGGTCGAGGTAGACGCGCGGCGCTCCGTCCCCTACCTTCGAGTGGTGGCGGCGGGCCGGCGCCTGTCGAGGTAGACGCGCGAGCGCTCCGTCCCCTACCCTTCGAAGTGGTGGCAGTGGAGCTGGCGCCTAGTCGAGGTAGACGCGCGAGCGCTCCGTCCCCTACCCTTTGAAGTGGTGGGGGACGGAGCTGGCGCCTAGCCGCGCCACGCGTGCTTGTGAGTATCCAAGCCGCGGTTATACACCGTAAAGCGTGTGGAGATAGCATCCGCGTTAGTGCGGGACCGACATCCACATCTTATTTATACTCCGAAGAGTACGCCCTGGGGCAACGCCCATGCATGCGCGGGGTTCGCGTCTTGTTTATACTCCGGAGGAGTGCGCGGGATCGACATCCACGTCTTATTTATACTCCGAAGAGTACGCCCTGGGGCAACGCCCATGCGTGCGCGGGGTTCGCGTCTTGTTTGTACTCCGTAGAGTGCGCAGGGATAGCATTCACGTCTTTTTTTATACTCCGGAGGAGTGCGCGGGATCGACATCCACGTCTTATTTATACTCCGAAGAGTACACCCTGGGGCAACGCCCATGTGTGCGCGGGGTTCGCGTCTTGTTTATACTCCGTAGAGTGCACAGGGATAGCATCCGCGTCTTTTTTTTATACTCCGGAGGAGTGCGTGCGGAGGCGGACCGCGATGCCACGTCTTGTTTAGAGTCCGTAGACTGCGCGTGGAGGCAAGCCTCCGCGCGTTGCGGGCGGTGAAATTGCGTGTGGAGGCGGACCTCGACGCTACGTCTTATTTATACTCCGTGGAGTGCGTGCGGAGGCGGACCTCGCGCTACGTCTTATTTAGAGTCCGTAGACTGCGCGCGGAGGCGAACCTCCGCGCGTTGCGGGCGGTGAAATTGCATGCGGGCGGACCTCGACGCTACGTCTTATTTATACTCCGTGGAGTGCGTGCGGAGGCGGACCTCGCGCTACGTCTTATTTAGAGTCCGTAGACTGCGCAGAGGCGAACCTCCGCGTGTTGCGGGCGGTGAAATTGCGTGCGGAGGCGGACCTCGACGCTACATCTTATTTATACTCCGTGGAGTGCGTGCGGAGGCGGACCTCGCGCTACGTCTTATTTAGAGTCCGTAGACTGCGCGTGGAGGCGAACCTCCGCGCGTTGCGGGCGGTGAAATTGCGTGCGGAGGCAGACCTCGATGCTACGTCTTATTTATACTCCGTGGAGTGCGTGCGGAGGCGGACCTCGCGCTACATCTTATTTAGAGTCTGTAGACTGCGCGCGGAGGCGTCCCCCCACGCGTCTTTATGCATGCTCATGCGTAGTGCACAGGAAGGTGACCCTTTGCACGTTTTTAGTACGAAAGCGGGAGAATTTGCATGAATGATGCACTTTATTAAATTCCCATTTGCGCGGGTGAGCGGTTACAAGGGGTAAGGCACTAACCGTTAGCCGCTTACGTCCGCCAAAGCCGGGGAAGGCCCTTGGCCTTGTGTGCTTGACTCAGGTGTAATACCGTCGTAGCCTGTCCGCATTCCACGTGTGGTGGAGCGTGTGCCCTTCCAAGGTGGCTAAGCGATACGCTCCCTTCTGCAGGGATTCCGCGATGATGTACGGGCCTTCCCACTTGGACTCGAGCTTGCCTACTGTCTCCACGTGGAGAGCCATCTTGAGGACGAGGTCTCCTAGTCTGAATTCGCGTGGGTACAGCGAACGATTGCGACCGCGCACCATCTGTCGCACGTATTTTATGACGTACTGTGTTGCGCTTGCCCGGTCTCCGTCAAGGAGATCCACGGACAATTGGCGCTCCTCGTCCGGTGCTTGGACGAGGACCCGCCGCGAGCCCGCCTTTATTTCTTCGGGTGTGACCGCCTCGTCACCGAAGAGGAGCTTGAAAGGCGTGAACCCCGTTGGGCGTGTGACCGTTGTGCGAAGGGACCAGAGGACGCTGTGGAGCTCGCCCGGCCACTTCCCTTTTGGTAACCCGACGAGGTGCTTCTTGATTGCGGCAGAGATGGCGCCGTTTGCCCGCTCCACCGCCCCGTTGGACTGTGGGTGTCCGACCGAGGCGAACCGGAGGGTGATGCCCATGTTGCCGCAGAATTCTTTGAATGGGGCTGCATCGAACTGCAGACTGTTGTCTACGGTGATCTCCCTAGGCATGCCGAATCGACATATGATGTTTTGCCAAAGGAAGCGCTGCAGAGCTGCCGAGGTAATCTTAGCCAGGGCTACCGCCTTCGACCACCTGGAAAAGTACTCCAGGGCAACTGCGATGAATCGCAAGTCCCCTGGGGCCCTGGGAAGTGGTCCCACGACGTCGATGCCCCACCTCGCCAGTGGCCATACCGGGGGTATGGGGTGGAGGCTTGTCGGGGGCCTGTGGATAGCCCTTCCCATCCATTGGCAACCCTGACAACGGCGCGAGGTCCCGGGCATCGCGGCGGTGTTGGCCAATAAAAACCCTGTCTGAATGCCTTGCCCACCAGAGACCTTGGTTGGAGGTGCGAGCCGCAGAGACCCGCGTGAATTTCCGCGAGGAGGCGCTTGCCTTCTTCACGCGGGAGGCACCGCAGGAGCGGTGCGCAGACCCCCTTCTTGTAAAGCGCCCCGTCGAGCACCTGGAAGGACCTAGCGCGGTGTTGCAAACGCCGGAGCTCGGAGGAGTCATCCGGTTCCGCGATGCCTTGCAGAAAAGCGAGAAGGGGCTCCCGCCAGTCGCCCTGCTGGGTGATCTGGTGGACGAGGGTCGCGTCCCGATTATCTTGTGCTATGGCCGCCGCTGGCAGGGTCTCGTAAAACTCCCCTTCGGGAATTGGGAGCTGCTGACTGGCAGCCTTGGCCAGGACGTTAGCTTGCTCGTTGTCCGCTCGAGGGATGGCCTTCACCGTGACACCCAAAAAGTGCCATTCCTTTGCTCGTACGGCTGCTAGGTACTTGGCTAGCTCCGGGTCCTCGGCTTGGTATGACTTGTCCACATGGCCCGCCACTAACCAGGAATCAGTGTAGACGAGGACTCGCCCTGCTCCCATCGTTTTTAGCTTCCCGAGGCCGAAGAGTAGCGCCTCATATTCGGCCGTGTTGTTCGTAGCTGGAAATGCTAGGCGCGCCGAGTAAAACAGGCGCTGCCCCTCTGGGGTGGTGATAACGGCACCCACCCCCACACCGGGTCTTCGAGCTGGAGGGCGGGCTGAGCTGGGGGGTCCATTCCGCGAGGAAGTCCGCCAGAACTTGGGACTTGATCACCGTCCGAGAGGCGTATGTTAAGGAGAACGGGGCTAGCTCTGCCGCCCATTTCCCAATTCGCCCTGTGGACTCCTTGTTGTGGAGCATCTCTGCCAGGGGGAACGATGATGGCACCGTTATCGGGTGGGCCAGGAAGTAATGCCGGAGTTTTCTTGAGGCCATGACCAGCGCGTAAGCAAGCTTCTTGAGCTCGGTATATCGCGTCTTGGCACCCTGAAGGGCTTCGAGGCGGCGGCTGAAGCGCCCTCTTCCAGGCGTGGGCGGCGCGACCGCCGCGTTGAGGCGCAAGGTAGAGTAGGAGGAGCCTCGGTCTTTGGGGCCACCAGTGGGGAGGGTTGCGAGGTGCTTCTTAAGGTCGTCGAAGGCCTTTGCACGATCGTCGTCCCAATGAAACCCGTCGCAACCGCGAGGGTCTTGAAAAATGGTAAGCCCTCTCTCGCCGCTCTAGAGAGGAAGCGGCTCAAGGCGCCATGCGGCTGCCGACCTCTGGACCTCCCGCGTCGTCTTGGGGGGTTCCATGCCCAGGATAGCATCAACCTTGTCGGGGTTCTCTTGAATGCCTCGCCCAGATACGAGGAAGCCCAGTAGCTTGCCCGCCTGTACACCGATGACACATTTGTCCGGATTGAGCTTAATGCCCACCCTCCGGAGGTTGTCAAAAGTCTCCTGAAGATCCCGGCCGTGTGAGGCGAGCTACGGGTTTTACTACCACGTCGTCTCGTAAGCCTCCACATTTCTCCCTAGCTGGGCGGCCGGGCCAGCGCGGCGAGCGGGTGAAAGTTGCGCCGCGTTCTTCAAGCGAAGGGCATCCTTACGGCGCGAAGGTCCCCACCGTGTAATGAAGCTGGTTTTCCTCGTCGTCCTGGCCATGTAGACCTAGTGGTAGCCGGAATAGGCGTCCAGGAAGCTCATGAGCTCGCACCCGGCGGTTGCGTCAACCAGTTGATCTATGCACGGTAAAGGGTAATCGTCCTTCGAGCATGCCTTGTTAAGGGTAGTGAAGTCGATGCACATGCGCCAGGCGCCGCTGGCCTTTTTAACCAACACCGGGTTGGCAAGCCAGTCCGGATGTTGGACCTCGCGGATAACCCCCGCTCGAAGGAGCTTCGCCACCTCCACCTTAGCCGCTTGCTGCCGGTCCGCAGACATACGGCGAAGTTTCTGCTTGACGGGCTTGGCGTCAGGGCGAATCGCGAGGTTATGTTCGATGAGGACGCGATCCACTCCTTTGATATCCTCCGGGGACCATGCGAAGACGTCTATGTTGTCCTGGAGGACTCGGAGCAAGTCTTGCTCTACTTCCGGAGGGAGATCTTCGCCTATGGATACGAACTGCCCTTCTGCTTGGCGTGGCACCCTCTTCACTCCGCCCTCCGGGTGGGGCTTAGGTGTCCAACCCGGGGCGGATGGCGTGTCCGCCCGGTATTTGTTGAAGGCGTGCACCTTGCGGTGCAAGCGTCCATCTTCGGTTTCGATGCTCCGAGCCATATCCTGACCGCCGAAGATGGTGATAACGCCCCGCCGCCCTGGAAGCTTCATGCATAGGAATGCGAAGTGTGGGACGGCTTCGAAGGAGTTGATGGCGGGCCGGCCCAGTATGGCGTTGTACGGATATGAGACATCCACGACGTCGAAGACAACCTCTTTAGTCCTGGCGTTGTCGGCCTGGCACAAGGAGACTTGGAGGCAGACCTGACCCAGAGCCTTCAGAGGTTGCCCTCCGAGGCCTTGAAGGGGGGCTTCCGAAGCTTTTAATAGACTCCGAGGTATTCCCATACGATCAAGGGCCTTCACGAACAAAATGTTGGCGGAGCTCCCTCCATCAACGAGAATACGCCTGACGTCGCATACCGCAATGTCGGCTTGGATGACCAAGGGATCTTGATGGGGGAATTCTACACCCTGGGCATCAGCTGACGTGAAGGTGATGCTGCAAGGGGACGCCCGCTGAGGGAGTTGTGCCGAGGAAGCGCTCGACGAAGAGCCTCCCTCGATGACATTAATGTCGCGGTATTGGGTCTCTCCAGGGGACCCAGCATGGGAGGTACCGCCTTGCCTATGCTGTACTCGGGCTGTTACGGGGTCAATGACTTCGAAGTCTGTATATGGCCCGCCGCCTGTCGTACTGCTGCGACTTCGGTGCATGCCCCCATGAAATGGCCCCCGTAGCCGTGCACTTCGCACCATCTACCGTATTCTAGGATTTCCTGCTCCGCGTGTGGCTTGGCATCGCCACCTCCTTAGCGTCCTTCTGCAACGCGCGAGGTTGATACGGCCCCCCGGGGAATGCCCTGCGCAGCCAAGATGTGGCGGGCCTTTTGGGGTCTTCGCTGATTGCGCCGGGGCTTATGCCTGTCGCCTGGTGAGGTTTGATGCTCCCTGTCATCGACGGGCTTGCGCCTCCGTACGTTCTCTTCGGCTCGAGCGTACGCTTCCACTTTGTCGAAGAGCTCTGCCTCCGACTTGAGCGGCTTCCGCGTGTTATATTCAGCGAGTGGTCCCGGACGGAGACCTTGTGTGGCTGCGCTGATGATGGTCGTTTCGTTGACGTCCTTGACCTGGCAGCGCACCTTTGCGAAGCGCTTGAAGTACGCCCGGAGCCTTTCGTCAGGTTTTTGCTTGACTGCGAAGAGCTGGTCCGCGTAGACACGCTCGACGTAGTTTCCCTGGAAGTTGTTGTAGAGTTGACCGCGGATCTGTTCCCACGTGTATATGGACTATGGTGCAATGGAAAAGAACCAGGACAGTGGCATGCCTTGTAACGCGAGGGGGAGCCCTCTTGCTTTCGTGGTATCGTCTCCGCCAGCGGCTTTGATAGCAGTCTCGTACACGCGCACAAAGCCTCGCGGGTCGGAGTCGCCCTTGTAGGCCTTGATGACGTTCAGGAACTTGAAGCCCCCGGGCCAAGCCGCCTGCTGCAGGCTCGTGGAGAGCGGGGACTTCGGATCTATTCGTCGCGATGGGACGCGACTAGGCGTAGGGGGTTCGGACACCACCGCCGTGGAGGGGGGTTGGCTCCGAGCCTCTTGCATGTCTCGCACCGCTCCGCGGAGGTCTGTTAACTCCCGCTGAAACGCGCTAAGGGCCGCCAGCAGGGCGGCCTCCACCGCGGGCGTGGCTGGGGCCATCGGCGCGCTTGGCGGCGCTACCGGTACGGCGGTGGTCACGGCCTGCGCGCCCAGGTTGCTCGCCGTGTTGTCGCGGAGGGCCCTGGAGCCGGCGACAAGGTTCGCGTCACCACTGGGGCCGTTCACCGCTTCTGCGCTGGGTGAAGAAACGGATGCGCCTGCGTTGCCATCGCCGGGGTTGGTCGTCGGGGTGGTGCTGGTGGGGTCAGTCGTCGCGTCGGTGGCGGGGTTGGTCGTCGCGCCTACACCACTGCTCGTGCCTGCGGCTGCTAAAGCCGAAGCCCTTGTGCTGACGCGAGACTTCGCCGCCTCCACCTTCTTCTTCTTCGCCGCCGACGGTGAAGCTTTCTTTGGTGCCATCCTCCTTCAGATCTGGAGGCTTGCTCTTGTCCTCCCCACGGACGGCGCCAACTGTTGTGGTTACAGACCAAACAGAGAGAGAGTGTAGTAGTGGAGAGTTGCGTAAAATGAATGGCTTCTGCCTTCCCCCCGTGGCCTATGCCACATATAAATATTCACATGGGGAGTGCTTGTACAGTTGTACCCTTACACATGAGTATTCCCCTCGAGGGCTCTTATGTCATTACACATGTCCTATTTCGGACCTAACAGGCCTACTGGGCTTAGGCGGGGGCCACCCCTACAACACCATCAACCTCACCTATGTCGTCCCTGTCAAGCCTCCTCGAGCTACTCGTCCTTCTTCTACACACGGCTTTGCAAGCCCTAGGAACACGCCACATGTACGGTATCATTGAAGCCTTACCGTGACAACCCGATGTCACCACGCGCCCTCCATCCCCTGCTTTACCATGCTACAAACGAGAAGAGTGCACTGTGTCGATGCAATTAATCCCGACCCTATGACATCAGCCACATGCTATTCTAGCTCAGCATTTTCTATTAGCAAATGGCCCATGGATCTATGATGCAAACATACGCAACTTCAAGGGGTTAAGAAAGTAAAATGCAAGTTCAGGAGGTAATGTAGTACAACTATACAAGTTTAGGGGGTTGAGAAAGTAAAATACAATTTTAGGGGGTAAAGTGGCACCTACAAGTTCAGGAGGCTAAAAAAGTAAAATACAAGTTTAGAGGGTAAAGTAATAAAACCTTACTGAGAGACCATGTGGATGTGACCCCTTGCTTGTGATGAGTAATTGACACGTGTTCTGAAAATTTTGAGTTTGATTTTGTTGGTTCACGCCAAGTCGGCGCATGGCGCAGTCGAGGTCGGTTAGACGTGCTTGGGACGCTTGTTCTTCTTCCCGATCAGTCGTTTGGGCAATTTCGTGCTTGAGTACGTTTCACTGATGCTAATGTTGATTATATTGTTTCGAGCGGTGCTATGTGATGTTTTCTTGTCTGTGATGGCTGCAGGACTTTGAGGCGGAGTCGTGGTGAGGCATGAGATGGCCGGACAAGGCACAGGCGGTGCTGAGGTCAAAGCGGTCGGAAGATGCCAAAGACGACGAGGACTCGAGGTGGTTGCGAGGCTTGGACGGCAAGAAACAAGGAAACTTCCAGGAAGGTGCAGGAGTAGCATTTTGGTAAATACGCAGGGCTGCAAAAGAGAAAGCGAATTTGATTTTGAGTTAATGGATAAAGCGCAAGAGTTGTTTGAGTTAGCGGGTAAAGCGAGTTGTAAACCAGGTAATCAAAAACTATAAATAGAGGTGGTGTGCACCTGAAGTCAAGTAAGTTTTTAGGGTTTTTGTTTTGAGTCTCCTTTTGTCTTTCTGTTGAGGAGTTGGTGGGAGTGCAGAAGGTTGTTGTGCCTTTGTCTCTCGTGTGTGTGAGTATCTGTGAGTAGGCATGAGTTCTTGATTCTCTCTGAGTGTGTGCCCAGAATGTGAAATGGTGTATGAACTAGCTGTGGAACAATTCAATACAATCATTCATGTCTCTGTATTCATTTGAGAAGTCGTGTGACTGAGTGTTTGGATTTCCTAGTTGCTCTGTGTTCTACTTTTATCTTCTGATTGTCTCAGTTCTCTACTCTGAGTTTTTCTGGTGATCTCATTCTGTTTTGAGTTCTTGCTTGAGAGGCTCCAAATCCTCGTCTCTGAACTGGGAATCATTCCTCAATGCCCCTTGGCCAGCATATTCCCAAGAGAAAAGATTTTATCAGCCAAGTTCTTCTCAAGAGATAGATTGATGCATTTCCTCTGTTTTCTTACTCCTAGGGTTTAGAGGCAGAGGAAACTTGATTTTCTTGTGTCTCAGTAAGAAGATTGTTTTGGTTTTTGTTTTCTCTTTGGTTGGTGATTCTCTGTTAAGATCAAAAGCCACTTATGCAGAAGATTCAACATTTAAAAGCAATTTGGATTTAATCTGGGCTGCTGGTTTCTTTTCGGCAAAATCAATATCCATTGTTTTCAACTGGTTCTTTGGAGTTTCTTGTTTTTTGAGGTCCTTCTGCTATTATGGTTCAAGTCATGTCCATTTGATCAAGGAAAAACAGCAAGCTTTAGAGAATTTCTTTGTTTTCGGTTGGATCAGTTTTTACTGTACCTTTAGGCTACCACTGCTTTCAGTTCTTCTTTACTGCCTAATTTTCTTTCCTTCTGATTTGCTTTTCCTCTTTGCGGTCTTCTTTTTGCAGCCCAAAATCATCTATGTTTTATGTCCTCCTTTTGCTTTAGTCTGCCTCTGCCTAAGGATTAGTTTCTCTGCCTTTTGGCTTTCAAGAACTAAATTTCAGAACCAACACTGAGCCTGTAAAATCTGTTTTGTTCAGTTCTCTAGTGTCGGCGGCTGCTCTGGTACTCACCGTTTTCATTTTCAGCTTTCTGTTTTGTTTTTCAGTTTTCAGCAAACTGCAGTTTTTAGTTTTTGCATTTCAGTTTTCAGCAAACTGCAGTTTTCAGCAAACTGCAGTTTTCAGTATTGTTTTTCAGTTTTCAGCAAACTGTGGTTTTCAGTTTTTGCATTTCAGTTTTCAGCAAACTGCAGTTTTCAATTTTCAGTATTATTTTTCAGTTTTCAGCAAACTGCAGTTTTTAGTTTTCAGTTTTTGCATTTCAGTTTTCAGCAAACTGCAGTTTTCAGTTTTCAGTATTGCTTTTCAGTTTTCAGCAAACTGCATTTTTTTAGTTTTCAGCAAACTTCAGTTTTCAGTTTTAAGTGAACTGCAGTTTTCAATTTTGCATTTTTTCGGTTTGCAAAATTAATTTCGGTTACCAGTGAGCAAAATCTATTTTCTTGCTTCATAGCTTCTATAGCTATCGGAGAGAAAAGTCACATGGATACTTGGGGAGGTTTGAAGGCATCATTCACTCCCCTCTGTTGCCATTTCGGTCCTACACTTACAAATTCATGGAGCTATAGTGCAATTTTCTCTTCTTTTTGTAAGAAAACTCAGGCATTTGTTTCATGTGCTCGCATGCACACTTTAATTCTTTGAAGTGTAGAAATTTTGAAATTGATCATTGGAATAGAAAGGAAGAGATGTAATTTTTAGTGTTATCCTTTCCTATCTTGTACTGATCCCTCTTAATGATAGCAAATCTACTACATCAAACTTAATTACTTTCCTCATTTTATTGTTGTGGTGGATGGATCCTTGTGACGAGGGAAAGTAATCTGTGTTGAGAAGCTGAAGGGTCTATTGTAAGTTGAATCATTCACTAGCTTCATGGTTTCATTTTACAAAGGCAAAGTAGTGACCTGCACCATCCAGATCTGCCAAACCCAAAAGAATAGGTGGTTTTGTTTTTGCAGAATGTGTGATCCTGGAGCAGTTTAGGAGCTATGTGAGATGTGTAATCTACAATGTGCTTGACTATAATGAATATTTTTGTTAAAGGAGGTTTATGCAACACTTGCATCAAATGATGTAGTTATTTGATTGGATCTCGTTGATGCAAGCAACTAAGTAGTTCATGCATTACTTTTCTGACTATTATGCCTTTGTTTGGGGTTTTTTGTTTTTTGAATGATTTGAATATTTTTTAGATTTTTCCAAAGCAATGGTGTATACTAGCATTGCAATGCAGCAACAAGTTATTGGTTCATGGCAGCGAGCTGGCGGCCACCACATTGCCCCACATAAACATTGGAGGGCTGCCGCATTGCCACCATAAACATTGGTGGACATTGTGGGCAAAGCGCGGGTGTGATATCCTGATTTTCAGAGCCTTTTTTAAGCTTTTAAAATAAAATTCACCATTTGGATTTTTTGGAATTAATAAAAGCTTAAATTGAATTTTTATTAATTAAAAGGATTGAATATGATTAAACTAAACATTAACAATTGGCAAAAGTATTTTATTTGGATTCCTTGAGTCTCAAGGAATTTTCTGTAATTTTCTTCTGTTTTTCTGGGTTTATTTGCTATTTTCTAGAGCTCATACGAATTTATATGAATTTTCGGAAATAGAAAACCTCTAAAAACCCTTAAACAGTGTTGGGCTAAAGCCCATTCTCTCTCCAGCCCAGCCGCTCGACCTAGCCCACCTGCTTGCCCTAGCCACGCATCGGCCATCCGCCGCTCGCCCGCCTGCATCCAGCTGTGGGAGCCGTTCTTTCTCCGCCAACCGTCCGATCCTTGCCGGGACACGTGTCGTCTATCGAACGGAGCAGCTACTGTTCATTATCTTCCTTCCAGACTCCGCCGCTGCGTTCGCTCCACATCCGCCGTCGTTCACCGTCCCCGACCAGGACTCCATCTCCGTGTCTGCTCTGTGTCACCGCCTCCAAGTCAGCCTCGACGTCTGTGCTTTAAATAGCCGGCCTGCCCCTTGGTGTTCGCATCTCGCAGCTGCTGCCCTTGACGAGTTCGCCTGTGTGCCACCACCATCGAAGTTCATCGCCGTTGCCATCGTTTTCGTCTCCGATGCTGTTGCCATCTTCTTTGTTGCCACCAGTGAGTCGTCGTTCAGCCATTGCCTCTTATCGCCGTCTGACCTCGCCCCTCGGCTAGCCACCGGTCAGCCGTGCCGCACCCCAGCCCGCTGGTCGAACCCCGCCGCTGCGCTCGCCTGCTCGGTCGCCGCCTTGGTTCCTATGCCCGCGCATCTCTTCAGGTTCTCCGTAGACCCCGTCCACATTAGGCTGCTTCTGACGCATGGGTCCCACCTGTCAGATTCACTATTTCGTAGACCCGTGCACTGACCTTGCTGAGTCAGTAGCCTAGTCAGCTGCCACGTCAGATTGGTTGCCTAGTCAGCCTGATGCGGATCCACCTAGCAAGCTAGCTGAACCCCGTTGCTTTGGCCCTGATCTTTCACGATACGCCTTGTTGGATGCCCTCTCCAAGATGAGCCTTCTCCCACGCACACCGCAGCACGTGAACGAGGGAAATTTAACTATTTGCCACTCTTAAGAATGCCACCTATTCAAATGCCACTTTCTTCGTTGCAATTAACATTTTGCCACTTTCGAGCCCACGAGGCGTGCCATGTCAGCATCCTGCGTGACAAGGCGCGGGGACGAGGCGCGGGCACGGGTGCGGGCGGCGCCAAATCAGGGGAGGCAGGGAGGGGCGCACGGCCAGGGAAGCGGGCGGCGGCGCCGGCGAAGGGTGGCCGGGGGAGACGCCGACGAAGGGTGGCCGGGGGAGACACCGGCGGTGGCCAAAATAGAAACTACAAGAGGCGAGGTGGCGGCTCCAGCTAGGGGGCACTGCGGCGAGCCGGCGGCGGCTCTAGGCGGCGGCGGTGATGGGGAAAAGGAACGCCGACAGCCGAGGGGAGAGGGCGGGGTGGGCGTGCACGAGCATGAGGGGGTCATGAGGACTCACCGAACCATCGGTAGGGCGGAGACGACCGAGGCTTGCCAATGACGAGCCGGCGGCGGCGACGAGTGGGGTGCGGTGCCGGCGAGCTGCGGTGAGGAGGAGCTCCGGCGGCCGTCGGGAAGCTCGAGGCGCGTGGTGGTGCTCCACGCCACGAGAATTAAGGCGCCTTGCGCCGAGTTGCGAACAGCGATGAAAATGGCGGCTTTGGCGGCGGCGGGAAGAATGGCGCGCGCGCGAGCCGGGCCGCCGGGTCCGATGCTCAAGGGAGCAGGAGGAGGCCTCGGGCGCGCGTGGACGCGTTGGACCGCGGGGCGCCACCGAGCGGCGGGGCGGTGAGGAGGCGGCGGCAATCGATGCGGCACGAAGGTGGCGCTGGTGCTGCGCCTCGCCCCCGCGCCACGCCGCATTGCCGCCGCGCCGCGCGCCTCGTCCCGCGCCTCGTGCCGCGCCCGCGCCTCCATCCCGCGCCTGCGCCTCGTCCCCGCGCCCACGCCACACCGCCGCCCGCTCCTCGTCCCCGCGCCATGTCACGCAGGATGCTGACATGGCACGCCTCGTGGGCTCGAAAGTGGCAAAATGTTAATTGCAACGAAGAAAGTGGCATTTGAATAGGTGACATTCTTAAGAGTGGCAAATAGTTAAATTTCCCCGTGAACGAAGGGTAGAGAAACCGAAGTTGCAGCGAGTAGAATCCAACACCACAATTGGATTCAACACACCAAGAGCAATTCCTCGATGGAAATCTCAAGAACACGCCAACAATGGCCACCAAACCATGGTGATTTTCTGGTTTCTATTTCTCAAATCATAACCTCCGTTACAATGGGGCTAAGGCCCTGGCCTTATATTGGTACACAATGCACGGCCTTGATTACAACTCATGCACTACTTGGCCTAAGGCCGAAACAAACTCCAATACGAACTAAAAAGGAAATACCTAAACTGCTACCTCTGGTTTCTCTCTCAATTTGCGACTTGACCGTGAGGATTCCATGGCTGGCACCTCATCTATTATTGGGGCTTCAAACTAGCTTTCCAACGAGTCCAAGAACGCCCAAATCGGACTCCGTTTGTGAATGTTATGGACGTTTTAGTATCGGTCTTGCCAGCTATCCCAATCCGAGTCCGAATCGATTTCAAATCTTTATATGTTTTGTTTTCTTATTCAAGGGGCTTCCAAATCCATTTGGAACCTGAAAAGGAGTCCTTCTCAACCTTTAGAAAGCCATGGTGTGGTCGGATTTTATTCTTACTTGCATTGCAATACTCGAACTCTTTATGTTTGGCAAGTCTCGCGCGTCTCTCCGGACAGCTCGTGCAGCATCCAATGAAATTTCCATAACTTTGTGTAGGAAGCTCCAATCAAGTGCCGTTTGATTCGTTGGAAAATAGACTTCATTAGCTTTCCAAATATGTCTCTTGTGCACATTAGAAATCTCAAAATTGGCATTCAAAGCTTCTTGAACATTATGCACGGAACTGCAAGCACTAACCAAAGTTGTAGTGCTATTGGTGCCACATCATCCTCCCCTCCTTGAAGCAAAGCCGTCCTCGGCTTTAGGGTAATCTTGGGAGCTTGCTTCTTCTTGGCTGTAATTTCTTCATCAACATGAATAGCACTCTCCAATTTTGGTTTCAACACATGCTTCTTTCCCCCATGTACAAAAGTGTATGTGTTGGACCGGCCCTCATGCATAGCATTGCGATCATATTGCCATGGTCTTCCAACAATAACCCACATGCATCCATTGGAATTACGTCGCAATCCACCTTGTCAACATAGTCACCAACAACAAACGGAACACGCACCTTGTGAGTTATCTTTAGCCTTCCGGAGTTGTGTAGCCACTCCACATGATGTGGTTGAGGATGCCTCCACATGGATAGCCCTAAAGCATACACCAAATTTTTGCTAATCACATTGGTATAACTCCCACCATCTATGATCAACTTGCATTCTTTATCTTTGATCTTGCACTCTGCTTGGAAAACACTCCACCACTGTCCTTTTGTTTCAATTTCTTTACTTTGCACCTTCCGGACCAAAAGATTAACACCATTCAATTATGGATCACAATAGACAACATCCTCCTTGGAATCATCGAATTTTTCACTTTCAGAATCACTACTAGAAGTTGTTGAAGCATAGCCATCTTTAGTGAGAAGCACTCTTCGTTCATTTGGACAATCACGCATCATATGACCTCTTCCCTTGCACTTGAAACACTCAATTTCTCTAGCATGAGCATTAGAAGGCAAACTAGAATCAGTTTTAGTTGCTTCTTTACCTCTGTTGCTTGCCTCCTTTGAAAGAGCACCATTTGAACGGCTTGATGCCGCCACCTTGTAGTGTGAACCCACATCATCGCCTTGCTGTGATGGATGCCTCCATGGGTTTGTTTGAGTGTTGGCATGCCTACCCTTGGCTTATTTGCGCTTCAATTGTTGTTCAGCACGTTCAGCTTGATGCACCAAGTCTTGGATGTTGAAGTAATTGACCATCTCCACCCTATCTTGCACATCCTCATTCAACCCATTAAAGAAATGTGCCATAGTAGCCTCATCATGCTCCTCTGTTCCTGTACGGATTATCAACATCTCCATCTCTTTATAATATTCGTCAACACTAGAATTACCTTGGCGTAGTTGTTGTAGCCGGTTGTACAAGGTCATAGTGTAGTGTGCTGGGACAAAACGACGCCTCAAAATATTATTCAATTGTACCCAAGTATCCGGATGAGCTCCTACGCGACACAATTGATTCCACCAAACAAGAGCATATCCGGTGAACTCAATTGTCGCCAAACGAATCTTCTTATCCTCAGTATAGTGATGGCTATCAAAAATTTGTTCGACACGCATCTCCCACTCCAAGTACTCCTCCGGTTCAGCTTTACCATTAAATGATGGGATAGAAATTTTTATCTGTCCAATTCCATCATCCATGGCAACACATTGACCAAACCCGACACCATCACGCATACCTCCACCATTGGCAGCACCTCTGCCACGCATGTCCCTACCACGGTCAACACCACGGTAGTCCCGAGCATGGCGCGGTTGTGGAGCAAAGCCCGCTGCACCATCAAAGATCTCCTCGTGTTCATCGTCTTCATATGGTGCGCGCCGTTCAGGATATTGAGGTCCCCGTTCAGCATGCTGAAATTGTGGTGGCTGGTTGCGTATCTCCTCCGTCAAAGCATCAATTCGCGCCCCCAAATCATCAATCTTGCCTTCAAGCTTCTGGTGACAACTTAAGAAGTAGTCACGTGTTGCTTCAAACCCGTGTCGCACCTCGGGCAGCAAAGATGCCGCATATTGGGGCACCTCCCTGATTGGCTCGGCATGATTATGCTGCGCCTTGCCACCTTCAATCTTCATAGAACCCGCCATCAAGAAAAATTTAGCAACCTCGTACTGTGATCAACCACGCTCTGATACCAAGATGATGCGGATCCACCTAGCAAGCTAGCTGAACCCCGTTGCTTTGGCCCTGATCTTTCACGATACGCCTTGTTGGATGCCCTCTCCAAGATGAGCCTTCTCCCACGCACACCGCAGCACGTGAGCGAAGGGTAGAGAAACGAAGTTTCAGTGGTAGAATCCAACACCACAATTGGATTCAACACACCAAGAGCAATTCCTCGATGGAAATCTCAAGAACACGCCAACAATGGCCACCAAACCATGGTGATTTTCTGGTTTCTATTTCTCAAATCATAACCTCCGTTACAATGGGGCTAAGGCCCTGGCCTTATATTGGTGCACGATGCATGACCTTGATTACAACTCATGCACTACTTGGCCTAAGGCCGAAACAAACTCCAATACGAACTAAAAAGGAAATACCTAAACTGCTACCTCTGGTTTCTCTCTCAATTTGCGACTTGACCGTGAGGATTCCGTGGCTGGCACCTCAACTATTATTGGGGCTTCAAAATAGCTTTCCAACGAGTCCAAGAACGCCCAAATCGGACTCCGTTTGTGAATGTTATGGACGTTTTAGTATCAGTCTTGCCAGCTATCCCAATCTGAGTCCGAATCGGTTTCAAATCTTTATATGTTTTGTTTTCTTATTCAAGGGGCTTCCAAATCCGTTTGGAACCTGAAAAGGAGTCCTTCTCAACCTTTAGAAAGCCACGGTGTGGTCGGATTTTATTCTTACTTGCATTGCAATACTCGAACTCTTTATGTTTGGCAAGTCTCGCGCGTCTCTCCGAACAGCTCGTGCAGCATCCAATGAAATTGCCATAACTTTGTGTAGGAAGCTCCAATCAAGTGCCGTTTGATTCGTTGAAAAATAGACTTCATTAGCTTTCCAAATATGTCTCTTGTTCACATTAGAAATCTCAGAATTGGTATTCAAAGCTTCTTGAACATTATGCAGGGAACTGCAAGCACTAACCAAAGTTGTAGTGCTACTTGGTGCCACATCACAGCCGCCACATCATCCAAGCCCAGTCGGTCTTGTACTATTCTGTGAGCTGGGTCCACCGTGGACTAACTATTCCGTGCACCGGGTTGGTTCACAGCATAGTAGCTTTTCCGATTTTTCAGCTTTTTTCTTTATATTAGATTTTCCGAGAGCTCGTTCTCCGTCCGAGCTCTGAATGACCTGATTCTTTTTCCTAAATTCATATAAAATTGAGCTATATCTTTTGGTTCTGGTTTTGAAGTTGTTGGAGTTAATTTGAATTTTATTTGAATTTGTTTTGTGTTTCATTTCGTTTTCTCTCTCATTAGATCACGCTTTCGAAGGAGCTCAAGCAAGATTTGAAGATCAAGAGCCATTAACTGAGCAAGGCCAAGGCAAGTCATGTTCTTTGATCATGTTGAACCTAGTTTTGAAATATATTATTTATTTATTTTGTTTTAAACTATCATGCATTGCTATTTTATTACAACCTTTGTATTGGTAGTTATTGTCCTAATTGATTAATTCCCTCTTGATAAATTGAATGCCATGGTTCCGTTGTCACACATGATGGAAAATTATTTAGTGATGCAATATTAGTTGTCACATGGGGTGTACGATTATTGTGCTTAGCCGCGCTTATAGTCGCGTTGGGTTTATCATCATATGTGGTCAATTAATTAATTTTGACTTAATAATGTACTGGAACGTGGTTGTCAGACACAGCTATAAAATTTGAGTACCAAGACATGGGTAGTATCATTGGTGTTGGTTATACAAAAATGGTTTTCACTTGGGCAAATGATTGTGCAGTAAAGGGGGTGCAATTTGCACATTGGGATGTGGATGTTTCGCCTGGGTAAATCTAAGGACTTAATTTTGTGCACCATTGATCTGAGCCTTACAGCACAAATCACATGACTAGTATGGTATAGACCTAGCATAATAATTTGTGAAGTCTCAACTTTGATTTCACTACTGATGTTGTTTTGGCGCAAGAGGGGGGAAATTATCGACTAGGTGGTAGCCTACTCGACGGCGAAACCTTAGCGAGTGGGATCAGGTTGAGATGGAGCATTGTAAAAGCCTTGTTGTGATTTTCTTTAACGTGAAGATTATCACATCATGTGGGTACAGTTGTGCAACCTCTGCAGAGTGTAAAACTATTCGAATAGCCGTGTCCTCAGTCATGCACAATGCTTGGTGATTTCACACGAGGGGTAGAGTTTTTATAAAATTATGGATGGGTTAAGTTGGGGAGTGAATGGTTAGTTCACTGGTGGTTCATTTCATGAATCTTGATTCACGGGTGATTCATTGGAGTGAATGGTCAGTTCATTTGTGGTTTGTCTTAATTCCTTTGATTACTTATTATGATTTTCAATCCGAATTTTTTCTATTTTAGCTCTTTTTTTGAAAAATATTCACATTTAGACCCCTGGTAGTTTTAATTCCGTTTTTGGACCCAGAGGTCGGCGCCGTGGGACACGGCGCCGAGGTAACACGTCTCGGCGCCGTGGTCCATGGCGCCGAGGTCGCAGGCCCGCTCCAACGTGCCGGCCTGCGTGGCGCCGACGTGGCAGGCACCTCGGCGCCATGGATCGTGGCGCCGAGCTCGGCGCCGTGACTGGTGGCGCCGAGGTGTGAAACATTCAGAAAAGGATAATGGATAGGCGCCGTGACTGGTGGCGCCGAGGTGTGAAACATTCACTTTTCAATCTATTTATTGTATTTACTTTAAATTGTTGCTTTCTACAAAATTAACCTTTCAGCCATCCATTGGTAAGCCTTACATATTATATTGCATTCTTTGTTACAAATGACTTGCTGAATACTCTATGTACTCATGGCTATGTCCATATTTGCTCAGTTCAGGAAGAAGGACCAGATCAGCAGATGATACCAGAAGGAGGATACTTCGACGACTTCCCAGATTAGGACTACGCTCCCCAGTCGATTGCCTATTGGCATGTCGAGTGGCTACTATGCTTATTTCTATTTTTCGCTGCTAGTTTATCTAAGCCTCTCAGGCTATTAATTGTAAGCTTGGCCATAAGGTCGTACTCTGATAATTATCAATAATATTTGAGTCTTTTCTTAGTGAATCGTGATATGTTCAATATTTCATCTTTGTTTATACTATGTGCACTAACGTGATCCTAGACTGGTGCAGAATACATAGGAGAGTTCGAATTTGCATATTCGGGTCTCGACAGAGGTGGTATAAAGCTATATCGACTGTAGGACGGAGCCCTAGTTAGAATGGTTGAATTAGCAAAGTTTTCAAATTTATTTTCTAAATCAAATCAACCAAATGATTATCTAGAAATTCTTTATTCTTACCTCATTCTTAGGATTCTTACTCTTTGTCTCCTCTAAAATATTGTTTTCCAAACGTAATTTGACTTCTTATCCCCATAATATGAGAAGAGCATATGGGAAGAAGAGGAAGAAAAAGGAGAGTGGAGAAGAATATTTGACAAAAAGGAAAAGAAATAAAAGAGATAGAAGGGGTCCCATGATGCAGAGTCACATCAATATTGCATCCTCTCCCCCATCCACTTTTCATGTGTCAACTCACCTATCATATGGGAAATTTGTTTTTCCCACTCCAATATGTGCAATATCATTTATGCCATCAAAATTTGTTGTTTTTGTTTTTGCCACCCCAAAACCAGGTTTCATTTTGTTTTTGCCACTCCAGTTACTAAACTTTGATGGAAAGACCAAAATACCCTTGTTAGATAGTGAGCCAGTTTGTTAGGCCCTTGTCAAATTAAAAAATAAGAGATTCCAATAAAGTACTTTGAACTAAAATAAAGTTTTTAGCTCATGATTAATTTTCTAATTAACCACAATAAATACTTTTACAATTCAAAAAATTGAAAAAGGCTTTTAAGAATTGATAATAATTCTAGAAAATTATCCAAAAAATCAGAAAGGACACTCTATGAAATTGTCAACGATTGAGAAAATGTGAGAACTCAAATGCCACATTGATCACATAAAGGCATTAAAAGAATAGCAAGGCATCTGGTGGTCTTTTCCAGGGCAACTAGGGGGCATCATGGTCTTTTACTATTTCCATTAGGTTGACCATGGCCTTGACTAAAAGGACTGGCAAAGACGAAATGAAACCCAGTTTTGGAGTGACAAAAATGAAAAGAGCAAACTTTTGATGGTAGAAATAATATGCCACTGTAGGACCAGACAGGCAACAGAGGGGGTGAATGGTGCCTTCAAATACTCCCCAAGTATTCACTCAACCCTTTTTCTTTGATAGCTACAGAGCTATAAATATTAGAGTTGAAATCTCACCAAAAAAAAGAAGAGACTGGATGATCAAAGCAGGAAAAGCAACGTGGTTGAAATCTATCAATGCGGTCGATACTCACAACGTGGTCGATAACCAATAGAGGGTCGTAAGTCTGAATACTCGATAGAAACACAACATGGTCAGAAATTGACTACCAAACAGAAATCTCTATAGTCGATAACCACCAAGACCAGAAATAACAAGATCAAAAATGGTTGCAGTTGAAACTAACATAGTCGTAGACAACATGATCGAATGCCAACAAATGGTCGAACAATCAATGTTGTTGTAACCAGTCGGTACCGTGGTTGTAACCAATGTGGTCGTAAGCCAACGAGTAGTCGAACAACCAACGTGGTCGAGTCTAGTCAGCAACATGGTTGTAACCAACGTGGTCGTAAGCCAATGAGTGGTCGAACAACCAACGTGGTCAGAACCACTCTACAACCAAAAAGATCCGCGTGGTCGAAATCAGTGCTATGTAGTATAGAACTTGACCATGGTCGAAACCAACGTAGTCATAAAGCCGATCGACATTCCAGACTGAAGCTGCACCGACTATGATTACTTCAGTTCAGATTCAACAAAAGAGGCAAAGAACCAACAGATCTAAATGTGGTCGAAACTGGACATGGTTGAAATGTTCTTGGAAGAAAAAAAGGAAAGTCAGTGAGGCACACGACCACAAGATCCAGATTCCGAATAACTTTTGATTCAAAGATCAACTGGTTATGAAACTTTGAACACAGCAGGTATAAGATCTCAAGAGGCTGCTCTAAGCATTACTTGAAAACTTAGCAAGCAAAAAGATATCTTTCTACAGATTCTCGAAGAACGCACAAAAGTGAAGGCGAGAGAGTGAAACGTGAATCAGACTATGTTGTTGGGAGTAGAATAGCCAAGATGGCTTTGAGCATGATTCCCAAACACACAGGAAGTCAGAATATAGGCAAGAACGTTCTCTTTGATCAAGAAAGAAAAGAAACGATCAAAAAACAGAGAAAAACCAAGAAAACAGATGAACAAGACTAAGCCAACCCAATACCATCCAGACAATAATACTCAAAAAGTATATCAATGATTGATGTATTGCTCTGAGGATTGAGTCTACGGCCACTCCATCCAGGAGAACCAAGAGCACAAGTGCTCCATACAAAACCCTAACCCCAAACATGAACGCACACAAGAAAAACAAGAAAACCAGAGAGACATCAGGATGGGTAGCCCTCTATCCCCTTTTATAGGCTCTCCTAACTGGGGATAACCCATTAACCCCCTACCTACCACCGGGTTTTCTCATGCGTGCTTCTCAAAGCAGCTTACATCAACCTGTTAGCACATACAGGACTAAAACCCTTTAGGCCAACAGAACCGCCTCCTTTCCTGGTCTTGAGCAATTTACCAAAATGCCCCTCTACCACCTTCCTGGAAGCTTCATGCTTTCTTATCGTCCAGACCTGCAACCACCTTGCAAGCCTCAATTATCTCCAGCGTCTCCCTGACCATTCTTGACCTCAACACCTCCCTGTACCTAATCCCGGTCCTTCCACGCCTCACCATGACCTAGCTCGAAAGTCCTGCAACCATCACCAACAAGCAAAGCATCATATAGTACCGCACTATAAATAAAGTTCATCAATTTGCAAAATCAGAATGAATTCTAGAGAAGTACTCATAGCCCATGAAGTCTTACCAACAGTCTACGACCACTCAGCAAGTCGTTACGACAGTCACACAGATCACTACGACCATGAAACACATGCTACGACCATGTAGCAGTTGCTATGACCATCACTCACACTCAGAAGAAGCTACGACCATCAATCACAGCTACCACTATCGATCACCACTATGACAAGCAGAAGCTACGACCATCGCTCACGACCAGGCAAAGCTACGACTATCGATCATGACCAATAGAAGCTACGACTATCAATCACGACCAGCAAAAGTTACGACTATCGATCACGACCAGTAGAAGCTACGACCACCAAGTCGTAGGACTTTGTGCCGACCACCAAGTCGTAGGACTTCCTATCGACCACCAAGTTGTAAAAGTCTCTGCCGACTACCAAGTTGTAAAACTAACTACTGACCACCAAGTCATAAAATTGACTGAGCCATGGAAGGCACAAGTGGTCAAGATCAAGTAGGACTTGGGCCCATTTACAAGAGAGGACAATTCGGTAGTATCAAGATGCATGAGAGGCTTAGCAGAAAATTATTGGAGCCACGTGGAAGGTGGCAAAGCATGAGCAATGCTTCGAGGTGATGGAATTGGGAGAAGTCAGTTGATAGGCAATATGGTCATTTGCCCAAAATTGCAAAAGTGAGCAATTTGCAAAACCACAATGCTAGCCTAAGTGGATTAGGTGAAGAAGATTTCACAAAGGACAAGACTTGAGGAATTCAGGCTTTTAGAGCCAAGGATGGAGACGACACTTTGAAAAGCTTTTGTGTAGGATCGAATACTGCAATCAGAGGGGGTGAATGATTATCACCGCTTTTTGGAGTCGCCTGACAGTTGGTGACAGTTTCAACCGCTCGGTGATCAATCGCCTATTAAACTGCTCAGCGTACGACTGCTTGATCGACCGCTCGCTCAATCAACCAGCAAAGTCTAAGACAACAGATCGTGAAGCCTATGACTATGACAAAAGACTGCGAAGTCAATGACTATGATAAAAGACTACAAAGTCTATGACTACGACAAAAGACTGCAAAGTCTATGACTATGACAAAATACTGCAAAGTCTATGACTATGAGAAAGCAATATAACTATGACCATCAAAAAGGTACGGTACCTACGGCCACCAACTGGTTACTGTAGCAAATGAGATTGCAACCTCTATTCAGTTCAATGTTTCTTATGACTAGTTTACTGTTCGAGGTTGAAGCTTACCAATTACTTGGTCGAAATGTTGTGATCGAAATACTGTGGTCGAAATGTCGCAGTCATTCTGCCATGGTCGACTAACGAGATCATCTGCTGTGGTTGACCTGCTGACAAGATCTGCTAGCCTGAAAACTCTAGTAACAATAGCGCATCGACCAAAACTCTCATAAACGCAAATTCTAATGAAACCCAAACACAAATTATTCATCATCACTAAATGCATGACCACCATATGTCTAACAATCTCCCCCTTGATGAATACATTGACAACACCTCAAAAACTTTTGAATGAGAAAATTTGCGAAAGGAAAAATTCAAAGTTATAGACCACAGCTAAAAGAGTATAGACCACAACAAATAGTGCAAAAAGCTCAGAAAACTCCTCCTCAACACTAGAGAGCAATGTTTTCAATTTTTCCTCAGCCCCAAACTCTCAAAAAATTCTCCCTTTCTTCTAATTTATCTCCCCCTTGATGAATACATTGAAAACACCTCAAAAAATCTTGAATGAAAAAATTTGTGAAAGGAAAATTTCAAAACTGCAGACCACAGCCGAAAGAGCACAAACCACAGCAGAAAGCGCAGAAAGCTCAGAAAAGCTCAAAAAACTCTCATTCAATACCAGAGAACAATTTTTTCAATTTTTCCTCCTCCCCAAACTCTCATAAAATTCTCCATTTCTTCTAATTTCTCCCCTTTGGCAATGAAATTATCAAGAGCTCCAGAGAGGATAATTATAAAAGGAAGCAATAAGAGTAAACATCCAAAGTTTTATAGATTATCCAAGTCACTTTGCATTGAACTAAGAATGTGTCCAAGCCATCCTTCTTTTTTAGTAGAGCTCCCTAGATCATATAAAACCATATACCATAAAGCAAGTCTAAACATGTCTTTAGCATGATTAAGCAAATTAGATTAATAACAAACATCTTGACCACAACCAAACTGATCTATAAAGAGCACAAAGGGATATCACACCTAAAAGAGTAAGTCTAAAAGTGAAGCAAACTTTAAATATAGACGAACTAGCAGTCTCATACAGTAACATATTGCTCCACACTCACTTTTTAAGCATGTGGCATGCTTGTAGTAGACTTCTTTTCATGATGCTATTTTTGTAGCAAACTTCTTTTAAATGATGGCATACTTGAAGCATACTTCTTTTCAATTGAGCATGTTTTGTACTCTTTCTTTTGTTTAACCATGGCATGCTTGAAGCATACATCTTTTCAATCTTATCTTTTTTATTTTTTTTATTTTTATCATAACATGCTAACTCGACTGAACATAAAAAGATTGCAATATGAAACATTCATAACCAAGATTTAAAAAAGGACTCACAATTAAGCTAATCCTTTTCGATGAATATCACAAGGTGCTATCTACAATCATTCTAGTCAAAGTTTTTAGCCATATCATATTTTAGTTCAAGTATAGCAAATTGATTACAACCTGTTATGACTATGACTACAAAGTAAATGAGTAAATATGATAAAGACAGCTCAGTACACATCATTGGATTTCAAACACTTTGACTTGATGTATTATTTGACAAGTATAATAAACAAAGCTTCCAAAATATTTAAACACCAAGCTCTCCCTCTGAATAATCCCATAGGATGCAATACACCCAACTCACTTTGCAACCGAGCAAAACGACAAGAATCAAGTGGTTTGGTGAAAATATCAGCAACTTGAGCATCAAAATCAATGAAATACAAGACAACATCTCTCTTTTCCACATGGTCTAAGAAAATGGTAGTGAATATCAATGTATTTAGTTCTTGAATGTTGCACAGATTTTATAGCAATACTAATCGCACTAGTGTTATCATAGAAAAGTAAAACATTGTCCAATTCTAAGCCAAAATCCTTAAGAGTAGTTGTCATCCAAAGCAATTAAGAGCAACAAGAAGCAGTAGCTACATATTTAGCCTCAGCAGTGGAAAGTGCAAGGGACACCTATTTCCTAGAAGCTCATGAAATAAGAGATGTGTCTAAAAAGTGACATGTGCCAGAAGTAATCTTCCTATCAATTCGACAACCTCCAAAATCTGCATTTGAATAAGCTCTAAGGGTAAGACATGAGGAAGAAGAGTACTATAAGCTAATTCCAAAGTTGACTGAAGATACCTGAAAATTCGTTTTACCGCTTAACGATGTGAAACTCATGGGGAAGCCTAAAAGCAAGCACACAAACACACAGCAAAGTGTTTATCTAGCCTTAAAACAGTCCGATACAAAAAGAGATCCAATTATGCTTCTGTATTCATTTTGATCAACAGACTCTCCATCTTCGTCAGGATCCAACATAGCCGTAGATCCCATAGGTGTGAAAAATGGTTTAACTGTCCCCATGTCAAAGAGACGAAGTATATCCTTGGTGTACTTAGTTTGATAAACAAAAGTACCCAACTTTGATTGCTTGATCTGAAAACCTAGGAAGAATGTGACCTTTCCCATCATGCCCATCTCGAATTCCCTCCTCATAGTATCTAAAAACTTACAAACAAGAGCATGATAGGAACCACCAAAAATGATGTCATCCACATAAATCTGAACAAGTAAAAGATCATTGTCATGCTTGAGAGTAAACAAAGTCTTATCTACTTTGCCCATTTGAAAGATATTTTTAGTAAATATGATTTAAGTCCATCATATCATACTCTGGATGCTTGTTTTAGAGCATATAAAGCTTTGGACAATGATCAAGAAACTTAGGAATCTCAAAACGAGGTGGTTGTCTAACTTAAACTTCCTTCTCAATATAGTCATTAAGAAAAGCACTTTTTACATCTATTTGATATAATCTAAAACCCTTTAATGTAGTAAATGCTAACAGAATTCTGATAGCTTCTCATCGAGCAATATGAGCAAACGTTTCACCAAAGTCAAGACCTTCTACCTGGGTGAATCCTTAAGCTATAAGTTTAGCCTAATTTCGAACAACAACACCGTTCTCACTTTGTTTGTTCTTAAATACCCATTTATTTCCAATAACATTATGACCATGAGGAAGTGTGAAATGCATAACTAGGAAAGATGCTATCTGAGGATCTAGATTCGAATTTATCAAGATTGCCATGTTTAAGTATGAAGCATCGACGTCCAAATACCCTCAAGTAAAAGACATTAAGAGAATGACCAAACCGAAGCTCATAGGAGGTCTTATGCAGTTTAGCGTGTAAGAATACTCTATTTGAAATGCAACAAGCAGTCAACACAGCTTTAGCTCAATACTTCCTAGGAGTAGCATGTTCATTTAACATTGTTCTAACCATCTCGACTAAAGTTCTATTTTTATGTTTGACTATGCCGTTCTGTTGAGGCACTCGAGCTGACAAAAATTGGTGGTCTAAACTATTTTCAGTACAAAAAGAAGAAAAAGATATGTTCTTAAATTCAGTGCCATTATCACTTGTAATTGCTCTAAGTGCTCTTGGAAGTTCATTAGCAAGCCTAAGGGCTAGTTCTCTAAAGTGACCGAAATCTTCGTCCTTGGATGCCATAAAAGAAACCCAAGAGTATCTAGAGTAATAATCAATAATAACAAGAACATACCATTTACCTCCAACCGACTGAACCCTAGAAGAACCTACCGTGTCCATATGCAACAATTGACCCAGAGAATCAGTCATGACAAGTGTGAGGGGAGGATGTGACAGTGAGACCATCTTATCATATCGACAGGGTGAACAAATTAGATTCATTGACTTTTCAATCTTAAGACTAGAAATTTCTCTAACCAGATTCATATTGCTAAGCCAAGTAAGATGATCAAAGTCAATATGACCTAATCTATGGTGCCAAAAGAACAAATCTTTAGAGTCCAATCAAATAAGACACCTAAGATTAAAAGAAGTTAAATACAAAAATTCATCCTTAAACAAGCGACCGACTCAACTAATTTTGCATACAAGATCACCAAATGAATCCAAAATACAACATGAATGCTTTCTAAAGTTCATCTCAAGATTATCGTTTACCAATTGTGAAACTAAAAACAAGTTACAGCTCAACTTACTGACAAGAGCGACGTCCTTTAAGATGAACTTGTCATTGATGCGCACAATGTCTTTAGCAAGAACTCATCCTTGAGAGTTGTCCCCAAAAGTGATCATTTCATCACGGGGGGCATGAGTGAGGAAGAACCATTGTGAGTCTCCAGTCATGTAGCAAGAGCAACTGGAGTTAATGAACTATATGTTCTCCTTCCTCTTGCGACGAGCCTACGGAGCATGAACAATCATCGGTACCGTAGTACTGGGTTAGACAATACAGATTTAGATATCCAATACTGAGATACTCGATAAATAGGAGAAAAAGCATGCACTGATAAAGATTTAAATGAAGCATTGGCATTTGATATATTTTGACCAAACAGTCGATGAGATGTCAATTCAACCACGGGACAGTCTAACCTCCTCAGCAGAGCTGGTCTGACTACTAACCGGCCTAAACGAGCAAAAAAAACTGGTCGACAATGATTTGACTGTATGAGTAAAGCTGGTTTGACTCTCGATTGATCTAAACGAGTAGAGACTGCTGGTCAAAAGTCTCTTGAGAAGCTAGTCTGACCAGGAAAAACAACTGGTTGAACATCTAGTCTAGCCTCACTTGTTTGACCACGAGAAGTAGCTGGTCGAAAACACTTCCTCATCATATCCTTCTTCTCTTTCTTTGCTTTTCTAAAGTAGAATTCAATCAAATAACTATCTTTACCACAATGAGTTCACTGATACTTGACTTAATGAGTGGTCGTATCAGCCGACTTCACAGCATTTAGTTTGGTAGTGAACTCTTTTACAATACCAGCAGATCTAAAAATAACTTGTTTTGGTTCAAACTCTACTACAAATTTTCTTAGTTTGAGTACCTCAAAAAAATTTAGGAGGATTTTTCTTAACATGCTCAATGAAATTAAATCCTAGACCATGATTTTTCATACTAGTTTCTGACTTGTCTAAGATCATATTCAAATTCTTCTTGCCAAAAGAAAAGCTCTCTAAAGTGTTCTTAAGAAACTCGTTTTCTTTATACAGTGAGGAATACGATGAGTACTTAACAAATTCATGAGCAAGATCCTTAGAAGCACTAGACTATACCAATCTCTCTTTTTTAGCAAAATCATTGAGTTGTCTAGTCAACGCTTCTATTTCAGTGTTAAGCTTAGAGCAGTTAGAGCAAGAAAGAGCTTCATGATAGAGTATTTTTTGAATTAATTTCTGAGGTGAATTAAGTCTAACTTGTAGCAAATCACACTTAGAACATGCTCGAGAAGAATTAGACTTAAGCTTTTCAATTTCATCATTAGCATGTTTAAGTTTTCCATCATAAGAATCATGTACCATTCTTAGTTGATCAAATCTATCAGTTGCATCTCTAAGTTGAACCAGGTTAGTTGCATTAATTGATCTAGCAGTTTTCAACTCGGGATGTAAGACTTGACAAGATTCACAAGAATCATCTTTAGGAATAGATGCTCTAAGTCTATTAATCTCAAAATTCAAGGTTTCGAGTACAGATGAAGATTTACTAGTCTTAGATGGCAAAGCTTCCATCTCATAGCTTTTCAATCTAGAGTATAGATCGACCATGCTTAGAGTATCTAGATCGACAGTTTAATTAATAGTCATGATGACCATCAACCACTCTGAACCTAAAGACCTCAAAATTTTAGTTGTATTATTGCCATTAGCAGGAATAACACTAACTCCGCGCAAGTTATTCAAAATCTTCTCAAAACGAGCAAAAAATTATCTATAGATTCACCAGGCTTCATAATAAAATCATAGTACTCTTTTTGATATAGATCCTTGCATATATTTTTATTTTAGTGGTTCATTTATGATAATCGCAAAGAGTTTTCCATATTAAGTGGGCAGAAATAATATGAGCTACACGATCAAATTATTTACGAGAAATCACTTGAAAAAACAAGTTATGAGAATGAGCATTTAAATCAATATCTGTTTTATTTTGAGAAGTAACATCAGCAGGAACCACACAAGGTTGAGAAACTTTTTGAGACATCACTACCTTGAGCCTCACTATAAGCTTGCATATGACACTTCCAAAAAAGCAAAATTAGTACCAGCTAGCATGGGGGACAGTTCACATACCTCTCTGATTCCATTGCTACCTGCTCTGATACCACTTGTAGGATAGAATACTGCAATTAGAGGGGGTGAATGATTGTCGTTGTTTTTGTGAGTCTCCTGATAGTCGGTGATGATTTCGACCACTCAATGATCAATCGCCTGATCAACTGCTCAGCGTATGACCACTTGATCGACCGCTCTGCTCGACTGCTCGATCGATCGACCAGCAAAGTCTGAGACAATAGATCATGAAGCCTATGACTATGACAAAAGACTATGAAGTCTATGAAAATGACAAAAGACTACGAAGTCTATGGCTACGACAAAAACTGCGAAGTTTATGACTACGATAAAAGACTGTGAAGTCAATGACTATGACAAAAGACTGTGAAGTCTACGACTACGAGAAAGCACTGTAGCTATGACCATCAAAAAGGTACAGTAGCTATGGCCATCGACCAGTTACTGTAGTAGACAAGATTACAACCTCCGACCGGTTCACTATTTCTTACGACCAGTTTACTATTTGAGGTCGAAGCCTACCGATTACCTAGTCAAAATATGATGATCGAAATGTTGTGGTCAAAATACCATGGTTGAAGCCTGGCATGGTTGAAATGCCATGGTTGTTCTGCTGTGGTCAACTGTCGTGATCGACCTGCCTTGGTCATCTGCTGTGGTCGACCTGCCGACCAAACCTACTAGCCTGAAAACTCTAGCAACAATAGTGCATCGACCAGAACTCTCACAAATGTAAATTTCAATGAAACACAAACGTCAATTATTCATCATCACTTAATGCACGACCACCACATGGTTAACAGTTCGTGTGTGTTGAGTGAAAACGCCAGTTGTGCAATGGGTTAACGAGTTCATATGGGTGTGTGTAGTGGATGTGATCCACTTTGAGATCAGGTTAGGGTTTCTTATGAGCCTCCACTATATAAGAAGAAGCTAGAGTTTGAGAGAGGTATGATTGTGCACTCAAGCCTCCAAGAGAGAAACTAGAGTTTTATTGAGATAGCTAGGTGCTACCTGTTAGACCATGTGGATAGGTCGTGCATACAGTGATGATGAATAATTGATATTTGGGTTGCACTGAAATTTGTGTTTGTGAATATTTCATATGGTGCTCTTTTGCAAAACTGGAATCAGCAGATTAACCATGGCAGATCGATCATGGTAGGTTGACCACGGAAGAACAACCATGGTAAGTCGGCCACAGTAGAACAACCACAGCATGTCGACCACAGAAGATCAATAATAGCAAGTCGAGCATGGCAGAATGACCACGGCACGTCGACCACTGTAGATCGACCACGGCATGTCAACCACAGCAGAACGACCACGGAATGTCGACCACAGCAAAATGACCACGGTAGGTCGAGCATGGCTGAACGACCGCGGTAGAACGACCACGAACGATCGAACGGATCAGAGCTACAGTGAACCGATCGAAGCTACGGTGAACCAGTCATTGGTTGTAGCTTCAGTACCTAGTTGGTGGTCTTTGCTACAATAACTGGTCGATAGTCGATAGCTATAGCACTTAATCGGTACTTGGTTATCGATAGTTGGTGCTACAGTGCCTGGTCGGTACTCAGTGATTAGTAGCTGTAGACTTGTAATCAGTAGTCATAGACTTCGTGATCTATTGTCATAGTCATAGGCTTCATGATCTATTGTGTTAGACTTTGTGATCGGTAGTCATAGACCTCGTGATCAGTAGTTGTAGACCTCGTGATCGGTTACTGTAGGCTTCACGGTCGGTACTCATAAGTTTCAAGTGCTTCAATTCTTATGATCTTCAAGTACCTCAAGTACTCGTGTGTGTTAGGTCAATGGTCTGACCGGCCTATGCATGGCAATCAAACCGGCTTTTCTGAGTGTCTTAGATTTATTTCTAGAAAGTGTGGATATTGAGATCGTGGATGATCTGGTGTGTGTTTATTGATGGTTAAGGGTGTGGTTTGCATGTGTGGACTGACGGTCAAGTTAGGGAGAATTTGTGCCAGAAGAAAGTTCTTGGTCTTTGCATGTGTAGGTTGGCATGAAGACAGTTAAGGCCAGTGATGAGGAGGACCGAGACTAGGAGGGGAAATCTGAGGTCTAGGCGGTCAAAGATGTCACGAGGTGGTCGGGCTCACGCTAGAGCACGTGGAGATCAAAGGTGGGTGATGCGTGGAGAAGCTATGGAAAGTAAGGTCCTGAAGGCTTCGATACATGATGAGTTAGGAAGAGTTATAAAAGGTGTCCATAAATTGGAAGGTTTAGATATTATAGAAAACCTATGTTTGGAAGGGTTTCGGGTCCCCTGATTTTTGGATGCAGTTAGGATTGTGTGTCCAGATTGATAAGAGCACAGTTTAGGGCTCTAACATATAAAAGGAGGGAGAGGTTAGGAGTTAACCTACGGCTTTCGCAGGGCTTTGGAGAAAAAACTTTTGTGCTAGAGTTTGAGAGATACCGTGAGGGCACTTTGTAGCCACAGACATATTTTAGAATTAAGAGATCAGATCTATTCCAGAAAAGTTAGTCGGTGCTAGCGGCGTGTTTTCTGAGCATCGTCTTCGGCTCGTTCTCATTCCGAGTCGATGTCGAAGAGTTCGAGTGGAGAAAGGTTACGACCACGTCCAAAGGGTCAAGCAAGCGGTCAAACACCGAGCGATCGAAATAATCATCAAAGTTTTTGACCACGCTAAGCAGTTGAGCATTGAGCGGTCGAAAACCTTCATCGAGCACTTAAAAGATTCCAAGAAGTGGCGACAATTATTCACCCCATCCCACCCCCCCCCCCCCCGCCCCCTCCTCTGATTGCTATATTAGATCCTACACTACCCTTAAGGTTTTGCCCTCCTAGTAGGATGGTTATAATCTTCATCTTCAAGTAGTAATAGAAGATCAAACTTATTCCTCCATGTCTTATTTATGTTCTTGTTGATTTTCTTGTGCCCTTGGTGGTTCTTGGTTTCTCACTTTTCTAGAATGATTTGTGCTTAGTTTTAGCTTGCTTGATCATGTAGGAACCAATCTAGGATGATCGTTGAGATCTAGATCCCACAAGCTTGAGTAAATCTCGTTTTCCCTCTTTTGCCTGGTTCTTGACACTCTTCCCTAAAATGAATAAATTTGGAAACTTTGAAAACAATTCATGAAATTGGTGGGTGGAATGGGTTGATATCCTAGGGTAGTTATGTTGTAAATTTGGTATGATTTAATCAAGTAGATCAGAAGTTAGGAGGAATTGGCCTTTTGAAATCATGTTGTTTTTTACCTGTTAGTAAGGGAACGGTAAGACCGTCATTCCCCTACCGGTCAGATTAGCCCCCAATTAGACCGCCTGAGAGTTGACAGTCAGATCGGCCTAGCAAGGATGGTGTGCTGTATTGGTTGATTTTAGTTTGTGGTTGTTGTTTTGTACTGGTCGTAAATTTAATTTGATCTTTATTACTCTTAACAGCTACTAAAGTAAAAAAAATAACCGAATACCTATAAAAAAAAATTATCAGAGTCATTCATCCTTCTAACTAAACTAATCTTACAAATAGCACGCCAGGCCACTGTCGGGTCGTGCTAGATATGGACCATCGTGGAGAGAGAGAGAGAGAGGCAGTGCCTTATCACGCGTGTCAATATGTTGATTGTTGAACCGTACACATCAATCAAATATCAAGAGCTGCGGTACCGGAGAAGCTGTCCACCAGCCTATTTGGAAGATCCTGAATTGATTAGTGTGTCAGAGGAAGGCAAGCAGAGGAGAACACCATAAAGAACTGGAGTAGTTGATAAATATATACACACGAACGAAGTTCAGGCGTGGTTGTTCACTACAATTCATATGTTAAATCCTGTTTAGAACTGATTTTGGCTTTTAGCTTTTAAAGGTTAAAAGTCATTTTAAATATATTGATTTTTTTACGTAGCTTTTTTAATTATTTTTCCTTTATATTATCTGTAGAGATATAATTTTTTAATAGTTTTTCTCTTTTCTCTTTATTTTTCTTTTTTTAACAAATTCGAAAACCCTAATTTATGTGTTGGTCCAATCTTTCACGTTACGAACGTCGATCAGTGACTTTCTCTTCCCAGCCTTCTCTTGGTTGTAAACAACAGCTACACCAAACAACTCCTGGTCAGAGAAGTCTTCTATCGGTTGTAGCAGCAGCAGTAGCCAACAACTCCCTGGAGGTGGTAGAACAACAGCAGCACCAAACAACTCCTGATCAGAAAAGTCTTCTATCGGTTGTAGCAGCAGCAGCATTCTGTACTTAACCTTTCCAGCCGAATGCAGCAGCAGTCAGGTTGAATTGACAGTAGCAACAATCTCTACTACCGACGTGATCTCTAGCAACAACAGCAGTAAACATAATAGCAGCAGCAGCAGTTGACCCTTCTCAATGCATAGGAACAATCATCAGTACCAGAAAAATAACCGCGTAGCAAAACAACAGGAAGGATAGATGGGTAATTGGCTAGCCGGCAGTCCTGATGTTGATCAATCGGTAGCCAAAAAGAGTTCTTCGACCTGTGTGCTTGATGTACACGAATTAGAAGCGGGGAATCCCTGGGATTCATTCTGCACAATTCCAATATTTGACCTTGAGATCACGCAGTACAACAGGAAGCCCTAGGTAGCTCAAGAACTCGAAACGCCGAAACTAACCACCTTGGCCTTTCACCATATCACCTGGAAAAAGATAACAATCCCATATCCCTTTTTACATGGGGGAGTGTATAGGCATCACCCAAATATTTTCTTTCTAATTATCATCCAAATTTATGACCTTTGGATTAGAGATCAAAAATCACCTTGTTTTTAAAGAGGAGAGATTTTTTTTAAAGGGGAAGGGATAGAATTCAAGGGGAGAGGGGAGAATTCATGGCCATTGGATCTCTAATCCAATGATCCTAAATATAGATGATAGTTAAGAAGAAAACATCCGGATGACGTTTAACAAAATCCTTTACATGGCCGTTAATCAGCCCTTTTTATGAGCACACTCGCACAAACCTAAACCTACTCTATCTGGACCAACGTCCGACTCACACCTAACTCATAACAGATTCGGAATCAACTCAGAATAGTGACTTGAAAGAAGCAGAAGCAAACATACATGTACTAGGAACAAAATAAAGAAACCTAACTTATTTAAGAAAGAAAAGATCGATCCACTGCTGGCTCCCTCACGCAAGCAATCCTTTCCTTCTGATCCATGAGCAGCATCCCTCTCACGCGCATCAACTTTTGCTCTTCCCATGCCATCCTCCCTCACCTCCCTCTAGCTAGGAACTAACAAGTATTTCTCCAACTAAAAAAGAATTAATACTAATTGTCGTAATTACGGTTTTTAGGCCCATATCATCTCATCCACTCTTCTGAGAGGCCTTATCCACTCACCCAGTCACCCTCACAACCCTTTCCTTCCCTCCCCCTCTCTCCTATGGCGAAGCTGCAAATTCCTCTCCCCTCCTCTCCCTCCCTCCCTCTATCCCACCCTAAATCCTACCCTACCAGCGTTTGGTGACGAACAAGAGCACAATTGCAATAGGTTGCGAGAGTCCGCAGGCTCGCCTGAGCACGATGCCCATCCATGGTGTCAGTAGAGTGCGGCAACAGGCAGCGAGCAGCCAACGGTGTGGTCTATGTGGGCGCGACAAACGACAGCCAAGTGGCCAGCTAGGCATGGCCAACGAGGCAACGAGTTGGCCATGGAAATGTGGCACAACGTCTTACGTAGGCGAGCAGGCTGACATGCAGTAAGTGGCCACAAGTGAGATGGTGGCTTGGTTTGGCTTGAGATGATATAATACGTATTCGAAAATAGTTCAGACCGATCAAAAAGTATTTGAACCGTTTTTATCTCTACTACAACCAACCATACTTCTCCTAGTCAGTGGATTTACTTCCTGGGTTCCCCTCTTCTAGCATCCAAACAAGACCTTATGGAAGCTTTGGCCCCTAGCCCACCAAACAGGGCAGAGAGGTTCCCATGGTCCTATTCTTCTCTTCCTACTCCTTTCAAGAGGACTTCTTTTTCCTTTTGAAGTGCCTCTTCCTGTCCGTTTGAAGATTATTTGCTTCTTCACTTGTCATTCTTACCGCTTTTTGTTCATAAATACTTATCACTCTACGCTTTCTAATAAATAATTTCTCATTTTGCCTTTATTATTTTCACCTTCCCCTCCCTCATCACACATGTGGTGGGCCATGGCAATTGGATTAGTTACTAAGGGCATTTTTGTCATATTCGATAAAAACAAATTATTGCTTTGGTAGCAGTCTTGGTCAATACTGACAAATATTTGGAGAAAGTGCTTCTTTTAGAAACCAGCAAGAGACAATGTACTCTGGATGAGTTGCAGCAGCTCCAACCAAACTTAATATATTTCACAGCCTGAAATTAGATTCATAGGAATAACAAATTTATTAGATGCTCTCTTGTGTTTTCGACTTGTTCGCAACAACATGCGTTCCTCCAACTAGTGTAACGGGAAGAAAAAACACTATTGTACTTCAAGTAAAACATGAAAGACCTAGCGCCTATTTGGATGACGTGAATTAGAAATTTAGAATATGTTTTCCGAATACATGTTTTATTAGGTTTTTTAGGAAAACACAGGTTTTAAGTAGTTATTATGTTACGATATGCTTGTAGATCACCTCAAGTAGTTATTATGTTACGATTCTGGCTTATAGCTTTGGTTGTTAGCTAAAATTACACTATAGCAACTGTTAGTTTTTCTTAGTTATTCAATTAAAAGAAAATTAAAAAATAAGAAAAATAAAAATATTACATCGCCACAGACAATACAAAGAAATAAAGGGGAAAAAGGCAAATAAGCTAAAATTAAAAGCCGACGTGTTCTAAGTGACTCTAGCTTAAATAAGCTGAAAGTAAAAAAACAAACTAAAGCCGTTTGGAGCGGTGCCTTTTTTGTTTGGATCCCATTAGCTAAAACAACTTTTTACTACTGCCGGTGTTTGGTTGAGACCAACGACAAAATCATATTCAACAGCAAATGAATAATACTTAGACATATATTTAGGGCAATGTAACATACACCTCAAGGAAATGTTAATAGTCATCAATTCAGCAAATGCAAACACCTGAAGTATACTTCTATATATGAAAAAGCAAATGTGTAATGAATCTTAAAGTTTTTGCTTGACTGGTATTAATGGAGACTAAACACAAGAAACATTTTAAAGAGAAGGAATTCATTGATGGTAACTTAAATTGTGTTCTATGTAACAAAGGTGTAGAGGAGACTTTATATCATCTTTTCTTTGGCTATCCATTTAGTATACAATATTGGCAAAGTATTAGGATCCACTGGAATTATGAATATGAAGTGCCACGAATGATTCAGTGGGCAAAACAAAACTTTAGGATTACATTTTTCATGAAAATGTTCACTATTGCAGCCTAGCATATTCGAAAACAGCCAAATAGCAAAATTTTTAAACAAAAACAACGTAGCCTTCATAATTGGAAAAGAGGCTTCAAGATGGAGATAGTTTTGCATTTGCATAGAATTAAGGATAGCTTTCATAAGGAAATTTGTAATTGGCTAAAGAATATATAATCCAAATCACTTGCTTTGTACATATTGTAACTTATTCTTTATTTAATATTAATATACCACATAATAAGGCTCTCCTACTGTTTTCCCTTAAAAACCTACGACAAAATGCGATTTTTTTACGAAAACACATCCAAAGACAAGATTAAGCTAGTTCAACAGTGTGTTACTGCACAGACGAAGAAATGCTGCAATCATTTATCATTGAATAACGGCTCCTCTTTTGGCCTTACAGAAAGAACAGCAGATTTGGTCAAGAAAGTATTGGAATTAGTTCGCATGCTCATCCTGTATCTCAAATCACTTTATGGAACAATGGTCAATTTCAGCAAAAAGGAGGCAGATTCATCAGACCGTCGTTCTCAGCTCATCGACAGAGTTGTCAAGAATTTCATCAGACCAACGTTCTCAGCTCATGAACAGAGATGTCAAGAATGCCAACCCTGCAACCAAGATCATAATGTTCAGGAAGTAGTTCGACTGCAGAGGCTTGTCTGGGCTGCCTCCGAGGGCTTCGTACTCCGCCCTGATCTTCTGCTTCATCGTGTCTGACAGTTCTCTCTGCAAGTTCACAGACATTATGCTCCATAAATTTCTCGTGCTCACTTACTACTGACTACTTCATTAGCAAGCCCCGTTCAAAATCCTTAGCGCTGAGCGCCTGGGCCTGGATTGTACTACAAGCTTCATAGAGTGAACAAGTGCAAACCTTTCCGTAAGAGTAATTGGCAGCAACGAAGGTCTCTGGCTGTGGTGCTGCACCGTTCTTATCATCCACTGGTGCTGATGCTGGTGCTGGTGCTGGATCAACATCCTTCTTCTCATCGGTTGGTGCAGAGCCCTTGTCCTCATCCAATGAGAATCCCTGTAGGATAATCGCATACATTAGTTTCTACAAGAACTAGATTACTGGATCAGGTAAGGAAAGTTGACCCAACCGGCCATAAGAAAATTTGTTTCATCGCGTTGGCCCAAGAGAGACTCATCCAATACACCTCAAGCTCCCAATATCGGACTATAGTACTGGTCTTACATTCCATCCATGTTTCTTTCAAGTAACTGTGGACGATCTACTCATTGTTGATACGGAATCAAACACTGTTCTAAAAATGCAAATAAGAGGAAGCAAATCTGGCATGTCGAATGGAAGAACTAAAGGATTTAGCTGCCCTCCTACTTTTGCTCGTTTAGGCAAATTGCGACTGTTTGCCAGGAAGACTAAAATGAAAAGATGGTGGTTCTCACCTCAGGAGGATCAAACTTTGCACCAAGGTTGCTCAGTTTAGCATGAGCTTCAGCATAATCTTTGAAGAATGCCTCCTGGTCCTCTGCATATTTTTCCGCATATACCTGCATGTGTCGCAGATTCTCAGCGTGGGTTTAGGTATTATTTCATAGCATCCTCACAAGCCGCAAATTGAGCACAACCAAGTTACCTTGAATGATGGGTCCTCAAATAATGCAGCATCTGTAGGCAATACTAGAAGATCCTGATCCCTTTGCTCTTTTATGTCCTGAAGTATTGTTAACAGCTCAAAACATCAGAGACTCAAATGAATAATTTAATTTGTAAAGCATGACAAAAAGGTGGCACACCTTGAAGTAACTGTTATCAAACTTCAACCATTCAACTGTCCATGATTGCCCTCCTGGTTCACCAGGCCCATCCTTCTGTAAAACACAATAACAGGAACACCTCAGTATCAGTCAGTTGAACTTGAAATTAATCATATCCACAGTTGTCCAGGCAAGATCAAGGTTGCAAACAAAGTATGGAGAAATTTGGTGAGCAAAATTTCGTTGTCCAACAAAGAAGTGTCAGGGGTTAGAGAATACTGAGAATTTGCTATCAAGTTTTTAGCATCTTGATTCAATTTGAGTCATTATACACATATAAAGGAGACATAAAGAGTACTAAAGTCGTCAAGTCCTACGGAGTTAAAAAGTTTTATTTCTATACAGCATAAGGACAAAGTATCAAAGGATTTGTAAAGTACAATGTGGTCTCTAATTCTTTATTGCAAAATGATAGCAAAGCTGTGCATACTTTCTTTCCACCTCTAATATAGGATATGCAGATTGTCTGCATGTCTAAAAATAAGTTGTGCACTCTTTACCCAAAATGAAGAATAATGGACATTCTATGGGACTGACCATGCCCAAATCCTCCTATTACGGAATGTAACTTATTTTCCTGCTTTAAACCTAACCAAAGAGGTCCAGAAAAGCATACAGTATATTTTGTTTCTGGCTTTCCCCAGCCACTCCGGTCAGGCCGTGATCTTCCAAGTGTATGTGCTCCGGACAATGCAACAATTTCCTACAGAAATACTCCAAAAGATCAACAACATAGCTCAAGAACAAACAGGCAGACAGGTAATTAAAGTTTTTGGCATCATCCCACACCTTGTCATCAAGGCCCATTCTATAGAACACCTCCCTAAGGTGCTCAGCAGGTATACGTGGGCCAGCATCTGCAGAACAAGCACATTTATCAGCAGCCAATTTATTCGCATTGATAAATACCTCACAAATCATAACTTCTAACACTGATCAGAACACAATAGGTCAAACACTGATCAAAACACAATAGGAGGCACCGCTATAGAATAAAGAACTTATCGGAAACACTAACCAGGAAGCCTCCCCTCAGGTGGACATTGCTCAGGTGCTGTGACATCAACACGTCCATATTTCATTGGAATTTTCAGGCCTCCAGCTTCCTGGAAGGAGATTGACAAAATATATGAGTACACAGATAGACTCTACTGATCGTCTAGCAAAATGGCCTAGTAAGATACTTGAGCAGAGAAAAGAGTGAGACCTCAATTGCTGTAGCACTCGCCAACTGGAACAAATCTGCATAAGTGATACCTGGGTATTTGTCCTTGATTGGTTGAATAAGCTTTAAAGCATTAATCAGACCTGTCAACAATCCAACCAAATCTGTTAGTTACTACTCTACACTTTGGAAGGTATAAGGATTAAGGAAACTAGACTGTCAAGATGAGAGAAAGTACCAGCATTGGCTCCATGATTCAACTCAGCATCGAATCTTAAGCTTCCATCAGCTCCGCCTCTCTGTGGCCACTCCTCGATATTCTTGTCATACGTGCCAGAATCATGCCACCCCAGACGGACCTGAACATAGCAGAAAGCATTAGCATCTGGATACAACAACATGGCCACAGGACCATGATGAACCTGCCTCTACATAGTTGCACAATTATGACTATATTTTGGGATAGATACTTAAAATGCAGCACTTGGCTACATGACAACCTTCCATTATATTCACTAAAATGCAAACTAAGATAAGTACAGTATCATAAACTGGCACTGATTTGGAAGATGTCAAGATAAGAAATTGGTCTAACTTGAGCCCTTTGACACAAAACGATGAAAGCTAGTACTAAATAGAACAAAAGCACCTAAATTGTGATTTGGGAAAATTGGAGAGCTCCTCCAATAGTAGATATTTAGCTATAGCAAATGTATGGCCATTAGTAACCAAGCAAAACTTGTGGCAGCATCCATATGCATGCATTTATTGCAGACTCATTCCACATTTTTTTTTAAGAAGAGACTTGTTTAATATAGTACGAGCATCGTCCAATCTCGTTCCTTGGCTCATTGCACTTTTTTTTAAGAAGAGACTTGTTTAAGATAGTACAAGCATCGTCCAATCTTGTCCCTTGACTCAGAGCAGTTTTTTTTAAGAAGCGACTTGTTCCATATCATCTGACAGAATCGGCATGTCCAACTGCTTAGTTAAAATCACACTTGTATCTGTACAAGAGATCATCTCCATCCATCTATTCATACCAAAATCTCACATGACTTGCCCATACTATTGGAATTAATCTTGTTTTTTATTTAGTCGTATCCGAGTCTATAACAGCGTTTGAGTTGAGTCCGTGTACAAGTCCGTAGTAGAAGTTGAGTCGTGTTGTTGAGTCCGTTTATGAGTCCTGTAATTAGCCTTTTGTAACAGCCCGAAAATTCGAAATTAGAAATGAGAAGCTTTTTAATTACTTTTGCAATATATTCCATTTGAATTTGGATTTTTCGATGTTTTCCTGAATTTGGTTGAGGTTCCAAAAATCGAAGAATTAATAAAAGAGAAAGACAGGTATTGATAAGGCCCTAAAAAGGAATGTGCAAATAATGGAAGGAAGACAAAAATTTGTAAACACGAATCTGAAAAGATGATCCATAAAAGTAAAGAAAGAAAATGGGATTTAGGGCATAAAATATTATTTTTGAAAACAATGGCATGAAAAACAATGGAAACAAGTAAAGTAAATACCAACATTAGTTGGAAATATTTTTATTAAGTCCAAAATGTTATAAGCAGCTTCGGTGAATTTTCCTGAAATTTTTAGAAGTAATTACATATTTTCCAAGGCTAAATGAATTTCGGGCTTTTCAAAACCCAAAACTCGATGAAGAAAATAGAAATTCCAGCCCTCCTCACCGCTCGACGCGTGGCGGCAGATCCCCGCGGGAAACCGCCTACCCTCTCCCATCGGCCGACACGTGTGTGGCCCGATCCGCCTCCCACGCGCCGGCTCCATCCGCACCGGCGCGCTTTCCTCTCTCTCTCGGCGGGCGGGGCCCGCCTGCCGGGGCCTTCTTCCCCTTCGCCCGACTCTCTCTCTGCGGGGATAAGACGCCGCGCCTCGTGGCGCGCATGCGACGGCAACCGCTGCTGTGTCGTCCGTCGCCATGATAGAAAAGCTGCGGAGCCGACGCCATCCTCGATCCACCGCCTCGCCGCGGTTCGCGCCACCGTCCGGTTTCTCCCGCCTGCCGCCGGCGCCCACGTGGCGCCGATCTTACGCCCAGCTCTCCGCGCGTGAGACCGCAGCGGAGGAGACGCGCGGGCGTGGGCGTGCGGCATCATGCACGATGCACTGCATTAATGCCGCCGCGTCACCCCGCCTCGCCACTCGCTCCGACGCGACCGCGCGGAGCGCCTGCTGCCGCCTCCGAGGCGTGTATATAAGGCGATGGACCCCATTGAGTTCCCACTCCGCCTCTCCGTTCACGAAGGTAATCGGGTATTCGTGCCCCGTAGCCGCCGGCGATCTCTTTCTCCCAACTCCGCGAACTAACTTCCCATCGCTTTCTCGTCCTGAGCCAAATTCCTTGAGCTAGGATCGTCTTGAGCGCCGCGGCTTCCCGCCCTCGTCAGAGCTCCTCGTCGCTTTGTGGTTCGTCGCCGCTGGAGCTTCCCGAGCCGCGCGCCGCCGGCGCGACCCATCTCCGGACCTCCTCGGCCCTTGAAGACCGCGTCACCGTCTTCACCATAACGCAAGGATCGCGTTCGGCACTCACCCGGCTCCCGACCTTCCTCACCGCGCCACCGTCGTCCCGACTTCTCTGCCCGACCCAGCCGACCCACCTCAAGGGGATAAATTGCCCTATGAGGTAGGCAAAGCCTCCCGCTCTCTTGGCTATCGCGTAACTCTCTTCTCCTCCCAACTCCCTGGCCGCTGCTCGAGCCTCGCTCCGTCACGGGTTGAGTTTCTCGATTTTATTTGATCGACAGTGGGCCCCACCTGCCGACATCGATTCTCGAGTCACCGTGTGATCATGGGGCCCACCGGCGATGAGACATCTAAGCAGGACCGTCTCGACATGTGGACCCCATGAGCGATAACTGACCCACATGTCAAGAGTACGAGAACCGAAAAGTAAATAAAAATGGAAATTAAAATGAATCGTGTGACGACAGTGGGCCCACATGTCGAATTTGATTATTTTTGGCATTGATCGAACCGAGAACTTTGATCGCTTATAACTTCTTCATTTTAGCTCCAAATTGAATGAAACAAATTTTTAAATTCATTTAAATTCAAGATCTATCTAATGGAACCGAACCATAATTTTTGAAGTTTATTTGATTTTCTAGTGATATTTGAGTGATCGGTTGCTTTTCTTTTATTTGGGTATTTCGCACGATTATATAGCGTCACGAGGCTCGGGAGGAAGAATCAGGCAAACAACCTTAGAAGCTCAAGATCATCAAGAACCCAATTCCTGTGACCAAGGCGAGTTAACACCTTGATCATTTTGAACCTACGATTTTGCAAAGTAATTTCTTTTAAATATCAACATGCATCTTTGTTATTTCATGTGGTAAAATATGTTCATTTCGAAATAATAGCTATACGCCTACTATAATGCTTGCTTATAATGATCCGTTGAAATATTTGGACATGTGAACCATGTCGCCTTAGCAAAACTTACACTATCGTAGCTTTTATCAAGAAGTCCAAATAAATATTGCGATGCTTAGTATTGCTAGATGAAACGGGGTACATAGTCGCCCCAAAAGAAACACTTGCAAAATATGATATGATTTGGGGACAGTCATGGATGGAATGATGTAGTAAGTGGACACAATATTTTTACCTCGGAAAATCCTAAAATTGCTTAAACACCGGATGGATGGTTTGGGGGCTAGTATGTGGTGCGGTGGGAGCACAAATCATGAAATGTGGTAGAACCATCCGGTAACTTTAAGGACCGAATCTTGTCATGTCAACCCGTAAAACAAAGTACAACCACAAGTCTATAATGGGTGCGACCTAGCTGAATAACTTGCAAGGGTTTAGTTCGGACATCACCGAGGAAGTGGGTGCCGGGGTGTCTTGGTTTACTCACAGTGAGGCACGGGGTGTCTCGTACTTCGCACGGCGCAAGAGGGGCTTCGATCGTGGTGGTGTAACCCTTCACGGTGAAACCTCGGCGTGGGTGGTGTCTAGCTAGATCGGAGTAAGGTAAAGGCTTTGTGATAAATTATCCGGGTCTCATGCCTAAGGAAGCATGTTGGCAAAAGGATAGTTAATCTCTTGTGGTGAAAGTGTACAAACTCTGCAGAGTCAAAACTATTCGAATAGCCGTGCCCACGGTCAAGGGCGCACATGGGAACTTACTCGAGTTAGTTCTATTTCAAAATGTTTTGTGGGTGGGAATGGAAAAGTGAAGGCGAAGGACCGCCTGGTTTGGAATTGTCTCGGTGTCGTCCCATGGTAAGTTAAGCGGCTATAACGTGAAGAAATTGCTATATGGTGCAGATGCCATGTAACGGTGGATGGAAATCAATCGATATTAATAATGTATTTCCTTGTACATTATGATTTGTTTCAAATTGCTAGGTCTTAGGATTTTAAGTAATTGTATTCAAAAGCACTCTACGCAAAAATAAAATAACCCGAGCCTTCCTTTGATAAGCCATGCATACTATTTAATTGCATTATGTGTATTGGCTCGCGAGCACGGGTCGGAGTGCTCACGCCGCTTTGCGACAAAATTCAGAATCGGGAATCAAATCACCTCGCCTCAGTAACAATATGGGACAAGCTGGCCGAGAAGATGAAGATGTCAAGGGTTAGGTCGCGAACCTCCAGTTGGCTGCCTGTGGACATGTCCTGAAGGTCCCACTTGCGTGCTTCGTTCTTCCGCTCCTGCAATTTCATGATTTCGGCCTAATCGGCCCATGAGTAAGTCTACTATTATATTTACGCTTCCGCATGATATGTATTTTGATATTCATTTCTGTAACTGTGAGCACTATCTACTGATCCAGGGAATAGTGCAATGAAATCACAGAGGAATCCGGATTGTAAAATCTGGGTCTCACACCTTTATAAGGCGCAATCTAGTCATGTAATCAGAGACAAGCAAAAAAGTGATCAGTTGTGATCGGAAGCTGATAGGGAGAGAAATAAAGAGAAAAACGGAATGCTTTGCTCCCAGGAAAAGCAATTGTGTTCGCGTATTGTGTATCAAGTTGTTGCTATCATACTCGAAGACACTAGGAACAGAGAAGACTCGAGTACTTGAAGAGGCAGCAAATTAGTTGTGGTCGTAAGTTGGAGTTGAGTGTGGTCAAACGCACTACGTGGTCGAAGGCACTACATGGTCGAAGGCACTATGTGGTCGAAGGCGCTACATGGTCGAAACATCCGAGTGCTATCGGTCAGAAGCTTCGGCGGTGGAGTGGTCGAAGACTTCCGAGCGCAAAGCAGTCGAAAACTCCGAGAGTGGAGCGGTCAAACAATCAGAGCAAAGAAGTCGAAGCGTTCGAGAGCTAATCAGTTGAAGCTACGAGCACATGTTAAAGTGGTCGTATCAATTAGACATTGAGTAGTCATAACTTCTCATTGCGTGAGCACGTACGCAGCAGAAAAGGCGTGGTCATTACGAGGACATGTTGGTCGTAACAAGGCTACGAGTACGAGCCGATCAGGAAGACGCAGTCGTAAGCCGAAGTGGTCGTTACTTGATTATGAGTACGTGCACAGCAGCAAGGAGTGGTCATAACTAGCTGAGTGATCATAAACTACAATGTGGTCGTAAACGACTTGGAGTGATCGTTTTCCAACAGTTGAGTGGTCGTTTTCCAACAGTGGTATCAGAGCTTTAGCACACCTGAGACCTTGTGGTTCCCAACAATGGCGTTTTTCGAACAGCAAGCGGCAAGGGATGGCGGCGGGGTGCCACATCAACTCCCAATGTTGGCGGCAACGAATTATATCACATGGGCCATCAAGATGGAGGAGATTATGGACGCACAAGGAGTCTGGGGGGCAGTAGAACCTGCGATCGGTGTGGCTGTAGATGAGAAGAAGAACAAAGCGGCATATGCGTTCATCTTCCAAGCCATCAAGGAAGACGTCCTTCTGTAGATTGCAAAGAAGAAACCGGCAAAGGAGGTGTGGGATGGACTGAAGACTCGATATCTAGGCGTTGACCATGTGAAGAAGGCCCGGTCGCAAACACTGAAGAGCGAATTCGACTCGATTCACATGAAGGAAGGAGAGACGATCAACGAGTTCGCCGGGAAATTGAGTGCTATGGCAGCCAAGTACAACACCCTCGGCGCTACCTTGGAGGACGTTGCATTAGTCAAGAAGCTTCTTGACTCAGTGCCTGATAAGTTTCTCCAATTGGTGGCATCAATTGAGCAATATTCAGATCTTGAAGTGATGCAATTTGAGGAAGCAATAGGACGGCTAAAAGCATATGAAGAACGACTCAATCGACGAACTAATAACAATGCAGACGGGCAACTCATGTTCTCCCAAACCGAATGGGAAGCAAGAAACCCGAAGACAGAGAGAGGAGGGCGTCACAAGCGTTGGCACGGGCGAGGCGGCCAGAGTGGTCGAGGTGGCAAAGGTGGCTGTGGAGACAAGGCTGGGCAAGGCGATAGTGAAAGATCCCGTCACATGTCACATGTCAAGTGTTTTGAATGTGGTGAATACGGACACTACGTGTCAAAGTGTTGCAGCCACATAAAGTGTTTTAACTGCGAGAAGTACGGACACTACGCTCCAGATTGCCCAAGCAAGAAGGATGAGGAGGCGAACCTCACCCGTGCTAAGGAGAATGTTGAACCGGCACTTTCTTTCCTTATGTGTTGAAGAGACGCCAAGCATGATGATGTTGAACGAGAAGAACGTAGTTCCTAAACTACGCATGGAGGAAGGTAGCGTCGATCACACTGATTGATGGTACCTGGATAATGGAGCCTGCAATCACATGATAAGAGATCGCTCCATGATCCATGAGCTCGACGAGAAGATTTCGAGCAAAGTTAAGTTTGGCGATGGCTCCACAGTGGAGATAAAAGGCAAAAGATCGATGTTGTTGCAATGCAAAAACGGATATCAGAAGTTGATATCTGAGATTTATTTTATACCGAGTCTGTGTAGTAACATACTCAGTCTTGGACAGATGACAGAAGAAGGGCGCAGAGTGGTGTTGTAGGATGAATTCTTACGTGTCTACGAGAAGAACAATGATCTATTAATGAAGGTGAAAAGATCTCCGAACCGGTTGTACAAGAATTCCTTGAAAACTTGTAAATCGGCCTATCTGAAGAGCAGCCTGTGATGCGGACCAACTATGGATTAGTTGATGCGTAGGGATGGCCCGATCTTTCCCGGTACGTTCAGCGAGGCTCCTCCTTGGATAGAGTCTTCTCCTTGTCTTGATGCAGCAAACAATATTGATAAGGACAATTTGCACTAGTATGTAAGGCGCACACTAGAAGCAATCCGCCGAACTCTCCAAATCGTGAATTCAGCAAGAAGACACGAATTAGAAGAGATGAATCTTGTAGATTCAATGGGCAATCTCAAAAATCTCCTATTCTTACTTTGCACCAACTCAGCAAACTCCAACGAGAAAACCTTGCAATCACGCAATCTGGCCGCCACCAACCATTATGACGATATTCTCCTTTATTTCATAAGTATAAAAACTTATCATATCATAGCCTCAGTTACAATGGGGGTAAGGCCCTGGCCTTATATTGGTGCACAATACACGGCCTTGACTAAAACTCACGCACAACCTGGCCTAAGACCGAAACAAACTCCAATACGAACTAAAAAGGAAATATCTAAACTACTATCACCGGATTCTCTCTCAATTTGTGACGTGATTATAAGGATTCCATGGCTGACACCTTGTCCATTGTATGGGGCTTTGAAATAGCTTTCCAACGAGTCCAAGAACGCCCAAATCGGACTCCGTTTGTGGAAGTTATGGGTGTTTTAGTGGACTTCCTGTCTGACCCGAACCGAATCCGAACTGAATTCAAATCTTTATATGTTTTCTTTTCTTGTTCAAGGGGGTTCCAAATATGTTTGGAACCTGAAAAGGAATCCCTCTCTACCTTTGGAAAACCATTGTGTGGTCGGACTTTACCCTTACTTGCATTGCAACACTCGGACTCTTTATGTTTGGCAGGTCTCGCGCGTCTCTCCGGACAGCTCGTGCAGCATCCAATGAAGTTGTCATTACTTTGTGTAGGAAGCTCTAAATCAAGCGCCATTTGATTCATTGGAAAGTAGACTTCATTAGCTTTACAAATATGTGTTTTATGTGCATTAGAAACCTTAGAATTGGCGTTGAAAACTTCATGAATATTGTGGACAGAACTGCAATCACGAGAACTTGATTGATCTTGTGTCTTCCTCTTTAGCCAAACTAACTTTCTTTCTTCTCCATCCTCACCTCTAATTCCATGCATTATTGTCTTACTTGCACTACGCAAAGGAGGAATCACATAAACATCCGCACGAACTAGGATATTCTTCTCTCTCCCATAACCGATTGCTTCTTTCTCCTTGCGCAATTCAGCACTACTAAGCCTTGTAACTTCAGATTGCATAGATGAAGCACAAATCAATGTAGCATTCACACTCTTGGCCACATCAGCCTGGAGGAGCCAGGCGACAGCAAAGAGCAAGCTCGAGAGGGTGGTTAGCATGATGAGTCCCAAGGGATAACTACGCCAAGCACGGAAGCCAGCGACTCGGGTCAAGGCCGTGGATTCCATGCACAGGTGGTGTGCATGGAGAGCAGGTCAGACGCATAGGGGGTGCGCAGACGCTAGGAAGGTTTCGACCATGCAAGGCGTAGGAGGCATCCCAAGCTGTCCCAAGCGTCCAGAAAAGATACGAGTACTAGAGGAGTTTTGAGTAACCGAAAGCTTTCGAGTGCGAAGTCAGAAGCGTACGGTCGAACTTCGAGTTTGAGTGCGCAGTCGAAAGCATTCGAGTGCTACCGGTCGAAAGCTCTGAGCAGTGCAGATCAGAGTACGCAGCGATCGAAGGTTCTTGAGCACAGAGTAGTTAGAGGTTGCGTGGTTGAAGCCAACAGATGGGAGCGGAAGGCTCAGGTAACGGCAAAGCCAAGACGGCTATAGGAGCAGGTACTCCGGCCCAGACAGGCGTACAAGGACAAGATCGGTCCAGGTGCAAAGTATGGCAAGTGTGTTGGTTTGTGCGTGGCTCGAGATGGGGCAAGCACGGGCAGTAGGGCAGTGACGGCCCAGGAAGGAGCGGCACACGGGAGTGCAGGTAAAAAGGAAGAAGCAGATGCTAGCAGCGTAGGAGGTCAAGGTGGACCGCATGCGCAAGCAGGCACAGGATGCAGGCGCTCTACAGATCATGGCGGGCAGATTACTCGGGACACGCGCAGCAGATTGCAGTGGAGCACAGCGGCAACAGAGGCCGAAGCGGTGGTCGAAAGCGGTCTCACGCGGAGGAAGAGGTCCAAGAGGAGCATGTGGCGCCAGCAGAGGAAGAATAGGAAGGTGTGGATGCAGTGCGGCAGCAGGGGAAGATGAAGGGCGTAGAGTGGCAGGCAGAGCACCAGGAGCAAGAAGTCGATGAGAGCCCCAGACATGGAAGCACAACAGAGAGCGTTCGAGGAGGTGTTAAACGAGTTGGGACGCAAGAACGGGAGCAGGAGAGAAGATCGGCGTGATCAAGGTGGAGAAACAAGATTAAGGGGGTGAATGTTGGAATTAATCTAGTTTTTTATTTAGTCGTATCCGAGTCTATAACAGTGTTTGAGTCGAGTCCATGTACGAGTCCGTAGAAGTCGAGTCGTGTTGTTGAGCCCATTTATGTGTCCTGTAATTAGCCTTTATAAAGCGCAGTCTAGTCGTGTAATCAAAGACAAGTGAAGGAGAAGCGATCGGTTGTGATCGAGAGCGATCGATTGTAATCAGAAGTTGAGAGGGAGAGAAATAAAGAGAAAAGTGAAGTGTTTTGCTCCCAGGAAAAGCAATTATGTTCGCGTATTGCGTTTCGAGTTGTTGCTATCATACTCGAAGACGTTAAGACCAGAGGAAACTCTAGTACTTAAAGAGGCGGTAGATTGGTCATGGTCGTAAGTTGGAGTTGAGTGTGGTCGAAGGCACTACGTGGTCGAAACATCCGAGTGCTATCGGTCAGAAGCTTCGGCAGTGGAGTGGTCGAAGACTTCTGAGCGCAAAGTAGTCAAAGACTCCGAGAGCGGAGCGGTCGAACAGTCAGAGCAAAGAAGTCGAAGCGTTCGAAGGCTAACCAGTTGAAGCTACAAGCACGTGTTAAAGTGGTCGTATCCATTAGACATTGAGTAGTCGTAACTTCTCATTGCGTGAGCACATATGCAGCAAAGAAGGCATGGTCGTTATGAGAATGTGCTGGTCATAACAAAGCTACGAGTACGAGCCGATCGGGAAGACGCAGTCGTAAGCTGGAGTGGTCATTACTAGGTTACGAGTACATGCACAGCGGCAAGGAGGGGTTGTAACCAGCTGAGTGATCGTAAACTACAATGTGGTCGTAAACGACTTGGAGTGGTTGTTTTCCAACAGTTGAGTGGTTGTTTCCCAACACATACTTCCGTGATCAATGATTTGTTTGGCATCAATTGTCTTGACCTTTGCTCCCTAATCATCAAAAGCCATGGGGGGAGACTTCTTTAATTTTCCTTGTGTTAGACCATGTGGCTAGGTCTAGGATTTTTATGATGATGAATAATTGCCAATATTGCTTAGTATTGTTATTTGAGGCGTGTGCATGTGTGAAAGGATTAATGTTGGTCAAGTTGGTGAGAACTTGTGCCGGAAGAATGTTTTTTGGTCTTTGCATGTGCAGGTTGGGCGTGAGACGGTCATGGTCGGTGACGAGGAGGACCGGGACTAGGAGGGGGAAATTCGAGGTCCGGGCGGTCGAGGATGTCACGAGGTGATCGGGCTCACGCTGGAGCACATGAAGATCAAAGGTGGATAATGCGTGGAGAAGATATATGAGGTGCGATCTTGGAAGCTTAGACACGCAATGAGTTGAGAAGTCGGAAGTGTGAAAATCCGTGTTAGGAAGGATTTCGGGTCTCTTATAATTAGTGGGCCAAAAAGTCTAGTTAAGGAAAAAAAGGCTCAGGGCTAGTTAAACGAGTTGTATTAGGGTTTTAACATGTCAGAGAATTGGATGTATAAATAGAGATATGTGTGCGGCGTCGGCCGTGGCTTTTGACGGCGCGTTGAGGGAGTAGGAAAAACAAAAAATCGCATACATGCATATACACGCTGATGGTTGACGTAGAATACATCTCGTGTGCATCAGTGCATGCATGTTCTTTGATGGTGCTGATGGATAAAGATTCTTATGCATGGATTTGATGAAAAAGTTTTCCTGCGCGTCTTTTTGCTCTCGTCTTGCCATCTTGGCTTCCTGGATTTCTGTCTCGCGCACAGAAAAAATTACAGCAGATTGGTCTCATCTCGTTCGCCGTGCAGTCATCGGCTTCATCTCTCGGTTTTGTGCGCGACGTGAAGTCTACAGGCGTTGCGCGTGCATCACCATATCGCAACCAGCAGAAGCGCATCAATTTGCCACGTTCGTCGTTCGCGCACGTCCAGCACTCGTCCTCTCGTGAAGGCACAGGGAAGTTTCATTAAATTTTTTTTTCTGTTTTTGCTTCTCATGGCCATCAAGTGATTTTATTCATCATACCATACATGCATAGCCATTACGTGAGTACTCACTACGCGCATACTTAAGACTTGTGTTCGATACAAGTAGATCATTGATGCATGTATTAAAAAATATAATTAGGGTATTAAGTTTGTGATCTGGAAAGTTTGATTGATTAATTTCTTACGGATTTTGCTTAGTTGCATAATTAGGGTTTAATTTATTTTCGTCACTTTCTACATCAGCGATCTTATTTATTTTATATCTCAAGTTCTAGACCTCCGATTGACGTAATTCCAGTTGGGTTAGTTCAATAACTTTCTCTAGATTATTCTGACAAAGTTTGAGGTTAATCGAAGTTACGGATTTTTATCGAGATCAGTTTTAATAAGGATAGTGTACTGTCCAGAATTTTAAACAAGGCTTAAATATGTTTTGTATTAAAAGGGGAGTATTAAAATTTATTTTTAGCTTCCACAATCATTCACCCCCTCTGATTGCCTATCCTAGTGTGAATCGATCCTACACCAAAAAATATAATTAGGGTATTAAGTTTGTGATCTGAAAAGTTTGATTGATTAATTTCTTACGGATTTTGCTTAGTTGCATAATTAGGGTTTAATTTATTTTCGTCACTTTCTACATCAGCGATCATATTTATTTTATATCTCAAGTTCTAGACCTCCGATTGACGTAATTCCAGTTGGGTTAGTTCAATAACTTTCTCTAGATTATTCTGACAAAGTTTGAGGTTAATCGGAGTTACGGATTTTTATCGAGATCAGTTTTAGTAAAGATAGTGTACTGTCCAGAATTTTAAACAAGGCTTAAATAGGTTTTGTATTAAAAGGGGAGTATTAAAATTTATTTTGAGCTTCCACAATTATTCACCCCCTCTGATTGCCTATCCTAGTGTGAATCGATCCTACACCTTATAAGCAGCTTAAACAGCTTTTGCTCTAACCACAGCCCAACTTACATGATACGGCATATGCGCATTGTGCGTTAACCACGCGGCAGCCCACAAGCAGGACGATTCAACTCAAACCAGGAGCACATGGTGTCATGGTTAACTTGGTACATTGAGTACATCGTAAACTTTAACGAATTTAATGAATCAGCCGCTAACTTAGGGAGTCCCAAAGTACAATGCCTACTGTGTTTGAGCATGGGTATCATAATTCGCAGGAACGTGGCATCATAATTCACAATAGGAACCAAAATAGCACCTAAATTAACTTAGCATAGAGAGAGTAGAGAATAGTGCGTGCAAGCACAGGGCACCATATACATATATGCATGTACGTATATACATATATGTATATGTGTGTGTATTCATACCAGGATGGGGTAGCAGTGTTTGGTCTTGAGGAGCTCCTTGATGTCCTCCCTCGCGCTCTTGAGCTGCGCGGCGTCCGACGCCGCCATGCACCGGACCACCCGCAGCCCCCTGCCGGCGCCCCCGGGCCCGCTTCCCGCCGCCTTCTGCGCGCACGCATCGCAATCCCACAACCAACACAGGTTTAGGTCAACAACAACCAAAGCAGCAAGTCGACTAGATCAATCCAACGACGAGACCAAAGGACGATACAAAAAAAGGGGGGGGCGAACCGAACCCGTGAGAAGCCAGACGGCGACGGACGCAGGCGAAGCCCCGCGCGGGTGGTGGAGCAGGAGGGGAAGGCGGCGGTGGCGCGTCGGGTGGGCTGGGTGGGAGGAAGGCGAGGCGGGGAGGAGCGAAGCGGCGGCGAGGCGCTCCGCCATGGCGATGGCGCGCGGAGCGCTTGGTGGGTTTTGGAATTTGGAGGGAGGAGGATGGATGGCTAGCTTAGCTGGCTGGTCCACGGATTAGAGGGGTCGTTTCTAGTGGTCTCCCCTGAGGGACTCCTCCCTCGGCTCGGAGTGAGGTGGCGAGGTGGTGAGTCTAATCTTGGGGGCCCAATGGAGGGGCGCCGCGTGGCACGTTGGACCGCGCAACGTGGAATATGAGATTTTTCCCTTTTCTATTTGTTTCCAACTACAAAGCACTTTGGTTTTTTTAGCCTTTTATCATTTTTTCTTATTTTTTTTATTTTTTTAGTTAGTGAAAAGCCGTGGTTTAAAAGACGTTTAGAGCAACAGGTTTTTTTCTCCTCAAGCATTACTATTATAAAAAAAATAAATTGGTGGTTGTACGTCTATTCTCCTCCAATCACTCTATTCTCTTAACTTCTCATCATTCTCCACTTTCTAACCATTCAGAACAACTCTCTTATGTGATTCTCTATATATTCTATTCAATGAGTTTCGTTGTTGTTACTACGGATACGTAACTAGTTTCAAATAAGTTGGAGGGCCAAAATGAAAACTCAAAACTGCTCTGCTCTTCTGTCCATGTCGAACGAACCCTCCGAAGCGACTTCTCTGGGGACTGACCCCATTGAAGCCGAGTGTGGACAGGGGTCGGATGGGCGACACGTCCTCCTTTCCCTCCGCCCGAATCTCTCCGCGCGAGCCCTCCCGTGCCGTCTTCTTTGCTCCTGTGCCGGCTACTTTTTCTCCGCGCGAGCCGCTCTCCCGAGGCACCGCAGCAACACGCACCGGTTGAGCGGCGTCGGGCTGGTGAAGAGGATCCACTCGCCGGCGACATCCCCGCACGCCGCCGTTATCCGAAGTCGGGACGGCCGCGGAGGCTGCTGCGGAAATAGGAGGAGGAGGAGAGGAGGACGCGAACGCCGCCGCCGCGCGCGCGCGGCGGGGCCGACGAGCGCGAGCGAGGCGGGGAGGTTGGCGAGGAGGTCGGAGAGGGAGGCGCGGAGGAGAGGGTATGGGCGGTGGCGTCGTAGCTGGCGGCGCAGCTGGCGGCGCCGGAGGATGAGAAAGAAGGGCGCGGTGGAAGTAACACGCACCACCGCTTCCGCCGCCTCCGCCTCCGCCTCCATTTCCCACCGTACCAGCTTCTAGAAGCGCGAGGCCTCGCCAGACTCGGATGCTTCTCGCCACGTGTCCTCCCCACCTCCTCCGCTGCTGCCACGGAGCGTTGCCCCGCCATCGCGCTCTCGCCAACCTCCCCGCCTCACTCGCGCTCGTCGGCCCCGCCGCGGTCACGGCGGCGGCGGCGTTCGCGTCCTCCCTCTCCTCCTCCTCCTCCTATTTCCGCAGCAGCCTCCCGCGGCCGTCCCCCGACTCGGATAACGGCGAGGCGTGCGGGGATGTCGCCGGCGAGTGGATCCTCTTCACCAGCCCGACGCCGTTCAACCGGTGCGTGTTGCTGCGGTGCCTCGGGAGAGCGGCTCGCGCAGAGAAAAAGTAGCCGGCACAGGAGCAAAGAAGATGGCACGGGAGAGCTCGCGCGGAGAGATTCGGACGGAGGGAAAGAAGGACGTGTCGCCCATCCGACCTCTGTCCACACTCGGCTTCAATGGGATCAGTCCCAGAGAAGTCGCTTCCCCTCCCGGCACGATCGAGCAAAGCGAGGAACCAACCGGGCGATCAAATCAAGAAATCTCCGCAGCACGCAGCGCGCTCTCCGAGATCCGTCCGTACGTTTCTTGCCCAGCTGCTCTGGATCCATCTCCCTTCCTCCCTCTTCTTGATCCTACCATCCCCCATCAGCTCTTCTTCTCTTAGCGCGCAAGCTGTTCGCCGGATTTACCTCCGCGAGTCTGCGTTCTTGGTCTGGACAATCGCGAACTGCTTTCGCTCGCGCAGCCTGTTAGGTCAGCTGCCTCTGCCTGATGGCCTGCGCTAGAGTCAGTCCTCACTGTCCTAGGGAGGGGCCTAGCACCTTTGTTCTTCGTGCGCCCACAACTTGTTCGACGAATTGCTCGCTTAAGATTACCAATGGACATACATACGATTATTTAGATCATTTACTATCTGGGTCGATATGAGCACTACATCAAACATATGAGGAATAAATGATCCTATCTCCGTTCTTGTTTCTGCTGTCTTTTTATACCAAAAAGGTTGCTTTCATGTGGCTAAGTAAATTGAAAGCCGATCTGACTACCTTTTTATATCCTTCATAGAGAAACCTGATGGTGTGTCCCGTGAAACAGTTCCACGATGAACATAGCTTGGGCTAAGGATGTCAAGGCGAAGAGGCGGCCAGTGGTAGCATCAGTGAAGCCAGGCCTGCCATTTGGTGCGGAGGGCGACAACGATGAGGCTGAAAAGGAGGAAAGAGGAGAGGCAAACACCGGCTGTCCTGGAACCAAGCCACCTGATTCTGCCGAGTCGCTCCAACACCTAGGGAACAAGCTAGCCGAGGTATCTCCATATCTACGGGATAGAACCTCCCACAGTTTTATTTCATTCCTCTTAGTTTAAGGACTGATGTGTAGTTTTGGTTTTATGCGTTGTTCCTAGTTATAACTCCTTAGGGAAGGTCCATGTGATAATTTCAAACTCATGAAAATTAGAGCCGGTGGTTCTTACTTCTTGTGCCCTTTTAGTCCTAAAAATAAAAAGGACACAATTTTTCTCCCTTAGCTTGATTTTCCTCTTAAGGCACTGCATAAGATCTCCTTTTTGTTATTTTTTTTAGGAAGGGAAGTACCATGAAGCACTCAGTAAGTGGGAGGCTGCACTTAGCTTGATGCCAGATAATGCAATAATTCACGAACAGAAAGCTCAAGTTTTACTTGAATTGGGGGATGCATGGCGTGCACTGACATCAGCAACTAGTATGCTATATTTTTTTTCTCTACTTCCCCTTTTTGTCTTTTCTGGTGAATGCCTTACTGAGTTAGTCAGAAGTGGGTCATTGTTTGTCTTCTGCTGTAGAAGTGCATGTATCATCTGATATAATTATTGGGATTCATCTTAATTTGCAGTTGCACAATGCCTATTTTGGCTTTATGCGACATCCCAATGATCCTAGCAGCGTTTGTGCTGAGTCACTAATTCAGTTGTTATGTTCTTATTTTGCTACTTCAAACAAATCAGTTACTCTCTGTTGGGTATGCTTGCAGGAGCAACAGAACTGGAACCATCATGGCCTGAGGTCAGTAGACATTTCATCAGCTCGATTGTTGAATCAGTTTCCATCTATTGCAGCATTTGCTTTACCCCTCGCATAAAACCACTGTTACTTACATTTAACCAGTTTCCCCATTGCGATCAACCGAATGAATGATGTATTGATTTACAGGCTTGGGTTACACTTGGTAGAGCACAGTTAAATTTTGGAGAACCAGATAAAGCCATTGAATCTTTTGACAAAGCATTAGCAATCAAGGTACCTATCCTTTTCGCTTTGCAGCCATGTTTGATGCAGAGCACCATGTGTGCATCATGGGCCATCATAATTTACTCTTCTCTTCCCGATTTGTTTGTTGGATTATATGCCCAGCCCGACTACGATGAAGCAAAAGCCGACCGTGAAACCGCAGCCCGGCTTGTAAAGAAACGAGGGCAGTTGCATTTGTCAGGTGGTCTGAGTGCTAACAAGAGACGGTTCACAGTTGGAGAGAACTCAGAGAAAAAGAGTAAAGGAGAGGAAGCAGGACTGTAGACAGAGAGAGTTGTAAAACAAGGGGGAATTATAACTGCTTGTGCCGAAGAGTCGTTGTTCTCTGCAGCTGTTGTTTTAAGGGAACTCACTCTGCAGCTGTATAAACTGTACAATTATGCTTTCTGATCTGTGGTGTTTTGAGGCCAAATGGCATTTCACCATCACGGGGTCAAGCCATCATGGTACCGTCTCGAGATGCGCGCCCGGCAACCCGTGTGGTTGCCTGTGTATTTGCATGCCGGTGAGCGGCCACGGTCGCCCAAGATGTAGTACTTCATCAACAATTACTCAATTGCAATACCGTCGCCTCCAAGGGAATGCGCCCACACTATGTTTTACAATTCCTAATTTTACAAATTTAACTGCAAAAAAATCAAACTTTTTCCTCCTTACATTTCCCCCACTCTTGTACTATTTGAAGTGCATCAAATACAAATATACAATCTTCGCTCCGTGAACATGCTTCAACTATTTTTTTAAAAAAAATCCACATGTAGGGATGAGTAGTGTCACAGTGAAGGATATATTAAATATTACACCAAATGCATAAAACTACATACACACATATCAATGTCACTCCTATTTCACTACACAAATTAGATATAAAAAAATGCGAGGAAGGAAGCAATGGCTTGTTTGAAACATGGGATCTCGCTAAAATTTTGCAAGAATTTTGTGCAAAATAGTTCATTTCCTACCGAAGTTGGGAAAAAACTTACCCCGTTAACCCGTTTTAAACGAGAAATTTTGATATTTGACACTGAATACATGCGCCTCTCAACTTTTAACCCTCAATTCGCACGCCTTTGGAAATTTTTTTTTCTCGAACGCGCAGGAGAACTACGCATCTTTATAAATATAGAGAGAAGAAAAAAACACACAGTCCAAACAAACAAACAACACCACCCTTAACCCAAGAGGAAGTCAAGGGCTTATACCAACCATCCCTTAACCCAACAGAGTGTCAAGGGCAGGTTGCCACCAAACGCCTAAAACTAATTTAGGCCAACCAACTCCTGTAGCTTTCGAGCTCCAGCTAGATTCCAGATCCTCATCTCTTCCTCAAAATATTGTTGAGCATTACTGAGAGAAGGAGAGGCACCAATTCTGGTACAATCTGTTAGTTCGCCTTGGTCTTGAAAGAGTTGCTCCTCGACTCAATGAATTGAGCTTTGCGGATTGGTGGAGGAAGGCAAGTCGGAAGATAGATAAGACTAAGAAAAAGGGGTTTAACATTGCTGTGATCTTGGGTGCTTGGACGCTTTGGATTCAGAGGAACAAGTGTGTCTTTGTTGGTGCCTTTGGAAATTTAACCCTATCACTACGAATTCTTTTGATTCAAGAGATTCTCTTCATTTTCGCAGTGACAAGTGTCAAAATATAAAAGGAGAGAAAATGAGGAGAATCCCTTGAATCAAAAGAATTCGCAGTGACAGGGTTAAATTTTCAAAGGCGTGTGAATTGGGGGTTAAAAGTTGAGAGGCGCACATATTCAGTGTCAAATATCGAAATTTCTCGTTTTAAACAGAACCTATTTGAAATTAGAAATTTCGTGTGAACGATTCAATTCTGTAAGGATCTTGAAATTTTTCTTCGCTCCAAACGGTGCCTTTTACAAGATGTTTGGTTCTTAGTATCAAGGTGATAGGATGGACCCATCCGAGACGGCCATTTTAATCAGAATTTATTTGAAACTAGAAATTTCGTGTGGACAATTCAATCATGTAAGGATCTTGAAAATTTTCTTCACTCCAAACGGTGCCTTATTGGGTGTTTGGTTCACGATACCAAGGTGGATGGGCACGTAGGCGGTGGGCAGCGACGGCCATCGCGGTTTGGTCCCTCGGCGGGAGGCTAGGCGGCTAGACAGCTGGGCGATCACAAGCAGGCATAGGCGGTCAAAGGAGGGCTCGGCACGGCGGCAAGCCAGGCGTTTGCGGCGGTGGCACGGCGTCTAGGTGGCCGCCGAGGACACCTAGGTGTGTGTATTCGGCGAGATAAGAAGGGAAGAAAATGGTATTTCATAATAGAGGAGCAAAAGCTAGGGTTGTGAAAGACTTGTAGAGCCACCTCCACCTCCAGGGATTCCCACGCGCCAGCGTCGCCGAACTGCCGAATTTGGCCGTGCTTCTCCCTCCGCCTCGCCGGATTATCCCAGGTGTGTAGTGTGTTCCTCCCTACCGCCTCCCCTCCCCTCCCCTTCGCCTCTGTCTCCGCCTCCCCTCCCTTCCGTCTCCGACTCAGGGGAGATTGTAACATCCTGAAAATTTGAATTTAAAAAATTTAAAGTTTTTTTTAATTAATTTGCAATATATTTTATTTGTTTTGGATATATATATATATATATATATATATATATATATATATAAAAACTTGGTTGAGGTTCCAAAATAAAAGTTCAAGAAAGAAACATATAAGTTCAAATGATAGAGGATTAAACTTCAAAATTTGAATCTGAAAAGATGGTCCACAAAGGAAGGAAGAAACTTGAATATAAGAATTTAATTTTGAACAATTGTTATAAAGGGGCAAAATAGGCATGAGGGAAATATACAAATGTGTACATAAAATGAATGTGCAAACAAATAAAAATATATATAAATATGTGTGTGTGTATATATATGTTAGTGATATGCCCTAGAGGCAACATGGAGATGTTATATATATGATGCATTGCTTTGTTCCTTGAAATAGACATTATCATTATTGATCAATGAGTATGTGACTTATTCATGAGACTCTTAATGCCAAAATATTGCTATTTCTAAATGATCCCTGATCATATATCATGTGAGGAACAAATATGATTCAAAGATCAGCATATGTATTGATTGATGATCATGTCTCATGGATCATGGTATGGTGATACCAAATCAATAATATGGACATGTGTTAGTGAACATATGTTGGATAGACCCGCCATGAGACACTGCAGAGATTCCATGTGTCATCAGTTGGTCTCAAGTAGTGTTTATGTAGAATCCTTAGACTTGAGATCATCATGGTTCCCAACATGCGTAGTAGCCTATTTTGGGACTACTAACCACTACTCCAGAATCGGGTAGTCATAAAAGTAGTCTTCGGGTTTGCTATGAAACATGTAGTGGGATGTGAATAATCAAGATAGAATTTGCCCCTCCTTATGGGAGAGATATCTCGGCCCTCGATGTAATGGATTATGAAAGTGCATGGCCATGCCAAGGTGATTGAGGAGTCAATCACGAGTTTATAATCCATCACGGAATCGAGAGAGTGATTGAGCTATTAAGAGGATGACACAGGTCTCGCCTTGAGCTCAATCTATATCGTGAGACAAATGGATTCGTACATGAGAACATTACAGGTTCAGCCGATATGATCTTTACGTATACTTTGGGGTTAATATGTCTTGCTAGAGGCCGCTATTAACAGGGTGACCGAAAAGGCGTTTCCGGGTCACGACCAAGTATACGTGAACCTACAGAGTCGCACACTTAACGGGTTGGAACACTAATTCGAATGTGATTCGGATGTGGGCTCAATTCGGATAGAGATCCGGATAGACTCCTATTGGGCCTCGGTCCACGAGGCCCAAGTGAGGAGGTCTATATATATGGAGGTGGGGGTGAGGATGTACACACGCTCTGTTCTCCCGAGCAAAACCCTAGCCGCCACCTCCCGAGCCAAACCCTAGCCGCCGCGAGTCTTTGGTACACTCGCGATCGGCGTTCCACCCCGGACGTGTGGATACGGTGGAGGCGCCGCTCGTTGCGGCGTTGATCGGCATCAACAATCTGATTGGATCGCTCGTGGTGTGGTTGATCGCGTGGAGGAGACGATCTGTCGGACGATCGGCTACTTCCACTACTACCTCGACGCGTGGTTGGATCGGCTTCTCCAACTCTTCTTCATTGCACTGCGCGTCTAGTGGTAACGATCTATGATCCCTCCTTAGCATGATGTCCTGGTGTGCGCGGTAGAAATTTTTATTTTCTGCTATCGTAGCCTACGCGCTTTCCTTCAATATATACACAAATGAGGTAAATATACATATGCAGAAATAGAAATAAATAAAATATATATATACCAGTATACATATATGTATATATATACACAATAAATCAACAGCAATAATATATAAAAAATCAAAAGGGGTGCTCGGATTGGCCGAGCGGCCCGGCCCAGCTCCCCCTCCCCGCTCGCCAGCCCGCCGTTTTCCCCCTCCCAGCCGTCTCGCTGCGCTGCGGGACCCACGCCCCCACTCGTGCCTCTCCTCCCACTGCCGTGTGTCCCGAGCGCCACACCCTGCCCGTGGACCCGCCCTATCCCGCGCCTCGCCCGCACTCCATCCTTCCCCTCCGTGCCTCTTCTCCCTCCCGTTCTCCCCTTTCTTTTCACTGCGTGTGCCCCGCCTTTTTCCCTGGCTCTCCGCAGCACCATGTCCCATCCCCTGCCTCGGCTGCACGCGTCGAGCCCCGCGCTTGCCTTGCCCCGGCTGCACGCGCCGAGCCCCGCGCCCCGCACGCCAAGTCCGTCGCCCGGTCCTTGCCCGGTAGCCTCTCCCTCCGCCGCCCGGTCCCCCGCCATTGCCCGGTCTGCTCCGCCTCCATAAGAGGGAAGGCCCGCCCTAATAGCCTCACCTCATCCCTCTCATTGCTCCACCACGGCGAATCACCCCCGAAAGCCCTCAGCTTACCGAAATCGCCTTCTTCCCCGAGCTCGGCCGCCGCTGCCATTTTTCCCGCCGTCGCCTCCTCGGTTGGCCATCCTCTGATTCATTGCGGAGGGAGTACCCTCTCGGCGTCCCAAAACTCCCCTGGCGGCCGGACGGAGCTACCACCGCCGGTACACCGCCGGCACCGCACGCCACCGCCGCCCAACCCCGCTCCTCGCCGCCGGTCCGCCTCCAACCCCCTCCAGTGCGAATAACGGCAAGGTGAGACTCCCCAGAGCTCCCTCCTACTTCCGCGCAACTCGGTTTCCCCCTCCTTCCCCTCCGGCACCGCCGCCCCAAATTCACCTCACTGCCGGCCGCCCCGCGCCGTCACCCGCCCACCTCACCGCCGCTCCGTCTGGCTCGCCACCACCCACAGCTTCCTTATCCCCGGGTCAACCCATTTTGGCGGTCTCCGGCGCCTCCCCGGCCGCACCTCACCGGCGACGCCACCGCTACCCCACACCGCCCCTCTCCTCTGTTCGGGCTGGCTGGCTCTTCTGATATAATCCCCAGCCGCTCGCTCACCTCTTCGAGTAGCAATTCCCTCCATATAGCGCGAAACACCGAGAGCTCATTTGGTTATCAAGGCGTGCTTAAGACCCAAACTGTTCCCCCGGGTCCCCAGTTCGACCCTAAGAGCTGCACCTTTTTCCCATTCTTTTTGTTTCAGTCTCTTTAGCTCAATTTAATTAGTAAGAATTATAGGAAAATTTGGGGAATAATCTAGAGCATGCAGTAAATTTAACTAGGATGTAAAATAAGTTTACTTAACATTTAAGATTTGATTATTGCTAAATGAACAACCAATATAGCTTAAGCAGTCAATTGAGGTTTAATTACTAACTAAAGGCATGAATAACATATGGTATAGCTTAAAACCCAGGGTGAATAAAAATTCTAATACCTCCATGGAAGGTACCAAATATATCAGGATATACATGAACTTAATAAATGTTTAATCATGAATTAGTTACTATCATGTCTATATGATTAGTAAACCAATAGCATATATTTTAAATCTAATCTTAAAATTAAAGGAAAAACTTAGGAAAAATTTGGGAATCTAATTTAAATAAGGCTTTAGAGAGTTTATGCATGATTTAAATTCGAAATAGCTGCCATGATAAATAATTAGCGTGACTTTAATATTTAAAGTGTAAATCTAATTATTTATTAAAGGCATTAGAGAGGAGAAGTGGCTTGGATAAATGTCTTTATTTAAATAAGGATGGCCTTTAATTAACATGTCAACATATATGCCCAATATTCATCATGCCACCATTAAACAAACCTCAGTGACATATTTTAATATAATAGCCCTAAGTCATCAAGATTCAAAATAATCTCACAGACTTAAATATTCTAAACTGAGCATGTAACCACTAACATGGGTAATTAAGGTCACATGAAATGACACATACCAAGCCTTGCTCAGATAGCTAAGTGCAAACTAAGATCTGAAATGAAGCTAAGCCTAGCAGTAGCTAAAGTATAAGAAGGATAAAAATAGTGCCATCAATTGAATCTTAACACTAGTTTTAGTACCTATTTATATGGGTATAATTGTGTGTGTATATATATATAGCAAGAGGGGACTCGTATAAATAGACCCTAATTCCAATTAAACTTAGCCTAGTAATAAATGGAGGTACATAAAATATCATACCACAAAATGCGATAAACATAGCCCATAAGATTAACTCTGTAAGCTAAAATTTGCATACATTACCTATATACACATATATCATATGCCCTGAATATTAGCACTCAACAAAATACACCAATTCATAGGTTTAACCTAACTCATGGAACTTCCTTGATAAATAACAAAATAATAAAAAGATCAAGTTATCGTATGCTATTACCAACCTTGCCTCAAATCACCGAATCACCCATTAACTCATAATAAAACTAAATTGAGTTTATTCGGATTTATTTGGATCTTTTGAGTTATTTGCTTTTATTTGGATTCAGTCGTTTGTCGCGTAATTAGAAATTGGGAGTCGTGAAGATTCAGTGGATCCAGCTAGATTAAGCTTGAAGTAAAGATAGAGACCAGAAGCTCAAGAGCAAGCATTGTGTGAGCTCAAACCGTGGTAAACCGCGCCAAGCGAGTCAATACTTTGATCATGTTGAACCTACATTTTCTGCAAATTACTTTGGTTTAAATTATCAAATTGCATGCTGTTATTTTATATGCAAATACATGTTTAATTTAAGATTCTAGTTATATGCCCATTGTTTGCTTTGAATAATATTACACCTCCTTTGGAATATCTGAATGTGTGAACATTGTCACCCTAGCAAAATTATAACAGTAACCTTTCGAAATTAAGTCCCTAATTATACGCCATGCTTAGTACTGCACAGATACTCGAGGGCGCTGAAATGCCCCAAACATCATTGTCATTTTTAAATCGTGAGAAACTGGTTTGGATAGTCATGGTGGTAATAACTGGTATATGTTGGTATGATTAGTTTATGTTCCCAAAAACCCCAACTTGCTTATTTATCTGGGCGGATGGATCGAGAGTGTGTGTGAGTGTGGTGCAGTGGAAGCACAAAGTGGTTAATGGTAGCACCGCCCAGATAACCCTAAGGACTGAATCTCGTGATGGCCTCCCAGTGTAAAACGGTACAACCACAAGCTGGCAAAGTGTAGGCAGGGTTTACTAATTTGTGTGGCTCTAAGGTGGTTATGTGAAGGTATGGCCACGAGCAAAGCGATGGATGGTCTCATCCCCACCTTTGCCCGTGATGGCTCACGAGGGACCCTTCCCGAGGGATGGTCATATCCTACAGAAGATAGACCTTAGCGGGCGTAACCACAGTAGGACTATGCATTGTAACAATCATGTGATAGTCTCCTCAACTGCATGGCAAAGGAATCATGTGGGGCAATGAGCAGATTTATCTCTTGTGGGTAAAGTGTGCAAACTCTGCAGAGTTAAAACTATTCGAATAGCCGTGCCCACGGTCAAGGGCGGACATGGGAACTTAACTAGATATAGTTCTATTTCAAAAACTTTGTGGGTGGAAATGGAAAAGTGGAAGGGCAGTGGAAAGCCCTGATTTGAGTTGTCCTGGGTGTCATCCCAGTGGTAATGTAAGCGGCTATAACGCTGAAGGTCTAGCATATGGTGTAGAGACCACGTAACGGTGGATGGAATCTGGATCACTATTATTATTGCATTCCCTTACACATTATGTCTTCGGTCAAAACTGCTAGGTCTCAGGAAATTTCTATGTATTATATTTCAAATAATGGCACTTCTATCCTTGCAAAATAAAATACAAGGGGGAATAAAAAGAGTCGTGAGTAAAGGAGATAGATGTTTGTGATGAATACATAAAGATATTGGTGGATTCATGTCGATCATAAAAAGGTCACGATAGAGTGGATTCTGGGATAAATACATTGGTGGATCTTAAATGAATACATAGGCTAGGTAGACGATTTAAATGATTTTGGAGAATTAGGGAGTGCAAAGGTAATTGCTGGATTATAACACTGATAACTAATATAAATTCTTGAGAGATGTTGGCGATAATGGGATGAATAGGATTTGATCAATTACTGGATGGATGAATTGAATTTTTGGAAATTTGGAGGTATGATATCAATTATTGGAGTATAAATTTGATCAATGATATTCTTGGTGGATGAATACTAGTGAATCGTAGACTTGATCAATGATAATTTTTGGTGAAGGTATAATATTGAATTAGTTAGAGATAGATAATGGAAAATAAGGCTGATTATTAGAAGAGCAAATTGTGGTTGTGGATCAATAGCAAAAAGGAATGGGTTGTTAGGAATTTGGAATACAAAAGATATTGGTGGATTGTATAATTGATGATATTCGCTATTTAGAGTTTTAGACAGCACTCAATATAGAAAGTGTGTGTTTGGTGGATTAATTAAATGATATTAGATAAATGATGTCACTAGCTGTTTGGAGTTTTAGGCAGCAATTGATCAGTGGATTATATAAATTATGATACTCGCTGTTTGGGGATTTAGGAAGCAATTGATTGGTGGATTGTATAATTGATGTTATCCACTGTTTGAAGTTTTAGACAGCAATTAATATAGAAAGTGTATGATCGATGGAACAATTAAATGATGTCACTCACAGTTTGGAGTCTTAGACAGCAATCAATTTGGAAAGAGAATATTTGGTGGATTAAGTAATGATGACACTCGTTGTTTGGAGTCTTAGACAGCAATCAATAAGGAAAGTGTGTCTTTGGTGGATTAAATCAATTATGGCAAATGCCGTGTGGATTTTAGGTAGAATTAATAACACTATGATTTAATAATAATAATAATGCTACTAAAAGCGATTTTTGGCAAATAAAATAACTCGAGCCTCTCCTTTGATAAGCCATGCATACTATTTTATTGCATCCTGTGTATTGGCTCGCGGAGCACGGCGGTTAGTGTGCTCACACTCGCTCTCATAACAAATCCAGAAGCAGGAATCAGATCATTACGCTTCAGCAACACTACTGGTGTCTGGTCATGGTGGCAAAGATGATGAAGATGTCAAGGGCTGGGTCACGAACCTCTAGTTGGTTGCCTGTGGGCATATCCTGAAGGTCCCCCCTGTGTTTCATTCTTCCGCTGCTGCAATTTAATGATTTCGGCCTAATCGACCCATGAGTAAGTCTACTATTATATTTACGCTTCCGCATGATATGAACTTTGATAATCAGAACTGTATTCTGTGAGCACTATCTACTGATCCAGGGAATAGTGCGGTGAAATCACAGATGAATCCGGATTGTAAAATCTGGGTCCCTACAGAGATGCTCAGTGCGCACAAATTGTGGAGATCCAGCAATGCCGAGTGAGCCACAAAGGGAAGGGGACTCAGGGGAGATCCAGCTGGGGAGACTGGGTTGCGGCCGAGCGCACAGGAAGGAAGAGGAGGGGAGGGGAGGCTGTTTGTGGCCAAGCATACAACGAGGAAGAGGAGTGCACGAGGAGGAATGTGTCAGTGTCGGTCAGTTGAATGGTTGATATGCTTTGCAGCTGAGCAAAGCATATTAATGCTTTAAGTCATTAAGTTATTAAGTGATTAAGTAATTATTGGTTAAATAATTATTAAAACTATTGATAATTTTCTATTTAAGTCATTATGTAATTATTGATTAGTGTGCTAATTTGGTGATGCTCTACAGACAACAATACACTTCTATTAATGATTTGCTAATTACACTTCTATTCATGCTTTGCTAATCTTTAATTCTTTATGTTATGTAGCATGTCATCTGTTGCTTCGACGCCGGAGGATGAAAGATCAAGCTCCATTAAGTTGGTTTTGGTGATAATAACAAATACAATTATGAGGTCTCCGTGATAATGACAAATGCAATTATGAGACTAACCTTATTTATTGATTATGATATTCCTTAGTTTCATTTAGATGAAAAGGTAAAATCAAATAGCTATGCATTCAAAATTGCATTCTTATATATAGTAGTGCATTCCTTGGATCCAAAATATAACTCTATCAATGGTCTAAAATGAATATGTGCATATGTCTTTATTACACACACTTGTATGCACACATTTAGGGGAGTTCACCCTATATTTTGTGATTTCACTAGTATTGATCCGTGTTTCCTTTTTCACATATATTGGGATTTGTACTTTGAAACATATCTTTTGAGTATATGAAACTGATACATATACTCGCTGTTGTAGGGGTGGCCCCCACCTAAGCCCAGTAGGCATGTTAGAAGGATGTAAGGCACAAAATGGGACATGTGTAATGACATGAGTACCCCTGAGAGGAATACTCATGTGTGTAAGGGTATAATTGTAAAAGCACTCCCCATTTGGATATATATATGTGACATAGGCCATGGGGAGGGACCCGAAGCCATTCTTACTCACCTGACTCCCCACTACCATACTCTCTCTCTCTCTGTTTGTTCTGTAACCACGACAGGTGGCGCCGTCCGTGGGGAGGACAAGAGCAAGCCTCCAGGTCTGAAGCAGGATGGCACCAAAGAAAGCTTCACCGTCGGCGGCGAAGAAGGCGAAAGCGGCGAGGTCTCGCGTCAACACCAGGGCTTCGGCTTTAGCAGCTGCAGGTACGGGCGGCGGTGCAAGCGTGACGACCATGAACATCGACGTTCGCGACGCGACGCCCAACCCCGCCACCGATGCGACGCCCAACCCCGCCACCGATGCGACACCCAACCCCGCCACCGCCGCGACGAACAACCCCGCCACCAGTGACACAATGCTCGACCTCGCCAATGTCGCCGCACCGCCAGACCCCACCAACACCGCCCCGACGACCAGCCCCAGCGATGGCAACGCAGGCGCATCCGTTTTCCCACCCGGCGCAGAAGCGGTGAATGGTCCCAGCGGCGGCGCGGACCTCGTCACCGGCTCCGGGGTCCTCCAGGATAATGCGGCGGGCAGCCTGGGCGCGCAGGCGGCGGTCACCGCTGTGCCGCTCGTACCGCCGGGTGCACCGACGACCCCAGCCACGTCCGCAGTGGAGGCTGCCCTGCTAGCGGCCCTCAACGCATTTCAGCGGGAGCTAACTGACCTCCGCGGAGCTGTGCGAGACATGCAAGAGGCTCGGAGCCAACACGCCCCCCCCCCCGACGGTGGCATCCGAACCCGCTCCGGAGAGGGCGAACAGCCGCGACGCCCCTACGTCTAGTCGCGTCCCATTGCGGCGAGTAGACCCAGAGTCCCCGCTCTCCGCGGGCCTACAGCAGGCAGCATGGCCTGAGGACTTCAAGTTCCCGAGCGTCATCGAGGCATACAAGGGCGACTCCGACCCGCGGGAATTCGTGCGCGTGTATGAGACCGCTATCGAAGCCGCTGGCGGAGACGACACCACGAAGGCAAAAGGACTCCCTCTCACGTTACAAGGGGTGGCGCTGTCCTGGTTCTTCACCATCGAACCACAATCCATCTACGCGTGGGAACAGATTCGCGATCGACTCTACAACAACTTCCACGGAAACTACGTCGAGTGTGTCGATGCGGACCAGCTCTTCGCAGTCAAGCAAAAACCTGAGGAGAGGCTCCGGGATTACTTCAAGCACTTCGTGAAAGTACGTTGCTAAGTCAGGGACGTTAATGAGGCAACCATCATCAGCGCAGTGATGCAAGGCCTCCGCCCAGGACTGCTCGCCGAGTATAATGCGCGGAAGCTGCTCAAGTCGGAGGCAGAGCTCTTCGACAAAATGGAAGCGTACGTCCGAGCCGAGGAGGACGCGCGGAGGCGCAGCAGCAACAGCTCTGACGCCGGAAAAGCGGAGGGGTTGTCGCAAAGAACGAAGCACAAGCAGGCGCCTGTGGGTGACACTCGTGAGCGCGTCAATGGCGGGGTGCACCAAAACTCGTCATGCGACAAGCGCAAGCCCCGGCGTAACCGGCGATGACCCCAGAAGGCCCGCCACGTCCTCACTGCGCAAGGCGTTCCCCGGGAGGCCACTTTTACCTCGGGCGCCAGAGGGGGACGCGAAGGAAGCCGTGATGGGAAACTGTGTGCGAAGCAGGAAATCCTAGAATACGGCCGATGGTGCGAGGTGCACGGCTACGGGGGCCATTTCACGCGGACATGTACCAAAATCGCGGCGTTGCGGCAAGCGATGGCCCATGTACGGGCCTCGGAGACACTACCCCCCGCAATAGCCCACGTACAGTGTACGCAAGGCAGTCCCTCACGCACTGGGCCCCCCGGACAGACCCAGTGCCGCGGTGTTAACGTCATCACTGGAGGCTCTTCGTCGAGCACTTCCCCAGCACAACTACCTCCACGGGCGCCCCATCGCGGCATCACCTTCACGTCAGCCGAAGCCCAGGGCGTAGAATTCCCCCACCAAGACCCCTTGGTCATCCAGGCCGACGTCACAGGTTGCGACGTCAGGCGTATCCTCATTGACGGAGGGAGCTCTGCAAACATTTTGTTCGCGGAGGCCCTCGATCGTATGGGAGTACCTCGGAGCCTACTACAAGCTTCGGAAGCCCCCCTCCAGGGCCTCGGAGGGCAGCCGCCAAGGCTTTGGGTCGCACGCGTCTCGTGTCTCCTTATGCCAGGCCGACAACGCCAGGACGGAGGATGTCGTCTTCGACATCGTGGACGTCTCGTATCCGTATAATGCCATATTGGGCCGGCCTACTATCAACTCCTTCGAAGCGGTCCCCCACCACGCCTTTCTATGCATGAAGCTCCCAGGCCGGCGGGGCGTCATCACTGTCTTCGGCGACCAAGATATGGCTAGGAGCATCGAAACCGGAGCTGGAAGCCTGCACCGTAAAGTGCACATCCTCGCCGACAAAAACCAGGCGGACGCGGCATCCGCCCCAGGATGGACACCCAAGCCCCACCCGGAGGGCGGAGTGAAGAGGGTGCCACTCCGGGCGGAGGGGCACTTCGTATCCATAGGCGAAGGCCTTCCTCCGGACGTGGAGCAAGACTTGCTCCGAGTTCTTCGGGCCAACATAGATGTCTTCGCATGGTCCCCGGAAGATATCAAAGGAGTGGACCGCGCCCTTATCGAACATAACCTCGCGATCCGCCATGACGACAAGCCAGTCAAGCAGATACTTTGCCGTATGTCCATGGACCAGCAGCAAGCAGCCAAGGTGGAGGTGGCGAAGCTCCTTCGAGCGGGGGTTATCCGCGAGGTCCAACATCCGGACTGGCTCGCCAATCCGGTGTTGGTCAAAAAGGCCAGTGGCGCCTCGTGCATGTGCATCGACTTTACCGCCCTCAACAAGGCATGCCCGAAGGACGATTACCCTTTGCCACGCATAGATCAACGGGTGGACGCTACCACCGGATGCGAGCTCATGAGCTTCTTAGACGCCTACTCCGGCTACCATCAGGTCTACATGGCCAAGGACGACGAGGATAAAACCAGCTTCATTACACCGGTGGGGAACTTTTGCTTTGTCAGGATGCCCTTCGGCTTGAAGAACGCGGGCGCAACCTTCACCCGCCTCATTGCGCTGGCCCTAGCCGTTCAGCTAGGGAGGAACGTGGACGACGTGGTAGTAAAAACCAGGCAACTCGCCTCCCATGGTCGGGATCTTCAGGAGACCTTCGACAACCTCAGGAAGGCGGGCATCAAGCTCAATCCGGACAAATGTGTGTTCGGTGTGCAGGCGGGCAAGCTCTTGGGCTTCCTCGTATCCGGGCGAGGCATTCAAGTGAACCCCGACAAGGTCGACGCTATCCTAGGCATGGAACCGCCCAAGACGACGCAGGAGGTCCAGAGGCTGGCAGGTCGCATGGCGGCGCTGAGTCGTTTCCTCTCCAGGGCAGCGGAGCTGGGCTTGCCATTTTTCAAGACCCTCCGCGATTGCGACGGGTTTCATTGGGACGACGATTGCGCGAAGGCCTTCGACGACCTCAAGAAACACCTCGCAACCCTTCCCACTCTGGTGTCCCCAGCACCAGAGGCTCCCCTCCTGTTCTACCTCGCCGCCTCGGCAACGGCGGTCAGCGCCGTCCTCATCCTCGAAGAGGGCGCTCTCCAGCGACCAGTGTATTTCGTCTCCGAAGCCCTCCAAGGTGCCAAGACACGGTATACCGAGCTCGAGAAGCTCGCCTACGCGCTAATCATGGCCTCAAGAAAGCTCCGGCATTACTTCCTGGCGCACTCGATAACGGTGCAATCCTCGTTCCCTCTGGCGGAGATGCTGCACAACAAGGAATCAATAGGGCGAATCGGCAAATGGGTGGCCGAGCTCGCCCCATTCTCCCTAACATACGCCTCCCGAACGGCGATCAAGTCTCAAGTTCTGGCGGACTTCCTAGTGGAATGGACCCCTCCAGCTCAGCCTGTCCTCCAGGTCGAAGACCCAGTGTGGATGCTTAGCACCGACAGAGCTTACGGCGTTGCAGGCGCAGGAGTGGGCGCAGTTATTACCACACTCGAGGGCCAACGCCTGTTGTACTCGGCGCGCTTAGCGTTTCCGGCTATGAACAACACGGCCGAGTACGAGGCATTGCTCTTCGGCCTTGGGAAGCTCAAAGCGATGGGAGCAAGGCGAGTCCTCGTCCGTATTGATTCACGGTTAGTGGCGGGCCACGTGGACAAGTCATACCAGGCCAAGGACCCGGAGCTAGCTAAGTACCTAGCAGCCGTGCGAGTGAAGGAACGGCACTTTCTGGGTGTCACCGTGAAGGCCATCCCTCGGGCAGACAACGAACAAGCCGATGTCCTTGCCAAGGCTGCCAGTCAGCAGCTCCCAACTCCCGAAGGGGCATTTTACGAACACCTGCCAGCGGCGGCCATCGTGAAGGATAACCGTGATGCGGCCCTCGTCCACCCGATCACCCAGCAGGGTGACTGGCAGGAACCCCTTTTCGCTTTTCTACAGGGCATAGCGGAACCGGATGACCCCTCTGAGCTCCGGCGTCTACAGCACCGCGCTAGGTCCTTCCAAGTGCTCGACGGGGCGCTTTACAAAAAGGGGGTCTGCGCGCCGCTCCTGCGATGCCTCCTGCGCGAAGAAGGAAAGCGCCTCCTCACAGAAATTCATGCCGAGCTCTGCGGCTCACATATCCAACCAAGGTCTCTAGTGGGCAAGGCGTTCAGGCAGGGTTTTTATTGGCCAACGGCCGTCGCGGACGCCCAGGATCTCGTGCGCCATTGTCAAGGTTGCCAGTGGATGGGCAGGGCCATCCGCAGGCCCCCGACAAGCCTCCATCCCATACCCCCGGTATGGCCGCTGGCGCAGTGGGGCATCAACGTCGTGGGACCGCTTCCCAGGGCCCCAGGTGACCTGCGATTCGTAGCAGTCGCTCTGGAATACTTCTCCAGGTGGCCGGAGGTGGTAGCCCTGGCCAAGATTACCTCGGCAGCCATGCAACACTTCCTCTGGCAGAACATCATATGCCGATTCGGCGTGCCCAGGGAGGTCACCGTCGACAATGGTCTACAATTCGATGCAACCCCGTTCAAAGAATTCTGCGACATCGTGGGCATCACCCTCCGGTTGGCCTCGGTTGGACACCCACAGTTCAACGGGGCGGTGGAGCGAGCGAATGGCGCCATCTCCGCCGCAATCCAGAAGCGCCTCGTTGGGCTACCAAAGGGCAAGTAGCCGGGCGAGCTCCACAGTGTCCTCTGGTCCCTTCGTACAACGGTCACATGCCCAACGGGGTTCACGCCATTCAAGCTCCTTTTTGGTGATGAGGCGGTCACACCTGAAGAAATAAAGGCTGGCTCGCGAAGGGTCCTCGTCCAAGCACCAGACGAGGAGCGCCAATTGTCCGTGGACCTCCTGGACGGGGACCGGGCAAGCGCAACACAGCATGTCATAAAGTACGCGCGACAGATGGTGCGCGGTCGCGATCGTTCGTTGTACCCACGCGAATTCAGAGCAGGCGACCTCGTCCTCAAAATGGCGCTCCACGCGGAGACGGTAGGCAAGCTCAAATCCAGGTGGGAAGGCCCGTACATCGTCGTGGAAGCCCTACAGAAGGGAGCATACCGCTTAGCCACCTTTGAGGGGCAGACGCTTCGCCACACGTGGAATGCAGACAGACTGCGACATTATTACGCCTAAGTCTAGAACGCGAGTGCAAGGATCTTCAGCGGCTTCGGCGGGCGCGAGCGGCCAGCGGTTAGTACCTTGCCTCTTGTAACCGCTCACCCGCGCAAACGGGAATTTAATAAAGTGCACCGTTCATGCAAATTTTCTCGTTTTATACCAAAAGCGTGCAAAGGGTTACCTTCGTGTGCGCTATGCAAGCGCATACATAAAGACGCGTGGGGGGACGCCTCTACGCGCAGTCTACGAACTCTAAATAAGACATAGCGTCGAGGTTCGCCTCCGCACGCAACTTCACCGCCCGCAACGCGCGGAGGCGAGCCTCCGCGCGTAGTCTACGGACTCTAAATAAGACGTAGCGTCGAGGTTCGCCTCCGCACGCACTCTACGGAGTATAAATAAGACGTAGCGTCGAGGTTCGTCTCCGCACGCAACTTCACCGCCCGCAACGCGCGGAGGCTCGCCTCCGCGCGCAGTCTACGGACTCTAAATAAGACGTAGCATCGAGGTTCGCCTTCGCACGCATTCTACGGAGTATAAATAAGACGTAGCATCGAGGTTCGCCTCCGCCCGCAACTTCACCGCCCACAACACGCGGAGGCTCGCCTCCGCGCGCAGTCTACGGACTCTAAATAAGACGTAGCATCGAGGTTCGCCTCCGCGCGCGCACTCTACGGAGTATGAATAAGACGCGGATGTTGTCCCTCCGCACTCTACAGAGTATAAACAAGACGTGGATACCCCCATGCACGTGCAGGCACTGTCCTTGCGCGTACTCCCCGGAGTATAAATAAGACGTGGTCGAAGTTCCCACGTAGGCCGCTACCTCGAAGGGTAGGGGCGGGAGCGCCAGACGCCTGCCGACCAGGCGCCACTCGCGCCACCACCTCGGGGTAGGGGACGGAGCGCTCGCGCGTCTGCCGACCAGGCGCCAGCTCGCGCCACCACCTCGAAGGGTAGGGGACGGAGCGCTCGCGCGTCTACTTTCGACCAGGAGCCAGCCCGCGCCACCACCTCGGGGTAGGGGCGAGCGCTCGCCGCTCTACCGACTGGCGCCACCTCGCGCCACCACCTCGAAGGTAGGGGCGGGCGCTCGCGCGTCTACGCCGACTAGCGCCACTCGCGCCTCCACCTCGAAGGGTAGGGGCGGAGCGCCGCGTGTCTCACTTTCGACCAGGCGCCACCTCGCGCCACCACCTCGAAGGGTAGGGGATGGAGCGCTCGCGTCTACTTCGACTAGGCGCCAGCTTCGCTGCCACCACTTCGGAAGAAAGGGGACGGAGCACTCGTGCGACTACTTCCGAAACCCAGGGTCCGCGGCGCAAGGCGTTCGCAAGACTGCTCGCTACTATCAGCACGAGGGACGACGTCGGGCAGCTCACAACACATTATATAGCAAAACGAGCACAGGAGAATGGCCGCTTAGCTTGTGCAAAACAGAAGTTGCATTACAGTAGCAGACATACACATGGCGCAGTGTGCACCAAAACCTGGCAGTATTCCTACGAGTCTGCGCCATCTTCGCCGCCACGAGTGCTCGCACGCGCCACGGCCGGAACCTCTTCGAGCCAGTGAGCACACCTCGTCGTCGTGGCGTCGCCGCAAAGCGACTGTGGCGGCACCTTCCCTGATGTAATTCCAATCCGAGTGTGGAAGTTTCAGGTGGCGGGCTGGGCAGCGCGAACCGCATCAGATATCATCCTGGGCTGGACGGGCAAGTCAAGCTGGGGGTTTGCCAGATCTTTGACATGCTCACACCTACCAGCGTGCAGCAGGGCAAGGGCAAGGCCGGCACTCATGTAGCCGCAGTGGGTGCCGAAGGCCTTGGCGCCGCGAAGGGCGACGCTCGAGCCCTCCTCAATTCGCCCGAGCGTCTCCATCAGGTCTTGGCGGCTATGAGTGGCGTCCTCCACGTGCACGGACAGCCCTCGGAGGGCCCGCTCCAAACACTCCATCGCCCCCCACGCGGAGGCACACGCATTGTCCCAGGATAAGACCTTCTCTGCAAGGGAGGCGGTAAGCTGCTCCTTCTCCGCCTCTAGCGCGGAGATTCGCTGAAGAAGGGCGGCCCGCTCCTCCGTCGCGACGCGCTGAGCCTCCTCCATCGCGCGTTGTGCGGCTAGTGCCGTGCTCTTCGCGTTCGCGCCTACCAACTGCGCGTCGGCGATAGCCTCGTCCCGTTCCGCCATCAGCACCCAAATATGCTCGTCCTTGGCGACGTGGGCGTCGTCCGCAACACGCAGCTGGTCCTCCAGCGCCCTCCGTTCACGCGCGCGAGTCTCCTCGAGGGCTTTGCCGATTGCAAGTGTTTACACGGGCGCAAGAACAACGGTTATCCATCAGATAAGCAAAGGACATGCAGCGAGAGCAGAGACCGTTACCCTCATCTCCGAGGCACCCAGCGCGAGCGCCAAAAGGTCACCCCCGCACGACTGCAGCGCCTGACGATCTACGTGGCTGCTAGCATACTCCGCCACCTCGCTCAAGGCGCGAAGCGCCTCCCACCGAGGGACGAGGTCGGAGACGCCAAGCCCTAGAGCCCCCGCCCCAGCGCCTTCGGCAACAGTTGGGGCGCACACAGTCCCCTGCTCAATTAGGCCAGTGACATCACGGGCACCCCCGTTGCTTGATTCTTGTCCTCGTCTGGGAGACCTTGTCTCGCCTAATGTCGACGGAATAAGCGAGCAAATCGGAGAGAGTTTCGCGAAGTCGCGGGAGGAAAATGAACCACACCTACCTCCAGTACCCTCGCGGCACTTCGTTGGGCCTCCACCTGAGGCGTGATCACCTCGCTGGCCTGAGGAGCGACAGCCTCCCGGCCGAGAGCACCCCGCTAGGTGTCGTGGCTCGATCACTGGGCTCGCCACGCTGAACCGGCCCCTCGAAGATGGTGGCGACTGCACCCGAGGGCGTTTCGCCTTCGGAGTCGCAGGTGGAGCCTCTGTGGTTACCTTGGCAGCCGCGGAAGCTGTCGTCAACGGCAACGCCGCAGTTGCCGTTGGAGGCGACGAGGCGTCATCTTCAAGAACAAGGAGGCTTGGGCCCGTCGCCTCGCCACCGTGCAGGGCCTCATCAGGAGTCGCGTGCCTCCCCGAACCGGCCGGTCCAAGCTCAGCGCCCATTTCGCCCCCCATCTCCATGTTCTCGACCGGCGGCACGCCCGGCGAGTTGAAGGCAATGGTCTCCGATTGGACCTCGCGTCCAGAGGATGGAGCCACCGACGTCGCGCCGCTCGGTGATTCCGCAGGCAACGGGAATTCCCTGGACCTCGCATACCCGGTTAATCCGCCCCTACTTCGCCAAGGAAGTTGCGGATTCACGGGCCTTGTGCTCCTTCGCCATATACGGCCCAAGAACCGCAACCACTGCGCTCCTCATCTTCTAACCGGCGCACTGCACCCAAAAGCGGAATATCATGCCTAAGGGTTTGCAATCACCCGGGTGGTACGTGGCCTATGGCAGGGATACTTACAGGGCGCGGAGAGCCTATGGAGCGAAGACACCCCTGGGTGGATGCCGTCCTTCCGGTCGGGCCCCCGCCGCTCGTACTTCCAGTTACAAGAAAGCGGAGATATCCCGTACATGGTGAACTCCTCGGCAAGGTCACGCATGTTGAACCGGAGGGCGATGCCAGCAAGTCTCCGCGCCTGTTGTTCGTCGCCGGGCCGAGGCATCACATCTGGACAGCGGTTGAATAATATCGGCTCTCCCCGGCTTCGGAGGCCGCTCGTGCTCGTCACAAGTAATAAAACCACCGCCGTGTCCAACCGGACTCCCACTTTTCTCGCGTAGCCAACGCGGGAAACAAGTGCGAGCAATCCGTCCTCAGCACGAAGTCCACGCTACCGAAGTTCGAGTACGCCCCCCCTTCGACTTTCTTCGGTTGGCACCGTGCGTCATGCAGGATGGCGAACAACTCGGCGCTGGGATGGGCACCTTCCGTCCGCATCACCCAAGTAAAGATGGCCAGCCGAACGATCGCGGTCGGAGTCAGCTGCGCCAGCTCCAACCCATAGGCTCGCAGCACTTCACGAACAAAGAATGTCGCCGGGATTCGGAGCCCGGCATCGAAGAACGCCACGAAGACGATCGCCTCCGACTCTCCCGGGTTCGGCTCTGTTTCGTCAGGCCCGGGCAAGCGAACCCCGGCACGATCCTCCAGCTTCTTCTCCCGAAGAAGGGTTTGGAGAGTCTCCTCCGTGACGCGACTCCGCCCCAGCACACAGGAGTAGCGACCCTTTGACTTCTTCATGGCATCCCAGCGATGGTTGGTTTGTCTTTTGTCGCGCGGAACCAGACGGTACTCCGCTGGTGGTGGCGTCAAGAAGCGCTGGCTCGATGAGGCACTGTTAGCTGGGAGGTCATCGCGCGCAGCCATTCCTCTCTCCCCACTGCGGCGACAAACAGGAACGGATGCGAAAGTAGCAGCAGGATGCGCAAGAAAAACGGGAAGGAACGCACAAGCAAGCAGCCAGGGGGAGCGCTTGCATGCCCATAGTGACAACTTATAAAGCCCCCTGTCTCCCCCGCAAGCAGAAGATCAGACGACAGGATTACAGCGGTTCGGCTACCCACGATCGGGCAGTGCAACCGCTGGCAACCACGACAGGCGGCGGTAGGTGGGCGATCAGCGCGTAATGCGCCGATATATTCCTGCCGCGTGGCCACTTTCCCTGGGGAAGAGGCGAACGGCCGTGGTCGTATGACCGCTGGCATCCCATGACACTCCAATCACAGCCTGCCGCGTGCAGACAGGGCAGCCGCGATAGTCTACCCCTGACAAAGGCCGGCGCGATTCCAGGCGCCATTAAAGCGCACTCCCAGGCCACGCAGCCACCTCTCCGCGCTGGCGCTACATCGTACGGAGCACTTCCGAAGACTCGGCTGCCCGGGGCAGCCGACCAAGTCTACTTCGCGCACACAAATATCCGGAGCGCAAAGCATGGCATGCCCGGACCTCGGCCACGTCGTGGCCTTCGACCTACCCGGTGCCTTCAACCTCGAGGCCGCGCAGCTCCGGGAGCGAAAGACACGGCTCTCGTACCACAAGCACAAACAGAAGTATATCTAGGTCATTGACGGTCACAGGCCGATGGGACGGAGGGGGCCAAAGGGCTCAGCGGCATGGCTTCGGCCCGTGAAGCCCTTCACCATGAGAGGCTCCTGTTGTAGGGGTGGCCCCCACCTAAGCCCAGTAGGCCTGTTAGAAGGATGTAAGGCCCAAAATGGGACATGTGTAATGACATGAGTACCCCTGAGAGGAATACTCATGTGTGTAAGGGTATAATTGTAAAAGCACTCCCCATTTGGATATATATATGTGACATAGGCCATGGGGAGGGACCCGAAGCCATTCTTACTCACCTGACTCCCCACTACCATACTCTCTCTCTGTTTGGTCTGTAACCACGACACTCACATTGACTCATATTGATTTATACTTAATTATCTGTGTATGGGACTAACATGATTATCAAGTGTTTGAAAGGTTTAGTCCCGGATTTTGCTTAACGGCTTAAAGATGCATGCTAAGGTTGACAAGAAGATCGACATGGCTTGAGACAAAGGTCATACATGCATTTGAATTTAAATTCTCAAGCCAACTATGCATTGTCAGAAGAAAACAGTAGCCCCCGGTAACCCGTAGCACTTCTATGGGAACTATGCAATGAGGTAAGATTTTTTGTTCTTCTTCTAGAGATTCTCATGCAGATACACATCAGTCAGAAGGAGGACGGCAACAAAGTATTGGAGATCTATCAAGCTATCTCAACAGTGATAGCACCAGTTTCGAACAATAGTTGAACATCCTCTCGTGGTGGCAAACCCAGAAAGTAATATATCCAGTGCCATCCATATAGCATGGGATGTGTTGATTGTTCCTGTCTCTACGGTCTCCTTGGAGTCAGCCTTCAATCTATTTGGAAGAATAATCGAGAGCGGCGAACAAGTCTCTCGAACGAGATTATCAAAATCTTTCTAACTGTCAAAGACTGAGAACAAGCTGAATCAAGATTTCAACATACCGCAAAGAATAGAAACTTAGAAGACTCTTTCGAGAATTTGTGTCTAGATAGTAATGAATAGGATTTTCAATATTTTTCTTCAGATTTAGTCACTAGTGAGCTTTATAGGTTGTACTCTTTTTTTCTTTACCAAGGTTTTCTCAAATTGAGTTTTTTACTTGGTAAAGTTTTTAATGAGACAGCCATCCCATGTAATTTAACAAGTTAATAAAGCTCATTATGTATTGAAAAATTATTTTGATGATTAGCAATGTCTATAATTTTCTATAATTTTTTTATAATTTTCTACAATTTTTCTTTAGTTTTCTATATGTTTTTGAATTTTTTTGTTTTTTCTTGGCTTAACGGGCCAACTGTGCCGACACGGCCTGTTAAGCCCTAACCATGTTCATACAAGGCAGTGGGGGCAGATTGGATGAACTGGCCCTTCGGGGGCAGCTGCACATGTGCCACCACTAGTGCTTTTGCCTTGAGGGCTCTGCCCCTGGCAACACTCTCATGGAGTGTTGCGATGGTGGGGCAATACCGAGTGAGGTGGTCACCGCAGCTGTGTACCTCGTACCATAGCCATCGCCCTTCGCGTCTTCTGGGTCGCAACAAGCCGATGTCGGCACCACGCAAAGAAAAGCCTCACCCATTCGGCTGCTAGCTCTTCATCTCTCTGCCGACATGGCCTGTTAAGCCCTAACCATGTTCATACAAGGCAGTGGGGGCAGATTGGATGAACTGGCTCTTCGGGGGCAGCTGCACATGTGCCACCACTAGTGCTCTTGCCTTGAGGGCTCTGCCCCTGGCAACACACCATGGGAGTGTTGCGATGGTGGGGCAATACGGAGTGAGGTGGTCACCGCAGCTGTGTATCTCGTACCATAGCCACTGGCCCTTCACACGCGTCTTCTTTGGGTCGAAGAACAAGCCGATGTCGACCACACGCAAAGAAAAAGCCTCACTATGTCTAGACTCACACCTTAGCCCATAGACCAATACGATATGATCTTTTTTTACTGTGCCTAACCATGTGTTTGGTTGCAAGGACTAGGTGGGACGGGATGGGATGGACCCGTTTTTGTAGGTGTTTGGATAGGAGACAAGCAGAGTCAAGAACATCCCACTAAGAATATTCCTTATAGATCTGGGACCAGGCAATCCTCTTTTTTTCATGGGACGGAGTCATCCCACCTCTTTGTTTTTTTAAGTACTATTTTGTTTAAATTTTTTTTTAAAAAAACTCAAAGGCTTATGTGTAGAAACATATCAATAATAGCCTTCAATTTTTTTAAAAAAACTCAAATACCACACATGTCCCACCTTCATCCTTCCATCCAAACAAAGCATGGGATCATTTCATCCCACTTTATCCTTCCAACCAAACAAAAAACAGGGATGATTCTATCCTCCCAACCAAATAAAAAATAGGATCATCCCATTCTAAAATCAAGGACAAAACCATCCTATTCTATCTTGTCTCTAAACCAAACACAACCTAAATAATCATGTTTAGATCACACCACGCCGTGCCGGCCAACACGCCCATTGGACAGGTCTATTTTCCAACTTGGGGCTCCCTGGTGGTTCGACCGTTCGAGGGCGACCTACCAAAAGTTTCCCCCACACAGGAGAGCGGCGGCGCCCCGCATTGCCAGCTCCCTCTCCTCTGATCTTTCCTCTCTTCCCCCCGCCTCTTGTGGTTTTCTGTGCGAGTAGGTGAGCGGCGCGGAGTGATCCAGAGAGATGTGGCGGAAGGGGAACAAGCGCTTCGGCGGCGGCGGCGGCGACGGCGCCGAGGGCCAGCCGCCGGCCAAGCGCCCGGCTGCCGGGGAGGGCGGCCCCTCCGATGACGCCGACGACGGCATCGTCGTTGCCCAGGTGCCGATTCCGTGCTCCCTACCAACCTACTGCTTCCTTAGTTACGCAAACCCTCACAAGGCAAAAACCCTAACACGGTGGATTTGGGCATCTTTGTTAGATATCGAAGAACAGGAGGGTGGCAGTGAGGAGCTGGAAGGGCAAGGTCGCCGTCGACATCCGCGAGTTCTACGTCAAGGACGGCAAGAACCTCCCCTCCCGCAAAGGTGCTGCGCTTACTCTCTTCATATTCTTTTTCCGTAAATCCTTATGGATGTCAAATATGTGTATGGTCTAAATAGCACGGGATAACAGCAACAGCCTAGCTGGCGGCCACGATTTGGTAAATCTTGCAGGCAGAAGCAAGGTCTAGCATAATTAGCATTTGAGCAGATCGCCACTTGTCCCTGTGTCTTCTACAATTGTTGGTGGTATGTTGAATGAATGCTTTACAAAGGAGCCAAATGGATCTGCAACTAACTAGGATGCCCTAAAGTGAACAGCACATGACATTCTGAAAAACAAAATCATAATGTACATTGGCTGTTGTTATAGAGTTGATAATTCCTTATGGATGTGTGATTCTTCATCACTGGAAAAAATTGAGAGCGTGTACTTTTTAGTCAAGTGACGAAGCAGGGCTTCTCTAAGTTAGTATTCTGATTTTCAGGGAGCATGATGTATTTGCAGATAAATATAGGAAAGGTTGTATTAAGTGTGTGGGTGCATTCTACTGGAATTTTGGACATCCACATAGGAGAAAACAATTCTTCATTTTCATTAGACTCTAGTACCATCAGTAAAGACTACTCAAGATGATGGCATAGCTTCTCTACATAGTAATATTATTCTTTGTCACATAGGGGAAAACAATTGTTCACTTCTATTCAACTCCAGTACCAGCAGTAACAATTGCTCAAGATGATAGCACAGCTTCTCTGCTTAGTAATATTATTCTTTTTCCTTCTTTTCAGGTATATCACTCCCAATGGACCAGGTCAGTTAAATTCCCAACTTTCTACCTGCTTGGATCCTATCACATACAGCAAACCTGTTACCCTGGAAAGATAGATCATGGTTATTTTTAATGCTGCACTAAGGATATCAATTAGCCCTTATGAAAATTTATTTGCCAAGCTTCACCATCCTTTTTGGAGCATGAAGATATCCTGAACACATAAGAAGATGAGAAAATTGATTCTATGCCACTGAATAGCATCCGGTTCTATGAATTAGCACTGAATAACACTTTCTCTATTATATTGCATCGAATTGCACCAAATTTCCATTATATGCCACTGCCGTTAGTGCACCGTTAGTAGAGACCGTTATCATCTCAAAAAAATACCAAAATGCCCTACCAAAAACCAAAGACCCGATTTATTTAAAATAGCAAACAACCTCCAAAAATTATGAAAATTCATAGAGGTGTTGTTCAATATGTCAGTGAGCTAGGAAAAATATTTCAAGGCACTGTTCAAAGAAAATTTTTAGAATTTTAATTTAAATGCTAATAAAGGCTACTATTTACAAATAGAGACTAAGTGAGGTCTAAACATTCTGGAAAAATTCTCACATGCTTCTAAGATGTCACATAGCTCCAGATAATTATGATTTTTCATTTTTTTTTTCTACAGTGAATTTGTCCTGGTTTACAAAATAGCTCAAATAGGCTGATTTTGTAGTTGAATTTCAAACATGGGTCAAATGGAAGGGTCATTTTATGAAATTTTATATTTGAGTTGTACACTACCCCAATGATCCACCAAAAAATTTTCAGTATTTTTGGCTAAGCCAATTTGTCCTATATTTAATTTTTATCACAGGGACATTTTTAGAACTGAGGGCCAAACAAAGTCTAACTGATGGTAATGGCATATAATAGAAGTTTGGTGCAATTTGATGGCATATAATAGAGATAGTGTTATTCGGTGGCAATTCATAGAACCAGTTGCTATTTAGTGGCATAGAATCAATTTTCTCAAAGAATAGTGTTATGCAAGTTTTTTAGCTAATAACTTACTAGTTCAAAGCTGAATAATTTTAATATCCATCTCTCATGCTATCTATTTCAGGAGCATCATCACAAGTATCTTAATCTGTTAACTTTGCATAGGCATATATGCATACTGTTAAGTTCTAACCTCTTACCACACTTACCACATATATATGGCATGATTGCCTTTATTAACTGTTGTTCTTAGCGCAAAAGTACAATTAATACCATGCTAGCAACCACTGCGATCTTACTTTGGTTTGCAGCAGCAAGTTGTCATTTCCTTCATATAAACAGCTCACTTGTTTTTCCTACATGTGCAGTGGAAAATATTGAGGGACAACATCAAAGCTATAGACGAGGCCGTCAAGGAGAATGCATGATTGGGGCTGTCGAGGAGATGGTGTCCGGCAAACTTTTGCTCATTCTCTGCTGATGTATGCAAGTAGGCTATGGCTGTCGTTTGTCACACTCGACCTGGAATGTTGCACTTTTGGGACACTGTAATTACCGTTGTCGAGAAGGTGACCTCATGGCAGAATGATGTAGTCGATACTTTTCTGCCCTCTATGTACTCTGTTAGTGTGGTTATCCAGACAATGTGGCCTTGTGCTACATTCTAGCTCTAAAAATGGGTCTAAATGGTTTGGATGCTTTGTGGTTCATCGATTTTCTGCCAAGGAAGCATATTAAGGGCATTTGTTGAGTCACCTTCTCATTTTGATCCAATGGGTATTAGTTGAGCGACAGGATGCGATTAGCCCTTAGCAGTTTCCAGGCGTGCTCGAAAGGATTGCTCTGGTCCAGTTTATTTTTCCTGCACAATATGGGCTGAGCTAGGCACAGTTTAGGCCTACTTTTATTGGGCTGATATTCTATAGGCCTGGAGGCACGTCAAGGCCTGGAAGCCACTCCATTCGAGCGTCAATGTGCGCTCTCCGTTTCCTACTCGCGGCTTTTGGCCTACTTCCTTTCGGCTTATACCTTATAGATCTATTTTATTAGTTTTGATTTATAATTTATATTTTGGTTATTCATAAGAGAAAGTATAAAGACATAAATAACTCACATACGGCTTTGCCCGATATAAATGAAATTGTTACAATGTGTACTATAATTAACTTGTAGATTCATAATTTTTCTATTGAGAATGGATTGCTACCTAAGTTATGTGATGCTATTCTACTCAGGAACCAAGGTGAGTGGAGCATAACTACTACCACAACAAGTCCAGGTCGACACTATTTCATTTCCAAACCAATTCAGAGTCAGCCTAATAACACCGACTTCAACGGAGTCCGCTAAAGATGTTTGAGTACTTGATGGAAATCTTATGATGAGACCTTTTCAACAGATCTGACCCCACCTTCAAATTCACTATCTACATATCAACATCTGCATTGAGAAGTATTGCGTCACCTCTCGGGCCAACTTGGGCCTTGTAATAGTGTTGGGATCCAAGCCCGGGTTGTGTGCACCCCTGGTGGCGCACAAACCCTAGGCTAAACCTCTCCCTGGCCACCATCTCCTTATAACCTTGTGGCCGCCACTATTAGTTATTAGGCTTGTTTAGATTGTTTTTCATTCAGAAAATATCAGTTGTGTACTTGTGTCGACTAAACCAACTACGATGACTTCAGGCCTCTCCATTGTTCAAAGAAATCTCATGTTGTTCACAGATTGCCTGGTGAGATTTCAGTTTTAGATTTGTTTTCTATATCTATAACCAGAAAATTGACCTACAAAAATATTACATTTGTTGAAGATCACCAAAACCGGACCTAGTTGTGCCTTTGTAATTTCAATTTTCTGTTTTACCGTGTTGAATTTTCACCCATCGTCAAGTTCTAGTTGCTAGTTTGAGTCCAGTGCCTTGATTTTAGTTTTGGGTATTGCATCTGAAAATAAAAATGGTTAGATCTGTTTTGGGGCTACCAACTGGTCAAGGGTTTATCCCCTCCCTTACTGTGGTTGCTCTTCACTACTGAGTTTGGAAAGGGTTAGGGTTTGTATTTGTGCCACCATATTTTTGGTAGTTAGAGATATCTTAATTTTCTCTCCTTTTTGGTTGGCCGAATCACCTAGAACAGAGTTGTGTTCGGGGTTCTGATTTTTTAGGGCCAAGTTCAGGACAGTTTCATGTGATGTTCACTAAAACAGCCATAACTTTTGCATATGAACTCGGATTGCGATGTTTTTTTGGCTCGTTGGAAAGCTAACGAAAAAAGTTTTAGATTATGAGGTTCCAAAAAGTGAAAATAAAAAATAGGTCATTGAGGGCCTCAAAATAGCCTCCGAAGTTTCAGCACCCATTGTCGACGTCCTTTCACCGTCCAGATTGAGTTTTCCTTCATTTGACATTGTGTAATATTTATTTTTAGTCTATATTTTAGTGAGCTTTAATATTCTTACTACTTTGAAAAAAGGAAAATAAAAAAAGAAAAGGCAAGTGAAAAAAAGAGCTACACAAGATATAAAAAGAAGAAGAAAAGAGGCAAGTGCAAAAAAGAAAAAAGCCACACAAGTTTTAAAAAATTATAGCATTGTTCATTTTGAGATTTTGAGCTCTCTTTATATATAGCCTTTGTGTTGTTTAGTGTTTGCTTGTTTGAGCTAGGGTAAAGTACTAGTTTGGGCCAGCAATTTATGTGAGTACTTTAGACTATATTTTAGCTAGTATAAATCTAAAAGTTAAATACTGTCGTTCCTGTGTTGCTTATATATTGCCTGTCCAAGCTCCACCTACTACTAATCGAACAGGCCTTGTCGTACTGGCAATCGCTATTTCATCACTCAAGTCGAGTTATCACGAACCAGCAATTGGTTATACCCTGCTTTGCTTGGTAAGAATCTTATAAGCATTTGATAAGAGTTTGAGAGTGTGAGACTTCTGTAACCTACAATACCTAGTAGTTGATAGGGAGTTAACAATCTTTTCTAGTAAGTTTCTTGTATTTTACTAACAATGATAGATTCACAAAAGTTGAAATGTTGTGGCAATGATGATGATCAATCTTCTGAACTTGAGAGTGCTGGACCTCTCACTTCTCACACAAGGATGCTTGTGCAACACTTTAAACGTGAGGTTAACAAGAGAATGGAGGAGATCTACAATGTGTTAGATCAGCTCAATGACACCCTCATTACCATCAACAACAGAGTTGAGAACCTTGAGCAACGTCCACCTCCAGCTACTCAACGTACTTTGTTTTTCCACTCTTCGCGGGATGAGGATGATGATGTTAAAGAGAACAACTGCGATGTCGACACCAAAGTTGAGGGCCCCAATGACCGTGACCATCGTCGACTCCCACAAAATCGATGAGATATGGGTAGGTTACAAAGGGAGGTACGTGATGATGATGCATTAACTAAAATTAAGTTTGCAATTTCCCTATTTACTGGTAGATATGACCTTGAAGCTTATCTTGATTGGGAATTACAATTAGATCAAAATTTTGCATGCCATGATTTTCCTGATAATAAAAGAGTTAGGGCTGCTACTAGTTAATTCACTGATTTTGCATCAATTTGGTGAAGGGAACAATGCAAACTACCACATGTACCTAAAACTTGGAATGCATTGAAAAAAGTCATGAAAGTTAGGTTTGTGCCTTCATATTTTTGACATGACATGTTAAATAAATTGCAATAATTAAAATAAAGCAATATATCAGTAGAGGAATACTTTCAAGAATTGTAAATTTGTTTATTGTGTTGTGGTTTGAAAGAAACCGAAGAAGCTAAAATGGCTAAAATTTTGGAAGGGTTTAACCAGAAAATTCAAGACATACTTGATTATAAGGAATATAATTCTATTAACCATTTGTTTCATCTTACTTGCAAAACTGAAAGGGAAGTACAGGGGCGACACATGAGAACAAGGAGTTATTTTGAGAGTTCTTATTCCTCCAAACAAAGTGCCAAAATAGTAAGGACGCCTCTCTCATCTACACCAAGCCGAATGCGTTCTACTTCTACTTCCACACCCTCACGTGCACCCCAAGCAAGCAAAGCTACAACTGTTCAAACTCTCACCAAATTTTCTCCAACAAAGAGCGCATCTTCGGTTGCTTTCATTGGATGTACAAGAAATGTCCAATGTCACAAGTGCAAGAGATTCGGGCACTTTCATGAGAGAGTACCCAAGTCGGTGAGTTCTCATTGTGAGAGAAGATGGTGAGTATATTTTAGCTAGTGAAATTCATGAAAGTATACCCTTGTTGCAAATGACCAAGCAGGTGATGAGATTGACACTAGTGAAGAAGAAAAATACTTGGGTGTTGAAGTTTTTGACAAGTACATGAGCCTTATAGTGAAGCATGCACTTCGTGCACAAATAGAGAGTGTTGGACAGGACTAACAATACAATTTGTTTTAAAACCAACTTTATCAGTAAGGAACGTTCGTGTTGTGTCATCGATGGAGAAAATTGCAACAACTAGTTAGCTTGAAGATGATCAAGAAGCTTGACTTGACCACAAATCCTCACCTACAGTCTTACTACATCAAATGTTCAACTTATATGGTAAGTTGAAGGCCATATAGATCAATCGTAGTTATTGTTCTCATCGAAAGATCAGGCTAAATCTTCTCATTAGTAAGTCCCACTCCAAATAGGTTTAGCTTCTAGTTTTCTATGACTTTTGGTTTATTTATATCATAAAGCACCTAGAATGTGTTAGCTTCTAATTTTATTTTTTTTCTTTTATCTTTTATTCCTTTACATTGTCTATGATGATATAATATATTTTACTTTTAAAATATTTAAAAAAACTAACAATAACTAAAATATAATTTTAACTAACAGTTAATAGAAGCAAACTCACGGGAGGAGGCACACCCCACAATTCAATCAGACTCGTGGAGTTCAACAGGCAAAAAATATGAGGTAGGCATGTCACTTGGGGGTACGGACTACGGTGTAGTACAAAGCGGAACTATTTTTTTAAAAAAACTGTACTACTGCACATCTTACGAGTTAACCTCTCGTGTGCTTTAGTTGGTGCAGGTACAACGGTACGTGCACTGCGCCGCTGCGTCAACTGGGGAAGTCTCGTTTGTTTTACTCGGTCAAAACTTTCACAACCTACTACTGCTTTTCTTGATGTCACATTCAAAATGTTTTCAGGAAAACTTTTTCCACGGATATTTGATTGACACGTCAGTCAACGATGGGCCCACCCAGCTGGCCCACCCAATTTTGACTGGACTGACATATGTGCAGTAGTCTCGGGCATGCAAAGATGGGTATACGTTTTTTTTTGTTACTCGCGTGCGTGTAAGGTGATCGTCAGAATTTAACTGGTGGTGAGTAGTACGAATATTATCTTCACCCCCATCTCCAACGATAGGTTTACGTATTTAAAAATAGAAAATATCTAGATATCATTCAGATATTTTCTTTCTAATTATTATTTAAATTTATGATTTTAGGATTAGAGATCAAGGGGTTTCTTATTTTTGAAGTGGGAAATTTTTTTTAAATGGGAGGGAGAGAATTCATAGCCATTGGATCTTTAATCTAATGGTCATAAATCTAGATGATAGTTAGGAAAAAAATATCTAGATGATGTTTAACAAAACACTTAAAAAATATATACAAATGAGTAGAGCTTGATAACATCAGAAAATGGATCACCTTGATTAGAGTAGCAAGCTGAAAGCAGAAATTAAGGGCCATCTCGATTGTATGATTTTTCATATTATTTTTGAAGGAAATATATTTTCTGTAGTATCGGTACTATAGAGCCTTTTACCCAGTGAAATACAGAGGTTTGGTAACATCGTAGGGAAATCTAAAGAAAAAACATGTACCCAGGCCTTTTGTTTTCCCGGGGACGAGGCGGTCACATTCAAACGTTATAATCCTGTATTATAGTGTGTTTTGCAATCCCCTCAATTACATTTCTACCATGTTCCTATAATTTTTGCTATTCCTCTAGTCCAAACAGGCCTTTAGCTTTGATTCATTTGATTCCCCAATAAAGCTACCGAATTTCAAACTAACAAAAATAACCAAAGATATCTAACCAAATTCATATAAGTTTTGTAGAAATATGAGAGGAAATGCTTCAACTTCCGCAGGAATTTGAAAGGAAAAAAATCTGCGTTCCAATAAGACCTTGCATGAAAAGTGCTAGATTAACTATAATCTGAATCTTTTCCAAAAAAAGAAGGGAATATAATTTGAACTTGAATCAAGGCGCTAGGAGTCCTTAAGACTATGATTTAGGGAAACAACAAATTACAATCCAATCCTCGGAGTTTTTCCAAGAAGAAGCACATGTCGGAGATGGTGGTGAAATTGCGTGCGTACCGTTGATGCTCGTCATAGCTCCACCGCTTCATCCATCCATGGCAGCGGCGCTTGAATAACAAGTCTTGCGTTCTTGGCAGATGGCCTCTTTCGCTCCATCCAGTGTGAAGCTAGAGGCTGGGGGTGACCAAACGATATTCGATGAAGAAAGTGTCACCTAGGCAACAGTGAGGTGAAGATGGCACTTACATTATGAGAAGATCAACAACCTCTAATCTAAGGAAACACATGTGGCCCCTACAGTGATTTTGAGCAGATTAGGTTCTCGTCTTTTTCTAACTTTTGAGCAAATTTTTGAGCTTTTGCTGGTTCTTTTTTCCCGTATTCGTTTGCATTATCCTTGATGGACTAACCTATTTTTATAAATTTTTACAATTTAATTACTTTAAATAAGCCACTATGAGCTACAGTGTAATTTCAATTAGTTACAGTAAAATTTTAGTTATAAAACTATTTTTTTCAACTTAAGGCCCTGCTCGGTTGGGCTGAAAAGCTGTGACTTATGGCTGAAAGTGCACTGTAGCGGCTGAAATTTCACTGGTAGCTGAAGATGACTTATTTGGTGTAATTAAATTTAAAAAATTTAAAAATAGAAAAAATATGCTAGCTCATCATAGACAACACAAACGAATACGGAAAAAAAAGAACCGGCAAAAAAGCTTAAAAAGCTAAAAGTTCAGAAAAAGACAAAATTTATTAATAGTGAAAAATAAACTAGAAGCCAGAAGCTAAAGTCGAAACGAGTGGGACATTAAATAAGCAACACCTTAGAGCTCCCCATGGCTAGGGTACTAAGCAACGATAATATCTGTGGTCGGCTCGGTAAGTTTGATAGCATCGTCAATATCAGTCTCTTTCGCACAAGTTAATCTCATCTCGAAAAATACCAAAAGGAGTGTGTGGGCCCGTGAGGGCTACTACTTACACTTAGCTAGCGGTTGTCTATACCAAAATAGTGCACTACCAGCGAAGTGGACAAATGGCTGTGATCATTTTGACTTTAGCTTTTAGCTTCCGACTTATTTTTCACTATTCATAAATTTCGTCTTTTTCTGAACTTTTGGCTTTTTGTTGAGCTTTTTTGTTGGTTCTTTTTTTCCCGTATTTGTTTGTATTATACGTAATGGGTTAACATATTTTTTTTATTTTTTTAAACTTAATTATGCTAAATAAGCTTATGTTAGCTACAGTGTTTTTTCAGCCAGCTACAGTGCTTTTCAGCCATAAGTCACAAAAAATAAGCCTAAATAATCACCACCAGGCTTTTGCTGCTGGTGCAAACCATTATATCATAAATTAAGATGCCCTGAGGTAAATGAAATGAGATTGGTTCCAATATCCTCCGCATTAACCTTAACCTGATGTAGATCTACACCTGAATATTTATGACTAACAGTCGACATCAAATCTCTCTAATCTATATCAGCATTACAATTTGTAATAGATTGTCGTCATAATGAAGTATGAACCCACACCGAAGAAGAACTACTATAAACCACGGCCAAAGGGCATGTTCTTTTTTTGGCTTTATGGTTATGTTTTATATCTTTTAGTTGAAAATTTTGAATTTTATGCTGTTTACAACAAATATTACGGAGAGAGATATTCGCTTACGATTTTAGCTGGTGCAGATATTGGGCGTTTAACGTGAACTACAATTAACTTATAGCCTTCGTCTTAAAAAATACTTTATTTAAATATTAGATAGTATAGTAAAAATAAAAAAACACTTTTATAAAACGCAGGGAACAGGCGCAAAGTCACGCACGCAGTCTCCGGTCTTCCTCGCACCAGAACTAGCCGGGGGCCCCACGCCACCGGCCGCGTAGACCTGGGCGACGCCACGCAGAGACGGTCAGGTGGGCACGCGTCGATCCGCTCCCGCCCACGCCATCGCCACGCGGCCCACGGCCTACGCCCGCAGAGCCAGCCTCTTCTGCAACTGACTCCCCGATCCCATGCAAGCGCTGTCCCCACGTGTCAGCGGAACCGCGTGCCACCGACGTGTGTGCGTAGCGCCGGAGATAAGATGCCCGCCCCCTTTTGCAGTTTCACCCCTCCGATTACCCAATATACTAATCTGACGCCACCGCGTAGGAGTACTATGTATATACGTTTTTTTTAGGGTTTTGTACTATGTACTCGTGGAGTTGGAGTTTGCGTAATCGTTTCGTCAATAATTTGCGCGCGAAAATTGATGCGACGCCTTTTTTCCCCCTTTCTCCTGACATGTCTTAAGTCCACCCTCCCGGCACCGTTGTAGTCCAAGACTGGGGAAAGAAGGATCACCAACAGCCTCTCGTCCCCTCCGGTCTTAAAGTCTTACAAGTCTTGCAACTATCATGATGCTTCTTTCTTGTATCTATTTTTTTTACTTCAATTTGTAATTTATGTGCTTGTTCTTTTTGGCTGAAACTTATGATTTTTGGTTATGACTTGTGGCTTTAAGGTTGTTTGTGTGAGAGATTATAGAGTAACAGAAACTCACGTGTGATTTTTACCGATATAAATGAAGTCGGTACAGTATGTACTACAATTAACCAGGTGACTATATCTTGAAAAGATACTCCATTTAAAAGCTAGTTAATATATAAAAACCGAAAAACAGCTTTTAAAACCTGAAAAGAACAGCCCCTATAACATTTAACTATTTATGAGGGAGGGTATAGAGCAACAGAAACACTAATAAAAAATAACTCAACCTCCCAAGTCATTCCTTGCTACCATTCTATACGTACGCAATATAAATATCAACGCGTCACAAAGTTGTAGTCGCAGTAACAGTTTACTTTTCATAGTACATATAAATGCCCATGTTATGCTCTTAGTTCTAAAACTAGATCACGTGAGTTCCTTTCCATAGGAACAACGAGAAAATAACTCGACCTCATAAGTCGTAGTGGCGGAGTCAGGATTTTAACCTTGGGTATTCCCACTCTCATATAAAAAAAATCCAATCTATAGATTTAAAATATAGTTCAGAGTAGTACGTTATCGATAATTAAAGTCACAAAAATAGTCAAATAACAAATTGTTCAGCTCTAAAATATGCATGAAACAAACTAATAAGTAATAAAGAGAACTTACAAAATACTATAATGTTGCTGCTCTATCCCACAAAGTCCTCAAATCAACCGATTTGTTTTTGTTCTTCATTTTGCAAACCAATACTAATAGCGATGTAATTGTACATGACTCTAAATCAGTAAATCATCAACCAATAGTGCGTTGTGCGTACAAGTCAATACTCAATACTCAACAACTCACCTTGCAAATTTGTTATCCTCTCGACAGGGATACCACACCGCACTGCAGAGGCAGAGCGCCGCTGCTCGGCGATCATCGGCCTCGTGAGGCGAGAGAGTTCACGGCGTCCTCGCGGCGGCGCTGGTAGTGGTGGAGCTCGTTCAACAGCCTTGGTCGGCGCCGAACGGCCGCAGAATCGAACGACCGCAACTAGGGTTTGGGAATTGGGATTCGGGAATCGGGAGGCACTGCGCACTCTGAGAGGATGGGAGCCATGCCAATAGGCTGTTTTTGGGCCAGGGCTAGAATAGCGAAAATATACATCATTATACATTTATATATAAGTATACATACATATATACTAAAGATTACACCAAAAAAGTTGGGTATTCCCGGGAATACCCAGGAATACCATTGAATCCGCCCATGATAAGTCATTCCTTGCTACCATACTATACATGCGTGATATAAATATCACGTGCATCACACAGCTGTAGTCGTAATATTAGTTTATTTTTTATAGTACATATAAATGCTCATATCAAACCCTTAGCTCTTTGGCGGTGATCATTTGGGCTTCAGCTTCTGGCTTCCAACTTATTTTTCACTATTCATAAATTTCGTCTTTTTCTGAACTTTTGGCTTTTTGTTGAGCTTTTTTACCGGTTCTTTTTTTCCCGTATGTGTTTGTATTATACGTAATGAGCTAACATATTTTTTTATATATTTTAAATTTAATTATGCTAAATAAGTCTCTGTCAGCTACAATATTTTTTCAGCCAGTTACAGTGTTTTTCAGCCGTAAGCCACCAAAAAAGCCCAAATGATCACCACCCTAAAGATCACGTGCGTTCCTTTTCACATGAACAACAAGAAGATAAATCGACCTCACAAATCAGTCCTTGCTCCAATTCCATGTATTTGCCGTACGCTTGGCTGCATATACATCAACCTTTGTATAAAAAGGATTGCACATAAGTACCCATGCCATACCACCCTTTTACTGGCAAATCCAAAAAAAACCCCACGGGTTCGCACAACTTCTCCAACTATTCTTCTCCCCCCCTCTCTCCTCTCTCTCTCTCTACCTTGCAGACTTGAAGCCGTCAAATAAACTCGAAGAACAAAACAACAGGGGGAGAGGAAACGCGCACCTCCTCCTTTTCTATTCTCTCCTTCTCCCTTTTATTTTCGCTTTATTTTTTCCTTTCCTCGAGTTATACTCCTCTTCGTCCGCCTCCGCCGTCGTCTCCTCCCGACTCGTGGCGACGACCGTTTCCTCGCCGCCGGCTCCGGCGCCTCCTCGCTCCCCCGGCCGCGCGTCGCTGGAGGCCGCGGGACGCCGCCGCCCGCGGCCACCGCCGGCCGCCAATCCGCTGGCATTCGCCGCCCTGCGCCCCTCCAAGGTTCGTTCTCTCCACGTTTCGTTTCGGTAGGGGTAGGACCGTGCCGTTGGTCCGCGGAATTCTGATCGGGTTCGCCTTTCTGTCTCGCCTTCCGGCGCCTTGAAATTTAGGGTTTTTGCGGGCCGCGGCGTGATCGGCGGTGGAGGTGACGAGGGGAGGGGCGTGCATTGGATGGTCTCGATCCGTACGGCTACCTGCTGACGACCTGCTGCAATGGAGGAGCCTGACGCGGACGTGCGCAGCCGGGAGGGTCATGTTGCCGCCGCGCGGTTGGAAGGAGAGGACGGTGCTGGCGGCGGCGGTCTGGCTATGCCCGCCGCGCCTGAAGTGGGCGATGGGTTGGGTGATGATAAGATGGCCTGTGGTGCTCAGGAGAGACGCCTGTCCACAGAGGAAGATGAAGAGAAAGAGAAAGAAGGCGGTTTTGCTGTTCAATCGGTGGAGTCTGTTGAGGCTATTCCTGCCCCCTTTGAAGGAAGGGGTCAGACAGGCGAGGATAAGGGTTCTAGTTTGGAGGAGAGGTCCATGGACGTGGATGAAGAGAAGAGAGGTAGTTTTCCTGTGGAATCAGGGAAATCTGCTGAATCTGGCAATTTGCGGACGTGTCATGTGGCTAATGGTGGGTTGTCGAATAAGACGTTATGTGTTACTTGTGGAGAAGCATTTTGTTCCAAGGATGTCGGATGCGTGTGTGGCATGCTGGACAAAGCAACAGAAGGGATCCAATGTGGGCGGGAGTGTTTGGCGGGTAATCAAGGTGATTGGGTTGGCGGGACGGAGGTAGAGACAAGCATAGAAGATTTACAGATGGTTTGCGAGGAAGCACACAGTGATGATGATGGCTTGTCGAATTCAATGAAGCATGATAGCAAGCGATGGCCACGTGGGGTTGATGGTGTGGGATTTATGACAGATGCTAATAATGATGAGCTAAAACAAGATGATTTGATGCCAAAAATTGAAGCTGAGGTACCTAGGCTAGTGCATGAAGATTTCGTTCCTTCCGTTTCTGGGAGAATTGATGTTTCTTTAGATGGCAAGGCAGGTCGGGTTGGTGAAATATCCGGTGATTTGGTGACGTGTCATGTGGCTGATGGCGGGGCGTGGAACAAAGGTTTATGCGCCCCTTTTGGCGAAGGATCTCAGCCCAAGGATGCTGGATGCATGTTTGACACGGTGGACAAGGCGACAGAGGGGAGTCAATGTGAGCAGGACAGTTTGGCGGGTGAGGGAGGTGTTTTGTGTGATGGATTGGAGGTAAAGACAAGCCTAGAGGATTTACAGACTTGTGCCAGTGGGTTTTGGAAAGAGGCTCCTGGAGACGAGAATCAGCGTTCCAGAAAGGTGAAGACAAGTGAAGAGCACTTACAAACATGTCGGATGGAAGCGTGTCACGAGGATGGGGGCTTGTCAGATTTGGGGAAGCATGACACCGAGAAATTGCCACGTGTTGCTGATGGCCTGAGATTGATGACTGATGCTAATCATGAGCTGGAAAAGGATCTTTTTTTGCCAAATATTGATGCAGAGGTGTCCTGGCCATTGGATGAAGCTTCGGTGCCTTCCATATATGAGAACCCCACTGATGTTCCTTTAGATGGCAAGGCTGGTCTGGTTGGTAAGATATCTGAAAATAGAACATGTCTGGAGAAATTGGCTTGTGATTCGCTGGGAGGGGAAATGCTTTCATGTGAGATCGGTTTTTGGACTGAGGCTTCTGGAGATGAGAATCAACATTCCACGATGGCAGTTTCAAAGGGGTTGACTTCTTCTGCTTGTAAAGAAACAAACATGGAGAGTTTAAAAGCCTGTGATCCTTATGCTGAAATAGAGATTCCACTCCAACAGACTGACCGAAAATATGGGACCTCTGAAATACCTCCAGAGAGAGACCCGGCTAGTTCTTCCTATAAGCAACCTTGCAAAGATGAACCTTGTTGTAGTGGCAGGGAATTATCTGCTCTGTGCCTGGACCATCAGGATTCTGCTGGTGTTGAATCGGGTTATTCAGACCATTTGGTACAAGAGCTCAATGCATGTAATTGTGCCATTGACAAACCTTGCTCTGTTGATTTGGTCAAGAATGGTAATGATGGAGAATTGCAAAACCAAAAGTCAGCACCATTAATTGTCTTCAGACGTAGGAATCCAAGAAGAGCTGCCTCATCAAGAAATCCTAATCTTGAGAAGCACGATCATATAAACAAAGCAAGCAATAGCACACGCAAATCTAAGAAGGTTGAGAGTTCAAGCTCATTACTTCAAAGCGCCATGATCAAATTCCCAAACGAAACCACAAAGGGAAGAAGAGGCATCAACAGGTCACTGAAATCTTTTGCTTGGGGCAATCTACGAAATCTAATGGATAGTTTCGGTCAGAACTGTGGGCCTTCAACTTCTAATTCTCATCTGACTTGCCTGGATGAAGGAAGATCAGATAGAAGATCTGATGAGAAGAGGCAGTCAAGTATTCGAAAAAGAAGTTCAAGATGTTCAAAAAATAAATGTGCTGCCTTTTCTGATATAGGATATGCATCACATAAATTGAATGGGCAACCCACCGTTTCAGTTACAACTGATAACAATGCTTCCTCAGAAGGTCACTTAGGAAACCCAACATTGGCTCCTCATGCATTGGTTAATGTTTCTGATGATGCTCCCAAAACTGCAGAGTGTACTCAAGATAATCGTACACTGAAATTAACATCTATCCAGACTGACAGGCAGCAGTTAGACAGGGGCTTGGAGAATGTTACTAAAGAACCAGACCCTGCATACATCCATGGAGAGTGTGCTATTTCAACTTCTGAACCTTCTCCGAATAATGCCGATGTTGGATTCTCGCCGGACTCTGTTTTGGAGGTAGCGTCTGTTACATGTGAAAACAACACTTCTGCAAGCCATGATGTTGTAGTGCGTGAAAACCTGTCTGATTCTGGTGCATTGACTGGAGGTGGTCTTCATGCATCTGCTTTATCTACTTCTGACTTCGGAAAAAATCTTTCTTCATCAGCAATAGATTTGGAGCAGCGGGCCACAACTGTGAGGGGGAATGAGAACACAAGAAAGGAAGATATCAGTCCATCTCACACCAAATTAGATAATGATATTGGTGAAGGAAAAGTGCAAGCCTTGGAGAAGTCCAATACAGTGAGGAAAAGTAAAAATTTGGGAAAGCAGGGACGCCAAAAGAAAGATGGAATAAAGGGAAAGGGCATGAAAAATAGAAGTTCCACCGAAATTTCTTCAAGGGAAGCTTCAAAACTCAGGGCCTCCTCCACTGATTCATCTTCACTTGATCCATCTGATTTACTGCTTTGTACAGGACCTCCAAAGTTTGGTTCTTGTTTTGAGGCTGCCACACAGGATCTCGGTATGCATGAACATGGCAGTACGCAGGGTCCTTCTGTAACTGACAATGAGAAATCACTAAGGCGCAAGAAAAAGGATGGTCATAGAGGGAAGAAGGGTAAGGTGCGGGATCCACATGTGAAGGGAAAAAGCAAGAAGAAAAATATATCAGATGATTCTTTCCTTGATTGTAGGTCGTTTAGTTTACCTTCTCAGTTGGCTACTGACTGTGCAGCATCTCATATGAATGAACAGAGTATGTCTGCTTTTATTATTTGATCCTTTTTTCACTTTCATATATCAAGTAGCTTCAATAGATATTGATACTGTTATTTATATAGGTAATCTTAGTCCTGCTACTGAACTTGCATTCAAGAACTCTGCTGCCATATCTACTGAATTACCTAGAAATGTTGCTTGCAAAATGGAAGGGGCATCTGTACCACCACCACTGCGTTCTGCATGGGTGTGTTGTGATGATTGCCAAAAATGGCGCTGCATACCAGCTGAACTGGCAGATATCATTGGAGAAACAAATTGCAGATGGTATAGGTTTCCTTCCTGTTATCTTAGCTGATCATTTTTCATGGTTGCACCAGCCTGCTAATCTAATTGAGAAACCATATACTGAAATCTAGTGCTAGATTGTTCCACTCCATGAAGTCTGTATTATATATTTTGGAAATCCTTTTTTTTGTTCAGACTGTTCCAAGTTTTTTGGATGCTAATCCAGAATCACCTACTTGAAATAGAAAGAATTTTGCTAAATTGGGAAAGGACCTTTTTCCTTATGGAATCAAGGGAAATACTTATCACACATTCACGCTGCATTCCTTCTCATGTGTTGTGTAAAGCTGACATGTTGATACTATCTTTATGCAATTTCTAGAGGAAAACTTATATTTCGTAGTTGTGTGTAAATTCTAATTATGTTGGCATTAGCTGGCCAGCTGTTAGCCAGTTACCCACAGGAAGAAAAATGCTCCTTGCATGTCAGATATGCCTATGTTCGTATTATTGTTCTCTGTGCAAACAGTGACAGACCTATGATTTTGTATTTGTGGGTTCTAATAGATAGCTACAAATATTTGTGGTGGTATATTCCTCTAAATAATTTGTATTTCAACTTTCAATGTCGTTTCATGAATGCATACATGTTAAGCCTTTTTGCAAAAATGTTGTGGGGACCTCACAGTCTAACATGTGTCTCCGCCACTCTGTAAATCTATGGATGGGTTCTTATAGGTTATGGTTTACGGCTGTGGTTTTTGAATTTTGGTCTGTTCGCGAGAGGTAGTACGCACAGGAAAATAATTGCATGTGATATTAGCCAGTACAGTTGAACTTAGTACACTTTTTACTACAATTGATCTTTAGACCTTGCCTCGAAAAATGCACTGTTTTTGAAAAATCTACTGTAGCTACAGTACATAAGCATAAGCTATAAGCAGTATCGAACCCGTTCTATATTTTAGACCTTCCGCTTATTTCTTCTATTCTCGATTTATTTCGTTCAGTTGCCATTTTTTTGTGATGTGTTTGCATACTCATTTTAAATTCTTGTTCATATATTGAATGGGTTATGCTTCTGATTCATCCTTTCTTCTTGTTACTACGAAGGACTTGTAAGGACAATCGTGACACGGCGTTTGCCAATTGTTCTATACCACAAGAGAAGACAAACGCTGAGATTAATGCTGAGCTTGAGCTTTCAGATGCTTCTGCTGATGAAGCCGACAATGATGGATCAAACTCAAAAGGTTTTGAACCTCTGCATATTTTTTTCTTTTCTTCTTTACACTTTCTGGTCATATAATGCAAAAATGCTGCCTTATTTTGTCCCTCCATCTTATCTGATTTTATGACGCCCTTTTGCATCTTGCTGTTTTGTAGCTTCTAGAGCACCATCCTGGACTCATGTTAGGTCGAACTTGTTTCTACATCGTAACCGCAGGACGCAATCCATCGATGAGGTATGTGCTGATCCACCCACTTTTAATTTCTGAATTGATATCTTTTTCTGCTATTTTTTGTTATACCAATCTAGTTTTTTTTTTTATTGTAGTGACTTTTTATTTGTAAGGACAGTTAGTTAATAAAGTCCATATAGACTCACGTAGTTTATGTATTGGACCCAGAACCTTGCATTGTTATAAATCTTTGTGGGTGTGAATGTATTACACACTTTTTAGATGCATTATAATTTCAAATCTTCCTCCACTTCCACATATTTCCATTTCTCAGTTCGCACTTCCACCTGTGGGATGAGTAGCGAAAAGCTGTTGGCAATGTGCATGAAAAGATAAACATGTGTACCATAGTCACTTCAAAAATTTACAACCATCCTCTGCTTGCACATAGTTCCATTTCTCACTTCTACTTGTAGGATGATTAGTGGAAGGTAGAAACTGTTGGTAAAGTGCACGGTTGTTACGGCGTCGCCTAGGCGGAGCTGGGTGGACGCAATGCCCATTCACTGCGACTTGGGGGGGGGGGGCAGGAAGGGGAGAGGAGGCGAGGTGCCAGGGAAGGGAGGCGGCGGGAAGGGGAGAGGAGGGGAGGCGGCGGGGGGAGGACCGGAGGAGGCGAGGCTGCGATGAGTGCGGGTCTGCGGGGAGAGGAGAGTGCGGGAGACGAGAGAGTCGGCAGACACTGGATCACGATGCAGAGTATGAGTATGTTGGATACATACATGCACAACGCGACGACTACATACATGCACAGTGCGGCGACTCGCCTGGCGTCGCTATGGCGTCCAGGCACCCCTCACTCGCCTTGGTCGCCGACTCCGCCTTAACAACCATGGTAAAGTGCATAAAAAGTAAAAACAATTGCACCCTAGTCACTCCTAATCTTTTTTTCCTTTGTTTTCCCTACATTTGGTACATTTTTTTAATCTGCTCCTGTCCCCTTCTCAATAAATACAATTTTCTCTCCTACTTACTCTTCTAGTTCATTGTAGATTTAGCTGTCTTGAACCATTATACATAATATATTGATTATTTGTTCTTGGTTTCTTATGGCTTGAATACTAGTTGAAATCTGAAAAGAATGGCCACATTTTTTTCATCTTATGTTTTGTCATTCAATACTATCAGAGCATGGTATGCAACTGTAAGCCTCCTCAAGACGGCCGAATGGGTTGTGGAGATGGCTGCTTGAACAGGATGCTCAACATTGAATGCGTCAAACGTACATGTCCATGCGGGGAGCACTGTTCCAACCAGCAGGTCATTGCTTTATTTTTTTTACTTTTTCTTAGTTTTAAATTTTAATGCATGTTTTTCTGTACTACATTTGGGTTTGACCTTATAAAATCTGTGGAACAGTTTCAAAGGCGCAGCTATGCAAAACTTAATTGGTTCCATTCTGGCAAGAAAGGCTATGGATTGCAGTTGCAAGAAGACGTATCTGAAGGACGGTTCCTTATTGAATATGTTGGAGAGGTACCAGTTCAGACTGCCTATTATTCTTTCTTTCCTCCTCTCTGCTCTTGGTGGTGGTTCCACGGGACAGGTTGGAGGTGGGTGTTGCGGTGCACTGGTGGCACTTTCTCATGGGAGCGTGTGTTTGGTGTTGCTGATACCATGTTTATGCTGATCCCACGGATGCGGTTTTTTCCTATTCACATGCAAATTTGATTCTAGTGAAAACTCAAAAGGAACAAAAGGAAGAATAATTCAAACTAATCAATCCTTTCATGGTACCATTCCATCCATGTATGTGTTGTACATGCGAATCATCTATTTTAACACAACTGTAATTCTATTAGCATCTTATTGGTTTTCAAACATACAAATAAATACCACACCACACTTTATAATCCAAATCCACAACCGATTGGGATACAAATCCTCTCTACTTTTCTGTTCCATTAAAAATCCAAAACTGTGTTCATGTATGCAATCTACTCCGTCCCTCATTTCTCTTTTACAATATTGTAAATGATACCTGTCAATGATAATGTCCAATACGTTTGTTGACTTGTTTACTTCATTGTTGTTACAGGCCCTTGATATAACGGCTTATGAATCCCGCCAAAGATATTATGCTTCTAAAGGCCAGAAGCATTTCTATTTCATGGCGTTAAATGGTGGTGAGGTATGCCATCTGATTTCCTATCGTTATATTTTGTCAATCATCTCTTTTTTTATTGCATTAGATGTTACTTCCTCCATTTCTTGTTGCAATCATCTCTCACCTTTCTCTTGTTCTATAATATGTCTTAGATGAGAAGTTATCAAATTATTTCCCTGTATATCCTTCCCTCTACATTTAATAGATGATCTCATACACATAAACCTGTGTGACACTCACTTTTCTTAAGTCACTCGTCTTGATGCTAGCACACTTAGATAAATCCGTTGATGCCACTTTTAACCACTTGCTTTGAATGCTTCCAGGTAATAGATGCTTGCACTAAGGGAAACTTGGGCCGGTTCATCAATCATAGCTGCAGTCCTAATTGTCGTACAGAGAAGGTGGAACTTTGCTTTATTTGGTTTTCATATTTGTATTGTTGCCCATGTTTCTTGCCCTTGTTGGTCAAAATATCCTGATAATCTCCAATATTACTTCATCTGTTGCATGCACAAATGAAAATACTGATGGTGCTTGAAATAGTGATCAAGAGTTGTACTGCCATTGTGAGTTTACTGAACCCCTTTTGTTTTCTTGGAAATAGTGGATGGTCAATGGAGAAGTCTGCATTGGAATTTTTGCTATGAGGAACATCAAGAAGGTAAGGCTAGAAATCATAATAAACTTAATTGTTTGCCTTTAACTGTTTGCCTCTTAAGGACATAGTGCAGGTCCTGGAAGAAATAGACTGAGGATTTTCTTTGTTTATAATTTAACTTGCACCAATGAAATGTCTTCCTGTATTCGCCTATATCTATATGCTGCATGTAATGGATATTTATTTTCTCACAGGGTGAAGAATTGACATTTGATTATAACTATGTTCGTGTATCTGGTGCTGCTCCTCAAAAATGCTTTTGCGGTACTGCCAAATGCCGGGGTTATATTGGTGGAGACATATCAGGGGCTGATATCATTGCTCAAGATGATGTAGAATCAGAGTATTTTGAACCCATGGCTGTTGACAAGGATGCTGAGGAAGTGCTAGGTGCAAATGGGTTTTGTTCTCATGGCGCAGATGCAGGTATTGTTGAGCATGAAACTTCCATTCGAAGAGAAGATTCAAATGATTGCCCATCTGCAATTCCAGAGTTAGAACCTCACCAACAAATTTCAGGAGCCTTATTTGACATTAGTGAGGCAGAAAATTCCTTGGAAGCATTGAGCCCGCAGGATGCTGAAGACGTCATCCGTACACCTGTCCATGTGTCCCGGACAACTGAGAGTTCTTTGCAGCAGTTTCCAGTATATAGCACTCAGTCACCAGAATTTTTGCAAAAGACTCCAAACACAATGGATGGATCAAAGGCTCCAACTGTAATGAATGGATCAACGCCTAGTTCTGATTTGGGGAGCAACCTGGTACCTGGTTTCCATGCTAAGAAAAACAGTGTAAAGCATCATAGGAATGTGAAACCATTGTCATCTCCTATTGACAACGAGCACATTTTGGGAGGTAATACTGTGCTGCCAAATGTATCTCTCTTGCCGCCTAATATAAATATGATAGTGTTAATGATATCTCCTTCGTATCTGTAGTCGAAGGGAGACTGAACAACCTGCTGGATGGAGATGGAGGTATCAGCAAGCGAAAAGTATGTAGCATCTTTATCCCTTTTGTTGTATAAATTCTTAAATACTAGATTTAGACCGAGCATTTTACTGTGATTTTTTGTGCGGTGACTTGTAATTAGGATACATTGCCATTTGCTAGATAGAAAAACAACAAAAATAGATATTATTTTATGAAAGTTTGGAAGGCCTAGGAGATTAGGAGAACTTTAGATTAGTGGGGCTCACATTTCTGGAGTAGAAATGCTGAAGAACATAGTGTATGAAAGATAGATTAGTGGTGCTCACATTTCTTCAGTACAAAAGCTCAAGATTATAGTGTATGAAACAACTTTTGATTGATTGAATTTCTAGTATTATCAGACCTATTTAGGTTTGAAATGCTTTATGATTGCCTGTACATGGCGTGGCTTGAACTTCAAAGGTTCTGTTATTTGCATGTGTTGCATGTTGCCATGTTGCATCAATCATACCTCCAACAGAGCAAAGATTTGTTTCCATTTTACCCTTGCTTATATGTTCTAACTGGTGTCAACAACATTTTGTTTTCTGAACAGGATGCAACAAATGGATACTTGAAGCTTCTCCTTGTGACTGCCGCGGAAGGTGACAGTGCTGGGGGCACATCTAAAAGGTTTGATTACCAGTTGACGTGTCAAGCAGGTTTTCCTTTGTCCACTCTAAATGTGCTATTGTTTTACCTCTCCAGTGTAAGGGATCTTTCGTTGATTCTTGATGCACTTCTAAAAACAAAATCATGTTCCGTCCTGTTGGATATCATCAGCAAGAACGGTATATTTCCTCGCCTTTGTGCAACTTTCAAGATGAAAGATAATCTTTTATAATTACTGACTAGTACATTATTTTGTTCTATTCTATGATAGGATTGCAAATGCTTCATAATATATTGAAGCAGAATAGAAGCAACTTCCATCGGATACCAATAATACGGAAGCTTCTGAAGGTTTGCACTTCACCGGTTTGATGTTATCAATTACTACATTCACCTGTTGTTTGGTTTCCAATTGATATATTCATGTGAAATTGTAATCGGTGTAATGTCACCATCACCTGTTGTTATTTCCTGTGTAAAAGAAGGAGAATCACATTTCTATCACAGTATTATAGAAACAGAGCCATATATTTTCTCCTTATGAATGTTGGCATCTTCCGTCAGGTATTGGAGTTTCTAGCTTCAAAGGGAATTCTGACATCCAAACATATAAATGGTGGTCCACGATGTGCTGGAATGGAAAGGTTAGATTATTCAAACTTGTCTTTTCTTCCACTTTATTGAAGAAATTCTTAATAGTCGATCCCCCTCCCCCCCTTTCATTTTTTTCCTCCATTATACAAAGATGTATATTTGCTTTGTGTAACGACTTCTTTATTTAAGCCTGCATAGTTTTTTGTTTTAAAAAGAAATTCTTTCTTTTAGTTATTTCTGTTGTATGTTTGATAATGTGTTTGATAATTGAGCTTTCGAGTTTCGTGTTTGATAATTGAGCTTTCGAGTTTCCTAAAGTATCTTGTTGTATGGCCTTTTCTTATACAACAGGCTGTCACTTGTCGAATTGTTTGTTTTTAGCCTTGTAATTGCTTATATCCTAAGTCCTGTTAGACCTATTTTCTAATCCTGCCTCGAGTGAATAATATGCAAGTGAAGCCTTTTTGGAAGCGCTGATCTTGAGTTTAGAACTATGACGTAGGTCTTGATTTACAGCTATGTGCAGTTCCAGCACTGTGTTACCCTGGACCCTGTTACTAAGCCTTAGCCAGTGCAATAACATGCTATGGAAAAATCTCCAGTGCTCTAGAAAATAGCTTCTATTGTTGTTCCTTTTGAAGCTTCAGTTACACAATTTTCATTACTTTTTTTTTCTGGAATTTGCATTGCAGCTTCAGGGACTCGATGTTGAACTTGACCAGGCATAGCGACACACAGGTAATGGATATACCAGTGATAATGCATGCTTGGACTAATGTATGGAAAGACAGACAAATCTTTTGATTTAAATTTACAAATGAATTGAACAAAGTGATTAATCCGGGAGGAAAGTTCTGCTGTTAAGAAAAGCATAGATGAGGCGACATCAGTGCATGCTTTTCAACTTCTATTTTGGATATATCATTGTATATTGCTTCCTTGTTAAGTTGTAAATGCATAGGTTATCCGTGGACTAATATATAGATTCTGCAAATAACAAATTTATTAATGTGAGAACTGTCACTGTAAAAGAGAAGTGCACATGAACATCACCGTATTTACAACATGGATAGTTGTATTATTTAAACCTTCACTTATCTTAGTGTTCATAAAACCGTTCCAGGTCCCCAAACCCTCATTCCCTGTCCTTACTACACCAGAGACCAGCTACTTATGTATCATTTATTATTATTATTATTATTATTATTATTATTATTATTATTATTATTATTATTATTATTATTAAAAAAATGATACAAATAAGTGAGTTACAGTTTCCCCCCATTCGAAAATAATGTTATGAACCCTTTCATGAAATGGCATGGCGAAACCCAACTGCTCTAAGGTTTACCAGTTTTGGCCCTCAGAGGAAAAATCTCGGAACTGCTGGCTACTTGTCAGTTAACAGTATTTATTATTTTCTCTTACCAAGCCCCGTTGACCTTTGTTATAGGTTTTCCAATAAGAATTTGATATGTGATTACTAGTTCATGAACGGCTATGATTCACTCTGTCAAGCCTAATCTAGTTTCTCCAATATGTCAAGTGACCTGTTTAATTTTTGTGATGATTTTAACAGGTTCATCAGATTGCTCGGAACTTCCGTGATAGATGGATCCCTCGTAATATAGCAAGAAGCGAGCCAACAGAGTACCCACGTGCATCCACATCCGCACAGGATATCCAAGGAATTTCTGCAGCTGGTGGACCTGTTTCAACTTCAAACTGTTCTACAGATTGGAATTTCACTAGAAGAAAACGCAAGAGCCGTTGGGATTATCAACCAGATGACCACTATAAAATGGTTGGATTAAAAATTCAGAAAGTTTGTTCTGGTCATAGCGAATTGGATCTTCAGACTGGCATGATGAGAAATAAATTGCAGGGGAATTGGGGAACAAACAGCTATCATAATGATGTTCCTGTCATGGGAAGTTCAACAGAGGGTGCAGATGATGAAGCGCCTCCTGGGTTTGAGTCTCAACAGGAATGTCTGCCTGCACAAGCTTCTTCAGACTGGGGGATTGCTCCGGGATTCTCCCTGGAGAGGTATCAACCTAACTTGAGTATTTCATATGGGATTCCAGTTGCTCTTGTTCAGCACTTCGGAACCCCAGAAGTTGAAGGAGGCCAGTGTCGCCAAAAATGGAAAGTCGCGCCTGGTGTGCCTTTTAATCCTTTTCCACCGCTGCCGCCTTATCCAAGAGGGAGTCCTTGCCCTTCCACTTCGTCAACTCAGATGTCTCAGCATGATGGAACACTCGCCATGAAACACAACAGTTCAGGATATTGTGGAAGGACTGCGGACAGAGGCGGAAGAGTGCATAGGAATTGGCGGATTGGGCAAAGAACGAGATGGCCATACAATTATCAAGGAAGGAGATTTCCAAGTAACCATCATAGATTTGAAAGATGCTGGCCTACAAGGCCTCAGGAGCATTAGGGGCAGAGAATGACCCCCAGTCCTGGTTTTGGAACCTCAAGTAGTGTGGTATACATGGTAATTCTTGTTCGTCAGAAATGTAACAGAAGTTGTGTGAGCCTTTATTTCTGTTTAACAGGAGATGTTGTTACTGTCATTTCATTAGATGTAGAACATATGCTGCAAGTAGGTCATTGCCATTGCAGTTTTGTTGCTAATTAATTTACTCATTGGCATTCTCTGCCCAATGTGTAATCTCAATAGGAATAATTGATTTGATTCAAATCATTTTACAGGCTAAATGGCTAATTGATTCATTGACAATCTTCTCCATGCTCGTGTTCTGCGCGTCATTTTCCTTTTGTTTTGCTGCCTACTGCAGCTCTTGTTTGCAGCAAAGCGATCTCTGCTTTGATATTATCTTGAGCCTTTGAGATGTTCAGGCTTTAGCTTTCTGTTCCTGTATCGGCTGTACGTGCATCTGTCATGCCAACAAGATTCCTACTTTGGCTGTATTATGAGTCCATATCATTGTAGTTTTCTTTACTTTATACCATATTCACTTCAGTAGAAAGAAAGTTATTTCTTGAATCATGTATATGAAAGGTAAATTAACTTTTGTATTTAGTCCATTTTTGAAACGGCCAATTGCTTGGAGGGCTCCTAGCGTTTAGGCCTCCTGTTACTTGTACATTCTAGCTCTTGTGCTGTCTCTGTAGCTCAAGGTTGATTCCTGCCCCTTCCATACTCTGGGCACGCGCACGGGCAGGCACAAAATTCTAGCAACTACAAGGCATGTCAGGTAAAGTCTTGAATCTAAATTAGACGGCATGTTCTCTAAAGATTTATTTCATTTTTTGTATTCAAGTTCTATCTGCAGTATGCATGTCGACGGCGAGATTTTCTGGACACTGTGTGACGATGATCTGCTCAAATTTACTAATGCTCGCTGTTATTTATCTATGCTTTATTTATTTTTGCTGGAATGATTGGGAAAGAAGATGTACATACTGGTACTATATGGTCGGGCAATTGTTTATCCTTCCCTGCCATTGCAAGTACTAATGGCTGGTGAATGTCTCATGCCTGATGCACTTGGATATTTGGATGTCAAGTAAAAATCAGAAAAATTGTATATATTGGCCCCTGCGTTTTCACCCGTTACCAGAGAGAAAAATGAATGATTTGTCTGCATCAAGGTTGTTGAACGGAGTGTTGTTGAAGCTGCATGTATATATTTGTTCTCTGATCTAAATTCGATGTTCTTGGGGGCATGACTTGACACCGGTATGGTCGCTACGCAATGAACACTTCGTCTACATTTGAGTGTGTGATCCGAGCATTGGTATCCTCAACTAGAGATTAACAGACTGAGACAGACTAATCCTACTCTTGCTTTTATATGGAACAGAGGCTGGGCTACTGCACAGCGATATGCAGCAAATGAGGCTTGGCATGCTGATTGTTATTAGAGAAGCAGGTTTCGTTCTGTGAATGCTTCTATATTCGTTTCCTCACTGACCATTACAACTGCTTGCTGGTTGCTGCTGTAGCAGCAGAGTTGATTTGTGCTGATCAAACCAGGGAAAACAAAACTGGTTTTAATTTTTTTTGGGATCCAATAGGATTGGTGTGACCGATTTTCAAAAAATTTTGGTAATTTTCAGGCCAAAAATTTCAAATTTCAAATAATTAGCTTAAACCGATCTAAATCGGTCATAAATCGAAGTAATTTGGACTAACTCGGTGTAAAACGAAATATTTGAAACCGGAGGTGACCTGTAGAACTGATTTTCGATGATTTTCGCCGATTTTCATAACCATCAAACTCTTCAGCTCTCGCTACGCAGTGATGGTGATCTATGGTGTGCTGTGCCAGGTTGATACGACGACCATTGTTTCCTTTCTTTGTTGTTGCATCTTAATTGCCACTTTGTTAGGTCATCAATCTACACATGAGCCAATCAATCTTCCCTACTGCTCTGAACTTACCTATTTTTGCTGAAATTGTACTCGAGTGGGAAAGACGGGACTCGCAGATGCCTTCACTCTACATACAACCATTCTCGCGGCTTTGATTAGTCGATACCCATTTCCAGTTCCCATGAGCTAAACGTGGGTATATATGTATGGATGGTGGGCCATACCTTCCTTGCATGCCCATGTGAGCTAACCTAGCTTCCATTTGGGCCCAGCAACCCGACCGATTCATGCCGTGACGCTGTTCTCTTTCTTTCTGAGACGCTCAAAATTCAAAATGAATTTGAGTTTGCTTGAATTTCGGCCTAATTTGAAAATCATTCCCAATTAGGCAATTCTTGGCCATTTTACGCTTTCCCTTCTCAACCTTCCACCATCCCTGGTCTTTAGCGCCTTCTTCCAAACCCGCCACCTCTCCAGTCTTTCTTAGCTACTCGGCTCCTCCGTGTAAATATGGGTGGTAATGGGTTAAAACCCAACCCAATCCAACCCTTACTTAAAGAAGCTCAAAATTTCACCCAACTCAACCCAAAGAGCACATTCCACAACTCAACCCAATCCATATCGTATTTCCACCCAACCTAATTCAAATGGTTGAAATGAGTTGAAATCCATTTTCAACCCATTTTAAACCTATTGCCAACCCACTCTTTATTAATCTACTACATGTAAGTGCACGTGCATTTATAGGAAACTTTTGAAAAAGTTCGGTATTTAGAATTTTTAACTCGCGTTCACAATATAAAAGTTTCACGAAACTGTCAGAAATTTACTATAGATGATTTGGAGTGTAGAGACGTTACTTTGTGCAAATTTTTAGGCTCAGACATAAAGGTGGGACCAACAGGCTTTTATAGGAAACTTTTGAAAAAATTCGGTATTTAAATTTATAACTCGTATTCACATCATAAAAGTTTCATAAAATTCTTTAAAATTTATTCTCTAAAATAGCAGGGTGCAGGGCAGTAGATCTCTTTCTTTCCAGCAGAATCATGTTTGCCCCATTGCCTCCAAAGACGTGACACGCTACTTGTTCAGCTGTACCCACCGTCGTAGCCATCTTACATTTGCCCATTCCAAAGGTTGACTTTATCTATTCTAGTTGGAGGCTTGCTGCCCGTGTTTATGATTCCAAAAGGCTCGCCCTGATGATTGCCAGTCCTGACATTTCTATTGTTATTGATTATCTCAGAGGAAATCTTAGTTACAGAAACAACCTCACAACTTCTTTTGTGATAAACACCTCCCCCCACAAGTATTTTGTGGTTTCAGCCTTTCAGGCACTCTCCCAACGTTCCATTTCCATCTGAGCATGTTACACAACTTGGAAAAAACAGTTAATAACATGTGGAGCCTACGTTGATAGTCATATTCTTGAAAGAAGTAGATACTGGGAAGAGATGTAGATACAGATAGCACCGGATAATCGGATATAGAAAAGAAGAGAAGTAGACGAAGGAAGGGGAAGAGTGTAGAATAGGAAAGGAAACTATAAAGCAACTGTAATTGGCATGTACAACCAACGTATCAATGATTGCCTTTGAAATCTTTTTGATGTTTCTAGTTCAAATGTAATGAAAATCATAACATTGTTGTGCATTTGAAACAAAACAATACTTGTAGGAGGTGTTTGGCACAAAAAGTAGTAATTGAGGGCGTTTTTGGAAAACTCCCATGACTTTTTTTGGGGGGGGGGGGGGGTTAAAGTTTTCTTATTATTTTAAGGGTATGATCGCATTCTAGCCCATTGAATCATTTAGCCTTGTTATTCCAGTATCTTGATATGAATAACACTTCTTTCAGCGGATCAAATTGACCACTACACCAATTCACCAAATGAGTTTCTTACTGTATGGTTGTTCATTAGACTTACCATTGTTATTTCAGGGTATCCCGTCATGGATGGGGCAAACGACACAAGCCTGTCATCTAAACTCCACACAAGACTCATACTCTGGGAGTTTGCAGACCGTTATATATTTGATCGAATTGATGGTCTTGCTGACTTATATCTGTCAGTTAGCCGGGCTAATGGTTCAGTGAATCTAGTTGAAGAGCTGCCACCACGAAAGCTCCTCTACAAATCCTAAATTTCGAACAGTGTATGGTGTGATAGGAGTGCTCAAACTTGCAGTTGGGTCATATTTTCTGGTGATCACCGACCGTGATTGTGTGGGGTCCTACTTGGGACATGCAATTTTTAAATATTCCATTTTAACATTCCAGTAAGCTGTTGGCAGAAAAAGATGGAAACAGAATTTTCGGAACTCCTGGATGCTGCAGAGAGGACCCTAGGACTCTACTTCTATTATGATATTAACTTGACACTTACGTGAGTCAGTACTTGTTAAACATTGTCAGTTACCTTCTTGTGTCATATAGTTCAATTATTTAGCTTTTCAATGCAGAGAATTTATAATAGAATATGCATGGGCTCAGCTAATTTAGTAGTTTGCATTTTCCCTCTCACACTACAACCTTCTCTACCGACGACTCCTCTCCAGGCCTCACTGCCCTTGGTTGCACCATTGGTGCCTTAGCCGAGGAAGAAGGTCACTACTATCCCATGGCGGTCTTCTCCACACGGTTGACCAATGCCGTGCCTTAGAAGGTGCGGTGCGTTGCAACTGTCATGTGGGAGTCAGCGACGTCTCATCTCATGCACAACCATGGTACCTTGGGGGAAGAATAATGTTGCTGCTGCCTTGTGCCTGTTGCCCATGCAACCAACGACTCCCTCAACGTCAAGCCATGTTGAGGGACACGAGTCATCACTGCTGTCCATTGGAGCTCCGATGATCCTTGCGCACGCGACATTCTGACGGCGCCACGCCCTCTCATCGACGTGGGGTCACCAAGGTCTTCGCCCGTGGCCGCCTCCTTTCGGGCTGTCTTGCTGCGATACATGTGCAGCCCAATCCAACCCCAATCCAGCCCATTAGGGGCCGTGCACCAAGGGGGCAGCTGGAAGCTTCCTTGTGGCACATCATTATGAAGTTATAAAAGATTATAATTAGAATAATTAATTTCCTTATTATTTGAGGTTGGTCTCTGATACGGGGTCGCCCGATCTTCTCGACGTAGGATGGATACTCACGGGAGTCTTGATGAATCGTAATGATCCTCCAATGCCAGTGCATGGGACGAACACTCTTAATTCGCCAAAACACACTCGTGTTGATTTCACGACCACCAGCGAAGATCTATCGTGCACCCAATTCCTAGCGGAAAGGCTGAACGATCCGATTGAAGAAGATACTCCTAATTCCATAAGGAATTTCGCAAGAATGCTAAACTCAAAACTTTAGTAGATTGATTTTTCTCAAACGTGGTCTGAGCCCAAAAGGCTGCCAATACAAGGCTTATATAGCCCCTTGGGACGTCCATATGGTCCCCAAACCAAGTACAACTCAACCCTATATGGTTTTAGATACAAACTCTAACAAAAAGAAAACTATATTTTACACCCGTCATATTTTTTCGGTCATAACTTTTTATTTGTGGCGAATTTGAAGGTGGGACTAGATCCATTGCGTAGCCCTTGAAATTATCTTTCCAACGAGTACATGAACACCTGAATCGGACTCCGTTTGTGAAAGTTATGACCTTTTTAGTAACTGCCTGTCAGGCTGTCCCGAACCGAATCCGAGTTGAATCCTGAGTTGAATCCGAGTTTGAATTGGGTTGAGCACGTGGGAAGTCTAAATTTGGCTTGAAAATCTTATCCAAAACTTGTGGTTTAAGTCCTTGGGCTCCTCCCTTTTGCTCTCCCACTGCATGTGCTTCTTTCCTCCTTGATCAACTGCATGGACTGCTTGGCTTTCTCCTTTCCATTCCCACGGGCTTTGAGTTTTTTGTCCTTGGTAGTAAATATGATTAACCTCCTTGTGCTTCTCCATTGCTTTGGCCCCGGAATCATCATAATATTCAAACCTAATAATAAACAAGAATTTGACATAAGGTAGTATATCGTTCCCACGAATAGAAAGAAAGTCATTAAGAAACAAATTCATCTGACAATATTTAATGCGGCTCAATACTTATTTCCAGTGAAATAATGTATTTGATTGAAAAGTACTAATCATGTCTGTATCCACATCATCGTCCCCTTCTTCAAGAAAAGCCGTCCTCGGCTTTTGATAGCCTGAAATTGTACTAAACAAAGAATACAATGTGTATGCATGGTATATGTATTGGTCAGTTACACCCCTTCCGTCTTTCACATTATTATTACCTGGAGGCGTAGTAAGCAAAAAGAACAACACATATGCGTGGTATATGTATGAATCAATTATTGTGTCATTCTCATTCTTACTGTTTTGCACAAACCAATTAATACTACAACAGCTATCAAATGCATACATTGCAATGTTTTCATTCACACCATTCTCCCTCCCATAAAAAAGTCGTCCTCGACTTTGAGAAGTACGTGGACAAGTCATTAATGGGCAAAACCAGATCAAACGGTTCAAATATGGAAGAGAAAATTTTAATTGCCTTCCATGCTTCAACTGCACTACTCTGATTATTTGTACATGATTTTTCATCGAAAGAGGAATAAGTAGGCACAAGAACTCTTCGTAAATAGCAAGCACTATTATTAAACCTCATCTCCTTGTGGTCATGATATGGCACAAAAGTTTGTTTATCCAAAATATGCAAGTTCAATTCAGCAAGCTTATCACATGTAATGCATATTCGGTAAACATAAAACTTGTCATCTACACCATAATCTCCGATCAAAATAAAATTATAGGTGTAGGCATAAACACTAACTAGTGATTTTAAACATGAAATTTCAGCAAGATTCTCAACCACACTAGATAGCTCTCTAGGATCATCAAACATGATATAGTACAAAGAATCACTAGGAGATATTCGAGTAAGAACTTCCTTATGAGTAATCAATTCCACATTATGTAAATTGAGCAAAGAAATTTCAGAACATGGAATTTTCATTCGCACATATGAGTTCTCACAAGTACTCACCATTTCACAATCAATTTCAACACCAATATTGTTACCTTTGTTGTTCTCCTCAGTTGATATAGGTGTTGTAGGTATTAAATCATCTTGATGTAACAACGGAACAGCAAGTACTTCATCTTCAACTGTGGTTATCTCCTCATCTTTGACTTCCAATGATGCCGGTTGTTGAATGTTTAATTCCTCATCTTCAATTTCAACCTGCACAATGTGAGAAACAACACTAGAAGTAGACATTAATGTGTTAGTTTCAAAATCAACCTCACTTTGTCTATCTTCTACTTCTCTCTTTTCTGTTGGTGTATCTCTCACACTCTCAATTTGGATGCTCTCAAACTCACATATGGTGGAATCACACAGCTCACTCTTTTTAACACTCTCACCCAATTTGGCTATGTGGCTCTCATTCTCACATGGGTTTTGATGCATCTCAATTGTTGTACGTGTCATTGGGGCAGCACAAGATGTCTCCTTTGCCGAAGGGAAAGTCCCGTGCTCGGTCATCTTCTCACATGACACACCAATAGCAGCATAAGAATTGAAGAATGGACTTGGATAGAACTATGGTATATGCCTCTCCAAAAGTCTCTTCTCCTGCTCAATAGCGCAATTCACAAGGTCATGCATGCTACAAAAATATTTACCATGAAGTGTAGTGGCGATCTCAAAATTCAAGCCTTCTTTGAAATATGCCTTCTCCCTTAATGCACTTGTGACACCGGCACGACGCAATGCATGCTTCAACTCATAATAGTAATCTTGAACGTTATTACTCCCTTGAGTGATATTCTCCAGATGGTGAAGCAATTCATGTGCATGACAGGATGGCACAAACTCGCTTCTCATGAACGCCTTCAAATCTGACCAAGATTTAATGAATTGCTTTCCAATTAGTTGTTGCCACCAACTATAAGCATAGTCTTCAAACTTCCTCGTGGCACGCATCACCTCTTGGTTGTCCTCCCGTTCCTGACATGGTTAGTGAAAGCAAATACAGCAGAAATAGGTATTATTTATGGATAATTCACTCCCTTACTCCTTGCTTACCGAAGTTCTTATGAATGCTTGATGGATTGGTGAGATGCCTATACTCTAGTAGTAGTAGACGGGTGTAGGTGATGAGTTGAGTAATTCAAGGCCCAAGTGCTATAATTAGACAGTGGCTATATGTGGAGCTTGGAGAGTTAGAATAATCCTATGCAATTGGAATTCTAGATATTGTAATGATAAGTAATAATCCAAACTAGAAATCCAAAGCCTAGTTGCCAACCTCAAGATATAAAGTGAAGATTATAGCAACTCACGCACAATGATAATGGAACTTAATGCAACCAAGGAATGAGCTGTAATACCAGGTATAAGTGAAGAACAAAACAGCTCATGTTGCACAAGTTATGGAAAGACGCTAGCTTGATTGCAATTGAGGTAAACAGCTATAGGTTTGCACACAAACTGCATCGACTTTAAATGGAATTTTATGCTTGATAAAATACTCACCACGGTATTTCTTTCTTTTCTTTCTTCTTTTTTTCCTTTTGTTCGTACTATTTTCTCTTTGCTTTTCTTTTGCACCAAGGTCAGCAGATGTATCAAGATCTCACAAGATATCCAATAATTCTGCTTTCAAACTTCAAGATCGATACAAGTGTGCAAAGCCCAAGCAATACTCAAAAGCTAGTCTTTGAATAGGACCAAAGTTTCCACAAAGGATAGATGGGGTTCTCAAAGGGATATAAGTGAATCTCGATGACCAAGTTGCACAATTTCAGATTTATGCGCAACTCAACAACAATGTTTTTAATCGCATGCAGATTGGCTCAAAGAAAGCAACACAAACAAAGATTTTGGATCGGCAAGTAAGCAAGGTTCTAATGGATCAAAACCTAGCAAAACTCACCAAAATTTTCAATTGAAACTACGGTAAAGAACAATATTTTTGGGTGGCTTTTTTTTGGATAGGAAAGAAAACAACAAATATAGTAGCTAAGGGTAAAATCCTACCGTGTCAACCTTGGGCTCGATACCACCTGATGCGGGAGATGGGCGCCGATCTTCACGACGTAGGATTATGGATAACTAGCCCGTGCAACCTAGCAATTGATGCAGCCAACCACTTGTCTCTATACAAAGAACTGCAGCACTCAAATTACTCAACCACACGCTACGGCCTTTGTCTACTCGCTATCGTGGAGCGCACAAGTTCAAGCAATCCCAAGGTATCACAAGAACAACAGAGTGGCAACTCGAAATAACACCCAATCCCAATTGGTGGTGGAAATGGCTCACACACAAAAAGGAACAAGTGTTCAACTATTTTCCAAGCATGACTTGTGTTACAAAAGAGTGCACCCTCCTTATATAGACATTGGAGGTCGGTGCTACAAGATCGCTACAAGATGCGCAGGTTACTCTGATCCCAAATAAAAAATACTACTTGGTTTGCTTAAGCAATAAGTCACTTAGATATTTTCTCCTCATGAATGTTTGCTTAAGCCATAAGTCACTTGGATATTTTCTAATATGATTTGTCCTCTTGCAAGAAGAGAAATGCAAATTGGTTTTCTCCTTGTGGATGTATGGATGTCCTCATCTTGTGTTGATCTTCTGTGTCTACACGATCTTACGTGGTTGCGTGATCATATTCATAATGATCTTCTGTGGCCATGCGATCTTCTGTGGCTATGCTTCCTGTGTCTCTAAAGCTTCTTTTCCATTCGTTAAATTTTCCTCAAATCTAAGAACACATAAAATAGAAGCACTAGGTAGCAACAAATTCTCATTAGTGCAAGAGTAATTACTAAGAAAAAGATTCACCTCTTGTTGCATTTGTTTTGCTCTAGCTCTTGTCATTGGTCCAATGGGTTCAACACTTGAAGTAGATGATGTAGTGTGTTTGCTAGTGATGTCCTCATCAATACGGAAGCATAAGTAATATAGTAAACTTACGGGCCGATTAGGCTGAAATCAATAAATTGCAGCAGCGGAAGAATGAGCACACAGGTGGGACCTTCAGGACATGCCCACAGACAGCCAACTGGAGGTTCGCGACCTTGTTTTTGACATCTTCATCTTCTTCGCCATCATAACCAAAAGTATTGCCGAAGCGTAGTGATCTGATTCCTGCTTCTGGATTTGTTATGAGAGCGAGTGTGAGCACAAACCACCGTGCTCCGCGAGCCAATACACAGAATGCAAATAAATAGTATGCATGGCTTATCAAAGGAAAGGCTCGGGTTATTTTATTTGCAAAAATCGCTTTTTAGGAGCATTATTATTATTTAACCATAGTGTTTTGTTGCTGTCTAAACTCCACCTAACGACTACTATAATTGACTCAGTCCACCAAATATACTTTTTCTAAATTGATTGCTGTCTAGGACTCCAAACAGCGAGCGACATTATTTAATTAATCCACCGAACTCACACTTTCTATATTGAGTGCTGTCTAAAACTCCAAACAGCAGATAACATCAATTATACAATCCACCAATCAATTGCTGCCTAAAAACTCCAATCAGCTAGTGACATTACTTATCTAATATCAGTTAACTGATCCACCAAAATCTTTTATATTCTCAATCCTAACAATCCAATCCTTTTGTTATTGATCCACAACCATAATTTGCTCTTCCAATAATCAATCTTACTTTGTAATTCACTAATACACATCCACCCAGAGTTTCGATGAGCAAGTCTACGACTCACTAGTATACTTCCACCAATAAAATCATTGATCAGTATTATAATCCAATAATTGTTATCATTCCTCCAATATTTTCAGAAATTCAATTCATCCATCTAGTATTTGATCCAATCTTAGTAATCCCATTATTGCCATCATCTTCTAGGAATTTATATTAGTTACCAGTGTTGTAATCCAATAATTACTTTCATACTCCCTAATTCTCCAAGAATCATTTAAATCATCTATCTAATCTATATACTCATTTAGACTTTACCAATCTATTTCTACCAGAATCTACACTATTGTTTCCTTTTTATGATCAACATGAATCCACAAATAACTTTATGTGTTTACCGCAATCATCCATCTCTTTTACTCACGACTTTATTTATTCCTCTCTATATTTCATTTTGTAAGAAGGAAAAACATTTATCTTTGAAATATGATACATAAAAATTTCCTGAGACCTAGCAGTTTTGAACAAAAACATAATGTTCAAGAAAATGCAATAATAATAGCGATCCAGATTCCATCCACCGTTACATGGCATCCGCACCATATGGCATCTTTCAGCGTTATAGCCGCTTAACTTACCACTGGGACGTCACCTAGGACAATTCAAATCGGGGCTTTCCACTACCCTTCACTTTTCCAATTCCACCCCACAAAGTTTTTGAAATAGAACTATATCTGGTTAAGTTCCCATGTCCGCCCTTGACCGTGGGCACGGCTATTCGAATAGTTTTGACTCTGCAGAGTTTGTACACTTTCACCACAAGAGACAATCAACTCGTTGCCCCACACGATTCCTTAGTCGTGTGGTTGAGCAGACCATCACAGTGACTTTTCAAAGTACCTCGCCCCTTCCATCATTTCACCCTATGGGTCGCTCCCACTTGCGGTGGGTCCCATACGTTGTGCGAGATGTTCTCCTTCTGAACGTCTAGCAGCTGGCTACTCCCCTACTAGCCCGCCACAGTAGAACTTCACCCTCTACGAGTGTCCCATTCAAGCCGTCACACAGACAGCCGCTTGCACTATCTCACCACCGCTTGTCTACATTTTAGTCACTATTAGGCGTAGCCTTATTTTTATTCCAACTTATTTACCTAGGCAAGTTCATCGTGCAGAGTCTTATTTTAATTTTGCTATTTAATCAATTCTACCATGGCGATTTGTTTAGTGACGATATGTTAAATGTTAAGGCATAGACTTTATATTTTAATTATACCTAAGGGTAATCTTTAATAAATTTTGGACATTCAACCAAATCCATCTTTTATTAATGCTTTTAATTAGTAAGTAGTCTTCTAAATAATTAATCAAACCATATTAATTATTCATGTATGGACTAATAAAAATTTAAATCTTAAATAATCCAATTTACACCGTCATTAGATTTTGTTAGCTTCTCTAAATTATTCTTAAATTTTCCTTGATTTTTATTAATTAAAATGTGTTACAAAATGTAGAATAAAAAAATGTGGGGAAAAAAGTGCAGCCGGCCAGGTTCGAACCGGGAATCTGAGGTCTTGCAAATGCTTAACGTATGCTCTGTTAGCCAAGTGGGTCGTCGGCCTGGGCTGACATGAGAAGGCACAGAAATTACTTGAGGCTAAGGCACAGCTGAGCAAAATAGAGGAAAATGACCGGCGCGGCCGAGCAGTGGGAGCTCCGGCGAGAGGAGGTCGGAGGGGCTGGGCAGACTGGTCAAATGGAACTGCCAGGAGGCGGGGAAGCTGGTGGGGAGGTGGCGCGGCCCAAAACGGTGACGTGGTGGGAGGGCGACGGTGTGGAGTGGCTGGCGGTGAGGTAGAGAGGGGGCGCCGGCGCCGGCGCCGGCGTGAAGGAAGGGAGGGAATGATAGGCGCACTAGCTGGAGGGGGTGGAGGGAAGACGTACCACAGCGAGCCGGCAACGGAGCTCCATGGCGGCGCGGGGTGGCCTCAGGCGCCGGCGAGCTGGGGTGAAGGATTCGCGCGGCTGGCACATGGGGAGACATCAGGGCGTCGAGTCGCTGCTCCCATGGCGAGGAATTGGACGGGGACGCTCCGAGGAGGTGTGGGTGGCGGTAATGGGGGAGACGGTGGCGGTGGCGGTCTCGGCGAGCTTCGAGGCCCCAGGGCCGATTCCTCACGGTGGGGAGAAGAAGGGGATGAGGCGAGGCGGACGGGAGCTTCGGACGGGGTTTATAATCGAGAGACGGCGCAGCGGGTGAGTGGCGGCGGGCGAGCGCGCGGCGTGGCGCGAGGCGCCGAGGGCGTGGCGCGCGAGCAGCGCACTATGACGCGCGAGATTCGCGCGCGCGTGGGCGGCAGCCGAGATTCGCGATCCGGGCGTGGGGCTCGGCGCGCGCTGGCCGCGGAGCCGTGTCGAGCGGCGCGGCCAAAGCAGCGAGGAGGAGGGGGCCCGGGTGCACAGGGAAGAAGGAAGGGAGGAAAGGAAAAAGTGGCGCGGGGCCGGCTGTCAGTGAGGGAAACGGGAAAAAGAAGATGGCCCGGTCGGCAGAGAAAGGAAATGGGAGGGAAAGAGAAATAGGAGAGAGGGAAAAGAGAAAAGGGCTGGGCCCACAGAGAAGTGACTGGGATTGGTTAGAAGATGGTTAAGCTTGGTTTTGAGATTTTAGATTTATAATTTTTCATATTTATGATCACTGATTTTGCATAACGTTTAGAACTTAAGCTTTAAATTTTCAACTATCAAATGAGAGTTATTATTATTATTATTGTTTATGTTATATGTGTATATAGGCATATATGTGTGTGTGTGTGTGTTTGTATTTTATTCTTTCACTTTTATTGCTATTTATATTTTATTCATTTTTATTAGCTCACAAAATTTTCATATTCAAATCTCCTTATACTGGATCATCTTTTCATATTCGTATTTTAAAATTTTAGTTTTCTATTATTTGCATATTCCCTTTTTGGTATTATTATTTTTTGTCCTTTATGAATTCTTAAAAATTTGAAATCTTTTCCAAATTCAGGAAAACACCATAAAATCCAAATTCCAACAGAATATATTGCAAAAAAAAAGTGATGAGGACATCCTTTCCATGCATACAACCATGCCGACTCCACATCAAACTGAAACTATGATACAAGGACCAATGACTAGAGCGCGAGCACTCAACTTAACCATCTGGTGAATGCGTTCCTAAGTTTGCATACAAATGTTTCAAAAAAATAGAATACTAATTAATTCTTGTGATGATTTAATTGTCCTTAGGAACCATGGGGAAGAACCACATGAGCTCAAGTATAGAAGTGGAACCGTCAAGCGCAAACCAAGTCCTGTTCACGAGTTTGACTCGGATTCGGCCTTGTTGACAACGCCTACTTCAAACGGCCGTAACTTTTGATCCAGAAGGTTTCTCGGGGCCCGTGAGTACTCGTTGGAAAGCTCTTGAAGTCTACTTTCAGATGGATCTGGCCTCACCTCCAAATTCCATCCGAGTCGACCAGAAACTGCAAAACAATTCACATCACTTTTCCAGTCCGAGTCAAAGTGGGCCTTGGGCCTTGTAATTCGAGTCCTATTCGGCTTCCTTGTGTTTTGGCCGACCCTCCACCTTCCATGACCCTTAAATAGGCAGCCGCACCCTCTTCTAGGGTTTGGGTTTTGTTTAGACTAAGTTAGCTTTTGCTGCTTTGCCTTGTACTCGCGCGTGTCGGCTAGACCGCCCGAATACTTGTCTTCGGAACCCCACCGTTTTCTGTTTATGATTGAATCTTACATCGTTATTTGCAGTTGAGTTGCTGTTCATCTTGTTCTTGCTTGTTCTTCGATTGCTTGCAGGAACAAGAACCCTCGTGGTTAGGTTGATCGTGCGCCGACAAGGTCACGAACAATCTCTGGAGTTGGTGTATCGATCGCTAAGGCGCAACGTCCTTGGATGGTTGTAGTCGGGTCGTCAACGTCATCTTCTTCCCCAATCGAATCTACCACTCTCATCGAAAGATCGGGACCCATAGTCCTATCAGTTGGTATCAGAGCTCAAGGTTGATCGGTGAGAGATCTTATCTAGTGATGAGGACATCCTTTCCATGCATACAACCATGTCGACTCCATATCAAACTGAAACTATGATACAAGGACCAATGACTAGAGCGCGAGCACGTCAACTTAACTATCAGGTGAATGCGTTCCTAAGTTTGCATACAAATGTTTCAAAGAATGAAATACTACTTAATTCTTGTGATGATTTAATTGTCCTTAGGAACCATGGGGAAGAACCACTTGAGCTCAAGTATAGAAGTGGAACCGTCAAGTGCAAACCAAGTCCTGTTCACGAGTTTGACTCGGATTCGGCCTTGTTGACAGCGCCTACTTTAAACGGCCGTAACTTTTGATCCAGATGGTTTCTTGGGGCCCGTGAGTACTCGTTGGAAAGCTCTTGAAGTCTACTTTCAGATGGATCTAGCCTCACCTCCAAATTCCATCCGAGTCGACCAGAAACTGCAAAACAATTCACATCACTTTTCCAGTCCGAGTCAAAGTGGGCCTTGGGCCTTGTAATTCGAGTCCTATTTGGCTTCCTTGTGTTTGGCCGACCCTCCACCTTCCGTGACCCTTAAATAGGCAGCCGCACCCTCTTCTAGGGTTTGGGTTTTGTTTGGACTAAGTTAGCTTTTGCTGCTTTGCCTTGTACTCGCGCGTGTCGGCTAGACCGCCCGAATACTTGTCTTCAGAACCCCACCGTTTTCTGTTTTCGATTGAATCTTACATCGTTATTTGCAAATTGAGTTGCTGTTCATCTTGTTCTTGCTTGTTCTTCGATTGCTTGCAGGAACAAGAACCCTCGTGGTTAGGTTGATCGTGCGTCGACAAGGTCACGAACAATCTCTGGAGTTGGTGTATCGATCGCTAAGGCGTGGATGGTTGTAGTCGGGTCGTCAACGTCATCTCCTTCCCCAATCGAATCTACCACTCATTGAAAGATCGGGACCCCTAGTCCTATCAGTTGATTTCAGAGCTCAAGGTTGATCGGTGAGAGATCTTATCTAGTGATGAGGACATCCTTTCCATGCATACAACTATGCCGACTCCATATCAAACTGAAACTATGATACAAGGACCAATGACTAGAGCGCGAGCACGTCAACTTAACCATCAGGTGAATGCGTTCCGAAGTTTGCATACAAATGTTTCAAAGAATGGAATACTACTTAATTCTTGTGATGATTTAATTGTCCTTAGGAACCATGGGGAAGAACCACATGAGCTCAAGTATAGAAGTGGAACCGTCAAGCGCAAACCAAGTCCTGTTCACGAGTTTGACTCGGATTCGGCCTTGTTGACAGCGCCTACTTTAAACGGCCGTAACTTTTGATCCAGATGGTTTCTCGGGGCCCGTGAGTACTCGTTGGAAAGCTCTTGAACTCTACTTTCAGGTGGATCCAGCCTCACCTCCAAATTCCATCCGAGTCGACCAAAAACTGAAAAACAATTCACATCGCTTTTCCAGTCCGAGTCAAAGTGGGCCTTGGGCCTTGTAATTCGAGTCCTATTTGGCTTCCTTGTGTTTTGGCCGACCCTCCACCTTCCGTGACCCTTAAATACGCAGCCGCACCCTCTTCTAGGGTTTGGGTTTTGTTTAGACTAAGTTAGCTTTTGCTGCTTTGCCTTGTACTCGCGCGTGTCGGCTAGACCGCCCGAATACTTGCCTTCGGAACCCCACCGTTTTCTGTTTTCGATTGAATCTTACATCGTTATTTGCAAATTGAGTTGCTATTCATCTTGTTCTTGCTTGTTCTTCGATTGCTTGCAGGAACAAGAACCCTCGTGGTTAGGTTGATCATGCGCCGACAAGGTCACGAACAATCTCTGGAGTTGGTGTATCGATTGCTATGCCTTACTTTGCAAACATGCTTTATTTTCATTCGAGGAGGTACCTTCTTCTGTGCCTCCTGCTGTCACTAATCTTTTGCAGGAGTACATGGATGTCTTTCCAAAGGACGTGCCACCAGGGCTACCACCAGTTCGAGGGATCAAGCACCAGATTGATTTGATTCCCCTCCGTTTTTCTGTTTTCGATTGAATCTTACATCGTTATTTGCAATTGAGTTGCTATTCATCTTGTTCTTGCTTGTTCTTCGATTGCTTGCAGGAACAAGAACCCTCGTGGTTAGGTTGATCGCGCGCCGACAAGGTCACGAACAATCTCTAGAGTTGGTGTATTGATCGCTAAGGCGCAACGTCCTTGGATGGTTGTAGTTGGGTCGTCAACGTCATCTCCTTCCCCAATCGAATCTACCACTCTCATCGAAAGATCGGGACCCCTAGCCCTATCATCTAGTCTTTGCAATTTTTTTACCTACAGTCCGGAAACCCAAAAAAAATAGCAGATCAGATCTATTCCCCAAAATCCGATACAATTTGAGCCTTACGCTTTTGCTGCATAGTCTTTGTTTGTTGAGTCTTCGGTTGCATCGTCGTGTCCTTTGCTGGTCTTAGTGTCTAGTTCCTTTAGAGTTTCGAGTTCTGTTCACGTTTTGGACTCACCGTTGTAGTTAGATCCGAACTGTCATAGGAGGGTAGAAAAGGAGGAGGACTCGGTTGCTACGGAGGCTTGCCCTAATTGGTCTTGGAGTAGGGCACGAATTCGGATTCAACTGCATCGTGTGTGAAAAAAAGAGAGAGAGAGACAAAAAAGAGACAAGAAGGAACAGGTAGGCGCATCTAGAAGAGCCGCAGCATAAAAAAAAGAAGAAAAAAACAGAAGAGAGAGAAAAACCTAACTTTTGCATACGACCTCCGATTGAGGCGATTCTTGATCCGTTGGAAAGGAAATCGGAAGATAGAGTGAAACTGGAGTTTTCAGATCCGCGTAAGCCTCCAGGCACATACACGGCAGCTTCGACCCCAAAAAACGTCGTTTAGGCCCTCAAAACGGGCCCCAAACCGAGGAAAAATCAAGTTTCTCAGAATTCGCTCAAAATTGGCAGAGCCCTTCTACAAGTGATTCTAAGGTTCCCCGTGCAGACGGCATCCTTTTTCGAGCTCCGGAACTCCGTGTGCAGTGTCATCTAGTTGTCTTTCTGCGTGGTGTACTCGTTTGTGTTCTAGGCTCGCGTCTCTAGTACGGTCTAGCCTAGGGCCAGCACGGTGCCATCATTGAGCGATTATTCAACTTGCTTTGACTAATGTGGTTCTAGTTATCCTTTGTTCCCTCTCAGCCCACCTATAGCTCCACAGATTTGGCTACCACATCACAGGGACTAGCGACCGAGGCAGTGATACACCCAATTTCCAGGAGATATTGTCTTGACTTGTCGGCTGCCATCACCTCCTGCTCGCTGTGGTAAGAACTTGTAAGAGCTTGACAGAACAGGTTGAGAGTGTGCGACTTGATTTAACCACATCGCAGTAGTTGTGAGGGCATAACCTGCTGTTTTATTATTCTCTTCTTGGTTTGTTTCTTGTGTTCTTCTAACAATGTCAGGATACATATGCTATGCTTGCAGCTGACCATGCAGGTAGTGGGAAGGAGCAAGAAGAAGAGCACATTAGTGCTGAAGATGCAGAGCGCTATGAGAGCCTCATTGTGCAGCGTGTGTTGAGTGCACAAATGGAGAGGGCGGAGCAAAATCAGCGGCACATCCTTTTCCAAACAAAGTGCGTCGTGAAGGAACGCTCATGCCGAGTGATAATTGATGTAGGGAGCTGCAACAACTTGGTGAGCTCCGATATGGTGGAGAAGCTTGTGTTGAACAGCAAACCTCACCCACAACCTTACTACATTCAATGGTTCAATAACAGCGGCAAGGTGAAGGTAACACGAATGGTGAGAGTAAATTTTGCTATTGGTTCTTATCACGATGTTGTAGAATGTGCTGTTGTACCTATGCAAGCATGCTCTATGCTGTTAGGTAGACCATGGCAATATGATAAAGATTCACTGCATCATGGTAAGACAAACCAATATTCTTTTGTGCATCATGACAAGAAAATTGTGTTACATCCTATGTCTCCTGAAGCTATTTTCAAAGATGAGATTGCTAGAGCTAGTAGAGAGAAACATCAGGAGCATAATAGGAGTGAAAATCAGATTGTTGCAAGCGAACTTGAGCAACATAAAAAGAAAAACTCTAAATCTGTTCATGAGATGAAAAATGAGATTAAATTGAAAGGTGCATGTTTTCTTGCTACTAAGTTTGATGTGAATGAGCTGGATGCTAGTACTTCTATTTGCTATGCCTTACTTTGCAAACATGCTTTATTTTCATTCGAGGAGGTACCTTCTTCTGTGCCTCCTGCTGTCACTAATCTTTTGCAGGAGTACATGGATGTCTTTCCAAAGGACGTGCCACCAGGGCTACCACCAGTTCGAGGGATCAAGCACCAGATTGATTTGATTCCCCACCGTTTTTCTGTTTTCGATTGAATCTTATATCGTTATTTGCAATTGAGTTGCTATTCATCTTGTTCTTGCTTGTTCTTCGATTGCTTGCAGGAACAAGAACCCTTGTGGTTAGGTTGATCGCACCGACAAGGTCACGAACAATCTCTAGAGTTGGTGTATTGATCGCTAAGGCGCAACGTCCTTCGATGGTTGTAGTCGGGTCGTCAACGTCATCTCCTTCCCCAATCGAATCTACCACTCTCATCGAAAGATCGGGACCCCGTGTGCTATCACATGTGCAACCTCAGAATTTGACTGCCAACTTTTTACCTAATCCCACATAAATATGGGCATGCCAGCATGCATGGGGAGCAGGAATGGATAGGAAATTAAGTCCTCTTTCCAGCACAACAAATGGTGCATCATTTGGAGGCTTGAGTCAAAAGATATGCAAGTTTCAAGACTAACTGTCTAGGACAATAACTATAGTGCGAGGCCACATGAAATTACTGCCTCTCTAAGCCTAAGGGAACCAAGGGCACACGAAAATGCATTCCATTTTGGAGTATGTTCACACCTAGCTAGGAGGGTTGTTCCTAGTATAAATACTCCTTTCTTCTAACGGGACAACTTTCAGCCATATGATTTCAGAATAGCTTAGCCATGTGCTACCAAAGAAACTTGAGAATTCTCTCTTCCTTTGCTCTTGTAATTTTTCTTTGTGAGATTGCAAAAGCGGTCGTTCAATGGCAACCTTTCTGTGCTTCCAACTTCGTGCGTGGTTGTGTGGATTGGGAACTTAGAGTGTGGTTGGGCGAATACTTGTTGCAGGTCATTGCATAGGCAGCGGATGGCCTCAAGAATTGTCAGGTTACACTACTATCTTGGCTGCTCGCAGCTAGATATCTTCACCTAGCATATTTCTCCTCTGTGAAGATCGAGCATTCCCCCCCCCGCATCATCTTGGTATCAGAGCAATGGTTGACACGGTAGGAGTTTTTGTTTTTACCCCTAGAATAGTTCTTGCTTTTATTCCTATAGTCTAAACAATTTTCCCACAAAAATATTGACATTTACGTAGCCATTTGCAGTTTCTAATATGTCATTTGGTGAGTTTTATCAAGTTTTAATCCCTAAGATCGATTGTCTTAGGTTGCTGAATGTTCTCTGACCTTTGTGCTTCCTTTCTTTCCATTTTTGTACACATAATTCAGATTTGCCCACCATCTACAAAATCGTGCATATCTTTCACATCTGGAGTTCGTCTTTGATGTTCTTATGCTTATTGGAAAAATCTATTGAGGATTATCCATATATCTTTACTAGAACAATGTGTGATTTCCAAATCTTGGTCCCTTGTTCAGTTTAAAAAGAAGAAGCTGAACAAAAAAAATATTCGGACTGTTCTTCACTTACGTTTTAAGAAATCCTCATTTGGTATGTTCTAAGCTGAAACATTCCTCAAAGTTATGCCATTTCCAAAATCTTTGCTTGCAGCAAATCTGATCCCTTCATGATACGGGGTCGCACGATCTTCTCGACGTAGGATGGATACTCACGGGAGTCTTGATGAATCGTAATGATCCTCCAATGCCAATGCAAGGGACGAACACTCTTTAATCCGCCAAAACACACTCGTGTTGATTTCGCCGACCACCAAGCGAAGATCAATCGTGCACCCAATTCCCAACGGAAAGGCTGAACGATCTTGATTGAAGAGAACGCTCCTAATTCCCTATGGAACTTCGGCAGCAATGCTAAACTCGAACAAACTTTAGTAGATTGATTTTTCTCAAACGTGGTCTGAGCCCTAAAGGCTGCCAATACAAGGCTTATATAGCCCCTTGGGACGTCCATATAGTCCCCAAACCAAGTACAACTCAACCCTATATGGTTTTAGATACAAACTCTCACAAAAAGTAAAACTATATTTTACACCTGTCATATTGTTTCGGTCATAACTTTTTATCCGTCGCGAATTTGAAGGTGGGACCAGATCCATTGCGTAGCCCTTGAAATTATCTTTCCAACGAGTACAAGAACACCTGAATCGGACTCCGTTTGTGAAAGTTATGGCGTTTTTAGTAACTGCCTGTCAGGCTGTCCCGAACCGAATCCGAATTGAATCCTGAGTTGAATCCGAGTTGAAATTGGATTGAGCACGTGGGAAGTCCGAATTTGGCTTGAAAATCTTATCCAAATCTTGTAGTTTAAGTCCTTGGGCTCCTCCCTTTTGCTCTCCCACTGCATGGGCTTCTTTCCTCCTTGATGAGCTACATGGGCTGCTTGGTTTCCTCCTTTCCATTCCCATAGGCTTTGAGCTTTTCGTTTTTGGTAGCAAATATGATCACCCTCCTTGTGCTTCTCCATTGCTTTGGCCACGGAATCATCATAATATTTAAACCTAATAATAAACAAGAATTTGACATAAGGTAGTATATTGTTCCCACGAATAGAAGGAAATTCATTAAGAAACAAATTCACCTGACAATATTTAATGCGGCTCAATACTTCTTTCCAGTGAAATAATGTATTTGATTGAAAAGTGCTAATCATGTGCGTATCCGCATCATCCTCCCCTTCTTCAAGAAAAGCCGTCCTCGGCTTTTGATAGCCTGAAATTGTACTAAACAAAGAATACAATGTGTATGCATAGTATATGTATTGGTCAGTTACACCCCTTCCGTCTTTCACATTATTATTTCCTGGAGGTGTAGTAAGCCAAAAGAACAACATATATGCGTGGTATATGTATGAATCAATTATTGTGTCATTCTCATTCTCACTGTTTTGCACAAACCAATTGATACTACAACAATTATCGAATGCATACATTGCAATGTTGTCTTTCCTATCATTCTCCCACCATGAGAAAAAGTCATCCTCGACTTTGCTAAGCACATGGACAAGTCATTAATGGGCCAAACTAAATTAAGTTGTTCAAATATGGGGGAGAAAATTTTTACTTCCTTCCATGCTTCAACTGCGCTACTCTGATTATTTGTACATGATTGCACATTAAAGGATGAATATGTAGGCTTAAGAAAACTTTTAAAACATGAAGCACTATTGTTGAAACTCATCTCATTGTGATCATGATATGGCATAAAAGTTTGTTTATCCAAAATATGCAATTTCAATTCAGCAAGCTTATCACATGTAATGCATATTCGGTAAACATAAAACTTATCATCTATACCATAATTTCCAATCAAATTGAACTTATATGTATATGCATAGGTACTAACTAGAGATTTTAAACATGAAATTTCAGCAACATTCTCAATCACACTAGATAGCTCTCTAGAATCATCAAACATGATACAAAGAATCACTAGGAGATATTCGAGTAAGAACTTCCTTATGAGTAATCAATTCCACATTATGTAAATTGAGCAAAGAAATTTCAGAACATGGAATTTTCATTCGCACATATGAGTTCTCACAAGTACTGATGATGCGATGGGTCCCGATCTTCCGATAGGATGATAACTTCGATTTTGGCGCAGTTGACCCTTGCGATCCGACTACAACCGAACGACGTCGCTTGCGCCTTAGCAATCGCTGAACCAACCCCAAGATGTTATCAACCGTGCCAAGAACGCGGTTGACCTAACCACGAAGGTCTATTCCTGCATGCAACCGAAGAACACGCAAGAACAAGATAACAAGCAATCTGAAATTGCAAATATATAAATTGAGATCAAAAGGTGGGATTCCGAAGGTAGTCCTGACAGGTGGTCATCCGACACAACTGAACAACAGAAGTTTGCACAATGGCTAAACCTTAACTCAATGAAATCCTCCCCTTCTTGATAGAAAACCGTCCTCGGTTTTAGCATATGTGTAGCCTCACGTATTGCATGATCTTCATCATAAATCTCGGTACATAATAACAAACACAACAAACTCTCATTATGTAATATCATACGTTCTTTATCACACAAAGTAAAACCTTCTTGAAACGAGCCCACCTTATAATTTAAGTGATGCGTAGGAGCTCTTGTAATTGGAACAACAAGCATAGCAAATATGGTTGTATCCATAGGGGTCGTGTCCTCATCATCCTCCCCTTCTTGAAAACAAAGCCGTCCTCGGCTTTTGATAAACTGAAAGTATGGTAACAAAGAAGCCAAGGTGTATGCATGGTATATGTATATGTCATCCGTTTTAACAGTTCTTCGTTGTTGCACAATTAATGTTATAACACAGCAGCAATCATAAAAGCTCATTGTATAATTAACCCAAAAGTAATCATATATGTTAATGAACAAATCAAAATTTCTCACACAGTAATTATCGCAACTTGTTTTGCAAATGTAAGTGAAGCATTTATGCAATTCAAATCTTTGAAGTTGTAAACTTGCTGTGGTGGCACATATAGGCAAAGCTACAACTTTTGGAATCAAACAAAGTTTATCCATATAATCAGATTTCAATTGAGCAATAGCAAATTCATCAAGTAAGAGTGAAAATATTTGCAAGTTCTTCCATACATCAATTTCATTATTCAGATTGCCAATGTTAGATGGTTCAATAAGAGAAGAACGCAGAGGCATTGAATGATCACTAAATTTTATTTTTCTTTCATAATGAACAAGATTGAGCATACAAGAGTTGTTGTTCAAAACAACAAGCTGCAATTCATCCATGTGGTCACAAGTTATGCATATTCGATATACAAGAAATTGATTTTCTACACCATAATCTCCAATCAAATTAAACTTATACCCAGGGGTGTAGGCACTAAACAAGAATTTTGAACATGTAAGTTCAGAAACTTTCTCCAAAGCATGTGACAATTTCATAGGAAAATCCAACATGATGTAACACAATGAATTGGCAGGAGAGATTCTAGTTAAAACTTCTTTATGTCTAACCAAAGCAACATGATCATTGTATGTGATCAATTCATCACATGAATCACTCAAAACAGCAGGCAATTCAATTATTTTTTGACAAGGTGCACTAAACTCATTCTCAGTACTCAAATCAATGTAGTGTGAATTCTCTACTTGAAATATGGGCGTGTCAGAATTATTTTCCACTAAGTTTTGCTCTAAAATAGCATGAACAGTGCATAATTGTTGTTCTTCACAAGCATACTCACCGTGAGTGATGATAGCACCATGATCTTTATCTTTTTGGCTCCCCTCAGATGATGTAGGTACATCCATCTCCTCATCTTTGTTCTTAACCAATGGAATCGATGGTTCAATCAGCTCATGCTCCTCTTCAACATGGTTCTCAACTGCCTGCAAGTTGTTAGTTACAGAAAAAGGCACAAACATGGGTTTGTTCTCACATTTCTTATCATCACGCACTCTCAATTTCTCCTCAGTCTGACGTTCAACATTACAAGCAAGTATAAACAAATGAGGGAGAGAATTATATTCTTTGTGAATGAGAAGGTCCTGAATTTCTTTATTAAGCCCACGCAAGAATCTATTCTCTGTAGCTTCAGCATGTTCCTCTAAACCACAACGCAACATACCAATTTGTAATTCCTGATAGTATTCTTCCACAGACTTTGTACCTTGTTGTAAGCGTTGCAGTTTATTTAACAAATCATGAGCAAAATATGAGGGAACAAATCGATGGCGCATAAGCAATTTTAAAGCCTCCCAAGTGTTAGGTATGTTATTCACCAAATAGAAGCAAAATCGGTAAATTTACTAGTAGCAGCCCTAACTCGTCTATTCTCAGGACAATCATGGCAAGTAAATTTTTGATCAACAGCTAGTTCCCAATTAAGATAACCATCAGGATCATATTTACCATTAAAAGATGGTAAAGTGATTTTAGTTTTACCGGACGCACTATCACGATTGTGTACCTCCCGTGGTGAAGAAGCTTGTCTCAAGCGTGCATATTCCTCGCGAATTTTTTTGATCTCCCAGCCAATTTCTCGAAGAAGATGTGGATCTATCTTGTAATCATTCCGTGAACCTGCCATGGTTAGTAGCACACAAGGAAACAAATCACAAGTATATGCTCCTATCAACTACTAGAATATGGAGGCTCAATTCAAGTAATGCATCTCTCAAGTTTTTACCAAATTCTTACAAGTTCTTACCAAAGCAAACAGGTGGTGCAACCGGTGGCTGGTTCGTGATAAATCTAACTCAAGTGATGAGTAAAGCGATTGCAAGGTACAGCGAGACCTGTTCGGTTTGTAGAAAAGTGGAGCTTGGATAGGCTATGTATTTTGTAGCAAAGGAACACAATCAATTAATTTCAGAAATTGCACAGAATTGAATTATAGTTCGTATCTAGCACTTAGCCTATGTTGCTGATTAACCAAGGATGGAAGAAGGCAAAAACAAGTGTATGACAATGTATGAGAGTGGTAAATACAAGATAATTCAATCGAATGTAATTTGGAATTGAAGAACACAAGGATTGATCCCAAACTTGAAAATTGAAGATTTCTGTCCACTGGACAGCACGTCGGTATTTTGGCCGTAACTTTTTGTCAGTTGCCTTTTTTCAATGATTCTTTTTTTCTCAGTTTTCTGACGGCTTTTTCTACAACTTTTGTGTTGAGGCCAAGTTCTGGAAACCGACCGAATAATTTGCACAAAATTCACAAGTGCCGACTGTTGCAGATTCAATCTGGAATTTTAGGTCAACTTTCACCGCAGATATCTCTTAACTGCCTTGTTGGAATGATGTGAAATTTTACAGATAGATGGACAATGAAGTTTTCAATCTAATGACAGTGGTCTCACTCAAAAATAAACTCGGAATCAAAAGTTATGGCGTTTGTGGTGGCGGCTGCAGAGAAAGGAAAGATCAGCCGAAATTGGAATTAGGGTTTGAGGTGGGGGAATTTTTTTGATTGGATTTTTATTGGAACAAAGATATGACCAGCAACTAGACAAAGCTAAAACGGACACAAATTCAATTTAGCAAACCAAAACTAACAGATTGAAAGGCACAACGTGGTTTGGACAGCGGAAATTAACTCTTTTTGTGGGGCAATTTTTCTGGACTATGGGAAATAAAAATCAATCTACTAACTAAGGATACAAAAAATTCCTACCAGTCAACTGAAGCTCTGATACCACTTGATGATGCGATGGGTCCCGATCTTCCGATAGGATGATAACTTCGATTTTGGCGCAGTTGACCCTTGCGATCCGACTACAACCGAACGACGTCGCTTGCGCCTTAGCAATCGTTGAACCAACCCTAAGATGTTATCAACCGTACCAAAAACGCGGTTGACCTAACCACGAAGGTCTATTCCTGCATGCAACCGAAGAACACGCAAGAACAAGATAACAAGCAATCTGAAATTGCAAATATATAAATTGAGATCAAAAGGTGGGATTCCGAAGGTAGTCTTGACAGGTGGTCATCCGACACAACTGAACAACAGAAGTTTGCACAATGGCTAAACCTTAACTCAATGAAATCTTCCGACTTGATGATGCGATGGGTCCCGATCTTCCGATAGGATGATAACTTCGATTTTGGCGGAGTTGACCCTTGCGATCCGACTACAACCGAACGACGTCGCTTGCGCCTTAGCAATCGCTGAACCAACCCCAAGATGTTATCAACCGTGCCAAGAACGCGGTTGACCTAACCACGAAGGTCTATTCCTGCATGCAACCGAAAAACACGCAAGAACAAGATAACAAGCAATCTGAAATTGCAAATATATAAATTGAGATCAAAAGGTGGGATTCCGAAGGTAGTCTTGACAGGTGGTCATCCGACACAACTGAACAACAGAAGTTTGCACAATGGCTAAACCTTAACTCAATGAAATCCTCCCCTTCTTGATAGAAAACCATCCTCGGTTTTAGCATATGTGTAGCCTCACGTATTGCATGATCTTCATCATAAATCTCGGTACATAATAACAAACGCAACAAACTCTCATTATGTAATATCATACGTTCTTTATCACACAAAGTAAAACCTTCTTGAAACGAGCTCACCTTATAATTTAAGTGATGCGTAGGAGCTCTTGTAATTGGAACAACAAGCATAGCAAATATGATTGTATCCATAGGGGTCGTGTCCTCATCAAGTACTCACCGTTTCACAATTAATTCCAGCGCTAATATTGTTACCTTTATTGTTCTCCTCAGTTGATATGGGTGTTGTAGGTATTAAATCATCATGATGTAACAACGGAACAACAAGTACTTCATCTTCAACCGTGCTTATCTCCTCATCTTTGACTTCCAATGATGCCGGTTGTTGAATGTTTAATTCCTCATCTTCAATTTCAACCTGCACAATGTGAGAAACAACACTAGAAGTAGACATTAATGTGTTAGATTCAAAATCAATCTCACTTTGTCTATCTTCTACTTCTCTCTTTTCTTTTGGTGTATCTCTCATACTCTCTATTTGGATGCTCTCAAACTCACATATGGTGGGATCACACAGCTCGCTCTTTTTAACACTCTCACTCAATTTGGTTATGTGGCTCTCATTCTCACATGGGTTTTGATGCATCTCAATTGTTGTATGTGTCATTGGGGCAGCACAAGTTGTCTCCTTTACCGAAGGAAAAGTCCCATGCTCGGTCATCTTCTCACATGACACACCAGTGGAACCATAAGAACTGAAGTGTGGACTTGGACGAAACCGTGATGTACGCATATCCATAAGTCTCTTTTCCTGCTCAATAGCGCAATTCACAAGGTCATGCATGCTACTAAAATATTTACCTTGAAGTGCAGTGGCGATTTCAGAATTCAAGCGTTCTTTGAAATATGCCTTCTCCCTTAATGCACTTGTAACACCGGCACGACGCAATGCATCTTGCAGCTCAAAATAATAATCTTTAACAGTGTTACTCCCTTGTGTGATACTCTCCAGATGGCAAAGCAATTCCCGTGCGTAATATGTTGGCACAAACTCACTCCCCATGAACGCCTTCAAATCTGACCAAGATTGAATGAGTTGTTTTCCAAATAGTTGTTGCCACCAACTATAAGCATAGTCTTCAACTCTCTAGTGGCACGCATCACGTCTTGGGATTTGGGGAGCTTCTGAAATCACTTTCTCCATTCGCCATTCCCATTCAAGATACTCCTCTAGGTCATTACTGCCATAGAAAGGAACAAATGTATCTTCTTCTTGTTGTGGTCGAAGTGCCCGCACAATGTCATTCACGATGTTTGTTTGTAACACCTTCATTTGTTGATTGAGCTCAGTACGAAGATCCTGCATATCCGCCTTGAGTTGTCCCTCCATTACAGTTTCTTGTGTAATGTACTTCTCAAGCAATGACGTTGGAAACGGTATCATAGTGATACGGGGTCGCCCGATCTTCTCGACGTAGGATCAAGATACTCATGTGGATTTGATGAATCGTAGTGATCCCCCGTTGCCAATGCAAGAGTTAGCACTCTATAATTCGCCCAACCACAGGTGCTGAACTTCACGACCACCAATGAAGTTCCATCGCGCTCCCAATTCCCAACGGAAAGGTTGAACGATCTTGATTTCAGCGAACTCCCAATTCCCTCATGTTGGTTCGGCCAACAGAAAGAACAAGAGTATTTTATTATCAAAAGTGGTCTGTCCCCTAAAGGCTGCCAATACAAGGCTTATATAGCCCCTTGGGACGTCCATATGGTCCCCAAACCAAGTACAACTCAACCCTATATGGTTTTAGATACAAACTCTTACAAAAAGGAAACTATGTTTTTTCACCAGTCATATTGTTTCGGTCATAACTTTTTATCCGTGACGAATTTGAAGGGGGGACCAGATCCATTGCGTAGCCCTTGAAATTATCTTTCCAACGAGTAGAAGAACACCTGAATCGGACTCCGTTTGTGAAAGTTATGGTCTTTTTAGTAACTGCCTGTCAGGCTGTCCTGAACCGAGTCCGGATTGAATCCTGAGTTGAATCCGAGTTTGAATTGGATTGAGCACGTGGGAAGTCCGAATTTGGCTTGAAAATCTTATCCAAAACTTGTAGTTTAAGTACTTGGGCTCTTCCCTTTTTTCTCTCCTACTGCATGGGCTTCTTTCCTCCTTTATCAGCTGCATGGGCTTCTCCAATGCTTTGGCCCCGGAATCATCACAATTTTTAAACCTAATAATAAATAAGAATTTGGCATAAGGTAGTATATCGTTCCCACGAATTAGGAAATTCATTAAGAAACAAATTCACCAGGCAATATTTAATGCGGCTCAATACTTCTTTCCAGTGAAATAATGTATTTGACTTAAAAGTGCTAAGCTTGTGCGTATCCGCATCATCCTCCCCTTCTTCAAGAAAAGCCGTCCTCGGCTTTTGATAGCCTGAAATTGTATTAAGCAAAGAATACAACGTATATGCATGGTATATATATTTGTCATCAACACTTCTTTTGCTTAGCATATCAAGAACATCTGAAGGCTTAGTAAATAAAAGAAACAACACATATGCATGTATATGTATGAATCAATTATTGTGTCATTCTCATTCTCACTGTTTTGCACAACCAATTGATACTACGACAGCTATCAAATGCATACATTGCAATGTTTTCATTCACACCATTCTCCCTCCCATAAGAAAAAGTCGTCCTCGACTTTGCGAAGTACGTGGACAAGTCATTAATGGGCAAAAACAGATCAAACGGTTCAAATATGGAAGAGAAGATTTTAAGTTCCTTCCATGCTTCAACTGCGCTACTCTGATTATTTGTATATGATTGTTCATCGAAAGAGGAACAAGTAGGCACAAGAAATCTTTGTAAACAGTAAGCACTATTATTAAACCTCATCTCATTGTGATCATGACGTGGTATAAAAGATTGTTTATCCCAAATATGCAATTTCAATTCAGCAAGCTCATCACACGTAATGCATATTCGGTACACATAAAACTTGTCATCTATACCATAATCTCCGATCAAATTGAACTTGTATGTGTAGGATCATCAAACATGGTATAGTACAAAGAATCACTAGGTGATATTCGAGTAAGAACTTCCTTATGAGTAATCAATTCCACATTATGTAAATTGAGCAAAGAAATTTCAGAACATGGAATTTTTATTCGGACATATGAGTTCTCACAAGTACTAACCGTTTCACAATTAATTTTAGCACCAATATTGTTACCTTTATTGTTCTCCTCAGTTGATGTAAGTATTGTAGGTATTAAATCATGTTAGTGCGTGCGTTAGAAACTTGGCAACACTATTTATGGCCTAAAGAGTTTATTGTTCATTCTGATCATGAGGCTTTGGAGTATTTAAAGGGCCAAGCAAACTTGAACCATAGACATACCAAATGGGTCGAATTCATTGAGTCGTTTCCTTACATTGTGAAATATAAGAAGGGAAAGGAAAATGTGGTAGCTGATGCTCTTTCTAGGAAAAGTGTGCTTTTAACTCAATTAGGAGTGCACGTTCCTGGTTTAGCGAGTGTGCGTGATTTATATGCTCATGACCATGATTTTTCTGTCCCTTATGCACGTTGCAAAGAGGGAAAAGGCTGGGATAGATTTCACATCCATGATGGGTTTTTGTTTCGCACTAACAAATTATGTGTTCCAGAATCCTCCGTGCGTTTGCTATTGCTGCAGGAATCACATGCAGGTGGATTGATGGGACATTTTGGACGTGAGAAGACGTTGTCTATGTTGAGCGATCACTTTTATTGGCCTAAGAGAGGCGAGATGTGGAGAGGCATGTGCAGCGATGCATTACTTGCCACAAAGCGAAATCGAAGTTGCATCCACACGGTTTGTATACCCCTTTACCTGTTCCCAATGCCCCATGGGAGGATATTAGTATGGATTTTATTTTAGGACTGCCTAGAACTAAAAGGGGGAGTGATTCTGTTTTTGTCGTTGTGGATCGTTTTTCGAAGATGGCACACTTTATTCCGTGCCACAAGAGCGACAATGCGTCGCATATTGCTGACTTGTTTTTCAGGGAGATCGTGAGGCTACATGGCGTGCCACGTACTATTGTGTCGGATCGCGACGTAAAGTTCATGAGCTACTTCTGGAAGACGCTTTGGGGTAAACTGGGGACGAAGTTATTATTCAGCACAACTTGTCATCCCCAAACTGATGGTCAAACCGAGGTGGTGAACCGCACACTTTCGATGCTACTCTGGACCATGATCAAGAAGAATCTGCGCGAGTGGGAGGATTGTTTGCCGCACGTGGAATTCGCTTATAATCGGGCCGTGCATTCCACTACGCAGATGTGTCCATTTGAGGTAGTTTATGGTTTCAAGCCCTTTACGTCGCTTGATTTGTTGCCGCTTCCTAGTCAACACCATACCCATATGGAGGCGTCCAAGCGAGCTCAATATGTGAAGAAATTGCATCTCAAGACAAAAGAAGCGATAGAGCGCAAGGTCAAGTACTATGCTGAAAAGGCGAACAAGAAAAGTAAGAAGATAGTTTTTCAACCAGGTGATTTGGTTTGGGTACACTACCGGAAGGATCGTTTTCCAGAACGTCGCATGTCTAAGTTACTACCGCGTGGTGATGGGCCTTTCAAGGTGCTTGCGAAGATCAACGACAATGCCTACAAGATAGAGCTTTCCGGCGATGACTATGGCGTGAGCTCTACGTTCAATGTCGCTGATTTATCACCTTTCTTTGGTGGTGACTATCCAGTGTCGAGGACGACGCCTTTTCAAGAGGGGGAGGATGATGAGGGCATCCCAAACACTTATACATCTTCTCCTATTGGTGGTCTTGCACATACTGATGAGGACAACCCCATTACATATACATCTTGATAAGGCGATGGGGTCCCGATCTTCCGATAGGATGATAACTTCGATTTTGGTGGAGGTGACTCTCACGATCCGACTACAACCATACGACGACGCTTGTGCCTTAGCAATCGCTGAACCAACCCCAAGATGTTATCAACCGTGCCAAGAACGCGGTTGACCTGACCACGAAGGTCTATTCCTGCATGCAACCGAAGAACACGCAAGAACAAGGATAGTGAGCAACCTAAAATTTGCTAGATATAAAAGTCACACAAGGATAGTTGAGGTTCTGTAACACGAATCTGTTGGTCTAGCCGACACAAGAGAACGTGGAGTTTGCACAAGGGGCTAAACTGATCTAAACAAAACCTGCATCCTAGAAACAGAGGTGGCGGCTCCTATATAGTGAAAACAACCAGGGGAGGCGTCCCAAAGGGTACACCCTAGGCTTACAAGGCCCATGGGCCCAAGTGGAGGTGGCGCAGCACCCTTTTGACTCGGACTCAGAAACCTATGTGGATTGTTTTGATGATTTCGGCCGGCTCGGAGGGAATTTGAAGATGCGGTTGGATCCATTGGAAAGGAGACTTGATAAGCTTTCCATGAAGTATAAGAACGTCCCAAACGGAGTCCGTATGAAGAAGTTATGCCCGTTTAAACTTGCACCATTGCAGGAGTCCGAATCCGATTCCAGTACGTGTCCAATACAAACGTTTTTGATGATTGCGGTGCGTACAGAAGGAATTTAGAGGTGATACCAGATCCATTGGAAAGAGGATAAGGAAAGCTTTCCAACAAGTACTCATGGACCTCAAACGGACTTCGTATGTAAAAGTTATGCACATTTGAAGTTGGGCTTATCAGGCTGAATCCGAATTGATCTGGAGGCCGAATTGGATTCGAAAACGTGCCCAACTTGAACTCTTGCTTGAATTGATGTAAAAATAACATGGTGCTGTCAAAATATATATTTTCATCATTAAGTAGCATCATATTCTCATTTAAAATATGTTTAAGCTGAAGAAACGAATTCACCTTTAGTTCAGTCTTGATATTGGGCGCTATTGTCGTGTATGTTTGTGGCGTGGTCACATCACATCTTCCATTCCAAGCATGTATGAGAATAACCAAGAACCAGAGGGCCCAATGACGAGGGCAAGAGCCAAGCGTTTAAACAAACAGGTGCTTTTGTTTCTTAAGGAGTTTCCTTTAATTGATGATGAACTTGGAATACTACCTCATGCTAGTGTTTTATGTATTCTTAGGTATGACTCATGTGAAGACTTGGGAGAGCAAAAGGGAGGAGACCAAGGACTTAAACTACAAGTTTTGGATAAGAATTTCAAGCCAAATTCGGACTTTCCACGTGCTCAACCCAATTCAAACTCGGATTCAACTCAGAATTCAATTCGGATTCGGTTCGGGACAGCCTGACAGGCAGTTACTAAAAAGGTCATAACTTTCACAAACGGAGTCCGATTCAGGTGTTCTTGTACTCGTTGGAAAGATAATTTCAAGGGCTACGCAATGGATCTAGTTCCACCTTCAAATTCGTCACGGATGAAAAGTTATGACTAAAATAAGATGACGGGTGAAAAATATAGTTTTCTTTTTGTGAGAGTTTGTATCCAAAACCATATAGGGTTCTGTTGTAATTGGTTTGGGGACCATATGTACGTCCCAAGGGGCTATATAAGCCTTGTATTGGCAGCCTTTAGAGGAGACCAACTTTATGCATAAGATTGAAACATAGCTATTGCTTGTTCTTTCAACACCAGAGTTCATGCGAGGACTTTGAGAGAGAACTAGGCGATCCATTGTTCGTTCTGCAATTCAAGGTCAAGCCGTCGTTCCATTGGGAATTGGGGACTTGGCGTTCATCGTTTGTGGTCTCGCGACGAACAGTTATCCGGTGTGTTTTGGGCGTATTCCGAAGAGTTGAGGGTTCGTGCATTGCGCGAGTGTTCAACTAGCGACATCGTCTACTTCGCATCAACTATCCACGGTTCCTCATTGAGAAGATCGGGACCCCCCTCCCCATATCACCTTTCAATTTAATTTCTTTATTCTTCGCATGAACAGATTTAGGTTCTTTCTTTTATGTTGCTCAAGCTCTTTTGCTACAATCTGATTTTCGCTCTCAGCATTCTCTCGGCTTTTCTCTCTACTAGCTCTAGCAAGATCATCTTTAACAATTTGTTCATAAGTCATAGGATGCAGCACAATTTTCTTTCCATTAAACATGAGAGAATATTGATTATTCCTACCATGATGCACACAATCAGTATCGTATTGCCATGGTCTTTCTAATAACAATGAACAAGCTTGCATAGGAACAACGTCGCAATCAACATAATCATGGTATGAACCCATAGAAAAGTGTACTCTCACCATCCGTGTTACCTTTAACTTACCACTGTTGTTGAACCACTGAATATGGTATGGGTGGGTATGAGGTTTGGTTGGCAAAGCAAGCTTCTCCACCATATCCATACTCGCCAAGTTGTTGCAACTTCCACCATCAATAATTATTCATATCGAGCGTTCCTTGACAACACCCTTGATTTGGAACAAATTATGGCGCTGATTTTGCTCGGCACGAGACATTGAGCACTTAGTACGCGTTGCACTACTCAAATACTTGTCGGCATCTTCGGCGCCAACATGTTCCTCCTCATGGTCAGACTCATCATCATGTCCTGCAGGGTCATTTGCAAGCATAGCATATGTTTCATCATCAAGATCACTAGTAGAAGAATACCCATCATCATCGCGTATAATCAATACATGCCTGCTTGGACAGTCCCGCATCATGTGTCCAAAGCCTTTGCATCGATGGCATTGAACGTCCCTCGTCCGTCCTGTCGAAGCAACCAAAGAGGAAGTTTTTGCAGAAAGTTGTGGTGCTGACTTGGGTGCTTCGGAAACTCGTGGCGCTGAATTTGACGTAGTAGGGCGCTGCTTGCTGTTCGAGGGTAATGGTGGGGGCACCAAAGTGGATGAGGAAGGTGTACGCGGCGTCCATGAATTTGTGCGACCTGCGGAAAAGTTAGATCGCGTTCTCGTCTAGCGTCCCTGCAATTCTCGTTCAGCTTTGCAAGCAAGATGAAACAATCTAGTCATAGAGTTGTAATCTTTGTAATCAAGAATGTCCTGAATTTCGCGATTCAACCCTCCCAAAAACCTAGCCATTGATGCCTCCTCATTCTCAACTAACCCACAGCGCAACATACCAATTTGTAATTCCTGATAGTATTCTTCCACAGACTTTGCACCTTGTTGTAAACGTTGCAGTTTATTTAACAAATCACGAGCATAATATGAGGGAACAAATCGATGGCACATAAGCAATTTTAAAGCCTCCCAAGTGTTTGGTATGTTATTGGGATGTTGACGGCAATGTTCTTTCCACCAAATAGAAGCAAAATCGGTAAATTCACTAGTAGCAGCCCTAACTCGTCTATTCTCAGGAAAATCATGGCAAGTAAATTTTTGATCAACAGCTAGTTCCCAATCAAGATAACCATCAGGATCATATTTACCATTAAAAGAGGGCATAGTGAATTTAACCTTAGCAAAAGCATCATCGTTGTCACGTACCTCACGTCGTGGGGGATCTCTTCGCATACCTTGTCGGTTTAAACGCACATTGTCAACTTCATCTTGTCCCTCTACCGTCACAGCAGGGGGAACAACAGCCGAAGCTTGGGCAATCTCCTCAAGGCGCGCCATAATATCTGCCAAAGATTTGTTAGTGATACCTTGTGCTTTCCTCATCGCAGCAAGCGTTGCGTTTGTCTCAATCTGGGCGCCCTCGAGTTGAGCAAGTCGCTCATTTGTGACTCTGACATCCTCCTCAAGACCCTCCGCACGACGATTCATTTTGCGTGTGAAATGCTGTATGATTCCCTTCGTACGAGGACTATGAGATGAGTTCTGATCTTAAAACTCTCCAGAACTTGCCATTGTTAGCAAAAACACAAGAATATGTCCCTAACAAGTACTAAGGTATGGTGCTCGCACTCAAACCTTCTATCGAATTCTTACCAATTCTTACCAAGCACACAGGGCGATCGGCAACCAGCGATGATAATATATCTGCGAAGATTGGATGGAGCGATTGCCAGGTGAAGCTCAGCCTGTACGGTGTAGAAAAGGTGTAGCCGGGAAGGCTCAAGTTTGGTAGCGAGGAGTAGCAATAATCAATTCGGAAAATGCAAGCTGAAAAATCGTTCAACGCCGGTTGGTGCTGGCCCTAGGCTAGACCGTACTAGAGACGCGAGCCTAGAACACAAACGAGTACACCGCGCAGAAAGACAACTAGATGACACTGCACATGGAGTTCCGGAGCTCGAAAAAGGATGCCGTCTGCACGGGGAACCTTAGAATCACTTGTACAAGGGCTCTGTCAATTTTGAGCGAATTATGAGAAACTTGAATTTTTCTCGGTTTGCGGGCCAGTTTTGAGGGCCTAAACGACGTTTTTTGGGGTCGAAGCTGCCGCGTATGTGCCTGGTGGCTTATGCGGATCTAAAATCTCTAGTTTTTCTAGACTTCTTTCTTTCGCTCTATCTTCTTATTTCCTTTCCAACGGTTCAAGAATCGCCTCAATTGGAGGTCGTTTGCAAAAGTTAGGTGTTTCTCTCTCCTCTTTTTTTCTTCTTTTTTTTAATGCCGCGGCTCTTTTAAATGCGGCTGCCTGTTCCTTCTTTTCTTTTTTTCTTTTATTTTTTTTCACACACGACGCGGTTGAAACCTACTCCGAAACCGACTCCGAGATCGTGTCCTACTCCGAAACCAACTAGGGCAAAGCCTCCCAAGAAACCGAGTCCTTCTCCTTTCCTTCCCTCACCGTGGCAGTTCGGATCTAACTGCAGCGGTGAGACCAAAACGTGAACAGAACTCGAAACTCTAGAGGAACTAGACACTAAGACCAGCAAAGGACACGACGATGCAACCGAAAGTTCAACAATGCAATGTACTGAAAAGAAAAATTGCGAGGCTAAGACTGGTTGGACAGATTGATCTACTGCTATTTTTTTTTGTTTTTTTGTGTACTCTAGGTAAGGAAAAGCAATCTAATCTTCACCGAGCAACCTGACGCTCTGATACCACTTGATGGAGACGAGGTGCCCGATCTTTCGATGAGATTGATAACTATCGATTTTGGTGGAGTCTCACGATCCGACTACAACCGTACGACGACGCTTGCGCCTTAGCAATCGCTGAACCAACTCCGAGATGTTATTCAGTCTCACGATCCGACTACAACCGTACGACGACGCTTGCGCCTTAGCAATCGCTGAACCAACTCCGAGATGTTATTCATCTCGCTGGAAGCGCGATCAACCTGAACACGAAGTTCAATCCCTGCGACCAATCGAAGAACTAGCAAGAATAAGATGTAGGCAATCTGATATTGCAGATATGAATGAAGCACAAATTATATTGCGAATAACAAAGTTGGGATTCCGAAGATGTCTTGACAGGTGGTCGTCCGACACAACTGAAGAACAAAAGTTTGCACAATGGCTAAACCTACTCAACGAAATCCAAGTCTTAGCAATGGAGGCGGCGGCTCCTTTATAGGGAGAATGACCAGGGGTGTCCAAGGGCACGCCCTAGGGTTACAAGGCCCATGGGCCCAAGTAGTGGTGGCGCAGCACCCTTTTTGATTTGGACTCAGAAACCAACGTGGAGTCTTTTGATGATTGCGGCCGGCGCAGATGGAATTTGAAGATGTGGTTGGATCCGTTGGAAAATAGACTTCATAAGCTTTCCATGAAGTACAAGAACGTCCCAAACGGAGTCCGTATACGAAAGTTATGCCCGTTTGAACTTGGTTCCATCGCAGCAGTCCGAATCTGATTCCAGAACGTGTCCAACTGGAATTCTCGTTTGGCTTGGCCCCAAAGTGACGTGATGAACTCCATTATTCCTTCCATGCATGTCCATGCCTCCACGTAATGAGGATATCCTTTCCATGCATACAACCATGCCGACTCCACATCAAACTGAAACTATGATGCAAGGACCAATGACTAGAGCGCGAGCACGTTAACTTAACCATCAGGTGAATGCGTTCCTAAGTTTGCATACAAATATTTCAAAGAATGGAATACTACTTAATTCTTGTGATGATTTGATTGTCCTTAGGAACCATGGGGAAGAACCACATGAGCTCAAGTATAGAAGTGGAACCATCAAGCGCAAACCAAGTCCTGTTCACGAGTTTGACTCGGATTCGACCTTGTTGACAGTGTCTACTTCAAACGGCCATAACTTTTGATCCAGAAGGTTTCTCGGGGCCCGTGAGTACTCGTTGGAAAGATCTTGAAGTCTACTTTCAGATGGATCTGGCCTCACCTCCAAATTCCATCTGAGTCGGTCAGAAACTGCAAAACAAGTCACATCATTTTTCCAGTCCGAGTCAAAGTGGGCCTTGGGCCTTGTAATTCGAGTCCTATTCGGCTTCCTTGTGTTTTGGCCGACCCTCCACCTTCCGTGTCCCTTAAATAGGCAGCCGCACCCTCTTCTAGGGTTTGGGTTTTGTTTAGACTAAGTTAGTTTTTGCTACTTTGCCTTGTACTCGCGCGTGTCGGCTAGACCGCCCAAATACTTGTCTTCGGAACCCCACCGTTTTTCTGTTTTCGATTGAATCTTACATCGTTATTTGCAATTGAGTTGCTATTCATCTTGTTCTTGCTTGTTCTTCGATTGCTTGCAGGAACAAGAACCCTCGTGGTTAAGTTGATCGCGCGCCGACAAGGTCACGAACAATCTCTGGAGTTGGTGTATCGATCGCTAAGGTGCAACGTCTTTGGATGGTTGTAGTTGGGTCGTCAACGTCATCTCCTTCCCCAATCGAATCTACCACTCTCATCGAAAGATCGGGACCCCTAGTGCTGTCACCACGTCCCTCTCCTTCATCCTTTCCCAGGTTCCTAAGCACAATTAAATCACTTGCATTCGGTAGCGGTCTATTCTCAGTAATATATGAACCTAGGAATGAATTCACCTGGTAATTAAGTTGACGAGCACGAGCTCGAGTAAGTGGTCCTTGTAACACTTGCTGTGGATGAGTTGTATCCATGGAAAGGATGTCCTCATCACTTCTATTCAGTTTAGCTTGGCCTTTCGGATGTTTCAAAGCTTCGTGATCAGAATGTACAACAAATTCTTTGGGCCATAAGTAATGTTGCCATGTTGAAGCACTCTAACTAAAGCATACAACTCTTTATCGTAAATAGAATAATTCAATTGTGCACCACTCCATTTTTCACTGAAATATGCTACTAGTTTAGTTTCTTGCATTAAGACACCACCAATGCCAATTCCACTAGCATCACATTCTATCTCAAAAGTTTTTGTAAAATTAGGTAAGACCAACAAAGGGGCTTCAGTTAATCGTTTCTTAAGCTCAAGGAAAGCTTTTTCTTGTGGCTCATCCCATTTAAAAACAACTCCTTTCTTTGTCAATGCATTTAATGGGGCAGCAATGGTACTAAAATCCTTTACAAATCTTCTGTAGAAACCAGCAAGACCATGAAGCTTCTTACCTGACTTACATTGATAGGAGTGGGCCATTTCTTGATTGCTTCCACCTTTGATTCATCAACTTCAATGCCTTGCGCTGAAACAACATAAGCAAGAAAAACAACCTTGTTTGTGCAAAATGAGCAATTTTCAATGTTAGCATATAACTTTTCCTTTCTAAGCATATTCAGCACTTGTTTGATATGATCAGGATGCTCTGCTATGGATCTGCTATAGATTAGGATGTCATCAAAATATACAACAACGAATTTGCCGATGTATGCTCTTAAAACATGGTTCATTAATCTCATGAAAGTACTAGGCGCGTTAGTTAACCCAAAAGGTATGACTAACCACTCATACAACCCAAATTTTTTTTCGAATGCAGTTTTCCATTCATCACCTTCTTTCATTTTAATCTGATGATACCCACTTCTCAAATAATTTTAGAGAAAACAACAGAGCCACTTAATTCATCTAGCATATCATCTAACCTAGGAACAGGATGACGATACCTAACAGTTATATTATTAATGGCTCTACAATCAACACACATTCGCCAAGTTCCATCTTTCTTAGGCACTAAAATCACGGGTACTGCACAAGGATTTAAGCTTTCACGAACATAACCTTTTTCTAAAAGCTCTTGTACCTGCCTTTGTATCTCTTTTGTTTCTTCAGGGTTGGTGCGGTAGGGTGGCCGATTTGGAAGTGAAGCTCCTGGAATGAAGTCAATTTGGTGTTCAATGCCACGCAACGGAGGTAGACCAGCTGGAACCTCCTCCAAAAAGACATCCTTGTAATCCTGCAGGATATGTGAAATAGCATTTGGAAGATAAGTTAAGTTGTTAGTTGAAACCATAACATCCTTATACATGAGCACAAAGATCACTTGATCTGGGTTTTGTCTCACTTCTCTCAATTCTGATTTTGTAGCTAACATAACTAAGTTCTCTCCCTCTCTTTTCTTTTTATCTCTCATGTTTGGTTGGTGACGCTCATTTACCGATTTGTGGATGTCACTCAATTGTTTTTCTCTCTCTCTTTCTCACTTCCTATTTTTACTTCAGAAGCATGTGCTCAGCCATGATTTGTTGTGGTGTCATGAGTCTAAGCACCAAATCCTTCCCTTTCCATTTGATGGTGTATTGATTGGTTCTGCCACAATGTTGAGCTGAAAGATCATATTACCATGGTCTTCCTAACAGCAAGTGACACACCTTCATGGGCACAACATCACACTCAACTGTGTCGATGTAATCACCAATTTTGAACTGGACCTTCACCATGTGTGTAATCTTCATTTCACCACAATCACTCAACCATTGCACGTGATATGGGTGGGGATGTTGCAGCAGCTTGAGCCCAAGTTTTTCACACATCTCTCTACTTGCAAGATTATTGTAGCTTCCTCCATCAACTATGACTTTGCATACCTTCTCTTGGACTCTAGCTCTTGTTGGAAAAGATTGTGCCGCTGACTATTCCCAGCTTCCTTGATTTGTACGCTTAGTACTTTGGTGAGAACAAGTGAAACACCTTGTTCAAAGTCGCAATAGGTTTGCTCGTCTCATTTCGAAGCATTATCTTCTGCATCTTCTTCTAGATCACTAGCTGATTCGTACTCTCATTCTTCTGTGACCGGCATGGTGCGGTTGTTGGGGCACTCCTTCATCATGTCACCACGTCCCTTACACTTAAAGCACACAATATCACTACTCTTGCCTGTAGATCCAATGGAAGAAGTGGCAGATGCTGCAGGTTTGCTCTTCTCTTTAAACGCTGAAATCTCATTTCCACTTGTGGCTGCACGAGCATTGGAATGGCTGCTACCACTAGAATTGGTTGTGATGCCTCGGCCAACATTGAATTGTGGGACAAACTTGCCTCCACTTGCTGTAGCTCGAGCACTGAAAGTGGTAGACCTATTGATGAGGACATCCCTTCCATGGATACAACTCATCCATAGCAAGTGTTACAAGGACCACTTACTCGAGCTCGTGCTCGTCAACTTAATTACCGGGTGAATTCACTCCTAGGTTCATATATTACTGAGAATAGACCGCTACCTAATGCAAGTGATTTAATTGTGCTTAGGAACTTGGGAAAGGATGAAGGACAGGGACGTGGAGTCATGGACATGCATGGAAGGAATAATGGAGTTCATCACGTCACTTTGGGGCCAAGCCAAACGAGAATTCGAGTTGGACACGTTCTGGAATTAGATTCGGACTGCTGCAATGGAACCAAGTTCAAACGAGCATAACTTTCTCATACGGACTCCGTTTGGGACGTTCTTGTACTTCATCCAAAGCTTATGAAGTCTATTTTCCAATGGATCCAACCTCATCTTCAAATTCCATCTGAGCCGGCCACAATCATCAAAAGACTCCACATTGGTTTCTGAGTCCGAGTCAAAAAGGGTGCTGCGCCACCACTACTTGGGCCCATGGGCCTTGTAACCCTAGGGCGTGCGCTTGGACGCCCCCCTGGTCGTTCTCCCTATAAAGGAGCCGCCGCCTCCGTTGCTAAGACTTGGATTTCGTTAAGTTTAGGTTTAGCCATTGTGCAAACTTTTGTTCTTCAGTTTTGTCGGACGACCACCTGTCAAGACATCTTCGGAATCCCAACTTTGTTATTCGCAATACAATTTGTGCTTCATTCATATCTGCAATATCAGATTGCCTACATCTTATTCTTGCTAGTTCTTCGATTGCTCGCAGGGATTAAACTTCGTGTTCAGGTTAATCGCGCTTCCAGCGAGATCAATAACATCTCGGAGTTGGTTCAGCGATTGCTAAGGCGCAAGCGTCGTCGTACAGTTGTAGTCGGATCGTGAGGGTCATCTCCACCGAAATCGATAGTTATCAATCTCATCGAAAGATCGGGCACCTCGACTCCATCACCTATTTTGCTTGGAGTCTTCTTGCACTTGGCATTCAGCCTTGGAATATAAATGCACCAACTCTACAACATTACAGTAAGGCTGCAAATCAACAATTCGCTTTACATTATTAGGATTTAATCCATACAAAAATTGTGCCATGGATTGCTCCTCATCTTCATGTATGTTGGCTCTGATCATTGCCTTTTCCATCTCCGTATGATACTCCTCAATGGACTGCTTTCCTTGTCTCAAATTCTGGAGCTTATCAAAGAGGTCTCTTTTATAATGCTTTGGGATGAATCTTGCTCTCATCTCTCTTTTCATTTCAGCCCAAGTAGCAATAACAGGTTCTCTTTCTTCTTCTCGCTGTTTCTGAACTTGTTCCCACCAGATTAGAGCATAATCTTCAAACTCAAGAGAGGGCATTGCCAACTTCTTTTCTTCGTAGTAGTTGTGTAGCGAAATATCTTGTCAACCTTTAACTCCCACATAAGATAAGTTTCTGGATCAGATCCACCATCAAACTTTGGCATGGTAAATTTTAGCCTACCAAACCTCTCCTCCTCGTGCCGTTCATGACCATAGTTTTTTCGTCGATGAAACCCATCATTCCAGTGTAGCCCATGTTCTTCTCCATTATATCCTTCATTAATATCAGCATGGTTGATATTTCCTCTTCACGGTCTCTTCCCTGACCACGACCAGCAGCGGTGCTAACATAATTCCGACGACCGGCAGCAGCACCTCCATTCCCATGACCAGGAGCGGAAGGTCGAGCATCATAGGTAGTAGCTCGGTTTCTTTGTTCTTGAGCCAAACGAGCAGCAACTTCCTCATCTGTTTCATCAAGCTCTTCTTGCATCTCCGAGGGCTTGATGTAACTCTTGGACAATTTCAGCAACAAGATTAGTTCGCATTACCGTGAGGTTTTGGATCAGTTGCTGATTGACATTGTCCATAAGTTGCTGGAGGTCTTCGGACAGCTTGTCTTGCTTTTCTTCAACTGGTTCAAGGCGCGAGGTGGAACCTTGTGATGGGTTGATTGGGTTGCCCAACACACTCAACATCATAGTCTGCTCCGTTTCCTGCCATGATTAGTTGTACAAATCCCTATATTATAGATATATGTATGTGGATGACTCGATTTTCACCTTCTCTTACCAACCAAAGATCATGTAATTTCCAAGTGAGTGCAGAGTTGTGCTCTACTGTGGTGTCGGTGGTTGGTTTACAATAGGGTGATAATCAGGCGAATACAAGTTGAGAATTGCACAACTAGTGGTTATTTGTGGAGCTTGGTCAGAATATATTTATAGCAAGGGAATAACTAAGCTGCAATTCAATTATTGTTAAACCAAGTAATCATCCGTACAAGATTTAAATGCCATAGTTGCTGAATTGGATATAAGTGAGGAACAAGCAAAAACTCACATGAAGGGATCAGATTTGCTGCAAGCAAAGATTTTGGAAATGGCACAACTTTGAGGAATGTTTCAGCTTAGAACATACCAAATGAGGATTTCTTAAAACGTAAGTGAAGAACAGTCTGAATATTTTTTTGTTCAGCTTCTTCCTTTTTTCTTTTTTTTTAAAAAACTGAACAAGGGACCAAGATTTGGAAATCACACATTGTTTAGTAAAGATATATGGATAATCCTCAATAGATTTTTCCAATAAGCATAAGAACATCAAAGACGAACTCCAGATGTGAAAGATATGCACGATTTTGTAGATGGTGTGCAATCTGAATAATGTGTACGAAAATGGAAAGAATGGAAGCATAAAGGTCAGAGAACATTCAGCAACCTAAGACAATCGATCTTAGGGATTAAAACTTGATAAAACTCACCAATTGACAGATTAGAAACTGCAAATGGCCAGGTAAATGTCAATATTTTTGTGGGGAAATTTTTTTTCGACTATAGAAATAAGAGCAAGAACTATTCTAGGGGTAAAAACAAAAACTCCTACCGTGTCAACCATTGCTCTGATACCAAGATGGTGCCGGGGGGGGGGGGATGCCCGATCTTCACGGAGGAGAATATGCTAGGTGAAGATAACTAGCTGCGAGCAGCCAAGATAGTAGTGTAACATGACAATTCTTAAGGCCAACCATTGCCTATGCAATGACGTGCAACAAGTATTCGCCCAACCACACTCTAAGTTCCCAATCCACACAACCACGCACGAAGTTGGAAGCACAGAAAGGTTGCCGTTGAACGACCGCTTTTGCAATCTCACTGGGAAAATTAAAAGAGCATAGGAAGAGAGAATTCTCAAGTTTCTTTGGTAGCACTTGGCTAAGCTATTCTGAAATCATATGGCTAAACAAGAATTTCGAACATGCAAGTTCAGAAATTTTCTCCATAGCATGGCCAGTCAGATCTACGACTATTGACCACGGCTAGTCAGATCTACGACTGTCGACCACGGCCAGTCAGATCTACGACCATCGACCATGGCCAGTCAGATCTATGACTATCGACCACAACTAGTCAGTTCTACGACTATCGACCACGGCCAGCCAGATCTACAACTATCGACAACAGCCAGACAAATCTACGACTATCGACCACATAGTCGTAAAACTGGCTACTGACCACAAAGTTGTAAAATTTACTATCGACCACATGGTCGTAAAGACTGCTGCCAATCACAGAGACACAATGTGATCGTAACGAGCAAGTGGTAAAAGCACTTATGACCATCAAGTCGTAACAGCACCTACGACTACAAGTTGTAATAGCACCTACGACCACCAAGTCGTAACTCAGGCTGCCAAACACAAAGGCGAGCACAGAGGTCGTAAAGCCAACAACCTTCTTTACAGACCCCAAAAACCAAACTCAGCCTTTACACAACTCTAAAGCAAAGGTCAATTACTCATTACAACCATGGGGTGACCTCCACATAGTCTCAAATAATTTAATCTAGACATGTGATCAACTAGGAAGTTGTAGGAAATTTTGTATTAATTCCAAAACTTGCATGGTTTGCTATATTTCAATATGGGAATTGAAAGTTATGATAATTTTAGTAGCAGGATAGTTGGGTACACTATCCGGTTGAGGGAAAATCTGTGGGTTTGGCGAGCGTGTTGGAGTGTTGTCATTTATTTGTTACCTTGTAACGTTATGGCCTATATTTAGAATGACTAAGTACTGTAGGAGGATTAACATCGGTTGTGTTGTCACCTCCTAATCATACTGGTCGTCATAACTAGAGAGGCAAGTGCATAGTAAAATGACAATTCATGGTTGATAACTGTTATTTTGTTGATGATTTGTTTATATCATGCAATATTTGATCATATTCTATTCAGTATGACATTAATTTGTTGGAAACTGGTATCCATGACATGACATATTCATTACAAGCCAGGACAATGAGAAAGTCAGTAGCTATAAGTAAAGCTATTTGACTATTCTGGAATGCTCTTGAGTAAGACCTACAGTAGTAGGCACTTACTTCCACATAATGGAGGGAAAAACCTGTACTTCTCCATTGCTTTGGCCCCGGACTCATCATAATATTCAAATTAATCATGTGCATATCCGCACCATCCTCCCCTTCTTCAAGAAAAGCCGTCCTCGGCTTTTGGTAGCCTGAAATTGTACTAAGCAAAGAATACAACGTATATGCATGGTATATATATTTGTCATCAACACTTCTTTTGCTTAGCATATCAAGAACATCTGAAGGCGTAGTAGATAAAAAGAAAAACACATACGCATGGTATATGTATGAATCAATTATTGTGTTATTCTCGTTGTTCCACACAAACCAGTTAATATAACGACAACCATAAGATGTATACATTGCAATATTGTCTTTCATATCTTTCTCCCTCCCATGAGAAAAAGTTGTCCTCGACTTTGCTAAGCACATGAACAAGTCATTAATGGGCCAAACCAAATTAAGTTGTTCAAATATGGGGGAGAAAATTTTTAGTTCCTTCCATGCTTCAACTGCGCTACTCTGATTATTTGTACACGATTGTACATTAATGGATGAATAATTAGGCTTAAAAAATCTTTTAAAACATGAAGCACTATTGTTGAAACTCATCTCATTGTGATCATGATATGGCACAAAAGTTTGTTTATCCAAAATATGCAATTTCAATTCAGCAAGCTTATCACATGTAATGCATATTCGGTAAACATAAAACTTATCATCTATGCCATAATTTCCAATCAAATTGAACTTATATGTATATGCATAGGTACTAACTAGTGATTTTAAACACGAAATTTCAGCAACTTTCTCAATCACACTAGATAGCTCTCTAGGATCATCAAACATGATATAGCACAAAGAATCACTAGGAGATATTCGAGTAAGAACTTCCTTATGAGTAATCAATTCCACATTATGTAAATTGAGCAAAGAAATTTCAGAACATGGAATTTTTATTCGCACATATGAGTTCTCACAAGTACTCACCGTTCCACAATTAATTCCACCGCCAATATTGTTAGCTTTATTGTTCTCCTCAGTTGATATAGGTGTTGTAGGTTTTAAATCATCATGATGTAACAACGGGGTAGCAAGTACTTCATCTTCAACCGTGGTTATCTCCTCATCTTTGACTTCCAATGATGCCGGTTGTTGAATGTTTAACTCCTCATCTTCAATTTCAACCTGCACCATGTGAGAAACAACACTAGAAGTAGACATTAATGTGTTAGTTTCAAAATCAACCTCACTTTGTCCATCATCTACCTCTTTCTTCTCTTTTGGTGTTTCTCTCACACTCTCAATTGGGATGCTCTCAAATTCATATATGGAGGAATCACACAACTCACTCTTTTTAATTCTCTCTTTCCCTTTGGCTATGTGGCTCTCACTCTCACATGGGTTTTGATGCATCTCAAGTGTTGTTTGTAGCAATGGGGCAGCATGTGCACTTGGAGTAAAACTTCCAATAGATGGATTAGTTTTAAACGAATTGAAACGAGATGTGGTTTTACCTCCTGTAGGTGCTGTACGGGGAGTGTAGGAAGATTATTTTGAAACCCTCATGTCCTCGGTCGCATTGTGCAGAACGACCAGAGGGCCGTGCACACTTGTGTGATCAGCTGGTGCACCCCCACGTAGATTGTGGTGTGCGAACATGGCACGCAACTCCTGAAAGTTATTGTTGATGGTCGTACGCAATTGTGTGACCTCCACCCCGAGGGTGTTCAGTCCAGTCTGAACTTCCCTGAGCTCATCGCGCACGCCATTGTCACCATCATGGCGTTGTTTTTGTCGCATCTCGCGCAACCGAGTGTACTCGGTCCACGTAACCGGCGCCTCCAGATTAGGTGGATCCTCCTCGTGACCTAACATGGGAACGACTCACAAACAAGAAACGAGGTTATATCCGGGTTAGTAAAATAAAAGCTCTCTCTATGCTTGCAACTCACTGTTCTGAAAACAAGACAAGCTTACCATTCCAAATTGAATCAAGGACGGCAAATCGACAATTGTGACAGCGAACGACCTCAACCCGGTAATGTATGAGCGTAACCAAGAGCAAGGGAGTACACAAACGGGTGTCGGTGGAGCTTGGATAGTTATGTATTTTGTAGCAAGGGAAAACAATCGATTAATTTCAGAAATTGCACAGAATTGAATTATAGTTCGTATCTAGCACTTAGTCTATGTTGCTGATCAACCAAGGATGGATGAAGGCTAAAATAAGTGTATGGCAATGTATGGGAGTGGTAAATACAAGATAATTCAATCGAATGCAATCTGGAATTGAAGAACACAAAGGTTGACCCAAAACTTGAAAACTGAGGATTTCTGTCTACTGGACAGCACGTCGGTATTTCGGCCGTAACTTTTTGTCAGTTGCCTTTTATTCAATGATTCTTTTTTTCTCAGTTTCCTGACGGCTTTTCCTACAACTTTTGTTTTGGGGCCAAGTTCTGGATACCGACCGAAACATTCGCACAAAATTCACAAGTGCTGACTGTTGCTGATTCAATTCAGAAATTTGGGTCAACTTTCACCGCATATATCTCTTAACCGCCTTGCTGGAATGATGTGAAATTTTACAGATAGCTGGAAAATGAAGTTTTGAATCTAATGGAGGTGGTCTCACTCAAAAATAATCTCGGAATCAAAAGTTATGGCATTTTTGGTGGCGGCTGCAGAAGAAAGGACAAATCAGCCGAATTGGAATTAGGGTTTGGGGTGCGGAATTTTTTTGTTTGGATTTTTAATGGAACAAAGATATGACCAGCAACTAGACAATGCTAAGACGGACACAAATTCAATTTAGCAAACCAAAACTAATAGATTGAATGGCACAACGGGGTTTGGACAGCGGAAATTAACTTTTTTTGTGGGGCAAATTTTTTTTTTCTGAACTATAGGAAATAAAAACCAATCTAGTAACTACGGGTAAAGAAATTCTCACCGAGTAAACCTAGAATCTGATACCACATGATACGGGGAGGGGTCCCGATCTTCTCGGTGAGGAATTGTGTATAGTTGATGCGAAGTAGACGATGTCGCTAGTTGAACACTCGCGCCAATGCACGAACCCTCAACTCTTCGGAATACGCCCAAAACACACCAGATAATTGTTCGTCGCAAGACCACAAACAACGAACGCCAAATCCCCAATTCCCAATGGAACGACGGCTTGACCTTGAATTGCAGAACGAACAATGGATCACCTAATTCTCTCTCAAAGTCCTCGCATGAACTCTGGTGTTGAAAGAACAAGCAATAGCTATGTTTCAATCTTATGCATAAAGTTGGTCCCTTCTAAAGGCTGCCAATACAAGGCTTATATAGCCCCTTGGGACGTCCATATGGTCCCCAAACCAATTACAACTCAACCCTATATGGTATTGGATACGAACTCTCACAAAAAGAAAACTATATTTTTCACCTATCATCTTGTTTCGGTCATAACTTTTTATTCGTGACGAATTTGATGGTGAGACTAATCCATTGCGTAGCCCTTGAAATTATCTTTCCAACGAGTACAAGAACACCTGAATCGGACTCCGTTTGTGAAAGTTATAGCCTTTTTAGTAACTGCCTGTCAGGCTCTCCCGAACCGAATCCGAATTGAATTCTGAGTTGAATCCGAGTTTGAATTGGGTTGAGCACGTGGGAAGTCCGAATTTGGCTTCAAAATCTTATCCAAAACTTGTAGTTTAAGTCCATGGCCTTCTCCCCTTTTGCTCTCCCACTTGATGGGCTTCTTTCCTCCTTGATCAGCTGCATGGGTTGCTTGGCTTTCTTCTTTCCATTCCCATGGGCTTTGAGCTTTTTGTTCTTGGTAGCAAATATGATTAAACTCCTTGTACTTGTCCATTGCTTTGGCCCCGGACTCATCATAATATTCAAATTAATCATGTGCATATCCGCATCAAAGAGCCAAGCGTTTAAACAAACAGGTGCTTTTGTGTCTTAAGGAGTTTCCTTTAATTGATGATGAACTTGGAATACTACCTCATGCTAGCATTTTATGTATACTTAGGTATGACTCATGTGAAGACTTGGGAGAGCAAAAGTGAGGAAACCAAGGATGGATCTCTTCAGTGCAATTCGGACAGCAAGGAGTTTAAGATTGAAAAGTAAATGCAATGTACTCTTTTTGGATGCTAATTGACGGATTCAATCAACAATTTTCTAGGGTTTATGTGGACACAAAGATCAAGCTACGCAAAGGAGCACAAAGATCAACACGTAAACAAAATTTCTAAAGGACGAAAACTTAACAAAACTCACGAGAAATAACAGAATAAATCAATCTAAAAACAAGATAAAAGATCCTACCGAGTCAACCGCGCTCTGATACCAAGATGATACGGGCAGCCCTGATCTTCTCGACGTAGAATCACGATAACTACTGCCTCTCAACCAGTCTCTCTAGCTGCACACTTGTAACATCCTGAAAAATTTAAATTTAAAAATATGAATTTTTTGAAATCTTTTTGATAGGACTAGGGGTACCGATCTTTCTACATTCGATTGGGGAAGGAGATGACGTTGACGACCCGACTACAACCATCCAAGGACGTTGCGCCTTAGCGATCAATACACCAACTCCAGAGATTGTTCGTGACCTTGTCGGCGCATGATCAACCTAACCACGAGGGTTCTTGTTCCTGCAAGCAATCGAAGAACAAGCAAGAACAAGATGAACAGCAACTCAATTGCAAATAACGATGTAAGATTCAATCGAAAACAGAAAAACGGTGGGGTTCCGAAGACAAGTATTCGGGCGGTCTAGCCGACACGCGCGAGTACAAGGCAAAGTAGCAAAAGCTAACTTAGTCTAAACAAAACCCAAACCCTAGAAGAGGGTGCGGCTGCCTATTTAAGGGGCACGGAAAGTGGAGGGTCGGCCAAAACACAAGGAAGCCGAATAGGACTCGAATTACAAGGCCCAAGGCCCACTTTGACTCGGACTGGAAAAGTGATGTGATTTGTTTTGCAGTTTCTGACCGACTCGGATGGAATTTGGAGGTGAGGCCGGATTGATCTGAAAGTAGACTTCAAGATCTTTCCAACGAGTACTCACGGGCCCCAAGAAACCTTCTGGATCAAAAGTTATGGCCGTTTGAAGTAGACGCTGTCAACAAGGTCGAATATCTTCCCAAGGCACACTAGGAACAGGTAGAGGCATATACAAACCGTGAGGATTAAGTCGTGACTTAGCCTTTTGACACGTAGTGCAGCGAGCAACAAAACGTTCCACATCACGTCTCATCTTTGGCCAAAAGAAATGACTAGCAAGTATGTCTTCCGTCTTCTTCGCTCCAAAATGCCCCATCAGCCCACCTCCATGCGCTTCCTGTAACAACAACAAACGAACGGAGCTAGCTGGAATGCATAGTTTGTTAGCTCAAAACACAAATCCATCATTTAGAACAAATTTATTCCACGTTTTTCCCTCTCTGCAATTCAGCAACACGTCTTTAAAATCATCATCATGAACATAATGTTCCTTAATTGTTTCCAATCCAAAAATTTTGAAGTCAAGTTGTGAGAGCATGGTATATCTGCTAGACAATGCATCAGCAATAACATTCTCCTTTCCCTTTTTGTGTTTTATGACATAAGGAAAAGACTCTATGAATTCAACCCACTTTACATGCCTACGGTTCAATTTTGCTTGACTTCTAATATGCTTTAATGACTCATGATCAGAATGAATGACAAATTCTTTGGGCCATAAATAATGTTGCCATGTCTCTAAAGTTCGAACTAGAGCATATAATTCCTTATCATAAGTAGAATAGTTCAAACTAGGCCCACTCAATTTTTCACTAAAGTATGCCACAGGTTTACCTTCTTGCAACAGCACACCACCCAATCCAATTCCACTAGCATCACATTCTAGCTCAAAAGTCTTACTAAAATCTGGAAGTTGGAGTAATGGTGCATGTGTTAACTTATCTTTCAATGTGTTGAAGGCGTCTTCCTGTGCATTCCCCCAAGTAAACGACACCCCCTTTTTAGTGAGCTCATTCAATGGTGCAGCGATGGTGCTGAAATCCTTCACAAAACGACGATAGAATCCAGCAAGTCCTAGAAAACTTCGCACCTGCGTGACCGTTTTATGAGTCGGCCAACTCTGTATTGCCTCAACCTTGGCTTGATCAACTTCAATGCCCTGTGGAGTAACAACATAGCCAAGAAAAGAGACTCGATCCGTGCAAAATATGCACTTCTCAACGTTACCAAATAAACGTGCATTACGTAAAGCATCAAAAACAGCACGTAAATGGCAAAGGTGTTCCTCTAGTGATCTGCTATATATCAATATATCATCAAAATAGACCACTACAAATTTACCAATGAAAGCACGCAAAACCTCGTTCATTAATCTCATGAATGTGCTAGGTGCATTAGTTAAACCAAATGGCATCACTAACCACTCATACAAACCGAACTTAGTTTTAAATGCTGTTTTCCATTCATCTCCCAATTTCATGCGAATTTGGTGGTACCCACTACGCAAATCAACTTTGGGAAAATTGCTCTCATGCCACAAAGTTATGTGTGATACTCCCTTTTGCCACAAAGTTAAATGTCTTTGTTATAATGCCACAAAGTTGAGTTTTATTCCTTTCTTTTGCCATTTCCTCCACTTAAACTCTATTTTAATTTCAGTTTACTTTTTTCTGACCGTTTTGCCCTTCCCCTCCCTCCATACCTCACGCGCGCGCAGGAGCAGAGATGGAGCCGGCGTCCTCCGGCGTGGCGGCGCCCCCTCTCCCGACGGCGGCACCGACGACCCCGGCGTCCATGGCGGCGGCGCCCACGACCCCAGCCTCCTCCGGCATGGTGGCGGCGCCCCTGACCCCGGCCTCCTCCGCGGCGCCGCCCACGACCCCGGCCTCCTCCGCCGCCGTCGCCATGGCTGCCGTCCTCCGGCGTGGCGGTGCCCACGACGTCCTCCGCCGACGGAGATCGATCGATCTGTCTCCCCCTCCCCTCACGCGCGCACAGGAGCGGAGTTCCCGTCGCCGGCGACCCTCGACCGCGTGGATCCCAAGCCGCGGTGGAACTCGCGGTCGGAGGAGGACGAGGACGACGAGGTGGGCGCCACCGGCAAGACGAGCAGCTGCGGCGGGACGGCGCACAGGATCCGAATCTGCTCGTCCGGGTCAAGCAAGCCGGTGAAGCCGGCAGCGCAGCCGATGTCCGCGACGGCGGCCATGGCGACGGCGGCGGAGGAGGCCGGGGTCGTGGGCGGCGCCGCGGAGGAGGCCGGGGTCAGGGGCGCCGCCGCCATGCCGGAGGAGGCCGGGGTCGTGGGCGCCGCCGCCATGGACGCTGATGTGACCACGCCACAAACACATACGACAATCGCGCCCAATATCAAGATTGAACTAAAAGTGAATTCGTTTCTTCAGCCTTCATATGTTACTGAGAATAGATCGCTACCTAATGCAAGTGATTTAATTGTGCTTAGGAATTTGGGAAAGGATGAAGGAAAGGGACATGGAGTCCTGGACATGCATGGAAGGAATAATGGAGGTCACCACGTCACTTTGAGACCAAGTCAAGCACGAATTCGAGTTGGACACGTTTTGGAATCAGACTCGGACTGTTGCAATGGTGCAAGTTTAAACGGACGTAACTTTCTCATACGGACTCCGTTTGAGACGTTCTTGGACTTGATGGAAAGCTTATCAAGTCTACTTTCTAAAGGATTCAACCCCATCTTCAAATTCTATCCGAGACAGCCGCAATCATCAAAAGAGTCCGTGTTGGTCACGTACTGGAATCAGATTCGGACTGCTGCAATGGTGCAAGTTGAAATGAACGTAACTTTCTCATACGGCCTCCGTTTGGGACGTTCTTGTACTTCATGGAAAGCTTATGAAGTCTACTTTCCAACGGATCCAACCTCATCTTCAAATTCCATCCGAGCCGGCTGGAATCATCAAAACAATCTACGTTGGTTTTTGAGTCCGAGTCAAAAGGGTGCTGCGCCACCACCAATTGGGCCCATGGGCCTTGTAACCCTAGAGCATGCACTTTGGACGCCCCTCCTGGTTGTTCTCCCTATAAAGGAGCCGCCGCCTCCGTTGCTAGGACGAGGATTTTGTTGAGTTTAGGTTTAGCTATTATGCAAACTTCTGTTCTTCAGTTGTGTCGGACGACCACCTGTCAAGACAGCCTTCGGAATCCCACCTTTTGATCTCAATTTATATATTTGCAATTTCAGATTGCTTGTTATCTTGTTCTTGCGTGTTCTTCGATTGCATGCAGGAATAGACCTTCGTGGTCAGGTCAACCGCGTTCTTGGCACGGTTGATAACACTTTGGGGTTGGTTCAGCGATTGCTAAGGCGCAAGCGTCGTCGTACGGTTGTAGTTGGATCGCAAGGGTCACCTCCGCCAAAATCGATAGTTATTCATCCTATCGGAAGATCGGGACACCATCGCCTCATCAGTTGGTATCAGAGCTTCAGTTGACCGGTAGGAATTTCTTGTATCCTTAGTTAGTAGATTGATTTTTATTTCCCATAGTCCAGAAAAATTACCCCACAAAAAGAGTTAATTTCCGCTGTCCAAACCCCATTGTGCCTTTCGATCTGTTAGTTTTGGTTTGCTAAATTGAATTTGTGTCCGTCTTAGCTTTGTCTAGTTGCTGGTCATATCCTTGATTCCATAAAAAAATTCCAAACAAAAAAAATCCCCACCCCAAACCCTAATCCCCACCCCAAACCCTAACTCGAATTCGTGCTTGACTTGGTCCCAAAGTGACGTGGTGACCTCCATTGTTCCTTCCATGCATGTCCAGGACTCCATGTCCCTTTCCTTCATCCCTTCCCAAGTTCCTAAGCACAATTAAATCACTTGCATTAGGTAGCGGTCTATTCTCAGTAACATATGAAGGCTGAAGAAACGAATTCACCTTTAGTTCAATCTTGATATTGGGCGCGATTGTCGTATGTGTTTGTGGCATGGTCACATCATCCTCCCCTTCTTGATAGAAAACCGTCCTCGGTTTTAGCATATCTGTAGCCTCACGTATTGCATGATCTTCATCATAAATCTCGGTACATAATAACAAACGCAACAAACTCTCATTATGTAATATCATACGTTCTTTATCACACAAAGTAAAACCTTCTTGAAACGAGCTCACCTTATAATTTAAGTGATGCGTAGGAGCTCTTGTAATTGGAACAACAAGCATAGCAAATATGGTTGTATCCATAGGGGTTGTGTCCTCATCATCCTCCCCTTCTTGAAAACAAAGCCGTCCTCGGCTTTTGATAAACTAAAAGTATGGTAACAAAGAAGCCAAGGTGTATGCATGGTATATGTATATGTCGTTCGTTTTAACAGTTCTTCGTTGTTGCACAATTAATGTTATAACACAACAGCAATCATAAAAGCTCATTGTATTATTAACCCAAAAGTAATCATATATGTTAATGAACAAATCAAAATTTCTCACACAGTAATTATCGCAACTTGTTTTGCAAATGTAAGTGAAGCATTTATGCAATTCAAATCTTTGAAGTTGTAAACTTGCTGTGGTGGCACATATAGGCAAAGCTACAACTTTTGGAATCAAACAAAGTTTATCCATATAATCAGATTGCAATTGAGCAATAGCAAATTCATCAAGTAAGGGTGAAAATATTTGCAAGTTCTTCCATACATCAATTTCATTATTCAGATTGCCAATGTTAGATGGTTCAATAAGAGAAGAACGCAGAGGCATTGAATGATCACTAAATTTTATTTTTCTTTCATAATGAACAAGATTGAGCATACAAGAGTTGTTGTTCAAAACAACAAGCTGCAATTCATCCATGTGGTCACAAGTTATGCATATTCGATATACAAGAAATTGATTTCCTACACCATAATCTCCAATCAAATTAAACTTATACCCAGGGGTGTAGGCACTAAACAAGAATTTTGAACATGTAAGTTCAGAAACTTTCTCCAAAGCATGTGACAATTTCATAGGAAGATCCAACATGATGTAACACAATGAATTGGCAGGAGAAATTCTAGTTAAAACTTCTTTATGTCTAACCAAAGCCACATGATCATTGTATGTGATTAATTCATCACATGAATCACTCAAAACAGTAGACAATTCAATTATTTTTTGACAAGGTGCACTCAACGTATTCTCAACACTCAAATCAATGCAGTGTGAATTCTCTACTTGAAATATGGGCATGTCAGAATTGTTTTCCACTAAGTTTTGCTCTAAAATAGCATGAACGGTGCATAATTGTTGTTCTTCACAAGCATACTCACCGTGAGTGATGATAGCACCATGATCTTTACCTTTTGGCTCCCCTCGGATGATGTAGGTGCATCCATCTCCTCATCTTCGTTCTCAACGAATGGAATCGATGGTTCAATCAACTCATGCTCCTTTTGACATGGTTCTCAACTGCCTGCAAGTTGTTAGTCACAGAAAAAGGCACAAACATGGGTTTGCTCTCATGTTTCTTATCATCAAGCACTCTCAATTTCTTCTCAATCTGACGTTCAACATTATATGCAAGTATAAACAAATGAGGGAGAGAATTATATTCTTTGTGAATGAGAAGGTCCTGAATTTCTTTATTAAGGCCACGTAAGAATCTATTCTCTGTAGCTTCAGCATGTTCCTCTAAGCCACAACGCAACAAAAGAGCTTTCAATTCTTCATAGTATTCACTTACAGTTCTCCTACCTTGTTCTAAATGTTGCAATCTGTTTAACAAGTCACGTGAATAATATGAAGGAACAAATGTAGATCTCATCACTCGTTTCAAAACATTCCAAGTTTTAGGTACATGTGGTAGTCTACATTGTTTCCTCCACCAAAATAATGCGAAATCAGTGAATTCACTAGTAGCAGCCCTAACTCTTTCATCATCGGAAAATCATAGCATGCAAAATTTCCATCTAATTGTATTTCCCAATCAAGATAAGCTTCAGGTCATATCTACCAGCAAATGGCGGAATTGTAAACTTGGCATCATCATCACATACCTCTCTTGTTAACCTACCTGTGCCTTGTTGATTTTGTCGAAGTCGACAACGGTCGTGATCATTGGATCCCTCAATTCTGTTGTTGATGGTGGTGAGGGTCTTATTAATACGATCCAACAAGTTGTTGGTCTCACAAAAATTGCTACAATGTGATCTTGAACCTGTCATGGTTAGTAGAAAACAAGGAAATACACTAGAATTATGTAAGTCCCTATAAACTACTAGGAGGTGGAGCTTATAAGTCACACATCTCTCGAACTCTTACCAAGCTCTTACAAGTTCTTACCAATGCAAAACAGGTGGTGCAACTGGTGGCTGGTTCGTGATAACTTAACTCAAGTGATGAGTATAGCGATTGCAAGGTACAGCGAGACCTGTTCGGTTGTAGAAAAGTGGAGCTTGGATAGGCTATGCATTTTGTAGCAAAGGAAAACAATCAATTAATTTCAGAAATTGCACATAATTGAATTATAGTTCGTATCTAGCACTTAGCCTATGTTGCTGATCAACCAAAGATGGAAGAAGGCTAAAATAAGTGTATGGCAATGTATGGGAGTGGTAAATACAAGATAATTCGATCGAATGCAATCTGGAATTGAAGAACACAAGGATTGTTCCAAAACTTGGAAACTGAAGATTTCTGTCCACTGGACAGCGCGTCGGTATTTCGGCCGTAACTTTTTGTCAGTTGCCTTTTTTTCAATGATTCTTTTTTTCTCCGTTTTCTGACGGCTTTTTCTACAACTTTTGTTTTTGGGCCAAGGTCTGGAAACCGACCTAAAAATTCGCACAAAATTCACAAGTGCCGACTGTTGCAGATTCAATCTGGAATTTTGGGTCAACTTCCACCGCAGATATCTCTTAACTGCCTTGCTGGAATGACGTGAAATTTTACAGATAGATGGATGACAAAATTCTAAATCTAATGGCGGTGGTCTCACTCAAAAATAATCTCGGAATCAAAAGATATGGCGTTTTTGGTGGCGGCTGCAGAGAAAGGACAGATCAGCCGAAATTGGAATTAGGGTTTGGGGTGGGGGAATTTTTTTTATTTGGATTTTTCTTGGAACAAAGATATGACCAGCAACTAGACAAAGCTAAAACGGACACACCACAAACACATACGACAATCGCGCCCAATATCAAGATTGAACTAAAAGTGAATTCGTTTCTTCAGCCTTCATATGTTACTGAGAATAGACCGCTACCTAATACAAGTGATTTAATTGTGCTTAGGAATTTGGGAAAGGATGAAGGAAAGGGACATGGAGTCCTGGACATGCATGGAAGGAATAATGGAGGTCACCACGTCACTTTGAGACGAAGTCAAGCACGAATTCGAGTTGGACACGTTTTGGAATCAGACTCGGACTGTTGCAATGGTGCAAGTTTAAACGGACGTAACTTTCTCATACGGACTCCGTTTGAGACGTTCTTGGACTTGATGGAAAGCTTATCAAGTCTACTTTCTAAAGGATTCAACCCCATCTTCAAATTCTATCCGAGACAGCCGCAATCATCAAAAGAGTCCGTGTTGGTCACGTACTGGAATCAGATTCGGACTGCTGCAATGGTGCAAGTTGAAACGAACGTAACTTTCTCATACGGCCTCCGTTTGGGACGTTCTTGTACTTCATGGAAAGCTTATGAAGTCTACTTTCCAACGGATCCAACCTCATCTTCAAATTCCATCCGAGCCGGCTGCAATCATCAAAACAATCTACGTTGGTTTTTGAGTCCGAGTCAAAAGGGTGCTGCGCCACCACCAATTGGGCCCATGGGCCTTGTAACCCTAGAGCATGCACTTTGGACGCCCCTCCTGGTTGTTCTCCCTATAAAGGAGCCGCCGCCTCCGTTGCTAGGACGAGGATTTTGTTGAGTTTAGGTTTAGCTATTATTCAAACTTCTGTTCTTCAGTTGTGTCGGACGACCACCTGTCAAGACAGCCTTCGGAATCCCACCTTTTGATCTCAATTTATATATTTGCAATTTCAGATTGCTTGTTATCTTGTTCTTGCGTGTTCTTCGATTGCATGCAGGAATAGACCTTCGTGGTCAGGTCAACCGCGTTCTTGGCACGGTTAATAACACTTTGGGGTTGGTTCAGCGATTGCTAAGGCGCAAGCGTCGTCGTACGGTTGTAGTCGGATCGCAAGGGTCACCTCCGCCAAAATCGATAGTTATTCATCCTATCGGAAGATCGGGACTTTGTCCTCATCAGACGCCGGGGTCGTCGGCGCCGCCGTCGGGAGAGGGGGCGGGGCGCCGCCACGCCGGAGGACGCCGGCTCCATCTCCGCTCCTGCGCGTGCGCGAGGTATGGAGGGAGGGGAAGGGCAAAACGGTCAGAAAAAAGTAAACTGAAATTAAAATAGAGTTTAAGTGGAGGAAATGGCAAAAGAAAGGAATAAAACTCAACTTTGTGGCATTATAACAAAGACATTTGACTTTGTGACAAAAGGGAGTATCACACATAACTTTGTGGCATGAGAGCAATTTTCCCATCAACTTTAGAGAAGACAATAGAGCCACTTAATTCATCAAGCATATCATCTAACCTAGGAATAGGGTGACGATATCTAATGGTAATGTTATTGATCGCTCTACAGTCCACACATATACGCCATGATCCATCTTTCTTAGGCACTAAAATTACCGGAACAGCACAAAGACTAAGAGACTCACGCACATAACCTTTATCAAGCAATTCTTGAACTTGACGCTGAATCTCCTTAGTTTCTTCCGGATTGGTCCTATATGGCGCACGATTGGGCAAAGATGCCCCGGGAATCAAATCAATCTGGTGCTCAATCTCTCGCACTGGTGGTAGCCCTGGTGGCACGTCCTTTGGAAAGACATCCATGTACTCCTGCAAAAGATTAGTGACAGCAGGAGGCACAGAAGAAGGTACCTCCTCGAATGAAAATAAAGCTTGTTTGCAAAGTAAGGCATAGCAAATAGAAGTACTAGCATCTAGCTCATTCACATCAGACTTAGTAGCAAGAAAACATGCACCTTTCAATTTAATCTCATTTTTCATCTCATGAACAGATTTAGAGTTTTTCTTTTTATGTTGCTCAAGTTCGCTTGCAACAATCTGATTTTCACTCCTATTATGCTCCTGATTTTTCTCTCTACTAGCTCTAGCAACCTCATCTTTGAAAATAGCTTCAGGAGACATAGGATGTAACACAATTTTCTTGTCATGATGCACAAAAGAATATTGGTTTGTCTTACCATGATGCAGTGAATCTTTATCATATTGCCACGGTCTACCTAACAGCATAGAGCATGCTTGCATAGGTACAACATCGCATTCTACAACATCGTGATAAGAACCAATAGCAAAATTTACTCTCACCATTCGTGTTACCTTCACCTTGCCGTTGTTATTGAACCATTGAATGTAGTAAGGTTGTGGGTGAGGTTTGGTGTTCAACACAAGCTTCTCCACCATATCGGAGCTCACCAAGTTGTTGCAGCTCCCTCCATCAATTATCACTCGGCATGAGCGTTCCTTCACGACGCACTTTGTTTGGAAAAGGATGTGCCGCTGATTTTGCTCCGCCCTCTCCATTTGTGCACTCAACACACGCTGCACAATGAGGCTCTCATAGCGCTCTGCATCTTCAGCACCAATGTGCTCTTCTTCTTGCTCCTTCCCACTACCTGCATGGTCAGCTGCAAGCATAGCATATGTATCCACATCCAAATCACTAGCAGAAGAATACTCACCATGATCTCTCACAATCAGAACACGCTTGGTTGGGCACTCACTCCTCACATGGCCATACCCCTTGCATTGATGACATTGGATATCCCTCGTTCGTCCCGTAGATGCAACGGACAAAGAGCTCTTCGCATGTGCTTGGGCTGTCCCCTTTGTTGCTTCGGATGCCCGAGATGCCGAATTTGATGATGAAAACCGTGGCTTGCTGTTGGAGGAAGAAGGTGCAGTTGATGGTGCGGCAGATGCACGTTGAGACCAAATGTTTCCACGACCTGCAGAAACGTTAGTCCTAGTGCTCGCGCGTTGTCCCTGTACTTCTCTTTCAGCTTTACAAGCAAGATGAAATAAACGAGTGATAGAATTATATTCCTTGTAAGCTAAGATATCCTGAATTTCCCGATTCAAACCACCCATAAACCTAGCCATAGCGGCTTCCTCAGTTTCCTCTAAGTCACAACGCATCATGCCTGTTTGCAATTCTTGAAAATATTACTCTACGCTTTTACTACCTTGCCTCAATTGTTGCAACTTATGTAACGAATCACGTGCATAATATGAGGGAACAAATCTTGCTCGCATGATTCTTTTTAATGCATCCCAAGTTTGTGGTATGGTGAAAGGATTTTTCTTACAATATTCACTCCACCAAACAGACGCAAAGTCAGTAAACTCACTAGCAGCAGCCCTAACCCTTTTGTTTTCAGGGAATGCATGACAAGCAAATTTCTGATCAACAGCCAATTCCCAAGTGATATAAGCATCCGGGTTATATTTTCCATCAAAAGGTGGCATAGTGAACTTAATCTTACCAAGCGATTCATCATTCTCACGTACCTCATTCCGGCGTGGTTGACGATGACGGTGAGCGTCCTCATCATCATCAATCTCAGTGTCAGCCGCATATTCGTCTCCACCATTTTCGTCCACCCTGCTGCCCAAGACACCAATATTGGCACGAGTACGTTGAGTTGGTGCAGCGGGAGATGCACGGCCCCTCTCATCAAGACGTCTCAAAATCTCAGCAAGTGAAACGTTGACGGTGCCAACGGAAGCCTCCAATGTTGCAAGCGTAGTGTTGGTGTCGATCTGCGCGGCCTCCAATTGGCCAAGGCGTTCGTTGGTGACCCATACATCCTCATCAAGTCCTTCAGTGTGCAGCTTCATTTGGCGCTCAAAGTGTTGTATGATGCCCCTAGTCCGAGGGGAATGTGGCGCTGCCCGCAGGTCCTCCGGTTCTCCTGACATTGTTAGAAGAACACAAGAAACAAACCAAGAAGATAAAAATAATAAAACTGCAGGTTATGCCCTCACAACTACTGGGATGTGGTTAAATCAAGTCGCACACTCTCAACCTGTTCTGTCAAGCTCTTACAAGTTCTTACCACAGCGAGCAGGAGGTGATGGCAGCCGACAAGTCAAGACAATATCTCCTGGAAATTGGGTGTATCGCTGCCTTGGTCGCTAGTCCCTGTGAGGTGGTAGCCAAATCTGTGGAGCTATAGGTGGGCTGAGAGTGAACAAAGGATAACTAGAACCACATTAGTCAAAGCAAGTTGAATAATCGCTCAACGACGGCACCGTGCTGGTCCTAGGCTAGACCGTACTAGAGACGCGAGCCTAGAACACAAACGAAAACACACCGTACAGAAAGAAACTAGATGATGTTGCACACGACGTTCCGGAGCTCGAAAAAGGATGCCGTCTTCACAAGGAACCTTAGAATCACGTGTAGAAGGGCTCTGTCAATTTTGAGCGAATTCTGAGAAACTTGATTTTTCCTCGGTTTGCGGGCCCGTTTTGAGGGCCTAAACGACGTTTTTTGGGGTCGAAGCTGCCGCATATGTGCCTGGAGGCTTACGCGGATCTGAAATCTCCAGTTTTTCCTTTCCAACGGATCAAGAATCGCCTCAATCAGAGGTCGTATGCAAAAGTTAGCTGTTTCTCTCTCCTGCAAGCAATCGAAGAACAAGCTCAATAAGATGAACAGCAACTCAATTGCAAATAACGATGTAAGATTCAATCGAAAACAGAAAAACGGTGCGATGCCGAAGACAAGTACTCGGGCGGTCTAGCCGACACGCGCGAGTAAAAGGCAAAGTAGCAAAAGCTAACTTAGTCTAAACAAAACCCAAACCCTAGAAGAGGGTGCGGCTGCCTATTTAAGGGACACGGAAGGTGGAGGGTCTGCCAAAACACAAGGAAGCCGAATAGGACTCGAATTACAAGGCCCAAGGCCCACTTTGACTCAGACTGGAAAAGTAATGTGACTTGTTTTGCAGTTTCTGACCGACTCGGATGGAATTTGGAGGTGAGACCAGATCCATCTGAAAGTAGACTTCAAGAGCTTTCCAACGAGTACTCACGGGCCCCGAGAAACCTTCTGGATCAAAAGTTATGGCCGTTTGAAGTAGACGCTGTCAACAAGGTCGAATCCGAGTCAAACTCGTGAACAGGACTTGGTTTGCGCTTGATGGTTCCACTTCTATACTTGAGCTCATGTGGTTCTTCCCCATGGTTCCTAAGGACAATTAAATCATCACAAGAATTAAGTAGTATTCCATTCTTTGAAACATTTGTATGCAAACTTAGGAACACATTCACCTGATGGTTAAGTTGACGTGCTCGCGCTCTAGTCATTGGTCCTTGTATCATAGTTTCAGTTTGATGTGGAGTCGGCATGGTCGTATGCTTGGAAAGGATGTCCTCATCAGCATGCAACGCTTGATGGCCTGAACAGCTTGCTAGTATTCTTGATATCCAGCTCAGCCTTCTTCACGTCCAATTGGTTATAGGTGGATGTTGTTAAACAATGTACTCCGGTAGCTAAGTCTTGATCCTTGCAATGTGCTCCTTCTGCTTGAATTATCTCCGTAGCTGCAAACCTAAGTAAAATAAGCATACGAGACTTAGGCAGTATATAATTCTTATCTTCAACAATATTAGATTCAGCTAAGCACGCATTCACCTCTTGTTGTATTTGCTTAGTATGGTTCCTAGTCATGGGACCCAAATAAGCCTCTTTTGTAGAAGCTTCAACTTGCAGTTGTGTAGAATCTTGTGGAGTAGATGATGAATGAGGTTAGCCAGGAATGTCCTCATCACAAAATGTGACATGCACAGGCTTAATGCCATGACTAATAGCATTCACTAATGACCAATACATGGCTAATCTAATTGATTTTGGCCCATTCTGATGTGGCCAAGAGTGTGAATACTACATTGATTTGCGCTTCACCCATGCAATCTGAAGTCACAAGGCTTAGTAGCTCTGAATGGCGTAAGGAGAAAGAAGCAATCGGTTATGGGAGAATGAAGAATGTCCTAGTTCGTGCGGATGCTTATGTGATTCCTCCTTTGCATAATGCAACAAGGCAACAATGCATGGAATTAGAGTTGTGGATGGTAAAGAAATAAAGCTAGTTTGGGTAAAGAGGAAGACACAAGATCAATCAAGTTCTCGTGATTGCAGTTCTGTGACAATGTTCATGAAGATTGCAACTCCAATTCTGGGGTTTCCAATGCTCACAAAATACATATTTGGAAAGCTAATGAAGTCTACTTTCCAACAAATCAAATGGCGCATGATTTGGAGCTCCCTACACAAAGTTATGGCAACTTCATTACTGCACGGCTGTCCGGAGAGACGCGTGAGACTTGCCAAACATAGAGAGTCCGAGTATTGCAATACAAATAGGGTAAAATCCGACCATACCATGGCTTTCCAAAGGATGAGAAGGACTCCTTTTCAGGTTCCAAACAGATTTGGAAGCCCCTTGAACAAGAAAAGGAAAGCTATAAAGATTTGAATTCAATTCGGATTCGGTTCGGGTCACACAGGAAGTCCAACAATAAAACGCCTATAACTTTCACAAACGGAGTCCGATTTGGGCGTTTTTGGACTCGTTGGAAAGCTATTTCGAAGCCCCATACAATGAATGAGGTGCCAGCTACGGAATCCTCAAGGTCACATCGAAAATGGAGAGAGAATCAAGAGGTAGCAGTTTAGGTATTTCCTTTTTAGTTTGTATTGGAGTTTGTTTCGGCCTTAGGCCAGGTTGTGCGTGAGATTTAGTCAAGGCCGTGCATTGTGCACTAATATAAGGCCGTGCATTTTGCCAAAACACACTCGTGTTGATTTTGCCGACAACCAAGCGAAGATCTATCGTGCACCCAATTCCCAGCGGAAAGGCTGAACGATCTTGATTGAAGAAGATACTCCTAATTCCATAAGGAATTTCGGCAACAGTGCTAAACTCGAAAACTTTAGTAGATTGATTTTTCTCAAACGTGGTCTGCCGTAAAGGCTGCCAATACAAGGCTTATATAGCCCCTTGGGACGTCCATATAGTCTCCAAACCAAGTACAACTCAACCCTATATGGTTTTAGATACGAACTCTCACAAAAAGGAAACTTTATTTTCCAGCCGTCATATTGTTTCGGTCATAACTTTTTATCAGTGATGAATTTGAAGGTGGGAACAGATCCATTGCATAGCCCTTGAAATTATCTTTCCAACGAGTACAAAAACACCTGAATCGGACTCTGTTTGTGAAAGTTATGGCCTTTTTAGTAACTGTCTGTCAGGCTGTCCCAACCCGAATCCGAATTGAATTATGAGTTGAATCCGAGTTTGAATTGGGTTGAGCACGTGGGAAGTTAGAATTTGGCTTGAAAATCTTATCCAAAACTTGTCGTTTAAGTCCTTGGGCTCCTCCCTTTTTGCTCTCCACTGCATGGGCTTCTTTCCTCCTTGATCAGCTGCATGGGCTGCTTGGCTTTCTCCTTTACATCCCCATGGGCTTTGAGTTTTTTGTTCTTGCTAACAAATATGATTACCCTCCTTGTGCTTCTCCATTGCTTTGGCCCCGGAATCATCACAATATTCAAATCTAATAATAAACAAGAATTTGGCATAAGGTAGTATATCGTTTCCACGAATAGAAGGAAATTCATTGAGAAACAAATTCATTTAACAATATTTAGTGCGGCTCAATACTTCTTTCCAGTGAAATAATGTATTTGACTGAAAAGTGCTAAGCATGTGCGTATCCGCATCAGGAGTAGGCCAATTTCGAATAGCTTCAATTTTAGATTCATCTACTTCAATTCCATGAGCTGAAACAACATAGCCTAAGAACACCACTTTATTTGTGCAAAAGGTACACTTCTCAAGATTAGCATACAATTGTTCGGTTCTTAGCACTTGTAGCACTTGCCTAATGTGTTCAACATGTTCTTCCAACGAGCGGCTATATATTAAGATGAAATCAAAATAGACTACCACAAATTTTCCAATGAAGTGTGTCAAAACATGGTTCATTAATCGCATGAATGTACTAGGGGCATTAGATAAACCAAAAGGCATCACTAACCATTCATACAATCCAAATTTTGTTTTAAAAGCTGTTTTCCATTCATCACCATGTTTCATTCGAATTTGATGATATCCGCTACGCAAATCAGTCCTAGAAAAGATAGTAGAGCCACTCAATTCATCAAACATATCGTCTAACCTAGGAATAGGATGACAATAACGAATGGTAATATTGTTAATAGCTCTATAGTCCGCACACATTCTCCATGTACCATCTTTCTTAGGAACAAGAATGACAGGAACGGCACAAGGACTAAGACTTTCGCGTACATACCATTTTTCCATGAGCGCTTGCACTTGCCGCTAATTTCTTTTGTCTCCTCCGGGTTTGTGCGGTACGGCGGCCGGTTAGGAAGTGGAGCTCCAGGTACCAAATCAATTTGATGTTCAATGCTGCGAATGGGTGGTAGACCAGCGGGTACCTCCACCGGAAAGACATCTTCATAAGCCTGTAATACTTGAGAAACCACGCTAGGAAGAGAGGATAAGTGATTAGTAGAAAGCAAGACATCTTTGATGAGGACATCCTTTCCATGCATACAACCATGCCGACTCCACATCAAACTGAAACTATGATACAAGGACCAATGACTAGAGCGCGAGCACGTCAACTTAACCATCAGGTGAATGCGTTCCTAAGTTTGCATACAAATGTTTCAAAGAATGGAATACTACTTAATTCTTGTGATGATTTAATTGTCCTTAGGAACCATGGGGAAGAACCACATGAGCTCAAGTATAGAAGTGGAACCATCAAGCGCCAACCAAGTCCTGTTCACGAGTTTGACTCGGATTCGGCCTTGTTGACAGCGTCTACTTCAAACGGCTATAATTTTTGATCCAGAAGGTTTCTTGGGGCCCGTGAGTACTCGTTGGAAAGCTCTTGAAGTCTACTTTCAGATGGATCCAGCTTCACCTCCAAATTCCATCCGAGTCGGTCAGAAACTGCAAAACAAGTCACATCACTTTTCCAGTCCGAGTCAAAGTGGGCCTTGGGCCTTGTAATTCGAGTCCTATTCGGCTTCCTTGTGGTTTAGCCGACCCTCCACCTTCCGTGTCCCTTAAATAGGTAGCCGCACCCTCTTCTAGGGTTTGGGTTTTGTTTAGACTAAGTTAGCTTTTGCTACTTTGCCTTGTACTCGCGCGTGTCGGTTAGACCGCCCGAGTACTTGTCTTCGGAATCCCACCATTTTTCTGTTTTCGATTGAATCTTACATCGTTATTTGCAATTGAGTTGCTGTTCATCTTGTTCTTGCTTGTTCTTCGATTGCTTGCAGGAACAAGAACCCTCGTGGTTAGGTTGATCGCGCGCCGACAAGGTCACGAACAATCTCTGGAGTGGGTGTATCGATCGCTAAGGTGCAACGTCCTTGGATGGTTGTAGTCGGGTCGTCAACCTCATCTCCTTCCCCAATCGAATCTACCACTCTCATCGAAAGATCGAAACCCCTAGTGCTATCAGTTGGTATCAGAGCTTCAATTGACTGGTAGGATTTCTTGTATCCCTAGTTAGTAGTTTGATTTTTTTATGTCCTATAGTCCAGAAAAGAATTGCCCTACAAAAAGAGTTTATTTCCGCAGTCCAAGCCTCATTGTGCTTTTAGATATGTTAATTTTGGTTTGCTAAATTGAGTTTGTGTCTGTCTTAGCATTGTCTTGTTGCTGGTCATATGTTTGGTTCCATAAAACTCCCAAAAAATTCCCCACGTCCAAAACCATAAAAAAACACATCAAACCCTAATTTCCAATTTCGGCCAGAAGACTCTCTCTTGTGCAGCCGCCACCAAAAAGGCCATATCTTTTGTTTCCGATATTTGTTTTGAGTGAGACCACCGCCACTAGATCCATAACTTCCTTATATAACTTCCCCTAAAATTTCGCTTCATTCCATTAAGGCAGTTAAAAGATATCTGCGGTGCAAGTTGACCCAAATTTCCGGACTGAATCTGTAACAGTCTGCGCTTGTGATTTTTGTGCGATTTTATCTGTCGGTTTCTAGAACATGGCCCCAAAAGAAAAGTTGTAGAAAACTCCGTCAGGAAACAGGAAAAAAAAGAATCATTGAAAAAAAAGGCAACTGAAAATTTACGGCCAAAATACCGACGTCTTGTCCAGTGGACAGAAATCTGCAATTCTTAGAATTGGGTCAATCCTTGTGCTTTTCAATTCCAGATTGTATTCTATTGAATTATCTTGTGTTCATCACTCCTATACAACAACACACTTGTTTTGGCCTTCTCCTATCCTTGTTTGATCAGCAACATAGGCTAAGTGCTAGGTACGAACTATAATTCAATTCTGTGCAATTTCTGAAATTAATTGATTGTTCTCCATTGCTACATATCTAGCCTTCCAAGCTACACCTTTTACTAACCGAGCAGATCACGTCGAACCGACCCTTGCAATCGCTATACACATCACTTGAGTCAAGTTGTCACGAACCAGCCACCGGTTACACCACCTGTTTTGCATTGGTAAGAACTTGTAAGAGCCTGGTAAGAGTTTGAGAGATGTGTGACTTGTGAAGCTCCACCTCCTAGTAGTTTATAGGGACTTACATAATTCTTGTGTATTTCCTTGTTTTCTACTAACCATGACAGGTTCAAGATCACATTGTAGCAATTTTTGTGAGACCAACAACTTGTTGGATCGTATTAATAAGACCCTCACCACCATCAACAACAGAATTGAGGGCTCCAATGATCGCGACCGTTGTCGACTTCGACATAATCGACAAGGGACAGGTAGGTTAACAAGAGAGGTATGTGATGATGATGCCAAGTTTACAATTCCTCCATTTGCTGGTAGATATGACCTTGAAGCTTATCTTGAGTGGGAAATACAATTAGATCAAAATTTTCTGTGCTATGATTTTCCTGATGATAAAAGAGTTAGGGCTGCTACTAGTGAATTCACTGATTTCGCATTATTTTGGTGGAGGAAACAATGTAGACTACCACATGTACCTAAAACTTGGAATGCTTTGAAACGAATCATGAGATCTACATTTGTTCCTTCATATTATTCACGTGACTTGTTAAAAAGATTGCAACGTTTAGAACAAGGTAGGAAAACTGTAAGTGAATACTATGAAGAATTGAAAGCACTTTTGTTGCGTTGTGATTTAGAGGAACATGTAGAAGCTATAGAGAACAGATTCTTAGGTGGGCTTAATCAAGAAATTAAGAACATTCTCGTCCACAAAGAATATAATTCTCTCTATGATTTATTTATACTTGCTTGTAAGGTTGAAAGTCAGATTGAGAAAGAATTGAGAATACTTGATAATAGGACACATGAGAGCAAACCTGTGGTTGTGCCTTTTTCTGTAACTACTAAGTTGCAGCAAGTTGAAAACCATGCTGAAGAGAAGAATGAGTTACTTGAGCTACCAACTCCATTACTTGAGAAGGAAGATGAGGTGATGGATGCCCCTACATCATGTGAGGAGAGCCAAAAAGATAAAGATAATAGTGCTATCATCACTCAAGGTGAGTACGCCTGTGAAGAACTACAATTGTCCACTGTTAATGCTACTTTAGAGCAAAATTTAGTGGAAAACAATTTTGATATGCACATGTTTCAAGTACAAAATTCCGACTGCATTGATTTAAGTATTGAGAATGAGTTGTGTGTCAATTCCTTGCATATATATCTTTGGCACAACCAAAAGTTAAACCTGATTCTTCTGTTTTAATTCCAAATCTATGTGCTGAAATAAATGCATTTGATTCTACCTATGTGCAATTGATACATGCTAGAGATGAGCCGAATGAAATTTCTTCTTCGAACAATTTAGGTTATATTGAGATTGATCATCCTTGTGAACTGTGTTGTTTAGAGCAGAAGTTATTTGAGATTCCCAATTCACTTTCTTTGTTTCGTTATAAATTTTTCCTAATAGGGGAGTATGATGAAAAGGGAAATTACATGGTTCATCGAATTTGGATAAATTCAGAACTGAAAGGTTCAACTTTGGAGGAGGAACACTATCATGTAGAGGAAACTAATGGCACTAACATTATCATTTCTAGTTTATCTACTGCTATTTGTGAGCTACAGGAAACCTTTTAAGAAGGGGAGTGTTGTGGGTTGCTTCCATACACCACAACCAATTCTCTATTTGCGCCGAAAAAGAATTTGCCTCTCATTGAGATCATCAATATCAAGTCACAGTCCAATACAACCGTTTCTAAAGAATGGGAGCAAGATGAAGCACATACACCATCCATTGATAACACTACCAACCAGGTACAATCGTTTCTAAGAGGTTTTACTTTGTTTGATAAAGAACTTATGATATTACATAATACGAATTTGTTGCGTTCTTTGTCATGTACCGAGATTTATGGTCAAGATCATGGATTACGTGAGACCACACATTTATTAAAACCGAGGATGGTTTTCTGTGAAGAAGGGGAGGATGATGTGACCACGCCACATATACATACGACCAAAGTTCCCAAGAATAAACAAAAGGTGAATTCGTTTCTTCGGTTTCAATTTATTTTAAATAAGAATATGATGCTATCTAAAGATGAAAATGTATATTTGTCTAGCTATATAAGGAGGATTGCATTAACGCTACGCGCTCGTGGCAGGGGTCCACCTAAAGGGAAGCCAAATAATATATCAAGACCAAGTCAACGCCTTTCCAAACTCTTGCTCAACGTCACCACGTCACTTTTGGATCAATTCAAGCAAGAGTTCAAGTGGGACACGTTTTGGAATCCAATTCGGCCTCCAGATCAGTTCGGATTCAGCTTGACAGGTCCAACTTCAAACGAGCATAACTTTCACATACGGAGTCCGTTCGAGGTCCATGAGTACTTGATGGAAAGATTTTCACGTCCTCTTTCCAATGGATCCAGCCATGCCTGCAAATTCCTTCTGCACGGCCCGCAATGATCAAAAGAAGTTGCTACACCACCTGTTTGGGCCAAATTGGGCCTTGTAATGCATGGGCCTAAGAGGAAGGTGCTAACCCCACTATTCATGGGCGTGCTACTGTTCACGTGAACATTAAAATTGTACCACCCCTTTATTTCTTAGTTTTGTGTGGCTTCCACTCCCCTATTTAAGGAGGCCGCATCCCCTCTAGTTTCCTTGGATTTCGTTTGATTAGTTTTTCCATGGTGAAAACTTTTGTTCTTCGCTTGTGTCGGCTAGACCAACCGTAAAGAACCTTCTGCGGAATCCCAGAGCTTAATATAAATATTTGCAATTTCAGATTGCTTGTTATCTTGTTCTTGCGTGTCTTCGGTTGCATGCAGGAATAGACCTTTGTGGTCAGGTCAACCGTGTTCTTGGCACGGTTGATAACGACTTGGAGTGTAGTTTAGCGATTGCTTGGCGTTCTGGTCGTGACCGGTTAGTAGCCGCATCGTCAAAGTCGTTCTCCTCCAAATCAAAGTTATCATCCTATCGGAAGATTGGGACCCCGTCGCCTCATCAGTTGGACTGATAGCACTAGGGGTCCCGATCTTTCGATGAGAGTGGTAGATTCGATTGGGGAAGGAGATGACGTTGACGACCCGACTACAACCATCTAAGGACGTTGCGCCTTAGCGATCGATACACCAACTCCAGAGATTGTTCGTGACCTTGTCGGCGCGCGATCAACCTAACCACGAGGGTTCTTGTTCCTGCAAGCAATCGAAGAACAAGCAAGAACAAGATGAACAACAACTCAATTGCAAATAACGATGTAAGATTCAATCGAAAAATGAAAAACGGTGGGGTTCCGAAGACAAGTATTCGGGCGGTCTAGCCGACACGCGCGAGTACAAGGCAAAGTAGCAAAAGCTAACTTAGTCTAAACAAAACCCAAACCCTAGAAGAGGGTGCGGCTGCCTATTTAAGGGACACGGAGGGTGGAGGGTCGGCCAAAACACAAGGAAGCCGAATAGGACTCGAATTACAAGGCCCAAGGGCCCCTTTGACTCGGACTGGAAAAGTGATGTGACTTGTTTTGCAGTTTCTGACTGACTCGGATGCAATTTGGAGGTGAGGCCAGATCCATCTGAAAGTAGACTTCAAGAGCTTTCCAACGAGCACTCACGGGCCCCGAGAAGCCTTCTGGATCAAAAGTTATGGCCATTTGAATTAGACGCTATCAACAAGGCTGAATCCGAGTCAAACTCATGAACAGGACTTGGTTTGCGCTTGATGGTTCCACTTCTATACTTGAGCTCATGTGGTTCTTCCCCATGGTTCCTAAGGACAATTAAATCATCACAAGAATTAAGTAGTATTCCATTCTTTGAAACGTTTGTATGCAAACTTAGGAACGCATTCACCTGATGGTTAAGTTGACATGCTTGCGCTCTAGTCATTGGTCCTTGTATCATAGTTTCAGTTTGATGTGGAGTCGGCATGGTTGTATGCATGGAAAGGATGTCCTCATCAATCTTTATACAGCAATACCAAATGCTCCAAAGTGGAATCACCTCTCATCGCTCTCAAATCAGATTTGGTGGCTATCATGACTAACTTTGTCTCTCCCTTATCCTTTCTTTTTCCACTCAATTTTAGCTTGTGGCTCTCTCTCACCTTTTCTGGAATCTCATTCTTTTGCCCCTTCTCTTTCTCACTCTCTACTTTCACCTCAACTTTTTGCATGTTATCATGTATGATTTGAGAAGGAGTTAGTGGCTGTAGCGTTATTTCCTTATTGTTCCACATGAATTTGTACTGATTAGTTATTCCATCATGAATAACAGAACGATCATATTGCCATGGCCTACCTAATAACAAGTGACATATTTCCATGGACACAACATCACATTCTACAGTATCACGATAAGAACCAATCTGAAAGCTAACATCAACAGTGTACCCAACATTCATGGAACCATTATTATTCAACCACTGAATTTGATATGGATGTGGGTGTTTCTTGTATTTCAATCCAAGTTTAGTGCAAAGTTCTTTGCTAGCTAGGTTATGACAACTACCTCCATCAATAATAACTTTGCAACACTTACCATCTTTACTTACCTGAGCTCTTGTTTGGAAAAGGTTGCAGCGCTGTTCATGGTTGGATTTTGTTTGAACGCTCAACACCGAAGGGGTGCACACAAGGATAGGACCGGACTCGAGGTCACAATACCCATCCCTATGTGTTTCTTCTTCTCTTTCTTCCTCATGGCCATCCTCAAACGCCTCAAAATTAGCAAAGTGCTCTCCATCTTCCTCACTAGCAGAGTCATATTCTCCATTGTCAGTTATCAACATTACCTTGCTATTTGGGCAATCCTTTTGCATATGTCCGCAACCAAGACACTTGAAACATTAGATGGAGCTACTCCTGGCCGTGGAACCAACAGAAGATGATGAAGATGGGGCTGGCCCTCTCTTTGGAAAGGAAGGAGTGGCGTTCTTGGCACTCGGGGCAGCACGTGCACTAGGAGCAAAACTTCCACTAGATGGATTAGTTTTAAACGAATTGAAACGAGATGTTGTTTTTCCTCCTGTTGGTGCTGTTATGGGCATGTAGGATGAAGTTCTTGTTGCCCTCATGTCTTGTTGAACTTGTCTTTCAGCGTGATGCACCAACTCCACCATGTTGTTGTAAGGCTGAAATTCCGTGATGCGCTTGATGGAAGGGTGTAAACCAGTAAGGAATCGCGCCATTGTTTGCTCTTCTTGTTCATATACATTAGCTCGAATCATCGCCATCTCCATCTCTTTGTAGTACTCCTCCACCGTGAGGGTTGCTTGCTTCATTTGCTGCAAGTCAAACAAATCACGCTTGTAATGTTTGGGAACAAACCTTGCTCTCATGTGGTACTTCATCTCTTCCCATGTAGTGATCGGAGGGTCATCGTTCCCTCTCCTTTGATTTTGTATTTGTTCCCACCATATGAGTGCATAATCAGTGAATTCAAGTCCCGCCTTGTGAATTTTCTTCTCCTCTTAATAATTGTGCAGGTGGAGCACCTTGTCCACCTTGAGCTCCCAAGTAAGGTATTCCTCTGGGTCATGTGTACCTAAAAATGTTGGCATGGTAAATTTAAGCTTACCAAATTTATCGTCATTTGGACGTTCATCGCCGCGATGATTACGGCGGTGGTAGCCATCGTCGTAGTAAAGAAAGTCATCATCGTCAAAACGAGGTGCTCCTCCACCACGGCCTCCATGTCCATGGCCCCTCCCCGGACATGGAAGCCGCCCCCTTCACCTCTACCTGGTAGGGGTGCACGCATGGCATTTGCCACCACACGGTCCCGTCTGTGTTGCGCTTCTTGGTCACCTTGAGCAATGCCCGCTTCCTCATCTCGTGGAGGGATGCCACCCCCACGATGAACACTGCCTTCCAAATCAGAGATGAGAGAATTTAGCGAGGATCCTAATTTGGTGCACATCGTGCTGCTGTACAAAGACGCATTGCTTTCAACTAACGACATAACTTCTCTTCCTAGTGGTGTTGTTTCTGTTTTGCAGGATTTCAGCGACGTCTTTCCAGAGGAGGTACCAGCGGGGCTACCACCAATATGCGGGATAGAACATAAGATCGACTTGATTCCAGGAGCGTCGCTGCCGAACCGACCACCGTACCGCACCAATCCCGAGGAGACAAAGGAAATTCAGAAACAAGTACAAGAGCTTCTCTCCAAAGGGTATGTCCGTGAAAGCTTAAGCCTTGTGTTGTTTCTGTTATTTTAGTTGGTAAGAAAGATTGTTCATGGCGTATGTGCATAGATTGTCGAGCGATTAATAAAATCACAATTCGATATCGTCATCCTATACCTAGCTTAGATGATATGCTAAACGAATTGAGTGGTGCTGTTATTTTCTCTAAGATAGATTTGCGCGGTGGTTACCATCAAATTAGAATGCATAAGGGGATGAGTGGAAAACAGCCTTTAAAACAAAATTTGGGTTGTACGAGTGGTTAGTCATGCCTTTTGGTTTAACTAATTCACCTAGTACATTCATGCGCTTAATGAATCATGTTTTAAGGCATTTTATTGGTAAATTTGTGGTTGTGTACTTTGATGATATTCTGATTTACAGTCGCACTGAATCTGAACACATAGACCATCTTAGACAAGTTCTACACGTTTTGCGTGAGAATAGGCTATTTGGTAACTTAGAGAAGTGCACTTTTTGCAAAGATCGTGTCATCTTTTTGGGCTATATTGTTTCTACACAGGGAGTTGAAGTAGATGAGTTTAAAATTGAAGCGATTAAAAATTGGCCAACTCCTGTGAACGTAAGTCAGATTAGGAGCTTTCATGGTCTCGCTGGTTTTTATCGGCGTTTCGTGAAAGATTTTAGCACCGTCGCTGCCCCTTTGAATGAACTTACTAAAAAGGGTGTTGAATTTGTGTGGGGGGTAGCGCAAGAAAATGTTTTTGCTGAACTTAAGAGACACTTAACTGAAGCACCGTTGCTTGTTTTACCTGATTTCACAAAAAAAATTTAAATTGAGTGTGATGCTAGTGGATTGGGTATTGGCGGTGTTTTAATGCAAGAGGGTAGACCGGTAGCTTATTTTAGTGAGAAACTGAATGGTGCTCAATTGAATTATCTGGTCTATGACAAAGAGCTTTATGCGTTAGTGCGTGCGTTAGAAACTTGGCAACACTATTTATGGCCTAAAGAGTTTATTATTCATTCCGATCATGAGGCTTTGAAGTATTTAAATGGCCAAGCAAACCTGAACCGTAGACATGCCAAATGGGTCGAATTCATTGAGACGTTTCCTTACATTGTGAAATATAAGAAGGGAAAGGAAAATGTGGTAGCTGATGCTCTTTCTAGAAAAAGTGTGCTTTTAACTCAATTAGGAATGCATGTTCCTGGTTTAGCGAGTGTGCGTGATTTATATGCTCCTTGACCATGATTTTTATGTCGCTTATGCACGTTGCAAAAAGGGAAAGGCTGGGATAAATTTCACATCCATGATGGGTTTTTGTTTCGCACTAACAAATTATGCATTCCAGAATCCTCCTTGCGTTTGCTATTACTGCAGGAATCACATGCAGGTGGATTGATGGGACATTTTGGACGTGAGAAAACGTTGGCTACGCTGAGCGATCACTTTTATTGGCCTAAGATGAGGCGAGATGTGGAGAGGTATGTGCAGCGATGTATTACTTGCCACAAAGCGAAATCGAAGTTGCATCCACACAGTTTGTATACCCCTTTACCTGTTCCCAATGCCCCATGGGAGGATATTAGTATGGATTTTGTTTTCGAACTGCCAAGAACTAAGAGGGGGAGTGATTCTGTTTTTGTCGTTGTGGATCGTTTTTCGTAGATGGCACACTTTATCCGTGCCACAAGAGCGACAATGTGTCGAATATTGCTGACTTGTTTTTCAAGGAGATCGTGAGGCTACATGGCGTGCCACATACTATTGTGTCGGATCACGACGTGAAGTTCATGAGCTACTTCTGGAAGACGCTTTGGGGTAAACTGGGGACGAAGTTGTTATGGTTTCAAGCCCTTTACGCCGCTTTATTTGTTGCCACTTCCAGTCAACATACTCATATGGAGGTGTCCAAGTGAGCTGAATATGTGAACAAAATTGCATCTCAAGACAAAAGAAGCGATAGAGCGCAAGGTCAAGTACTATGCTGAGAAGGCGAACAAGAAAAGGAAGAAGTTGGTTTTTCAACCAAGTGATTTGGTTTGGGTACACTACCGCAAGGATCGTTTTCCAGAACGTCGCAAGTCTAAGTTACTACCGCGCGGTGCTTACGAAGATCAACGACGATGCCTACAAGATAGAGCTTTCCGGCGACGACTATGGCATGAGCTCTACGTTCAATGTCGCTGATTTATCACTTTTCTTTGGTGGTGACGATCCAGCGTCGAGGACGATGCCTTTTCAAGAGGGGGAGGATGATGAGGGCATCCCTAACACTTATACATCTTCTCCTATTGGTGGTCATGCACATACTGATGAGGACATCTCCATTACATATACATCTTCCACTCCAAGCATGCATGAGAATAACCAAGAACCAGAGGGCCGAATGACGAGGGCAAGAGCCAAGCGTTTAAACAAACAGGTGCTTTTGTTTTTAAGGAATTTTCTTTAATTGACGATGAACATGGAATACTACCTCATGCTAGTATTTTATGTATTCTTAGGTATGACTCATTTGAAGACTTGGGAGAGCAAAAGGGAGGAGACCAATTTTATGCATAAGATTGAAACATAGCTATTGCTTGTTCTTTCAACACCAGAGTTCATGCGAGGACTTTGAGAGAGAACTAGGCGATCCATTGTTCGTTCTGCAATTCAAGGTCAAGCCGTCGTTCCATTGGGAATTGGGGACTTGGCGTTCGTCATTTGTGGTCTCGCGACGAACAATTATCCGGTGTGTTTTGGGCGTATTCCGAAGAGTTGAGGGTTCGTGCATTGGCGCGAGTGTTCAACTAGCGACATCGTCTACTTCGCATCAACTATCCACGGTTCCTCACTGAGAAGACGGGGACCCCTCGCCGTATCACTATTACTGCAGGAATCACATGCAGGTGGATTGATGGGACATTTTGGACGTGAGAAGACGTCTATCTGAGCGGTCACTTTTATTGCCTAAGATGAGGCGAGATGTGGAGAGGTATGTGCAGCGATGCATTACTTGCCACAACGCGAAATCGAAGTTGCATCCACACGGTTTGTATACCCCTTTACCTGTTCCCAATGCCTCATGGGAGGATATTAGTATGAATTTTGTTTTAGGACAGCCTAGAACTAAGAGGGGGAGTGATTCTGTTTTTGTCGTTATGGATCGTTTTTCGAAGATGGCACACTTTTTTCCGTGCCATAAGAGCGACAATGCGTCGCATATTGCTGACTTGTTTTTCAGGGAGATCCCGAGGCTACATGGTGTGCCACGTACTATTGTGTCGGATCACGACGTGAAGTTCATGAGCTACTTCAGGAAGACGCTTTGGGGTAAGCTGGGGACAAAGTTGTTATTCAGCACAACTTGTCATCCCCAAACTGTTGGTCAAACAGAGGTGGTGAACCGCACACTTTCGATGCTACTCCGGACCATGATCAAGAAGAATCTGCGCGAGTGGGAGGATTGTTTGCCGCACGTGGAATTCACTTATAATTGGGCCGTGCATTCCACTACGCAGATGTGTCCATTTGAGGTTGTTTATGGTTTCAAGCCCTTTACGCCGCTTGATTTGTTGCTGCTTCTTAGTCAACACCATACTCATATGGAGGCATCCAAGCGAGCTGAATATATGAAGAAATTGCATCTCAAGACAAAAGAAGCGGTAAAGCGCAAAGTCAAGTACTATGCTGAGAAGGCGAACAAGAAAAAGAAGAAGATGATTTTTCAACCAGGTGATTTGGTTTGGGTACACTACCGCAAGGATCGTTTTCCAGAACGTCGCAAGTCTAAGTTACTACCGCGCGGTGATGGGCCTTTCCAGGTGCTTGCGAAGATCAACGACAATGCCTACAAGATGGAGATTTTCGGCGATGACTATGGCATGAGCTCTACGTTCAATGTCGCTGATTTTTCACCTTTCTTTAGTGGTGATGATCCAGCATCAAGGACAACGCCTTTTCAAGAGGGGGAGGATGATGAGGGCATCCCTGACACTTATACATCTTCTCCTATTGGTTGTCATGCACATACCGATGAGGACATCCACATTACATATACATCTTCCACTCCCAGCATGCATGAGAATAACCAAGAACCAGAGGGCCTAATGACGAGGGCAAGAGCCAAGCGTTTAAACAAATAGGTGCTTTTGTTTCTTAAGGAGTTTCCTTTAATTGATGATGAACTTGGAATGCTACCTCATGCTAGTATTTTATGTATTTTTAGGTATGACTCATGTGAAGACTTGGGAGAGGAAAAGGGAGCAGCCCAAGGACTTAAACTACAAGTTTTGGATAAGATTTTTAAGCCAAATTTGGACTTCGCACGAGCTCAACCCAATTCAAACTCGGATTCAACTCAGGATTCAATTCAGATTCGGTTCGGGACAGCCCGACAAGCAGTTACTAAAAAGGCCATAACTTTCACAAACGGAGTCCGATTCAGGTGTTCTTGTACTCGTTGGAAAGATAATTTTAAGTGCTACGCAATGGATTTGGTCCTACTTTCAAATTCATCACGGATAAAAAGTTATTAACGAAACAATATGAACGGTGAAAAATATAGTTTCCTTTTTGTGAGAGTTCGTATCCAAAACCATATAGGGTTGAGTTGTACTTGGTTGGAGACCATATGGACATCCCAAGGGGCTATATAAGCATTGTATTGGCAGCCTTTAGGGGGAGACCAATTTTATGCATAAGATTGAAACATAGCTATTGCTTGTTCTTTCAACACTAGAGTTCATGCAAGGACTTTGAGAGAGAACTAAACGATCCATTGTTCGTTCTGCAATTCATGGTCAAGCCGTCGTTCCATTGGGAATTGGGGACTTGGCGTTCATCGTTTGTGGTCTCGTGACGAACAATTATCCGGTGTGTTTTGGGCGTATTCCGAAGAGTTGAGGGTTCGTGCATTGGCGCGAGTGTTCAACTAGCGACATCGTCTACTTCGTATCAACTATCCATGGTTTCTCACTGAGAAGATCGGGCCCCTCCCCGTATCACTTTGTCTGTTGTTCCCGCTGCTGCGACGATAGAGCGACAAGACGAATTTGACTATGTGGGTGATACCGAGGCCGTGGGCTGGGCTAACCACAATAATGATAGAGTTTATCGACAATTGCGTTTTAACCGACAAGGTATGCGAAGAGAACCCCCACGACGTGAGGTACACGACCACGATGATGCTTTTGCTAAGGTTAAATTCACTATACCCTGTTTTAATGGTAAATATGATCCTGATAGTTATCTTGATTGGGAATTAGCTGTTGATCAAAAATTTGCTTGCCATGACTTTCCCGAGAATAGACGAGTTAGGGCTGCACTAGTGAATTTACCGACTTTGCTTCTATTTGGTGGAAACATCATTGCTGTCAACAACCCAACAACATACCTAACACTTGGAAGGGTTTAAAATTGCTTATGCGCCATTGATTTGTTCCCTCATATTATGCTCGTGATTTGTTAAATAAACTTCAACGCTTACAACCAGGTGCAAAGTCTGTGGAAGAATACTATCAGGAATTACAAATTGGTATGTTGCGCTGTGTGTTAGTTGAGAATGAGGAGGCATCAATGGTAAGGTTTTTTGGGAGGGTTGAATCGAGAAATTCAGGACATCCTTGATTACAAAGATTACAACTCCATTACTAGATTGTTTCATCTTGCTTGCAAGCTGAACGTGAATTGCAGGGACGCCAGACGAGAACGCGATCTAACCTTTCTGCAGGTCGCACAAATTCATGGACGCGCACACCTTCTGCCTCATCCACTGTGGCGCCCCCACCATTACCCTCCAACAACAGGCAGCGCCCTACTACATCAAATTCAGCGCCACGAGTTTCCGAAGAACACAAATCAGCACCACAATTTTCTGCAATCTTCGGTTGCTTCGACAGGACGAACGAGGGATGTTCAATGCCATCGTTGCAAAGGCTATGGACACATGATGCGGGACTGTCCAAGCAAGCGTGTATTGATACGCGATGATGGTGGGTATTCCTCTACTAGTGATTTTGATGATGAAACATATGCTATGCTTGCAAATGACGCTGCAGGACATCATAATGAATCTGATCATGAGGAGGAGCATGTTGGCGCCAAAGATGCCGACAAGTATTTGAGCATTATAGTGCAACGCGTACTAAGTGCTCAAGTGTCTCGTGCCGAGCAGAATCAGTGCCATAATTTGTTCCAAATCAAGGGCGTTGTCAAGGAACACTTGATTCACATAATTGTTGTTGGTGGGAGTTGCAACAATTTGGTGAGTACGAATATGGTGGAGAAGCCTGCCTTGTCGACTAAACCTCATCCCCACCAATACCATATTCAATGGTTCAACAACAATAGTAAGTTGAAGGTAACACGGATGGTGAGAGTACGTTTTTCTATGGGTTCATACCATGATTATGTTGATTGCAACGTTTGATGTAACCATGTCACAAACGTATACGGCCATAGCACCCAATATCAAGATTGAACAAAAGGTGAATTCGTTTCTATCTATTCCTACTAATGCTATTCATGAGAATGAGGTACTATGATGAGGCCACGGGGTCCCGATCTTCCGATAGGATGATAACTATCGATTTTGGCGGAGGCGACCCTTGCGATCCGACTACAACCGAACGACGTCACTTGCGCCTTAGCAATCGCTGAACCACACTCCAAGTTGTTATCAACCGTGCCAACAACGCGGTTGACCTGACCACGAAGGTCTATTCCTGCATGCAACCGAAGAACACGCAAGAACAAGATAACAAGCAATCTGAAATTGCAAATATTTCTATTAAAATCAAAAGGTGGGATTCCGAAGACTGTCTTGACAGATGGTCGTCCGACACAACTGAAGAACAGAAGTTTGCATAATAGCTAAACCTAAACTCAACAAAATCCAAGTCCTAACGAGGGAGGCGGCGGCTCCTTTATAGGGAGAACAACCAGGAGGGGCGTCCAAAGTGCATGCTCTAGGGTTACAAGGCCCATGGGCCCAATTGGTGGTGGCGCAGCACCCTTTTGACTCGGACTCAAAAACCAACGTGGATTGTTTTGATGATTGCAGCCGGCTCGGATGGAATTTGAAGATGAGGTTGGATCCATTGGAAAGTAGACTTCATAAGCTTTCCATGAAGTACAAGAACATCCCAAACGGAGTCCGTATGGGAAAGTTATGTTCGTTTCAACTTGCACCATTGCAGCAGTCCGAATCTGATTCCAGTACGTGACCAACACGGACTCTTTTGATGATTGCGGCTGTCTCGGATAGAATTTGAAGATGGGGTTGAATCCTTTAGAAAGTATACTTGATAAGCTTTCCATCAAGTCCAAGAACGTCCCAAATGGAGTCCGTATGAGAAAGTTACGTCCGTTTAAACTTGCACCATTGCAGCAGTCCGAGTCTGATTCCAAAACGTGTCCAACTCGAATTCGTGCTTGACTTGGTCCCAAAGTGACGTGGTGACCTCCATTATTCCTTCCATGCATGTCCAGGACTCCATGTCCCTTTCCTTCATCCTTTCCCAAATTCCTAAGCATAATTAAATCACTTGCATTAGGTAGCGGTCTATTCTCAGTAACATATGAAGGCTGAAGAAACGAATTCACCTTTAGTTCAATCTTAATATTGGGCGATTGTCGTATGTGTTTGTGGCGTGGTCACATCATCCTCCCTTCTTGATAGAAAACCGTCCTCGGTTTTAACATATGTGTAGCCTCGCGTATTGCATGATCTTCATCATAAATCTCGGTACATAATAACAAACGCAACAAACTCTCATTATGTAATATCATACGTTCTTTATCACACAAAGTAAAATCTGTTTGAAACGAGCTCACCTTATAATTTAAGTGATGCGTAGGAGCTCTTGTAATTGGAACAACAAGCATAGCAAATATGGTTGTATCCATAGGGGTCGTGTCCTCATCATCCTCCCTTCTTGAAAACAAAGCCGTCCTCGGCTTTTGATAAACTGAAAGTATGGTAACAAAGAAGCCAAGGTGTATGCATGGTATATGTATATGTCATCCGCTTTAACAGTTCTTCGTTGTTGCACAATTAATGTTATAACACAGCAGCAATCATAAAAGCTCATTGTATTATTAACCCAAAAGTAATGATATATGTTAATGAACAAATCAAAATTTCTCACACAGTAATTATCGCAACTTGTTTTGCAAATGTAAGTGAAGCATTTATGCAATTCAAATCTTTGAAGTTGTAAACTTGTTGTGGTGGCACATATAGGCAAAGCTACAACTTTTGGAATCAAACAAAATTTATCCATATAATCAGATTTCAATTGAGCAATAGCAAATTCATCTAGTAAGGGTGAAAATATTTGCAAGTTCTTCCATACATCAATTTCATTATTCAGATTGCCAATGTTAGATGGTTCAATAAGAGAAGAACACATAGGCATTGAATGATCACTAAATTTTATTTTTCTTTCATAATGAACAAGATTGAGCATACAAAAGTTGTTGTTCAAAACAACAAGCTGCAATTCATCCATGTGGTCACAAGTTATGCATATTCGATATACAAGAAATTGATTTCCTACACCATAATCTCCAATCAAATTAAACTTATACCCAGGGTGTAGGCACTAAACAAGAATTTTGAACATGTAAGTTCAGAAACTTTCTCCAAAGCATGTGACAATTTCATAGGAAGATCCAACATGATGTAACACAATGAATTGGCAGGAGAAATTCTAGTTAAAACTTCTTTATGTCTAACCAAAGCCACATGATCATTGTATGTGATTAATTCATCACGTGAATCACTCAAAACAGCAGGCAATTCAATTATTTTTGACAAGGTGCACTAAACTCATTCTCAATACTCAAATCAATGCAGTGTGAATTCTCTACTTGAAATATGGGCGTGTCGAATTGTTTTCCACTAAGTTTTGCTCTAAAATAGCATGAACAGTGCATAATTGTTGTTCTTCACAAGCATACTCACCGTGAGTGATGATAGCACCATGATCTTTATCTTTTTGGCTCCCCTCAGATGATGTAGGTACATCCATCTCCTCATCTTCCTTCTCAAGTAATGGAGTTGGTAGCTCAAGTAACTCATTCTTCTCTTCAGCATGGTTTTCAACTTGCTGCAAGTTGTTAGTTACAGAAAAAGGCACAACCACATGTTTGCTCTCATGTGTCCTATTATCAAGTATTCTCAATTCTTTCTCCATCTGACTTTCAACCTTACAAGCAAGTATAAACAAATCATAGAGAGAATTATATTCTTTGTGGACGAGAATGTTCTTAATTTTTTGATTAAGCCCACCTAAGAATCTATTCTCTATAGCCTCTACATGTTCCTCTAAATCACAACGCAACAAAAGAGCTTTCAATTCTTCATAGTATTCACTTACAGTTTTCCTACCTTGTTCTAAACGTTGCAATCTTTTTAACAAGTCACGTGAATAATATGAAGGAACAAATGTAGATCTCATGATTCGTTTCAAAGCATTCCAAGTTTTAGGTACATGTGGTAGTCTACATTGTTTCCTCCACCAAAATAATGCGAAATCAGTGAATTCACTAGTAGCAGCCCTAACTCTTTTATCATCAGGAAAATCATAGCACAGAAAATTTTGATCTAATTGTATTTCCCATTCAAGATAAGTTTTAGGGTCATATCTACCAGCAAATGGAGGAATTGTAAACTTGGCATCATCATCACATACCTCTCTTGTTAACCTACCTGTACCTTGTCGATCATGTCGAAGTCGACAACGGTCGCGATCATTGGAGCCCTCAATTCTGTTGTTGATGGTGGTGAGGGTCTTATTAATACGATCCAACAAGTTGTTGGTCTCACAAAAATTGCTACAAAGTGATCTTGAACCTGTCATGGTTAGTAGAAAACAAGGAAATACACAAGAATTATGTAAGTCCCTATAAACTACTAGGAGGTGGAGCTTCACAAGTCACACATCTCTAAAGCTCTTACCAAATTCTTACAAGTTCTTACCAAAGCAAACAGGTGGTGCAACCGGTGGCTGGTTCGTGATAAATCTAACTCAAGTGATGAGTAAAGCGATTGCAAGGTACAGCGAGACCTGTTCGGTTAGTAGAAAAGTAGAGCTTGGATAGGCTATGTATTTTGTAGCAAAGGAAAACAATCAATTAATTTCAGAAATTGCATAGAATTGAATTATAGTTCGTATGTAGCACTTAGCCTATGTTGCTGATCAACCAAGGATCGAAGAAGGCTAAAATAAGTGTATGGCAATGTATGGGAGTGGTAAATACAAGATAATTCAATTGAATGCAATCTGGAATTGAAGAACACAAGGATTGACCCAAAACTTGGAAACTGAAGATTTCTGTCCACTGGACAGCACGTCGGTATTTCGGCCGTAACTTTTTGTCAGTTGCCTTTTTTTCAATGATTCTTTTTTTATCTGTTTTCTGACGGCTTTTTCTACAACTTTTGTTTTGGGGTCAACTTCTGGAAACCGACCAAAAAATTCGCACAAAATTCACAAGTGCCGATTGTTGCAGATTCAATCTGGAATTTTAGGTCAATTTGCACCGCAGATATATCTTAACTTCCTTGCTGGAATGACGTGAAATTTTACAGATAGATGGACAATGAAGTTTTGAATCCAATGGAGGTGGTTTCACTGAAAAATAATCTCGGAATCAAAAGTTATGGCTTTTTTGGTGGCGGCTGCAGAGAAAGGAATGATCAGCCGAAACTGGAATTAGGGTTTGGGGTGGGGGAAATTTGTTTTTGTTTGGATTTTTATAGGAACAAAGATATGACCAGCAACTAGACAAGGCTAAAACGGACACAAATTCAATTTAGCAAACCAAAACTAATAGATTGAAAGGCACAACGGGGTTTGGACAGCGGAAATTAACTCTTTTTGTGGGGCAATTTTTCTGGACTATGGGAAATAAAACTCAATCTACTAACTAAGGATACAAGAAATTCCTACCGGTCAACCTGGCTTTGATACCACTTGATGAGGCGACGGGGTCCCGATCTTCCGATAGGATGATAACTATCGATTTTGGCGGAGGCGACCCTTGCGATCCGACTACAACCGAACGACGTCACTTGCGCCTTAGCAATCGCTGAACCACACTCCAAGTTGTTATCAACCGTGCCAAGAACGCGGTTGACCTGACCACGAAGGTCTATTCTTGCATGCAACCGAAGAACACGCAAGAACAAGATAACAAGCAATCTGAAATTGCAAATATTTCTATTAAAATCAAAAGGTGGGATTCCGAAGACTGTCTTGACAGATGGTCGTCCGACACAACTGAAGAACAGAAGTTTGCATAATAGCTAAACCTAAACTCAACAAAATCCAAGTCCTAACGAGAGAGGCGGCGGCTCCTTTATAGGGAGAACAACCAGGAGGGGCGTCCAAAGTGCATGCTCTAGGGTTACAAGGCCCATGGGCCCAATTGGTGGTGGCGCAGCACCCTTTTGACTCGGACTCAAAAACCAACGTGGATTGTTTTGATGATTGCAGCCGGCTCGGATGGAATTTGAAGATGAGGTTGGATCCATTGGAAAGTAGACTTCATAAGCTTTCCATGAAGTACAAGAACATCCCAAACGGAGTCCGTATGGGAAAGTTATGTTCGTTTCAACTTGCACCATTGCAGCAGTCCGAATCTGATTCCAGTACGTGACCAACACGGACTCTTTTGATGATTGCGGCTGTCTCGGATAGAATTTGAAGATGGGGTTGAATCCTTTAGAAAGTATACTTGATAAGCTTTCCATCAAGTCCAAGAACGTCCCAAACGGAGTCCGTATGAGAAAGTTACGTCCGTTTAAACTTGCACCATTGCAGCAGTCCGAGTCTGATTCCAAAACGTGTCCAACTCGAATTCGTGCTTGACTTGGTCCCAAAGTGACGTGGTGACCTCCATTATTCCTTCCATGCATGTCCAGGACTCCATGTCCCTTTCCTTCATCCTTTCCCAAATTCCTAAGCATAATTAAATCACTTGCATTAGGTAGCGGTCTATTCTCAGTAACATATGAAGGCTGAAGAAACGAATTCACCTTTAGTTCAATCTTAATATTGGGCGCGATTGTCGTATGTGTTTGTGGCGTGGTCACATCATCCTCCCCTTCTTGATAGAAAACCGTCCTCGGTTTTAACATATGTGTAGCCTCGCGTATTGCATGATCTTCATCATAAATCTCGGTACATAATAACAAACGCAACAAACTCTCATTATGTAATATCATACGTTCTTTATCACACAAAGTAAAATCTGTTTGAAACGAGCTCATCTTATAATTTAAGTGATGCGTAGGAGCTCTTGTAATTGGAACAACAAGCATAGCAAATATGGTTGTATCCATAGGGGTCGTGTCCTCATCATACTACCTCATGTCACTACTTTGTACATTCTTAGGTTTGACAAATGGAAGACTTTTGAACTGAGGGGACGAAGGAGGCCAGCGTCAAAGCAATGGAGAAAAATAATGAAGAATAAAGCCAAGGAGAAGCCATGCAGTGGGAGAGCAAAAGGAGAGAGGTCCAAGAACTTAAAAGCCCATGTTTTGGATGAGGTTTCCAAGCCCAATTCGGAATTTCCACAAGCCCAACCGAAATCACACTCGGAATCAACTCAGAACTTAATTCGGATTCGGTTCGGGACAGCCAGACAGGCCTATAATAAAACGGCCAAAACTTTCACAAACGGAGTCCGATTTAGGTGTTCTTGTCCTTGTTGGAAAGCTTATTCCAAGGCCCATCCAATGGGCAAGGCCCCAGCTTCAGAACCCTTCTTGTCGCGCCGCAATATCCAACACAATGTGACGGTGAAAAAAAATCAGGGTTTCCTTTTTGTATGAGTTTGATCTAAACAATGTCGGGTTGAGTTGTACTCAGTTTGGGACCTTGTGGACGTCCCAAAGGGTTATATAAGCCTTATATTCATAGCCTAGGGTAAGGTTTTGTTTAGATCAGTTTAGCCCCATGTGCAAACTCCACGTTGTCTCTTGTGTCGGCTAGACCAACAGATTCGTGTTACAGAACCTCAACTATCCTTGTGCGACTTTTATATCTAGCAAATTTCAGGTTGCTCAATATCCTTGCTATTGCGTGTTCTTCAGTTGCATGCAGGAATAGACCTTCGTGGTCAGGTCAACCGCGTTCTCGGCACGGTTGATAACAACTTGGAGTGTGGTTCAGCGATTGCTAAGGTGCAAGCGACATCGTATGGTTGTAGTCGGATCGCAAGAGTCACCTCCACCAAAATCGATAGTTATCATCCTTTCGGAAGATCGGGACCCCATCGCCTCATCAGTTGGTATCAGAGCTTCAGTTGACCGGTAGGAATTTTTTTTGTATCCCTAGTTAGTAGATTGGTTTTTATTTCCCATAGTCCAGAAAAATTGCCCCAAAAAAGAGTTAATTCTCGCTGTCCAAACCCCGTTGTGCCTTTCAATCTGTTAGTTTTGGTTTACTAAATTGAATTTGTGTCATATCTTTGTTCCTATAAAAATCCAAACAAACGAAAATTCCCCCACCACAAACCCTAATTCCAATTTGGCTGATTTTTCCTTTCTCTGCAGCTGCCACCAAAAAAGCCATAACTTTTGATTCCGTGATCCTTTTTGAGTGAGACCACTGCCATTAGATTCACAACTTCACTATCTATCCTCCTGTAAAATTTCACCTCAATCCAGTTTGGCAGTAGAAATATATCTGCGGTGCAAGTTGACCTAAAATTCCAGATTGAATCTGCAACAGTCGGCACTTGTGAATTTTGTGCGAATTTTTAGGCCAGTTTCCAGAACTTGGCCCCAAAACCAAAGTTGTAGAAAAAGACATCAGGAAACAGTGAAAAAAATAATCATTGAAAAAAAGGCAACTGAAAAAAGTTACGGCCGAAATACCGACGTGCTGTCCAGTTTATAGAAATCTCCAGTTTTCAAGTTTTGGGTCAATCCTTGTGCTCTTCAATTCCAGATTGCATTCAATTGAATTATCTTGTATTTACCACTCCTATTCATTGCCATACACTTATTTTAGCTTTCTGCCATCTTTGGTTGATCAGCAACATAGGCTAAGTGCTAGATACGAACTATAATTCAATTCTGTGCAATTTCTGAAATTAATTGATTGTTTTCCTTTGCTACAAAATACATAGCCTATCCAAGCTCCGCTTTTCTACTAACCGAACAGGTCTCGCTGTACCTTGCAATCGCTTTACTCATCACTTGAGTTAGATTTATCACGAACCAGCCACCGGTTGCACCACCTGTTTGTTTTGGTAAGAACTTGTAAGAATTTGGTAAGAGCTTGAGAGATGCGTAACTTGATTTGAGCCTCCATATCCTAGTAGTTGATAGGAACATTTACTTGTGATTTGTTTCCTTGTTTTCTACTAACAACGACAGGCTTGAGAAAATTGGTAGATTATGATGTCATCGCGGGCAGATTTGAACTCGAAGGGAAACAATTACCGGTATATATCTTGCCACTCACCACTGAGAGTACGTCGTCGGACTACTTGTGGGTTACTATGTTGGATAGCTACTTTGAAAGACTGGATCTTGATCCTGTTGAGAAGATGAGCATGGCAAGAACGGCGCTTATTGGTGATGTTCAACATTGGTGGTCATATCTCGAGTTCCACTATATATACACCTGGGAGGGGATGAAAAAGAAATTGCGACATCGTTTTGTACCTCCAGCACCCACGGTCACAAGCGAGATGCAACCTGAGGTAACTGAAAATGTTGATATTGTTTTAGTTCCTACTCTATCTACAGATACCACCAAGATACTTAAGAGGTGAAGGATGATCCGGTGCATCTTATGCCAATAGAGGAGAAGTTTGAGGTACCTACAGTATCTGATGAGGACGATAATGACAAAGGTACTGATTTGGTGCGACAACAAGACATAGAGCAACCTTGTGAGTATATACCTGCTGTAGTGCAATCTTTTGATATTCGTTGTGTTGACTTGAACGAACCATATGCTGATCTAAATTCTCATAATTTTGCACATGTCGAATTAATCACACACAAGGAAGTATTTGATAGAATATCCCCCGCTGATGCATTGTGCTATATCATGCTTAATGATGCCGTTAGTTTGGAATGTGCTATGGAGAAAGTTTCTGAACTTGCTTATTCGAAATTCTTGTGTAGTGCCTACACCTCTGGGTATAAGTTTAATTTGATTGGAGATTATGGTGTAGAAAATCAATTTCTTGTATATCGAATATGCATAACCTGTGATCACATGGATGAATTGAAGCTTGTTGTTTTGAACAACAACTCTTGTATGCTCAATCTTGTTCATTATGAAAGAAAAATAAAATTTAGTGATCATTCAATGCCTATGTGTTCTTCTCTTATTGAACCATCTAACATTGGCAATCTGAATAATGAAATTGATGTATGGAAGAACTTGCAAATATTTTCACCCTTACTAGAATTCAATTCGGATTCGTTTCGGGACAGCCAGACAGGCCTGTAATAAAACGGCCATAACTTTCACAAACGGAGTCCGATTTAGGTGTTCTTGTGCTTGTTGGAAAGCTTATTCCAAGGCCAATCCAATGGGTAAGGCCCCAACTTCAGAACCCTTCTGGTCGCGCCGCAATATCCAAAACAATGTGACGGTGGAAAAATCAGGGTTTCCTTTTTGTATGAGTTTGAGTCTAATACATTGTCGGGTTGAGTGGTACTCAGTTTGGGACCTTGTGGACGTCCCAAGGGTTTATATAAGCCTTTTATTCATAGCCTTTAGGGTTAGGTTTTGTTTAGATCAGTTTAGCCCCATGTGCAAACTCCACGTTGTCTCTTGTGTCGGCTAGACCAACAGATTCGTCTTACAGAACCTCAACTATCCTTGTGCGACTTTTATATCTAGCAAATTTCAGGTTGCTCACTATCCTTGTTCTTGCGTGTTCGTCGGTTGCATGCAGGAATAGACCTTCGTGGTCAGGTCAACCACGTTCTTGGCATGGTTGATAACAACTTGGAGTGTGGTTCAGCGATTGCTAAGGCGCAAGCGACGTCGTATGGTTGTAGTCGGATCGCAAGAGTCACCTCCACCAAAATCGATAGTTATCATCCTATCGGAAGATCCGGACCCCATCGCCTCATCAATGTTGTTCCTATGCAAGCTTGTTCATTTTATTAGAAAGACCTTGGCAATACGATACTGATTGTGTACATCATGGTAAGAATAATCAATACTCTCTCATGTTCAAGGGAAATAAAATTGTGCTGCATCCTATGACTCCTGAACAAATTGTTAAAGATGACCTCGCTAGAGCTAGAAGAGAGAAAAGTCAGGAGAATACTGAGAGCGAAAATCAGATTGTAGAGAAAGAGCTTGAGCAACATAAAAAGAAAGAACCTAAATCTGCTCATGACAAGAATAAAGAAATTAAATTTAAAGGTGCTTCTTTTCTTGCTACCAAATCTGATATGACTGAACTGGATGCTAGTAATTCTGTTTGCTATGCATTAATTTGCAAAGAAGCTTTGTTTTCATTTGAGGATATACCTTCTTCTTTGCCACCTGCTGTCACTAACATTTTGCAGGAGTACAAAGATGTCTTTCCAAAGGACATACCGCTGGGGCTGCCACTGCTTCGTGGGATTGAGCATCAAATTGATTTAATCCCCGATGCATCATTGCCCAACCGAGCACCGTACAGGACCAATCCAGAAGAAACTAAAGAAATTCAGCGCCAAGTTCAAGAGTTGCTTGATAAAGGGTATGTGCGCGAATCTCTTAGTCCTTGTGTTGTTCCGGTCATTTTAGTACCAAAGAAAGATGGATCATGGCGCATGTGTGTGGATTGTAGAGCAATCAATAATATTTTGATTGGTAATGCCTTTTGGTTTAACAAATGCACCTAGTACCTTCATGACGAGGTTTTGCATGCTTTCATTGGTAGATTGTGGTGGTTTATTTTGATGATGTACTGATATATAGCAAATCATTAGAGGAACATCTTGACCATTTACGTGCTGTTTTTAATGCTTTACGTCGTGCATGCCTATTTGGTAACCTTGAGAAGTGCACCTTTTGCACCGATCGAGTCTCGTTTCTTGGCTATGTTGTTATCCACAGGGAATTGAAGTTAATCAAGCCAAGGTTGAAGCAATACAGAGTTGGCCGACTCCTAACACGGTCACACGGGTGCGGAGCTTTTTAGGACTTGCTGGGTTCTACCGCCGCTTTGTGAAGGATTTTAGCACCATCGTTGCACCATTGAATGAGCTTACCAAGAAGGGCGTGCCATTTGTTTGGGGCGCCGCACAGGAGAACGCCTTCACCACATTGAAAGATAAGTTAACACATGCACCCTTACTCCAACTCCCTGATTTCAATAAGACTTTTGAACTAGAATGTGATACAAGCGGAATTGGTTTAGGTGGTGTGTTGTTACAAGAAGGCAAACCAGTAGCATACTTCAGTGAGAAATTGAGTGGGCCTAGTTTGAACTATTCTACTTATGATAAGGAGTTATATGCACTCTTTCGAACTTTAAAAACTTGGCAACATTATTTATGGCCCAAAGAATTTGTTATACATTCTGATCATGAATCTTTAAAGCATATTCGAAGTCAAGGAAAACTGAACCGTACACATGCAAAGTGGGTTGAATCTATTGAGTATTTTCCCTATGTCATAAAACACAAGGGAAAGGAGAATGTTATTGCTGATGCTTTGTCTAGGAGATATGCAATGTTATCACAACTTGACTTCAAAATTTTTGGATTAGAGACTATTAAAGAGCAATATGTGCACGATGCTAATTTTTCGGAAATACTGTTGAATTGTAAAGAAGGGAAAATGTCGAATAAATTTGTCATTAATGATGGGTTTGTGTTTAGAGCCAACAAGTTTTGCATTCCTGCTAGCTCCGTTCGTTTGTTGTTGTTACAGGAAGCACATGGAGGCGGGTTGATGGGACATTTTGGTGTGAAGAAAATGAAAGATATACTTGCTGCTCATTTCTTTTGGCCAAAGATGATACGGGTCGCTCGATCTTCTTGACGTAGGATCTGGATACTCACAAGGATTCGACGAACCGTAGTAATCTGCCGTTGCCAATGCAAGAGTTAGCACTCTATAATTCGTCCAACCTCACGTGCTGAACTTCACGACCGCCGATGAAGTTCCATCGCGCTCCCAATTCCCAGCGGAAAGGTTGAACGATCTTGATTTCAGTGAACTCCCTATTCCCTTAAGTTGGTTCGGTCATCAGAAAGAACAAGAGTATTCTATTATCAAAAGTGGTCTCAATTTTGTAGGGGTGGCGTCTGTCTTTTAAAGAGATACAAGGGGTGGAGAGTCGGCCAAACACTTGAAGGCCGAATAGGACTCGATTACAAAGCAGGCCCACTTTGACTCAGACTGAAAAATTGATGTAAATTGTTTCACGATTTTTGATTGAGTCGTAGGGAATTTGGAGGTGAGGCCAGATCCATCTGAAAGTAGACTTCAAGAGCTTTCCATAGAGTACAAGAACACCTCAATCGGACTCCGCTTGGAAAAGTTATGACCATTTTAGTAGGTGCCTGTTGGGCTGTCCCGAACCGAATCCGAATTGAGTTCTGAGTTGAATCCGAGTTTGAAATCGGTTGTACATGTGGGAGGTCCGAATTGGGCTTCAAAATATTGTCCAAAACTTGGGTTTTAAGGGGGTGTTTGGGACTGCTCCACTCTACGTTTTTCAGCTCCGCTCTATGTTTTTTAGCCAAACAGGTTCAGCTCCACGCACTCTGTTCGAGGAAAAAAAAGGTGGAGTTGTGAGAGCACCTAAAGGGGTGCTCACAAACTCTAGGTTTTTGTGGAGCTGCTCCACGGTAGAATTCGTGGAGCAGAGTTTGTGGAGCAGTCCCAAACACCCCCTAAGTTCTAGGGCTTCTCCCCTTTTGCTCTCCCACTGCATGGGCTTCTTTCCTCCTTGATCAGCTGCATGGGCTGCTTGGCTTTCTCCTTTACATCCCCATGGGCTTTGAGCTTTTTGTTCTCGGTAGCAAATATGATTACCCTCCTTGTGCTTCTCCATTGCTTTGGCCCCGGAATCATCATAATATTCAAACCTAATAATAAGCAAGAATTTGGCATAAGGTAGTATATCGTTCCCACGAATAGAAAGAAATTCATTAAGAAACAAATTCACCTGACAATATTTAATGCGGCTCAATACTTCTTTCCAATGAAATAATGTATTTGATTGAAAAGTGCTAAGCATGTGCGTATCCGCATCAAAAGATGAGACGGGACGTCAAGCGCTATGTTGCTCGCTGCACTAGATGTCAAAGAGCTAAGTCACGACTTAATCCTCATGGTTTATATATGCCCTTACCTGTTCCCAACGTTCTGTGGGAAGACATTTCGATGGACTTTGTTTTAGGATTGCCAAGAACAAAGAAGGGGAGGGATAGTGTATTCGTGGTTGTTGATAGATTTTCTATGATGGTAAGGACCACTTACTCGAGCTCGTGCTTGTCAACTTAATTACCAGGTGAAATCATTCCTAGGTTCATATATTACTGAGAATAGACCGCTACCAAATGCAAGTGATTTAATTGTGCTTAGGAACCTGGGAAACGAAGGAAAGGGACATGGAGTCATGGATATGCACGGAAGGAATAATGGAGGTCACCACGTCACCTTGGGACCAAGTCAAGCACGAATTCGAGTTGGACACGTTCTGCAATCAGATTCGGACTGCTGAGATGGTACCAAGTTCAAACGGGCATAACTTCCTCATATGGACTCCGCTTGGGACGTTCTTATACTTCATGGAAAGCTTATGAAGTCTAATTTCCAACAGATCCAACCTTATCTTCAAATTCCATCCGAGCCGGCCGCAATCATCAAAAGAGTCCACAATGGTTTCTCAGTCCGAGTCAAAAAGGGTGCTGCGCCACCAACACATGGGCCCATGGGCCTTGTAACCCTAGTGTGCATCATCCACTCCAAGTGTGCATGACAAAGTGATGAGGCGACGGGGTCCCGATCTTCCGATAGGATGATAACTTCGATTTGGAGCAGAACGACTTTGACGATGCGGCTACTAACCGGTCACGACTAGAACGCCAAGCAATCGCTAAACCACACTCCGAGTGTTATCAACTGATGAGACGACGGAGTCCCGATCTTCCGATAGGATGATAACTTCGATTTTGGTGGAGGTGACTCTCACGATCCGACTACAACCGTACGACGACGCTTGTGCCTTAGCAATCGCTGAACCAACCCCAAGATGTTATCAACCGTGCCAAGAACGCGGTTGACTTGACCACCAAGGTCTATTCCTGCATGCAACCGAAGAACACGCAAGAATAAGGATAGTGAGCAACCTGAAATTTGCTAGATATAAAAGTTGCACAAGGAGTTGAGGTTCTGTAACACGAATCTGTTGGTCTAGCCAACACAAGAGACAACGTGGAGTTTGCACATGGGGCTAAACTAATCTAAATAAAACCTAAGTCCTAGAAAGGGAGGCGGCGGCTCCTATATAGTGAAAACAACCAGGGGAGGCGTCCCAAAGGGTACACCCTAGGGTTACAAAGGCCCATGGGCCCAAGTGGAGGTGGCGCAGCACCCTTTTGACTCGGACAAAGAAACCTACGTGGATTGTTTTGATGATTCCGGCCGGCTCGGATAGAAGTTGAAGATGAGGTTGGATCCATTAGAAAGTAGACTTGATAAGCTTTCCATGAAGTACAAGAACGTCCCAAACGGAGTCCGTATGAAGAAGTTATGCCCGTTTAAACTTGCACCATTGCAGCAGTCCGAATCCGATTCCAGTACGTGTCCAACACAAACTCTTTTGATAATTGCGGTGCGCACAGAAGGAATTTAGAGGTGATACCAGATCCATTGGAAAGAGTATAAGCAAAGCTTTCCAACAAGTACTCATGGACCTCAAACGGACTTCGTATGTGAAAGTTATGCACATTTGAAATTGGGCTTGTCAGGCTGAATCCGAATTGATCTGGAGGCCGAATTGGATTCCAAAACGTGTCCAACTTGAACTCTTGCTTGAATTGATGTAAAAATAACGTGGTGCTGTCAAAATATATATTTTCATCATTAGGTAGCATCATATTCTCATTTAAAATATGTTTAAGCTGAAGAAACGAATTCACCTTTAGTTCAATCTTGATATTGGGCGCTGTTGTCATGTGTGTTTGTGGCGTGGTCACATCATCCTCCCCTTCTTGACAGAAAACCGTCCTCGGTTTTAACATTTGTGTAGCCTCACGTATTGTATGGTCTTGATCATAAATCTCCGTACATGATAACAAACGCAACAAACTCTCATTATGTAATATCATAAGTTCTTTGTCAAACAAAGTGAAACCTGTTTGAAACAAACTCACCTGATAATTTAAGTGGTGCGTAGGAGCTTTTGTAATTCGAACAACAAGTATAGCAAATATGATTATATCCATAGGGTACATGTTCTTATCATTCTCCCCTTCTTGAAAATAAAGCCGTCCTCGGCTTTTGATAAGCTGAAAGTATGGTAACAAAGAAGCCAAGGTGTATGCATTGTATATGTATATGTCATCCGTTTTAACAATTCTTCGTTGTTGCACAATTAATGTTATAAAACAACAGTGATCATAAAAACTCATTATATTATTAACTTTGACTTTGACATTGACTCAGAAACCAACGTGGATTGTTTTGATGCACTACAGCACATGGGACCTTCTGTGACGAATAAGGAATGACAATAGAGTTATCTGTCACTAAGCCACTCTGTTTATGGCATTTTGCAAGAGCCAGTCCATCTTAATGACAAACAAATATTCTCTGTCATTAAGTTCAACCCAAAATCGTCATAACCTATTTTACCATTGTGTTTATGATGATACGATATGACAATTCGTACTTGTCATAATTTGTAATTGATTTTAAAAAAATTGCCTACATAATCCACGTTGGCATGCTTGGCGCACTAGCAAGGACAGGTCCTTGCTGCCACATGTGGAGAAGCTTCCGCACATGTTAGTATTAAAGCTAAAAGTTAGAAAAAGAGAGAAAACACATGTTAGTATTAAAGGTACAATTTAGAAAAAAGAAGCTTCTGCACATCTGATACGGGGTTGCCCGATCTTCTCGACGTAGGATGGATACTCACGGGAGTCTTGATGAATCGTAATGATCCTCCAATGCCAGTGCAAGGGACGAACACTCTTTAATCCACCAAAACACACTCGTGTTGATTTCGCCGACCACCAAGCGAAGATCTATCGTGCACCTAATTCCCAGCGGAAAGGCTGAACAATCTTGATTGAAGAAGATACTCCTAATTCCATAAGGAATTTCGGCAGCAATGCTAAACTCGAAAACTTTAGTAGATTGATTTTTCTCAAACGTGGTCTGAGCCCTAAAGGCTGCCAATACAAGGCTTATATAGCCCCTTGGGACGTCCATATGGTCCCCAAACCAAGTACAACTCAACCCTATATGGTTTTAGATACAAACTCTCACAAAAAGAAAACTATATTTTACACCCGTCATATTGTTTCGGTCATAACTTTTTATCCGTGGAGAATTTGAAGGTGGGACCAGATCCATTGCGTAGCCCTTGAAATTATCTTTCCAACGAGTATAAGAACACCTGAATCGGACTCCTTTTGTGAAAGTTATGGCCTTTTTAGTAACCGCCTGTCGGCTGTCCCGAACCGAATCCGAATTGAATCCTGAGTTGAATCCGAGTTGAAATTGGATTGAGCACGTGGGAAGTCCGAATTTGGCTTAAAAATCTTATCCAAATCTTGTAGTTTAAGTCCTTGGGCTCCTCCCTTTTGCTCTCCCACTGCATGGGCTTCTTTCCTCCTTGGTGAGTTACATGGGCTGCTTGGTTTCCTCCTTTCCATTCCCATAGGCTTTGAGCTTTTCGTTTTTGGTAGCAAATATGATCACCCTCCTTGTGCTTCTCCATTGCTTTGGCCCCGGAATCATCATAATATTCAAACCTAATAATAAACAAGAATTTGACATAAGGTAGTATATTGTTCCCACGAATGGAAGGAAATTCATTAAGAAACAAATTCACCTGATAATATTTAATGCGGTTCAATACTTCTTTCCAGTGAAATAATGTATTTGATTGAAAAGTACTAATCATGTGCGTATCCGCATCATCCTCCCCTTCTTCAAGAAAAGCCGTCCTCGGCTTTTGATAGCCTGAAATTGTAGTAAACAAAGAATACAATGTGTATGCGTGGTATATGTATTGGTCAGTTACACCCCTTCCGTCTTTCACATTATTATTTCCTGGAGGTGTAGTAAGCAAAAATAACAACACATATGCGTGGTATATGTATGAATCAATTATTGTGTCATTCTCATTCTCACTATTTTGCACAAACCAATTGATACTACAACAGCTATCAAATGCATACATTGCAATGTTGTCTTTCATATCATTCTCCCTCCCATGAGAAAAAGTCATCCTCGACTTTGCTAAGCACATGGACAAGTCATTAGTGGGCCAAACTAAATTAAGTTGTTCAAATATGGGGGAGAAAATTTTTAGTTCCTTCCATGCTTCAACTGCGCTACTCTGATTATTTGTACATGATTGTACATTAAAGGATGAATATGTAGGCTTAAGAAAACTTTTAAAACATGAAGCACTGTTGTTGAAATTCATCTCATTGTGATCATGATATGGCATAAAAGTTTGTTTATCCAAAATATGCAATTTCAATTCAGCAAGTTTATCACATGTAATGCATATTCGGTAAACATAAAACTTATCATCTATACCATAATTTCCAATCAAATTGAACTTATATGTATATGCATAGGTACTAACTAGTGATTTTAAACATGAAATTTCAGCAACATTCTCAATCACACTAGATAGCTCTCTAGGATCATCAAATATGATATAGCACAAAGAATCACTAGGAGATATTCGAGTAAGAACTTCCTTATGAGTAATCAATTCCACATTATGTAAATTGAGCAAAGAAATTTCAGAACATGGAATTTTCATTTGCACATATGAGTTCTCACAATTACTCACCGTTTCACAATTAATTCCAGCGCTAATATTGTTACCTTTATTGTTCTCCTCAGTTGATATGGGTGTTGTAGGTATTAAATCATCATGATGTAACAACGGAACAGCAAGTACTTCATCTTCAACCATGCTTATCTCCTCATCTTTGACTTCCAATGATGCCGGTAGTTGAATGTTTAATTCAACCTGCACAATGTGAGAAACAACACTAGAAGTAGACATTAATGTGTTAGTTTCAAAATCAACCTCACTTTGTCTATCTTCTACTTCTCTCTTTTCTTTTGGTGTATCTCTCATACTCTCAATTTGGATGCTCTAAAACTCACATATGGTGGGATCACACAGCTCGCTCTTTTTAACACTCTCACTCAATTTGGCTATGTGGCTCTCATTCTCACATGGGTTTTGATGCATCTCAATTGTTGTATGTGTCATTGGGACAGCATAAGTTGTCTCCTTTACCGAAGGGAAAGTCCCATGCTCGGTCATCTTCTCACATGACACACCAGTGGAACCATAAGAACTGAAGTGTGGACTTGGATGAAACCGTGATGTACGCATATCTATAAGTCTCTTTTCCTGCTCAATAGCGCAATTCACAAGGTCATGCATGCTACTAAAATATTTACCTTGAAGTGCAGTGGCGATTTCAGAATTCAAGCCTTCTTTGAAATATGCCTTCTCCCTTAATGCACTTGTGACACTGGCACGACGCAATGCATCTTGCAGCTCAAAATAATAATCTTTAACAGTGTTACTCCCTTGTGTGATACTCTCCAGATGGCGAAGCAATTCCTGTGCATAATATGTTGGCACAACTCACTCCTCATGAACGCCTTCAAATCTGACTAAGATTGAATGAGTTGTTTTCCAAATAGTTGTTGCCACCAACTATAAGCATAGTCTTCAAACTCTCTAGTGGCACGCATCACCTCTTGGGATTTGGGGAGCTTCTGAAATCTAATCACTTTCTCCATTCGCCATTCCCATTCAAGATACTCCTCTGGGTCATTACTGCCATAGAAAGGAACAAATGTATCTTCTTCTTGTTGTGGTCGAAGTGCCCGCACAATGTCATTCACGATGTTTGTTTGTAACACCTTCATTTGTTGATTGAGCTCAATACAAAGATCCTGCATATCCGCCTTGAGTTGTCCCTCCATTATAGTTTCTTGTGTAATGTACTTCTCAAGCAATGACGTTGGAAACGGTATCATAGTTTTCTTCTCCTCCTATCATGGTTAGTAGCAAAAAGAAGACACAAAAGCCACAAATATATGGGTAATATGTGGAGTCACTCAATCTCACTTTTCCTCAACCAACTAAAGTTCTTACCTTTTCGAAGTGAATTGAGACCAAAAGAAACTTACACTTGGTGGTGGCTACAATAACAAGTGATGATCAAGCGGATTTAAAAGTGACTCACAATTGCACAGCAAAGGATATTTTGTGGAGCTTAGTTAGGAAGTATTTATCCTACACGATCTGAATTTCACGATGTTGTAAAATTAAGTAATAATCTAAGCTAGAATACTTTGCCTAAGTGCTGATCCAAAAGATATAAGTGAAGTGTATGAACGCACACGCAAAGATCAATGTGACTCAATGCAACAAAGGAATGAGCTAGATGGGAACAAATAGGAGAGACGCTAGCCAATTGCAATAACAAGAATAGAGGGCACAAGATTGCTCAAATCACTCACCCAATAGGAGCTAGGACCACTTACCCAATCAGCCTTCTCTCTTTTTTTTCCTCTTTTTTTTTGCTCACCTCTTTTTTTTTTGCTACCTTGACAATCACCCAAATATGTTCAACTCACTGTTCTGAGTCTATCTTTGTATATGGGTCACAAACTTTTGTGGAAGGTAGGGATATCTCTCTCTCTAAACTTTGATTTTTTTATCGGCCGGAGTAGTGATGCACAAGCCCAATATTCAGCTAGAAGTATTCAGGAGCAGCCCTCAATGCAACATCAATGACTAGTCTCAAGTATTCAAAGGATATAAGTGAAGCTCGTATGTGTGGTGTTCAGCCGTATGGTTTCAAGGAAGCCAACGCGAACACTAACACCTCCTTAGAGTTGGTTTCGGATGGCAACTTCCAAACGGATTCGGAAGTGGATAGCTAGCCAAAACCGACTTGGATTCTAGAGTTGTACTCAGATTGATCTGAGAGGAGTTATGGATACGGACTCAACTTCAAGAGTAAATTGAATCTACCTTTTTTTTTGTTTTATGGGGACACAAGATCAAGTTACACGAAGGAACACAAAGATCAGCATGTAAACAAAATTTCTAATGGATCAAGACTTAATAAAACTCACGAAAATAGCAGATGCAAAACTAGGGTTTGGATTTTTTTTGTGTTTTTGGTTTATGGACTATAGGACAGCAAGTAATAACGGAAATTTAAAGGGATAAGATCCTACCGAGTAAACCGCGCTCTGATACCAACATGATATGGGGTGTCCCGATCTTCTCGACTTAGGATGGATCCTCACGGGAGTCTTGATGAATCATAATGATCCTCCAATGCCAGTGCAAGGGACGAACACTCTTTAATCCACCAAAACACACTCGTGTTGATTTCGCCGACCACCAAGCGAAGATCTATCGTGCACTCGTGCTGAACGATCTTGATTGAAGAAGATACTCCTAATTCCATAAGGAATTTCGGCAGCAATGCTAAACTCGAAAACTTTAGTAGATTGATTTTTCTCAAACGTGGTCTGAGCCCTAAAGGCTGCCAATACAAGGCTTATATAGCCCCTTGGGACGTCCATATGGTCCCCAAACCAAGTACAACTCAACCCTATATGGTTTTAGATACAAACTCTCACAAAAAGAAAACTATATTTTACACCCGTCATATTGTTTCGGTCATAACTTTTTATCCGTGGAGAATTTGAAGGTGGGATCAGATCCATTGCGTAGCCCTTGAAATTATCTTTCCAACGAGTACAAGAACACCTGAATCGGACTCCGTTTGTGAAAGTTATGGCCTTTTTAGTAACTGCCTGTCGGCTGTCCCGAACCGAATCCGAATTGAATCCTGAGTTGAATCCGAGTTGAAATTGGATTGAGCACGTGGGAAGTCTGAATTTGGCTTGAAAATCTTATCCAAATCTTGTAGTTTAAGTCCTTGGGCTCCTCCCTTTTGCTCTCCCAAGTCTTCACATGAGTCATACCTAAGAATACATAAAACACTAGCATGAGGTAGTATTCCAAGTTCATCATCAATTAAAGGAAACTCCTTAAGAAACAAATGCACCTGTTTGTTTAAACGCTTGGCTCTTGCCCTCGTCATTGGGCCCTCTGGTTCTTGGTTATTCTCATGCATGCTTGGAGTGGAAGATGTATATGTAATGGGGATGCCCTCATCAGTATGTGCATGACCACCAATAGGAGAAGATGTATAAGTGTTAGGGATGCCCTCATCAAGAAGAGTACATGATAAATATGTCTACCATGCGTACACGTTGTATTCTTTGTTTAGTACATTTTCAGGTTATCAAAAGCCAGGGATGGCTTTTCTTGAAGAAGGGGAGGATGCGGATATATACATGCTTAGCACTTTTCAGCTTTTATATTATTGAACTAGAAAGAAGTATTGAGCCATATTAAATATTGCTTGGTGAACTCTAATTTAGCTAGGTATTTACTTGTTATACTTGGAGATACGGAGCTAATACTTTTTTATTTAATTGTATAGAGATCCATACTCGATCTATGCATTCATTCCCATTCCCGCCCAGCTGCATCCATGCATTCATTATCACTTAACCCTCTCTCTTTCCATTCGACGATCGGGATTTAATCCTATGGACACGTGGCGGTTATCCGGTCGCCCGCCTCTCTCCTCTTCTCTTCTCTCGTCAACATGTGAGACCCACCCTTATGTTCTTCTTCCTCCCCTTTTTCCACCTCTGCCCGTCACCATTGCTGCCCTGCCTGAGCACATTAAAGCATATGTTTCTTCCTGTTAGCTTGGGCATTTGATGCCATTAGTAGCACTAAACCACCCACATACATCCCGTCATTTTCCCCTCTTTAAACCCCGTTAATCCTCACTTTTAAGCACCACCAAATTAGCTATAAAACCAGTGAGCTGCCTCAAGGCCATTCCCCTTCCCCGAGCCCTATAAATACCTCCCCTAGCTTCTCCGACTCATGCCACTCCTCTCGCGCCCCTCATTTCATTCTCCCATGTGCCCGAGCTTCCCCGTGCCTTGTTACTCCATCGTCGGCCTTAGGACAAACTCCGATGAGCAATTTCGGTGAGCCTGGACCTTCTCACGTCTCGCTGACACCGTCCTTATCTCTTCCAAGCCCAAGCGATCATCCGCCGCCCCTTTATCGGGCAAGCCTACTAACGAAACCTCTTCACTACTAACGCCATGCATTGCCACCGCTTCTTCCTCACCGCCAGCCCATTTTCGTCGCCCTCAAAGTTCCTACCAAGGTGAGGTTACCTCCTCGTCGCTTCCCCTTGCCTTTGCGCGCATTGGCCACCGCTGCTGCCCGCCGGTGTGCCGACGACCATCGGGCTCGACGCGCCGCCTCCAGTCGGCACGGCCATGCCAGCAACCGAGGTCAGCCAGTCAAATACAAGCTGAATTTCAGCAAAGGAAGCTTGCTAAAAATGAGGGTAAAAAGAAAGAAAATAGAGACTTCTGCACATTGGTGAGTGAGAGCCACAAGCCAAATATGAGGAAAAAGTAAAGTGAGGGAAGGATGGTTATGTTAGCCACAAAATAATATTTGAGAGATGTGAGCAATGACCCATCAAAGGTGTACTTTGTGCTTGTGTACAAAGATGCAACTATTTTGCTTTCAACTAATGACTTAACCTCTCTTCCTAGTGGTGTTTCCTTTCTCTTATAGGCATTGGGGACATGTTTCCAGAGGAGATACCAGCGAGACTTCCACCATTGCGCGAAATAGAGCATCAAATTGATCTAGTCCTCGGCGCGTCACTTCCAAACCGTCCACCATACCGCACTAATCCGGACGAAACAAAGAAATTCAGTGCCAAGTGCAAAAGCTAATTGAGAAACGGTATGTACGCGAAGGCCTTAGTCCTTGCACTGTCCCTATAATTCTTGTTCCTAAGAAAGATGGTACATGGAGAATGTGTGTAATTGTCGTGCCATTAACAACATCACTATTAGATATCGTCATCCTATTTCTAGGTTAGATAATATGCTAGATGAACTTAGTGGTGCTGTTATGTTCACTAAAATTGATTTGAGAAGTGGATACCATCAGATTAGGATGAAACTTGGTGATGAATGGAAGACTGATTTTAAAACAAAATTTAGATTGTATGAGTGGTTAGTAATGCCTTTTGGTTTAACTAATGCACCTAATACATTCATGCGATTGATGAATCATGTTTTAAGAGCATTCATTGGCAAATTTGTTGTGGTATACTTTGATGATATATTGATTATAGAAAAACGATGGATGAACACATTGATCATATTAGACAAGTACTAAAAGTGCTTAGAAGTGAGAAATTATATGCTAATTTGGACAAATGCACTTTTTGTACCGATAAAGTTGTGTTCTTAGGCTATGTTGTTTTTGGACAAGGCATTGAGGTAGATGAATTTAAAACTGAAGCAATTAAGAATTAGGCTACACCTGTGAATGCTGGTCAAATCAGAAGCTTGATGGTCTTGCTAGCTTTTATCGTTGTTTTATTAAAGATTTCGGCACCATTGCTGCTCTATTAAATGAGTTAACTAAAAAGGGTGTTGTGTTTGAATGGGGTACATCACAGGAAAACGGTTTTCAAGAACTAAAGAAATGATTAATTGAAGCACCATTACTCGCTTTGCCTGATTTCACTAAGACTTTTAAAATTGAATGTGATGCTTAGCCCGAGGTACGTCGGGCCTTTCACGATCAAGGCTCAAATCGGGAAGTTGGCATACCGCTCGGATCTTCCAACATCTGTGCGCAAGGTGCAAGCTTGGAGGAATAAAAAAATTTTAAAGTATGTCAAGGTGCTTTGGTCGCAGCAGACAGAGAGAGGCCACATGGGAATTGGAGTCTCGCATGTGTGAGCAATATCCAGAATTATTCACAGCAGGTGCGTGTTTTATAATTAAGTTTAGTTGTGATTAATCCTTGGCGTAAGCATGGAAAGAATTCGGGGTCGAATTCTGTTTAGGGGGGTAAAATGTAATATCCCAAAAGCCTTTCGGGAAATAATTCTTTAATTGGAGAGGAGGGACCTTAAAGGGAAGAATAAAATATTGTTTCAGGGGGGTTTTCTGAATTTTCCGGACAACCTGGGCCTGGGCCTTGGAAACCAGCCAAAGAGGGGGGAAAGAGCCGCCCACCCCCTCCAACCCTAGCTGCCCCTCCCCTCTCCGCCCCTTGCGCCGCCCCCTGCTGCCCCCTTGCGCCGCCCCTGCTGCCCTTGCGCGCCCCCAGCAGCACCTCCCCTCCCTTCTCCTCCATTGCCGGTGATCAATACCTCTATTCGCTGCCGGTCGAGCGGAAGAAGAAATCAATCGCAGCAAGACGATTGGATCCGGAGGAAGGGAAGAGGAGGGGAAAAAGAGAAGAGGTGGAACTCGTGGGGTGTTCGTCGTGTTCTTCAGCGAATCGTCAAGGGTAATCCCTGTTTTGCCCCAAGTAGATGTTTATTTTAATTGTGCTAGCTATGTCGGTATACTGGACTGCTAGAACAGATTGGGTTAGACGGCTGTTTTGGGATAGAATTGTGGGGATTCAGGTCTGGACTTCTCCTGGAGAGTTGTAGAGGACGTCATTATCTTTCCATGAAGTGCTAGAACGCGTTATTCGGACCTCTGTAACAAAAGTTACGATTTTTCTAGTAGGACTGTTCTGCAGATCGGGGGAATTTCTGTCAGGTTTCGGTAGATTGGTCTGGGTGATTAGAAAACAGGAGAATCAGAGGATCTCCATATCATGAAAGTTGCAGATAATTTTATTATCTTTCCATAACGGTCAAGAAATCCTGATTCCGACTCTCGGGGTGAAAGTTATGACAATTTTAGTGCGCTGTCCAGAGAACCCGTTATGAAACTGATGTTTTAGAAAATTGGATGGTGCGGGTAGAAGATGGCCGAATCAGGGAGACTCACTAACTAGGTTTAGTTAGATAATCTAATTATCTTTCCAGAAGTCTGGGAACGCCCTATTCGGACTTCTGTACCAATAGATACAAATTTTTGAAGTTGACTGTCTGTAGAGGGGGACAGGGTGGCCGAAAGGATTTGGGGTTTTGAGTCAAGCTAATCTTGTTGGGTTAGTTTGGGGGTGTTTTTATTTAATCTAAAGACTCGCTACTGTTGTCTTAGCAATCATTATAATTATTATTCAGGAGGAGGACGGATCCCAGGGGCCGCACCTTCTGCTCATCCCCCGTTTTCCCGTGATTAAGGCAAGTATAATGATGGTCTAAACTTTATAGTGTGAATTGTTGATGATTGTTGGTTTGTAGATGTTTGATCTATATTATGAGTATATGTGATCTTGATTATCTTAATGATATGTTGGGATTGTTTATGGTCGAAGAATTTCTGGTGCATAACAATTGAGAATGCAAGTTTTATTTGTTGAGACATTCACGCATATGCATCATCCTGATTTATTGAAGTCTTGGTCAAGAGATGACCAAGCGTCGAGGTCCCCGTCATGTTGATGACATGACGGGCTAAAGGTCCCCATACTTGAGGAGTATGGGCAATTGGTCCCTGTACCAGATGGTACAGGCATGGGTGTGCATTGACGGATGCACACTCCACATTACCGGTAAAATGCGAAAGAGAAGAGATAAAGAGATTTTTGATCATATTGCATAGCATGGTTTGTTTATATGATTGATGGATGAACTTGAGAAATGATGTTCACTTTTATTCTTCATACTACTATTATATTTGCTGAGTCGTTGGACTCACTCTTGTTGTTGTTGTGTTTGTGGTTGCTGTTTGTTTTAGGTACCTTTATGAGACCGGCATGCATGGGGATAAAGAAAGATTAGTTTGTTGCACCTGCACGATCTACCCACCATGGGACAAAGAAAGAACATTAAACACTATCTGCTGAATAACTAAAGTGGTATTTGATTAATGATCATCATGTTTAAGATGTAATAAAGGATTAGAACTCTTTTACATTGCTTCAGTTCTTTATTTAAGCATTGTGGTTATGAGTGCGATGGTAAACATAATCCAGTCTTGTTAGAATTGATTATACTGCTTACTGTCATTCATATCATTTGATTATGCTTGTTGGAACCTCCGATTTAGACAATAAACAAAGGAGGTTCTGCTGAAATTTTGTAAGACGTATTTTAGTTTATCCTTGCTTTGTTACTAGTTTGGTAGCATTCCAGGTCATTGTTTGGCTGGGGTGTTACAGTTGGTATCAGAGCGGGCTGTAGGTCCGTGGTTAACGAAATATTAATTTTGACACACTAAGCACTGTAGGTGAGAATGGGGTTTGCGTTGCATCTACGTTTCCGTGGGTTATCATAGTTGAATGTGTGCTTAATGTTTGACTTTGTACGTGTTATGAGATGATGTTTTGTGCCAACGATTTGATTATATGATTGTTATGTGTGGTGATAGTTGATGTCGAGAAATAGAGATCGCGTTGTGGCCATTGGCATGGCCAGGTTATATCACTATTCGTGGTATTGAAATGGTGAAGGATTTTTCCTTAAGCAACTTAGTTTCAGATGTTAGGAATGAGTCCTTTAGAAAAGTTTCTCTCTTCCCTGAGTTGAATTTGGTCAATTCTTATCCTGTGGTGGTGGATGAATTTATCTTGGGCTCGTGGTTCATTGCAGTTGAGGGTTTTCAATTGGTTTCTACCTGTTCTTTGAAGCAATTATTGTTTTTGGACTATTGAGACACTTTTGCTACCTGTGAGCACTGTGGATTTGCACGGTTGGTCCCTTTGCGGGAGTTTTGTCTTGTTGTGAAACATGTCTCATTTGTTCGCTTGGTATTCTTGTTAATGAAAGTTTTATGTTGCAAATTCTTTAACCTGTGAAAGCTTTGGCTTTATGTAATTCTTTTGGATTATTCTAAGTGTTGAAGTTTAATACCTCTCTTTTCTGGAGGGAGGTGTTAAAATCCTTTTGTGATGTCTTGGGTTATGGTTAAGTCAGAGATTGTAATCAAATAAATTGTTATGGTATGAGTATCCTTGGAAGTGAAACCGAATAAGTTGATGTTGTCTTCTTGTAGTTGTTCATGAACTATGTTTATGAATAGGGCTATTCCTAATGGAACCGATAGAGTTACTAAGAGGTGTGGAACTTTGATGAACTGGTTGATCAATAAGAGAGACAAAATCAGTAAATTTTTTGGAATAAATTGGATCAACAGGTCTCAATGGATTAATCTAACTGTTTAGGATAGTTAAATTCAGAAGGTGTTGGATTACTGTATTAGTGGATATTAGTCTTAGAGTTATCTTTGTGGATACTTAGTGTTCGTATGTAATTGCTAAGTGCAACTGTTGTGTGATGAAGTTTGGTGTTGCGCATCAATAAGAGAGCAATGGATGGGGTTTAAATGTGATCTATATTTACATGATGTGGGATTGTCAGATGATAATATGTCTTTGATGGAAGAGTTTTGGTAGAATCATTAAAATTGTGTAGTAGATCTCCTCTAATTTAAAGCGGTTGTTGTAGTGTGGTCGTAAGGTTTTGAAATACTTTCAATTTGAGGATGGGATGATAAAGTAGCATGGAACTATTTGATGAGATTTTGGAGGGCCTTATAATGGAAGGGTAGACGATAACGATTCTGTTAAGAGTGTGTTATTCTTGATGTTAGTAAGATTGTTGCAATCTTGTTGGAAAAAAAAGACACTTTGAAATAAGTTATTGTGTTCTTTTGGAAAGGTTTATGATGCGCTGGTAGGCTATGATGATTCATGCTAAGAATATATAATGGTGAGGTTAGTAAAACTGAGTATGAGATGATGAGGGTAATGTTGATTCTTTTAGAAGTAAAGGAATTTGTTCGTCTTCCGTGATGCCAGTTAAATGAAATGTTTGGAGTTGTGCATTCATAATCCTATGGGAGTTCATGAATTATTGTGGTATCTGAAATTAGTTGCGCAGAGTGACGTATTGGAAGGCTCAATCGTTTCTTAAGTGATTCATGTGATTGAGCTTAAAGGATCGTTTGCTTGAAGTTGGTAAAGTGATGTTTCCATTAAAGAAAATTATGTCCTTTGTTAAATTGAAGGGTATAGTAGAGGTATTTGCGGTTGGATTCAAGTTTTGTACCTTGCTGCTTATTGAAGCATGCTTAACCTTTCTGGTTTGCCACAAAGGAATCCCTCAAGTTTCCAAAAGCAGTGCTTTATTTATTTATTTATTTATTTTCGGCTGAAGTTTGATACTCTCTTCTTGTGGGACTTGTGCACTGAACTGTGGTCTCGTCTTCTATTTTCCAAGATCTTGGCTATTTGATTTTTTTCCTTGGTCTCGTGTCTACGGTGAGTGGTAAATGTTTTTCTATGTGCTGAAAATTGTTTCTATCTATATCTTCTTCTGAGGAAGGATTAACCAATTCGTGTTGCAAAGCCTTTTAGGTTGTATAATGGCAACGTGATAATGGTGGTCAAGTAGATGATTTTGGTGAGATTGTAGGTGTCAAGTTGTTTGAGAATCATTGAGTGATAAATTGATTTGTTGGAATAATTCTCGGTGAGAATTTGATTGAAATAGAATGCTTGCCTTTGGAGCTAACTGATTTCATGGTTGCAATTAGTAGAACCTATAGTAGATTGTGGTTCAAGAATGTTTCGATCATTTTGATGGAACATTAGAATTATCAAAAGTATGAGAATCTTCATCAATCTTATTAGAGTATCATGATTGGGCACTTTGCAAGGTTTAGTAGGAGGATTATGGTGGTGTAGTTAATGTGAAGAGGTCTAACCGTTATGAGAATCAATGGGATAGTAGGGATTGTTGAATTATTGTCATGCATGACTTGGCTTCAGTGAGTGGTTCCAGGAGTTAGAATCTTCCTAAAGATAATTACGTTGAGAATATGCTTTTATGAGGTTGTTAATGATTGAGTATGTATGATTATGGGAATTTTAGTCACCGAATTCGAGAGTCTTCGTATCAATTATATCGAAGTACATATATAGGAGCCCTGGACATGGAAAATTTTGGTTTGGTGTTTTATGCTAGAACCTTGGAGGTAATGATGTTGTGTGGGAATATTGGAACAAGAGGATTCTAAATAGTGTGATGTTCCTTGATAGTATCCTTTGGGTGTAGTGAATCAGTGTGTGTGCTGAGAATTTCAACTTGATTATCCTTAAAGAATTGTGGTGAAGTGATTGTGGGTGAAAATAATGATGAGGTGCATTGGAAATTATTCATTAAAGTAACCTGTTGGTAGCGGAGTTGACTAGAGTATGTTATTGAGAGAACAATAGAGTCCCTCTACAAGGGTGCGGTGGATGCACTCGGTTTGAGCATAGAGTTGATGTTGCCAATTTAAGAGAAATGAGTTAGGGTGGTGTGTGATGGTTTGGAATCTTGCGAATCAAGAGAAAGTTATTCCTAGAAGAAAAAAATAGTTTCTCGGGTAGTAAAATGCTCTTTGATTATTGTTTGAGGCTTTGAGCTATGTGATGATAGAAAAAGTCTTTTGTGGTTTGAGTTGGCTTTATGTTGGCATGTGTGGTTTTTTCCAGTTTAGGAAAAATAATGGACGGGTTTGATATTTGAGTGATTCTCCTTTGACTTATGTGTTGTTTATTTGCAAACTACTTACTCAGAATGTGGAAATGTTCTCGTGTTGAATCCTCGTTTTTTTTTTCTCTTTTGATTTGACCCTTCTGATGGGGAGTTGGTGATGTGTGGTTGTGACGAGAATCCCTTATTTTCAGTTGAATTCTATTTGTAAAGCAGTTGGTTTACATTGAGCACTGTTGTGCGTCCGTAGTTAAAGGAGGTACTCCTTGTTAAGGTAAAAAGATCGATTGAGAGTTGGAACAAGAGTTACATGTGTTGTGCAGGTTGTGTGGGTTGATACCAAAGGGAATGATAACCCAAGGTATATTCAGTCGCTTCTATTAGTTGCAAGGATTCGGAGGTTGGTGTATCACTAGGACCACCTTGGATCCTAGAGTGGCGTACACACGTTTGGTACGACCCGATTTCGAGGGAGTGCTTGAAAGATCTGGAGTGTGGGTTTCCATTAAAGCCGTTGACCAACGAGTAGGATCAGCTACCTTTAGTGGAGTTCGCTTATAATAACAGCTACCATTCCAGAAATTAAAGCTGCACCATTCGAAGTGTTGTATGGGCGTAGATGCTGGTCACCCTTTTGCTGGGAAGCGGTGGGTGAAAAGGCAGTCTTGGGCCTGGATTTGGTCCAGAAGACAGTTGAACGAGTGGCCCTGGTATGCAAATGTGAGAAGAAGGGATCTGGAATTTGAGGTGGGGGAATTAGGTGCTCTTGAGAGTATCTCCCACCAAGGGTGTGGTGAGGTTCGGTACCAAAGGGAAGCTTAGCCCGAGGTACGTCGGACCTTTCACGATCATGGCTCAGATCGGGAAGTTGGCATACCGCTCGGATCTTCCAACATCTGTGCGCAAGGTGCAAGCTTGGAGGAATAAAAAAAATTTAAAGTATGTCAAGGTGCTTTGGTCGCAGCAGACAGAGAGAGGCCACTGGGAATTGGAGTCTCGCATGCGTGAGCAATATCCAGAATTATTCACAGCAGGTGCGTGTTTTATAATTAAGTTTAGTTGTGATTAACCCTTGGCGTAAGCATGGAAAGAATTCGGGGTCGAATTCTGTTTAGGGGGGTAAAATGTAATATCCCAAAAGCCTTTCGGGAAATAATTCTTTAATTGGAGAGGAGGGACCTTAAAGGGAAGAATAAAATATTGTTTCAGGGGGGTTTTCTGAATTTTTCGGACAACCTGGGCCTGGGCCAAGGCCCAGGAGGGAAACCAGCCAAAGAGGGGGGAAAGAGCCGCCCACCCCCTCCTCCAACCCTAGCCGCCCCTCCCCTCTCCCCCCCTTGCGCCGCCCCCTGCTGCCCCCTTGCGCCGCCCCTGCTGCCCTTGCACGCCCCCAGCAGCACCTCCCCTCCCTTCTCCTCCATTGCCGGTGATCAATACCTCTATTCGCTGCCGGTCGAGCGGAAGAAGAAATCAATCGCAGCAAGACGATTGGATCCGGAAGAAGGGAAGAGGAGGGGAAAAAGAGGGAAAAAGAGAAGAGGTGGAACTCGTGGGGTGTTCGTCGTGTTCTTCAGCGAATCGTCAAGGGTAATCCCTGTTTTGCCCCAAGTAGATGTTTATTTTAATTGTGCTAGCTATGTCGGTATACTGGACTGCTAGAACAGATTGGGTTAGACGGCTGTTTTGGGATAGAATTGTGGGGATTCAGGTCTGGATTTCTCCTGGAGAGTTGTAGAGGACGTCATTATCTTTCCATGAAGTGCTAGAACGCGTTATTCAGACCTCTGTAACAAAAGTTACGATTTTTCTAGTAGGACTGTTCTGCAGATCGGGGGAATTTCTGTCAGGTTTCGGTAGATTGGTCTGGGCGATTAGAAAACCGGAGAATCAGAGGATCTCCATATTATGAAAGTTGCAGATAATTTTCTTATCTTTCCATAACGGTCAAGAAATCCTGATTCCGACTCTCGGGGTGAAAGTAATGACAATTTTAGTGCGCTATCCAGAGAACCCGTTATGAAACTGATGTTTTAGAAAATTGGATGGTGCAGGTAGAAGATGGCCGAATCAGGGATACTCACTAACTAGGTTTAGTTAGATAATTTAATTATCTTTCCAGAAAGTCTGAGAACGCCCTATTCGGACTTCTGTACCAATAGATACGAATTTTTGAAGTTGACTGTCTGTAGAGGGGGACAGGGTGGCCGAAAGGATTTGGGGTTTTGAGTCAAGCTAAACATGTTGGGTTAGTTTGGGGGTGTTTTTATTTAATCTAAAGACTCGCTACTGTTGTCTTAGCAATCATTATAATTATTATTCAGGAGGAGGACGGATCCCAGGGGCCGCACCTTCTGCTCATCCCCCGTTTTCCCGTGATTAAGGCAAGTATAATGTTGGTCTAAACTTTATAGTGTGAATTGTTGATGATTGTTGGTTTGTAGATGTTTGATCTAAATTATGAGTATATGTGATCTTGATTATCTTAATGATATGTTGGTATGGTTTATGGTCGAAGAATTTTTGGTGCATAACAATTGAGAATGCAAGTTTTATTTGTTGAGAGTTGAGACATTCACGCATATGCATCATCCTGATTTATTGAAGTCTTGGTCAAGAGATAACCAAGCGTCGAGGTCCCCGTCATGTTGATGACATGACGGGCTAAAGGTCCCCATACTTGAGGAGTATGGGCAATTGGTCCCTGTACCTGATGGTACAGGCATGGGTGTGCATTGACGGATGCACACTCCGCATTACCGGTAAAATGCGAAAGAGAAGAGATAAAGAGATTTTTGATCATATTGCATAGCATGGTTTATTTATATGATTGATGGATGAACTTGAGAAATGATGTTCACTTTTATTCTTGATACTACTATTATATTTGCTGAGTCGTTGGACTCACTCTTGTTGTTGTTGTGTTTGTGGTTGCTGTTTGTTTTAGGTACCTTTATGAGACCGGGATGCATGGGGATAAAGAAAGATTAGTTTGTTGCACCTGCACGATCTACCCACCATGGGACAAAGAAAGAACATTAAACACTATCTGCTGAATAACTAAAGTGGTATTTGATTAATGATCATCATGTTTAAGATGTAATAAAGGATTAGAACTCTTTTACATTGCTTCAGTTCTTTATTTAAGTATTGTGGTTATGAGTGCGATGGTAAACATAATCCAGTTTGTTAGAATTGATTATATTGCTTACTGTCATTCATATCATTTGATTATGCTTGTTGGAACCTCTGATTTAGACAATAAACAAAGGAGGTTCTGCCGAAATTTTGTAAGACGTATTTTAGTTTATCCTTGCTTTGTTACTAGTTTGGTAGCATTCCAGGTCATTGTTTGGCTGGGGTGTTACAGAAAGTTGGCAACATATCTTTGGCCTAAAGAATTTGTTATTCACTCTGATCATGAAGCTTTGAAATATTAGAAAACCAAGCTAAACTGAATCATAGACATGCTTAGTGGTAGAATTCATTGAATCTTTCCGATATGTTGTTAAGTACAAGAAAGAAAAAGAGAATATGGTAGCTGATGCTTTATCTAGGAAGAATGTGCTTTTAAATCAATTGGAAGTAAAGGTACTTGGATTAAAGAGCTTGAAAAATTTATATGCTTCCGAGCATAGCTGATGCTTTATCTAGGAAGAATGTGCTTTTAAATCAATTGGAAGTAAAGGTACTTGGATTAAAGAGCTTGAAAAATTTATATGCTTCCGAGCATGAATTTTTAAAACCATATTCTAAATGCAAAGATGGGAAAGGATGGGACAAGTTCCATGTTCATGATGGGTTCTTATTTCGTGCTAACAAATTGTGTGTTCCAGAATCGTCCGTGCGTTTTCTTTTATTGTAGGAATCTCATGCAGGTGGTGATGTGACCACACCACAAACACATACGACAATAGCGCCCAATATCAAGATTGAACTAAAGGTGAATTCGTTTCTTCAGCCTTCATATGTTACTAAGAATAGACCGCTACCTAATGCAAGTGATTTAATTGTGCTTAGGAACTTGGGAAAGGATGAAGGAAAGGGACATGGAGTCCTGGACATGCATGGAAGGAATAAGGGAGGTCACCACGTGATAGGACTAGGGGTCCCGATCTTTCGATGAGAGTGGTAGATTCGATTGGGGAAGGAGATGACATTGACAACCCGACTACAACCATCCAAGGATGCTGCGCCTTAGCGATCGATACACCAACTCCAGAGATTGTTCGTGACCTTGTCGGCGCACGATCAACCTAACCACGAGGGTTCTTGTTCCTGCAAGCAATCGAAGAACAAGTAAGAACAAGATGAACAGCAACTCAATTTGCAAATAACGATGTAAGATTCAATCGAAAACAGAAAATGGTGGGGTTCCGAAGACAAGTATTCGGGCGGTCTAGCCGACACGCGCGAGTACAAGGCAAAGCAGCAAAAGCTAACTTAGTCTAAACAAAACCCAAACCCTAGAAGAGGGTGCGGCTGCCTATTTAAGGGTCACAGAAGGTGGAGGGTCGGCCAAAACACAAGGAAGCCAAATAGGACTCGAATTACAAGGCCCAAGGCCCACTTTGACTCGGACTGGAAAAGCAACGTGAATTGTTTTGCAGTTTCTGGTCGACTCGGATGGAATTTGAGGTGAGGCCGGATCCATCTGAAAGTAGACTTCAAGAGCTTTCCAACGAGTACTCACGGGCCCCGAGAAACCTTCTGGATCAAAAGTTACGGCCGTTTGAAGTAGGCGCTGTCAACAAGGCCGAATCCGAGTCAAACTCGTGAACAGGACTTGGTTTGCGCTTGACGGTTCCACTTCTATACTTGAGCTCATGTGGTTCTTCCCCATGGTTCCGAAGGATAATTAAATCATCACAAGAATTAAGTAGTATTCCATTCTTTGAAACATTTGTATGCAAACTTAGGAACGCATTCACCTGATGGTTAAGTTGACGTGCTCGCGCTCTAGTCATTGGTCCTTGTATCATAGTTTCAGTTTGAATGGAGTCGGCATGGTTGTATGCATGGAAAGGATGTCCTCATCACCACGTCACTTTGGGACCAAGTCAAGCACGAATTCGAGTTGGACACGTTTTGGAATCAGACTCGGACTGCTGCGATGGTACCAAGTTCAAACGGGCATAACTTCCTCATACGGACTCCGTTTGGGACGTTCTTGTACTTCATGGAAATCTTATGAAGTCTAATTTCCAAAGGATCCAATCTCATCTTCAAATTCTATCCGAGCCGGCCGCAATCGTCAAAAGAGTCCACGTTTGTCACGTACTGGAATTGGATTCGGACTGCTGCAATGGTGCAAGTTTAAACGAACATAACTTCCTCATACGGACTCCGTTTGGGACGTTCTTGTACTTCATGGAAAGCTTACCAAGTCTACTTTCCAATGGATCCAACCTCATCTTCAAATTCCATCCGAGCCGGCCGAAATCATCAAAACAATCCACATAGGTTTCTGAGTCCGAGTCAAAAGGGTGCTGCGCCACCTCCACTTGGGCCCATGGGCCTTGTAACCCAAGGGTGTACCCTTTGGGACGCCTCACCTGGTTGTTTTCACTATATAGGAGCCGCCGCCTCCGTTTCTAGGACTTAGGTTTTGTTTAGATCAGTTTAGCCCCTTGTGCAAACTCCACGTTCTCTTGTGTCGGCTAGACCAACAGATTCGTGTTACAGAACCTCAACTATCCTTGTGCGACTTTTATATCTAGCAAGTTTCAGGTTGCTCACTATCCTTGTTCTTGCGTGTTCTTCGGTTGCATGCAGGAATAGACCTTCGTGGTCAGGTCAACCGTGTTCTTGGCACGGTTGATAACATCTTGGGGTTGGTTCAGCGATTGCTAAGGCGCAAGTGACGTCTCGTACGGTTGTAGTCGGATCGCAAGAGTCATCTCCACCGAAATCGATAGTTATCATCCTATCGGAAGATCGGGACCCCATCGCCTCATCAGTTGGTATCAGAGCTTCAGTTGACCGGTAGGAATTCTTTGTATCCCTAGTTAGTAGATTGATTTTTATTTCCCATGGTCCAGAAAAATTGCCCCACAAAAAGAGTTAATTTCCGCTGTCCAAGCCCCGTTGTGCCTTTCAATCTGTTAGTTTTGGTTTGCTAAATTGAATTTGTGTCCGTTTTAGCTTTGTCTAGTTGCTGGTTATATCCTTGATTCCATAAAAAATCCAAACAAAAAAAAATTCCCCTATCACAAACCCTAATTCCAATTTCGGCTGATTTTTCCTTTCTCTGCAGCCGCCACCAAAAACGTCATAACTTTTGATTCCGAGATTATTTTTGAGTGAGACCACCGCCATTAGATTCAAAACTTCATTTTCCATCTATCTGTAAAATTTCACGTCATTCCAGCAAGGCAGTTAAGAGATATCTGCGGTGCACGTTCACCTAAAAATCCAGATTGAATCTGCAACAGCCGGCACTTGTGAATTTTGTGCGAATTTTTTGGTCAGTTTCCAGAACATGGCCCCAAAACTAAAGTAGTAGAAAACGCCGTCAGGAAACGGAGAAAAAAAGAATCATTGAAAAAAAGGCAACTGACAAAAAGTTACGGCCGAAATACCGACTTGCTGTCCAGTGGACAGAAATCTTCAGTTTCCAAGTTTTGGGTCAATCCTTGTGCCCTTCAATTCCAGATTGCATTCAATTGAATTATCTTGTATTTACCACTCCCATACATTTCCATACACTTATTTTAGCCTTCTTCCATCTTTGGTTGATCAGCAACATAGGCTAAGTGCTAGATACGAACTATAATTCAATTCTGTGCAATTTCTGAAATTAATTGATTGCTTTCCTTTGCTACAAAATACATAGTCTATCCAAGCTCCACTTTTCTACTAACCGAACAGGTCTCGCTGTACCTTGCAATCGCTTTACTCATCACTTGAGTCAGATTTATCACGAACCAGCCACCGGTTGCACCACCTGTTTGTTTTGGTAAGAACTTGTAAGAATTTGGTAAGAGCTTGAGAGATGCGTGACTTGATTTGAGCCTCCATATCCTAGTAGTTGATAGGAACATTTACTTGTGATTTGTTTCCTTGTTTTCTACTAACAATGACAGGCTTGAGAAAATTGGTAGATTATGATGTCATCGCGGGCAGATTTGAACTTGAAGGGAAACAATTACCGGTATATATCTTGCCACTCTCCGCTGGGAGTACGTCGTCGGACTACTTCTTGTGGGTTACTATGATGGATAGCTACTTTGAAAGACAAGATCTTGATCCTTATGAGAAGATGAGCATGGCAAGGACGGCGCTGATTGGTGATGTTCAACATTGGTGGTCGAATCTCGAGTTCCACTATATATACACATGGGAGGAGATGAAAAAGAAATTGCGACATCGTTTTGTATCTCCAGCACTCACGGTCACAAGCGAGGTGGAATCTGAGGTAATTGAAAATGTTGATATTGTTTTGGTTTCTACTCCATCTACAGATACCACCGAGATACTTGAAGAGGTGAAGGATGATCTGGTGCATCTTATGCCATTAGAGGAGAAGTTTGAGGTAAATACAGTATCTAATGAGGACGATAATGACAAAGGTACTGATTTGGTGCTACAACAAGACATAGATCAACCTTGTGAGTATATACCTGCTGTAGTGCAATCTTTTGATATTCCTTGTGTTGACTTGAACAACCATGTGCTGATCTAAATTCTCACAATTTTGCACTTGTCGAATTAATTACACATAAGGAAGTATTTGATAGAATATCCTGCTGATGCATTGTGCTATATCAAGCTTAATGAGGCCGTTAGTTTGGATTGTGGTATGGAGAAAGTTTCTGAACTTGCATGTTCGAAATTCTTGTTTAGTGCCTACACCCTTGGGTATAAGTTTAATTTGATTGGAGATTATGGTGTAGAAAATCAATTTTTTGTATATCGAATATGCATAACTTATGATCACATGGATGAATTGAAGCTTGCTGTATTGGACAACAATTCTTGTGTGTTGAATCTTGTTCAATATGAGAAGGAAGTAAAATTTAGTACTCATCCAATACCTATGTGTTCATCTATTTTTGAACCATCTAACATTGACAATCTGAATAATGAAATTGATGTATGGAAGAACTTGCAAATCTTTTCACCCTTACTAGATGAATTTGCAATTGCTCAATTGAAATCTGATTATATCAAAGAACTTTGCTTGATTCCAAAAGTTGTAGCTTTACCCATATGTGCCACCACTACAAGTACACAACTTCAAAGATTTGAGTTGCATAGATGCTTCACTTATATTTGCAAAACAAGTTGCAATAATTGCTGTGTGAGAAATTTTGATTTGCTCATTAACATATATGATTACTTTTGGGTTAATAATATAATGAGCTTTTATGATCACTGTTGTTTTATAACATTAATTGTGCAACAACGAAGAACTGTTAAAACGGATGACATATACATATACCATGCATACACCTTGGCTTCTCTGTTACCATACTTTCAGCTTATCAAAAGCCGAGGACGGCTTTACTTTCAAGAAGGGGAGAATGATAAGAACATGTACCCTATGGATATAATCATATTTGCTATACTTGTTGTTCGAATTACAAGAGCTCCTACGCACCACTTAAATTATCAGGTGAGTTCGTTTCAAACAGGTTTCACTTTGTTTGACAAAGAACTTATGATATTACATAATGAGAGTTTGTTGCATTTGTTATTATGTACCGACATTTATGATGAAGATCATGCAATACGTGAGGCTACACATATGCTAAAACCGAGGACGGTTTTCTATCAAGAAGGGGAGGATGATGTGACCACGCCACAAACACATACGACAATAGCGTCCAATATCAAGATTGAACTAAAGGTGAATTCGTTTCTTCAGCCTTCATATGTTACTAAGAATAGACCGCTACCTAATGCAAGTGATTTAATTGTGCTTAGGAACTTGGGAAAGGATGAAGGAAAGGGACATGGAGTCCTGGACATGCATGGAAGGAATAAGGGAGGTCACCACGTCACTTTGGGACCAAGTCAAGCACGAATTCGAGTTGGACACGTTTTGGAATCAGACTCGGACTGCTGCGATGGTACCAAGTTCAAACGGGCATAACTTCCTCATACGGACTCCGTTTGGGACGTTCTTGTACTTCATGGAAAGCTTATGAAGTCTAATTTCCAACGGATCCAATCTCATCTTTAAATTCTATCCGAGCCGGCCGCAATCGTCAAAAGCGTCCACGTTGGTCACGTACTGGAATCGGATTCGGACTGCTGCAATGGTGCAAGTTTAAACGAACATAACTTCCTCATACGGACTCCGTTTGGGACGTTCTTGTACTTCATGGAAAGCTTACCAACTCTACTTTCCAATGGATCCAACCTCATCTTCAAATTCCATCCGAGCCGGCCGGACTTATCAAAACAATCCACGTAGGTTTCTGAGTCCGAGTCAAAAGGGTGCTGCGCCACCTCCACTTGGGCCCATGGGCCTTGTAACCCTAGGGTGTACCCTTTGGGACGCCTCCCCTGGTTGTTTTCACTATATAGGTGCCGCCGCCTCCGTTTCTAGGACTTAGGTTTTGTTTAGATCAGTTTAGCCCCTTGTGCAAACTCCACGTTCTCTTGTGTCGGCTAGACCAACAGATTCGTGTTACAGAACCTCAACTATCCTTGTGCGACTTTTATATCTAGCAAGTTTCAGGTTGCTCACTATCCTTGTTCTTGCGTGTTCTTCAGTTGCATGCAGGAATAGACCTTCGTGGTCAGGTCAACCGTGTTCTTGGCACGGTTGATAACATCTTGGGGTTGGTTGATAGGACTAGGGGTCCCGATCTTTCGATGAGAGTGGTAGATTCGATTGGGGATCAATGGATCAAGAATCGCCTCAATCGGAGGTTGTATGCAAAAGTTAGCTGTTTCTCTCTCCTCTGTTTTTTTTTCTCTTTTTTTTTTGCCGCGGCTCTTCTAGATGCGGCTGCCTGTTCCTTCTTGTCTCTTTTTTTTTTGCTCTCTTTTTTTTACACACGATGCAGTTGAATCCGAATTCGTGCCCTACTCCAAGACCAATTAGGGCAAAGGCTACGTAACAACCGAGTCCTCCTCCTTTTCTACCCTCCTATGACAGTTCGGATCTAACTGCAACGGTGAGTCCAAAACGTGAACAGAACTCGAAACTCTAAAGGAACTAGACACTAAGACCAGCAAAGGACACGACGATGCAACCGAAGACTCAACAAACAAAGACTATGCAGCAATAGATAAAGGCACAAATTGTTTCGGATTTTGGGGAACAGATCTACTATTTTTTTTTGGTTTTCTGGACTGTAGGTAAAAAAAATTGCAAAGACTAGATAAGATCTCTCACCGATCAACCTTGAGCTCTGATACCAACTGATAGGACTAGGGGTCCCGATCTTTCGATGAGAGTGGTAGATTCGATTGGGAAGGAGGTGGCGTTGACGACCGACTACAACCATCCAAGGCGTTGCGCCTTAGCGATCGATACACCAACTCCAGAGATTGTGCGTGACCTTGTCGGCGCACGATCAACCTAACCACGAGGGTTCTCGTTCCTGCAAGCAATCGAAGAACAAGCAAGAACAAGATAAACAGCAACTCAATTGCAAATAACGAAGTAAGATTCAATCGAAAACAGAAAACGATGGGGTTCCAAAGACAAGTATTCGGGCGGTCTAGCCGACACGCGCGAGTACAAGGCAAAGCAGCAAAAGCTAACTTAGTCTAAACAAAACCCAAACCCTAGAAGAGGGTGCGGCTGCCTATTTAAGGGTCACGGAAGGTGGAGGGTCGGCCAAAACACAAGGAAGCCGAATAGGACTCGAATTACAAGGCCCAAGGCCCACTTTGACTCGGACTGGAAAAGCGACGTGAATTGTTTTGCAGTTTCTGGTCGACTCGAATGGAATTTGGAGGTGAGGCCGGATCCATCTGAAAGTAGACTTCAAGAGCTTTCCAACAAGTACTCATGGGCCCCGAGAAACCTTCTGGATCAAAAGTTACGGCCGTTTGAAGTAGGCGCTGTCAACAAGGCCGAATCCGAGCCAAACTCGTGAACAGGACTTGGTTTGCGCTTGACGGTTCCACTTCTATACTTGAGCTCATGTGGTTCTTCCCCATGGTTCCTAAGGACAATTAAATCATCACAAGAATTAAGTAGTATTCCATTCTTTGAAACATTTGTATGCAAACTTAGGAACGCATTCACCTGATGGTTAAGCTGACGTGCTCGTGCTCTAGTCATTGGTCCTTGTATCATAGTTTCAGTTTGATATGGAGTCGGCATGGTTGTATGCATGGAAAGGATGTCCTCATCATTGGTTCAGCGATTGCTAAGGCGCAAGTGACGTCTTGTACGGTTGTAGTCGGATCGCAAGAGTCATCTCCACCGAAATCGATAGTTATCATCCTATCGGAAGATCGGGACCCCATCACCTCATCAAGTGGATTGATGGGCACTTCGGGAGAGAAAAGACCTTCATGATGTTGAGCGATTACTTTTATTGGCCTAAGATGAGGCGTGATGTCGAAAGGTTTGTATAGCGATGTGTGACATGCCACAAGGCGAAATCTAAACTTAATCCATATGATTTATATACTCCACTTCATGTTCCTAGTGCACCTTGGGAGGATATTAGTATGGAGTTTGTTTTAAGATTGCCTAGGACTAAGAGGGGGAGGGATTCAGTTTTTGTTGTTGTGGCTAGATTCTCTAAAATGTTATTCCCTGTCACAAAAGCGAAGATGCGTCGCATGTAGCTGACTTGTTTTTCAGGGAAATTGTAAGATTGCATGGCATGCCAAGGACAATTATTTTAGACTGTGATTTCATGATCTATTTTTGGAAGACTTCGTGGGCCAAACTTGGGACAAAGTTGTTATTCTCAACAACTTGTCACCTACAAACGGATGGACAAACGGAGGTGGTGAATAGAACACTTTCAATGCTGCTATGAACGATGATCAAGAAGAATCTCAGAGTGGGAAGATTGTTTGCCTCATGAGGAGTTTGCATACAATAGGGCAGTACATTCGACTACTCAATTGTGCCCGTTCGAGGTGGTGTATGGTTTTAAACCAATCATGCCACTTGATTTGCTGCCACTTCCACTACATGAACAAGTTAATATGGAGACGTCAAAATATGCTGAATATGTCAAGAAGATTCATGTCAAGACTAAAGAAGAAATTGAAAAAAAGCACGTTACTATGCTGAGGGGCGAACAAGTCAAGAAAGAAGATGTTATTTGAACCAGGAGATTTGGTTTGGGTGCATCTACGCAAAGAACGCTTTCCAGACAAGCGCAAATCCAAGTTAATGCCTCAAGGAGATGGCCCCTTTAAAGTACTTGAGAAGATCAATAAAAATGCATATAAAATCGAGCTTCCGAGTGATGGGTTTTGAGTCATTTTGTGAATGGACGAGATAAATGGCAAATGGATGAACAGATCATGAAGAAAAAAGGAAGGAATGGATTCCTTGCATGATTTGGGGTATCTTTTATTTTGGCACAATGTCGAGATAAGGCTTGGTTGAAGAGTTGGCTTGAGGGAGAAAGAGGTGTGTGGCCCTCTATTCTACTCAGTCTACTGTTGATCTATTTGGAAGGATGAATAACAACCGTGGATGAATAGTGCCATGTGAACAATAGCCGTGAGGAGATAGAAATAAAGAAAAGGAAAAAAGAAAAGATGGGCTAAGAAAATGGGTTTGACCCAGAAAAATAGAATGAATATTTTTCTAGAGATTCAGATTTGTGGAGATTTAAATTTGAATTTGAATTTGGGAATTCTGATTGGAATTGGAATTTTGGTATTTCCTCCCACCTAGACTACACATAAAAGACAAATAAAATCTAGACACTTTTAAATAATTAATTTGGAATTAAATTTTAAAGACAACAAATTTCAGGATGTTACAACATGTTTCAGTGAGATTGCATGGACTCTATCACCACGCAAGTGTGTGGAACAACTATGGAGCACTTTTAATGGGTGTCCCACATAGGCTAGTATGTATGGACCCAGCAAGGGCAGCCCTCTATCTCACACGTAACGTAATACATGCGCGGACTATACTTTACCACCTTGGACATCCTCCTCAATGGCAATGCCCACAACTTGACAGCTTCCTGCACCTCCCCCTTACTTTTGTAGAACTCTCCTTGGCTGGCCTTATTCTGTGGGTACTCTCAAGCCACGTGTCAAAACTGGATTTTGCTAATCTATATAATCCTCTATGATTCCACTGCACTATTCCTTGGATCAGTTGATAGTGCTCACTGGTATGTTATTGAATTATTTAATACATCACATAAACCATACCATTCCATAATATTACACATCAGTTTACAAATACCACATCGAGTAGCATTTAAGTATAGCGCGGCTTAGGCCAAATACTTACATTACAAAAGCACAAATGGATTTGATAAGCAAAAGGTGATGCCATTCACAGGTAGACAACTGGGGTAGAAACTATAATACTAACGATTCCCTAGTTCCCTCCATCTTCTTCTCCATTAGGACCTAGAGCATCGTGATGAGCGTAGTGATCTTGTTCCACCACTTGTGAGATAATTGAGTGAGTGTGAGCACAGCCAACTGTGCTCTGCGAGCCAACACATAAAATGTAGTAGTATATGGTGCAAGGCTAAACATGGACTGCTTGGGTTCTTTTGCTTAGATTGCTTAGTTGGGAATTATAATAATTAGAAATACCTGAGACTTATCAAATTTAATTGAAATTGATTCTACCAAACTGTGTTAAAGATTGCAATAATATTAATAATGCAGGTTCCATCAACCGTTACTGTAACACCCCAGCCAAACTATGACCTGGAATGCTACTAAACTAACAACATATTAAGGAAAACTAATATTCACCTTACAAATTTTCAGCAGAAGCTCCTTTGTTTAATGAGTAAAATAGAGGTTCCAACATGCATAGTCAAACGATCTGAATAATAGTAAGCAATAAATATTCAATTCTAAACAACTGAATTATGTTTGCCATCACAATCGTAACCACAATACTTAAATAAAGAATGTAAGCAATGTAAAAGTTCTAAACCTTTATTACATTCTAAACATGGTGATCTTTAATCAGTTACCACTTAAGCTATTCAACAAATAATGATTAAGGTTCTTTATTTCTTCCAAGGTGAATGGACCGTGCAAGTGCAATAAAGTTAATCCATCTTTATCCCCATGCATGCCGGTCTCATGTAGGTATCTAAAAACAAACAGCAACCACAACAACAAACAAGAGTGAGTCCAACGACTCAGCAAATATAAATAGTGGCAACAAGAGTAAAAGGGAACATCACTCCTCATGTTCACCCATCAATCAAATAAATAAATCATGCTATGCAGTATGATCAAAAGAATCTCTTTATCTCTTCTCTTTCGCATTTTACCGGTAAATGCAGAGTGTGCATCCGTCAATGCACACCCATGCTGTACCATCTGGTACAGGGACCATTTGCCCATACTCCACATGTATGGGGACCTTTAGCCCGTCATGACATCAACATGACGGGGACCTCAACACTTGGTCGTCTCGTGACCAAGACCTCAATAATCGACATGATGCACAAACGTGAATATCTCAATAATAAATTGCATTCATGATAACTATGCACCAGAAATTCTCTCATTCGTTTGCAATCAGCAATAACCAAATTCAACATAGCATTAACATGATCAAGATCAAATATTCTCATAAGATAGATCAAAACATCTATAAACCATCAATCATGCAATCATCCATAATCCATAATATGAATGTTAGACCACTATTGTACTTGCCTTAACCACGCGAAAACGGGGGATGAGCAGAAGGCGCGGCCCCTGGAATCCGTCCTCCTCCTGAACAATAATTTTAATAATCGCTAAGGCAACAGTAATGAGTCTTTAGATTAAACAAAAACACCCCCAAACTAACCCAACATGTTTAACTTGACTCAAACCCCAAATCCTTTCGGCCACCCTGTCCCCCTCTACAGACAGTCAACTTCAAAAATCCTTATCTAATGGTACAGAAGTCCGAATAGGGCGTTCTCAGATTTTCTGGAAAGATAATTAAATTATCTAACTAAACCTAGTTGGTGAGTCTCCCTGATTCGGCCAACTTCTACCCGCACCATCTAAATTTCTAGAACATCAATTCCATAACGAGTTCTCTGGACAGCGCACTAAAATTGACATAACTTTCACCCCGAGAGTCGGAATCTGGATTTCTTGACCTTTCTGGAAATCTAAGGAAAATATCTAAAACTTTCCTAATATGGAGATCCTCTGATTCTCCTGATTTCTAATCGCCCAACTCATCTACCGAAACCTGACAGGAATTTCCCCGATCTACAGGACAGTCCGACTAGAAAATTCATAACTTTTTCTACAGAGGTCCGAATGACGCCTTCTAGCACTTCATGGAAAGCTAAAGATGTCCTCTACAAATCTCTAGGAGAAGACCAGACCTGAATCCCCACGGATCTATATCAAAAAGACCGTCTAACAAAGGCTGTCCTAAGCAGATCCGAAAACCGACATTGCTAAACAACTAAATATGCAGCTAGCGGGGAGAATTAGGAGTAATTACCCTTAACGAATCGCTGAAGAACACGGAGAACTCCACACGATCTCTGCCTCCATTCTTTTTCCCGTCCTATTCTCCCCTTCCGGATCCACAATCCTTCCCGACGGACGATTGCTCTCCTCCTCGAACCGCAGCGATCGGGATCCCTTCACCAATTGCAAGGGCGTCCATGGAGGCGAGGAGACGCTGCTGGCCACAGGGCGCAGGAGGAAGAGGAGGTGCTGCTGGAAACGCACAAGGGCAGCAGGGGCAGCGCAAGGGGGGAGACGGGGAGGCGTGATACGGGGTCGCCCGATCTTCTCGACGTAGGATCAAGATACTCACGTGGAATTGATGAATCGTAGTGATCCCCCGTTGCCTATGCAAGAGTTAGCACTCTATAATTCGCCCAATCACACGTGTTGAACTTCACGACCACCAGATGAAGTTCTATCGCGCTCCCAATTCCCAGCGGAAAGGTTGAACGATCTTGATTTTTGACTAACTCCCAATTCCTTCAATGTTGGTTCAGCCAACAGAAAGAACAAGAGTATTTTTTTTAATCAAAAGTGGTTCCCTTTACAATGGGGGTCTACCCCTCAATATATAGCCTCAGCCCAAGGCTTTTCAACACTAAACTTCCCATGCGGTACTATTCACGCGCACTGTAGCACGGTACTGTTCATGGGCCGTACGGTTACTGTTCATGGGCCTTGTACTGTTTATGGTGCTGTTCACAGCCTGTTCACGGTACTGTTCATGGGCTGAATTCTGTAGCTCATATCCTTGATCTCCATCCATCGCTGACTCTTCAAACCTGAGTACAAGTAAAATATTGTTTTTAGGTAGTATGAAATTCTCATTAAAATTAATGACATATTCATTAAGGAGCGGGTTCACCTGAGATTGTAATTTCTTGGCTCGTGCTCTTGTTATTGGTCCTGTTATTGAAGTCTCATTACTAGTTTTGGTATTACTAGTGATGTCCTCATCATCCTCCCCTTCTTCAAGAAAAGCCGTCCTCGGCTTTTGATAGCCTGAAATTGTACTAAACAAAGAATACAATGTGTATGCATGGTATATGTATTGGTCAATTACACCCCTTCCGTCTTTCAGATTATTATTACCTGGAGGTGCAGTAAGCAAAAAGAAGAACACATATGCGTGGTATATGTATGAATCAATTGTTGTGTCATTCTCTTTCTCACTGTTTTGCACAAACCATTTGATACTACAACAACTATCAAATGCATACATTGCAATGTTTTCATTTACATCATTCTCCCTCCCATAAGAAAAAGTCGTCCTCGACTTTGTGAAGTACGTGGACAAGTCATTAATGAGCAAAACCAGATCAAACGGTTCAATTATGGAATAGAAAATTTTAAGGGCCTTCATTGCTTCAACTGCGCTACTCTGATTATTTGTACATGATTGTTCATCGAAAGAGGACCAAGTAGGCACAAGAAATCTTTGTAAACAGCAAGCACTATTGTTAAACCTCATCTCATTGTGATCATGATGTGGTATAAAAGATTGTTTGTCCAAAATATGCAATTTCAACTCAACAAGCTTATCACATGTAATGCATATTCGATAAACATAAAAGTTGTCATCTACACCATAATCTCCGATCAAATTGAACTTATAGGTGTAGGCATAAACACTAACTAGTGAATTTAAACATGAAATTTTAGCAAGATTCTCAAGCACACTAGATAGCTCTCTAGGATCATCAAACATGATATAGTACAAAGAATCACTAGGAGATATTCGAGTAAGAACTTCCTTATGAGTAATCAATTCCACATTTTGTAAATTGAGCAAAGAAATTTCAGAACATGGAATTTTCATTCGCACATATGAGTTTTCACAAGTACTCACCGTTTCACAATTAATTTCAGCACCAATATTGTTACCTTTGTTGTTCTCCTTAGTTGATGTAGGTGTTGTAGGTATTAAATCATCATGATGTAACAACGGGACAGCAAGTACTTCATCTTCAACCGTGGTTATCTCCTCATCTTTAACTTCCAATGATACTGGTTGTTGAATGTTTAATTCCTCATCTTCAATTTCAACCTGCACAATGTGAGAAACAACACTAGAAGTAGATATTAATGTGTTAGTTTCAAAATCAACCTCACTTTGTTTATCTTCTACTTCTCTCTTTTCTTTTGGTGTATCTACACACTCTCAATTTGGATGCTCTCAAACTGACATATGGTGGAATCACACAGCTCACCCTTTTCAACACTCTCACTCAATTTGGCTATGTAGCTCTCATTCTCACATGGGTTTTGATGCATCTCAAGTGTTGTTTGCAGCAATGGGGCATCAGTACATGTCTTCTTGACCGAAGGAAAGTCTTATCTCGGTCATCTTCTCATGTGTCACAATAGTAGAGGCATAAGAACTGAAGTATGGATATGGATAGAACTGTGGTATATGCCTCTCCAAAAGTCTGTTCTCCAGCTCAATAGCGCAATTCACAAGGTCATGCATGCTACTAAAATATTTATCTTGAAGTGCAGTGGCGATCTCAGAATTCAAGCCTTCTTTGAAATAGGCCTTCTCCCTTAATGCACTTGTGACACCGCACGACACAATGCATGCTTCAACTCATAATAGTAATCTTGAACAGTGTTACTCCCTTGTGTGATGCTCTCTACATGGTGAAGCAATTCCGCTCATAATAGGTTGGCACAAATTCAGTTCTCATGATCACCTTCAAATTTGACCAAGATCTAATGAATCGTTTTCCGGATAATTGTTGCCACCAACTATAAGCATAGTCTTTAAACTGCATAGTGGCTCGCATCACTTCTTGGTCTTTAGGAAGCTTCTCAAATCTAAACTCTTTCTCCAATCGCCATTCCCACTCAAGATACTCCTCTGGATCTTCACTTCCACAGAACGGAAGAGACAAATTGTTGGGATTGGAATCACACCATGAGGAACGAATATGAAGATTCATTCCTATTTTGTTCACACCAAGAGGAACAATTGTTGAATATCCTGTCATGGTTAGTTATGCAACATATACATATATATGTGGAAATCACTCAATCTCACTATTTTCTCTCCCAAGTAAAGTTCTTACCCTTCCAAGTGAATTAAAGCCAATAAAACTTACACTGGTAGAAGTGACAACAGCACAGTGATGATCAAGCGAATTTAAGAGTGTTCACTACTTGCACAACAACGGTTATATGGTGGAGCTTGGCATGGGAGTGTTTATCCTAGCAATCTGAAATTCTTGATGTTGTAAAGTTAAGTAATAATCCAAGCTAGAATACTTTGCCTAAGTGCTGATCCAAAAGATTTAAGTGTAGTATATGAACGCACACGCAAAGATTAATGTGACTCGATGCAAACAAAGGAATGAGCTAACTAGAGGCAATCTGAAATTAAATATTAGATAGCTCGTTTTGCACCAAGTACTAGGAGAGACGCTAGCCAATTGCAATGATATGAATGTAAGGGCACGAGATTGCTCAAGAGATTAAATTACACAATCTGAATTTATGGATTAAGAACTCACCCAAATTCGGCCAATGCTTTTTCTTTCTTTCTTCTTTCTTTCCTCCACTTTTTTTTTTGCTCAACTTCCTTTTTTTTCTTCTTTCAAAGGCCAAACTAGGTTGAATTGTTCTTTTGGTTTTGCACAGGTTACAAATATTCAGCAAGGTGTAAAGTACTCAAGAGTAGCCCTAGATGCAATATTCAACAGCTAGTCTCAATTGATGAAAAGAATATCAGCAGATTTTTTTTGGATTTTTTTGGATTGGACACAAAGATTAGGCTACGCAAATAAACACGAATGATCAGCACCTAAACAAAAATTCTAATGGATCAAAACCTAACAAAACTCACAAAATTAACAGATGCAAAAACTAGGGTTTGGTTAATTTTTGTTGCAATTTTCAGTTTAATGGACTATAGGACAACAATAAATCAATCTAAAAGTAAGGGTAAATAATCCTACCGAGTAAACCGCGCTCTGATACCAAGATGATACGGGGTCGCCCGATCTTCTCGACGTAGGATCAAGATACTCACGTGGAATTGATGAATCGTAGTGATCCCCCGTTGCCAATGCAAGAGTTAGCACTCTATAATTCGCCCAATCACACGTGTTGAACTTCACGACCACCAGATGAAGTTCTATCGCGCTCCCAATTCCCAGCGGAAAGGTTGAACGATCTTGATTTTTGACTAACTCCCAATTCCTTCAATGTTGGTTCAGCCAACAGAAAGAACAAGAGTATTTTTTTAATCAAAAGTGGTTCCCTTTACAATGGGGGTCTACCCCTCAATATATAGCCTCAGCCCAAGGCTATTCAACACTAAACTTCCCATGTGGTACTATTCACGCGCACTGTAGCACGGTACTGTTCATGGGCCGTACGGTTACTGTTCATGGGCCTTGTACTGTTTATGGTGCTGTTCACGGTACTGTTCATGGGCTGAATTCTGTAGCTCATATCCTTGATCTCCATCCATCGCTGACTCTTCAAACCTGAGTACAAGTAAAATATTGTTTTTAGGTAGTATGAAATTCTCATTAAAATTAATGACATATTCATTAAGGAGCGGGTTCACCTGAGATTGTAGTTTCTTGGCTCGTGCTCTTGTTATTGGTCCTGTTATTGAAGTCTCATTGCTAGTTTTGGTATTACTAGTGATGTCCTCATCAAGGCGCAAGGAGGGAGAGGGGGAGGGGCGGCTAGGGTTGGAGGGGGGAAGGTGGCGCCCCCCTTTGCTGGCCGAAATCCCCACCTGGGCCAAGGCCCAGGCCTAGGTTGCCAGGGAAAATCAGAAAACCCCATCTAAACTTGATATTTTATTCTTCCCTTTAAGGTCCTTTACTCCGATTAAACGATTAACGGTCGAAACTCTTCCGGGATATTACATTCTACCCCCCTTAAACAGAATTCGACCCCGAATTCTACCGTGCCCACGCCAAGGGTTATAAGCAATCAACTTAATCATAACACGCACCTGTTGTGAAAAACTCTGGGTATTGATCACGCATGCGAGATTCCAATTCCCATGTAGCCTCCCTCTCGGACTGCTGCGACCAGAGTACCTTGACATATTTTAAGATTTTATTCCTCAATACCTTGTCTGATCTTTCCAGAATTCATGCTGGATTGGACTCAAAGGCAGTTCATGTTCAAGTATTAACGGTTCTATCGAAATATGAAGCTCCGGATCTCGCAGGTACCTCCTCGACACCGGGTCTTACATAACGTTGTGTACCCCACCCTAGGACCCAAGGCGGTCCTAGTGATACACCACCCTCCAAATCCTCACAACTAACAGATGCGATTAAATATACCTCGGGTTATCATTCTCTTTGGTACCAACCCGCACAACCTGCACATCAAATGAAACTTTTGTTCCATCTCTCAATCGATCTTTTTACCTTAACAAGGAGCACCTCCTTTAACCCCGGACGCACAATAGAGCTCGTTGTAAACAACCTCTTTTACAACCAGAATCCAACTGAAAATAAAGGATTCTCATCACAACCACACCTCACCAAAAGAATCAAATCTAAAAATCAAAGATGCAACATGAAAACCTCTCCACATTCCAAGTAGGTAATTTGCAAATAAACAACACATAAGTCAGAGGAGAATCACTCCAATGCCAAACTATTCCTTTGATTTTTTTTTCCTGAACCGGAAAAACCACATAGGCCAACATAAAGTCAACTCAAACCACAAAAGACTTTTGCTATCATCACATAGCTAAACAAGAATCAAGAGAATATTTTGCTACCCGAGAAAATATTTTTTTTCTTTTAGGAATAAACTTTCTCTTGAATCACAAGATTTCAAATCTTCACACACCACACTAACTCATTTCTCTTAAATTGGCAACATCAACACTATGCTCAAACCGAGTGCATCAACCACACCTTTGTGGAGAGACTCTACTGTCCTCACAATAACATACTCTAGCCAACTCCTCTACCAACAAGGTTACTTTGATAAATAATTTCCAATGCACCTCATCATGGTTTTCACCCACAAACACTTCATCACACTCCTTTAAGGGATAGTCAACTTGAAATTCTCGGCACACACTCAATTCCCACACCCAAAGGACACTATCAAGGAGCATCACACTATTTAGAATCCACTTGTTCCAATATTCCCACACAACATCATTAGCCTCCAAGTTCTAGCATAGAACACCAAACCAAAATTTTCCATCTCCAGGGCTCCTATATAAGCACTTCGATATAATTGATACGAAGACTCTCGAATTTGGTGACTAAAATTCCCACAATCAAACATGCTCAATCATTAACAACCACATGAAGACATATTCTCAACCTAATTATCTTTAGGAAGATTCTAACTCCTGGAGGGTTACTCACTGAAGCCAAGTCATGCATGGCAATAATTCAACAATCCCTACTATCCCAATAATTCCCATAACGGTTAGACTTCTTCACAATTATAATCTCATTAACTACACCACCATAATCCTCCTCCTAAAGCTTGCAAGGTGCCCAATCACAATACTCTAATAAGATTGACCAAGATTCTCATACTTTTGGTAACTCTAATGTTCCATCAAAATGAACGAAACATTCTTGAACCACAATTTATTATAGGTTCTTCTAGTTGCAACAATATAACCAGTTAACTCCAAAGACAAACATCTTCTTTAAATCAAATCCTCACCGAGAATTATTCCAAGGAGTCAATTTATCACCCCATAAACCTCAAACAACTTGACACCTACAGTCCCCCAAAATCATCTACTTGACCATCACTATCCAGTTGTCATGATACAACCTAAAAGGCTTTGCAACACGAATTGGTTAATCCTTCCTCAGAAGAAGATATAGATAGAAACAATTTTCAGCACATCGAAAAACGTTTATCACTCACCGTATTCACAAACCAAGGAAAAATAGTCAAATAGCCAAGATCTTGGAAAAAAATTGAAGATGAGACCATAGTTGAGTGCACAAGTCCCACTAGAAGAGAAAATCAAACTTCAGTTGAAAATAAGTAAATAAATAAAGCACTGCTTTTGGAAACTTGAGGAATTCCTTTGTGGCAAACCAACAAGGTTAAGCATGCTTCAATACGCTACAAGGTACAAAACTTGAATCCAACCGCGAATACCTCTACTACACCCTTCAACTTAACAAAGGACATAATTTTCTTTAATGGAAACATCCCTTTACCAACTCAAGCAAATGATCCTTCAAGCTCAAATCACATGAATCACTTAAGAACCGATAGGACCTTCCAATACGTCTCTTTGCGCAAACTAATTTTAGATACCACATAATTCATGAACTCCCATAGGATCACGAATGCAAAACTCCAAACATTTCATTTAACCGACATCACGGATGATGAGGCGATGGGGTCCCGATCTTCCGATAGGATGATAACTATCGATTTTGGTGGAGATGACTCTTGCGATCCGACTACAACCGTACGAGACGTCACTTGCGCCTTAGCAATCGCTGAACCACATCCAAGTCGTTATCAACCGTGCCAAGAACGCGGTTGACCTGACCACGAAGGTCTATTCCTGCATGCAATCGAAGAACAAGCAAGAACAAGGATAGTGAGCAACCTGAATTTGCTAGATATAAAAGTCGCACAAGGGTAGTTGAGGTTCTGTAACACGAATCTGTTGGTCTAGCCGACACAAGAGAACGTGGAGTTTGCACAAGGGGCTAAACTGATCTGCTATTTTTTTTGGTTTTCTGGACTGTAGGTAAAAATTGCAAGGACTAGATAAGATCTCTCACCGATCAACCTTGAGCTCTGATACCAACTGATAGCACTAGGGGTCCCGATCTTTCGATGAGAGTGGTAGATTCGATTGGGGAAAGAGATGACGTTGACGACCCGACTACAACCATCCAGGGACGTTGCGCCTTAGCGATCGATACACCAACTCCAGAGATTGTTCGTGACCTTGTCGGCGCACGATCAACCTAACCACGAGGGTTCTTGTTCCTGCAAGCAATCGAAGAACAAGCAAGAACAAGATGAACAGCAACTCAATTGCAAGTAACGATGTAAGATTCAATCAAAACAGAAAACGGTGGGGTTCCGAAGACAAGTATTCGGCCGGTCTAGCCGACACGCGCGAGTACAAGGCAAAGCAGCAAAAGCTAACTTAGTCTAAACAAAACCCAAACCCTAGAAGAGGGTGCGGCTGCCTATTTAAGGGTCACGGAAGGTGGAGGGTCGGCCAAAACACAAGGAAGCCGAATAGGACTCGAATTACAAGGCCCAAGGCCCACTTTGACTCGGACTGGAAAAGCGACGTGAATTGTTTTGCAGTTTCTGGTCGACTCGGATGGAATTTGGAGGTGAGGCCGGATCCATCTGAAAGTAGACTTCAAGAGCTTTCCAACAAGTACTCATGGGCCCTGAGAAACCTTCTGGATCAAAAGTTACGGCCGTTTGAAGTAGGCGCTGTCAACAAGGCCGAATCCGAGTCAAACTCGTGAACAGGACTTGGTTTGCGCTGACGGTTCCACTTCTATACTTGAGCTCATGTGGTTCTTCCCCATGGTTCCTAAGGACAATTAAATCATCACAAGAATTAAGTAGTATTCCATTCTTTGAAACATTTGTATGCAAACTTAGGAACGCATTCACCTGATGGTTAAGCAGACGTGCTCGCGCTCTAGTCATTGGTCCTTGTATCATAGTTTCAGTTTGATATGGAGTCGGCATGGTTGTATGCATGGAAAGGATGTCCTCATCAACGGAAGATGATCAAATTCATTTACTTCTAAAAGAATCAACACTACCCTCATCCTTTCATACTTAGTTTTACTAACCTCATTATTATATACTATTAGCATGAATCATCATAGCCTCCTTTCCAAAAGAACACAATAACTTATTTCAAATTTTTTTTACAATAAGATTGCAACAATGTTACTAACATCAAGATTAATACACTCTTAACAAGGATCGTTATCGTCTACCCTTCCACTATAAAGCCCTCCAAAATCTCATTAAATAGTTCCATACTACTTTATCAACCCATCCTCAAATTTGAAAGTATTTCAAAACCTTACAACCTCACTACAACTACCGCTTTAAATTAGAGGAGATCTACTACACAATTTAAATGATTCTACCAAAACTCCTTCATCATTGACATAATGTCATTTGACAATCCCACCATCATGTAAATATAGATCACCTATTAAACCCCATCCATTGCTCTCTTATTGATGCGCAACACTAAACTTCATTACACAATTGTTGCACTTAGCAATTACATACGAACACTAAGTATCCACAAAGATAACTCCAAGATTTAATATCCACTAACACAGTAATCCAACACCTTCTGAGTTTAACTATCCTAAACGGTTATATTATCCATTGAGACCCGTTGATCCAATTTATCCCAAAAGCTTACTAAATTCGTCTCTCTTATTGATCAACCAGTTCATCAAAGTTCCATGTCTCTTAGTAACTCTATTGATTCCATTCGGAATAGCCCTATTCATAAACATAGATCATCAAGAACTATAAGAAGACAACATCAACTTATTCGACTTCACTTCCAAGAATACTAGTTTAAATTAATTATGCTCCACACCAATGACCCCAACTGGATACTCATACCATAACAATTCGTTTGATTACAATCTCTGACTTAACCATAACAAGACATCACAAAAGGATTTTAACACCTTTCTTCGAAAAGAGAGGCTTCAAACTTCACACTCAGAATAATCCAAAAGAATGACATAAAGCCAAAGCTTTCACATGTTAATGAATTTGCAACATAAAACTTTCGTTAATAAAAATACCAAGCAAACAAATGAGACATGTTTCACAACAAGACAAAACTCCCACGAAGGGACCAACCTTGCAAATCAATAATGTTCACAAGTAGCAAAAGAGTCTCAATAGTCCGAAAGAACAATAATTGCTTCAAAGAACAGGTAGAGACCAATAGAAAACCCTCAACTACAATGAGCCACAAACCCAAGATAAGTTCATCCACCACCACAGGATAAGTTTTGACCAAACCCAACTCAAGGATGAGAGAAACTTTTCTAAATAACTCATTCCTAACCTCTGAAACTATGTTGTCCAAGGAAAAATCCTTCACCATTTCAATACCATGAATAGTGATAAAACCTGGCCATGCCCATGGCTGCACCGCGGTCTCTATCTCTCGACATCAACTATCACCCCACATAACAATCGATCATAAAATCGAATCATAAGCACAAAAGATCATCTCATAACAAGTACAAAGTCAAACATTTAAGCACACATTCAACTATGATAATCGACGGAAACGTAGATGCAATGCAAACCCCATTCCCACCTACAGTGCTTAGAGTGTCAAAATTAATATTTTGTTAACCACGGACCTACAGCCCGCTCTGATACCAACTGTAACACCCCAGCCAAACTATGACCTGGAATGCTACTAAACTAACAACATATTAAGGAAAACTAATATTCACCTTACAAATTTTCAGCAGAAGCTCCTTTGTTTAATGAGTAAAATAGAGGTTCCAACATGCATAGTCAAACGATCTGAATAATAGTAAGCAATAAATATTCAATTCTAAACAACTGAATTATGTTTGCCATCACAATCGTAACCACAATACTTAAATAAAGAATGTAAGCAATGTAAAAGTTCTAAACCTTTATTACATTCTAAACATGGTGATCTTTAATCAGTTACCACTTAAGCTATTCAACAAATAATGATTAAGGTTCTTTATTTCTTCCAAGGTGAATGGACCGTGCAAGTGCAATAAAGTTAATCCATCTTTATCCCCATGCATGCCGGTCTCATGTAGGTACCTAAAAACAAACAGCAACCACAACAACAAACAAGAGTGAGTCCAACGACTCAGCAAATATAAATAGTGGCAACAAGAGTAAAAGGGAACATCACTCCTCATGTTCACCCATCAATCAAATAAATAAATCATGCTATGCAGTATGATCAAAAGAATCTCTTTATCTCTTCTCTTTCGCATTTTACCGGTAATGCGGAGTGTGCATCCGTCAATGCACACCCATGCCTGTACCATCTGGTACAGGGACCATTTGCCCATACTCCACATGTATGGGGACCTTTAGCCCGTCATGACATCAACATGACGGGGACCTCAACACTTGGTCGTCTCGTGACCAAGACCTCAATAATCAACATGATGCACAAACGTGAATATCTCAATAATAAATTGCATTCACGATAACTATGCACCAGAAATTCTCTCATTCGTTTGCAATCAGCGATAACCAAATTCAACATAGCATTAACATGATCAAGATCAAATATTCTCATAAGATAGATCAAAACATCTATAAACCATCAATCATGCAATCATCCATAATCCATAATATGAATGTTAGACCACTATTGTACTTGCCTTAACCACGCGAAAACGGGGGATGAGCAGAAGGCGCGGCCCCTGGAATCCGTCCTCCTCCTGAACAATAATTTTAATAATCGCTAAGGCAACAGTAACGAGTCTTTAGATTAAACAAAAACACCCCCAAACTAACCCAACATGTTTAACTTGACTCAAACCCCAAATCCTTTCGGCCACCCTGTCCCCCTCTACAGACAGTCAACTTCAAAAATCCTTATCTAATGGTACAGAAGTCCGAATAGGGCGTTCTCAGATTTTCTGGAAAGATAATTAAATTATCTAACTAAACCTAGTTGGTGAGTCTCCCTGATTCGGCCAACTTCTACCCGCACCATCTAAATTTCTAGAACATCAATTCCATAACGAGTTCTCTGGACAGCGCACTAAAATTGACATAACTTTCACCCCGAGAGTCGGAATCTGGATTTCTTGACCTTTCTGGAAATCTAAGGAAAATATCTAAAACTTTCCTAATATGGAGATCCTCTGATTCTCCTGATTTCTAATCGCCCAACTCATCTACCGAAACCTGACAGGAATTTCCCCGATCTACAGGACAGTCCGACTAGAAAATTCATAAATTTTTCTACAGAGGTCCGAATGACGCCTTCTAGCACTTCATGGAAAGCTAAAGATGTCCTCTACAAATCTCTAGGAGAAGACCAGACCTGAATCCCCACGGATCTATATCAAAAAGACCGTCTAACAAAGGCTGTCCTGAGCAGATCCGAAAACCGACATTGCTAAACAACTAAATATGCAGCTAGCGGGGAGAATTAGGAGTAATTACCCTTAACGAATCGCTGAAGAACACGGAGAACTCCACACGATCTCTGCCTCCATTCTTTTTCCCGTCCTATTCTCCCCCTTCCGGATCCACAATCCTTCCCGACGGACGATTGCTCTCCTCCCCTCGAACCGCAGCGATCGGGATCCCTTCACCAATTGCAAGGGCGTCCATGGAGGCGAGGGAGACGCTGCTGGCCACAGGGCGCAAGGAGGAAGAGGGAGGTGCTGCTGGAAACGCACAAGGGCAGCAGGGGCAGCGCAAGGGGGGAGACGGGGAGGCGTGATACGGGGTCGCCCGATCTTCTCGACGTAGGATCAAGATACTCACGTGGAATTGATGAATCGTAGTGATCCCCCGTTGCCTATGCAAGAGTTAGCACTCTATAATTCGCCCAATCACACGTGTTGAACTTCACGACCACCAGATGAAGTTCTATCGCGCTCCCAATTCCCAGCGGAAAGGTTGAACGATCTTGATTTTTGACTAACTCCCAATTCCTTCAATGTTGGTTCAGCCAACAGAAAGAACAAGAGTATTTTTTTAATCAAAAGTGGTTCCCTTTACAATGGGGGTCTACCCCTCAATATATAGCCTCAGCCCAAGGCTTTTCAACACTAAACTTCCCATGCGCTACTATTCACGCGCACTGTAGCACGGCACTGTTCATGGGCCGTGCGGTTACTGTTCATGGGCCTTGTACTGTTTATGGTGCTGTTCACACTGTTCACGGTACTGTTCATGGGCTGAATTCTGTAGCTCATATCCTTGATCTCCATCCATCGCTGACTCTTCAAACCTGAGTACAAGTAAAATATTGTTTTTAGGTAGTATGAAATTCTCATTAAAATTAATGACATATTCATTAAGGAGCGGGTTCACCTGAGATTGTAATTTCTTGGCTCGTGCTCTTGTTATTGGTCCTGTTATTGAAGTCTCATTACTAGTTTTGGTATTACTAGTGATGTCCTCATCATCCTCCCCTTCTTCAAGAAAAGCCGTCCTCGGCTTTTGATAGCCTGAAATTGTACTAAACAAAGAATACAATGTGTATGCATGGTATATGTATTGGTCAATTACACCCCTTCCGTCTTTCAGATTATTATTACCTGGAGGTGCAGTAAGCAAAAAGAAGAACACATATGCGTGGTATATGTATGAATCAATTGTTGTGTCATTCTCTTTCTCACTGTTTTGCACAAACCATTTGATACTACAACAACTATCAAATGCATACATTGCAATGTTTTCATTTACATCATTCTCCCTCCCATAAGAAAAAGTCGTCCTCGACTTTGTGAAGTACGTGGACAAGTCATTAATGAGCAAAACCAGATCAAACGGTTCAATTATGGAATAGAAAATTTTAAGGGCCTTCATTGCTTCAACTGCGCTACTCTGATTATTTGTACATGATTGTTCATCGAAAGAGGACCAAGTAGGCACAAGAAATCTTTGTAAACAGCAAGCACTATTGTTAAACCTCATCTCATTGTGATCATGATGTGGTATAAAAGATTGTTTGTCCAAAATATGCAATTTCAACTCAACAAGCTTATCACATGTAATGCATATTCGATAAACATAAAAGTTGTCATCTACACCATAATCTCCGATCAAATTGAACTTATAGGTGTAGGCATAAACACTAACTAGTGAATTTAAACATGAAATTTTAGCAAGATTCTCAAGCACACTAGATAGCTCTCTAGGATCATCAAACATGATATAGTACAAAGAATCACTAGGAGATATTCGAGTAAGAACTTCCTTATGAGTAATCAATTCCACATTTTGTAAATTGAGCAAAGAAATTTCAGAACATGGAATTTTCATTCGCACATATGAGTTTTCACAAGTACTCACCGTTTCACAATTAATTTCAGCACCAATATTGTTACCTTTGTTGTTCTCCTTAGTTGATGTAGGTGTTGTAGGTATTAAATCATCATGATGTAACAACGGGACAGCAAGTACTTCATCTTCAACCGTGGTTATCTCCTCATCTTTAACTTCCAATGATACTGGTTGTTGAATGTTTAATTCCTCATCTTCAATTTCAACCTGCACAATGTGAGAAACAACACTAGAAGTAGATATTAATGTGTTAGTTTCAAAATCAACCTCACTTTGTTTATCTTCTACTTCTCTCTTTTCTTTTGGTGTATCTCGCACACTCTCAATTTGGATGCTCTCAAACTGACATATGGTGGAATCACACAGCTCACCCTTTTCAACACTCTCACTCAATTTGGCTATGTAGCTCTCATTCTCACATGGGTTTTGATGCATCTCAAGTGTTGTTTGCAGCAATGGGGCATCAGTACATGTCTTCTTGACCGAAGGGAAAGTCTTATACTCGGTCATCTTCTCATGTGTCACAATAGTAGAGGCATAAGAACTGAAGTATGGATATGGATAGAACTGTGGTATATGCCTCTCCAAAAGTCTGTTCTCCAGCTCAATAGCGCAATTCACAAGGTCATGCATGCTACTAAAATATTTAACTTGAAGTGCAGTGGCGATCTCAGAATTCAAGCCTTCTTTGAAATAGGCCTTCTCCCTTAACGCACTTGTGACACCGGCACGACACAATGCATGCTTCAACTCATAATAGTAATCTTGAACAGTGTTACTCCCTTGTGTGATGCTCTCTACATGGTGAAGCAATTCCCGCTCATAATAGGTTGGCACAAATTCAGTTCTCATGATCACCTTCAAATTTGACCAAGATCTAATGAATCGTTTTCCGGATAATTGTTGCCACCAACTATAAGCATAGTCTTTAAACTGCATAGTGGCTCGCATCACTTCTTGGTCTTTAGGAAGCTTCTCAAATCTAAACTCTTTCTCCAATCGCCATTCCCACTCAAGATACTCCTCTGGATCTTCACTTCCACAGAACGGAAGAGACAAATTGTTGGGATTGGAATCACACCATGAGGAACGAAATACTGAAGATTCATTCCTATTTTGTTCACACCAAGAGGAACGAATTGTTGAATATCCTGTCATGGTTAGTTATGCAACATATACATATATATGTGGAAATCACTCAATCTCACTATTTTCTCTCCCAAGTAAAGTTCTTACCCTTCCGAAGTGAATTAAAGCCAATAAAAACTTACACCTGGTAGAAGTGACAACAGCACAGTGATGATCAAGCGAATTTAAGAGTGTTCACTACTTGCACAACAACGGTTATATGGTGGAGCTTGGCATGGGAGTGTTTATCCTAGCAATCTGAAATTCTTGATGTTGTAAAGTTAAGTAATAATCCAAGCTAGAATACTTTGCCTAAGTGCTGATCCAAAAGATTTAAGTGTAGTATATGAACGCACACGCAAAGATTAATGTGACTCGATGCAAACAAAGGAATGAGCTAACTAGAGGCAATCTGAAATTAAATATTAGATAGCTCGTTTTGCACCAAGTACTAGGAGAGACGCTAGCCAATTGCAATGATATGAATGTAAGGGCACGAGATTGCTCAAGAGATTAAATTACACAATCTGAATTTATGGATTAAGAACTCACCCAAATTCGGCCAATGCTTTTTCTTTCTTTCTTCTTTCTTTCCTCCACTTTTTTTTTGCTCAACTTCCTTTTTTTTTCTTTCAAAGGCCAAACTAGGTTGAATTGTTCTTTTGGTTTTGCACAGGTTACAAATATTCAGCAAGGTGTAAAGTACTCAAGAGTAGCCCTAGATGCAATATTCAACAGCTAGTCTCAATTGATGAAAAGAATATCAGCAGATTTTTTTTGGATTTTTTTGGATTGGACACAAAGATTAGGCTACGCAAATAAACACGAATGATCAGCACCTAAACAAAAATTCTAATGGATCAAAACCTAACAAAACGCACAAAATTAACAGATGCAAAAACTAGGGTTTGGTTAATTTTTGTTGCAATTTTCAGTTTAATGGACTATAGGACAACAATAAATCAATCTAAAAGTAAGGGTAAATAATCCTACCGAGTAAACCGCGCTCTGATACCAAGATGATACGGGGTCGCCCGATCTTCTCGACGTAGGATCAAGATACTCACGTGGAATTGATGAACCGTAGTGATCCCCCGTTGCCAATGCAAGAGTTAGCACTCTATAATTCGCCCAATCACACGTGTTGAACTTCACGACCACCAGATGAAGTTCTATCGCGCTCCCAATTCCCAGCGGAAAGGTTGAACGATCTTGATTTTTGACTAACTCCCAATTCCTTCAATGTTGGTTCAGCCAACAGAAAGAACAAGAGTATTTTTTTAATCAAAAGTGGTTCCCTTTACAATGGGGGTCTACCCCTCAATATATAGCCTCAGCCCAAGGCTATTCAACACTAAACTTCCCATGTGGTACTATTCACGCACACTGTAGCACGGTACTGTTCATGGGCCGTACGGTTACTGTTCATGGGCCTTGTACTGTTTATGGTGCTGTTCACAGCCTGTTCACGGTACTGTTCATGGGCTGAATTCTGTAGCTCATATCCTTGATCTCCATCCATCGCTGACTCTTCAAACCTGAGTACAAGTAAAATATTGTTTTTAGGTAGTATGAAATTCTCATTAAAATTAATGACATATTCATTAAGGAGCGGGTTCACCTGAGATTGTAGTTTCTTGGCTCGTGCTCTTGTTATTGGTCCTGTTATTGAAGTCTCATTGCTAGTTTTGGTATTACTAGTGATGTCCTCATCAAGGCGCAAGGAGGGAGAGGGGGAGGGGCGGCTAGGGTTGGAGGGGGGAAGGTGGCGCCCCCCTTTGCTGGCCGAAATCCCCACCTGGCCCAAGGCCCAGGCCTAGGTTGCCAGGGAAAATCAGAAAACCCCATCTAAACTTGATATTTTATTCTTCCCTTTAAGGTCCTTTACTCCGATTAAACGATTAACGGTCGAAACTCTTCCGGGATATTACATTCTACCCCCCTTAAACAGAATTCGACCCCGAATTCTACCGTGCCCACGCCAAGGGTTATAAGCAATCAACTTAATCATAACACGCACCTGTTGTGAAAAACTCTGGGTATTGATCACGCATGCGAGATTCCAATTCCCATGTAGCCTCCCTCTCGGACTGCTGCGACCAGAGTACCTTGACATATTTTAAGATTTTATTCCTCAATACCTTGTCTGATCTTTCCAGAATTCATGCTGGATTGGACTCAAAGGCAGTTCATGTTCAAGTATTAACGGTTCTATCGAAATATGAAGCTCCGGATCTCACAGGTACCTCCTCGACACCGGGTCTTACATAACGTTGTGTACCCCACCCTAGGACCCAAGGCGGTCCTAGTGATACACCACCCTCCAAATCCTCACAACTAACAGATGCGATTAAATATACCTCGGGTTATCATTCTCTTTGGTACCAACCCGCACAACCTGCACATCAAATGAAACTTTTGTTCCATCTCTCAATCGATCTTTTACCTTAACAAGGAGCACCTCCTTTAACCCGGACGCACAATAGAGCTCGTTGTAAACAACCTCTTTACAACCAGAATCCAACTGAAAATAAAGGATTCTCATCACAACCACACCTCACCAAAAGAATCAAATCTAAAAATCAAAGATGCAACATGAAAACCTCTCCACATTCCAAGTAGGTAATTTGCAAATAAACAACACATAAGTCAGAGGAGAATCACTCCAATGCCAAACTATTCCTTTGATTTTTTTTTCCTGAACCGGAAAAACCACATAGGCCAACATAAAGTCAACTCAAACCACAAAAGACTTTTGCTATCATCACATAGCTAAACAAGAATCAAGAGAATATTTTGCTACCCGAGAAAATATTTTTTTTCTTTTAGGAATAAACTTTCTCTTGAATCACAAGATTTCAAATCTTCACACACCACACTAACTCATTTCTCTTAAATTGGCAACATCAACACTATGCTCAAACCGAGTGCATCAACCACACCTTTGTGGAGAGACTCTACTGTCCTCACAATAACATACTCTAGCCAACTCCTCTACCAACAAGGTTACTTTGATAAATAATTTCCAATGCACCTCATCATGGTTTTCACCCACAAACACTTCATCACACTCCTTTAAGGGATAGTCAACTTGAAATTCTCGGCACACACTCAATTCCCACACCCAAAGGACACTATCAAGGAGCATCACACTATTTAGAATCCACTTGTTCCAATATTCCCACACAACATCATTAGCCTCCAAGTTCTAGCATAGAACACCAAACCAAAATTTTCCATCTCCAGGGCTCCTATATAAGCACTTCGATATAATTGATACGAAGACTCTCGAATTTGGTGACTAAAATTCCCACAATCAAACATGCTCAATCATTAACAACCACATGAAGACATATTCTCAACCTAATTATCTTTAGGAAGATTCTAACTCCTGGAGGGTTACTCACTGAAGCCAAGTCATGCATGGCAATAATTCAACAATCCCTACTATCCCAATAATTCCCATAACGGTTAGACTTCTTCACAATTATAATCTCATTAACTACACCACCATAATCCTCCTCCTAAAGCTTGCAAGGTGCCCAATCACAATACTCTAATAAGATTGACCAAGATTCTCATACTTTTGGTAACTCTAATGTTCCATCAAAATGAACGAAACATTCTTGAACCACAATTTATTATAGGTTCTTCTAGTTGCAACAATATAACCAGTTAACTCCAAAGACAAACATCTTCTTTAAATCAAATCCTCACCGAGAATTATTCCAAGGAGTCAATTTATCACCCCATAAACCTCAAACAACTTGACACCTACAGTCCCCCAAAATCATCTACTTGACCATCACTATCCAGTTGTCATGATACAACCTAAAAGGCTTTGCAACACGAATTGGTTAATCCTTCCTCAGAAGAAGATATAGATAGAAACAATTTTCAGCACATCGAAAACGTTTATCACTCACCGTATTCACAAACCAAGGAAAAATAGTCAAATAGCCAAGATCTTGGAAAAAATTGAAGATGAGACCATAGTTGAGTGCACAAGTCCCACTAGAAGAGAAAATCAAACTTCAGTTGAAAATAAGTAAATAAATAAAGCATGCTTTTGGAAACTTGAGGAATTCCTTTGTGGCAAACCAACAAGGTTAAGCATGCTTCAATACGCTACAAGGTACAAAACTTGAATCCAACCGCGAATACCTCTACTACACCCTTCAACTTAACAAAGGACATAATTTTCTTTAATGGAAACATCCCTTTACCAACTCAAGCAAATGATCCTTCAAGCTCAAATCACATGAATCACTTAAGAACCGATAGGACCTTCCAATACGTCTCTTTGCGCAAACTAATTTTAGATACCACATAATTCATGAACTCCCATAGGATCACGAATGCAAAACTCCAAACATTTCATTTAACCGACATCACGGAAGATGATCAAATTCATTTACTTCTAAAAGAATCAACACTACCCTCATCCTTTCATACTTAGTTTTACTAACCTCATTATTATATACTATTAGCATGAATCATCATAGCCTCCTTTCCAAAAGAACACAATAACTTATTTCAAATTTTTTTTACAATAAGATTGCAACAATGTTACTAACATCAAGATTAATACACTCTTAACAAGGATCGTTATCGTCTACCCTTCCACTATAAAGCCCTCCAAAATCTCATTAAATAGTTCCATACTACTTTATCAACCCATCCTCAAATTTGAAAGTATTTCAAAACCTTACAACCTCACTACAACTACCGCTTTAAATTAGAGGAGATCTACTACACAATTTAAATGATTCTACCAAAACTCCTTCATCATTGACATAATGTCATTTGACAATCCCACCATCATGTAAATATAGATCACCTATTAAACCCCATCCATTGCTCTCTTATTGATGCGCAACACTAAACTTCATTACACAATTGTTGCACTTAGCAATTACATACGAACACTAAGTATCCACAAAGATAACTCCAAGATTTAATATCCACTAACACAGTAATCCAACACCTTCTGAGTTTAACTATCCTAAACGGTTATATTATCCATTGAGACCCGTTGATCCAATTTATCCCAAAAGCTTACTAAATTCGTCTCTCTTATTGATCAACCAGTTCATCAAAGTTCCATGTCTCTTAGTAACTCTATTGATTCCATTCGGAATAGCCCTATTCATAAACATAGATCATCAAGAACTATAAGAAGACAACATCAACTTATTCGACTTCACTTCCTAGAATACTAGTTTAAATTAATTATGCTCCACACCAATGACCCCAACTGGATACTCATACCATAACAATTCGTTTGATTACAATCTCTGACTTAACCATAACAAGACATCACAAAAGGATTTTAACACCTTTCTTCAGAAAAGAGAGGCTTCAAACTTCACACTCAGAATAATCCAAAAGAATGACATAAAGCCAAAGCTTTCACATGTTAATGAATTTGCAACATAAAACTTTCGTTAATAAAAATACCAAGCAAACAAATGAGACATGTTTCACAACAAGACAAAACTCCCACGAAGGGACCAACCTTGCAAATCAATAATGTTCACAAGTAGCAAAAGAGTCTCAATAGTCCGAAAGAACAATAATTGCTTCAAAGAACAGGTAGAGACCAATAGAAAACCCTCAACTACAATGAGCCACAAACCCAAGATAAGTTCATCCACCACCACAGGATAAGTTTTGACCAAACCCAACTCAAGGATGAGAGAAACTTTTCTAAATAACTCATTCCTAACCTCTGAAACTATGTTGTCCAAGGAAAAATCCTTCACCATTTCAATACCATGAATAGTGATAAAACCTGGCCATGCCCATGGCTGCACCGCGGTCTCTATCTCTCGACATCAACTATCACCCCACATAACAATCGATCATAAAATCGAATCATAAGCACAAAAGATCATCTCATAACAAGTACAAAGTCAAACATTTAAGCACACATTCAACTATGATAATCGACGGAAACGTAGATGCAATGCAAACCCCATTCCCACCTACAGTGCTTAGAGTGTCAAAATTAATATTTTGTTAACCACGGACCTACAGCCCGCTCTGATACCAACTGTAACACCCCAGCCAAACTATGACCTGGAATGCTACTAAACTAACAACATATTAAGGAAAACTAATATTCACCTTACAAATTTTCAGCAGAAGCTCCTTTGTTTAATGAGTAAAATAGAGGTTCCAACATGCATAGTCAAACGATCTGAATAATAGTAAGCAATAAATATTCAATTCTAAACAACTGAATTATGTTTGCCATCACAATCGTAACCACAATACTTAAATAAAGAATGTAAGCAATGTAAAAGTTCTAAACCTTTATTACATTCTAAACATGGTGATCTTTAATCAGTTACCACTTAAGCTATTCAACAAATAATGATTAAGGTTCTTTATTTCTTCCAAGGTGAATGGACCGTGCAAGTGCAATAAAGTTAATCCATCTTTATCCCCATGCATGCCGGTCTCATGTAGGTATCTAAAAACAAACAGCAACCACAACAACAAACAAGAGTGAGTCCAACGACTCAGCAAATATAAATAGTGGCAACAAGAGTAAAAGGGAACATCACTCCTCATGTTCACCCATCAATCAAATAAATAAATCATGCTATGCAGTATGATCAAAAGAATCTCTTTATCTCTTCTCTTTCGCATTTTACGGTAGACGCGGAGTGTGCATCCGTCAATGCACACCCATGCCTGTACCATCTGGTACAGGGACCATTTGCCCATACTCCACATGTATGGGGACCTTTAGCCCGTCATGACATCAACATGACGGGGACCTCAACACTTGGTCGTCTCGTGACCAAGACCTCAATAATCGACATGATGCACAAACGTGAATATCTCAATAATAAATTGCATTCACGATAACTATGCACCAGAAATTCTCTCATTCGTTTGCAATCAGCGATAACCAAATTCAACATAGCATTAACATGATCAAGATCAAATATTCTCATAAGATAGATCAAAACATCTATAAACCATCAATCATGCAATCATCCATAATCCATACTATGAATGTTAGACCACTATTGTACTTGCCTTAACCATGCGAAAACGGGGGATGAGCAGAAGGCGCGGCCCCTGGAATCCGTCCTCCTCCTGAACAATAATTTTAATAATCGCTAAGGCAACAGTAACGAGTCTTTAGATTAAACAAAAACACCCCCAAACTAACCCAACATGTTTAACTTGACTCAAACCCCAAATCCTTTCGGCCACCCTGTCCCCCTCTACAGACAGTCAACTTCAAAAATCCTTATCTAATGGTACAGAAGTCCGAATAGGGCGTTCTCAGATTTTCTGGAAAGATAATTAAATTATCTAACTAAACCTAGTTGGTGAGTCTCCCTGATTCGGCCAACTTCTACCCGCACCATCTAAATTTCTAGAACATCAATTCCATAAGGAGTTCTCTGGACAGCGCACTAAAATTGACATAACTTTCACCCCGAGAGTCGGAATCCGGATTTCTTGACCTTTCTGGAAGTCTAAGGAAAATATCTGAAAGTTTCAAAATATGGAGATCCTCTGATTCTCCTGATTTCTAATCGCCCAACTCATCTACCGAAACCTGACAGGAATTTCCCCGATCTACAGGACAGTCGGACTAGAAAATTCATAACTTTTTCTACAGAGGTCCGAATGACGCCTTCTAGCACTTCATGGAAAGCTAAAGGTGTCCTCTACAAATCTCTAGGAGAAGACCAGACCTGAATCCCCACGGATCTATATCAAAAAGACCGTCTAACAGAGGCTGTCCTGAGCAGATCCGAAAACCGACATTGCTAAACAACTAAATATGCAGCTAGCGGGGAGAATTAGGAGTAATTACCCTTAACGAATCACTGAAGAACACGGAGAACTCCACACGATCTCTGCCTCCCTTCTTTTTCCCGTCCTATTCTCCCCCTTCCGGATCCACAATCCTTCCCGGCGGACGATTGCTCTCCTCCCCTCGAACCGCAGCGATCGGGATCCCTTCACCAATCGCAGGGGCGTCCATGGAGGCGAGGGAGACGCTGCTGGCCACAGGGGCGCAAGGAGGAAGAGGGAGGTGCTGCTGGAAACGCGCAAGGGCAGCAGGGGCAGCGCAAGGGGGGAGAGGGGGAGGCGCAAGGAGGGAGAGGGGGAGGGGCGGCTAGGGTTGGAGGGGGGAAGGTGTCGCCCCCCTTTGCTGGCCGAAATCCCCACCTGGGCCAAGGCCCAGGCCCAGGTTGCCAGGGAAAATCAGAAAACCCCCTCTAAACTTGATATTTTATTCTTCCCTTTAAGGTCCTTTCCTCCGATTAAACGATTAACGGTCGAAACTCTTCCAGGATATTACAGTTACATGGCTACTTGCATCCAATGCTTGTTTCTCAGCATTATATCCACCCACTATAATCACTGGGTCTGACCACCCAGGGCAACACTAATCAGTTTTCATACCACCCACATGCTTTTTAGAAATAAATACTAACTCGCATAAGTTTCCAATGCCCACCATGACTGTGGGCATAGCTATTTGAATAGTTTACACTCTGCAGAGGTCGCACACTTTACCCCAAGAGACAACCAACTTGTTATATTCCACATGTTTCCTTGACATGTAGATCAAGGAGGCCACCATAAGGCCTTTCCAATGCATCTTCCTAGTGAGGTTACATAAGCTAAGGTTTACACTAGTATGGGGTATAACCACCCCTCCAGAGGCCCCATCTTGCACCATCACAGCAATGGCCCATCCCCTGGCTTACTTGCACGTATGCACGTGTAACATCTTAATTTTTAGAGCCTTTTTTGAAGCTTTTTAAAATAAAAATAACCATTTTGATTTTCCTAGAATTAATACAATATCAATTAGAATTTTTAGAAATTTAAGAGATTTAATATGACTAAAGTAAACACCAATTAAAAAGAAAACCTATTTTATTTGGGTTCCTTGTGCCTAAAGGAATTTTCTAAAATTTTCTATGATTTTTTTGGATTTATTTGCTATTTTCTAGAGCTCAATTGATTTTATTTGAATTTTTGACATTGGAAAATATCTAAAAAATTTAAAAGGCCAAATGGGTCGAAGCCCATTCTCCTCTTTGGCCCAGACCAGCCCACCTTTCCCTCTGCTCGACCCACTAGCCGGTCGGCCAGCCCCTTGACACGTGTCACCATCCGAGCCAGTTGCGCCAGCTGATCCGACGACCGTCATTCATCCCAGCCTCGGCCACTCGCTGTGCCACATGTCATGCATGCAATGGTTTGTGTGTCGTGTATCTTCCTTATTCACCGCCGTCGTGCGTGAGGCGAACTCGTCTCGACGTCCACGTCCACTCTGTGTGTGCCGCCGCCCATCTCCACCCTAGATTCTATGTCCGTGTCTGCCTAGGCCTCTCAGCGTCCATGTATAAATAGTCCGGCCGTGCCCCCACGGTTCCCTTGTCCTACAGCTGCTTGCTCCACCATCGTCATCATCCGTGCCTTACCACCCGATCTCTCCTCTGTTCTACTGAGCTCGCTACCGGTTGGCCATGGTCCGCCGTCCACTCTGCACTATCTCTGGCCAGCCATCTCGTTGCACGACACCGCCCCACTGACCTTGGTTCATGTGTCACCCCTTGCCAGCCATCATTCCATGTTTAGCCACGTCACCCCACCCCGTGCCCACAATGCTTTGGCTTCTCCATGAACCGAGTTTGCCGTGCACCGAGGGGCTGACTGATGAGGGCATCCCTAACACTTATACATTTTCTCCTATTGGTGGTCATGCACATACTGATGAGGACATCGCTAGTAATGCCAAAGCGAGTAATGAGACTTCAATAACAGGACCAATAACAAGAGCACGAGCTAAGAAACTACAATCTCAGGTGAACCTGCTCCTCAATGAATATGTCATTAATTTTAATGAGAATTTAATACTACCTAAAAACAATGTTTTACTTGTGCTCAGGTTTGAAGAGTCAGCGAAGGATGGAGATCAAGAATATGTGGCCGTCATCCAAGAAAGCACAAGTCCACGGCATGAGCAACGATCGGCCCACGAACAGCATCCAGACCATGAATAGTACCCCGCTACAGTACGCCCCGTGAACAGCATCCAGACCATGAATAGCTCTACAGTCCGGCCTGTGAACAGTAACGCTACAGTACGGCCCATGAACAGTACACTACAGTACGGCCCATGAACAGTAGCGCTACAGTACTTGTGGGTGAATATTACCACATGGAGATTTTAGTGTTGAATGGTCTTAGACTGAGACTATATATTGAGGGGTAGACCCCCATTGTAAAGGGAACCAAGTTTTTGCATAAGATTGAAACATAGCTATTGCTTGTTCTTTCAACACCAGAGTTCATGCGAGGACTTTGAGAGAGAACTAGGCGATCCATTGTTCGTTCTGCAATTCAAGGTCAAGCCGTCGTTCCATTAGGAATTGGGGACTTGGCGTTCGTCGCTTGTGGTCTCGCGACAAACAATTATCCGGTGTGTTTTGGGCGTATTCCGAAGAGTTGAGGGTTCGTGCATTGGCGCGAGTGTTCAACTAGCGACATCGTCTACTTTGCATCAACAATCTACAATTCCTCACTGAGAAGATCGGGACCCCTCCCCGTGTCATGTGGTATCAGATTCTTCTGGGTTTACTCGGTGAGAATTTCTTTACCCGTAGCTAGATTCATTTTCTGTCCTATCATCTGTTAAACCAAAAATTGCAATACCAAAACCGTAGTTTAATCTGTTATTTCTTGTGCGTTTTGTTAAGTTTTCGTCCATTAGAGTTTTGTTTTAGTGCTGATTCGTGTGTTTCCTTTTGCGTTGCTTAATCGTTGTGTTCACATAAACTCTACAAAATTGCTGGTTGATTCCCTCAATTAGCAACCAAAACGAACAAAGCCTCCATCTTATATCCTTTTATCTTGAGACTAGCTATCGACATTGCATTTAGGGCTACTCGTTCATCTTGATTACACCTTGCTGGTTGTGAGGGTTGTACACTTCCGCGGGGAGCAAAGTAGAGAGAAAAGAAGGAAAAGACAGCCGCAGTTAGCAAGAGCCGCGGAGTTAAACAAAATAAAAACGAGAGAAAAGCACGTAACTTTTGCATACGACCTCCGATTGAGGCGTTTCTTGCTCTGTTGGAAAGGAAACGAGAAGATAGACCCAAAAAAAAAACAAGAAGTCAGAGAAATCTGGAGATTTTAGATCCGCGTAAGCCGCCAGGCACACGCGCAGCAACTTTTCGAGCTTCCAAACTCCGTGTTCAATGTACCAGATTGTGTTTTCAATCTTTCTTTGAGCAATCTTGTGCCCTCGTATATTCAGTTGCAATTGGCTAGCGTCTTTCTTAGTACTTGGTGCAAAACGAGCTAGTTTCATCTCTGTTTCCGATTGATTCTCCCTAGCTCTTTCCTTTGTTTGCATTAAGTCCCATTTATCGTTGCGTGTGCGTTCTTACACTCGCTTAAACCAATTGGTTCAGCACAAATGATGAGGACATCCTTTCCATGCATACAACCATGCCGACTCCATATCAAACTGAAACTATGATACAAGGACCAATGACTAGAGCGCGAGCACGTCTGCTTAACCATCAGGTGAATGCGTTCCTAAGTTTGCATACAAATGTTTCAAAGAATGGAATACTACTTAATTCTTGTGATGATTTAATTGTCCTTAGGAACCATGGGGAAGAACCACATGAGCTCAAGTATAGAAGTGGAACCGTCAAGCGCAAACCAAGTCCTGTTCACGAGTTTGACTCGGATTCGGCCTTGTTGACAGCGCCTACTTCAAACGGCCGTAACTTTTGATCCAGAAGGTTTCTCGGGGCCCATGAGTACTTGTTGGAAAGCTCTTGAAGTCTACTTTCAGATGGATCCGGCCTCACCTCCAAATTCCATCCGAGTCGACCAGAAACTGCAAAACAATTCACGTCGCTTTTCCAGTCCGAGTCAAAGTGGGCCTTGGGCCTTGTAATTCGAGTCCTATTCGGCTTCCTTGTGTTTTGGCCGACCCTCCACCTTCCGTGACCCTTAAATAGGCAGCCGCACCCTCTTCTAGGGTTTGGGTTTTGTTTAGACTAAGTTAGCTTTTGCTGCTTTGCCTTGTACTCGCGCGTGTCGGCTAGACCGCCCGAATACTTGTCTTCGGAACCCCACCGTTTTCTGTTTTCGATTGAATCTTACATCGTTACTTGCAATTGAGTTGCTGTTCATCTTGTTCTTGCTTGTTCTTCGATTGCTTGCAGGAACAAGAACCCTCGTGGTTAGGTTGATCGTGCGCCGACAAGGTCACGAACAATCTCTGGAGTTGGTGTATCGATCGCTAAGGCGCAACGTCCCTGGATGGTTGTAGTCGGGTCGTCAACGTCATCTCTTTCCCCAATCGAATCTACCACTCTCATCGAAAGATCGGGACCCTAGTGCTATCGGTTGGTATCGAGCTCAAGGTTGATCGGTGAGAGATCTTATCTAGTCCTTGCAATTTTTACCTCTGATCCGTAAAACCAAAAAAATAGCAGATCGGATCTATTCCCAAAATCCAAACAATTTGAGCCTTTATCTATTGCTGCATAGTCCTTGTTTGTTGAGTCTTGGTTGCATCGTCGTGTCCTTTGCTGGTCTTAGTGTCTAGTTCCTTTAGAGTTTCGAGTTCTGTTCACGTTTTGGACTCACCGCTGCGATTAGATCCGAACTGTCATAGGAGGCAAAAAAAAAAAAGAGGAGGACTCGGTTGCTGCCCTAATTGGTCTTGGAGTAGGACTGGTTTCGCCTAATTGGACTTGGAGTAGGACTCGGTTTACGCCTAATTGGACTTGGAGTAGGACTCGGTTTCGCCTAATTGGTATTGGAGTAGGGCACGAATTGGATTCAACTACATCGTGTGTGAAAAAAGAGAAAAGAAGGAACAGGCAGCCGCATCTAGAAGAGCCGCGGCATAAAAAAAAAGAAGAAAAAAACAGAGGAGAGAGAAACATTAACTTTTGCATACGACCTCCGATTGAGGCGATTCTTGATCCGTTGGAAAGGAAATCGAAGATAGAGTGAAAAAGAAGTCCGAAAAATCGAGATTTCAGAGCCGCGTAAGCCATCGGGCACATACGCGCAGCCACCCCAAAACGCCGTTTAGGGCCTCAAACGGGCCCGCAAACCGAGGAAAATCAAGTTTCTCGATTTCGCTCAAAATTGACAGAGCCCTTCGCACGTGATTCTAAGGTACCTGTGAAGACGGCACCCTTTTTCGATCTCCGAACTCCGTGTGCAACGCCATCTAGTTTCTTTCTCGCACGGTGTGTCTTCGTTTGTGTTCTAGGCTCGCGTCTCTAGTACGGTCTAGCCTAGGACCAGCACAAATGCCGTCGTTGAGCGATCATTCAACTTGCTTTGACTAATGTGGTTCTAGTTATCCTTTGTTCACTCTCACCCACCTATAGCTCCACAGATTTGGCTACCACCTCACAGGACTAGCGACCAAGGCAGCGATACACCCAATTTCCGGAGATATTGTCTTGACTTGTCGGCTGCCATCACCTCCGCTCGCTGTGGTAAGAACTTGTAAGAGCTTGACAGAACAGGTTGAGAGTGTGCGACTTGATTTAACCACATCCCAGTAGTTGTGAGGGCATAACCTGCAGTTTTATTATTTTTATCTTCTTGGTTTGTTTCTTGTGTTCTTCTAACAATGTCGGAGAATCGGAGGACTGCGGGCAGCGCAACATTCCCCTCGGACTAGGGGCATCATACAACACTTTGAGCGCCAAATGAAGCTGCACACTCGAAGGACTTGATGAGGATGTACGGGTCACCAACGAACGCCTTGGCCAATTGGAGGCGCGCAGATCGACACCAACACTACGCTTGCAACATTGGAGGCTTCCGTTGGCACCATCAACACCTCACTTGCTGAGATTTTGAGACGTCTTGATGAGAGGGCGTGCATCTCCCGCTGCACCGACTCAGCGTACTCGTGCCAACATTGGTGTCTTGGGCAGCGGGGTGGACGAAAATGGTGGAGACGATTATGCGGTGACATCGAGATTGATGAGGATTATGCTCACCGTCCAACGCCAACCACGCCGGGCTGAGGTACGTGACAATGATGAATCGCTTGGTAAGATTAAGTTCACTATGCCACTTTTTGATGGAAAATATAACCCGATGCTTGGTCGTTGATCGAAATTTGCTTGTCATGCATTCCCGAAAACAAAAGGGTTAGGGCTGCTACTAGTGAGTTTACCGATTTTAAATCTGTTTGGTGGAGTGAATATTCTAAGAAAATCCTTTCACCATACCACAAACTTGGGATGCATTAAAAAGAATCATGCGAGCTAGATTTGTTCCCTCATATTATGCACGTGATTTGTTACATAAGTTGCAACAATTGAGGCAAGGTAGTAAAAGCGTAGAGGAATATTTTCAAGAATTGCAAACAGGCATGCTTGCGTTGTGACTTAGAGGAAATCGAGGAAGCCGCTATGGCTAGGTTTATGGGTGGTTTGAATAGGAAATTCAGGATATCTTAGCTTACAAGGAATATAATTCTATCACTCGCTTATTTCATCTTGCTTGTAAAGCTGAAAGAGAAGTACAGGACGACGCGCGAGCACTAGGACTAACGTTTCGCAGGTCGTGAAACATTTGGTCTCAACGTGCATCCGCCGCACCATCAAGCCAACCCCTGCACCTTCTTCCACCAACAGCAAGCCACGGTTGTCATCATCAAATTCGGCATCTCGGGCATCCGAAGCAACAAAGGGGCAGCCCAAGCACATGCAAAGAGCTCTTCGTCCGTTGCATCTACGGGACGAACAAGGGATATCCAATGTCATCAATGCAAGGGTATGGCCATGTGAGGAGTGAGTGCCCAACCAAGCGTGTTCGATTGTGAGAGATGATGGTGGGTATTCTTCGCTAGTGATTTGGATGAGGATACATATGCTATGCTTGCAGTGACCATGCGGGTAGTGGGAAGGAGCAAGAAGAAGAGCACATTGGTGCTGAAGATGCAGAGCGCTATGAGAGCCTCATTGTGCAGCGTGTGTTGAGTGCACAAATGGAGAGGCGGAGCAAAATCAGCGGCACATCCTTTTCTAAACAAAGTGCGTCGTGAAGGAACGTTCATGCCGAGTGATAATTGATGGAGGGAGCTGCAACAACTTGGTGAGCTCCGATATGGTGGAGAAGCTTGCGTTGAACACCAAACCTCACCCACACCCTTACTACATTCAATGGTTCAATAACAGCGGCAAGGTGAAGGTAACACGAATGGTGAGAGTAAATTTTGCTATTGGTTCTTATCACGATGTTGTAGAATGCGATGTTGTCCCTATGCAAGCATGCTCTATGCTGTTAGGTAGACCGTGGCAATATGATAAAGATTCACCGCATCATGGTAAGACAAACCAATATTCTTTTGTGCATCATGACAAGAAAATTGTGTTACATCCTATGTCTCCAAGCTATTTTCAAAGATGAGATTGCTAGAGCTAGTAGAGAGAAAATCAGGAGCATAATAGGAGTGAAAATCAGATTGTTGCAAGTGAACTTGAGCAACATAAAAGAAAAACTCTAAATCTGTTCATGAGAATAAAACGAGATTAAATTGCAAGGTGCATGTTTTCTTGCTACTAAGTCTGATGTGAATGAGCTGGATGCTAGTACTTCTATTTGCTATGCCTTACTTTGCAAACAAGCTTTATTTTCATTTGAGGAGGTACCTTCTTCTCGTGCCTCCTGCTGTCACTAATCTTTGCAGGAGTACATGGATGTCTTTCCAAAGGACGTGCCACCGGGGCTACCACCAGTCACGAGGATTGAGCACCAGATTGATTTGATTCCGGGGCATCTTTGCCCAATCGTGCGCCATACAGACCAATCCGGAAGAAACTAAGGAGATTCAGCGTCAAGTTCAAGAATTGCTTGATAAAGGTTATGTGCGTGAGTCTCTTAGCCCTTGTGCTGTTCCGGTAATTTTAGTGCCTAAGAAAGATGGATCATGGCGTATGTGTGTGGACTGAGAGCGATCAATAACATTACCATTAGATATCGTCACCCTATTCCTAGGTTAGATGATATGCTTGATGAATTAAGTGGCTCTATTGTCTTCTCTAAAGTTGATTTGCGTAGTGGGTACCACCAAATTCGCATGAAATTGGGAGATGAATGGAAAACAGCATTTAAAACTAAGTTCGGTTTGTATGAGTGGTTAGTAATGCCATTTGGTTTAACTAATGCACCTAGCACATTCATGAGATTAATGAACGAGGTTTTGCGTGCTTTCATTGGTAAATTTGTAGTGGTCTATTTTGATGATATATTGATATATAGCAGATCACTAGAGGAACACCTTTGCCATTTACGTGCTGTTTTTGATGCTTTACGTAATGCACGCTTATTTGGTAACGTTGAGAAGTGCACATTTTGCACGGATCGAGTCTCTTTTCTTGGCTATGTTGTTACTCCACAGGGCATAGAAGTTGATCAAGCCAAGGTTGAGGCAATACGAGTTGGCCGACTCCTAAAACGGTCACGCAAAGCGAAGTTTTCTAGGACTTGCTGGATTCTATCGTCGTTTTGTGAAGGATTTCAGCACCATCGCTGCACCATTGAATGAGCTCACTAAAAGGGGTGCCATTTACTTGGGGAATGCACAGAAGACGCCTTCAACACATTGAAAGATAAGTTAACACATGCACCATTACTCCAACTTCCAGATTTTAGTAAGACTTTTGAGCTAGAATGTGATGCTAGTGGAATTGGATTGGGTGGTGTCTTTGTTGCAAGAAGGTAAACTCAGGCATACTTTAGTGAAAAATTGAGTGGGCCTAGTTTGAACTATTCTACTTATGATAAGGAATTATATGCTCTAGTTCGAACTTTAGAGACATGGCAACATTATTTATGGCCCAAAGAATTTGTCATTCATTCGATCATGAGTCATTAAAGCATATTAGAAGTCAAGCAAAATTGAACCGTAGGCATGCAAAGTGGGTTGAATTCATAGAGTCTTTTCCTTATGTCATAAAACACAAAAAGGGAAAGGAGAATGTTATTGCTGATGCATTGTCTAGAGATATACCATGCTCTCACAACTTGACTTCAAAATTTTTGGATTGGAAACAATTAAGGAGCATTATGTTCATGATGATGATTTTAAAGACGTGTTGCTGAATTGCCAAGAGGAAAAACGTGGAATAAATTTGTTCTAAATGATGGATTTGTGTTTAGAGCTAACAAACTATGCATTCCAGCTAGCTCCGTTCGTTTGTTGTTGTTACAGAAGCGCATGGAGGTGGGGCGATGGGGCATTTTGGAGCGAAGAAGACGGAAGACATACTTGGTAGTCATTTCTTTTGGCCAAAGATGAGACGTGATGTGGAACGTTTGTTGCTCGCTGCACTACGTGTCAAAAGGCTAAGTCACGACTTAATCCTCACGGTTTGTATATGCCTCTACTGTTCCTAGTGTGCCTTGGGAAGATATTTCTATGGACTTTGTTTTAGGACTGCCTAGGACAAAGAAGGGAGGGATAGCATATTTGTTGTTGTGGATAGATTTTCTAAGATGGCACACTTCATACCATGTCATAAAAGTGATGATGCTTCCAATATTGCTGATTTGTTCTTTCGTGAAGTTGTTCGCTTGCATGGTGTGCCAAATACAATAGTTTCCGATCGTGACACTAAATTCCTTAGCCATTTTTGGAGAACTTTATGGGCTAAATTGGGGACTAAGCTGTTATTTTCGACTCACGTGTCATCCCCAAACTGATGGGCAAACTGAAGTTGTGAATAGAACTTTATCTACCATGCTTAGGGCTGTTTTGAAAAAGAACATTAAAGTGTGGGAAGAATGCTTGCCTCATATTGAATTTGCTTATAATCGTTCGCTGCATTCTACTACAAAGTTGTGCCCTTTTGAGATTGTCTATGGCTTTGTGCCTCGTGCTCCTATTGATTTGCTACCACTTCCATCTTCGGAGAAGTTAAATTTTGATGCTAAACAGCGTCTTGACTTGATGTTGAAATTGCATGAGACAACCAAAGAAAATATTGAACGCATGAATGCTAAATATAAACTTGCTGGTAGTAAAGGAAGGAGGCATTTAACTTTTCAACCGGGTGATTTAGTTTGGTTGCATTTGAGAAAGAAAGATTTCCTGAATTGAGGAGGTCTAAGTTGATGCCTAGAGCTGATGGTCCTTTCAAAGTGTTGGAAAAGATTAATGACAATGCATATAAACTTGAGTTGCCTGCAGATTTTGGGGTTAGTCCCACCTTTAACATTGCAGATTTGAAGCCATACTTGGGAGAAGAAGATGAGCTTGAGTCGCGGACGACTCAAATGCAAGAAGGGAGGATGATGAGGACATCCTTTCCATGCATACAACCATGCCGACTCCATATCAAACTGAAACTATGATACAAGGACCAATGACTAGAGCGCGAGCACGCCTGCTTAACCATCAGGTGAATGCGTTCCTAAGTTTGCATACAAATGTTTCAAAGAATGGAATACTACTTAATTCTTGTGATGATTTAATTGTCCTTAGGAACCATGGGGAAGAACCACATGAGCTCAAGTATAGAAGTGGAACCGTCAGCGCAAACCAAGTCCTGTTCACGAGTTTGACTCGGATTCGGCCTTGTTGACAGCGCCTACTTCAAACGGCCGTAACTTTTGATCCAGAAGGTTTCTCGGGGCCCATGAGTACTTGTTGGAAAGCTCTTGAAGTCTACTTTCAGATGGATCCGGCCTCACCTCCAAATTCCATCCGAGTCGACCAGAAACTGCAAAACAATTCACGTCGCTTTTCCAGTCCGAGTCAAAGTGGGCCTTGGGCCTTGTAATTCGAGTCCTATTCGGCTTCCTTGTGTTTTGGCCGACCCTCCACCTTCCGTGACCCTTAAATAGGCAGCCGCACCTCTTCTAGGGTTTGGGTTTTGTTTAGACTAAGTTAGCTTTGCTGCTTTGCCTTGTACTCGCGCGTGTCGGCTAGACCGCCCGAATACTTGTCTTCGGAACCCCACCGTTTTCTGTTTTCGATTGAATCTTACATCGTTACTTGCAATTGAGTTGCTGTTCATCTTGTTCTTGCTTGTTCTTCGATTGCTTGCAGGAACAAGAACCCTCGTGGTTAGGTTGATCGTGCGCCGACAAGGTCACGAACAATCTCTGGAGTTGGTGTATCGATCGCTAAGGCGCAACGTCCCTGGATGGTTGTAGTCGGGTCGTCAACGTCATCTCTTTCCCCAATCGAATCTACCACTCTCATCGAAAGATCGGGACCCCTAGTGCTATCAACAAAGGCAAAATACTCTAGCTTGGATCATTACTTAGCTTTACAATACCTTGAATATCAGATTGCTCAGGATATCCACATACCTGTCCAAGCTCCACCTACACCCGTCTGTGTACTCCCTTGCTCTTGGTTACGCTCATACATTACCGGGTTGAGGTCGTTCGCTGTCACAAGTGTTGATTTGCCGTCCTTGTTTCACTTTGGAACGGTAAGCTTGTCTTGTTTTCAGGACAGTGAGTTGCAAGCTAGAGAGAGCTTTTGTTTTACTAACCCGGATATAACCTCGTTTCTTGTTTGTGAGTCGTTCCTATGGCAGGTCACGAGGAGAATCCACCTCATCCGGAGGCGCCGGTCACATGGACCGAGTACACTCGGTTGCGCGAGATGCTACAAAAACAACTTCATGATGGTGACAATGGCGTGCGCGATGAGCTCGGGGAAGTTCAGACTGGACTGAACACCCTCGGGAGGAGGTCACACAATTGCGTACGACCATCAACAATAATTTTCTGGAGCTACGTGCCATGTTCGCACACCACAATCTACGTGGGGGTGCACCAGCTGATGACACAAGTGTGCACGGCCCTCCTGTCGTTTTGCACAATGAGACTGATGAGGAGCGTGCTATTCGTCTGGATGAGGAGCGACGTCAGGGACAGGCGCGTCGCATGGCAGTGCCACCAAACGTCGGGATGGCAACCGCGGCACGCCCTCAGGCACATGGGCCTGGCCGAGGCAACGGTGGCCAAGGAGGAGGTGCACCACAGGGTGCCCACGAAGGAGGTGTGCATCGTGCACCTCGTAGCTGGGCTGATGCGGACGAGCGCTGTGATACTGATTTCCCCGTCGACGACTACGATGACCGACAGCGCCACCACCGCAACAACGTGCAGCGTCCTCACCACGACCACGACGAGGATTTTGTCGCTAAGCCCAAATTTAATCTTCCTGTATTTTCAGGTGGTACAGACGTGGAACAATACCTCACTTGGGAGCTGAAAGTTGATAAGTTGTTTCGGATGAACAACTATTCCAATGGGAAGAAGCTGTTGCTTGCATCCAATGGCTTGGATGATTATGCCACACATTGGTGGGAGCAATTCATCCGTAAGCGCATGGAGCGCCATGAGTTGCCGATTATCACCTGGGAGCAGATGAAGCAGCATTTGCGGGCACGCTTTGTACCTCGCCACTACAAGCGATCACTATTTGAGAAGTTGATAGGGCTACGACAAGGTATGAAATCAATTGATGAATATCATAAGGAAATGGAGACTATCATGATACATGCAGATGTCTACAAGAATGAAGAACAGACCATGGCGAGATTTCTAGCTGGTATGAATCATGCTGTCAAGCACATTGTCAATCACCATCCCTATAATGATATGATTGAGTTGCTGCACCAAGCACGCGAAGCCGAGCGACAAGTGATTGACGACGCACGGTTCGCTGCCCGGTCACGTTCTTCACCTAGTCCGGGACAGATATATAACAACAGCCAACCAAACAAGAGCATTTCGGCTGCAAGCAATTCGTCGATGCGCAATTCTGCAAGTAAGAAGCTGGAGAGTACACCATCACCGGTGCGTCGACCTATGGCGCCCGCTGCTAGTGCAACCTCGTCTATGGGTTCGACAGGCCGTTCACGTGACATTATTTGCCACAAGTGCAAGGGTGTTGGCCATTTTCAGAGGGACTGCCCAAATGTCAGAACTATGCTTATCACAGAGGATGGCGGTTATGTTTCAGCTAGTGATGATGATGAGTCGCCTGATGCACAAGCAGTCTTGCACACTGATGACATAGAACAATGTGAGTGCGATCCTGAGTTTCCTAACACTGAGCAGTATTCCATTGTTTGCACGCCCAAGGTGCTTAGTGTGATGCCATCGCCATCACTCGAACAGCGATGCAATTTGTTTCAGACTTGGGCAAAGCTTGATAAGGGTAAGGTGTGCAAAGTGATCATTGATGGCGGGAGTTGTCACAATCTGGCTAGCAAGGATATGTGTCATAAGTTGGGTTTGAAGTATTTGCCGCATCCGCGTCCTTATCATGTACAATGGTTGAGCGACAAAGAGGAAGTGAAGGTGAACTATATGGTGCGTGTGACGTTTTCTATTGGGAAGTACACCGATACTGTGGACTGTGATGTTGTGCCTATGACGGTTTGTCACTTGCTCTTGGGACGGCCATGGCAATATGACCGTTCCGCTGTTCACGATGGGCGTACAAATCGCTACACATTTCGATGGAACAATATGGATGCATCTTGAAGCCACTTACACCGCAACAGATTGTCAATTCCTCCATGCAGAAAATTGAGATGCACGTTGAGAGTGCACAAGAGCGAGAGAACCATCTGAGTCATAACAAGAAACGTGAGGGAGAGAAGAATTTAGTGATGTTAGCCACCAAATCAGAGATGAGAGAATTCAGCGAGGATCCTAATTTGGTGCACGTGGTGCTGCTGTACAAAGACGCATTGCTTTCGACTAACGACTTCATTTCTCTTCCTAGTGGTGTTGTGATGTGACCATGCCACAAACACATACGACAATCGCGCCCAATATCAAGATTGAACTAAAGGTGAATTCGTTTCTTCAGCCTTCATATGTTACTGAGAATAGACCGCTACCTAATGCAAGTGATTTAATTGTGCTTAGGAACTTGGGAAGGGATGAAGGAAAGGGACATGGAGTCCTGGACATGCATGGAAGGAACAATGGAGGTCACCACGTCACTTTGGGACCAAGTCAAGCACGAATTCGAGTTGAACACGTTTTGGAATCAGACTCGGACTGCTGTGATGGTACCAAGTTCAAACAGGCATAACTTCCTCATACGGACTCCGTTTGGGACGTTCTTGTACTTCATGGAAAGCTTATGAAGTCTACTTTCCAACGGATCCAACCTCATCTTCAAATTCTATCTGAGCCGGCCGCAATTGTTAAAAGAGTCCACGTTGGTCACGTACTGGAATCAGACTCGGACTGCTGCAATGGTGCAAGTTCAAACGGGCATAACTTCCTCATACGGACTCCGTTTGGGATGTACTTGTACTTCATGGAAAGCTTATGAAGTCTACTTTCCAATGGATCCAACCTCATCTTCAAATTCCATCTGAGCCGGCCGCAATCATCAAAAGAGTCCACGTTGGTCTCTGAGTCCGAGTCAAAAAGGGTGCTGCGCCACCACCACTTGGGCCCATGGGCCTTGTAACCTTAGGGCATGCACTTGGACGCCACCCCTGGTTGTTCTCCCTATAAAGGAGCCACCGCCTCCGTTGCTAGGACTAGGATTTTGTTGAGTTTAGGTTTAGCTATTATGCAAACTTCTGTTCTTCAGTTGTGTCGGACGACCACCTGTCAAGACTACCTTCGGAATCCCACCTTTTGATCTCAATTTATATATTTGCAATTTCAGATTGCTTGTTATCTTGTTCTTGCGTGTTCTTCGATTGCATGCAGGAATAGACCTTCGTGGTCAGGTCAACCGCGTTCTTGGCACGGTTGATAACACTTTGGGGTTGGTTCAGCGATTGCTAAGGCGCAAGCGTCGTCGTACGGTTGTAGTCGAATCGCAAGGGTCACCTCCGCCAAAATCGATAGTTATTCATCCTATCGGAAGATCGGGACTCCATCGCCTCATCAGTTGGTATCAGAGCTTCAGTTGACCGGTAGGAATTCTTTGTATCCCTAGTTAGTAGATTGATTTTTATTTCCCATAGTCCAGAAAAATTGCCCCACAAAAAGAGTTAATTTCCGCTGTCCAAACCCCGTTGTGCCTTTCAATCTATTAGTTTTGGTTTGCTAAATTGAATTTGTGTCCGTTTTAGCTTTGTCTAGTTGCTGGTCATATCTTTGTTCCTACAAAAATCCAAACAAAAAAAATTCCCCCACCCCAAACCCTAATTCCAATTCGGCTGATTTGTCCTTTCTCTGCAGCCGCCACCAAAAAAGCCATAACTTTTGATTCCGAGATTATTTTTGAGTGAGACCACTTTTGTTAGATTCATAACTTCATTGTCCATCTATCTGTAAAATTTCACATCATTCCAGCGGGGCAGTTAAGAGATATCTGCGGTGGATGTTGACCTAAAATTCCAGATTGAATCTGCAACAGTTGGCACTTGTGAATTTTGTGAGAATTTTTCGGTCGGTTTCCAGAACTTGGCCCCAAAACAAAAGTTGTAGAAAAAGCCGTCAGGAAACTGAGAAAAAAAGAATCATTGAAACAAAGGCAACTGACAAAATGTTACGGCCAAAATACCGACTTGCTGTCCAGTGGACAGAAATCTCCAGATTTCAAGTTTTGGGTCAATCCTTGTGCTCTTCAATTCCAGATTGCATTCAATTGAATTATCTTGTATTTACCAGTTTTGAAGTTGGGCCTGTCAGGCTGAATCCGAACTGATCTGGAGGCCGAATTGGATTCCAAAACGTGTCCATCTTGAACTCTTGCTTGAATTGGTATAAAAGTGACGTGGTAGCATCATATTCTCATTTAAAATATGTTGAGGCTAAAGAAACGAATTCACCTTTAGTTCAATCTTATATTGGGCGTTATTGTCGTATGTGTTTGTGGCGTGGTCACATAAGTTCTCTCTCAAAGTCCTCGCATGAACTCTGGTGTCGAAAGAACAAGCAATAGCTATGTTTCAATCTTTCCCCCTAAAGGCTACCAATACAAGGCTTATATAGCCCTTTGGAACGTCCATATGGTCCCCAAACCAAGTACAACTCAACCCTATATGGTTTTGGATACGAACTCTCACAAAAAGGAAACTATATTTTTCACCTGTCATATTGTTTCAGTCATAACTTTTTATCTGTGATGAATTTGAAGGTGGGACCAGATCCATTGCGTAGCCCTTGAAATTATCTTTCCAACGAGTATAGGAACACCTAAATCAGACTCTGTTTGTGAAAGTTATGGCCTTTTTAGTAACTGTCTATCAAGCTGTCCCGAACCGAATCCGAATTGAATTCTGAGTTGAATCCGAGTTTGAATTGGATTGAGCACGTGGGAAGTACGAATTTGGCTTGAAAATCTTATCCAAAACTTGTAGTTTAAGTCCTTAGGCTCTTCCCTTTTTGCTCTCCCACTGCATGGGCTTCTTTCCTCCTTGATCAGCTGCATGGGCTCCATTGCTTTGGCCCCGGAATCATCACAATATTCAAACCTAATAATAAAGAAGAATTTGGTATAAAGTAGTATATCGTTTCCACGAATAGAAGGAAATTCATTAAGAAAGAAATTCACCTGACAATATTTAATGCGGCTCAATACTTCTTTCCAATGAAATAATGTATTTGACTTAAAAGTGCTAAGCATGTGCGTATCCGCATCATCCTCCCCTTCTTCAAGAAAATCCGTCCTCGGCTTTTGATAGCCTGAAATTGTACTAAACAAAGAATACAACATGTATGCATGGTATATGTATTGGTCAGTTACACCCCTTCTGTCTTTCGCATTATTATTACCTGGAGGTGTAGTAAGCAAAAAGAACAACACATATGCGTGGTATATGTATGAATCAATTATTGTGTCATTCTCATTCTCACTATTTTGCACAAACCAATTGATACTACAATAGCTATCAAATGCATACATTGTAATGTTTTCATTCACATCAAAAGTAGACTTCATAAGCTTTCCACGAAGTACAAGAACGTCCCAAACGGAGTCCATATGAGGAAGTTATGTCCGTTTAAACTTGCACCATTGCAGCAGTCCGAATCCGATTCCAGTACGTGCCCATTTGAATTTGGGCCTGTCAGGCTGAATCCGAATTGATCTGGAGGCCTAATTGGATTCCAAAACATGTCCATCTTGAACTCTTGCTTGAATTGGTGTAAAAGTGACGTGGTGCTGTAAAAATATATATTTTCATCATTAGGTAGCATCATATTCTCATTTCAAATATGTTGAGGCTAAAGAAATGAATTCACCTTTAGTTCAATCTTGATATTGGGCGCTATTGTCGTATGTGTTTGTGGCGTGGTCACATCATTATCCCCTTCTTGACAGAAAACCGTCCTCGGTTTTAACATATGTGTAGCCTCACGTATTGCATGATCTTGATCATAAATCTCGGTACATGATAACAAACACAACAAACTCTCATTATGTAATATCATAAGGTCTTTATGAAACAAAGTAAAACCTCTTTGAAACGAGCTCACCTGATAATTTAAGTGATGCGTAGGAGCTCTTGTAATTGGGACAACAAGCATAACAAATATGGTTGTATCCATAGGGGTCATGTCCTCATCATCCTCCCCTTCTTGAAAACAAACCCATCCTCGACTTTTGATAAACTGAAAGTATAGTAACAAAGAAGCCAAGGTGTATGCATGGTATATGTATATGTCATCCATTTTAACAGTTCTTCGTTGTTGCACAATTAATGTTATAACACAGCAGCAATCATAAAGGCTCATTGTATTATTAACCCAAAAGTAATCATATATGTTAATAAACAAATCAAAATTTCTCACACAGTAATTATTGCAACTTGTTTTGCAAATGTAAGTGAAGCATTTATGTAATTCAAATATTTGAAGTTGTAAACTTGTTGTGGTGGCACATATGGGCAAAGCTACAACTTTTGGAATCAAACAAAGTTTATCCATATAATCAGATTTCAATTGAGTAATAGCAAATTTATCAAGTAAGGGTGAAAAGATTTGCAAGTTCTTCCATACATCAATTTCATTATTTAGATTGTCAAAGTTAGATGGTTCAACAAGAGAAGAACACATAGGCATTGAATGATCACTAAATTTTATTTTTCTTTCATAATGAACAAGATTGAGCATACAAGAGTTGTTGTTCAAAACAACAAGCTGCAATTCATCCATGTGATCACAAGTTATACATATTCGATATACAAGAAATTTGATTTTCTACATCATAATTTCCAATCAAATTAAACTTACACCCAGGGGTGTAGGCACTAAACAAGAATTTCGAACATGCAAGTTCAGAAACTTTCTCCATAGCATGTGACAATTTCATAGATAGATCCAACATGATGTAACACAATGAATTAGTAGGAGAAATTCTAGTCAAAACTTCTTTATATTTAACCAAAGCCACATGATCATTGTATGTGATTAATTCATCACATGAATCACTCAAAACAGCGGGCAATTCAATTATTTTTTGACAAGGTGCACTCAACTCATTCTCAACACTCAAATCAATGCGGTGTGAATTCTCTACTTGAAATATAGGCATGTCAGAATTGTTTTCCACTAAATTTTGCTCTAAAATAGCATGAACAGTGCATAATTGTAGTTTTTCACAAGCAAACTCACCGTGAGTGATAATAGCACTATGATTTTTTACCATTTTGGCTCCCCTCAAATGATGTAGGTGCATCCATCTCCTCATCTTCGTTCTCAACTAATGGAGTCGATGATTGAATCAGTTCATGCTCCTCTTTGACATGGTTCTCAACTACCTGCAAGTTGTTAGTCACAGAAAAAGGCACAAACAAGGGTTTGTTCTCATGTTTCTTATCATCAAGCACTCTCAATTTCTTCTCAATCTGACGTTCAACATTACAAGCAAGTATAAACAAATGAGGAAGAGAATTATATTCTTTGTGAATGAGAAGGTCCTGAATTTCTTTATTAAGCCCACGTAAGAATCTATTCTTTGTAGCTTCAGCATGTTCCTCTAAGCCACAACGCAATAAACAAGTTTTTAAAGCATGATAATATTCCCTTACAGTTCTACTTCGTTGTTTTAAATGTTGCAATCTAGCTAGCAAATAATCAGCATGATATTTAGGAACATGGTGATCTCTCAAAAGTTTCTTTAATGCATGCCACGTTTGAGGCACTCTTCCAAGTCTACTTAAGTATTTCCACCAAAGCATTGCATCATCAATCAAAACACTAGTGGCAGCTCTAATCTTTTGCTTATCAGACCAATCATGATATTCAAATTCTTTATCTAGCGCTATCTCCCAGTCAATATAGGCATCAGGATCAAATTTACCAACAAAGGATGGCAAAGTGATTTTAGTTTTACTGGACGCACTATCACGATCATATACCTCCCATGGTGAAGAAGCTTGTCTTAAGCCTGCATCTTCCTCGCGAATTTCTTTGCGCTCCCGGTCAATGGCTCGAAGAAGATATGGATCTATCTTGTAATCATCCCGTGATCCTGCCATGGTTAGTAGCAAACAACGAAACAAATCACAAGTATATGTTCCTATCAACTACTAGGATATGGAGGCTCAATTCAAGTAATGCATCTCTCAAGCTCTTACCAAATTCTTACAAGTTCTTACCAAAGCAAACAGGTAGTGCAACCGGTGGCTGGTTCGTGATAAATCTAATTCAAGTGATGAGTAAAGCGATTGCAAGGTACAGCGAGACCTGTTCGGTTAGTAGAAAAGGGGAGCTTGGATTGTCTATGTATTTTGTAGCAAAGGAAAAAACAACCAATTAATTTTAGAAATTGCACAGAATTGAATTATAGTTCGTATCTAGCACTTAGCCTATGTTGCTGATCAACCAAAGATGGAAGAAGGCTAAAATAAGTGTATAGAAATGTATGCGAGTGGTAAATACAAGATAATTCAATCGAATACAATCTGGAATTGAAGAACACAAGGATTGACCCAAAACATTAAAACTTAAGATTTCTGTCCGCTGGACAGCACGTCAGTATTTTGGCCGTAACTTTTTGTCAATTGCATTTTCTTCAATGATTCTTTTTTTGTCTATTTCCTGACGGCTTTTTCTACATTTTTTGTTTTGGGGCAAAGTTCTAGAAACTGACCGAACAATTCGCACAAAATTCACAATGCCGACTATTGCAGATTCAATTCAGAAATTTGGGTCAACTTTCACCGCATATATCTCTTAACTGCCTCACTGGAATGATGTAAACTTTCATAGATAGATGGACAATGAAGTTTTGAATCTAATGGCGGTGGTCTCACCCAAAAATAATCTCGGAATCAAAAGTTATGGCGTTTTCGGTGGTGGCTGCAGAGGAAGGAAAAATCAGCCGAATTGGAATTAGGGTTTGGCGTGGGGAATTTTTTTGTTTGGATTTTTAATGGAACAAAGATATGATCAGCAACTAGACAATGCTAAGACGGACACAAATTCAATTTAGCATACCAAAACTAACAGATTGAAAGGCACAACAGCGTTTGGATAGCGGAAATTAACTCTTTTTGTGGGGTAATTTTTTTGGACTATAGGAAATAAAAACCAATCTACTAACTAGGGATACAAGAAATTCCTACCGGTCAACTAAAGCTCTGATACCAACTGATGAGGCGATGGGGTCCCGATCTTCCGATAGGATGATAACTATCGATTTTGGTGGAGGTGACATTTGCGATCCGACTACAACCGTATGACGTCACTTGCGCCTTAGCAATCGCTGAACCAACCCCAAGATGTTATCAACCGTGCCAAGAACGCGGTTGACCTAACCACGAAGACATCCCTGCATGCAATCGAAGTACATGCAAGAACAAGATAGCAAGCAATTTGAAATTGCAAATATATAAATTGAGATCAAAAGGTGGGATTCCGAAGACTGTCTTGACAGGTGGTCGTCCGACACAACTGAAGAACAGAAGTTTGCATAATGGCTAAATCTAAACATAACAAAATCCAAGTCCTAGCAATGGAGGCGGCGGCTCCTATATAGGAAGAATAACCCCCTAGGGTTACAAGGCCCATGGGCCCAAGTGGCGGTGGCGAAACACCTTTTGTTGACTCGGACTCAGAAACTAACGTGGACTCTTTTGATGATTGTGGCCGGCTCAGAAGGAATTTGAAGATGAGGTTGGATTCATTGGAATGTATACTGCATAAGCTTTCCATGAAGTACAAGAACGTCCCAAACGGAGTCCGTATGAGGAAGTTATGTCCGTTTAAACTTGCACCATTGCAGCAGTCCGAATTTGATTCCAGTACGTGCCCAACACGGACTCTTTTGATGATTGCGGCTGGCTCAGATACAATTTAAAGATGGGGTTGAATTATTTAGAATGTTGACTTGATAAGATTTCCATCAAGTTCAAGAACGTCCCAAACGGAGTTCGTATGAGAAAGTTACGTCCGTTTAAACTTGCACCATTGCAGCAGTACGAATCCGATTCCAGTTCATGCCCAATACGTACTCTTTTGATGATTACGATGCGCACAGATGGAATTGAGAGGTAATACTAGATCCAGTGGAAAGATGATGAGAAAATCTTTCCAACAAGTACTCGTAGACCTCAAACGGACTTCATATGTGAAAGTTATGCACATTTGAAGTTGGGCCTGTCAGGCTGAATCCAAATTGATCTGGAGGCCGAATTGAATTCCAAAACGTGTCCATCTTGAAATCTTGCTTGAATTGGTGTAAAAGTGACGTGGTGATGTAAAAATATATATTTTCATCATTAGGTAGCATCATATTCTCATTTAAAATATGTTGGGGCTGAAGAAATGAATTCATCTTTAGTTCAATCTTGATATTGGGCGCTATTGTCGTACGTGTTTGTGGCGTGGTCACATCAGCGATGGAACTTCATCGGTGGTCGTGAAGTTCAACACATGAGGTTGGGCGAATTATAGAGTGCTAACTCTTGCGTTGGCAACGGGGGATCACTACGTTAATCAAATCCACGTGAGTATCTTCATCCTACGTCGAGAAGATCGGGCGACCCCGCATCAGGTTCTATCAACCCTAGATAATCACTAGGTTCCATCCACCAAGGGCAATTCAAATTTAGGGTTCCATCCACCCATTAAGTTTACATTTCAATCCACAAAGTTTTAGAAATAGAACTAATAAGGATATAATAATCCTCTAATTATTACATCATTATACTCTCTGAGTATACCCCCTTATCGATAAGGGAGAGATTTAACAGGGATGTCATAAGCCCTTTATGACCACTCCTTAGTTGTAAGCCATTCTATGACCATTTAGTCGTAAGTCATTCTATGACCAAATAGTCATAAGTCCTTCTATGACTACCTAGTTGTGAGTTGTCCTGCGACCACCTCCTAGTTGTTGACCTTCCTGCGACCAATTTATCTCTAACTGGCTTGACTACGATGACTTACACATCGTGGGTCTATCTTACAAGGCAGTTAGAATGTGTGTATATTCCTAATAACCACACATGATCTCTCTCTAACAACAGCCATCACATGATGAATGGCCCATCACATCTCTCTGACAAATAACTTCCATTGGACGGTTATCTCCTGAAGCATTGAGGCTTCTTTTGGCATGGGACAACGGCCACCGTTGCATCAACTATATAAAGATTGATGTTAGAGAAGAGAAGGGAGATAAAAACACATCAGATCAACAGATAGTGCAGGGCATTGTGCATTACATTCTTAGTTATAAATAGTCCTCTAAACAATAGCCACATAGGAAGTAGGGCTATTATTCTCCCAAGAGAAGGCTTGAACCTGTATAAAAATTCTATGTTTTTACTCTGTGTACTCGTAGTCAAGGTCTTCAAGAGTTTTCCCCAAAATCAAGAAATCATATGTAAGATCGGTATTAAAACATTGACAATTGGCGTCATCCCTAGGAAAATTCTTCCAAGACTCTAGTAATTTCCTTGTCCGCAAGTTCTCTTCCCACTGATGACCTCATGGCAGGAGAATGGAAGGAGGAGAATTGGTTTGTCCTGGCCGACTATGCAGATTTCGACATAGATGCTTGGCAAGACTATTAGCAGAAAATGCTTGCTTCTGACAGTGAGGTTGTCTCTGGAGATCCATCCTGAGACCTTGGAGACCGCACTATGGGAAAGGCTAAGGAGAGATCCATATCCTCGCAGCAGTACACCGAATAGAGGAACCAGTTTCCCTAGATGGCAAGGGTCAATCTGACCACGAACAGGGCTCGCAGCATGACGAGGGACCTGCCCCTAAGTGTTCGAGTCCCCTAATGACCACTCGATCGCACTCAGGTAGTCCTGGAATTTGTCATTCCAGGAATCCATCGACAGCTTGTGTTGTAACTCTCTAGTTGTCCCCATAGAGAGCATGGGTGAGCTTCCTGTGAGTTCATCCATACACTCACAGAGTTCAACTCTGGTCGGAGATGGTTATAACCCAGACTTCCCCCTTTCTAGAGAGGCCTATTCTGTGCCATGAAGCTTCATTGTTTGATGACTTCTCAAGTCAGGAGGCATCTGACGTGAGTGGAGATCCTGTTTGGGAGGCCTTTGCCCTCCCCGTAGGTTTTGATCACTCTCTCGAAGGAAGGTTTGAGGATACCCCCCACTGATCACACCCTACCACCTCTCATGAGGATGGCGAGGAGACCTCTAGTGATGAACCAGGTCAGTTCTCTAATGAGCGTGGGAGAAATCATAAAAATAATCGCTCTCCATTAAGGCAGCCTCAATTAGCCTTAGAAATTGAGGATACTGAGACCATTTGAAGGAGATGACTGGCTGCCCAGAGGTCTTTGTCTGGGTGCACCCAGTACCAGTCCGAAGAGGCTCGGGAACTTCAGTGCATCAATGACTTGCTCAAGACCCCGACTCAAGAGCTTGCTTGACTGCTAGGCTACGACCACTTCACTGATGGATCATACGAAGACTCTGTAGCATCATGGCTAGATTTGAGTAGCCTCACCAGCATAATTTTGGGAGTCGGATAGGTATGACCGCATCTAGTCATTTGCAAAATTCATCTCGTGGGGTTCGACATGATGATAGGTCGTGACGGTCTCCCAACCACAACTCCAACTAAAGAAGAGTTTCTTGAACGACTCCAGATCGGCGGGTTTACCAATGAGGTAATCAATCACCACTTTGAGCAAGGAATCTGTAGTAGCAGATAGAGTATGAGGGGTACTACCCTTGTATGGATGAGGCCTACTATAGGTTGGGTCCATCGACTTCCAGGCATCGTCGAGTACGATCACCTGGTGACGACAATCATCCCTTTCCACAAAGGAGGCATCGAACTCCTTATTGGATGTCGGATATTCGTGCCTGAACTCTGAGCAGTACACTGACCACTGCAGTTTTACCTAGTAAACATGGAGAAATTTGATGGGTCCCAAAATCCCATCGAGTTCCATCAGATTTACACAACAACAGTATGGGCAGTACGAGGAGGCGAGCACGTCATGGCAAGATTATCTTCCAATGGTGCTTCAGGGATCTGCTCAGTTGTGGTTGCTCAATCAACCATTCAAGTCGATCCACTCATGGTATCACCTCTCCGATCTTCTGTTGGGGAACTTCTAGGGCACATACAATTGCCCTGGGAAAGAGGACGACCTACACCTAATGCGGCAGAATAGCAATGAGACCCTAAGGCAATTCATCAGGTGCTTTTGTTAGGTGCGTAATTCAATTATAGAGGTCTTTGACTCTTCTATCATGATGAGGACACTCCTGCTAGTCCTAGTTCATCCACTCCTATGCAAGAAGCTTCAACTCCTCCAATTGAACCAACAGGGCCAATTACACGAGCACGGGCAAAGAAGCTCCAACAACAGGTGAATTTGTTCTTTAAAGAGTATAATTTTGATAAGAATTTGCTACTACCTAATTCTAGTGTGTTGTGCGTGCTTAGGTATGAGGAGGAGCTCACTCACGAAGGTTGACGCAGTCGAGAAGAGGGATCATGCAATCCAAGAACTTCAGAGGCCGTTTTGAGGGCCTAAATGACGTTTATTTGGAAATGCACTGTTTTTCAAAGCCTCATGAATGAATCAGATCCGGACTTCGTTAGCTTCGAAACAAGTACAAGAACGTCGAAAACGGAGCTTGTATGCAAAAGTTATGGCTGTTTCTTTGAAGGTCGCTCCAAAAAAGAAGAAAACACGTGCCCGGCCTGCGTGCCACTTGGGCTGACCGAAACGCATCTAATTTCGGTCATGTATCTTGTTTTTACGAGTTGAGTCCGAACCATCTCAAGTAGTTGTGTCCGAGTTTTTGCGGGATTGAATAGTAGAGTTCGATTCAGTCTCTTGGGCCGAACCAGATTGGAACTCGGCCTTAGACCCAAACATGTGCACGCGTGAGGTTAGGGTGTGCCTTTAAGTAGCCGCCACCCCCCTCCATTAGGGTTTAAGACCACGTCTTCAGATTGAAACTAGAACAACATATTGCTTGTTTCTTTTCACCATGGTGTCCATGCGAGGATTACTTGAGAGGAATTGAGCGATCGTTCTCGAATCAAGGTCGTGTTTGCTTTTCCATTGGGAATTGAGGGCATGGCGTTTCTCCACTTGTGGTCTCGTGGAGAAAGCTTGGTGTATCTTGGTGAATTTCCAAAGAGCTGTGAGTCCATGCATTGGCACGGGTGTGCAGCTAGAGAGATTGGTTGAGAGGCACTAGTTATCGTGATCCTACGTCGAGAAGATCAGGGCTGCCCATATCATATCATCAGGGCATTCAAGCAGGGGCCCGTTCATAGAGGATATCGACTTGAATCCTTCGACCACCATCGTTGAGCTCTTTGAGATAGCTGACCACTATGCGACTGCTGCTAAAGCTATCAAATGGACTAAAACCAATGATCAGATCAATCAAAGTTCCAAAGAGGAAGGAGAAGGCCAAGAAATCCAAGGACAAGGCTAAAGATCAAAAGCCTCGCACTGACAGTTCAAAGGAAGTCTTGGCTATAGGTGATAAATGTTGGACCCTGCAACAACAACTCCTAGATCCTGTATGTAAATCGCACTAGTTTAGGATCAACTAGTGCACACAGTAGACAACAAAGATAAATATCAACCATCATGATATTTATTAACTAAAAATAGGCATGATTGCCAAAGTTTGCATCCACGGCCAAAGGCCAAATTTAAACATAAGCAGCGGAAGAAAAACACCGAAGCGGAAGAAGCCCAACAAGCCTGCCCACAGGCAAACGACAGTAAGACGCAGCCTACTCATGCAAGTCTTCACCGTAGTCGAAGTCATCTTCCTCTGTGTAGAGATAGTAAGGTGAGTACAAACTTGTACTCCGCAAGTCACACGGAGATATGCATATAGGGTTATTTGTGAGTAAAACAGCATTTAAAAAAATACAGTAAATAGATTAAAAATTGTTGAATTTAATACAGTAAGTAAAAATAGTAATTGTAAATGAAATTAATACCGCTAATGCAGGTCCATCCCCCACACTAACCTAACCACAGACATCCCACTTGGACCATCTTTTCCAAAAGATCTCATGTGGATTCCATCCATCCATATGCCTTTCAATCTCCCATGGACTCCATTAATCCACAAGCTTTCAATCTCTCATGGATTCCATCCATCCACAAACTTTTCAAAAACTATTTTTGAAAAACAAAGTCTAATCCGTGAAAAACTAGATTATACACTCTGTAGAGGTTGTACAGCTTTACCTATAAGACATGATCAACTCATATTGCCACATGATTAACACACTTCCTCAGGTGTGCGGCGAAGAGATCATGACAAGGCCTTTACAATGCGAAGCTTTCAACCTAGCCAAGCCAACACTAAGGTTTCACCCCTAATGGAATCCACAAGACCGAGACCCCCACTTGAGCCGAGTGAGACTTCTCATGGCCTACACTATTGTAACATCCCGAAACTTTGAAATTTGAAAATGAGGAGCTTTTGAATGATTTTTGCAATATGTTGTATTTGAATTTGGAGTTTAAGGTATTCTTCTGAAATTTGGTTGAGGTTTTAAAAAGTAAAATTTCAAGAAAGGAACAAACATGTTCAAATAATAGTGAATTAAAATTTAAAATACGAATCTGAAAAGATGATCCAGTATAAGGAGGAAGAAACCGAATTAAAAATATAAAATCTCATTTTGAAAATAAAGGCATAAATAGCAATAAAAGTGGAGGAGCAGAATACAAACACACATATACATACATATATATATATATATATATATATATATATATATATATATATATATATATATATATATATATATATATATATATATATATATATATATATATATATATATATATATATATATATATATATATATATATATATATATATATATATATATATATATATATATATATAAATAGTTTAGAAATATATATAATAAAATATATAAATGAAATATATATATATATATATATGTACACATATGTACATATATAAACAATGAATAAAATGTGCAGAATGATAATAATAATAATAATAATAATAATAATAATAATAATAATAATAATAATAATAATAATAATAATAATAATAATAATAATAATAATAATAATAATAATAATAATAATAATAATAATAATAATAATAATAATAATAATAATAATAATAATAATAATAATAATAATAATAATAATAATAATAATAATAATAATAATAATAATAAGAGAGAGAGAGAGAGAGTCAAGCCGGCCATCACCCCGGCCCAGCCACTCCCCGCGCATGTGCACGGCCAGCGCCTGCCCGCGCCCGGTCCTTTCTTCCTCTCCTCTTTCTTCCTCCTGCTCCCGAGCGTCGCGCACAGCCTTCCTTCGCCCCATGGCGCTCATGCGCCGGCGTCGCTCCTGCCCGAGCAATCCCGCCGCTCGGTTGGAGAGCCTGCGAGAACGCTTCCGCCCCCAGTTTGGCGCCAACGCCCGCAGCTTCTGATGAGGCGATAGGGTCCCGATCTTCCGATAGGATGATAACTATCGATTTTGGCGGAGGTGACCCTTGCGATCCGACTACAACCGAACGACGTCGCTTGCGCCTTAGCAATCGCTGAACCACACTCCAAGTTGTTATCAACCGTGCCAAGAACGCGGTTGACCTGACCACGAAGGTCTATTCCTGCATGCAATCGAAAAACACGCAAGAACAAGATAACAAGCAATCTGAAATTGCAAATATTGATACGAAGATCAAAAGGTGGGATTCCGAAGGCTGTCTTGACAGGTGGTCGTCCGACACAACTGAAGAACAGAAGTTTGCATAATAGTTAAACCTAAACTCAACAAAATCCAAGTCCTAACAAGGGAGGCGGCGGCTCCTTTATAGGGAGAACAACCAGGAGGGGCGTCCAAAGTGCATGCTCTAGGGTTACAAGGCCCATGGGCCCAATTGGTGGTGGCGCAGCACCCTTTTGACTCGGACTCAAAAACCAACGTGGATTGTTTTGATGATTGCAGCCGGCTCGGATGGAATTTGAAGATGAGGTTGGATCCGTTGGAAAGTAGACTTCATAAGCTTTCCATGAAGTACAAGAACGTCCCAAACGGAGTCCGTATGAGAAAGTTACGTTCGTTTCAACTTGCACCATTGCAGCAGTCCGAATCTGATTCCAGTACGTGACCAATACGGACTCTTTTGATTATTGCGGCTGTCTCGGATAGAATTTGAAGATGGGGTTGAATCCTTTAGAAAGTAGACTTGATAAGCTTTACATCAAGTCCAAGAACGTCTCAAACGGAGTCCGTATGAGAAAGTTACGTCCGTTTAAACTTGCACCATTGCAGCAGTCCGAGTCTGATTCCAAAACGTGTCCAACTCGAATTCGTGCTTGACTTGGTCTCAAAGTGACGTGGTGACCTCCATTATTCCTTCCATGCATGTCCAGGACTCCATGTCCCTTTCCTTCATCCTTTCCCAAATTCCTAAGCACAATTAAATCACTTGTATTAGGTAGCGGTCTATTCTCAGTAACATATGATGGCTGAAGAAACGAATTCACCTTTAGTTCAATCTTGATATTGGACGCGATTGTCGTATGTGTTTGTGGCGTGGTCACATCAGCTTCCCTCCGCCCGGTCGCACTGCTCAGCCACGTGGCGCAAGTCTTCTGCCACCCAGCGCGTGCGCAACGCAAAGCTGCAGCCAGCAGTGAAGCGTCGCACCCGAATCCCACCTCAGGACCAGCCTTACCTGCCCGGTCACTTCCGACGCCTACTCCGAAGCGACCGCACAGCCGCCCCGCCAGTTGTCACTGCCAACTGGCCGCCTATAAGAACCCCCGAAGACCCCTGCGGATTTCCCACACCACGCACTCCCTCCCACCGCAGGCAATCATTCTCCGAGCTTCTTAATCGCCGGCGAGCCACTTTCTTCCCCAACTCCGGCCACCCGACCTCCCCATCGATCTGAGCCACTAGAACCCGATTCCTAGCACTCGCGCCATCTCCGGCTCGTCGCGAAGCGATCCCCAGCCTCGCCCGAGCTTCCCACCGCCGGTAGCTCACCGTCACCGAAGCGCTCCCCAAACCGCCGCCACCTCACGACGCCGGTATACCTCCGGCACCTCCCGGCCTCCGTCGCCACCACCACCGGCATCCCCGAAGCTCGAGGAACGCATTTTGCGCCTTCCCCGAACCACTCCGACCACCGTTCGCCGCCGGCACCGCCGCCCTCGACCTCCTCTGCTCTACACCTCCGCCGCTCGGTTCATCAATAAACCCTCCTCCATACCGGGCCGGTAACACCTGTAGCTCGATAAGTTGTCATCTCGCGCTCTCACCCCGTTCGCCTGCGTTTGAACCACCTTGGCCGCAGGCACTGTAGGGGTATTTCACCCATTTTTTGGCTCGTAGTAAGAAGGGTTAGGAGTTAATGCAAGTTAATTAAGAGCTAATAATGATTAGTGATTAATGGTTCACCTAAGTACTGTTACCAGTAATTAATTATCTTCCCCCTCTGACAAGTGGGCCCCCACCCTTCAGTGAGTGTAGTGAATGGCCCCCCATGTCAGTGGCACCCTGGGATGAAAATAAAACAAATATTAGAAGCAAGCAGGTCCCACCTGTCATAGATACAGCACATGGAAACAAAAATAATGAGAATGAATTAAAAATACCCCGTGGGACCCACCTGTCAGGATTTCATATTTTCTGGAATTTCACTGAACTGATAACTTTAAATGAGCATAACTTATTCATTTTAACCCCAAATTGAATGAAACAAATTTCTTAATTCATCTAAATTCAAGATCTATCCAATGGAACTGAAACCAGAAATTTTAGAGCTCATATGAATTTTGGTGAGAATTATGGACAATTTGGGAATAATCTAGGGAATGTAGAAAATTTAATTTGGAAGTAAAATAATTAATATAGACTAAATAGTTAAATGAAGTCAAATTATCAAATGAAGACATAAATAAAATATAGTGACTCTGGTTAAATAACCACATGCAATAAAAGGTTATTTTTACCGTAATGTAAACATATATGCCCGAAACGATCGCACTCAACAAAATAATGCTCAGTAAACTCGCACACCAATTCATAGGTCTAACCTAACTCATGGAACTTCCTTGATAAATACAAAAATAATAAAAAGAGATTAATAATAAAAAGGGATCAAGTTATCATGTTCTACCACCGATTTTGCCTCAAATCACCCGAATCACCCATGAGCTCAAAATAAAACTAAAATAAGTTTATTCGGATCTATTTGAATCCTTTGAGTTATTTGCCTTTATTTGTATTCAGTCATTTAGCACGTAATTAGATATTAGAGTCCTGAAGAATCAAAGGATCACGCAAGATCAAGAGCGAAGTGAAGAAAAAGACTAGAAGCTCAAGAGAAAGCATCGTGTGAGCTCAAGACCGCGGTAAACCGCGCCAGGCGAGTCAATACTTTGATCATGTTGAACCTACATTTTTGCAAATTATTTTGGTTTAAATTATCAAATTGCATGCTGATATTTTATATGCAAATACATGTTTAATTTAATATTCTAGTTATATGCCCATTGTTACCTTGATTAATATTACACCCCCTTTGGAATATTTGAATTTGTGAACCTTGTCGCCCTAGTAAAATTTAAAATAGTAACCTTTCGAAAATAAGTCCGTAATGATATGCCATGCTTAGTTTTGCTTAGATACTCATGGGCACGAGAGTGCCCAGGCATCACTTTTAATCCTGAGAAAAATTGGTTGGGCAGTCATGGTGGTAATGACTGGTGTATGTTGGATATGGTTATTTTATATTCCCAAAAACCTCAAATTACTTATGTATCTAGGCGGATGGTTCGGGAGTATGGTGCAGGGGTGCACGAGAATGTGGTTTGTGGTAGAACAGCCCAGATACCATTAAGGACTGAATCTTGTCATGATCTCCTGTGTAAAACAGTACAACCACAAGTCTGTAAAATACAACTTGGCTAAGTAGATTTATCGAAGTGGACATGCTATGGCAAGGGGGCCTGAAGGGACACTGGTGGAGGGTGAAGTTTTCCCAGCTGTTTAAGCGTTGCGGGGAGTTGAGAAGCCCGGCTACATTAGTAACTGTGGGGAAACATCCCGTGCATAGATGGGACCACCGCAAGTGGGCAGTTTCCCATAAGGTGAATGAGAAAAGGGACTAGATACTTTGAAAAGTCACTGTGATGGTCTGCTCAACCACACTTCTAAGGAATCGTGTGGGCCAACGAGTTGATTGTCTCTTGTGGTGAAAGTGTACAAACTCTGCAGAGTCAAAACTATTCGAATAGCCGTGCCCACGGTCAAGGGCGGACATGGGAACTTAACCAGATATAATTCTATTTCAAAAACTTTGTGGGTGGAAATGGAAAAGTGGAGGGCAGTGGAAAGCCCTGATTTGAGTTGTCCTGGGTGTCATCCCAGTGGTAACGTAAGCGGTTATAACCCTGAAATGTTAGCATATCGTGCGGATGCCATGAAATGGTGGATGGAATCTGGATCGCTATTATTATTGCATTCCTTTGCACATTATGTTTTTGTGCAAATCTGCTAGGTGTCAGGATATTTTTATGTATTGTATTTTTAAATAATGATGGTACTTCTCACAAAATAAAATGCCAGGAAAAATAGATGGAGTCGTAAGAAAAGAAGATGGTTGTTGGGTTAACCGCATAAAGTTGTTGGTGGGTTCATGTCAATTATAGTGGAGAAAATGATAGTGTGGATTCTGGGAGAAATAAATTGGTGGAGCCTAAATGAATATATAGGTTAGATAGATGATTTAAATGACTTTTGGAGATTTAGGGAGTGCAAAGGTAATTGCGGGATTACTACACTAATGATTAATATAAATTCTCGGAAGATATTGGCGATAATGGGAATTCATAGGATTTGATCAAATACTAGAGGGATGAATTGAATTTTTGAGAATATTGGAGGATTCATAACAATTAGTGGATTATAATCTTGGTAAACTGTATTCTCGGCGGATGTATACTAGTGAGTCGTAGACTTGATCAATGATATTTTTGGTGGAGGTATACTTGTGGATTAGTTAGTGATAGATAATGAAAATGATATTGATTATTGGATTATGGTTTTGGATCAATAACAAAAGGATTGAATACGAATGATTTCGGCGGATTTAAAAGCAATGGTGTTAGTTAATCACTGGAATTTAGAAATGAAGAGTAGATGACTAATACCCACAAGATTGGATGGTTAGGAATTTAGAATACAAAAGACATTGGTAGATCTAAAATAAAGGATGACACTTAGTACTTGGAGTCTTAGGCAGCAATTGATTGGTGGATTGTATAATGGATGATGTATGCTGTTTGGAGCTTTGACAGCACGGAATATAGAAAGTGTGGGTTCGGTGGATCAATTAAATGATGTCGCTCCCTGTTAGAATATTAGATAGCAATCAATATAGAAAGAGTAAGATCGGTGGACTAGTCAAATGATGTCAATCGCTGTTTGGAGTTTTAGACAGCAGTCAATAAAGAAAGTGCATTTTCGATGGATTAAGTCAATTATGGCAATTGTTGTGTGGAGGTTTAGGTAGCAATAATAACACTATGATTAAATAATAATAAAGCTGCTAAAAGCGATTTTTAGCAAATAAAATATCCCGAGCCTCTCCTTTGACAAGCCATGAATACTTGCATTCTGTGTATTGGCTCGCGGAGCACGGTGGTTTGTGCTCACACTCGCTTTCGCGACAAATTCAGAATCAGAAATCAGATCACCTCGCCTTAGCAACACGATTGGACATGCTGGCAGAGAAGATGAAGATGTCAAGGGCTAGGTCGCGAACCTCCAGTTGGCTGCCTGTGGGCATGTCCTGAAGGTCGCACCTGTGTGTTTCGTTCTTCCGCTGCTGCCATTTATTGATTTCGGCCTAATCGGCCCATGTGTAAGTTTACTATTATATTTACGCTTCCGCATGATATGTATTTTGATATTCAGAACTGTATCTGTGAGCACTATCTACTGATCCAGGGAATAGTGCGATGGAATCACAGGGATTCCGGATTGTAAAATCTGGGGTCTGACAGCTATGCTCACTTTCAACCTACGACATGACTCAGGTTGGGACCTGCAAATTAATCAACCAGGACTGTCTCATACCAGCCTTGTGGTAGTAGATAGGGCTTTGCAACAGTAGCTCACAGACCGATTCTTAACTTAACTTAGGCTCAAACCACATACCCCTTGTGCCCGACAATCAACACTGTGTCACCAAACAGCAATGCATGCCTGCACCCACCACCTAACCATTGGCCTAAGTCTAAACTATATTTTATGTTTTCTTTTGAAATATTTTATAATATTTCTTGACTCAACAAAGTCAAGGATACATTTTAAAACTTTATCATTTTATGCGAAAAGGTTATCCCAACCTAAAGTTATATCTATGCAGCTACAAAAATTCTCTAGCCATACTAGTGTGCTAACTAGAGTTTTATTCTAGGGTGATAAGGTATAAGGATTTGCAATGTCAAAGGAGGTAATAACACACAGGGATTAACTAAATTTAAAACAGAATTGAAATACGTTGAATACAAATATGCATGCAGAATAATTTAAAATAACATAGTTTTATTTTGCAGTCTGGGATTAATATGATCAAGGTGTGTGACTTGCTTTGCTCTTCAGTCTGGTGCAAGTCGTCGTCGAAGAATTCTTCCGAATTGTCGTAGTCTACACGTGAAAATACCCAAGCAAACTCAAATAATATCCAAATAAATTCAAAAAACTCCAAATAATTAAAAGGATGGCACAAATGGATATATTGGAATTTGTGATGAATTTTGAAATTTGAATGGGCTCAATCGGAGTTAGGATGAAGGAGAACGGGCTCTTGGAAGTTTGAAATCAGAGAAAAAGAAGAAAAAGGAATTCTTGGAATTATTTTTCTAAAGGAAATCAAAATTATGATGTTAGCCCGAGGATTTCTTTTGGCCAAATAATTTTTCTACAGGAAAATATGAGTGAGAGGCTGACATGTTGGCCCAGTCTTTCATGGACCGAGTCCACGGACCGGAGGGAGGGCTGAGGTAGCAAGGGGCTGACAGGGCGGGAAGGCGATGAGGTGGCTGGGATGTGGTGCCACATGGCACCAACGTTAGCACTAGTGCTGACATGGCGCGGCGTGCCACATCGGAGGTGGCTCGTCATGGCGGTCATCGGGGCTCTGGTGACTGGCGGCGAGCGGCGAGGCCAGCAAAATAGAGAGGAGAGCGAGCACAACTTGGGGGTAGGTGCCGGTCTTACCGAAGGCGGCCGGAGGTGGGTTGACGGTGAGCAAAAAATGGCATCGATAGGGGTGCTTCGGTGCGATGGCGCTCTGGCGGTCTTCATCGACGGCGAAGGGCCGCACGGTGATCGTGATACGGGGTCGCCTGATCTTCTCGACGTAGGATGGATACTCACAGGACGAACACTCTTTAATCAGTGTGAATTCTGGAAAGATCAGAATAAGCATTGAGGAATAAAACTTTAAAGTATGTCAATGTGCTTTGGTCGCAGCAGACAAAGAGAGAAGCCACTTGGGAATTAGAGTCTCGCATGTGTGAGCAATATCCAGAATTATTCACAATAGGTGCGTGTTAATATGATTAAGTTTTAGCTGTGATTAAACCTTGGTGTAAGTGTGGTAGAATTCGGGGTCGAATTCTGTTTAAGGGGGTAGAATGTAATACCTCAAAAGTGATTCGAGAGATAATCGATTAATTGGAGGGAAAGACCATATAGAAAAGAGTTAAACAGGAATTTTAGAGGGGGCATTTCTGAAAAGTCCCGGCAACCTGGGCCTGGGCGTTGGCCCAAGTGGCGGCCGGCCAAAAGGGGGGAGGCGCCCCTCCCCCAAACCCTAGCCACCACCCCTACTCCCCTCCTCTTTCTCCTTGTGGCCGCCGCCTCTCCTGCCCCCCATGCACCTCCACCTTGTCCAGCAGCACCCCATCCACCATTGAAGCCCCTTTGCTGCTGGTCGAGCGGAGGAAGGAGATCGAATGTAATGTATATTCGGTAAACATAAAACTTATCATCTATACCATAATTTCCAATCAAATTGAACTTATATGTATATGCATAGGTACTAACTAGTGATTTTAAACATGAAATTTCAGCAAAATTCTCAATCACACTAGATAGCTCTCTAGGATTATCAAACATGATATAGCAAAAAGAATCACTAGGAGATATTCGAGTAAGAACTTCCTTATGAGTAATCAATTCCACATTATGTAAATTGAGCAAAGAAATTTCAAAACATGGAATTTTCATTCGCACATATGAGTTCTCACAAGTACTCACCGTTTCACAATTAATTTCAGCGCCAATATTGTTACTTTTATTGTTCTCCTCAGTTGATATAGGTGTTGTAGGTATTAAATCATCCTGATGTAACAACGGGACAGCAAGTATTTCATCTTCAACCGTGGTTATCTCCTCATCTTTGACTTCCAATGATGCCGGTTGTTGAATGTTTAATTCCTCATCTTCAATTTCAACCTGCACAATGTGAGAAACAACACTAGAAGTAGACATTAATGTGTTAGTTTCTAAATCAACCTCACTTTGTCCATCATCTACCTCTTTCTTCTCTTTTGGTGTTTCTCTCACACTCTCAATTGGGATGATCTCAAATTCACATATGGTGGAATCACACAACTCACTCTTTTTAATACTCTCTTTCCCTTTGGCTATGTGGCTCTCACTCTCACATGGGTTTTGATGCATCTCAAGTGTTGTTTGTAGCAATGGGGCAGCACGTGCACTAAGAGTAAAACTTCCACTAGATGGATTAGTTTAAACGAATTGAAACGAGATGTGGTTTTACCTCCTGTAGGTGCTGAGCGGGGAGTGTAGGAAGATGATTTTGAAACCCTCATGTCCTGTTGTACTTGCCTCTCAGCCTTAGTGGCTTGATGCACCAACTCCACCATGTTGTTGTAGGGTTGAAATTCGACGATTCACTTGATGGAAGGATGCAAACCAGCAAGGAATCGGACCATAGTTTGCTCTTCTTGTTCATAAACATTAGCCCTTATCATAGCCATTTCCATCTCTTTGTAGTACTCCTCAATCGTGAAACTCCCTTGCTTCAAATTCTGCAATTTATCAAAGAGGTCACGTTTGTAATGTTTAGGAACAAACCTTGCTCTCATGTAGTACTTTATCTCTTCCCATGTAGTGATGGGAGGCTCGTCGTTCTCTCTCCTTTGATTTTGGACTTGTTCCCACCATATGAGTGCATAATCAGTGAATTCAAGTCCCGCCATGTGAATTTTCTTCTCCTCTGAATAATTGTGTAAGCGGAACACCTTGCCCACCTTAAGCTCCCAAGTAAGGTGAATCCAGGTCATGTGTATCTGAAAATGTTGGCATGGTAAATTTAAGCTTACCAAACTTATCCTTAATGGGACGTTCATCGCCACGACGATAATGACGGTGGTAGTCGTCGTCATAGTGAAGAAAGTCATCGTCGTCAAAACAAGGTGCTCCTCCGCCACTGCCTCCATGTCCATGTGTAACATCCCAAAAATTTAAAATATGAAAATGTGAAGCCTTTGATTTATTTGCAATGTATTCTCTTGAAGAATTTGAATTTTTATGGTGTTTCTTAAAATTTGGTTGTGGTTCCAAAAATTGAAGAAGTTTAAAAACAACAAACATTAGCAATGATATAAGAAGAAATATGCCAATGATGGAAATTAAAAATTTTAAATTTAAATCTGAAAGGATGAACCATACAAGGAAGAGAGGAACCTGAATTAAAATATGAAGTTTTATTTGGGAACTAGTAGCACTAAAAGTGAAAGAATAAAATACAAACACACATACAAACACATACATAAGTGTATATGCGAATTGTGCAAGGAAGAGTTTAGTAATATAAGAAATAAATGAATATATATAAATATACGTATAGATATGCAAAGTTAAATGAGCCAGTGGAAATAACAACATGTATATATCCATCACCCGTGAGCCGCCCACAGCCTTCCGTCGCCGCCGCCTGACTTGGATGAGACCGGACGACGCTCGCCCCACCAGGAGTCTATAAAAGACATTGAAGCACGCCATTTTATTCCCCGGCCTTATCCCCTTCTTTTCTTGCCCAGCCCGAGCTCAAGCACTCCCATGCCCGTGAGCCGCCGCCGCACCTCCACGCCGTCCCGGCCACCCCGGCGACCCCTCCATGAAATGAGCACGTCACCTTGTGCCTCCACCATCCCTCTGTCTCCTCCCCGGGATAATCGAGCTCCCATTCACCGAAGCTCACGCACCGGTCATCTTCTTCAACATCGGCCAAATCTGCCGCCGCCGGTGCTTAGCCCTCAATTCCAGCCACCGGGAGCATCTTCTCAACGTCCTGGAGTCTCCCCGACCTCCGGCCACGGCCCCCCGCCACCCCAGCTTGCCGGCACCATGCCCCTGCCCGCGCTGCCGCCGGCTTCCGGTGCCAGCCCACCCCGAGCTTTCCCCGGCCCCGCCGACACCTCCGGTGAGTTTCCCCTACCCCTCTCCAGCTCACACTCATCCAAAACCCTTCTCCTTCCCCTCCGGAGCCGCCGCCCCAAAGTGCACCTCGCCGCCGACCGCAATGAGCAGCCGCTCGCCCGCCTCGTCGCCGCTCCGGTTACCGTACCGCCCCACTAGCTACCCCTTGCTCCCGAGAACCCATTTTACCGGACGCCGGCGCAGCCCCGGCCACCCCTCGCCGGCGCCGCCGCACGTCCCGTGGTGCCAGCTGCCTCCCCTATTTCGAGTCCCCTGCTGCCCATTACTTCTTAAGATATGCCGTGCCTCTAGTGTCAGCCGAGCGCTACTGTCCATTTGGTTAGATGAGCAAATGCGTAAGCCCCTTGCCCTCAGTTCTTGAGTTCGAACCCACCGACCGCACCTTTTATTTCATTTTGTATTTCCTTTTTTGTACCCCCTTGTAACTAGTAAAAAGTATGGAAAAATTTAGGGATAATCTAGAGAATCTAATAAATTTAATTAAGACGTAAAATAAGGTTACCTAACATTTAATATCTGATTATTTACTATATGAGCAATTAATATAACTTAAATATTTAATTGAGATTTAATTATCAACTAAAGGCATTAATAAAGTATGGTTCTATTTAATGTCCAATTTAACAAGGACCCTAATTAAAGATATAGCCCAGTTAAGGTTAAGGTAAAATAAATTTGTTACTATGTTTAACTATAAAAATAAGGATTTAAGATTGCTCTTAATAATAATTAAAACATGTGTTCCAACCTTTAACATGCCACCATCAAATAAAAACCAATGATAAAATTTAATCAAATAGCAAGTCAGGCTGTCACCTAAATATATAAATATATATACGATCTTTTCTTTAAAACCCACCTTGCACCAAACAACTAAAAATGCATAAACTGATAACTTAAGGTGTATAAAATGTCGTATCACAAAGTGCTATATGCCCGGAATATTAATGCTCGACAAAATGATACTTAACTAGACTCATACACCGATTCATAGGTCTAACATAACTCATGGAATTTCCTAAATAAATATAAAAATAATAAAAGAAAGGTATTAATAAACAGATTGAGTCATCGTATTCTACCATCGACCTTGCCTCAAATCACCCGAATCACCCATTAACTCATAATAAAACTAAATTGAGTTTATTCGGATTTATTTGGATCCTTTGAGTTATTTGCTTTTATTTGGAATCAGTCATTTGTCGCGTAATTAGAAATCGGGAGTCGTGAAGATCTAGTGGATCAATCGAGATCAAGCTCGAATGAAGATAAAGACCGGAAGCTCAAGAGAAAGCATTGAGTGAGCTCAAGGTCGCGGTAAACCGCGCAAGGCGAGTCAATACTTTGATCACGTTGAACCTACATTTTCTGCAAACTATTTTTGTTTAAATTATCAAATTGCATGTTGTTACTTTATATGCAAATACATGTTAATTTAAGATTCTAGATATATGCCCATTGTTTGCCTTGAATAATATTACACCTCCTTTGGAATATCTGAATGTGTGAACCTTGTCGCCCTAGCAAAATTATAATAGTAACCTTTCGAAAATAAGTCCGAAATTTATATGCCATGCTTTGTATCGCTTAGGTATTCATGGGCGCGAGAACGCCGAAGCATCACTTTAATCATGAGAAAATTTGGTTGGGCAGTCATGGTGGTAATGATTGGTATATGTTGGCTATGATTATTTTTATGATCCCAAAAAACCCCAACTTGCTTAAATATCTGGGCGGATGGTTCGGGGGTATGGTGCAGGGGTGCACGAGAGTGTGGTTTGTGGTAGAACCGCCCAGATATCACTAAGGACTGAATCTTGTCATGACCTCCTGTGTAAAACAGTACAACCACAAGTCTGTAAAATACAACTTGGCTAAGTAAATTTATCGAAACCCCGGACTCATCTCACTGGTAGTGGATAGAAGTGGATACGCACGGGCACGGGGGCCCTAAGGGACACCAGTGGAGGGTGAAGTTTCCCAGCTGTCCTAACGTTGTAGGAAGTTGAGAAGCCCAGCTGCGCTAGTGGCTGTGGGGAACATCCCGCGCATAGATGGGACCCACCGCAAGTGGGCAGTTTCCCATAAGGTGAGATGACAAAAGGGACTAGATACTTTGAAAAGTCACTGTGATGGTCTGCTCAACCACATGACTAAGGAATCGTGTGGGGGCAACGAGTTGATTGTCTCTTGTGGTGAAAGTGTACAAACTCTGCAGAGTCAAAACTATTCGAATAGCTGTGCCCACGGTCATGGGCGGACATGGGAAGTTAACTAGATATAGTTCTATTTCAAAAACTTTGTGGGTGGTAATGGGAAAAAAGTGGAGGGCAGTGGAAATCCCTGATTTGAATTGTCCTGGGTGTCGTCCTAGTGGTAAGTTAAGCGGCTATAACACTGAAAGATGCTATATGGTGCAGATGCCATGTAACGGTGGATGGAATCTGGATCGCTATTATTATTGCATTTTCTTGAACATTATGTTTTTGTTTAAAACTGCTAGGTCTCCGGAAATTTTTATGTATCGTATTGCAAAAGTAAAATGTTTTCTCTTCTCGCAAAGTAAAATATATGAGGAAATAAGTAGAGTCGGGAGTAATGAAGATGGCAGTTTGTGGTAAAAACATAAATATATTGGTGGACTCATGTCGATTATAAAAAGAAAACGATAGTGTGGATTCTGGGAGAAATAAATTGGTGGAGCCCAAATGGATTTATAGACTAGATAGATGAATTATATGATTTTCGGAGTATTAGGAAAACAACACTGATGTTTGATATAAATTTTTGGGAGATGTTGACAATATTGGGATTAATAGGATTTGAACGAGTTCTGGATGGATGAATTGATCTTGGGAGTTGGGGTATGATAATAATTCCTGGAGTATAAACTTGATCAATGATAATCTTGGTGGATGTATACTCATGAATTAGTTAGAGATAGATAATGGAAAAATAAGATTGATTATTGAAGAATTATGGTTGTGGATCAATAACGAAAGGATTGTTAAGAATTTAGAATGCAAAGGATACTGGTGGATTAAATAAATGATAATAGATAAATGATGTCGCTAGCTGTTTGGAGTTATAGGCGGTAATTGATCAGTGGACTATATAAGTTATGATACTCGCTATGTGGGGATTTAGGCAGCGATGAAGGTATGATTAGTGGATTACATAATTGATGATAATCGCTGTTTAGGGTCATAGATAGCAATCAATATGGAAAGAGCATGATCGGTAGACTGATTAAATGATGTCTTTCACTGTTTGGAGTCTTAGACAGCAATCAATAAAGGAAGTGTATTTTGGTGGATTAAGTCGATTATGGTAGACACTAGGTGGAGTATAGGTAGTAACAATAACACTATGATTAAATAATAACAATGCTGCTAAAAGTGATTTTTGGCAAATAAAAATAACCCGAGCCTCTCCTTTGTTAAGCCATGCATGCTATTTAATTTGCATTCTGTGTATTGGCTCGCGGAGCACGGGGTTGGAGTGCTCACACTCGCTTTTGCGACAAAATTCAGAATCAGGAATCAAATCACCTCGCCTCAGCAACAAGATTGGACAAGCTGGCACAGAAGATAAAGATGTCAAGGGTTAGGTCGCGAACCTCCAGTTGGCTGCCTGTGGGCATGTCCTGAAGGTCCCATCTGTGTACTTCGTTCTTCCGCTGCTGCAATTTATTGATTTCGACCTAATCGGCCCTTGAGTAAGTCTACTATTTTATTTATGCTTCCGCATGATATGTAATTTGATGTCCATTACTATAACTGTGTGCACTATCTACTGATCCAGGGAATAGTGCAGCTAGACACAGTAGATTCCGGATTATAAAATCTGGGTCCTACACCATGGTACCTCCCCGGACCATGGAAGCCGCCCCCTGCACCTCTCCCAGGCGGGGGTGGACGGATGGCGTTTGCCACCACACGATCTCGTCGTCGTTGTGCATCTTGGCCACCTCGAGCAATGCCTGCTTCCTCATCTCGCGGAGGTATGCCACCCCCACGATGAACACTGCCTTCCTCTTGTTGTGGTCGAAGTGTGTGCACCACATCGTTTACAATGTTGGTACGTAGCACACTCATTTGTTGGTTCATCTCAATGCGCATGTCTTGTGTGGAATTGTTGATCTCTGCCTTGAGTTGCTCCTCCAGGGCAGAAGTAGTGGCGGCGAACTCATTGCGCAAAGTTCCCCTCAAAGCTTGGAATTGAAAACGAGTCACCGGGGAATTCAGATCATGCTCCTTTCCATGTTGTCGTCTTCACCTGACATGGTTAGTAGCACAAAGAAGACACAAAAGCCACAAATATATGGGTAATATGTGGAGTTCACTCAATCTCACTTTTCCATTCCCAAGTAAAGTTCTTACCTTTCCGAAGTGATGATCAAGCGGAATTAAAAGTGACTCACAATTGCACGGCAAAGGATATTTTGTGGAGCTTGGTTAGGAAGTTTTTATCCTACACGATCTGAATTTCACGATGTTGTAAAATTAAGTATCCAAGCTAGAAAATATTGCCTATGTGCTGATCCAATAGATATAAGTGAAGTGTATGAACGCACACGCAAAGATCAATGTGACTCAATGCAACAAAGGAATGAGCTAGATGGAAACAATCTGGAAAATTAGCTCGTTTGCATCAAGTACTAGGAGAGACGCTAGCCAATTGCAATAACAAGAAAAGAGGGCATAGGATTGCTCAAGAATTTTAGTTACTCAAACTGAAAATATGAACTAAAATTACTCACCCAATCAGCCTTCTCTCTCTCTTCTTTTTTTCTCTTTTTTTTGCTCACTTCTTTTTTTTTGCTCACCTCTTTTTTTTGCTACCTTGCCAATCACCCAAATATGTTCAACTCACTGTTCTGAGTCTATTGAGGTATATGGGTCACAAACTTTGAAATTTTTTTTGATTGGCCGGGATGAGTGATGCACAAGCCCAATGTTCAGCTAGGACTATTCAGGAGCAGCCCTCAATGCAATATCAATGACTAGTCTCAAGTATTCAAAGGATATAAGTGAAGCTTGTATGTATGGTGTTCAGCCGTATGGTGTTCAAGGAAGCCAACGCGAACACTAACACCTCCCTAGAGTTGGTTTTGGATGGCAAATTCCACACGGATTCGGAAGTGGACAGCTAGCCAAAACTGACATGGATTCTAGGGTTGTACTCGGATTGATCTGGAAGGAGTTAGGGACAAGGACTCAACTTCAAGAGTAAATTGAATCTACTTTTTTGTTTTGTTTTATGGGGACAAAAGATCAAGTTACGCGAAGGAACACAAAGATCAGCACGTAAACAAAATTTCTAATAGATCAAGACTTAATAAAACTCACGAAAAATAGCAGATGCGAATCTAGGGTTTGGATTTTTTTTGTGTGTTTTCGGTTTATGGACTATAGGACAACAAGTAATAAACTGAAATTTAAAGGGATAAGATCCTACCGAGTAAACTGCGCTCTGATACCAAGATGACACGGGGTCGCCCGATCTTCTTGACGTAGGATGGATACTCACGGGAGTCTTGATGAATCGTAATGATCCTCCAATGCCAGTGCAAGGGACGAACACTCTTTAATCCGCCAAAACACACTCGTGTTGATTTCACCGACCACCAAGCGAAGATCTATCATGCACTCAATTCCCAGCGGAAAGGCTGAATGATATTGATTGAAGAAGATACTCCTAATTCCATAAGGAATTTCGGCAGCAATGCTAAACACGAAAACTTTAGTAGATTGATTTTTCTCAAACGTGGTTTGAATTTTACAGGGGTGGCGGCTGTCTTTTAAAGAGATACAAGGGGTGGAGAGTCAGCCAAACACTTGGAGGCCGAATAGGATCGATTACAAAACCCTAGGCCCACTTTGACTCGGACTGAAAAAGTGACGTGACTTATTTTACAGTTTCTGATTGACTCATAGGGAATTTTGAGATGAGGCTAGATCCATCTGAAAGTAGATTTCAAGAGTTTTCCATAGAGTACAAGAACACCTCAATCGGACTTCGTTTGTAAAAGCTATGGCCGTTTTAGTAGGAGCCTGTTGGGCTGTCCCGAACCGAATCTGAATTGAGTTCTGAGTTGAATCCGAGTTTGAATTCGGTTGTACACGTGGTGATGAGGCGATGGGGTCTCGATCTTCCGATAGGATGGCAACTAGACAATGCTAAGACAGGGTTTGGAGAGCGGAAATTAACTCTTTTTTGTGGGAAACAAAAATCAATCTACTAACTAAGGATACAAAAAAATTCCTACCGGTCAACCTGAAGCTCTGATTCCAACTGATGAGGTGATGGGGTTCCGATCTTCTGATAGGAAGATAACTTCGATTTTGGTGGAGGTGACCCTTGTGATCCGACTACAACCGTACGAAGTCGCTTGCGCCTTAGCAATCGCTGAACCAATCCCAAGATGTTATCAACCGTGCCAAGAACGCGGTTGACCTGACCACGAAGGTCTATTCCTGCATGCAATTGAAGAACACGCAAGAACAAGATAACAAGCAATCTGAAATTGCAAATATATAAATTGAGATCAAAAGGTGGGATTCCGAAGGCTGTCTTGATAGGTGGTCGTCCGACACAACTGAAGAACAGAAGTTTGCATAATGGCTAAACCTAAACTCAATGAAATCTAAGTCCTAGCTGAGGAGACGGCGGCTCTTATATAGAGAGAACGACCAGGGGTGGCGGCCAAAGTGCACACCCTAGGGTTACAAGGCGCAAAGGCCCAAGTGGAGGTAGCGCAGCACCCTTTTGACTCGGACTCAGAAAACCAACGTGGACTAGTTTGATGATTGCAGCCGGTTCGGATAGAATTTGAAAATGGGGCTCAATCCTTTAGAAATTAAACTTGATAAGCTTTCCATCAAGTCCAAGAACGTCCCAAACGGAGTCCGTATGAGAAAGTTACGTCCGTTTAAACTCGCACCATTACAGCAGTCCGAATCCGATTCCAGTACGTGCCCAATGCGGACTCTTTTGATGATTGCGGTGCGCACAGAAGGAATTTAGAGGTGATACCAGATCCATTGGAAAGAGGATGAGAAAAGCTTTCCAACAAGTACTCGTGGACCTCAAACGTACTTCATATGTGAAGGTCATGCACATTTGAAGTTGGGATTATCAGGCAGAATCCGAATTGATCTGGAGGCCGAATTAGATTCCAAAACGTGTCCATCTTGAACTCTTGCTTGAATTGGTGTAAAAGTGACGTGGTGCTGTAAAAATATATATTTTCATCATTAGGTAGCATCATATTCTCATTTAAAATATGTTGAGGCTGAAGAAACGAATTCACCTTTAGTTCATCTTGATATTGGACGCTTTTGTCGTATGTGTTTGTGGCGTGGTCACATCACGTGAAATTGGGTTGTAAAATCTTGTCCAAAACTTGGGCTTCAAGTTCTTGGACTTCTCCCCTTTTACTCTCCCACTGCATGGGCTTCTTTCCTCCTTTATTGGCTGCATGGGCTGCTTGGCTTTCTCCTTTCCATCCCCATGGGCTTTGAGCTTTATGTTCTTGGTAGCAAATATGATTACCCTCCTTGTGCTTCTCCATTGCTTTGGCCCCGGAATCATCATAATATTTAAACCTAATAATAAACAAGAATTTGGCATAAGGTAGTATATTATTCCCACGAATAGAAGGAAATTCATTAAGAAACAAATTCACCTGACAATATTTAGTGTGGCTCAATACTTCTTTCCAATGAAATAATGTATTTGACTGAAAAGTGCTAAGCATGTGCGTTGGCATGTGTGGTTTTCCGGTTCAGGAAAAACAAAGGAAGGGTTTGCCATTGGAGTGATTCTCCTCTGACTTATGTGTTGTTTACTTGCAAATTACCTACTTGGAATATGGAGAGGTTCTCATGTTGAATCCTTGATTTTTCAGATTTGATTATTTTGGTGGGGAGTTGGTGAAGTGTGGTTGTGATGAGAATCCTTTATTTTCAGTTGGATTCTGGTTGTAAAAGAGGTTGTTTACAACGAGCTCTGTTATGCGTCCGAGGTTAAAGGAGGTGCTCCTTGTTAAGGTAAAGAGATCGATTGAGAGTTGGAATAAGAGTTTCCTTTGTTGTGCAGGTTGTGCGGGTTGGTACCAAAGAGAATGATAACCTGAGGTATATTTAGTCGCATCTGTTAATTGTGAGGATTTGGAGGGTGGTGTATCGCTAGGACCGCCTTGGGTCCTAGAGTGGGGTACACAACGTTATGTATGACCCGGTGTCGAGGAGGTACCTGCGAGATCTGGAGCTTCAAATTTCACTAGAACCGTTAATACTTGAGCAGGATCTGTCCTTTGAGTCCAAGTCAGTGCGAATTTTGGAAAGATCAGAAGAAGCATTGAGGAATAAAACTTTAAAGTATGTCAATGTGCTTTGGTCGCAGCAGACAAAGAGAGAAGCCACTTGGGAATTAGAGTCTCGCATGTGTGAGCAATATCCAGAATTATTCACAATAGGTGCGTATATGATTAAGTTTTAGCTGTGATTAAACCTTGGTGTAAGCGTGGTAGAATTCGGGGTCAAATTCCGTTTAAGGGGGGGTAGAATGTAATACCTCAAAAGTGATTCGAGAGATAATTGATTAATTGGAGGGAAGAACCATATAGAAAAGAGTTAAACAGGGATTTTAGAGGGGGGATTTCTAAAAAGTCCCGGCAACCTGGGCCTGGGCCTTGGCCCAAGTGGTGGCCAGCCAAAGGGGGGAGGCACCCCTCCCTCAAACCCTAGCCGCCACCCCTACTCCCCTCCTCTTTCTCCTTATGGCCGCCGCCTCCCCTGCCCCCCATGCGCCTCCACCTTGTCCAGCAGCACCCCATCCTCCATTGAAGCCCCTGCTGTTGGTGAAGAAGATCTCCTTTGCTGCCAGTCGAGCGGAGGAAGGAGATCGATCGCCGGGAGGTATTTTTGACCCGGAAGAAGAAGAAGAGGAAGGGGAAAAGGGAAAAGGAAGGGAGAGAGAGATTGTGTGGTGTTCATCGTGTTCTTCAGCTGTTCGTCAAGAGTAATCTCTGTTTCCCCCGGTTAGATGCGTATTTAATTGTTGTAGCAATGTCGGTATTGTGGTTTGCCCAGGACAAATTGCGTTAGACGGTCATTTTGGGGTAGTTTCGTGGGGATTCAGTTCTGGACGTTTCCTAGAGTAATGTAGATGACCCGTACTAAAAGTTATGGTATTTTTAGTATTCTGTCCAGAGAACCCGACGTGAAATTTATGTTTTAGAAAACGGGCTTGTGCGGGTATAATTGGCCGATTCAGGGAGGTTCACCAACTAGGTTTAGATGGAGAATTTATTTATCTTTCCAGAAATTCTAAGAACACCTTATTCGAACTCCTGTACCAATAGATTTGGATTTTTAAAGTTGACTGTTCACAGAGGGGACAGATAGACCTTTAGGATTTCGGGTTGAAGTCGAGTTGGACGTTTTTGCGAGGTCGTGATTGTTTTTTTATAGTTTTGGTCCACTACTATTATCTTAGCATGCGTTATAATTATTATTCAGGTGGTGGACTGATCTTGGGGGCAGCACCTTCTGCACGTCCCTCATCCTCTCGTGGTTAAGGCAAGTATAATGAAGGATACAATAGTTGTTATGGAATGTCAATGTTTGAGTTATATTGTGAGCAATTGTATGTTCATGTTTGTGATGAAGATGTTTTTGGTAATGTTCATGGTTGTTTGAAAGTTATGAAGTTCATGAGTGTAAACATGGTAGTATGAAAATGTTTTCCTTGTGCAAAGTGTTGTGGATGCACGTTTTTTATTAAACTGAGACTTTCATGCATATGCATCATGTTGGCTTATTGAAGTCTTGGTCATGTAATGACCAAGCAATTGCTGAGGTCCCCATCATGTGATGACGGGCTAAAGGTCCCCATACTTGAAGAGCATGGGCTTAGCTCCCCATACTTGCGGAGTATGGTCAATTGGTCCCTGTATTAGATGGTACAGGCATGGGTGTGCATCGGCGGATGCACACTTTGCATTACCGGTAAAATGCAAAAGAGAAAGATCTTGTTGAGCATATTGCATAGCATGTGTTTATAAGTAACTGATGGGTGTTCTTATGGAACGGTGTACTGCATAGCATGTGTTTATATGTAACTGATGGATGTTCTTATGGAACGGTGTACATGTATGCTATGGTACCATTTATTATATTTGTTGAGTCGTTGGACTCACCCTTGTTGTTTGTTGTGTTTTAGGTACCCTTATGAGGTCGGCATGTATGGGGGAAAAGAAGGATTAGTCTTGTTGCACTTTGCACGATCTACCCATAATGGGAAGAAAGGAAGAAATTAAATAGTAGATGAATGAATTACTTTGAGTACCTTTATGATCATTGCTTGCTGGAATTAAACTGTAATAAATATCTAGATTTTTTTTATGATGCTCCTGTTCTTTATCTAGATGCTAGACCTATGGATGTCCTAGAACATAATATCCTGTTCTTTTTGGCTGCGGCTTATGGCTTTTGGCTGAAATTTTTGAATTTTGGCTGTTTACGGTACAGATTACGGAGAGACAGATGCTCACTTGCGATTTTGGCTGGTACAAATATTGGGCTTTTAACGTGTAGATTGCTTAACTTGTAGACCCCGTCTTGAGAAAATACTCCGTTTGAAAGTTAGGTATTGTAGCAAAAGCCAAAAGCCGCCCGGCTTCTCTCCTGCCGAACAGACCCATAGTCAATTTTGATTAGTAATGATCATAGTACATGTTGGTTGTCTATTTTGATTGAATCAGCTTGTTGAAACCACTGACATAGACAACTATACAAGGGAGGTTCTACCGAAGTTTTGTGAGACGTATTTAGTTTATCCTTGTTACATTACTAGTTTGGTAGCATTCCAGGTCATGGTTTGGCTGGGGTGTTACAACACGAGGGTTTTGAGTGGTCAAAAGAGGCTAATGAAGCCTTCGAAGAGATATCTTACGAGTGTTCCTATTCTAGTTTCTCCGAAACTAGGTGAGATGCTCTCACTATATCTACCCGCCACACCATAGACAGTAAGTGCAGTACTGGTCAAAAAAGGTGAAGGCATCCAACGACTAGTCTATTATGTAAGCGAAGTCTTACATGGACCTAAGGAGTGCTACCCTTAGGTCCAAAACTCTTATATGCCCTCCTCAAGTCTTCGAGAAAGTTTAGGCAATATTTTCAGGTGCACAAAATTATTGTGCCATCTAAGTTTTTGATGTGACCATGCAACAAACACATACGACAATAACGTCCAATATCAAGATTGAACTAAAGGTGAATTCGTTCCTTGAGCCTCAACATATTTTGAAAACAAAGCCGTCCTCGGCTTTGGATAAACTGAAAGTATGGTAACAAAGAAGCCAAGGTGTATGCATGGTATATGTATATGTCATCCGTTTTAACGGTTCTTCGTTGTTGCACAATTAATGCTATAACACAGCAGGAATCATAAAAGCTCATTGTATTATTAACCCAAAAGTAATCATATATGTCAATGACCAAATTAAAATTTCTCACACAGCAATTATTGCAACTAGATTTGCAAATGTAAGTGAAGCATTTATGCAATTGAAATATCTGAAGTTGTAAACTTGAAGTGGTGGCACATATGGGCAAAGCTACAACTTTTGGAATTAAGCATAGTTCATCCATATAATCATATCCCAATGGAGCAATAGCAAATTTATCCAGCAAGGGTGAAGAGATTTGTGTGTTCTTCCATAATTCATCATCTTTATTCAGATTGTCCATACTAGATGATGCAAAAGAGATGAACACATAGGCATTGGATGCATACTAAATTTTACTCCCACTCATATTGAACAAGATTCAACACACAAGAATTGTTGTCTAAAACAGCAAGCTTCAATTCATCCATGTGATCACAAGTTATGCATATTCGATATACAAAAAATTGATTGTCTACACCATAATCTCCAATCAAATTAAACTTATACCCAGGGGTGTAGGCACTAAACAAGAATTTCGAACATGCAAGTTCAGAAACTTTCTCCATAGCACAATCCAAACTAACGGCCTCATTAAGCATGATATAGCACAATGCATCAGCAGGGGATATTCTATCAAATACTTGCTTATGTGTAATTAATTCGACATGTGCAAAATTATGAGAATTTAGATCAGCACATGGTTCGTCCAAGTCAACACAAGGAATATCAAAAGATTGCACTACAGCAGGTATATACTCACAAGGTTGCCCTATGTCTTGTTGTAGCACCAAATCAGTACCTTTGCTTTTATCGTCCTCATCGAGATACTGTAGGTACCTCAAACTTCTCCTCTAATGGCATAGGATGCACTAGATCATCCTTCACCTCTTCAAGTATCTCGGTGGTATCTGTAGATGGAGTAGGAACCAAAACAATATCAACATTTTCAGTTACCTCAGGTTGCACCTCGCTTGTGACCTTGGGTGCTGGAGGTACAAAACGATGTCGCAATTTCTTTTCATCTCCTCCCATGTGTATATATAATGGAAATCGAGATTTGACCACCAATGTTGAACATCACCAATCAGCGCCGTCCTTGCCATGCTCATCTTCTCATAAGGATCAAGATCTTGTCTTTCAAAGTAGCTATCCATCATAGTAACCCACAAGAAGTAGTCCGACGACGTACTCTCAGCGGTGAGTGGCAAGATATATACCGTAATTGTTTCCTTCGAGTTCAAATCTGCCCGCGATGACATCATAATCTACCAATTTTCTCAAGCCTGTCATTGTTAGTAGAAAACAAGGAAACAAATCACAAGTAAATGTTCCTATCAACTACTAGGATATGGAGGCTCATATCAAGTCACACATCTCTCAAGCTCTTACCAAATTCTTACGAGTTCTTACCAAAGCAAACAGGTGGTGCAACCGGTGGCTGGTTCGTGATAAATCTAACTCAAGTGATGAGTAAAGCGATTGCAAGGTACAGCGAGACCTGTTCGGTTAGTAGAAAAGTGGAGCTTGGATAGGCTATGTATTTTGTAGCAAAGGAAAACAATCAATTAATTTCAGAAATTGCACAAAATTGAATTATAGTTCGTATCTAGCACTTAGCCTATGTTGCTGATCAACCAAGGATGGAAGAAGGCTAAAATATGTGTATGGTAATGTATAGGAGTGGTAAATGCAAGATAATTCAATCGAATGCAATCTGAAATTGAAGAGCACAAGGATTGACCCAAAACTTGAAATCTGGAGATTTCTGTCCACTGGACAGCACGTCGGTATTTCGGCCGTAACTTTTTGTCAGTTACCTTTTTTTCAATGATTCTTTTTTTCTCCGTTTCCTGACGGCTTTGTATACAACTTTTGTTTTGGGGCCACGTTTGGAAACCGAACGAAAATTCGCAAAATATTCACAATTGCCGGCTGTTGCAGATTCAATCTGGATTTTTAGGTGAACTTGCACCGCAGATATCTCTTAACTGCCTTGCTGGAATGACGTGAAATTTTACAGATAGATGCACAATGAAGTTTTGAATCTAATGGCGGTGGTCTCACTCAAAAATAGTCTCGGAATCAAAAGTTATGACGTTTTTGGTGGCGGCTGCAGAGAAAGGAAAATCAGCCGAAATTGGAATTAGGGTTTGTGATAGGGAATTTTTTTGTTTGGATTTTTATGGAATCAAGGATATGACCAGCAACTAGACAAAGCTAAAACGGACACAACTTCAATTTAGCAAACCAAAACTAACAGATTGAAAGGCACAACGGGTTTGGACAGCGAAATTAACTCTTTTTGTGGGGCAATTTTTCTGGACTATGGGAAATAAAAATCAATCTACTAACTAGGATACAAAGAATTCCTACCGGTCAACTGAAGCTCTGATACCAACTGATGAGGCGATGGGGTCCCGATCTTCCGATAGGATGATAACTATCGATTTCGTGGAGATGACTCTTGCGATCCGACTACAACCGTGACGAGACGTCACTTGCGCCTTAGCAATCGCTGAACCAACCCCAAGATGTTATCAACCGTGCAAGAACGCGTTGACCTGACCACGAAGGTCTATTCCTGCATGCAACCAAGAACACGCAAGAACAAGGATAGTGAGCAACCTGAAATTTGCTAGATATAAAAGTCGCACAAGGATAGTTGAGGTTCTGTAACACGAATCTGTTGGTCTAGCCGACACAAGAGAACGTGGAGTTTGCACAAGGGGCTAAACTGATCTAAACAAAACCTAAGTCCTAGAAACGGAGGCGGCGGCTCCTATATAGTGAAAACAACCAGGGGAGGCGTCCCAAAGGGTACACCCTAGGGTTACAAGGCCCATGGGCCCAAGTGGAGGTGGCGCAGCACCCTTTTGACTCGGACTCAGAAACCTACGTGGATTGTTTTGATGATTCCGGCCGGATCGGATGGAATTGGAAGATGAGGTTGGATCCATTGGAGAGTAGACTTGATAAGCTTTCCATGAAGTACAAGAACGTCCCAAACGGAGTCCGTATGAGGAAGTTATGTCCGTTTAAACTTGCACCATTGCAGCAGTCCGAATCCGATTCCAGTACGTGACCAACGTGGACTCTTTTCACGATTGCGGCCGGCTCGGATAGAATTTGAAGATGAGGTTGGATCCTTTGGAAAGTAGACTTCATAAGCTTTCCATGAAGTACAAGAACGTCCCAAACGGAGTCCGTATGAGGAAGTTATGCCCGTTTGAACTTGGTACCATCGCAGCAGTCCGAGTCTGATTCCAAAACGTGTCCAACTCGAATTCGTGCTTGACTTGGTCCCAAAGTGACGTGGTGACCTCCCTTATTCCTTCCATGCATGTCCAGGACTCCATGTCCCTTTCCTTCATCCTTTCCCAAGTTCCTAAGCACAATTAAATCACTTGTATTATGTAGCGGTCTATTCTTAGTAACATATGAAGGCTGAAGAAACGAATTCACCTTTTGTTCAATCTTGATATTGGGCGCTATTGTCATATGTGTTTGTGGCGTGGTCACATCATCCTCCCCTTCTTGATAGAAAACCGTCCTCGGTTTTAGCATATGTGTAGCTTCACGTATTGCATGATCTTCATCATAAATGTCGGTACATAATAACAAACGCAACAAACTCTCATTATGTAATATCATAAGTTCTTTGTCAAACAATGTGAAACCTCTTTGAAACGAGCTCACCTTATAATTTAAGCGATGCGTAGGAACTCTTGTAATTAGGACAACAAGTATAGCAAATATGGTTGTATCCATAGGGGTCATGTCCTCATCATCCTTCCCTTCTTGAAAACAAAGCCATCCTCGGCTTTTGATAAACTGAAAGTATGGTAACAAAGAAGCCAAGGTGTATGCATGGTAAATGTATATGTCATCCGTTTTAACGGTTCTTCGTTGTTGCACAATTAATGCTATAACACAGCAGGAATCATAAAAGCTCATTGTATTATTAACCCAAAAGTAATCATATATGTCAATGACCAAATTAAAATTTCTCACACAGCAATTATTGCAACTAGATTTGCAAATGTAAGTGAAGCATTTATGCAATTGAAATATCTGAAGTTGTAAACTTGAAGTGGTGGCACATATGGGCAAAGCTACAACTTTTGGAATTAAGCATAGTTCATCCATATAATCATATCCCAATGGAGCAATAGCAAATTTATCCAGCAAGGGTGAAGAGATTTGTGTGTTCTTCCATAATTCATCATCTTTATTCAGATTGTCCATACTAGATGATGCAAAAGAGATGAACACATAGGCATTGGATGCATACTAAATTTTACTCCCACTCATATTGAACAAGATTCAACACACAAGAATTGTTGTCTAAAACAGCAAGCTTCAATTCATCCATGTGATCACAAGTTATGCATATTCGATATACAAAAATTGATTGTCTACACCATAATCTCCAATCAAATTAAACTTATACCCAGGGTGTAGGCACTAAACAAGAA